>CM056731.1:20217828-21476828 GCA_029844215.1 Przewalskia tangutica | reverse complement strand
TTTTCCTGACGGTTATGAGAATGTCACGTTTCCTAACCGAAGACCCTCCACTAGTTGGGGAAGACGTGGACCCTCAGCCAAATGATTTGGCGGGAGGGGGCCAAGGTAACCATGTCACTGACGACATGAGGATGGTTTGCGAAGCATGGAAACATAGTGATTTTATGTGTAGGAACTATATTCTAAAGTGTTTGTCCGATCCTATCTACACGGTGTATTGCACCGTTGAAACTGTCAAACAGTTATGGGACAAACATCAGAAAAAATACAACACCCAAGACGCGGGTAGCAAGAAGTTCATCATTGGAAAATTCCTGAAATTTCAAATGGTGGATAACAAAAGTGTGTAAAAAAATCTCAAGTCCAGGAATTTCAAATGATTCTACATCACCTGGATTTGGAAGGATTGAAGCCCAACGAACAATTCTTGGTTGGGGTGTTGATCGAGAAGCTGCCTCCCTTGTGGACTGAGTTTATGAACGATCTAAAACTCAAAATGAAGGAGATGACCTTAGATGAACTTATTATCAAACTCCAAATTCAGGAGGATAATAAGAAGGCCATGCCAAAGGAAAAACAACCCGCTGAGGCTAAGACGAACCTGACGGAAGTCAAAGGGAACTCAAGCAAGAAGCGAAAGTTCTAGAAGGAAGGCAATCCCCAAACAACTGAAAATTTCAAGGGAAATTGTAATCATTGTGGTATAGTTGGTCACAAGGCCAAAGACTGTCGCAGGCTCAAACGTGAGAATAAAGAGAAGACAAAGGCAAAGCCAAGGCTAACATCGTCGAAGACACGCTCGTCGATGATATGATCGAGGAGTTCTCAGCGGTGGTTCTTTAAGCTAACCTCATTGAGAATCCGGTGCAATGGTGGCTAGACACTGTTGTCACGACCCGAACCCGGGCCCGTGACTGGTGCCTTACCCCGGGCACCCAAGTAGACATACATCAGAGTAATCAGCGGAACATAAAGACAATACATGAAACCAGTGTAATAAGACAGCGAAATAAGAAGACAAGCTAACCAAAAACGGTTACCTTCAGTATATATATAAATAGAAACTTTTTCAACATGAACAGTTTAATCCTTTTTACAAACCCCGCCACAACAAGATTACGCACTTAAGAATGATACGACAACAATGGCGATTGCCCCGCCAAACCCCCGAATGTAAACACTTACGACGACAGGACTATACCATCGATAAGCCTCCGAGAAACGAGCTTCCCAAACGCTAAATCGTGACCGAGAGCTAGGATCAACGATCGTGTACCTCAACTCGCGCAGATGAACGCAGCGGGCGAGGTCGATAACAAAAATTTAGTATGTGAAATCAAAATACATATCAGAAATGAAATCATAGCGATCACATAAAGCAGAGACATGTATGATAACCAAACTACGCTGACAAAGTTAGCCATGCAAGTCGTGACTCACGCCTCAAGTCATCACTCAAGTATAACAACGGGTCTCGTGCCCACAACATCAATCATGCCCGTGGAATACCTTCCTCACCGGCAGCCTATGATATAAAAGCACCAAGGAACACACATGAACACCGTGTCCCACCTGTCATAATAAAATCAGACGGTAAGTACGAAGGCATAGCCGACTACTAAAACCCACGCACCAACAAGGTCGAATCAGATCATAAGATCTGCTTGCATCGCCACATGATCAAAGCCGCCACTTGCCCGCAGATCAATGTACGCGTCTAACCTCGAACTCCCGCAGACTCGCGATAAGCCAATCTCATCGCCCGCATGGTATTCCCCGCATCGAGGGTAGCTACTCCCAAGATCGCCCCGACTTCGCAGTCCGCACGGCCACACGGACCGCGTGCCCATAAAGGACGACACTAACTCGAACTCTCGTAGCTCGCGATAAAGCCCCGGGACTGCGTGAGGTATTCTCGAATCATAGGTCCATCGACCCGCTGAAGTCTACCCCGCGTCGGAGGCGCTTAACCCTAATCATCTCAAGAGATGAGTGATGTAAAATACTAACACAACAACTTATCGTTAAGCAACACAAGCACAACAAAGGTAACCCCTTTACACAACATCACAAGATACTAACACACGTAGCATCCTAGCATGTTTACTTATCAATCAACAAGAAAGTATTCCCAGGCTATCACAAACCAACCCACGCAAGTTATACACACAAGGTACTTTCTACTATATACGCCAACAAGTTCGGGTTTTATCCCCAAAGTACTTCATACATTAACTCTTTAAAAGATACGTTCATCGCCACAATGTCACACAATACCCGTAGTATAAAATAGAGTGACTATCCTTTTAAAGTAAATCAATTACTTCTCTTTGTAAAATCAAGTAGCAACATTCTTTTCCAATGATCAAGTTTGCCTAATTTCCAATGTTCAAGTTTCTCATTTTAGAAAGGTTTCGTAGTTCATAGTCTTATTTATTTAAGAATATAATTCTCCTTTAAACTATCTGAGAAACATAAGTCTTATATGTGAGTAGGATATTCTTGTTTATAACAATCTTATTACAAAGAAATGCCGTGATCTAGAAATATCATTTTGTCTCATCTTAGCTTCTACGCAGATAGAAGTTTCTACCGGTTTTAATAATACTTAATTATTAAAAACATTTCCTCTTATAAACGCCGCAGTTGGTTTGTCGATACACATTCGATTTCCAAAATCAAGAAACATTCTTAAGACGTTATACCTAACTTTCCATAAAGCTAGCATAACTCTTAAGTTTTCAAAACAAATCAAGTATTACTTCTTTCAAATGATTCAAAAATCTTTTGAAATACTTCAAGTTCTTTATTAACACATAACACGCCGCTTATAGTTCAAATCGATTACCTTTTAAAAACCACAAGTATTTTCTTACCAACATAAAGTCGTTATAACCAACTTCCCATAAAGTCGTTATAACACTTTATGTTTTAAACCAATCAATACATTTAGCACACGTGACGCCTCACCGCACTACATAGTTCACACATATCATGCTAGAAGAGATAGGAAGAGGTTCACATACCTCGCGAGTATCGACTAACAAAGAAAACGCTTCCAAGTACTTCAAACCGCTACTCCTTAGCCATGAGACGCGCCATACGTAGTACTTCAACCTATAAGGCCACAAGGCGCTTATTAACATTTAGATCCCTTCAGAACATTCTACGTAAAATTCTAAGAAGATTTTCCCCGCAACAACAGAAATCTCCTCCTCTAACGGGCCGACTATCAAGCCAACCGCGTGGTTCATACATCTAACCCGAACGGTACAATTCTACTCCACAAGATTACTACACAAGTCTACTGTAATACACCCATGTAATTACGCTGATTCAAGATTCTTCTTTAAATTCAGCTTAAGTCGCAAGACATCGCTGTAAGTATTATTCAGCTTAAGTCAAAAGACATCCGATAACTACGTCGATTCTATATATAGTATACTTCAACTATATATTCTAACAACATGTAATTTCCAATTACAATAGAGGACAAGATATTTACCTCGATAAGCCCATAATTATCCAAGTAAAAAGTCGATCCCGGGCAATCGCTTAGCTCCAACTCCGAGCGCCCAACCCGCCTCCAAACTACCCTTAGAAGTTCTAACCAACTTCTACATACTACTCCAACTAACCATGGAGATTTTCCTTAGGTCGGTTTGGTGGACCGACTAAGTATAATAGTATTTCGGGCTTTTCAGATAGGTATAACCTTAGAATACAACAAGGTATATGGCTAAGGTAATTTGGGCATTATAACAATACTTTTGAGAGTATTTCTACCAAGAGTGGTATTATATGAAAACAACTAGGCAGTGGTACCCACTGGCTAGCACCCCAAGGGGGTGTGTATACCTCTACTACCCCACTGTGGGGACTCTCGCCAAGGGGAGGAAGGCTTTTGGACGAGAACCACAAGGGAGAGGAGGGATTTTAACACTTAGAAGATTTTAGGATGAAGAAAGTCTTCAACATAGGGTGGTATTTATAGCCAACCAATGGCCAACCAATGGCCAAGATCTTGCCAAGTCAAGGCAAGTGTAGGGCCAAGATCTTGCCAAGTGCCCTTAACCAACTAACACACAAATATCCTACCAACTAAAGCCATTCCAATCGGCCACAACCGAGCCTCACGCCCGCCAACGGGAGGTGCCGTGGCGCCTCTTGTTGGCCCAACACGCTTCGCCTCTAAAAATCCGCAAAAATTAAAATGACATAGGAAATTCCCTACGAAAGTCGTGGAAAACGCTTTCACTAAAAACGACTCTAACCGTGTCAGGCACAAAATTAAATCGCCAAGCCTACTTGAAGTTCGGAATTTCCTACGCACGTTCCTCGCGCATACATACTGGAAAATACGGTATAACATTCTCCCATCTTAGAAACATTCGTCCCGAATGTTCCTTCTAAGTCTCAAAACAACGCCGCGCCAAGATAGTCTTCACTACTATACTTACGAGAACAAACTCGCCACACATGGCCACGTAAAACAATCACGCAAAATACTTATATCCAAGTCCACGAGGAAACACTCTAACATCACCACAACCACCTCTCTCCGTGGTCTAAAATATACTTCCTTCGCACTTCTCTCTACAAAAGAAATGATCACATCTACGCCGCCATACACGCCGCTTCTCTCTTTACTCGTCGTAGATACCACTTTGTCACTTTGTCGCGAGCCTTGCCCGACGACCCAACAAATGGTACCGGCCGCCATGATCCCGAGGATGTCGTACACTCGAACTCTTACCACATTCTGACACGGCTTCAGTATCCAAAACCCGGGGTTACTATCTCTAACGTGGTCATCATTAACTGGGAACACTCTGGATGGACCTTCGATACTTCCCCGAACATCACAATACGAAGACCGGACGATCGCTTCCTACGTCGGACGGCAAATGCTAACATAAAGGCAACCCGCCTATCCTTTACATGAACTCACAAAGGCCCAAAGTAACTCGCTAAGTTCCTCTGCTTTCCAAAACTCGCCGCACCCAAACCCGGTGGTACTTTCAAGATCGATCACAACTCGAACTCTGCGTCGCCGCCGATTATCCGCACGATTCCTCCGAGCCGCCGTAACCTCTTCTAGACAAGCTTCACTATCCACATCACCGGAACAAGCCTGAACCAACTGTCTGAACCTTGCCAACATCGAACCAATCGACCGACAACTTACACTTCCGCCCTTACAAGGCTTCATAAGGCGATATCCGAACACTGAAATGGTAGATCAAACACTACCTCCACAGGAGACAACAATCCCCACAACTATCCCTGAAATCCAAACACCGCCCGAGGCGAATGCGATTCGAGACTCACCAGTTCCTAACCTCGCTCGTAAACTTTTAGAAAACGAAAATAGCCACCACCTGGGCTTCACTGTCTGACATAAGGTGAAGGTAGGCACCCCGTGCAGCCTTACAACCTTTCTGATAACTCATCACAGCCGAGTAAACGGCCCCGATCAAGAACACGATGGGTCGCTCCCATCGCCCGACCATCCGGTCGAACGCATCCACGAACTCAGACTGGTTAACTAAACTTGGGCCTAACACCTCGTGACCTACCACAAGCGGGACCACCACAAACCGACCTCACCACTAAAATCGCGGGTTGACCCGCAACGCGGCCTCAACCCGACCCTGAACGCCAAGACAATACTAGTTCCCGATCCGAACAATCTCACTAATCACGTTTGAAAACCTAGCGGTCTTCTTAGCTCAACTACCCCTTTCATTCCACACTACCAGGACCTATCCCAACATAACTCCGTGCACTATGCACTTCCAATAAGTGGTCAAACATAACATTACACCTTTTCTCGAGAGGTCCTCACCTCTAAGGTCTTTACGTATAAAGCTCTAAGGCTCACACTTTCTCTAACCCCCAAAATCTTACTCGGTTAAACAACCATGATTTCAAATCACAACTAACACAATCGCTATCGTAACAAAGCACCTAAGGTATACTCACCTTATCACCTATACAAAACTCTGAGGTTAAGGATAGATCTATGTTCATCGCTTCACTCCCTTAGTCGTTCTAATCAAACTCGCCTGCAGGCGCATAGCTAAGGCGTGACGACTACCCATCGATCCCGGGGCTAAGTCCTCCTACAAGGACACCCATTCGACACATGGCCTCGACGGCCGCAGTACAACAAGTACCAACTAAAAGACGACATTCCCGATGACGTCACACATCGCGAACCGGAAGCCACGGAGTTCGACCAACTCGCATACCGAACGCATCAACTCCGCGAGACCTCAGACCGTGGACGGCATAATCTAATCCACGCGAGGTGACTCGCCAGAAAGTTACCAGGACTCACGCTCGCCCTTCTCATTGCCGCCCTTCAACCCGCCGATCTCTACGCTTTTCGGCCACTGCGCATAAGCCCGCATACGTGCCATGCCAAGCCTAATCAAGAATTACTCTTTGCACAACCTCTCTTAGATAGTCATCTAGACTCGCAGACATCGGTATACTCTCTGTAGCCAAATCCATACTAGTAATGCGGTTGTCTTTTCGCAATCTATATTCTCTGCTTCCGGCCGCGAATCGGCGTTCAAACATCGTGGCCGCAGTAGAATCGCTGCCACCGTGCTAAACTCACGGGCAGCGACGCCGCAGAACTCCCCGAACGAAGACCACCCAAGGTGATAATTGGGCCTGTGCCCACGTAACCTCTCAGATTTACTCAGCGGCTCGGCCGCTTTGCCCTCCCGGGTTTCTGGCCGTTACGCGAGGCATAAGCTGGTGGAAAGAAATACGTTAGAGGTCCAACTTACAACACAACTCTAAGGCACGATCTCGAGTGAGAAGAATAGAAACTAATCCTAAAATATCCTATAGCCTCACGATTATCGCGTGCGCACAACACACCGATAAAGCAAGACTTCATCGGATACGGCTCAGACACTTTCCGAGGATTAATCGCTCGATACCACTTTTGTCACGACCGAACCCGCGTGGATCGTGCCTTACCCCGCACCCAAGTAGACATACATCGAGTAATCACGAACATAAAGACAATACATGAAACCAAAGTAATAAGACAAATAATAAGAAGACAAAGCAACTAAAACTAAGCCTTCAGTATATATATAAATAGAAACTTTTTCAACATGAGCGCTTTAATCCTTTTACAAACCCCGCCACAACAAGATTGGCTGCACTTCTAAGAATGATACGACAACAACGATGGCGGACGGCCCGCCAAACCCCCGAATGTAAACACTTACGACGGCAGTGACTATACCACCGATAAGCCTCCGAGAAACGGAGCTTCCCAAACGCCAAATCGCGACCGAGAGCTAGGATCAACGATCGTGTACCTCAACTCGCAGATGAACGCAGCCTCCGGGCGAGGTCGCATAACAAAAATTTAGTATGTGAAATCAAAATACATATCAGAAATGAAATCATAGCCACATAAAGCAGAGACATGTATGATAACCAAACTACGCTTTACAACAAAGCGCCATGTCAAGTCGTGACTCACGCCTCAAGTCATCACTCAAGTATAACAATGGGTCTCGTGCCCACAACATCAATCACGCCTGTGGAATACCTTCCTCACCGCCAGCCTATGATATAAAAGCACCAAGGAACACACATGAACACCGTGTCCCACTGCGTGTCATAATAAAATCAGACGGGGTAAGTACGGCGCATAGCCGATTACTAAAACCTACGCACTAACAAGGTCGCGAATCAGATTATAAGATTCGCTCTGCATCACATGATCAAAGCCGCCACTTGCCCGCAGATCATGTACGCTGCCTAACCTCGAACTCCCGCACCGCGATAGGCCAATCTCATCGCCCGCATGAGGTATTCCCGTGATCGAGGGTAGCTACTCCCGATCGCCCCGACTTCGCACCGCACGGCCACACGGACCGCATGCCCATAAAGGACGCACACTAACTCGAACTCTCGTAGCTCGCGATAGCCCGGGACTGCATGAGGTATTCTCGAATCATAGGTCCATCGACCGCTGAAGTCTACCCCGTGACGGAGGCGCCAACCCCTAATCATCTCAAGAGATGAGTGATGTAAAATACTAACACAATGACTTATCGTTAAGAACATAAGCACAACAAAGGTAACCCTTTACACAACATCACAAGATACTAACACACGTAGATCCTAGCATGTTTACTTATCAATCAACAAGAAAGTATTACTGTGCTATCACAAACCAACACAATCAAGTTATACACACAAGGTACTTTCTACTATATGCCAACAAGTTCTGGGTTTTATCCCCAAAGTACTTCATACATTAACTCTTTAAAAGATATCGTTATCGCCACAATGTCACACAATACCCGTAGTATAAAATAGAGTGACTATCCTTTAAAGTAAATCAATTACTTCTCTTTGTAAAATCAAGTAGCAACATTCTTTTCCAATGATCAAGTTTGCCTAATTTCCAATGTTCAAGTTTCTCATTTTAGAAAGGTTTAGTAGTTCATAGTCTTATTTATTTAAGAATATAATTCTCCTTTAAACTATCCGAGAAACATAAGTCTTATATGTGAGTAGGAAATTCTTGTTTATAACAATCTTATTACAAAGACCGTGATCTAGAAATATCATTTTGTCTCATCTTAGCTTCATGCAGATGGAAGTTTCTCTTGGTTTTAATAATACTTAATTATTAAAAACATTTCCTCTTATAAACGCCGCAGTTGGTTTGTCGATACACATTCGATTTCCAAAATCAAGAAACATTCTTAAGACGTTATACCTAACTTTCCATAAAGCTAGCATAACTCTTAAGTTTTCAAAACAAATCAAGTATTACTTCTTCTTTCAAATGATTCAAAAATCTTTTGAAATACTTCAAGTTCTTTATTAACACATAACACGCCGCTTATAGTTCAAATCGCTACCTTTTAAAACCACAAGTATTTTCTTACCAACATAAAGTCGTTATAACTAACTTCCCATAAAGTCGTTATAACACTTTATGTTTTAAACCAATCAATACATTTAGCACACGCACGCTACCGTACTACATAGTTCACACATATCATGCTAGAAGAGATAGGAAGAGGTTCACATACCTCGCGACGAGTATCGACTAACAAAGAAAACGCCCAAGTACTTCAAACCGCTTGGCTACTCCAGCCAAGATCGCGCCATACGTAGTACTTCAACCTATAAGGCCACAAGCGCGCT
This sequence comes from Przewalskia tangutica, assembly GCA_029844215.1. Taxonomy (NCBI): domain Eukaryota; kingdom Viridiplantae; phylum Streptophyta; class Magnoliopsida; order Solanales; family Solanaceae; genus Przewalskia; species Przewalskia tangutica. The sequence goes on along the minus strand of CM056731.1, from coordinate 21,467,627 downwards.
TATTAACATTTAGATCCCTTCAGAGAACATTCTACGTAAAATTCGCAAAGACTCTCCCGCAACATGGCAGAAATCTCCTCCTCTAACTGGCCGCCATCAAGCCAACCAGGGGTTCATACATCTAACCCGAACGGGTAAAATTCTATTCCACAGGACTACTACACAAGTCTACTGTAATACAGTCCTATGTAATTACAGTTCAGTTCAGTATTCTTCTTTAAATTCAGGCTTAAGTCGCAAGACATCCTGTAAGTATTATTCAGCTTAAGTCAAAAGACATCACGATAACTACGTTCGATTCTATATATAGTATACTTCAACTATATATTCTAACAACATGTAATTTCCAATTACAATAGAGGACAAGATATTTACCTCGATAAGCCCATAATTATCCAAGTAAAAGTCGATCCTCGGCAATCGCTTAGCTCAACTCCGAGCGCCCAACCCTCTCCTAACTACCCTTAGAAGTTATAACCAAATTCTACATACTACTCAAACTAACCATGGAGATTTTCATTAGTGTTTCGGTTTTGTGAAGGAATGTAAGTATAATAGTATTTCTGGGCTTTTCGTATAGGTATAACCTTAGAATACAACAAGGTATATGGCTAAGGTAATTTGGGCATTATAACAATACTTTTGAGAGTATTTCTACCAAGAGGGGGGGTATTATATGAAAACAACTAGGCAGTGGGTACCCACGGCTAGCACCCCAAGGAGGGGTGTGTATACCCTACTACCCCACTAGGGGACTCTCGCCGAGGAGGGGAAGGCTTTGGGACGAGAACCACAAAGGGAGAGGGAGGGATTTTAACACTTAGAAGATTTTAGGATGAAGAAAGTCTTCAACATAGGGTGGTATTTATAGGCAACCAACGCCAACCAATGGCCAAGATCTTGCCAAGTCAAGGCAAGTGTAGGCCAAGATCTTGCCAAGTGCCCCTTAACCAACTAACACACAAATATCCTACCAACTAAAGCCATTCCAATCGCCCACAACCGAGCCTCACGCCCGCTAACGAGGTGCGTGCCGCGCCTCTTGTCGCCCAACACGCTTCGCCTCTCTAAAAATCCGCAAAAATTAAAATGACATAGCGGAAATTCCCTACGAAAGTCGTGGAAAACGCTTTACTAAACACGACTCTAACCGGGTGTTGTGCACAAAATTAAATCGGCCAAGCCTACTTGAAGTTCGAAATTTCCTACGTACGTTCCTGCGTACATACTCTGGAAAATACGGGGTATAACAACTGTGCTACTCATCACATTTATTCCAATAAAGATGCATTTTCCACATATACACCAGTCACAGATAAGAAATTGTTCATGGACAACAATTCTTCTTCAGAGGTGCTGGGGGTAGGAAAGGTGTCCCTAAAGATGACGTCCGAGAATGAGCTGATTCTGAAGGAAGTGATGCATGTTCCAGAAATTTGAAGAAATTTAATTTCTGGACCTTTGTTAGTAAATGTTGGTTTTAGGCTAGTATTAGAGGCTAACGAGTTTGTAATCACTAAAAATGAAACTTTTGTAGGAAGGGGCTTCGTCTGTTAATGTCTCTTTAAGTTTAATGCTGCACATGTAATGCGAATATTTCAACTATCAATAAAATTGAGTCTTCTACTTACTTGATTGAGTCATCTAATTTATAGCATCATAAATTTGGACATGTTAACTATCAATCTATCCAAAGATTGGTAAAACTGGAATTATTACCGTCTATCGACATAAACCTTCAACGTAAGTGTGAGGTGTGCGTAGAGGCAAAACTTTCCAAGAGTCCCTTTAGATCCGTCGAAAGGGAAACCGCTCCTCTAGAACTTATACACACTGATATATGTGATTTGAAGTTCACTCAAACTAGAGGGGGGAATAAGTATTTTGTGACTTTCATAGGTGATGACACAAGGTTTTATTACATTTACTTACTAAAAAGTAAAGATGAAGCCTTTGAAGCATTCAAACGCTACAAAGCAGAAGTTGAAAATCAACTAGGCGGACGGATTAAAACAATCTGTAGCGATAGAGGGGGAGAATATGTAGCGCCTTTTGAGGAATTTTGTACCCAATCGGGTATAGTTCATCAAACAAACGACTCCTTACTCACCTCAATCAAACGGTGTTGTTGAACGAAAGAACTGAACACTAAATGAAATGATGAATGTTTTACTCATCAATTCGGGCCTCCCTCAAATCATGTGTGGAGAAACTGTCATTACCGCAAATAGAATTCTTAACAGAGTTCCGCACAAGGGTAAATACAAGACTCCATACAAGCTATGGAAAGGAAATAAACCTACCTACAAGTAATTGAATGTATGAAGTTGTCTAGCCAAGGTAAAAGTACCTATGCCAAAGCAGGTCAAGATTGGATCTAAGACTGTGGATTGCATATTCATCAGATATGCCAATAATAGTAGTGTTTATCGCTTCATAGTGCATAAGTCGGATGTACCGAACATTTATGAAGGTACGATCATGGAATCAAGGAACGTATGGTTCTTTGAAGATATTTTTCCATATAAGGAAAACAACATAACCTCTCGCAAATGAAGTTATGATTCAAATCTCTGAGGATCAAGGGGTAGATGACTACCTAGATCTGAACGGTTCAAATCTAGTGAATTCTGAAGTAGATGATTATTCGGAATCCAGTATTCCAGATTCTCAGGACTTGGAAGATTCATAAATAGAACCAAGGAGAAGTAAAAGGGCCCGGAAGGACAAGTCCTTTGGTCCAGACTTTGAAGCTTATTTGGCTCAGGATGAACCACGGACAATCACCGAAGCATTGTCAACTCCAGAAGCACCGCTCTGGAAGAAAGCTTTAGAAAGTGAGATAGAATCTATCCTGCATAACTACACCTGGGAGTTGGCTGAACTTCCCCCGGGACACAAATCGTTGGGTTGTGGGTTGTAAGTGGATCCTGAAACGGAAGTTAAAGGCAGATAGATCTATCGACAAATACAAAGCTAGGTTAGTAGTTAAGGGCTATCGCCAAAAGAAGGGCCTTGATTACTTCGACACCTACGCTCCGGTGTCTAGAATGACATCCATATACATGTTCATAACTATCGCCGCCTTGCGGGATCTTGAAATACATCAAATTGATGTTAAGATTGTCTTCCTAAATGGTGATTTGAAAGAAGAAATATATATGGATCAACCCGAGGGGTATGTGGTTCCAGGACAAGAGACAAAAGTTTGTCGGCTTGTCAAATTGTTGTATTGGCTGAAACAGGCCCCTAAATAATGGCACGAGAAATTTGATAGTACTCTACTATCAAAAGGGTTCGCCATTAATGAAAGTGACAAATGTGTCTACATGAAAGGAAATGTCGAATCCTTCGTCATGATATGTCTTTATGTAGATGACTTGTTGATCACTGGAAGCAGTCCTGGGATAATCATAGAGACTAAGAACATGTTAAAACAATGTTTTGACATGAAAGTTATGGACATTGCAGATGTCATCTTAGTGATCAAGATCTCTAAGACATCTAATTGACTAGTCTTGTCTCAATCTCACTACATCGAGGATATACTGAAGAAATTTGGGATGTTCGACAGTTCACCAGTATCGACAACATTGGATATAAGTCAAAGGATTGACAAACATCTTGGTAAGCCCATACGTTAGGAACGATATGCGCAGGTGATTGGTAGTCTGATGCATATCACAAACTGCACTCGACATGATATCGCTCATGCAGTAAATAAATTGGCTAGGTTCAATCGTAATCCAAGTGAAGATCACTGGAAAAACGTTGAATAGGGTACTACGGTTCCTAAAGTTCACGCTAAATTTTGGGTTGCACTATTCGAGATATCCAGCGGTACTAGAGGGGTACAGTGATGCAAACTGAATATCTGATAGCGACTACATCAAGTCCACCAACGGATGTATTTTTACAATCGGTGGTGGGGTTGTGTCTTGGAAATCCTCTAGGCAAACTCTTATTGCCCGATCCATGATGGAGTCAGAATTTATCGCTTTAGATAAAGCGGGAGAAGAAGTTGAGTAACTTTATGGCTTTCTAGAGGATGTCCCATGTTGGGATAAACCAGTGTCTTCTGTAATGATCCACTGCGATAGTCAGTCGGTTCTAGGAAGGGCACGAAGTTCTATATACAACGGTAAGTCTCGTCATATTCGACGGAGACATAAGTCTGTTAGGCAGTTGATCACCTCGTGTATTATTTTCATTGATTACATAAAATCTAAGAAAAATATCACTGATCCCTTGACGAAGGGAATACCCAAAGATCAGTTGTTCTGTCTGTCTAGGGGAATGAGCTTAAAACTCAAATAATACGAACCGATATAGTGGACACCCAACCTTACAGACTGGAGATCCCTGGAATAAGGTTCAATGGGAAAACTAAATTGTAAAGGTTCCGTGAGCGCTTCGGTGGAAGCAAGAGCACTTCAGATAATGTTTCTTTCTTAAGAAACATAATCTAAGGCCATTCCCGCGATAGACAAAAAGTGCTACCTGTAAGAGGGGTAAAGGCTAAATTTCCAAATCTTTAATGACCCTCAATAGTTGAGGTTAGGTTAGGAAATTTTTTAATGGTTCTTAACGCTTGTGTAGCAGGGTATTGCAAGATACCTAGTAGGAGACCACTTATTTAAGTGCGAGGACAGGCCGCCTCAAATGAACGCACTTAAGAATCCAAGGGTGTTCACGGTCCACAACGGACAGAACGTTAGAAAGATTGAGTAGGAAAGGTGTTGTGTTGGTACCATTGTCTTGGCATATACTAAACACTGACGGTTCAAGACATCACGTTCACCACGCAGTAAATATGTCCGATGGTATTCTACTATGGAAGATTCAAAGCTCCGGCTACCTCTCCAGATGCGACATCGATCCGCCGAGTGATTGCTCGAAAGGCACCATGTGTGCGCCAAAATCTCTTACAAGAGGGGATTGTTGGAAATTTACTAAATATGAAATAAATTAATCTTATTAATTATGGCTCAAACAATTGGGGCCCCGCACGTCGGAAACATGGTTTCCACACACGTGCACATAAAATGCCAAAGATCGTAATTTCCTTAAATGGAAAAGATATTGGTATGTATACGAATTGTTTGAGACATAAGAGAATAGACGGTTATTGGCCAAATGACAAATGGTTTCACGTTGGTAAATGAAAGGAAGAAATGTGTAAAAGATGAAACGAATCAGAAATTGCCACGAAAAATAAAAACCGAAGAGGACCGCAGTGCCACAAGGACAGGACCACGGTGCCTGGAAGCACCGTGGTGCCTCCTCCTAGCACCGCAGTGCAAATTCGGTTTTTGGTTCCAGTGACTTACTAGAATTTAGGCACCGCGGTGCTTCGACAGTTTTCAGTACCGTTGGAGGCGAATTAAAATTGATTCTTGGGCTGATTTTGGAGCAATTACTCTCCATTATTTGGCTATTGATTTCAGCCATTACTAGACTGGATTAACCTCAATATCAACGGTCATTACTTGACATTGATGGCCATTCATTTAGTTAATTAAGAAGACAAATTCATCTACCTATAAATTGATGCCTTTGACACAATTGCAAAACACACATTCACTTAACAATTCTCTAAAATTGTCTTCCTCTCTTGCGACCACAAAACACTCAAAGATCTTTCTTCCTAAAGCAAACACTTGAGTTCCCTTTGCTCATTTGTTTGATTGATGTTTTATCTTGGGAGATAAGTTGTCATCACCGTTGAAAGGATATACGGGATAATATTATCTTAAGGATAGATCGAAAATTCGGTCGACTCAGCAAGCCAATCTTATTTGTTGATTTCCATATTTCTAATTTGTTATTGTTGTTATATTCCTATTTCCTTTATTTCTACACTTTGTTCCCACAATTTATATAAAAGTTTTTTAGCTCCACCAAATTAATCAAAAGTTTGCAATTGTAAGAGAGTATCGGGTAGTATATGAATTAACATGCTAGTAACATTTCAAAAAGCAGAATTAGAATTTATTTCGCACTTGCCTCGAGGCATCTTTCCAATGCTCCAAGCTGGTGATTATAGGTCGTTTAAAAAAGCACATGAAACTAATTCTTATGGAAGACATTACTTCATGCAATAATTTTCACAATTTAAATGGGTTCTCTATTTATCCATGTTTAGATACTTGTTCAATTTCAGTCTCCGTTATTAGAGTTTTGCACTACTATTCAGTCATCTTGATTTATAAAGGTAATTAAAGGATATAGGTTTATAAAAAACAGATTATGCCTTTAATCTCTTTTTTACCAACATTTTCTTGTTTTCTTTTCATAATAATAATATCTCACTATATAAAATTATATATTTGACCACTGTCACGTTTCTCCAATTATTGAAGAGAGAAAGTCACTATTGGTAGAATTGACAAATGGTTGGCCTCAAATCTTAGTGTCAACGTGTACATTCAATTTTTTTTATGTTTGCTTACCCGTACTTTAAAGAATAATGAATATGCACCACTTGTTAATTTGCAGCTTCCTCCTAGGTAAAAATTAAGAAGTTCATTGTAACACGCAAGGGTAATTAAGTGGATGTAGCAGTAGAGCGCGGAACCGCAAAATCACGAGTTCGATCCCCTGCATAAATCTTCTTGGTTGAGTCTGTCACACATGACTTGCCAAGTGTGATTAATCGACTGACGTGGTTTGTAGACTATTGCGTCAGCTTGGGGTTTATCATGTGCGCACTCGAAAGTATAACAGTTGCGTGTTTCTTCGTCAACAAAACAAGAAGTTGATTGTCCATCAGAATTTAATCCATATTTTGAAACTAATTACAAAGATTTATAAGAAATTGCTTAATCGGAATTGGAGAATATAATTCTCTTCTTTTTAAGAATATAGATTTCGAATATTCCTTTGAGGGAACAACTCTGCTCCAGTATTGGTTGCTCCATAAGTAAGTCTTAGGTGACTCACACATGTTCTATTATAAATTTGGGTGTAGCTAACTAACCCCTTTCAGCTCGCATCATAATTGAAGTTAGAATTTTAGTTGTAATATGATTAGCGAGATATCAAGTATATGCCTGTTCACAAACATACTAGTTTATTCTGAAATTATTGATTCAATTTCTAGCAAATCATGTCTCTCACCTTCACTTAAGACTTTCACCTCACCGCCTGACTTAATTACCTTCACTACTTGCTAAAAAATGGATCACCCTTTCTTTCTCCCTTTTTGACCGCCAACATATAGTGGGGCATAGCTACACTTACAATATTTGATCTCATAGCACTCATAGGGAAGGAATTGAAAGACCAAAATATCATCCAAAGAGTTGTTATCTCATTCCAAAACTTTTAAAACTTACAAAAATATTACCCTTTAAACCGGCTTATTATAACAAAGTATCATTAAAATTGAAATTAAAAATTTACTAAATACTGTATAACTAGAATAGAAATAAATTTATCGATATATATAGTTAAACCTATTGGCGCGGAATGTAGTTAGGTGTACAGATAATACTGCAGAAAAAACTAGCGTTATATAAGAATAACCAATACTAAGTCACCACGTATGAAATGACAACGAGAAATCCCGTACATAATACGAATATGGAGACTTGTCTTATTTTCCTTACAGTTGGTGCGTGTTTTTGGTGTAGGGAAAAAGAATGGCGTCATCTAGAGATCAAATGGAGAAGATGCAGTTACGTCAGAATTATCGGAATCACTGGCACACTGATCTTATGCGAGCTACTCAGTCTGATACTCTTGGGGCTTTTAATTATAGGTGACAAATAGGTTTTAAAATTGAGTTGGGGTAACTCTACTTTTTTTAATTGAGTAGGGGTGATAAACTTTGGATTAGTGATTAGAGAGTTTTGACTCACCCCAAAGTTATATTTTTAACATTTTGACCGCAAACTTTATTTTACACTTTGCCCCCAAGTTATATTTTTAACACTTTGACCCCAAGCTTTATTTTTTACACTTTGCCCCCAAATTTTATTTTTAACACTTTGACCACAAACTTTATTTTTTACACTTTACCCCCAAGTTTTATTTTTAACACTTTGACCCCAAGCTTTATTTTCTACACTGATGGGTTAGTTGTTGAAGAAATTGCAACAACTAACCCATCTGTTGCAACAAATTGGTTCAGTTATTGCAACAACTGATTCAAATGTTGCAACAGATTGAGTCAGTTGTTGCAATAACTGGACCAATTTGTTGCAACAACTAACCCATCTATTGCAACAAATTGGTTCAGTTATTGCAACAACTGATTCATATGTTGCAACAGATTGAGTCAGTTGTTGCAACAACTGAACTATCTGTTGCAACAAATTGGTTCAGTTGTCGCAACAACTAACCCATATGTTGCAACAGATTACAAACTTGTTGCAACAAATGAGTTAGTTGTTGCAATTTCTTCAACAATTGAACCATCTGTTGCAACATATTAAAAACTTGTTCCAACAAGGAGAAGAAGAACAAAAACACCACCAAAAACCATAATTTCACAACCACAACCACTATTTACAAACTCACAAACCCCAACAAGTGCAACAAATACACGAAACTACAACAAAACAAACAACATTCAAGAAAAAATCATGCTCTTCTTCATCATCTCTAATCAAAATCATCATTTTCACACTGTAATTTCAAAACCCTAACTTTTGAACCAAGTGAAAGTTTCAAAACCCTAACGTAATACACGAAACTACAACAAAACAAACAACATTCAAGAAAAACCCATGTTCTTCTTTATATTCTCTAACCAAAATCATCATTTTCACACTCTAATTTCATAACACTAACTTTTGAACCAAGTGAAAATTTTAAAACCCTAACTTAATACACGAAACTACAACAAAACAAACATCATTCAAGAAAAACCCATGCTCTTCTTCATCTTCTCTAACCAAAATCATCATTTTCACACTTTAATTTCAAAACTCTAACTTTTGAACCAAGTGAAAATTTCAAAACCCTAACTTTTGTCTGAGAATGAATAGAGAAGCAACAACAATGGAGAGAGACAGAAATGAGCAGCAACAACAACAATGGAGAGAGAGGAACGAGCAACAACAATGGTGGTGCATCAACAATGGTGGTCGACGAGCAGCAAAGGAAAAAGACCCGTTTTTTTTTTTTTGAAATAAAATGAACAAGTAGTTCATTTTATAATGTGTATGGACTTTTGTGTATTTTGTAAAAGATTATAAGTTTTAAAAATTATAATTCAATCCCCATTTTAATTAATTACATTTTAAAGACAAATTTGACCTTATTTCTAATTACCATATTTTTTTATCACCATAAATTAAATGTTCCATGTTGTACATAGTAAATACACTATTTATGAATGAGATTGAAGGATCCGGTTCAATCACTCATTCAATTATCTAATCCTAAAATAGTACTTTATGAACTTTTTGTATCCATTATAATTTGTTCAAGTAAGTACTTAAGAAATTAATTATAGTACAAATCTTATGTTAACAATAAACTTACTGCGATTCCCAACCCTTATTTGAATTTTGAACTTATGAAAAAAAGGAAGGTTCAACTAGAGGGTTTAAAAACGGTTACCCCTGTTTGGATGGTTGTTTTCCGTGGTTCATTAATATATTGTAATCTATGTTTTCATTGTTATTAAAATTAGTTGTACTTAGTTTCGTGGTTAAATAATCATAAAAAACTCAATTTATGGTATGAAAAACTCAATTTTTATAACCACAAATTTAATAATTTTTTCGTGGTTACGTATTTCATTTCCTCGCTATATTCTCACCCACCTTCATCACACCCCAAACCCCCAAACCCACCCTCCGCCATCCACCCTACCGCCCCACAACTACCTACCCCTCCCATCACACCAAATCTACCCACCATCGCCACCCATCCTACCACCTATCCCCTCTCACACCTCACCCCCGCCAACCCCCACCCCACAACCACCCACCTCCTCCATCACACCCAAAACCACCCCCACCACACACCCTCCACAACCCCACCGCCCACACAATGACTATCCCTATCCACAATTTATTTATTTTTCAAAATTTCCATTTTATCCTTTACCTTAATTTTATTAATATATATAAACTAGTTTGAAGGGAGTCTTGGAGTAACTGATAAAATTGATGTCATGTGATTTTCAAGTCGTGAAAACGGCTATTTACATAAATGTGAGCTAAGAGGGTACAATAGACTCTTGTGATCCGGCAATTCCACGAACCCCGCGCATAATGTAAATTTAATGCACTTAATGCACTAAACTGCCATTTTATATAAATTAGTTTGTAATTAGGTTAAAGTTATTTTATTAAACTTACATGTTATTATATAATATCATACAACCAAATCAAACATATTTTTTTTTAAACCACAACAAATTATATAGTGTATCCAACATTATATTTATTAATACAATAACATACTATGTGAAATTGTGAACCAATGAGCATCCAAATAGTGTTAAGGGATCAAAATACAAATTGAAGGAAATGAATGTGTAGCATCATCATCATCAGTTGTTCAAAACTCGTGAGATCCAAACCCCAACTGACCCATCTCATTTGGATCTCCATTCCATTGAAACCCTAATCAATGCTCTCTCCCTCTCTTTGATCTCCATTTCCTCAGCTTCCTGAAGATGTATATGGCATATGGATGGCCACAGGTGATCCCTATGGAATCAGGGTTATGCCCTTCTTCACAGCAAATTGTATACCTCAAACTCATTAATCGCTTATTGCTTGTCGTTTCTCCTACTCATCTTGAACTATGGTCCTCCTCACAGGTCAGACTTTGATAATTCCTCACATTTTATGTTGTTTCGAACCTATTTTTTTTTTTTACGTTTTTTTTTTTGAATTGAGTGCAGCACAGAGTGAGATTGGGCAAGTACAAGAGAAGCTCGGATTCGATTCAAAAGGAAGGCGAGAATTTGCGGGCCGTTTGGAGTCCTGATACAAAATTGATTGCTCTTCTTGTAAGTTTACATTGATTGGGTTATGAAGTTTTTGGGATTCATGTAGTCAATCTCAACTAGTTCAGATAGTTGATTGATGGAGTCTTTTAATCAGTATTATGTATAATGTAAGTTGGTACTTGGTAGAGTAGCCTGTTTCACGTGAGTTTTTGGGTAAATGTGACAATTTTGGCATCTAAACTGAAAATTCTGCTCCACAATGTCCATTTGCATCTCAAGAGAAGGACGGACTAGGGCATCCCAGGTGCTCTTACGTAGTGCATTCAGTGACGGATCTAGGATTCTCACTAAGGGGGTTTGAAAAAAAAATGTAGTGCTTGGAATTTGAACTTAGAACCTCAAGGTTAATTTTGAACCCCTAAATGACTGTGCAAACTTCTAGTCTTGTGTTCAGGGGATTCAAAATTTATATATGTTCAATTTTTTTTTTTACCTTATATATATAGTGTACTTTTTTGCCGAGGGGGTTCGGGTGAACACCCTCCCGCCCCCCTAGATCCACCCCTGAGTGTATTGTGTAGGTTTTATGGAAAATAATATAATATGTTCTACTATTTGAATTATATTGTAAGAGTTGCTATACTTGTATGGACTCTTGAGAAGTCAATTGCTTGCTGAACTTATATATACTGATAGTGTAAATATTCACTTAAATCCTAAAATATTAGGTAGGAGTTGGTTAAAGTGAAAGGGGTTGTTGCTGACATTTAAAGACTTGTAACTTTTTGTTGCACCCGTTTCTGATATTGAGAAGTTAGATTTGCTTTGATACGTGTGAAATATGAGTACCTTTTATACTTACTTCGTCTGATTTTCTTTGTATTGCAGACCTCTTCCTTCTATCTACATATTCTAAAGGTCCAATTTACTGAAAGGAAAATACAAATTGGAGGCAAACAACCAACTGGTTTGTTTCTAGCAAGCATCACTTTGCTCTTGAATGAACAGGTGCCTTTTGCTAACAGGAACCTGACAATGTAAGTTACCCTGTTTCTACTTTTTGACAGTTTATAATCTTAATCTCAAGCTGCTTGGATTTTTCCTACCGTGAAATAAAAACAAGTCTTCCGATGTCCATGAGATGAGAATTGTTTCATTTATTTTATTTTTGATAATGCATGAGATCAGAAATATTTTCTAAAAGTACCTTATTTTTCCAAAATCTACCAGATGTCCTACTGGTCATGAAGTCAAAGGGTTGTTGGTACTGTATAGTCAAATATGTATGCTGTTGGTTATAGCAATTTGTACTAGACAGAGGGATTTGACATTTCCTCTGGGTTTATAATAGAATTTTTTGATATTTCAAAATGAGCCTCTGGGACAATGTTGTTTTAAGTTTTTACATACATTCTATCAAGCCGTAAATTAATATGTCTATCCAACAGGCAACAATTGATATTATTTAATTATGTGTGTCAAAGTATCTTACTGAAATTCTTATAAGAAATTATCTTACTGAGTTTTGAGAGGTAGGGATAATGCACACAGGTGTAATTGTGGGAATATTAGTACGTGATAGAAAGATATAAGACATGACATAGTGAGTAGACAGTGGAGGAAAACCTTTTCTCTCATCTTGTTGGTAGAATTTACTAGAGTGACAGGCAGAAAATGTGACAAGCTTTGTCAAGGGCTGCATGAAAGTTGCTCCTCTTCCTTAAATAATAGCATAGACGATCTTAGTGCAATTTTAATACTGCTATTACCTTATTCTCAAAGAAATAGCATAGACAATGGTAACATTGAGTTAAACTTCTTGTTAAAAATATAAACCATTGAGTTTGAACTTTAAGACCAGTTGAGTCTGATTTCGTTGTTGATCTTGAATGACAATAATTTTATTGGGGAATCCTGTCCTTCTCCAGTATTTTAGAATTGGACTTTCTTAAAGATTATTTTGGTTTTGTAACTTAATTGTCAATTAAGTAGGACTAATTTGGCTCGTAGCTTAAGTTGTCTCGTATAGTTTATCTTCATTTGTTACCATATTGCGAACCAAAGGTCCTATTCCATCTGTACTTTACAACTTGTGGGACTTTTGTGTTGTTTCACTGGCAGTTCATTTTATGGAGAAGAGAAAGATAGTTCCTTTCATGCCGGATTCATTTCTTCATTATTTAACTTGTCTGCTATTGACCTCAGCTGAAACACATAATTAGTTTATTCCCTACATATGTGGCTTGCAGGAGCAATGTAGTTTGTGACAACAAACATATGATAGTTGGGCTTTCTGATGGATCTTTGTATAATATATCCTGGAAGGGCGAGGTAATTCTTTTTAAACATATCTTAATTGTGTCGCGCATTAGTGTGAAAATTTTAGTTGACATTTCTAGTTTATGTCTACTTATTAAAATTAAAGGCTGTAGTGCAACATTTCAGTCGCAGAAAATATAGGAAACACTTGTTTATGATTTTTTGCTGTATTGCAGTTTTGTGGGGCCTTTGATGCCTTTGTTCTCGATGTTCAGCCTCGTGATGGCAGTGGGGATCCTGAACTAGCAAGTTCTTTGGAAAATGGTCTTGCTTCTGGCGGGAGTTTATCTTTGTCTAAATTCAGTCGTCACTCGTCGAAAAACTCTGCTGTAATCCACCTGGAGTTCTCCTTACCCTTAAGGTTGCTTGTTGTGCTATTTTCTGATGGACAACTGGTCTTATGTTCTGTGAGCAAAAAGGGTCTGAAGCAAATGGAGTCTATCAAAGCTGAAAAGAGACTGGGCTCTGGTGATGCTGTATGTGCTGCAGTTGCTTCAGATCAACAACTCCTTGCTGTTGGTACCAGAAGAGGTGTTGTTGAGTTGTATGACATTGCAGAATCTGCTTCGCTTATGCGTTCTGTTTCTCTGTATGATTGGGGGTAAGCTTTTGCTGTTGACATCCAAGGTTGGAAAAGACAAGGCACAATTTGTTTCTGATGAGAGAACCCTTTAGTGCAAATTGCATTTTGATTATTTTGTTCCAAGCTAAATTCATTTATTTATATCTGAGTCTTGTTTTGAAGTGTGTGTTAGCTTGTTAATAGAATGATTAAGGATGACAGACACAAAAAAAAAGATCCGTATTTTAAGGAACCTATTTTTCTCATAGTATTGAGCAATGTACATATTTAAGTTCAAACAATAAAAAAATGTATAAATTTAAGTTTATTCAACTTTTCTTTTTCTGGTGAATAGAAAGTAAAATTGAAGAAGCATTATGTAAGATAATTGTATCTGTGATCATAGTGCTCACACTTGCTACCAAAGGGGATTATTTCACTTGTACCATCAACGGTCTAGCCAATATTTAATTTGTGCCTTTATGCCTTTTTCGGAAATAATTGTGTAAACCACAAGAAGCATATATCTATGAAATTCTGACAGTTAGTAGAACTAGTGTTGAAGCAAAGTCATCACTATAAACCGTTAAAATGAAAATATCCTACCTAGCTGGTTTGATTTTGAGATGTTTTGGAGTAGTACTGGCTCTTTAGATCTGGCTTCATCTTCTTAGAATGAAAGAAAGGTGATGGAAGATTCTGTATGAGGAAAATTGCAACACTAAACAATTCCTGACTTTCAATAACCTGCAATTCTTCTGCAGATATTCAGTGGAGGATACTGGTGCTGTCAGTTGTGTTGCATGGACACCTGATAATTCTGCCTTTGCAGTTGGGTGGAAGTTAAGAGGGCTAACAGTTTGGTCTGTTTCTGGCTGTCGCTTGATGTCCACAATTCGTCAAATTGGCTTAAGTTCTGCGTCTTCTCCAGTGGTCAAGCGAAATCAGGAATGTAAATACGAACCTATGATGAGTGGTACCTCGTTGATGAACTGGGATGAATATGGATACAGACTTTATGCTATTGAGGAAGGATCTTCAGAGAGAATTATTGCATTCTCTTTTGGAAAGTGCTGCCTGAATAGAGGAGTTTCTGGGACTACTTATGTCCGACAAGTAATCTATGGTGAAGATCGGTTGCTTGTTGTGCAGTCAGAAGATACTGATGAACTAAAAATCTTGCATCTCAGCCTACCAGTTAAGAGTTGTATTTACTGATGACTGTGGTTTATTCATTTTTTATGTTGCTCTTGTTTTTCTTTGTTGCGAAGGAATGTCTCAAATGTAGTTTCAACTCTTGGCTAGGTTTCCTACATCTCTCAGAATTGGCCAGTTCAACATGTGGCTGCTAGCAAGGATGGAATGTACTTAGCAGCTGCTGGCCTTCATGGACTGATCTTATATGACATAAGATTGAAAAAATGGCGAGTTTTTGGAGATGTCACTCAGGAACAAAAGATCCAGTGCAGAGGCTTGTTATGGCTTGGGAAGATTGTTGTTGTCTGCAACTATGATGATTCTTCTGACGGGTGAGCTATTTATGTGCATTAGCTAATACCTAAACAGGATCAACTTATGCTGTATGAGGATAGATGAGCACATTTACATTTGCTATTATGTTTTACACAAGGTATGATTGTACAAGATATGTATGTTCAAGATATGTTGGTTGGCATTGGCTTTGCTGAGTTTAAAGTGTTTAATCTGGTTTATTAAAAAACTACCACGTGTTTGGTTTGCGCTTAGATAGCAACACATTTTAGAGGTGAGATAATCATTATCAATCAGGGAGCCTCTTGCAGCAAAGAAAAGCGTCACTTGACATAAAAATCTGGATGAGTGATGGGTAGTTGAATAAACGGCGGTCAGAATGTGGAAAACATTTCAGGAATATTTTGAAAACTGAAGAACTTATATGCATCTAGTTGGATAGGCAGCTACCTTCTTTGGTGATTGGTTAGCTTGGCCACTAGCTTCCCTACCTTCACAAGGGGAAAGGTCTGTGTACATACAACCCTCCCCGGACCTCACTTGTGGGATTACACTGGGTTTCTTCTTGTTGTTGGTTAGCTTGGCCACTAAAGGGTGCAGCCTTGGAGTGTCATTCTATTCAGGAGCTCCAAGTTACACATCCTACCCTTGACTGTTGAATGATAAACAATTTAGTGCTATATGACTCATGATCTGTTTGGTTACAAGAGTCAGCTAGTACGTGAAATGGATGTCCTTGCGCTCACAAGAAATTTGTTATGGTCAGACAGATGCATCAAAATTGCAGCAATTTTTGTTACACTTCTATATCTCAAGTGTTGGCGGCAAGAGTCCTCTTTTTGTCTCTGCTTCTGTTTGGATATATGGTCCTGGGCAGTGTTTTTGCGGAGTGAGAGGTTCATTCTTTTGATTGAAGGGCGAACATGGCTTTCCAGTTGTAGATTGAATCTTTTAGATTCTATGTTAAACCAAAACCAAAATACTTTTAGATTGTATCTAGAGGGTTCTTGAATATAGCTTTTAACAGCAGTTGTTCAACTTTGATTGGAATTGCAGGTATGAATTGCTTTTCTATCCCAGATATCACCTTGATCAGAGTTCACTACTATGTCGGAAACCTTTGCTTACCAAGCCGATGGTCATGGATGTTTATCAAGATTATCTACTTGTCACTTACCGACCTTTTGATGTCCATATTTACCATATGAAGTTATCTGGTGAACTAACCCCTTCTAGTTCTCCCGATTTACAGGTGAAACTTCCTTAGAGTATATGCTCTATAAAATTGAGTCAAAGTCTCTTTTGCATTTTACAGCTCAAGATATATATCACAATTTCTTTTGAATAAGAGTATTGTGTCTGTCATGCATTTTTAAGTGATAACATGACAAACAGCTTTCTACAGTACGAGAGCTATCAATCATGACTGCAAAGAGCCATCCTTCTTCAATGCGTTTTATTCCTGATCAGCTCCCAAGAGAAAGCGTTGCAGGAAATGGTGGCCTATCAACTTCTTTGGATCTGTCAGTCCGAGAGCCTACCCGGTATGTACTTATTGCTGAATGCTTACATCTCTGAGTTTTGACCATGTATTGCTGCATGTTAGTATCTATGTGTTATGATACGTGCTTTAGGACATTGTTGTCATTTTCCAGTGTTTGCATGTACTTTCAGATGCTTAATACTAAGGACAAATGGAGAGCTTTCACTTCTTGATTTGGATGAGGGGAGAGAAAGAGAACTCACAGACTCTGTAGAGTTGTTTTGGGTTACCTGTGGTCAGTCAGAGGAGAAAACAAGCTTGATTGAGGAAGTTTCATGGTTAGACTATGGCCACCGAGGGATGCAGGTAACGGTTTTCTTTGACAGTTGAGTTTTTGTAAAATTCTGTGCTTACCTTACATGTCTGATATATATACTGGTTAAAAGCTCCTTATTACAGGTTTGGTATCCATCTTCTGGTGCTGATGCTTTTAAGCAAGAGGACTTTTTGCAGGTATTCAAGTTGTCATTGCTAGAGTCCACATAGTCTTTTGTCTTTGATTTTACACTATGTATTTAATTGTCCATGTTTCAGTTATTAGTAGCTGTTAAATGATTCAAGAAATATAACTTTTGGTCTATTTTGATATGCACTGGTGTATGTGAAAGCTTGCTTTTCCCTTTTCTTTCTTTTCTCTTGAGGGGAGGAGTTGGGGAAAGAAGATTAAGGAAGAAGTTGTCAGGATCAACAATGAGATCAGGGGAAGTCAAAAGAAACCCAGATATTTTCTGGTATAGGTTGTTTGGGATCTTGCAAGTTCTTGAAAGTGCTTAAGCATTTCTCAAGTCAAACAATTTTAGGGGCTAATTAAAGTTTAAAACAGCGGAGTCCCGAGTGAAATATAGCCGAAGGGTGGAACCTCGATTGAATTTTAAATAATGGAGCTTTACATTTTGTCATTTGAAAATACAATTGAAATACCAGCATGGATATACTTCTCGCCCTTAAGAGTTAAGATTCATCTTTTGCAGGATTTAAGCATCAGAATGTTATTATTGATTATCCCTTATATATAGGTTATACGTGTTTATAACCAAACAAAGGTCCATGGATAATTAGCATTACCGCACCACCGGTTATGATCTTAGCTTATCATTTATTGCCCCAGATCATTAACTACCATCATGCATAAATTCTCTTTAAAAAAAGACCCTATTGTCATTAGGGCTGTTATCGGTCCGGTCCGGGTATCGGAATACCGGTACTGGACCGATAAGGTTACCAGTCCGGACCGATAAGGTTACCGGTCCTGAGTCGAGATCTGGGACCGGACCGATACCTTATCGGGCGGGTACCCGGTCCGGTCCGATAAGGTTTTGTCCGGGTCGGGTCCCGGGCCCGATTTTTTTTTAAAATTGAATTTCCAATACTGAAATTGACATTCTCGGAAACATTACCACGAAATTTGGACGTTGAAATCTATTGTATATCGCGAGATATGTAGTGAAGAAAAGGGAAAATTAGTAACCGATTTGGGGAAAAGTGAAATTGATTGGCAATACGGGAAAATCCGAGCGCAGTGTTATGACCATTTAAAGTTGCACAAATTTACAACTACTTTCTTCTCTCTCCCTATATTTTATGTCAATGCTTCACATTAAAACATAAAGTCTACATCACATATATTCTTAAAACATGTAAAATAGTCCAACATTAGGAAATATTACAATTAACTATAATTAGGGCTGGCTGGGGGGGGGGGGGGATTAAGGGACCGGGTAATTTACCGGGTTGCCGGACCGGATCCTTATCGGTCCGGGTAGTTTTCTGGTACTCGTATCCGGACCGATAACTTTTCGGTCCGGGTTTATCGGTCCGTTTCTCTGGTAATTACCGGGAGTATCCAGACCGATAGCCCTAATTGTCATGCACAAACCTAAAATCTCATGACCTGTCTTTGCTTTATGTTTAGATTCACATTTATTGTTCTTTCTTTTATTTGAATATTCGGTGTGAACTTGTAGTTGGATCCGGAGCTGGAATTTGATCGTGAGGTGTATCCTCTTGGTTTGCTGCCGAATGCTGGAGTTGTAGTTGGTGTCTCCCAGAGAATGTCATTTTCCGCATGTACAGAGTTTCCATGTTTTGAGCCATCTCCTCAAGCTCAGACTATTTTGCATTGCCTTCTTCGACATCTTCTCCAGGTACCTTGCAATTGTCATTTATATTCAAAGGTTAAATCGAGACAACAAATGGAATATCTTTTTATTGATAAAAAGGTGGACGTTTGAAGCGTGATTATCTTTCTATAGTGGCAATTGTTTTTAAATTCTAAACTAAGAAATATAATATCTTTCTCCAAGGAAGCTGGTGGTGACATTTCTGTCAAAACTTTGCTTTTGATTTTCCATATGGAGAAGTGTCAAGTGCTGCAGTTCTTTGCACATTTTTAGAGAGAGAGAGAGAGAGAGGGGGAGGGAGGGAGGGAGGGAGAGGGTGAGAGAGTAATGGTACGTAACAATGAAATTGCATTACCCCGGATTTGAGCCGTGGGAATGGAGTCCTCCTTGGTAAGGAGTGCTAAACCCCTCAGAGTGGGCTTTCTATGGCACAGATTCGAATTAGTCGGGCCAGTGGGTTTAGGACACCGGATGGTTAAAACCAAAACAAAGAAATAAAAGAAACTGCATTACTCATTATGTGCTTTCATCAAGCTCATTTTTCACTTTACGATGTGCACGGAATTTAATTGTACGATCATAATTGCTATTAAATGATAGTATAGTATAGTATAGTATAGTGGACTTCAGCATTCATTATAATTTCTCCCAAATCAAATCATGAAGTTCTTCCAAACCTAATTGAATGTTTTCTTTTGCTTCAGAGCTATTTGGGTTATTTCTGTGAATTAGAGTGATGATTAATTTATCTTTAAAAATATGAAGAAAAAAAAAGAGAAGTACCACAAGATGAAACATTTTGAACTTGAGAAATAGTTTTTGCTTTTATGATATAGATGTGATTTTTGATAATAGAAGCCACAAGTATACAAAACTTTTCATGGTAAGGTAGTAATCTTCCAATTAATTGACAAAATGTAAAGTAAAGATTATTCTGTTTGCTGGAAGATTTTGTACGACTCAATTTGTTGGCGTTTATGCATTTAATTGTTCACGTTTAATCCTACTCCATGCACCTGTTAGTTATTGTTCATGTTGTATGTGTTCTGTGAACATTTGACAAGTCATCTTGAACTTCCAAATTTTGCTGGACATATTTTTTGGAAAATCCATTTTTTTGTCAGCAATCTATGTTTTTATCTGGATAAGCATTCATTTCCGAGACGCTACTATGATTTTTATAGTTTGTTAACCGTGACATGAGACAGAATGAACGAACAACTTCATTTTTGTGATGATCTCTCTTACTGTTTTGGCAGAGGGATAAAAAGGAAGAAGCTCTAAGATTGGCACAATTATCAGCAGAGAAGCCACATTTTTCGCACTGCTTAGAGTGGCTTCTTTTTACTGTGTTTGAAGCCGACATTTCTGGGTAATTTTTACCAATTATATAATTTGTAAGATTTTCACTTGCTATCCAAAGTACTGCTGACCTTTTCATCATGGATGCTATCCAAAGTACTGCTGACCTTTTCATCATGGATATTTTTCCAGACATTAGAGTTCTGATATTCAGGAAGCTTCCATGGGGACATTGTTGAATCACAAATAATATCTTGCTCTAGTACTCCCCTCCAACCCATCCATAATGAACACTTATGGAGTACCAAGGATCCAACAGTCTTATTTTTGGTTTAATTTTTGACATCAAATCCTTTAGTTACTTAAAATAAAATTCACATATTCAAAAGCTATATGTAGTAAGAATCACACGATTTTCGATTTCTAGAATTGTTTAAGAAAATCATAGTTAAAGAAAGCCCAGTTGAGTCTGAAAATATTACTAGTTTTGAGAAAAAAACAGTTATATAAAATGCGGTAGACTTTAATTTTTGTTGAATGTTGTTTCTAGGAGTGCATATTTTGGTGGAATTTGGAAGTTTGTCACTAATTTTTTATGACTTCTGATCTGACAGTCTTCTCTTAGTCTTTATTCTCTCTCTGCCAACACCCAGAAAACTTGAATTTTCAACATAGTAGTAAAATCGTCTTCTACTTTTACAGGAGCAAGAATCAGAGGATTATTCCCAACCATTCAACAAATTCCTCTCTTCTGGATAAGACATGTGATTTGATTAGAAATTTTCCAGAGTACTTTGACGTGGTCGTTAGTGTTGCAAGAAAGACTGATGGCCGGCATTGGGCAGATTTATTTGCTGCTGCTGGGAGATCAACTGAGTATGTAAAATAATTTATCTTCAACTTTTACGACACTACTAAATGAATTTTAACAAAAGAGCAGCTTTGATGTATATCAAAAACATATTAGATAGATCATATGTTGTAGAAACTTATTCGGCTTGTGTCCAACTCCATTATTAGCTAATTTATCTCTATGTTTAGGCTATTTGAGGAATGCTTCCAAAGGAGATGGTATCGAACTGCTGCTTGCTATATACTAGTAAGAGTTGTAACCTTACAGGCTTTCAGTTTCAAATTTCTGTCTGCAGTTACAATCTCTTATTTGGCTACAAATTGTATATCTGCTCTAAGTTTCCATTTCTTTAGGAGGGTCTAGGGCTACTATAGTCTGTGTTGAGAACTTTGTGCAGTATCTCAAGAAGTTGTACCTTTGGATGTCTTTGTTAAATATGCCTCTCGCTGCAGGTAATTGCTAAGCTTGAAAGTCCAGCTGTAAGTCAGTATTGTGCATTGCGGTTGTTGCAGGTAATCACGTGCAGATGTAATGAATGTTGGCTTTTTGTACATGTAATGTATTAAAGTATTTCCCTGGATAATTATATATGCTTCTGTTATCCTGCTGAAAAAATAAAATAGGCAGAAAATATTGCAGATATAGTTACAAATTTAATAGAATTTTTTTATTGTCCTCAACAAGTTTGGACTTACTCCTTGACCTCACATGGTGTTCTCCATTTTACCAGGCAACATTGGATGAGTCTTTATACGAACTGGCAGGGGAACTGGTATGAACTTGGATGTCAGTCATGTGCCTTTAACAAGATAATTGTCTTCGTTGTGTGAAGTATTCACATTTTTTGGCTTGGTTTTCAGGTGAGGTTTCTTCTCAGATCTGGACGGGAATATGAACCCACAACCACTGATTCTGAGAAGCTATCTCCTAGATTCTTTGGATATTTTCTGTTTCCTTCGAGTTACCGGAGGCAAACTTTGGAGTCCAAAGGGTAAATGTAGCTACATTAATAGTGCCAGTTATTTGTTTTATACTCTAGCAAAAGTTGGCACTAAGATTCTGGTGCTGATGATGGAAGAAGAATTTCACTTACCTTTTTCTTATAATCTTTTTGGAGCAGTTCATTTAAGGAGCAGAGTGCACATGTTGCTTCTGTTAAGAATATTTTAGAAAGTCATGCAAGCTATCTGATGTCTGGAAAAGAACTGCCAAAGCTCGTCGCGTTTGTGAAGGGCACGCAGTTTGACCTCGTGGTATGATTGACTAACTTTTTAGATTGTATCCTATTTTATTCTTGAAAACAGATCATGTAATGTAAATGCCTTGCAGGAATATTTGCAGCGAGAAAGATATGGAAGTGCTCGTTTGGACAATTTTGCGTCAGGGCTTGAACTTATTGGGGAGAAGGTACTAACTAGTAATGCTTGTCAATGAGATTTAGAATACTACCAATGTATCATTATCATGTTAGATGTTCCGTATCAGATGGATGATTGGGTGAATTATGCCCATAAACTATTTTAAGCTCTTGCATCACACAAGGGTTCTTCTCTTGGGGATGTGGTTGGTGCATTTTGTCTCCAGAGAATTTGAGAAGTTTCTACTTCATGATCAAGTTATGAGTTTATTGATCTTTGTGGTAGAGCAAAGTACTCTTAAATCAATTCCATTCTCTAGTTTTTCATGCTTTATTACCGTTCCCTTAATTATGTCATAGATGTTCCAGTTTATGCTAATCAGTTCCCAAGTGGTGCCTGAATTTCTTTTTGAGATGTATTTCTGTTAATACGATTGCTGATATACATTCTTAAGGTATGTTCAGCTATAACTGTTGTTGTGAACTTAATACTCATACTGATTATCTTGTTTCTTTTGAATCATCAGCTTCAGATGGAAACATTGCAAAGTCGTTTAGATGCAGAGTTCCTTTTGTCTCATATGTGCTCCGTGAAGTTCAAAGAGTGGATTGTAGTATTGGCCACACTTTTGAGGCGGTCTGAGGTTTGGCTAACTTCCCTTAACTGAATGTAGGATATTACAGATCGGTTGCCTCAACTACATCAAAGATGGTTTGCCATCAGTTTTACTGCTTATGATCCCGTTTGGGAGAACTTCAACATCTGCTTATTTTGAGAATTGCTTTTGTTAGTTGTAACTCACACTGGGTTCTTTACTATTTTTGCTCAGGTCTTGTTTGATTTATTTCAGCATGATTTGCGCTTGTGGAAAGCATATAGCATTACTTTAAAGGTATATTTGATATGCCATCTATTGGTTACACTGATTTCATTTATGTGTCTCACTGTGGTTTCCATTTGTATCTTCAGACCCATCCATCATTTGTCGAATACCATGACTTGCTTGAAAGTTTGGAGGAAAAGCTTTCATCCACTTTGAATTCAGAAGAGACATGAGTTATCTGGATGTAAAGAGCACTTGAACAGCTTTGCTAAAAGCGCTAACCGCACCAACTTGAAATCAGCATAAATGTTTACCACTATATTGGGAAGGGAGTTGAGCGGCTCTGCAAAAGGCACGAGATGATATTTTCGGTTCCTGCTTCACTGTCCACATCTGTCCTGCGATTTTTTTTGTAGGCATATCAATGCTATTAGTTCTTTGGTTTCTATGGTCCTGTTTCTTTTTCTTGATTCATAGTTTGTATCAAATCTTAGCTTTTACATTAAGGGTGTGGGTTATCGTAATGAAAAGGGGCATGAAAGATCTGATCTTCTGATAAATAGAGAATAGAGAAGATTTTGTGCATTACTGCATCACATTTTCCATGCTCCTTTCCCTTTTCTTGATTTATAGTTTGTACTAGATTTTAGCTTTTTCATTGAGGGCGTTGATGAGTGTGACTAATGAAAAGGGCCTCTTGTATGTAAGATTTTGATCTTCTGGGAAGGAGTATCAAGAAGATTTTGTGCATTTCATTACGTGGACAAATAAATTATATATTATGCTTTGTATCTCTATAATACAGACTGGGCAGGTAATTTTTAGATGACATGTTAAGCTTTGCCTGTTCAAATTGTATATAGGTATTATCGATTGCGATGAAAGGAAGATAGCTCCCATCCACCCACCCCACCTTTCCTCAGGTGTAGCACAAACAAATACAGGTCCCATTCAAATCCCATGAACTTTATTTCCTCTTCCAAAGACTAAATACAATACTTACATATGATATTCGTCAAAAAGTAATGTAATCTTGGGCAACCATACAATACCTATTTTAAACACACATATCGATCCAACCAAAAGACTGGAACATATTACAGGGCATAATATCTACATAGATACTGATGCATTCTTACAGAGTCCCTTTAAGCTAGTTCGTAGTTGAGAAGACGAGTAAATCACCAGGTGAAGCTGATGGACTCAAAGTGCAGATTTTCAACCAGCCCAGATGAGCAAATGGCTGCTACGTCGTGCCTCAATGTCTTCGGTCCAGAGGCAAGTACTCCAACACTTAATCCTTTAACTTCTAGCAATATTCCTGCAAGAGAATTTCATTTAGTTACCTAAACATAGAGAGTTGAAAGGAAGTACTAATAGTATTGATTATGCAAAGATATAATTACTCTTGAGATCAGGTCTCCGGCCATAATGTGTCTTGATTGATTTGTAGAGTGATTGTTGAGGAAGACTTTCTAGCTCTTGATCAGCATAGGCTAGTAATGAGTTTAAAGATTTTGTTGAATCTGCCATGTCCTGAATCTGCTTAGTTTCCTGAGCACTTTTCTTCTTGTTCCAAAGGAAGGCTGCACTTGCTGCAATTCCTATAGAAGCTACTATCAACAACATGTTGAACAAAGCCCTTGTGTGGTATGGGAAGACCTTGTTAGTACCATGGTCCATAGGGAAAACATAGTATTGGTAAAGAAGCCCCACAAACAGAAGGTACAGAGCAAAGGAAGACGATATTATAGCAGCAAGCCAAAGCCAGTTGTTTTGGCCTAAAATGGGGGTTATGGGTGCATCAGAGTGGTTAGGTTTGAACCAAATGGTTCGAAGAGGTTCGGGTTTTTCTGGTGCTGGTTCAGTCTCTCTGGTTATATAAGCCTCAATGTGTAGGTCAAGATTAGAAGAACATCCAGAAGGAGTGCCTGTTATAGGAAGAAGAAGGTCTAACATGGAGAATTGAGAAGAGTTCTTGAACACACTAACTAATAGAATCTTGGGGGCTTTGCATTTCAGTGTTGAGCTCATATAAATCAGCTCCCTGATGATTGAAATGAATGGAGTAATTCCACTTCCTCCACTGATCAGCACCAATGTATCATGCCTGTAAAATAGAACGGCTACATCATCGCAAAGTATTCATAGAGAACTAAATTGACTTGGAAGAGTTTAAGCTCCATGTACAGTCCGACTAAAAACATTTACACAATTAAGGTACTTTAAGGTAAATACATGTAAAACTTTATGATAATCTAGCATTAATTGTTAATCTGGTAAAGATAGTACGACTAACATGTAAAATATCTTCAAAATCAATTATTTGTGGTTTGCAGTAGAGTTAATAACCTTAGGAAATGAGTGGAAGCAGGTCCATAGGGTCCTTCAACAGAAACTTCAAGACGATCCACAAGGGAAGGCAAATACATGACATCGTAAAGCTTCTTGGTCCAACTTCCTTCACATTTGATGACAACACTAATTGTATCTGATTCTAAGTTACTGTTTGAAGTTACAGTGAATGGATGCCACTGCAGCTTTGATATGCTTGGCACATTTAGGAACATGACACTTGTCGGAGGGTACTCCAAACCTACAGAACCAAAATAAATCGATATAACATATTAAAATACACCCAATAGTTTAGTAGTTCATTACATCGTCAGTGTATATAAGTTAGGCGGAATTGTTACCTGGTATTTTGGAGAAGTTGAGTTCAACAGTTTCACAAGTCAAAACTCTGGCTGAAATCAAACGTACTTTTTGTTTGGATTGCAAAAACCTCAAGTATCGATCGATCAAGAAGAGGAAGAAACCAGGAAGCATAATACATGCATAGAACATTCCAGTGTGGAGTAGGAAGAAAGCCATGAATAGGATGTAGAGGTAGTGAGTGTAGAAGAAGAGTTCAAACATTCTTCTTCTTATTGCTGGAAAAGTTGTTATCCATAATATTAATCCAACCAGTAAACCAAGTTCTCCAGGTACATTTGATATGTAATGAGGATCCCATTTCAGCATCTGCATCAAACCAAGACTAGTAAATAATATATGATCAAGGTGATCGAATTAACCTAAATAGTCGTCCACCCAACCACTTAAAACTAAAAATAATCAGCTTATGTATAATTCACATATAATATATGTATAACCATGCATACTCAATGTATACCGACTAGAGAAAGTAAATAGTGAATTTGGCTGGCTATTTGTGTAAAGATCATCCCAGAAGAATTAACCTAGTAGCCGCCTCCCTCTCAATTGCTTAAATTAGAAATAGCCTCGGATGTATAGTATATGCATAATTCATGTATAATATGTGTATAAATATATTAGTATATAATTTATGTGTACCAATTAGAAAAAATAAACGGTGAACCGAGCGGAATTTCTGTAAAGATACCTTAATATGATGGTAAAAGACAATAAATTCAAGGGTAAATTGATTTATCCTTTATGGTACCTTTTTTCACCCATCTTTTTTTTTAAAGAGATCTAGCTTGCGAAGATATGGTCAGTTTCGTCGGGAAATTATAGTATTTATTTATGTATAATCAAATATTATTTTTATATATAAACATTAAATTTTGAACGCTCTTAATAAAATTCATAATTCGCTTATTTTGATTTGAACTCGTACCTATTAATTTATGTAATATAGTTCTCTGAATTATAGAACGGTTACTTTCTGTATCTTGTTGTAATTTAAGTTGTGACTTCTTGACTATTTAATTATTCTCACAACATTTTCGCCTCCACCGGCTAAGGTAAAGATTAGATATATATATATATATATATATATATATATATATATATATATATATATGATTACGTCAACTAGACATCATGCTGATGTGGGTTGGTCTCTTCTAGACTTGGATATATGTCCAAATGGGTCACACTTGGACTTGATATTGTCTTTTTGAAGGGGGTCCCAAATTAAAGGGGGAGAATATTCAATAAATTAGAAAACACCAAACAGTAAGGACCTTCATAAGTTCAAACAAATGAGACAAATCTTGATCATTTGGTCCAATTAATACCACTCTCTTGTTGTGTCACTCTCATGGATAATGGCTCTTGCACTTTTTTTCTGAATTCCCATTCAAACTTCCAATTCTAATGGAACTTTAATTTGGTCTTGAGACAAAGAGCTTCTCACATTCAACTGTTTCACCAAACTTTTATTCCTTTTATATTGTGTTAGTTAATCACCATATATGTGTTATCTTTCATTAAAAGTTAACAAATTGAAATAAGCCTATTTGCATTAAGTTATGTTACTGCGATGATATAAACTAAAATAATTCTTTCTAGACTAAATTTAGATTTTAGAGCGTCGTCCGGTAGAAACCAATAACTTTGACTCAAACCATGTATTTGTGATTAAAAATCTACTATAAATAAATTATCAACAACCCAACAAGCTCCCTTTTCTAGATCAATTCATAACCCATAAATTTAAAATCCTAACGCCTTTTTTTGTGACATGTATTTTGGTTAATTCGGCAAGGACAAGGAGACAGTGAAAATTAAACTAATCATTTCTTGGTCTTGTTTTCAATAAGCTCAACCCCTTAAATATTAAAAGAACAATCAACTTAGTATTTGTGTACTAGATTTGCCTTTTGTTATGAAAAGACCAAAAGTTTTGGACAAAGTTAAAAGGATAAAAAATGTAATGATGAAATCTTGTGTATATCACATTATACTTTTGATTGCTCCTCCCATAATAAAAGAGTGATAATATATATACATAAGAATTTGAATAATAAGTCTTTTGTAATTGAGTGGTAGGTAAGAGCAAGACCTAACACGCAATTATTACCAAGTATTCATCATTCGAATCGATTTATTTTACGACTTTAGACTTTAGAGTATGAATGCATATTGTTTGGATAATCTTTTAAAAGTAAAACTATGAGAACCTTAATTGAGAGTAAAATTCAGCCAACCGGCAATCACACTATTAAAGATTACAGTTAGTTTGTTCGGTTATATTTCTATAAATACTTCATTTATTTTTCTTGATTAAGCAACATGTTGAAAGTAACTAAAATCAACTATTCATCCTAAAATAGAACGGGAAAAAGAATTTACTCCCTCTTCAAAAACCCTTTTTATATATAAATTTGGATGAGAATAATATACAGAAGAATTTAAGTTTGTTATTTTATCAAGTCGTCAATTACATAATATTTATAATGAAAATTTACCGGAAACTGCCTTGTAGATTATAAATAACCGAATTGTATAAATATTTTCTCCATCATTAATGGATAAAACTTAAACTTTATACTTAAATGTATTTTTTTGTTGGTTGAAAAAAATCATTCCACAAGTTGTTTGTTGGTTGTTATTATTGTTCGCTTGTCAAAATTATGAAAACCACAATTTTAGATATGTAGGTCACTGCACTGGACTGTATATTTTTATATGGACTGTACTGTATTATAATGAACTGAACTGTATTAATATATAATTGACGGTATTAGAGTATTAATATATAATTGACGGTATTAGAGTATTAATATATAATTGACTGCATTTTTTTTGTCTTTTTTTATTTTTAGTACAGTTCAGGAGAGACCCATCTACTAGATGAGTCTAAAAAATGGCAGTTGGAGTGCACTATTTTTAGAAATAGTACAGTCCAGCTAAAAATGCTCACCAATATATTGTTTTTTTGTCCAATGTAGTGGAGCATAATACAACATACCAAACATGAGTCATATAGTGAGGTTTGAAACCTAGCGAGCTTAATATTCACATCTTTTTTAGTGTGGGCACTATCAAACTAACAAAATGTCATTGAGTGGCAAACCAAGAAAACTTAAGTGTGTAATGATCATCTTTTTTCCTTTACTGTATAAGTTAAGTTTCAAAGTTATCATTAATGTTTTATCTTCTTTTCGACGTTCTCTTGGATTTTGATTAAGTAGTTTCTTTTACATAAAGTTCACGTAGCACAATATTTTCTAGAATTTAAGTACTTTCTTTTTTCTTAATTCATGTACAATTTTATGCGGTTTAGCAATTAATTACACATCAAAATCATGATAAACCAACACCAATCACCCCCCCCCCCCTCTCTCTAAAAAGAGATGTAAAAAAGCTCAATATTTTAGTGCACTTAATACTAAGAATTAGGATATTATCACTGCCATAGAAATTGCTAATTTTATATAGACATTTTGTTAGGGTCGTCATTATGTGGGTGAGACGCCACGTTAAGGTTGCCACTGAAAATCTCATTATATGTAGTGTAAGCGTTATAAGAAGCATTCTTGGACTGTGCGAATTTCATATATTAAGGTCGCATGTGGATCACCATGTTAAGGTCGCTATTGAAAATCTTGAAAGTATACGTATGTCCTAAAGACAATCTATATTAGGACACAATGTACTTTATATACATTCGTATTTATATTAATGATGATTAATATTATGACGATTTGCATTTATTGAATTATTAGTTGACTGTTTATATTTTTCTATAAATGCATTCCTAGAGGTTACGTGTTTATTAAGGATGTGATAATTAATGTTATAACGTAACTCTTAAATTACCTCGACTAATGATCATCGAAATTGAGATATCGATGATATGCGATACGTCGACATGTGGTTTGCATCATATCCTTAGGGGATGTAGTATGTCTCACTTGCTACGAGTTATGGCAACTCGTGATGGACACATGGATACTTGTTGAAGTATTGGTATGCCCTGCTGATGTACTGTTTTGTTATATGTCTATAATGTCATCGGCGTGTGGGAGATAAAAGTCCTTAGACTTGAGGTCAATATCATCTTGTTTACGGAGTAATGTACTTTGATTCTGTCATAAGCTCAAATGCCTTATAGGTTGAGACGCGGCTTGTTTTGGGTGCATTACGAAGTAGATTAAAGGTGGTATGTGAGCCAAGAAAGGATTCATTCCTTGGATTTATATTCGAGTGAACACTCAGGTACTCATATGGTATTAGGTTGACTAAGTCATTGGCGTCAATGGGCGTATACGTGACATAGTCACATTACTAATATAGATGAGTTATAATAATCAAGCCATTTGGATAGACACTTGACAAATCCTAAGCTTGATTGAGTGTGTCATGAATGAAGAGATTTTATCTTCTCACATATAGGTTCAGTTCACATATTTTGTGTAGCTAAACTTTACATATTGGGTTCGTCTTCCGGCGCAGTCTAGGAGTTCCGTAAAAATCCTAATGTAATTAGTGACGATATGTAAAGGCCTGAAGGGTAACACTAAGTCAAATGTTCAGTCGATTGAATGATGTAATTAGAAGGAGATTATACCTAAATGTTCGGTTGATGACCGGGACATTAACATGGGAAAGTGGGCAGAAAATAGGATGAAACCGCGGTGCCTCTTACTGAGGACCGCTGTGCCAGGACGTGGCCTGACAGTCCGAATTCTGCCCGGTCTGATTTTATGCTGGGCCCAGCCCACGGAAACCCTAAGCCTCTGTTTAAAACTATAAATAGAGGGCTTACCCTCCCATTTCAACCCAAGACAAAACCTAAGAGAGGTCAATCTATTTTCTAAAGGTCTGTCAGAATTCCTAGCATTCCTGACTTAGCAAATTACATCACAGTTCTCCTAGAACTTACAAATAGAGGGACGTTTGCGTGTGCACCCTCGGACTACACAAAGTAACAGATTCAACCGCTTGGCTGATTAATTAAAAATGTAAGTCTTCTGTCGAAGTTTTACATTTAATTCTGTGCTTTGTATTTTACATTACATATCATACTGCAGTTCGACCGTCGTCGGGTTTGAAACATAAATTTTCAAATTCCGCTGCGTGTACGAACCCGACGTAAACACCTACAAATCTCACATCATGTAGTGTCAAAATTTTAGAAAGCACTCTTAGGACGTACACCATTTTATAAATTAGCATACAACAACAACAACAAGAACATATTCAGTGAAATTCCACAACGTGAGGTCTGGGGAGAGTAAAGTGTACGCAAACCTCTACCTTGATAGGTAGAGCGGCTGTTTCCGAGAAACACTCGGTTTAATACAGAGCAATCATTCGCAAACCAGAGTTATCAAACTCACTTATTCACAAACTTCAATTCGTATGAAAAAATAGTTTTCATTTTCCATCTCATCAAAAATCCACTTCACTCCCCTCAGCTTTATTATCCCCTCTAGGGCTAGGATTAGTCTTAACATAAATGAAATCTAAGAAAGCTGGTAGCTCGAGCGAGGAGCGGACCCTACACCGCACCCCCCTCTACATATATATATATACACACACTTGATATTGCATTAGTTAATGAAATAACAAATTATGAATAAACATGGCTAATTAATTTAGAAGGGGTAGAGGAGAATTAATTACCTCATGTAATCTCCCAGAGACGGCCCAAAAGAGAATAAAGAGAAGACCATGAATAGTGAAGAGTGTCATAGCCATATGTCCTAACCATATATGATATTTGATGCTACCTTCTGAAGTTAGCCCCAAAAGAGGCAAAATTGATGATCCTCTACTCACTGGATAAAACAGAAATGTTAAGCATATATTCCCTGTTAGCCCTATCACCAAAGCCAACCTATCAATTCTTGCCTGCCACCTGCAAAATTGCCATCACAAGAATACTATATTGTCTATTGAATATCTTTATAAAAGTATGCAAAAAGCGTAAAAGAGATATAATATAAACCAAAGATAGCAATATGAATGACAAGCAATAGCGTTCAATGCGTTTTAATAGAACTTTGTTTTTTCTCTTTATAGTGTACATTATATTATTTTTCCTTGGAGAATGAGTTTTTATAACATGAGGTGTTTTGGAAAGGAGATACTTACACTTCAACTCCTTTGGTTGCTGCATAAGCGGTAATGGTACTATAGTGAAAATAGACAAATGCTGAGAAATACCAAACACAGAGGATAATGAACATGACCAGGAAAAAGAGCTCTATCCATGTCACTATCCCTAATGGTTTGATGAGTTTTGGCTTCTTCAATATCTTCAACCAATCCTTGTTACTGAATGAAACAACATTAACAAGAAGAATAAACAATTAATACATGATAATCTCAAACAAATTTCTTTAAAAAGAAAAAAAATAGATTAAGACATTTTTATATGTACAATATAATACCATGATGAAGTGGCAATATCACTCTTTTTCTTCTCTAGGTGGACATAAATGCAGCCCAAAACAGCTATGAATAAGATTGGGAATGTGAAGTTCATCATAATGGGACCTGTAGAATGACACCAAGAATCAAATTTATATTCTTATATTATCCCTCATCTCAACATGAAATGAATAAGATAAGGAAATCCCATTTTCATGCTCATATTATTTTCCGTATTGTTCCAATTTTATCGGATATTCCCCAAAACAAAATGGGCAGATATAAAATTAAAAACACTCGAAATTACCAATAAATTTTTTCGAGGGAGCTCTGTCGGAAATATCATTTCGTCGAAAAAGCTACTGACGAGCCAATTTACGACAGCCTCCTTCGAAAATTTCCGCTGGAAATTCGCGTATTTTTTAGTAGTATGATTCTGAACTTGAATGTATAATATTCAAATCTTGAATTAGCCTTTTGGAACAAAAGAATGGAAAAGATGGAGGAGTTAATTAAAGATACCTTGAATATCAAAGAATGTGGAGTTGGTAGCAGCAACAAGAACAGGAACCCATTTTTGATAATATGTGAAGGTTGGCATAATCACCCACATCATCAAATTCCCAAGAAATATTGTAAGTGCTAAAGCTAATATTGCTCCTTGTATCATTCTGATTGTTCCATCAGAAAGTGATGATGATGATGATCTATTATTCACCTCCATTTTTCTTCTAATTAATCAGTTTTTTTGATGGCCTCTCAATACATATAGTGAACTTGTTAGCAAAGGAGTGTATACAAGTTGTATGCTATATATAACCAAAGTTTGTATGGGATGACAAGATTATCGCACCTCTTAATGGTCTAGTAGGGTCCCATTTACATATATTTGTTCTTTTAATATTTTTTACCTAACTTTTATAATTCCTTTTTATTTGGGGCATTAGGACAAAGAAATGTAGTTTTTAAGATCTTTTTCAAGTTTTGGTCGAACTTTACCTTTAAACTAAGTTCTTTTTCCGGGGTTGTATATTGAGTACATTATTTTAATATATGTATCAAAAATAAATTAATATATAATTAGGATATTGATATAATTCATTAACCGTGCTGCGTTTTGTATACTCTAATCAGAGTGTTGGTGCTTCCTTTAAATAGGTCAACAAATTAAAATATATATCATTTTAGTTTGATTCTATATCTAACTCCCTAACCAATATATATACTGCTTTTGTAAACATATACTATATTCTTTTAGCAATTCCTAAAGATTATTTTGTTGGTTCTTTTAATGACAAAATAGAGAAAGTATAAAACACATAACAAACAATAATTTAACTCATTAACTGTGCAGCTAGGGGATAGGGTGTGAAGTATCATGAAATAAGTAAAAACAAACAAATACTACAGTACATGAAAAAACATTTAAAAAGAATAATACAAAAAGGAAGGTTAACTAGTGGCAGATATGGGTTGTGCCACTAAATCCTTACCATATCCAGAGAATTCACACATAAAGCTGCAAAGAAGGGAATTCACAAAAATAAATACATAATTTATAATTTAAATTTATCTTTTAATATTTATATTTTAGTATACTTAATTATAAATATACCTCAGAGGGGTTGGTGTCTGTTTTAATTCAGGTATTACCCTCTTTTTTTTGTTGTGAAGGGCGAACCCGCACGCTACTTTTTCGAGTCAAGCATGAGTAAATCCCGACGCAATAAGCAAACCACGCCACCGATTAACCACACTTGGCAAAGATGCATGCGCCAAAGAAGGTTTATGCAGGATCGAACTCATGATTTCATGCCCGCGCTTCTTCGCTACACCAATTCTACCCTTGCGGGTTAATTCAGGTATTACTTAAATTTATATATGGTTGGCCCTTGTTTGGTAACAATTGTAATGTTTCAGTTGGATGAATTGTCTAGAGGCCTCTATTTCTGTTGGCAAGTCATTTGCAATCAAAAAAAGACTATATGAAGTGTTAGAATCACTTGTCTTAAAGACCACATGATGAATTTTCATTAAGTAAAAAAGAATTCAAATACAATTTTATTATGTTGGTTATTACAATAATAAGTTAAGTATGAAGTATGAAGACTATATATGGTCAAAAAGGGAAATTACTATTTCTTCAAAAAGAAAAAGAAAAACAAAATTGATTTTACTTCACTCTTTGACCCTTCACCTTATTATGATTTCTTGTTACCATCCCATCCACATCAATCTTCCTTTGTTCATTTTCAGCCTATATTCATTCGACAAACTACCAAAAACCAACTACATAGTTCTCTTGCTTCAAAGTTAAAATCTCTCCACTACCAAAATAAATATAGTGTTAGAAATCAAGAACGTATTCTTTTTACTGAGGGGATAATAACTACCATTCAATATGTAGTCTACCTTGATGTCGACTCATCACATCCTGGGGTTGAAGAATGTCTAGTTTATTTAGAATGCTCTTTTTTCGTTTCCCTTTGCAAACCCTCAAAAAGAAATAATCGGGTGAAAATATAAACCTTTTATATTTCAGAAGAAGGAAGCATTTATTCTAATTTTACAGGAGCGCTTGGAAAAATCAACCAGCATAAGCATAATTCAAATAAAAAAATGTTATCCGATAGATTATACATAGGGTATACACGGTATATTCCATGTAAAATTGTTAATAATATAAACTATGAAAAAATAAATTATGTTGAGACTATAAACTATGAAAAAATTTAATATCTTCATATTACTACAATCGAAGCTGGTTATAAATATATATGTGAAAGTTTACCCGTCTTTTCCTCCTGCCTGTAGTACACTAGCTAATATGGACATGGTGATGGTATCACATGCGATAGTAAACTAGAAGTTTACTGAAATAAATATCAATTGGCATGGCGGGTTGATCATACCTGTTTAAATGTGGTGTGAAAATAATTGAGAAATTTTGTGGTTATATATATTGAAGGAGTTAAATATTCTTCACAAATTCACTATTGTGTTGCTTGTTCTCATGAAAATTTTAATTATTGTACTAGCTAAATTTGGAATTATATCCCCTGATTTTGAAATTAATATATATATATATATATATATATATGAGCCCAGTCACCTACCATGTGAACCGCTTACTATTATATGATTTTAATAGATGCGTCTATGATATGATCACATGTGCAATTGATATCAACTTGTAATTTGATTTTTGCAAGGTTGTTTGCTCAAATTGTTATATTACGAGCATATTGTTCCAAACTATAAAATTATATTGATAATGATAGATTATATCCTAATTGGTTTAGCAGAAATTGTATGCCTTCAATTATAGTTAAACAATTGATTATGAGAACAAAACTCTCAAAAGAAATTTGCTATGAGATGTGTTATTTAACATGTAGCAGCATTTGTATGCATCAAGCCAACAAGGTTCCCCTATCATGATTGATTCAGGGTCAGGAACCAAATAATTCTCATCTAAAAATTGAATATGCAATATATGATTTAATTTCTACACCACAATGCACAAAGATGGGTCCCAAAATAGGATTGGAAGGTAAATATTAAATTTTCTAATATTAGGGGGATATGATAACCTGGAAAATAAGTTATGTATAATGAATTATCATTGGTATGATCTTCGTTCAAAAGATAATTCAAGCTAACTGCCAGATGCATTTGCTGACCCAAAAGTGAATATATATTCCAGTTGAAAATGCTCTAATTAGTATTTTCCTAAAGGACAAAATCTATATGGCAGTAGGTCAATCAATTCTAAAGATAGAACTCTTTGCAGAGGGAGAGGATCAAATGATCAAGATGGTCATAATAATGAGATAAGTGCTTTAAAAGAGCACCACGATATTATATTTCATACAATCTTGTAATAGGTTCAGGTACCTAATATAATAAAAAATGAAGAGATTTTAATAAGTTATGTCTCTTCAAGAAAAATATGAAACCGAAATGATATAATTATCGACAATGTTTTTGCCTATAATGTTGCTGATGAAATAATGCAACAAAATGAAGATTTTGAACCAAAAATTGTTGACAAATGTAGTCAGAAAAATGATTGACCAAAATGAAAATATGCAATTCAAACTGAATTAGCTTTGGACCTATAGTTCAAACACCTGAAGGTATAAAACAATGGGGTACAAATGGGTTTTTGTGCGAAAACGAAATGAAAAAAATGAAATCGTAAGATATAAAGCACGATTTATGGCACGCGAATTTTTGCAAAGACATGACATTGATTATATGAAGACATATTCTCATATGGTGGATGCAATCACCTTCAGATATCTTATAAATTTGACAGTCAATGAAAAACTTAGAAGTGCATCTGATGGATGTTGTCACAGTCTATTTATATGGCTCGCTGGGCAACAACAATTTTATGAAAATTTCTGAAGGATTCAAAATGTCTGAAGCATATAAAAATTCTCGGGAAACTTCTTAAATAAAGCTTCAAAAATCTTTATATGGATTAAAACACTCATGACGCGTGTGGTATAATCGCCTAAGCGAATACCTACTAAAAGAAAGGTACAAAAATTACTCAATTTGTTCTTGCGTCTTTATGAAAAGGTCTGGATCTAAATTTGTCATAATAGTTGTATATGATGATGACTTGAATAGAATTGAAACTTCTGAAGCCGCTCTTTCCTTATAGTCTTAAGAGTTGCTTTCAGCTTCTTTCCGACGGGCCTCTTCCTTTATGTATATGGTCTCACGATCACGATGTGCCAGAATCTTTTTACAATCAATCACATGTTCCTTAGATTTCTCCCCCATTTCTCATTTTGTTGATTGAAAGAGAATAAGCGCTATCCATTGAGTAAAGAGAGGGTTTGCTACAGTGATTCGGGCGGTTGGTGGCCCCTTCGAGAGTTGCGGGTCCTTGTCGCTGCATGAGTGTTAGCTCACGCTCAAAACTCCTCCGACACGAGTCCTAGTCGTTGCGCTGCGGTCCGTTTCCCGGCTTCGCTTGCGCGAAAGAAGAATGAAGAGAGAGATTAGGTTCATATAGATAATTCACATGGAATATTTCGGGTTTTCTCGTTCCTTCTCTTCGATAAGAATAGGGATTTGAAATGATACAAATTCCTCTTCATTCTGTTGTGCTCAGTGATTATTAGTGTTCTCTCGAAATGCTATCACCAGTGCGCTTGACAAGATCTCCTAGGTCCTTGAGCTTAGCCCCAAGACGTTGGTCTCTAACGAGAAAAAGAGTCGAAGACCAGAGGTCCAAGGCTTTCCCGAGCGATCTAGTCCCGTATGCCTGGGTGCCAGATAGGGGAAAGTCTAGCTAACGAAACAGAATAGATTAAGGCACAAATATGAAGGTGAACCACAATGAAAAACATACTTGCCCCATTAGCATGCATATAACGGAGCAACCAGCCCCCTTCATGACGACTCCTTCAGAAAAACAAACTTATTCAAGTTCTTTTTCCCAAAGAAGTCCCGCTCCGACCGCCCGACGAGTCATCTACTTTTTATTGGTATGTCACTCCGCGAGCAATGAGCTTTTTATCGCCTTTTCAATAGTTGATCCTTCCAAACGGATTCCATTCAGTCCCGGCGGCCTCAGTTGGCAAAATCTGGGTTGTTGCCCCGTTGTGAAGACAACTGAAGGTTCGAGCAGGATGGCGGTTAGTCTTCCTCGTCTCTTTCGGGTGGGCGGCGAGAATAGCTCTTCTAGCATCAGCATGGATTGACCAGAGACTGGGAGCGATTCTTCCTGAATAGTCTGGATTCTCCCGTCGAGAGTCACTTTGAAAGTACACCCATTGGCATGGGATCGAAAGACTTCCTGTTTCGTAAACGTGTCCATAACTTTCTCATGGATCTAATTTGGATGAATACACTTACCACAGACAGTAGGGCAAAGAATGGATTCCCCAAAAAATCCGGTCTCATGTCAACCCCTGACTGACCGGAGGCCTAAAAGCCTCAAAAAGGAGGAAGGGTACTCCGATCGACCGGGTTCTTCTTTTGTAAATAAGGTAAAGGGATTCTTTCGCCTCTTGCGTGATATCATATGGAGGAAGACAGTTTGGCACCTCGATGTCGACTCATCACATCCAAATGGATCAATCTTGTTGGGAGATACTGCCCAAGGAAAGGAAAAGGTTACTTCCGGATCAGGAATAATAAATAAAAAGTAGCAAAAATCATAAGAGAAGCAAAAATACACATAAATAATAAGACACCCTTTAGGGGGAAAGAAGAATAAACAGAATTGAAGCAATGGTAAGTGGATGGCACAATGTGATGATCGTGCGGAAAGCCGGGTGGAGGAGAGAAGGGACTCTCCCAAGAGAGGCCCCCTAAGGCCATAGCTAAGTTATCGTTATCGGACACGTGAAAGAGAAGGGGAAGCACATAACTAATAGGGTAGAGGAATTGGTCGACTCATCAGGCATTAGAAATGGCTTTTGCTGTGCGTGGGATTGCCGGGGAACTCCTGTTCGTTGTAAGATTACTGAAGGAAAGGTTGGTCATAAATTTGATCTAGCAGATAGGATACTACTCCATTCCCACGAAGATCTTCCAAAGGTACTAGAATGTTTGAAAAAGAAACTTAAAATGAATTTTTTTGGAAAGATAAAATTATGTCTTGATTGACAAATTGAGCATTTTAAAAATAATATATTTGTCCATCAATCAACATATATTGAAAATATTAAAGACATTTTACATGAATAAAGCACATTCATTGAGTACACCAATGATTGTGAGATCACTTGATATTAATAAATATCCATTTTGACCTTTTAAAAATGATGAAGAGCTTGTTGATGCTGAAATACCATATCTTGGTGAGATTGGGGCAATAATGTATCTTACAAGTAATTCTCAATCAGATATAACTTTCTCTGTAAGCTTATTAGCAAGCTTTAGTTCTTCCCCAACAAGAAGACACTGGAATGATGCAAGATATTTATCTGACCCACATAAAGATTGATATCAAACAGGTTATGTATTTACATATTGAGGTACATCTATATCATGGTGTTCAACCAAACAAACTATGATTGCTACTTCTTTCAATCATGCATATATAATAACCATTCATGCAGCAAGTCGGGAATGTGTTTGGTTGAGGTCAATAACTCAACACATCCAGAAAATATGTGGTCTTTCTTTGGAAAAGAATATTCCAATAACATTGTATGAAGACAATGATGCATGCATAACTTAATTAAGAGAAGGATGCATTTCGCCAAAATTCTTTCTCACTTATGATCTTCAAAAGAAAGGCGAAATAGATGTTTAACAAGTTCGTTCAAGTGACAATTAGCAGACTTGTTCACTAAGGCATTACCAACCTCAACATTTGAGAAGATGATATACAATATTGGGATGCGTCGTCTCCGAGACATTACGTGAATTTTTTATTCGAGGGGGGATGGGGATAATACACGATGTACTCTTTTTCCATTAATCAAGGTTTGTCCCATTGAATTTTCCTTGATAAGGTTTTTAACAAGCCAGCAAGCAATGTGTATAACAAGATATGTGTACTCTTTTTCCTTCACTAGAATTTTTTCCTCACTCAACCCCGAATGATAGGGCTGACTCTTTTATTTAACACAGAAAAGCGCGATAGAGGAAAAGCTTCGCAACCGGGCTAGCGATCGTCCCACAACCTTTTTGACCCACCAATCCATTATTTCGGATTTGGTGAAAGTTATTCTAGATTAAGTATGTTTAAAGAACTATGTTTCATTATCACGGAGAATGCCCACACAAGATTATAATATTATGTAAACTTTGAATTGCTTATTAGTATATATATTATTTTCGTATTTAAATACATGTATAAATTAGAAAAGAAAAGAAGTTAATGGTTCGCCTGGAAAGGTATAGTTGTCCAGGTGTCATCACACCCTAAGGAAAGACTTGTAAAAAGTCACGCCCTAAGAAAAGACTTGTGAAAAGTCACGGTGTAAAATCTCAATTCTTTTTAATTTACCCTATTACACTATCTTATACTACAGAGTATGATAGTGAGAAAGCTTAAAGACAGAATAAGCTGTATTTTTTACATTTCACAGTATAAAGAAAGCATGTTACAGGAGCACTTGAAAAATTCAATCAACCGGAGCATAACCACACACATTGTGTAGGGAGTGGGGGAGGGATAGGGAGGGATGAATTTTTGTCATTCCATGTATAATGGATTATAATCTCAAACAAAAAAAAAGATCACCAACTGAAGCTGATGGACTCAAAATGAAGGTTGGATGCTAAACCAGATGAACATATGTTTGCAACTTCATGTCTCATCTTCTTTGGCCCACACACTAGAACTCCAACACTTGATTCTTTCCTCTCAAATAACCTCCCTGCATCAAATTTACAACTTATTAATGAAAGTTATGTAATTTGAATAAGAGACCCTATAGCTATAATGATCTTGTGATTTAAATTATAGACACTAAAAATGTACAAAAATGTTACACCAGTAGTTAAATTTAATTGGTCATAGCAGGTTATTCTATTTTCCATGTTTACTATATCAAGCATGATAGATGACGAGTCATCTGTTGTTGTAAGTTAACTAAGTTGATGATATAAAGAATCTACACACTGTTGGTACTGCACAGAGCTTAAATGATCTTGGGACACTTTATTAGGAATATTTTTTGTGATGAACTTACTTTTGAGGTCTGGCCTTTCACCAAAATGGAGATTAGTTGATTGAAAAAGTGACTGTTGGGGCAAACTTTCCATCTCCCTATCAGCATTATAGAACCAAGAATTAGGTGAAGCCATAGGAGTTGCACCTTCCATGTTTTGAATTTGCTTGGCATCAGTGGCACTTTGTCTCTTGTTCCAAACAAATGCTGCACTACTTGTGATGACTATGGACATGCAAATGATTAGCATATTCAGCACAGCCTTTATTGGATAAGAGTATATCTTGTTGGTATTTTTGTCAATTGGATATATGTAATATCTATTCAAGACCCCCAAGGAAATCAAGAAAATGATGAAGGAAGATGATATGATAGCACCAAGCCAGAGCCAATTGTTTCGGCCAAGAATTGGAGTGATGGGCTCATCAGAAGGGTTGGGCTTGAACCATATGGTCCTGAAATTCTTCTTGTCTTCTGCTGATATGGGCTGCTTTTCTCTGGTTACAAAAGCCTCAATTTGTAGGCCCAACTTGGAAGTTTCTGATGGGGCACCAGAAATGGGAAGAAGGAGGTCTAACATTGTGAGGTCTTGTGAGTTCTTGAATACACTTATGAGTAGGATTTCTGGTGTCTTGCATTTTTGTGATTCACTTGTGTGGATTAGCTCCCTAATTATGGAGATGAAAGGGGTAACTCCACTTCCTCCACTCACCATAACCAATAAATCATGTCTGCAATAAGTAAAACAAAACTTTTATTGTACCATACACTATGCAACATAGACAGAACTAGGACAGGTTTTGTGAATTAAATTCAACTTGAATTAGGTATAAATATGATCAATCCAAGTACCATATAGTATATTTTTCATACATACCTTAGAAAATGTGTGGAAGCAGGTCCATAAGGTCCTTCAACAGAGACATTAAGGCGATTGACAGAATTAGGGGAAGAAATCATCTGGTAAAGTTTCTTGGACCAACTTCCTTCACCCTTAATGACAACACTGAGCTTTTCTGGCTCCAAACTACTGCTTGAAGTGATTGTAAAAGGATGCCATTGCAGTTTTGAAATGCTAGGTACATTCACAAACATAATGCTAGTTGGTGTGTAACATAAACCTGTGGAATTGTAAAAGAAAGGTCAAAATTGTCTATTTGGCTGTGTTAATCTTTCTATAACATTCTAACATGTGTCAAAAAATTATGACGGTATTGTCACAGAATGCACCAATGTGGACAAAATTTATGACGGACATGAAGATCCATCACAGATATTTCTTTTTTCTTGTGGTGTGCCAGGTGTAAATATATGAAATTTCTTCAATTTACCTTTACTCTTGGAGAAGTTCAGCTCAAGAGTTTCACATGGTAGAACTCGAGCGGAGACTAAACGAACATTTGATCGCGATTGTAAGAATCTCAAGTATCGATCAACCATGAAGAGGTAGAAACCGGGAAGCATAATGCCGGCATAAGAGACGCCAACATGGAAGACGAAGAAGACGACAAAGAGGATGTAGAAGTGATGAGTGTAGAAGAAGAGCTCAAACATTTTTCTCCTAATACGAGGGAATGTTGATATCCATAACACCAATCCAGAAAGCAATGACAACTCTCCAGCCAAATTTGAGATATCAGTGTTTCCCCATTTAAGCATCTGTTTCATTTCAATCAAGAGTCGTTAATTAGTAATTACTATTCAGAAATTCACCGAGAATTGGACTTATAAGTTGTGTTTTAGTACTAATTCACATGATAAATCCTACAAGAGGCTTAGTAGTAAATTATTTAATGTGATTCCAGTGTTTGTTAAATAAACCTCTAATAAATTCTCTGCATTTCTAGTTTCATTGCTCCTCGGGGTTGTCTTTGTCTTTTTTTTTTTTTTTTTGTTGTGAAGGCATGCATTCGCTTCTTCGAAATACAAGACAGTGCTTGACTGGGGTTGTCTTTGTCTTTTAAAGCAAGGACCAGTTGATATCTTAAAAAGGAGCAATCCCTTTGAAAAGTATAGAAACTTGATTGACGGAATATTTTCATTGAAAATGTTTGGACCACTACAACACTTGAAGAGTTGACTACATGGATATCCAAGAAATTTGCTCTTTCAGTTTTTATGTCTTATTTATATCTTTTAATGTGCTCTTCTTGCTAACAAAGACTTGACGTAATGTGACAAATGGTTGAGACAACCCACTAAAATAAACAAATCACGAAAGCACAATCACTATATGTTTTTTCATGATGCTCATCTTCTATATATGTTCACCCCATCAAATGTGACATCTATCTTTACTTCATGATTATATCATCCTATCCTTGTTGAGTAATTATACAATTATTACAATAATAATAGTAGAATGAGTATAAGGTTATTATTATATTATATAAGGTATGTAATTAAAGTATTACCTCAGACAATTGATGAGTGGCAGCCCAATAGATTATGTAACAAATTCCATGAGCAGAGAAAAGAGTCATTACAATATGGCCAAGCCATATGTGGTATTTAACACTAGCTTCAGAAGTCAAACCAAAGACTTGCAGAACTGAAGAGCCTCTAGTGACTGGAACAAACAGAAATGTTAGGCATATATTTCCAACAAGTCCCAACCTCAGTCCTGAATCTTC
Organism: Przewalskia tangutica; assembly: GCA_029844215.1. Taxonomy (NCBI): domain Eukaryota; kingdom Viridiplantae; phylum Streptophyta; class Magnoliopsida; order Solanales; family Solanaceae; genus Przewalskia; species Przewalskia tangutica. Next base: position 21,423,925 of record CM056731.1, on the reverse strand, counting down.
CAACTTGGCTTCCCATCTGTCATCACCAATTCAAAATAAATATATAAAATGTCGTACATATATTATATATGGTAACAAATTCAGTAAATAGTGAATCCAAAAGTTAGATATTATGTGTTCAAGTGAATGAGTCTAGTTCTATAATTCATACTCCATTTTCCTTGAAACACTATTTTTTTTTAAAAATGAATTGTCAACTATTGGTCATATATAATTTTATATAGAAAAACATAATGATTTTATAACGTTTGAAACCGAAAAGAATTTACTCCACTAGTTTACATAGTTAGTTCACTATTTTTGGCACATAATTTGTGTCGAAATACCGAGCTCTGCCAAACTCATCGTTGAATCAGCCTAACAAAGTTGATGGGAGTGTTTATACTTCAATATCAATGGATATTTGTTTATGAGAAATCATAATAATTCTAGAATTTAGAGGATAATTAAACTTACACTTTTTCTCCAGTTTTGGCAACGGACTTTGGTGTAAGAGTGGGAAAGATAATATGCAAGTAAGAGGCAAAAGTCCAGATTAAGAGTGCGATGAACATCACAAAAAAGCCAAGCTCTATCCTTGAAACAATCCCTAGCCCCTTCATTATTATTGGTCTCCTCCATATAGCCAACTTTTGTTTCTTCTCAACTCTGTTCATGATCAGAAAATACAAAAAACAATTAGTAATATTATTTTATTTCTTTTTTTGGGAAGGGGGATGCATACCTGTTGATGTTTTTATCATTGGATTTCTTCCATAAATGGAGGTATACACATCCCAAGACAGCAATAAATATGAGAGGAAATGTGTTCATCAACAGTGCCCTTCCTGTAACAAAAAATCTGCACTAATTAGTTTGATGAGTTCTTTAAACAAATATAATTAGGAGAAAGTTTCATATCTCTATCTTCATCCAAAAGAATTCAAATTAAGTTACCAACAATAACAATTGTTCATAACCACTCTAATATGGTAATCCAAAAAATAAAGTAAATAACATGTTAAAACACACTAATATATCGAGTAAAAAAGTTTAGTATACCTTGAGCTCCAAAGTAAGTGGAGGTGGTAGTCTGAGCTTTGATCTTTGGTGTCCATATCTGTCTATACATATTGGTTGGTGTTACTATCAAAACAAGAAAATACCCAATTGTAACAATTAATAGTAGAGCCATTATAACAGCTTGAAAGTCATTGCTGACACTTGATGAAGCTTTAATAGAAGGAGAGGATGATGTTTGAGGCATTTTCCCCTCTTTCTTGAGTTAAAAGTACTTTTGAATGAAGAATGTTTAAAGGAATGAAGTGTTTATATAGTATAAGGAGAGAATTGATATAACATATTCTTTTTGGCAAGTGTACACAATTGTGAGCTCATCCTTATAGATTCTTGAAATGGCATGATTCATGTCCCTACATCTTGTATATATTACGTTTACGGCTGGGAAATTCTTTTTCTTTTTCCAACATTTTATTGTGACGTGTAAAATTAAATCCATGTTGAAGATAAATTGCTAGTTGCTATAGTATATAGAGGTCAGCCAGAAGGGTACTGCATGGGTCGGTGGGGAGGGGAATGCCACGTGTGTAGCCCCATTTTAGACAATTAATTGCATGGTTCATGCAATGTTGCTTCTTGTCAATGTTTTGCTCAAACGGTGAAAATGGTAAGTTAGGTTGTAAAAGTAATTTTTAAATTGATTCGTCAAACATAAATTATTAATTTTTAAATATATAATTTTTTTAAAACACTTTTCAAAATAAATAAATGTTGGATGCTTGGCAAGACGGATTACTAAACTCCTTCTGATATTATACAAAAAAAAAATGCACTACCAACGTGTATAACTTAAATGTCAAGGGGGAATAATTGGGCTCTTTTTTCCTTTTCTTCTTACTGAAGAATTGCTGAATTATTAACTCTATAGCTTGAATGACATTTAAGTGCATGTTTTATTTCAATTCTGGGTTTCTATTTTCGTGAAAATGAGCAAAATTGAGGTGTTTGGATTTCCTCTCCAAAATCAATTCTCCGTTTCAAAATTGATTCTGAAGAAGTTACAATTTCTAGCTTATAAGGTGAGTAGAATCAATTCTACATTTATTTAAATTTGGGTTTTACTTTTTCCTTCATTACGCTCTTTAATTTAGTATTGTAATAATATTTAATATTGTACTAATATTTAATAATATTTTAAGTACTATATTGCACTTTCAATTAGTATTGTAATAATATTTTATTAATATTTAAGTATTATATTTCACTTGTACTATATTAAAGGATGCACCACTTTATAATCTTAACATCCTCACAACAGAATTTTTTTTCATATAACTCTAGAATTGAGTATATTTCTATCTTTCATCATAAAGTGCTCCGCTATTTGTTCCATTTTTAGAAACTAGTTATGAAACAAACTTTAAAAACGTGTAGATTCCCTATTTTTAAAAGCAGTTTTTGCCAAGATGTGGTAGATAAAACATAAATGAACTAGTATTATTGCTACTTTTCCAACTAAGATTTGGTAATGATCACTTCACTTGTTCCGTAGTTAATGAGATCGATTTGATGTGTGATATATAACATCAATATAATTTCCTTTTTAGTTCGTCTAAAAAAAATGATATATTTTCTTATTTAAGATTTATCTTTTACGCTTAACGGGATGTTATATAACCATACAAATATCTTTGATTTATTTTATAGATTATAAAATTTTAAAAATCTTCTTTTATTTCTTAAACTCCGTACTGAATTAAACTATATCACATAAATTGAAACGGGGAGTACTACCTTTACCGTTCCTACAACATAAGGAAAGAGAGAGGCTGCGGGTTGGGGTGGTTTTTTCAGTTTTTTAAAGCATAATAATACAAAACGAAAAGGAGAAAAAAAAGTACAAAAGTTGTTTCTTCTGTTTTCTTTTTACAATTTTTAAGCTGCCTAATGATATACTGAAAAAGTGATGAGGTGTTGGGCACGCAAAGGTACGGTTTAACAATTAATATAGTGAGATGAACATCATCAGATACAAAAAAGTTAGATTTTATCTGCTTAAGTCTTGATAGTGCAACAATCATTGACTGATGGGATAAAAGAAGCATGTTGTGAAATTGAACCACAATGTTTTACCTTAGGTGGTGAAAGTCGAGAGTGTTTATAAAGTTTCAGAGAAGCTTTTCAATCCAGGAGGTCAATCTCAGAGTAGTAGTAGGTCTTGCACGAAGCGGCCGGGGTTGGAGCCTAGAAGAAGGTGACTCGCGCAGACAGCTGACTCCTTTTCAATAGAACCTTGGGGATCACCATTAGCATTGAGGTCAATCACCACACTACCTCTATCATACATACGACATTACACGAAGCGAGAGTGCATCTATAACAGCATTCTGCCTTTTCGAAGACAGAGCACTCGTGGCACACACTTGGCCCTCTTAGGCTTACGTTGACCGGCTTCGCGAGACCATTTCGTTATTGTTGTTGTTGATGGTGAAAATCGAGAGTGAAAATCTAAATTCGAAAGCAATCAAGATATATGTAAATTGATCAGAACGACAATCTTTTTTTTTACATGGTGAAAGTCGAAAATGAAAATCTATACTCGAAAGCAAGTTGACTAGAATAGAGAGATCACAGATGAGTAGGATTTTGCCTTGAGACTGAGAAGCGTTGTTAGTGTGGTTGATGTGTGTCTACACGTGCTCATTAATCTAGTGACGTGATGATCCAACTTGGGATATAATCACTTTATTTACTTTCATGTGTCATGCTATGTTCTTGTATTAAATTCAATAAGTATTCTTTTTGTGTATCAGCTTAGTACTCTGATCATATGTAGTGGAATAAAATACTATCCACGGATAAGATAAGAATCTTGTATCTGTTGCTACTTGGGATGCATTAAGCCGTCAACAAAAATAGGTTTGGGGTTTGGACCTGATTGGCTCATTAATTTCCATAAGAAATAGTAAGAACAAAATAATTGTTAATCATTTACTAATAGATAATCAATCAGATAATTAGTCATCCGTTGTTCTCTCTTAACATTCGGTCTTCCCAATCCTGTCACTAAAACAAGAATACTGGTTCGCTTCTTCCATAGGTAGGTGTTTGTTATTACTTCTTAGAGATTGTAGAAGAACTTCTTCCGTTGATCAGTTTCTACTAAAAGTGATAGATCGTAAAATTATACTTGCACTCGTGATCGGGGTAGCAGATATTAGTTGAATAATAGAGGTAAGCATAAGTTGGTCTAATACTACCGTTGGGAGTGTTCATGGTTTGGGTAAAAATGAATCAAACCGATTAGATAAATCGATACTTTCTTGGTTTAATTTGATTTGATTTTAAATTTTTAAAAATCGATAATATTTAGTTTGATTTAGTTTTATTAAAAACAAACCGACAAATTTTATACATAATTCTTATAATTATATATATGTAATATATCATTTTTCATAAATAATTTTAAATATTTTACGTAATTCTTTATCAAAAATTTATTTTTGCCATTGATTTTATGATCTCTAATAGACTAATGGACGTCTTATGCCCATTTCCGAAGAAAGATATGAACAAAGATCAATTTATGTAAGAATTAAATAAGTATGAAATTTTCACTTAAGACTTTTTTATATTTTTTATAAACTTCATTTACCTAATTAAAGCTTATAAATCTCAAGACATTTCTCCGTGATCAAAGAAATTATAGCCACCAATAATAAAAGGATAGTAAAGAACTACTATAAGTTAGCAAAGAATGAAAAATTCTTCTAATCGTAGGAAAAGAAAGAGAGATACCATTAGATTTCTTGAAAATTGAAAATCTAAACCAAATCAAACCGAAACCGACAATAACTAAACCGATAAATATGTGTTACATTTGTTTTGATTTTAATAATTGAAAAATCGATTAAGATGATTTGGTTTAGGTTTTAGTTTTAACTAAAAACCCACTCAAACCGAACCGAACCATGAACACCCCTAACTGCTGTTTCAAAAAAGTAAAAATATTAGGATCAAATCAGGAAGCATGACTCCAAGATTTCCAACTTGAAAGGAGAGTTGTTGAGAATACATTAGGAAATCAAGTTCATGGAGTTTTGAATAAAGAAGATTCCTGATGTCACTGTTTTTGGCTCACAAATAGCCACTTTATTGAGCACTTTGTAGGGTGAAGATGACCCTAGAGGAGGAAAATGGGGCTGATCTGGAATTAGATAAACAGCACTTATGGAACTAAGTCTACATCAAACAAATGGCAAAAAAGGCTGCTTGTACTAAGAGTTCATACCAATGCATCAACCTCCTAGAGTGCATGGAGTTCAGCCATTGATTGACAACCACAAAAACGACACCTTCTTTGGCATAAGCTTTTGTTGATAAGACGTAAGCTGAATCGTGTCAATCTATTAGAATTTTTGCAATATCAGCAAATAACTTAGATCAAGATCAGCATTTGCCATCATAGACCACTACACCACCTAACTCCACCCCAACCTGCTCTAGTGGAAGGGGTCAATCAGACAAACATATATAGCTAGGAAAGCAAACAATAAGAAACAAAATGGTGCTTCATAACATTGATTGAATCAAGGAATTCCACATAGCAGAAACAGTAAAGCAATATAGAAGAGGCAAAATAAGCAGAACCATTTGCTACTACAAAGTCAGAAAACTTCCGAAAGATTAACCATCTTAGAATATAATTAATTGTTAAAAACAAATATCTCGTGTAGCACTTGGCTGAGCTTATCAACAGCTTCACCCAGTTTGTTGACAGTAGTTCCATTTCTTTTTGCAAGTCCATATATTTTGCTGAAAACTAACGGGGGAAACCCAATGAAACAAGAAGTCTACGGGCAGTGGATGAGCTCAAAAGACTCGTCTACTTCCTTAAACAGCTATCCGAAAAAGAAAAAGAAGTTTCTCTACATGACTAGCTAAGTTTTGTTTGCAGCTATAAATAAAGAATCAGAAAAATACTTCAAACTCTACCAAATGGATTCTCCACACGTCGAAAAGCTCTGCAGTGCACCTTACCCATGGCTTCAAAAAGTATAAAGTACTAGTCTCATAGCTGCCTTGAAAACTTGGAGTGTAGTTATAGATGGTCAATATCCTGTCTTCAGTACTTTGCGCATAAAGCACCAGATATGTTAACATCCTGATGTTATCTGCCATGCTAACATCCACCTGAACCCCCCACCCCACCCAAAACCCATAAGGATAAACTAACAAACAAGAAACTCTAGTTTCCTTTACACTTTAGACTTCAGATAGCTTACCGCAACTTTTAGAGTACTTTTGTTTAATAAATCCAGTTGCCGAATTTAAAAAGGACCAGCTCCAGATTTTCCTTTCATTTCTCCCTTCCAGCTTCCAGCAATAGTTGTCCTGTCCTCCCCATGTTTTCACATAATGCGATGAGTTCCTAAACCTGAAGGTTTCCATGATGTTTTGAAATCACTTTGATTCAATCATACATCTTGGAATCAGCCTAAGTATCCTTTTTTCTTTTCTTTTTTCATTCAAGTAAACTCGACCACCGATTTTGTCGACCACCTCTGAAAGAGTAAGCATTCTGGTGGGTAGCTACCTACATCATACTTATACTACTTCTACTAATAATTGGCTTTCAAGGAATTTTTGTTTGTACCAGTAGATCAGAAATCTCTCAAAAGAAATAATCCTATCCCAAGCTCCATCGGAGATAAAAAGTATAACAGCTATACAAAGTTCCTCACAGCCATGCAGTTTCTTGATTAAATACTGAAGATGACAAGAATTCCAAGCAAAAGAAAGCAAACAAGAATTCCCAGATATCAGCATGTAACATGAAACTCCCAAGTACCTTTTGAAATCCTACCCAACTAGCTAAAGAAATTGTCAAAAATAAAGCAGTGATATCGAACTGTAAAGCATGTTGTATATGGTGTCGCTTTGTCAAATGTTTCATTTTGGGGAAATCCTAGAAGTGGACCCCAAAACTTTTACCAAAATTATCCGATGTTCTGATATATTATGTTACATTTGTACATCTAGTTGGCTAAGAAAGCAAATGATCCATATAGACGATACCAATTAGTTGTAATTAAGGTCAATTTCAAAAAAATTAGTTGTAATTAAGGTCTAACCATTGCTGTTACAGATAAGTCATGATAAGGATAAGTATGAGATTTAGAGAACCACTAATTTTCCACAAACACGTAACTGTGAATATCAAGATCCCCATCAAACACAGTGGCTTCAGACTCTAAGGGCACTTAATGGGAAGCATACCAGCACGTTGCAAGCCGAAGGGTGACCTCAATATGTAGTCATTAATAGGAAAGGAAGAGACGAGCACAGAGGAGAGAAAGAAGAAGAATAACTTGAGAGAACACATCCCAAACGGATGAAGATAGTTTTGACATGAAAATCAAAATCCCGAATCTGACATGCTAATAGATCCTTTTTTGGTGGAAGGGATAGTAGACAGAAACCTTAAATTGAAATGCATAAACAGCTAGGATAGTATATGGGAAAACAGGGAAAAGTATGCGGTGAAGGAAAAAATATGGGGGTGGGGGTGGAGGAGACAATTTTGTGACAAGGGGTGGAAGGAACAGAAACTGCGGAGGCAAATAGGAATAAGAAGAATGCAAATACTCTTCTATTTAAAAAAAAAGAAGTAAATACTCTTTCTAGTCTGGATATACATCCTAGAGTAATTTATCAGAAGGATTGCCTCCAGCACTCAAGAAATGAGCAGCAATTTAAGGACTGCAAGGATCTGATTATTGAACAAACTTCATTAGTACTTATAGCTGGGTGCTCAATAGCAAGCACTTGGCACTTTCATTGGCAGACTAACCACATCATTGCAGGATAAGGGGCAAAGTCTAGATGGTTCAAGGTATCAATTTCATATCCACTATCATCTTATTAAATAAAAATTACTGATTTATCAACAAATGAAAATCACATGTCATCCTCCTGAGCTAGAGCTAACAAGCTATAAGGTATTTATTGAGACTACTATAACAACCTTTCTGGTTTAGGGTGCAATATGATTAGATGGTAACTGGAGTTGCATGCATCACAAACTTTGATAATGAATGCTTGGCCTGAAGTGGCAATCTAATAATCTTAGTCATCATGCACTAAATCCAGTTCTAAATTCATAAGCTAGATGTCTTATGATTTATGAATACGTTTTGTTGGTACACTTTCTCAGTTTCAGATGTGAAGGCTTAGGCTTCCATTTTCTTCTAGTTTTTCTTTATTTGCAGCCCGCCGGGGCACTCAAATCCTTCCTCTTCCCAAAGTTGAAGCATTCTGATGGAGCTCTTGTTGAAGACTGCTTTGTTTGGGAAGGCACACTCTTGTTGTTTGTTATTGTTGCAGCCTCAATTACAATGTTCTAAATGATGTGAAATCAGCTTTTAGATTTAGTTATCCGAGTTCTACATAGGAACTAACTCAATCTTCTGCACTTTTGCATCTTCATGATGCTTCTTATCAACGAATACTATTACACTTATCAAATAATGAATAACCCTACCCAGTTGGCCAGTTCTATGCATAAGTAAATAATGTATGAGATAAGCATGCAACAACGATACAAAGTTTCACAAATAAAGTGAAAAATATCCAATTTTTCACTACTCAAACTTGCAAAGCATGCATACCAATAAATTGAATATGAGTGTCTCGACAAGTTTATCAGATATAATACCTTCAGATTCTTCATTTTCTGAATTTTACACTGAAAAACATAAGATATAAGAGCTCACAGAAAATATCAAATAGTGGAAATCAAAAACCAATCCTGTTAGAACAGTTACTATTTGCTTTTAGTTACATAAAATATGAATACTTACAGTACAAGACAACTGACTCTGTGCTAAAGGCACCCCCTAGCAGTTTCAAAGTAGTGAAAATCACGATATCATCTTAATCTTATATCAGAATCATCACAGCTTATAGATGACAGTTGGTTGCCATATTTTAGGTTAACTTCAGGAATTTCCGTGGGTAACCTCCACCAGGCCACAGACTCTGTAGCCCCAGTTCTTCTCCGATGCATAATCACAAACGCTATCAGCAGCAAGAAGACAGCAGCTAGCATAGGATACACGGCATTACCATTTCCCCTCTTCCAACTCTTCAAGACAGCATGTGCACAAATCTCACCATCAAAACTACCCACAGAATTATTAATCTTCATTATCTCAACCCCATTCAGAATGGCATCTACAGCACGTGGAAGACTCATATTCGATGGCCCAACACTCAAAGTCAAAACACCAGAACTATCTCCATCAACGACAAAATCAGCATAGAAAGGGGAAGCCAGCAACCTATTTGTAACTTCTGTAAGGTCCAAGTTTTCATAGGCCAAATAGTCGTTAACATAAACATTGAAAAACAGCATACCACGCGCAATACTAGCTATATCACAGAAATGCATCCTAACCAAGTACTTATACCCTCCAATCACCGGAAATGACCACGTCATATTCAACTCAGAAATCAAATTACCTGAACTCCTAATAACTCGAGCAGAATTATAAACATTATCAGGACCAACCTCTCTACTTGCCCCCACCATCTTGATAATTTATACGACCACCAAAATGAACCTTTGACAACCCATCACTAGACTTGAGATACTCATCATCAGTAACCCAAGTAAAAGTATATTTATGTCGACAATCTAAATTAGGACAAATGTACTTTACACACATTCGTATTATTATGATTAATATTTTGACATTTGCAATTATTGAATTATTAGTTGATTGTTTATGATATTCTATAATATGCATCCCTAGAGGTTACGTTGTTATTAATAGTGTGAGATATTAATATTATAATGTAACTCTTAAAATAGTCTCGATTAATGATCATCGATAATGGGATATCGATGATATGTGATAAGTCGACATTTGGTCTGCATCATATCCTTAGAGGATGTAGTATGTCTCACCTGCTACGAGTTACGGATATTCGTGATGGACACATGGATACTTTAAAAGTATTGGTATACCATGTTGATATATTGTTTGTTATACATGTCTAAAGTATGATGAAATAGATAAATCATCATTAGGAATTATGATTCATTAGAACTATGTACGCCGTCGTACACTCATTTATGAAAATCATGCCAAAAAAAATAAGGAAGAGTTTCACATACCTTAATGACGAACTAACCAACTCAATAATCTAAATACGTCTTGACTAGCACTCTTCCTTCTTTCTTTTTGGCATGATTTTCATAAATGAGTGTACGGCGGACGTACATAGTTCTAATGAATCCTAATTCCAAATGATGATTTAAAATGATATATGATATCTAGTGCCTTAGATTTTTCAAATGATTGATTTTAAATGATACATGACATGATAGTGTTTTTTAATGATTATATTGAGAGTCAAATGATGGTTTAAATCGCATATGGTTGCTCATGATAGCTATTCGTGCAAAGTGTTATTATTCCACCTCACCGAGTCCCGGGCCGGCAATGTTCGTGCGCAGATCCTTGCATTTGTTCACCGAGCCCCTCACTAGAGGGCCGACAATGTTATATATATGATGATTCCATGGACATGTATCCATGATGCGGTATGGTGGAAGAGAGAGTTGCCATTTGTGAGATTGTAAGGAAAATTGAAGTGAAGGCAATGGGGTTGGGCTGTAAACAAATCATGGCTTAGTCAAACCCCTATTATGAAACGGAGGGAGTAAAGTGGTCTTTGGGCAAGTGTTTCTGTTTCTCAAAACACTTCTTCGATCAAATAACCTCTTTTTAGAAGTAGAAATATTTTTTCCAAAAATCAAAAAGTATTTTTAGATTGGAAGAAAAGCAGAAACATCAATATGGTGCTTTTGGAGAAGCCATTTTTGCTCATTTATTGAATTTTTTTAGACTCATTTATCATTTTCTTTTCATAAAATTCTTTTTAATCTCATATAATATCTCCATATAAAATATAAATTTGAGAAGGGTATGGGTAAGGGTAGGGCGGGGTAAAAAAAATCATTTTTTTTATAAAAGTAACAAAAAATATGAAATAGAAATTTGAGGATGGGTAGGGCAATGAGGTGGGGTGGGGTGAGGGTATGGGTAGGGCGGGGGTAAATAAAATTTATATTTTTTAATAATTTTTTTTATAAAAGTAACAAAAAATATGAAATAGAAATTTGAGGATGGGTAGGACAATGGGATGGGGTGGGGTACGGGGTAGGGCAGGGTAATAAAGAAAATCATATTTTTTAATATTTTTTTATAAAAGTAACAAAAAAATATGAAATAGAAATTTAAGGACTTAAATTATGAATGATATTAATGAAATTGCTTGTTATTAAAACGACGAATGCGGACGTGAAACTCAAGGTGCGCTTAGTACTCTACGTAAAATGTGGTGCCATTATTAAATTGCTTATTTATGCATGTATTAATGTTTTATTGTTGCATTTTTTTATTATAAAATTGTTAGAATTATTTTGAAAAATTAGTGTAATTTTATAGTTAATGACTGGACCGGAGGGTCAAAATTGGGTGTCAACAATTGGGGAACTAACTTTCTTCTTAGGCTTGCATATTAAACAGAATGAAGACGGGATTTTTGTATCCCAAAACAAATATGTCAAGAACCTTGTTAGAAAGTTTGGACTAGAGAATGCAAAACACATGAGAACACCAATGGGGTCGACTCAACAGGTATGTACTGACGATGTTGGACAACATGTTGACGCAACATTGTTTATGTTACACCTCGTAGTTTAAGGCGATAATTAAGAATGTCATTAAGGAAATAGAATACGAATATTAGTTTAAGTATGTTTATATATGCTAATCCGGAAATTAGTATACGAAGGATGTGATTCCGAATTTTTTTTTGTTACAACGGGCGTGACAATGGAAATTGAAAATGATAGTTATATAAAAAAAACGTTATGGATTAGTAACGTATATAAGTTACGACAACGAGAATACGAGGCTTTATGAAACTTTTGGGAATTAAAGAAAGCGGGATTAATTTAATTATACAATTAGGGATCAAAGTGTAATATTTAAGGGACCACAATGTTATATTAAATTTTTAGAATTTCCTGTTTAAACTTGAGAAGACTCTTCATCTCCTCATTTTCTTTCATCTCAGTCGCAAGACTTCATTCCCTCTCTTCTCTCAAACGATTTCTCCATTTTCATAGCAACAAATTGAAGATTTTATCTCCTCTACTTAGACTACATTACTCACCAAGAATTGGAAGCCAAAACAACACCAAAGCGATTGGGTAGTTTACCGCTTTCTGTCAGAAATAGCCAAAAATTCTTTAAATTTTGGACAAGTTTTTAGGAAGAAAAACGTGTAAGGATGATGGGTTAACATTGTATAACACATACATGTCATTTGGAGTTGGAGAAGTGGGAAATTTGGTGAAGAAAATCGATAAAACAGTGGGTAATTCGGACTGGGCAGTGGGCAAATCGTGGGGACTGTTTTGGACGAATTTGAGGTATAAAATTCTTATTTCTATGATATAATTGGAGTGCATATTGTTAGAATTAGGAAAATGAATTCGTGTTAAGGAAAAATTAGAATTTAGACATTGCATGTGAATATTTTGAATGTTGTAGCCGATATTAGGACTAATTTTACTAATCTTGGAATTGTCGTATTCGATTATTGTGTTGTGAATTTCGTCGCTGCTTTGCATGTTGAAATTGGAAGAAAATCTTGACATTTAAGTTATAGTTGTTCATAAGGAATTATTGGAACAAGAATTGGACTCTAAGGAATTATAGGTTGACGTACTAGACGAGACGTATCTTAACATTGAGTTGATTAGTTCGACTAAGAGGTATGTGAAACTCTTCTCTCTTTCTTTTGACATGATTTTCATAAATGAACGTACGACAGCGTACATGATTCCTATACAGTCTAATTTTCAGTAATATGAGTTATGAGAAGTGCCTTAGATTTCCAAAAAAGAATTCATTTTAATGATTTTATTAAGAGTCGAATGATGAGTTCACACCGAGTCCCATAATGGGTCGGGTACGACATGTTTATGATTTCATACCGAGTACCATAATAGGCCGGGTACGGTATGTATATGATTTCACACTGAGTCTCATAATGGGCCGGATACGGTAAATATGTGTATATGGTTTCATTCACACCGAGACCCTCACTGGGGGGGCCGGGTACGGTATATATATGTTCATGACTCTTATTTCTATAAGGCACAATTGATTCTCATTTATATATGGCACAGTTGGATTTGGATTCTGATTATTATACCCGTCTCCTGTTATCTATTGACCACTTATGATCTTCCTTACAGTATTACATATTTTACATACTCGATCATTATTTCGTCGACCCCTTTCTCGAAGGCTGCGTTCATGCCCGCAGGTCCAGGTGATCAGTTTGGTGATCCTCCGGTCTAGGTTCCTGCTCAGCTGGTTAGAAATGTCCTTTGATTCAGAGCTTTGTATTTTGGTACAGAACCCTATTATTTTGACTTTTGTATATTTATGGGCACGACGGGGCCCTGTCCCGTCACATGTCGTTATCCTTCTTATAGAGGTATGTAGACAGTTGTGGGTTGTACTTATGTAGAGTTATAAATCTGTTTTGGTCAGCCATGTTATTGTACTATGTGTTGGGGTGTTCCCGTGTATATGTGATACTATCTGGTGGCAGCTTTGTCGGCTTGCCTGTTATATTGTGTTGGCTAGTTGTGACTCCCCAAGAGACAGGTACATTCTTGTGTAAAGGCAGCCTTGTCGGCTTGCCTATTCTGGAATATGTTATTATTGTAGTATTATGCTACCGGATTTCATACTCTTTAAGTGTTAGTTGGACTATGTGTGACAGGTTAGTATAATGACATCATTAGGGCATTTAGTCGCGGCCGTCGGGTCGGGTCGTGACAGTTTATATCCATGATAGGCAGTCTCTTATACCTTACTTCCAGTCGTCCAAACATTATGTTTAGTGTGTGTGTGCGTGCTAGATTTCAGGCCAGTCCCAAAGTATCCCACTTAAATGTTGTCAAGTGTATAATTCGATATATTGATGGCACAACTGAGTTGTGAGTTTGGTACATCAAGGACACTAATCCTAATCTAATAGGATATAGACTATGATTGGACTGATGATGTAGATGATAAGAAGAGCACAAGTGGTGGATATTTTCACTTAGGCAACAACTTAGTATCATGGTATAGTCGTAAGCAAAATTGTGTCTCTCTTTCAACTGCAGAATCAGAATATGTTGCGGCTGGAAGCTGTTGTGCCCAATTAATTTGGCTCAGACTCATGTTGGATGACTACGATATATCAAGCAACACTATGATTTTGTACTGTGACAATATGAGTGCTATTAATATTTTCAAAAATCCTGTTCAGCACTCCCGTATAAAACACATAGATATAAGACATCATTTTTTAAGGGACCTGATCGAAAAACAACTAGTTCAGATTGAATATGTGGATACAGTTCACCAACTAGTTGACATTTTCACCAAGACACTAGATCATGAGAGAATTTCTAATTTGAAAAACTCTCTTGGTATGCGTTTAGTATAAATAAGGCTTGTGGTAGATATTTCCCGAGATGTTGCACAACATACCAGACAACTTCTACTGATGAGTCAATATACCGAGATCGTGTTGCGACAATGTTACACACATTTGGTTACTTAAGAATGATTCTACAAGAACAAGAACTGGAATATGATATCGTTCTCTGCGATGATGTATATAAACTAATTATTTATGTCATAAAAATGGAGTATCAATATAGGCAAAGCATATGCTAAAGATTTGGCAATTTTTGAGCAAAAGCTCTAATTTGATATCGTTCCTATTATATAGGAGTACCATGCGCATGGAAAGGAAAGGTAAAAATATCTTAATTTTTTAAGACATTCGTGTATATATCCAACTAAGTTTGATCAAGGACATGATGAAAAATGTTATATTTGTCTAGCGGGCAAGCTCATAGGGGATATATGCTGAATGTGTCTATATTTTTTAAAGGCAAATCCAGATGTTCTAATAGAATCATAATTCTTGTGTTAACCAAAATGTTGCCCAACATTGTTGACAACATCGATTCCGTATATTGATTGTTTATTTTTAGGAGAATTAACTTCTATTTTTATGCCTTATTTATCGTTGTTCAGTTTAAAATTTAAAAAAATAGTAGCCTCAAATCCCGATTAAAATCTGAACAGTTATTATTTTTTGAATTCAAAAAAACTGAACCTTTGATGTTATTCCTAATTTTAAGTGTTAAGAATTCTAATTGAATTATAACACATGTTTTTTTGAAAATGTTGTTAGGATGTTGCCCTAAGTAAGTGTCCAAATTATCTCTTCACTTTATGTCGCATCATCTTAATTTCACTCAAATCCATGGAAGACCAAAGATCAAGTACCCATACCCCCTTTCTAATCTAACCGTGTGTAAAAACCCCAAATCAGCAGAATCTTCTCCAATGTCCATATCTCCAAAATCCAAAACAAGTTCTTCCAACACTTCAGGCAACACAGAACAACCCCAGTTTTACATGTCCCAAGAATGGCTGATAAAGCATATCACGGAGCTCAACAAACATATTGTTGAATTAGTCCGAGCACGTGACTATTATGAGGGCATGCTATCATCACAAAAAAAGGGGGAGTAAGTTAGCATACTGGGTCAAGCGGAGCGAGCAGGGGATGTCAGCGGGGAGTGAACTGAATCGAGAAAAGAAAAGAGAGCTCAAGTGTTGGTGAAATGAAAATGGAGCGGTTGTAAGCGGTGGAAGTTAGGCGTATTTTGTATACACTTTTTGAGTCATTTTTAGTTAGTATTCTCCCCATTTTCATTTAAACAAGTGTCGTGTTAGGGTTGTTTTTCTTTCTTTTGAGTCGCATCGGTTCTAATGACAAAATGACAAAAAGAAGCTAAAAGTGGGCAGAAAAGGCAGAAAAGGAGCTCCCGAAGCAAAAAGGACGAAAGTTGGCAGATCATGACGAAAGACAGCGGGACCGGGGTGCCGGACTGCAGGACCGCGGTGCCATAATTACTTTCGGCACCGCGGTGCCATTCTGCAGTACCGCGGTGTCGAGGTGAAAAAATCACGTTCTGGGTCGATTTTGACACGGTTATTAGGGTCCGAAATTCATATTTTATCAACTATAAAATCCCTAAACCCTAGCCTCATTATTCAATTGGGATCTTACATCTCACATCATACTTTGGAGAGGAAAATGAGGCTACAACACAAGATTGGAGACAACTTTGGTTCAAGTTTCTTTTCTTTTCTTTGTTTTTATTTCAGTTTATGTTGGTTTGTATTAGTTCTTGACATGACAATGTTTAGGAGCTAATTACTTTATTAGGTTTTCCTATTGAATCGCTGGAAACTCTATTTCATAAATTGATACATTAGTTTGATTTCTTCGTCACTTGATTAAGATTTATTCAATATTGGTATGAATGTTTGATAGTTAATTGATCACTAATTATCATAATCTATATGATTTCGAATCAACAACCGAGATGAGAGATTTAGATATGCTGTAATTGAATAGACATAGGTTAAAATCGCGGACGAAAGTACCCCGATACTTGTGTAGCATTATAGGTTATTGTTCTTAATCCCCCTATGTGGTAAAACCTATCATAGAAATATAGAAGGTTTCTGCACTGGGTTGAGCGATTATATATCCTAACCGGAATATAAGACAGTCTAGTTAACCGCTATCTTAACGTAGAAGAAGAAGTCATTCTAGTTGCATTAAGGATTGAAAAGAGTGGATATTTGAGGATATTGAAAGCCCTAATTCCTTAATAACTGATTTAAACCAAAGTATTATCATAATTAGTTTATTTTATGCAATTACTTAGTCTTAGTTATTAGATAAAAATACAAACAAATTAACATTCACCAAATAGAAACTAAAGCTTAGATAATCGGTACTTGATAACCAGTATCTGAGGACGATATTCGGTCTTACCAGACTATATTACTTGTGAACAATACGTACACTTGCGTGAGCAATTAGAAATCGGTCTAACAGAAGCTACTGCATCTTGCAACAGTCTAACTGCTGTGGTGATGAAATAATGATGAAGAGTTAAGTGATGAAGCTGTGGTGAACAATTTGGGTTAAATTATTTATTTAGAATTGGTCAATTGCTTATGTTTACTTCAGACTGATTAACGTTTTTGTGTTTGTTCTTTAGTTAAAAATGAATGATGTTTTGGTTAGGAAATTGGAAAACTTAGTCTGTAACCGTTTTGTAATTTGCTCTATAAAATGGTTATTATCTGTGAATGTTGTATGAATGTTAGTCACTTAGTACTTACGGCAATGTTGTATGTATATTGTGAATGACAAATATATGTTCTTACTGACTCAAAGTACAATACATTACTTGAAACTTGAAACTGTAGGTTGAGGGGGGACACGACTATAATCTTGCTGAATTTGAAATATTACTGGGAAACATTTACAAATCAGTCGTATCCTAGGCATTTTAGATTTGTATAGAGTTTTGTGAAGAAAAACAAAAAAAGAGAGATTGTTGATGTTGGGTGAGTGTTGTTGCATCACCAGGTTTTACGCCAGACAACATCTTGTAGTACTATGCAGATGTTGCCCGCAGTGTTGTGCAACATCCTGCAGATGTTGTCTGCGGTGTTGCGCAAAAACTCATGACAACATCTTTGAAAACGATTTTGCCTATTCTTCCGACAAAGACAGTGTTTGTTATTGTGAGTTAAAAATGCCTCAGGTAAGCTGAATATGGAGATGTGTTTAAAACATGGGAATTGAATCAGTCAAGCTTGGAATCGAAGCAACTTGAAGACCCAGTCAAAGTTGTTGAGGATTTCATGGAGCAGGAAGATTTCAAGCTGCTGCCTAGTTTCTCTCAACTTCCACAACCAACCAACGAGAGTTTCAAGGAAGTTCCACACTATAAATAGAGGAAGAACTTCAGAGTATTGTCATCCAGAAAAAGATTGCAAGAATATCTTCAAGAGCTCTCGGGAATTCAACCCAGAAAACTGAATCAAAACACATTAGCCTAAGTCATTTAGCAACATCTGTCCCACACTACAATTACTATCTCTACTCTAGATTAAACTTATTGTTAAAGCAATTGTGGTGATGATGTTGTAGATTTTTACGTTATCATTTAGTACTCAGGCGACTTCCTTTTGTAATTTTTTTTTATCTTTCAATTCATTGTAAAAATAAATTCTTTGTAATTGTATAAAATATATACATTACTTCGGTCATTGACCATCAATGGATATATTAATATATACCTTTGAAAATATAAACCTTTGTGTTTTTTACTTTCGCTGCAATTACTCTTTTAAGGTTTATACTGTTTTTATCAGGTGTTGCCACCAGTGTTGCACAATATTATAGGCAACATCAGAAACTGTTTTCTACTTTCAGTCTTTGAATTTTCAATTTCCTACTGTTTACTACTTATCCATAGTCCCGGACCCAATAATATGATTTCTCTACACTTATTAATGTTTCACAACTAGGACACAATTCTTTGTATTTGATCATGCTTTGTACATTTTTGTTTAGGATATGTGCATGTGCTATAAAGGATGCAAATGGGCATAAACGGTCTGTAGATTTTAATTAGTGTAATTGTATAGTTATGACATATGAATATTTTTAGAATTCAGTGTAATTCAAGAAAATGATTTTCAATTTGCCTAGCATAGAACATTTAGCATTATTAAGGAGTTAACAATGAGTTTTTTTTTAAATAGCACATAAATGATGATTTTTTTAAAGAAAGTTGAATTTTTGTAAGCAGATTTTGACTTTTTCATGAATGAATTCTCTTTTCTTTTACATGTCGAATGGATTATGTCCGCGAATTAAATAGCTGGACTTGCAAATCAGTAGCTCAAATTAAAAAAATGGTAAATATACAATAATTATTAATTAATATAGTCATTTATACACAATGAATTGATATGGTTGTTACAAAATTTAACGAAAATTAATAAATAGGGTGAATTATGATTAATTTTTTAATTAAAAAAATAAGAAAAAAATGTCAAAAAATGATAAATATATTTCTTGGCCAAAAAGAGACGCCACATCACCTTTTCTATTTCTAGCTTTATATTATATATAGATATAGAATTATCATCAGCTTTAAAATATTATTAGAACAACAGAAATGTTACAATTAAAGAATATAGAAAAGATAAAATTAATTGATGAACAAATATTGATTCATTTTAATTAAAATTGAATTAACCCCCTCTCCTGGTAACTCACATACCCCAAAACACACGGTTGTCAATCATGTGACCCGACCCGACCCATTAAATTGTTGTTAATAAATTACCAAAACGAAAACGTTTGTGCATCACTATACCGCCGCCCTGTCTTTCTAACGAGTGAGTTCGCCATGGCATTTCCTTACTTGGAAGCAGTTATCGGTACGCCTTCGTCTTCTATTGTTTAATGTTTAGTGTTTTGAATGTCAATTAGATGTTTCATAATCTGTAAATGTGAGATTTGGAGAATTTTCTAGTTCTGGAGGAGTCCACTTCTTAAAATTTAGGTATTAGAATGAAACAGACCCAAATGGACCAGAGTTGGGTATGGACCATATAACTGACCCCAACTTCTTTTTGGATTAAGATGTAGTAGTTGTTGTTCCAATATGTTCTCCGTTTCGCTCATTACTTTTGAGTTTTTAATTGCTAAGCATTTGTCTGAATACTTTTTGTCTGATGCGATGAAGCTACTGATATGCTGATGCTCTTGGTATTAGATGTGGGAAAATTCAATATTGAAGGAAATGAAACTATATGGATTATGTATGTACTCCATTATTGTGTTATAATCGAGACAAGCTCATAAAAGGATATCTTGAAAACTTATCCCAAAAAAAGAAAGATATCTTGATCGTGGGTTAGTGATGCTATTAAAAAGAGAAATGAAGGGACATACCCGTGTTTAGGAAGGTGAGCACCTTACGCCTTTTGGCATGAGGCGAGGTGTGGCAAGCCTTCATCACCATTAACAGCCAAGGCGTGACGTTTTGTAAAAGGCGAGGTCGAGGCGAGAATGGCGACACCTTTTAATTTAAAAAAAAAACATGTCTAACTTAAAACATAACAGAATAGATGTTGCTTCATTATAGTTTGGTTTTGAATTTGTGTGTATTATGACTTACTAACTATCTAGTTGGAGACTTTTAGACTTTAGTCAACTATCAACTATCTACTTTTAGTTTTTCAATTAAAATATTTTCTAGTATTCTGTTAGAGTATTTGAGTTTTTGGGTATTTATATATGCATATTTAATATTTTAATTTTTTGTGTTAATTCTCACCTCGCTTCTAAAAGGCACTCGCCATGAGGCGTGTGGCAAGCCCTTGTCACCACGCTTTGCCTCTCGCTATCCTAAACACTGGGACATAGCTGTGCTGATATAACTTCCTTATTGAATCATTGTGGTCCATTGGTTAATCTGGTTGCATACTAGCTTAAGGATCATGCTTTCGAGCCTAAAAAACAGCTCTCTAATTTGTATTTTTTTTGAAACTGGTAACTGTGTACTTATTATTTATTTTTTGTACTTCTTATTTCTTTTTATTTTATTTTAGAGCTTTTTTTCTATTTTCTTGTACTTCTATTTTAGTTTTACTTTTTTTAAAAAAATAATCTTTGTACTTTTATTTTATTTTCTTCTTATTTTATTATTTGTACTTCTTATTTTATTGTATTTTGTATAATGTTGGCTGGAGATGAATTTAATGGAGGAGCATGGTCATTGAGGATTCATATAGCCCAACTTGTTTGGGACGGATGCACAGTTGTTGTTAAAAAGCTTATATCGAAACAACAAAGTTTCTTAATTTTTTATTTTATTTGTACTTTTTATTTTATTTTCTTGTTAATTTATTGTTTCTACCTTTTTTTTGTATTCCATATTTTATTTCTGTTTTGTAGTGTTGGCCTGCGATGAATTTAAATGGAGAAACATGGTCATTGTGGATTCATATAGTTGGCCCCAACTTGTTTGGACTGGAGCATTGTTGTGGTTGAAAAGCTTTTATTGAAACAATAAAATTTTCAGACAAAGCCTATACCAATATATCAGAGTACAGTACACTTTGCTAAGAAACCAAATTAGAATATCTTTAGCGAGAGCCTTTCTGCTGATTATTCTGAGGGCATATTATTGCGGTTCTAACTTCTAAAAGGCCTTGAAAGTTTCTTCCCCTTGTTTTGTCACAGTTATCTTTTTGGTGCCAGCAGTCTATTGTAAATGAAGTAAATGCTCTGTTAGATACACTTGGTCTCCTTCACAACCTGTAAACCTCTGTAGCACTTCTTAGTGCATTTTGTTCATCAAAAATACCTTATATATAAAAGAAGCCTTCAAAACCTGAATGAGGTTGTGTGGGAATGCTTAGAAATCCTTGATTTAAACTGGAACTTCCCATTGTCATCTTTGACACTTTTAATCTACTTGCATTCTGGATGCTTGGTAGGCATGTTGTTTGGTTCTGAATTTGTAAGACTTGATATGATAGTTTCTAATTTTAATAAAAAACATTTTAATGCGTGGTGGAGACTGTCTGAAGTGTTGTTACTGAGTTATTGTGCTGGTAGCTTTTATGGGCGTCACTAGACACTGATAAGCTTCAAACTCACAGGTCCTTTTTCTTCTTGTTGTAATCAATCTAAAGAATACGAATAATAGATAAATTGGTCTCTCCCTTTTGGTTTTCCGGAAGAAATCATGATAGAAATGGAGGACTTTCAGATTTTCCAAGTAACCATGTTAATACCAAGTGCTTGAATGCCTAACTCCTCCTTCGCTCACTTCCTCCCATCGTGCCTAAATTAAGAATTGTCATTTTTGTCATTGTTGCGCCCCAAGGAGTGGCGCATTATATTTTATATGGTCTATGTGGAAAGAAAGGAACTATAGATGCTTTAAAGGAAAGTTCCCATTCTCTTTCATAGGAAACCAAGTGTCTCTTAAATCCCTTTTTGCTGGAGCAAACTGTATAGTTAATGAGTTTTTGGGGTTTCTTAAGTTCTTTATACCTTATAAGAACCTTTTATTGTACTTATTATGCATCCACTGGATGCCCATTAGTAATAATTTACCTCGTAAATAAAAGGAGTGACGTGTTATTGGCATTTTAGGGCTTTAATTGCCAGGATCATGTTGGCATGCCTTTCATTCTGTGTACTTTAAGTTTCTGGCAACTTTCTTGGTGAGTGGACAGAAAAAGTAGAAGGCATATGAAGCTTAGTAGGATGCCCATCAATAATATTTCTTACCAAAAGGGGTGATGTGTTATTGGTATTTGGGGAATTTATTGGAGGATCAAGTTGTAAATGCCTTCTGTTCTGCGAGCTTTAATTTGTTCTGGCAACTTCCGCAGTGATTGGAAAAATAGTAGAATCCATATGAATTTTGGTTAAGCATTTTTGTTATGCAAAGTATCACGGTTTCTATAATTGTTGTAACACTATTATCACTCGCTGCGGAACTATTATAACTTACATTGCCATGCCCATTACGGTATATGAAGATATTCATATATCTTAATTCTGTCTGTAGCTCATTGGTTTTTTTGGTGTTCGTAACACTAATATCACTCGCTGCGGAACTATTATAACTTACATTGCCATGCCCATTACGGTATATGAAGAAATTCATATATCTTAATTCTGTCTGTAGCTCATTGGTTTTTTTGGTGTTCTAAATGTGAATCCAATGGACGTCGATTGTTGACTGGTTTTGGACGTGCCAAATATATAGTCAAATTAACTGAAACCCTGATTGTACCTCAGCGAGTTCTTTGTTTTTCTTATTTTGATCGTTGCTAATGCATCCAGTTTTTCTCGTGATACCTTAAACAATGATAAAGTAACTTTTGATTTCACTCAATTGATAAGTAAGGACTGCTAATGTTGGCGGGGGGAATACACAGTAATCACAAAGGACTGCTAATGTTGGCGGGGGGGAATACACAGTAATCACAATTTGTGTATTGTTTATGGACTGGTACAAGCAAAAAAAAAATGAAAATTTTCATTTTTGTTAACCATATGGAGTTTGGGTTGTTATCTGATCTGTGATATGGCGGTTTATTCCTTTATTATCTTCACCATTAATTTGGTGTGGTCTATAGTTTTAACCTAGCCAGGAAACAACATTCTTAAAACGATGATGGAATGGTGGATGATTTCCTCTAATTAGCATTATTTGCGTAGACTTGTGAGATGTCGTGTCATCTTTGAATGATTGTAAAAGGTCTGGTTTGATTCAATTTTGAGACGTGTAGTGTGACCAAATGCTTGTAACCTCTGTAAACTGGCTATTTGCTTCAGGCGTGTTATCTTGGACTTGACTCCTTGATTTAATTTGTTGCCTTCTTTGCTACGGAGTAATATTAACCTCTTTTTCTTATTGTGCTTTTGGCTTTAATTTTGCTCTTGGGCCTTTCAGGTTTCATGATATTAATGTACATATTTGAGTCATTCCTTGATGTACGGCAGCATGCTGCTCATAAGTTGCCAACACTTCCTAAACCTTTGGTGGGAGTTATCAGCCAGGAAAAATTTGAGAAGTCCCGTGCTTATAGTCTAGACAAAAGGTTTCTCTCCTATCTCTTTTTTTTCTTTTGTTCATGGGACTCAATCCAACTCTGTCTATTCTTGTTCTATTTTATTCGACGTCCATTTTTTACTTTTTCGTGTTTCAGTTACTTCCATTTTGTCCACGGGCTTGTTAACATACTTATGGACTGTTCCATTTTGTACTTTCGGATACTGCCCTGGTTTTGGAAGGTGAATGGTTAAGCTTTTTTCTTAAAATTTCTCTCTTGCCACTGGAGCAACTCATTGACTTTGTATTTTATTTTCTGGCAGAGATCAGGAGAATTTTTGGTATACCTTGGTCTCGATGCAGAGAGTGAAATATTTCAGACGCTCTCGTTTTTAGCAGGAGTTATGATTTGGTCACAGGTGCATATGGATATCTTTTTGGTTTCCTTTTCATAATGGTTGATATTTCTTGGAGTTTTGTCCTTGGTAAAAGTGAATTGATTTAAACAGTGTAGCATTGTGTGAAAAATGTATTTAATCTACAAAACCTCAGATTCACTCCACTTTGAGTTATAGAAGTTCTAACTTTTCTTAATGCTTCAAGGTGTCGTGCTGCCTGTGTTATTCCAGAATAGAGGAGTTATCACTTTGTGAATTTGACCATAATTGCTCATAGTCTGTTGTCTTGGAAGTGGATTGTGTTTCTACTTGATTTAGTTGCTCAAGGCTGGTCCTTCTGAGCTGAGCTTGATAAGACTTTTATACTGTGTAATATAAATGAAATTATGCCTCTATGATGGTGTTATCCCATATTAACTGAATGTTAGATGACGAGGTAACAGTTGATGATTTGTGATTATTTTGGACTAACCTTCTTTTTTACTTATTTGAGGGATTTTGTGTTAGTTCTAGCCAGGGAACTTGTCTGTTTCCTTGTTTAGTAGGGTATTTTTGCTATAACTACATATGAGTTCTAGAATTTGCAGCTAAAGTTCTCGGTCAATAATTGTTTCTTTGGGGAGCAGCAAGTCTTTTGTCCATAAATGTTTCCCATTTATCCTAAAGGGTGCTCTGTAAATCCCCCTTTTAGTTCAAGTGATGTAGTTTGGTTCGAATTGGCTAAATGAACCACAAACCATTCATGCAGATGGGCTTTCTTTTTCTTTTTGTTGAATTGAGGATAGCTCTATTTGTGGTGCTCTGTAATAGGAATCATGCTTAAGTAAATGTGTCAACTTGTTTGTTGACTCGGAGGGTGATTTTTCTCTCCCAAATTTGGTGCTTTTGGTCCTGGTTCCCTTAGTGTCTGACCTGACATCTTTATTTATGCTTTGCACTTGCAATGACCAGCAAGTTTGATCAATAGTTTCCAGTTTTTGGTGTTTCCGAGGTCGAAAGATCTCATTTAGGAAAGTGTTTTGAACTGCTTCTGTTTGGCAAGAGACTACTTTCTTTTGGTAAATTTGCTATTGGTTCTTCTTCCGAAATGATACAATTAATATGCTAACTTATCTCAAGAAGCATGTTGGTTACAGCAGCTACTGTACTACTAGTGTTTAGTGTAGTGATATCCTGGAACTATGACTTCAAGTACTCTGGATTGCTTTCAAACATTATGTCTGTCCTAATTTTCATAATTTTGTACCAAGTCTAATTTTTCAATTATTTCTACAGATCACTGATTTGCCATTTTCGTTGTATTCAACCTTTGTGATTGAGGCCCGCCATGGGTTCAACAAGGTATCATGGAATTAATTCATTCTTTCTTCCACTTATCCACTATAAAGAGTTCCATGCATCTGTTGATTCTTACTGGTTAACATGTCTATTTGGAATTTGAATCGTCTTTGTGATGCAGCAAACAATGTGGTTATTCTTCAGGGACATGATAAAAGGAATTGCTTTAGCGATTGTGATTGGTCCTCCCATTGTGGCTGCCATCATTGTTATAGTACAGGTACTGTTATGTTCTACGAATTAAAGGAGGATACTTTCTATTGCAGTAATGGGAAATTTAAGATTTTAACATGATTTAGCCGCTCAATTGTTAATCTCATTGACATCAATCTTTTCTTGGGTCTTTATCACATTTACTTTTGATTGGGGTCTGTGGATGCTCCTTGCATGTGCATGTTAGAGGCTGGTCATTTTGTGCATTCCACTAACAGCATATATCAATTCTTGATTTGCAGAAAGGAGGTCCATACTTGGCAATTTACTTATGGGGATTTATGTTGATTTTGTCTCTTGTTATGATGACTATCTACCCTGTACTAATTGCTCCACTTTTCAACAAGTTCACTCCGGTAAGTAGGACATCATCAACTCCCTCTTCCCCTCAAGAAGAGGAAAAACAAAAACATATTTCCTGCAGTTGCAATGTGGTGATTCGCTTTTCTTTCGATGAGTAGCTTCCACAGGGAGAGCTTAGGTTGAAGATTGAGAATCTTGCATCCTCACTCAAATTTCCCCTAAAGAAATTGTTTGTTGTTGATGGGTCCACAAGGTCAAGTCATAGCAATGTGAGTACTTTGTTTATTACTGTGAACTTTGCGTAGTCGTTTTACATGTATGTTGGTTGAATTTTACTCGTTGCAAATCCATGTTCCATAGATTTCAGAGGTTGGGTGGTCCAAGCTGCTGCTAGAGTTTGAGATGATAATTCAGATTTTTAAATTGCGCTAATTTTGTTCGGCTTCAAGTTGGAATTTTTTTATCCTCTTGGTAGTCTGTGATAGCATACTGTGGTACAGGCAATCTAAGTTTAGATAGTTGTGTTAGAGTTCCTCCTCTGAGATCTGGTTTTGCTTGAATATCTTAGCTTCAACTAAAGCATATTTGCAATATACGCTCGATCTCTTATCTTCTTTATTTTTCTTTTGTACCTTTCTATTTTGTCATATATTTTGGAGATGAGGGCGCATGTTCTTTTTGCTCTATGATTTTCAAATGGTTTAATAAAGGTATTCCAATTTCTTTTTGAGCTAATCAAATATGATAAACAGCCAAGGATGTACCTGAACTAACTTGGTGCTGTCTGTAGAGGTCTCTCTTCTTTTCTGTTATGGACTTAGTTTGAGAAGTCCTTGGATCTCTTCGTTTTAATCAACTAAGAGTACTTGTGCTCACAGACAAATGGGCATGTGATACTGTTGCTTTTTATGTCATCTGCCTACCTATTTACAGAAGGGCGGAGCCATATTTTATTGAGGGTGAAGCAAGAATATTTTAGAAAAAAGTGAAAGATAAAAGAAAAATATATATTCTTTCAGGTTGCAGTAGAGAACAAGAATATTTCAAATAATATATCAAAATGTGTATGAGCCCAAGTTCTTGTATTCGACTTAGAACCTTATTCTACATAGAAAAACAAATACATAAAACAAATTCTTTGTCTGCTTTCTGTTTTCGCCCTTAAACAAGAATATTTCAAATAATATATCAAAATGTGTATGAGCCCAAGTTCTTGTATTCGACTTAGAACCTTATTCTACATAGAAAAACAAATACATAAAACAAATTCTCTGTCTGCTTTTTCCCTTAATTTTTTTGCTACAGTAGATTAGAGCTGAGAGGGAATTTAGTTGTTACCTTCTCTATCAGAGTACAAGGCAATCTGTCTAGTCATTGGTAGTTAGTGATCTCTCAGCTAGAAAAGTGTGTTCAATTTCATACGGCCAGTGAACTTGCGATGATGAACTATGGTTGAACAAGTCATTATTGTTCTTGCATTTATATATGGTGGATGTTACTGAGATAATACAACCACATACGACACAGAAACTATTGTATAAATTAGTTGCAAACTCATTTTGTGCTTTTCAGAAAGTTAAAATACATATAATGATTCCCCCCCTGTTGCCTTGTGAAGTTATTTTTCTTATGCTTTCACATTTGTCGTTGGAGTCTAATATAGTTTTCTGATTCTCAAAGTTCATTAGATACAATAATCATATTTTTTATTGGTAAAGGGTATTGTATTGATAAGCAGCAAAATTGCAAGAATTCACAGAGGAAGGCCTTATTACAAGTTGTGTAATGAACTCAAAAAGTCAACTATGGCTTCTGCATCATTAGCTATTGCCATGTTGCACAAAAAAAAACAGTAAAGAAATGCATCTGTGCTTCAAACTAATTACAGATCACGATAGCTTTCTAGTCCTTATCCCTTCTACATTAACCACATCATATTACCGGACGTGTTGTTGGATAGGATTCTTACACAGGTGTGTGTAGAAGTGTCTACACTTCCCGGGTGCTTGTTTTGTAGATTGAAATCAGTATTTACGGCTTCAGGTTCCAGCTTGTTGTGACCAACTAATTTTTATGTCGTAGAAAGCTGAGCCGTGTTATCATGCAATTAGATTTGGGATATTGTAGCTTCTGGTGGCAAAAGGGATATGAAAATGGGTATTGGAAATCTCTGTGCTCACTCATTTGTTGGAGTTATGTCGTGTGTGACTGAAATATTAATTGTCACTGAGGGTATAAATTATAATATAATCCTGATGTTTTCCATAGTTTCCTATTTACCTTATCTCTTATATACCTAGTTACCTATTTTTCTATTATCTCCTCTCTTAGTCCATGGGCTGATCTTGTAACTGCAACCGTTTGCCAGGCATACATGTATGGATTCTTCAAGAACAAGCGCATTGTCCTTTATGATACACTCATCCAACAGGTGTGATGCCTATAAAAACTGTTTTTTCTTCTGGTCTTCTGTTCATTGCTATTAGTTGATGAAGTTATGAACACTTAATCAACTCCTTGAAACTGTTTTGTTGGCAACAGTTTTGTTCCAATATGTTCTTGATTAGAGTAAAAAAGCAACGATTAGGGTTATGAGTTTTCATGCAGATGCTACTTTTTTACTATCGCACAACAATTGAACTATAATTTTGTTGCTTCTTTCCAAGAAGGGTCACCATAACATATATCTGCTTGATGGCAGGGGTGTATGCCTTTGATATTGAGAAAAGAATTAAGATGGTAAAATATGTTACTGTGATCATTTTCTAGAACCACTTTTATGTTGCATTTTGGATTTGAAGAGAAAAGGCAACATATATCCAGGATTAAAAATAGTTGTCTTTTGAGTTTGTATTTCTGGTGTAAAAGTAGTGTCATGGAAAATCTGGAGCAATATATGAACTTTCTAGAAGAGATGGGAGATTTGTAATTTTGTCGTGTCAGTGGTGGTAATTGGACTTTTCTATCCTGTATAAAAAACAATGTTGCATTTTGGGTGGACAGTATGCTAATGACTGCTAGTTCATTGAAAACATTTCTGCTATTTCATTGCTCAAGTTTGAAGGAAATAGGCTAATTACCATAATAGCTGTAGCGCAGTTTAAGCTGGAGTGATGTCTTGAAGAATGACTATATAGGTCCAATGTCATTATATGTTAGGACTCTTCATTTACTTTTCTAACCAATTAAAAATGATATTCCTATTTCTTTGAACTGATTGGATGTTAGAAAATGTCTTTACCGCATGGATCATATGATAGTCACCTATATCCTTGTAGCTAGATTTCATGAAGATACAAATACTATGATACATGTCGAAAATTTTAGCCATCAAACTCTTTTTTTCTCCACATGATTTCTTTCTTCTTTTATTGTTTTTTCTGGCTTTTAAAAAATGTTCTCCTTAATTCCTTTTAGTTTGTACTTTGGGAGTCCTTTAATTTCACTTGTTGGTGCTTTGTAGTGCAAGAATGATGAGGAAATAGTTGCTGTTATTGCACATGAGCTTGGTCACTGGAAACTTAATCACACAATGTACTCCTTCATCGCTGTCCAGGTAGGCCAATTAATTTCTGAAGCCCATGCTTTCAGTTCATTCATATTTCATGTCTGTTAGCAGCTGTTTAGGATGGGTAGGGCGTAGGAGGAATTCTCATGGCTAGATCTAGCTGGCGAAGAAGGTTAATGAGGTTGCTGCTATACTGAAGTCAGAGAATTCACTCTAATCGATATCCCCCCCCCCCCCCACTCAATAGGTCTTACTCTATTCTCTTTTTTCTCGATTAAGCATATATTTGCTTCATTCCTTTTTATGTGATTTAATTTGTGTTAGGATGGAGACTCTAGGGGTTAGTTTGTTTTACATCTTAGATTTTGTAGTGGAAGAATGTATAAGAAGTATAAAAAATAAAAAGATTCTTCTATGGAAGAAGACAATGCTAAATTTTGATGAAATCATGTTAACGCCGAATAACATACCTATTATTGTCATTATTGTTCGCAGAAGTGTGTCAGAAACTCACACCCAATTGTCACAAAAATGGGCTGTAAGGAAATTGTTAGATCAAGTATAATTGAAATCGTAGTGATGTTATGCTACAAGCCAATTTATCATTTTGTCTGCTGGTTGGCTTTCACCTGGTTATAATGAATGGTAATTATTGGTGTTGTACTGACTCATGAATGTGGTGTGGAAGTTTCATGGGATTTAAGCACCAGAAAGAAGTTGCATATGGAGTTGAAATAAGTTTAGTAGTTATTGGACACTGATAACTGTAAGGAACATTTTACTTTTAGATTGCTGTTTTGATCAGTAAAGTATGCAAGGACATTAGTTTCTAAATTAATTGTGGGGTCCTTTAGACACGTTCAGTTCCTATTATGTAAGTTAGATTTCCAACACGTTTGATTATTTTTCGGGTACCATTTTTAATGAAGTTGCAACTGATAGGGACATGAAATGTTCTGACTTCTGAGAACCAGCTCTCAGATCTAAGACACCAATGAGCGCAGCAGATCTTTGGGAAGCTGAACTTAGTCTAATATCGTTTTAGTTATATGATTTTGGATGAGAGATTTTGTTAAAAATGCTGCTGTCTTTGTTTCTCACACCGTGTGGTCTTTCTCACGGTGTGAGAATACGACCTAGATATAACATAAGGGTGTTGGAGAACCAATTAATTTTTTTGCTATTAGATAGGACAAGTGTCAAAGAAAAGTCACATTGGATGGTGCTTGGGAAGAAAGGAATTTATATCAAATATGTAAACGCTATAAAGGAATGATATGCTATGAAGGATATAAAATGAATGCACAGAAGTGTGAGTGTGGAGATGCATAGGAGTTCTCACAACTTTGGGTTTGTACCAAGGATCTGCCTTGAACTTGTATCCGTTTATCCTTAAGTATGGATAAGAGAACTAATAAATGCCAGATAAAGTTTTATAGTGTATGCTATCTGCCTATAATATTGTATTAATTATGAATCCAGTGAGAATCCACCAAAAAATGGAACTATTGACAAATCACTTTTATAGAGTAAGATTTTTGGGGTGAGTATAATTAAAACAAATTAATATGCTCTACAAGTTAGCCCCAATAAGAAGAATGTTGGTGAGGTGATATAAGAAGGGATTTTAGTGTCTAAATGCACACAATTCAAACATTTAGGTGTCTTTGCTCACTCTTCCAGGAGGATGCAACGACATATTAAGATGTGATAGAATTAAATATTATGATTCCATTTCAAGAAAAAATAAATAGAATGATTGAAATGGATGATTATTACGAGAGTGCTATACAAAAAGAAGTCACTTAACAAAGTCAAAGGCATTGTTTTATAGAATGCTTATAAGACCAACAATATTATATGCAGTGAATGTTGGGTATCCAAGGCCCGATATTTGTACAATATGAACGACTTACATATGCGGTCACACTAGGTTGGACACGACTAATATGATCACATTTGACAGAGAATGCAAGTAGTACTAGCACACATGTCATAAATGAGGGAAGATCACGTTAGATAGTCTAGTCATGTCCTAGGCAAACCCCGTATGCACCCATTTATAGGAGTGATTATATGATTTTTGAAGGTGCCAAAAGGAGCGATTAGTGAGGTAGATGTAAAATCACATGAAGGGAAGATGTAATAAAAGACCTACAATTGCACGGAATCAATCTAGATGAGACATACCTTTAGGGTAAAAGCTCACCTAGTTACATTCATACTTGGTCTATTGTTCGACAAAGATTTTCGTAGTTGGGTTAGAAACTAATGTCATGTGGGTAAGTGTGAGATGTTGAAGACAATTAGTTAGTATTGGGATCGAATGGGATCTGATAGAGGAGATGAATACACATGATTTATATAGCTAACTTTGATTAATCCGGGTCTACAACGTAGTTTGATTGATCGATTGGTATGCAACTTTCTAGATGGATCAACCCTGTTTCATTTTTTGGGGGTTTCCTTTCCCTGTCTTGCTTATTTTGTCACTTCTTTTCTGCCTTCTCTGACATTCAGAGTCAGATTTCCTTGCTTTCTCCCTGTGCGCTCCTAATACAACACATACACTTGCAAGAACCTGCACTGTCACTATATATTTCCCGCATGTCCGTTGGAATAACTTGAAGTGGTTGAAGCCCACAGGGCTTTGGTCTAGTGGTAAGAGCGTAGCTTGTGATGTTGGTTAGACGCATGTCACCGGTTTGATCACTGACACAGACAAAAGCATAGTATTCAACTGGAGAAGGGTGGAAGATCCGATTCATTATCCGCCAACTTCAGAAACTTGCAGCATAGGTTCTCGGGGACTTCTTGGTTATGAAAGAAAAAAACTTGATGTGGTTGAACTTCTTACTTCATTAAAAAAATGACGTGGTTGAACTTGAACATTCGTCATCTCTATCAATAATTGGCAGCCTGTTCAGATCCTGTAAGACGGTCCCAAATCGAGTTACTCCCATCATAATCCTTGATCAGTTTCCAATCATATGAGTTTGAATGCATCTGCTAAATGATGATGCCTGTGCCGTGTTGGGCAGCCCTCTCCTTAATCAGCTTTCCCATCATCAAAGTTTTGAAATGTAGCAGTATTCTTGGTGAATAATATTATTTCTTAAAGCCCTCTATTTTTTTTCCTGAGTTCCATTTGTTCCCTTTCTAACTTGCAATTTGGTAGAAGATATGAGCTTCTTAAATAGCCGCTTGAATGCAGTGCAGAAGAGGGCCTCAGTAAAACAAATCTAAAAGGGTGACTAGAATCTGGACCTGACCCACCTTAGTATTGGCTTTGGACCCTCACTGTCATCTCTATTGTTTAGGGTCGTCACTGTCATCAACTCTCTCTTTCGATTCTCAATTTCGGATTAGTATCACTTGAGTATATTTTCTATAGTGTCCACTATCTTCAACTGCCAAACAATACGAAGTGTGATCTTTTGGTGCTAGGCTCAGTTGGACAACCACTTGTACCTGGAGGAAAGTGGCCACCCTGGATGCCATTGCAATGTGGTTTCAGGACTTCAGACATTAGGTTTATCGCATTCTGGTAAAAGGTTTTGGTCTCTGTATATACGTCGATGGTTGCCCATGTTTTCGATCTATAGATGGTTGTTTGTGGGATCTGCCTTTGTGACCAATTTATAAATACTGTTGCAAGTTATTGTTTATGGACATCACCGTTGTAATCTTTTCGAAATAGAATGCTGGTAAAATTAATTGACTTTCCTCAATAGCGTTCAACCGGACAGGACACATTGTTTAGTTTCAGGTGCGTAGTTTGTCTGACTTTTGTTGCATGGCATCTAACGTTGCAAAAAGTCTCTTGCTTCTTCTTTACCAGATTGGAATGCCTCGCGCGTACATATATACTTATCCATGTGGCGCAAGACATACTACATATATAGTTGTCTTTTTCAGTAAAACTTTATGTTCATGTTTATCTTTTTCTGACACAAGTATATCCCTGCAGATTCTCACGCTCTTGCAGTTTGGAGGATACACTCTTGTTAGGAATTCGAAGGATTTGTTTCAGAGTTTTGGGTTTGATACACAACCAGTTCTCATTGGACTCATCATATTTCAGGTAATACATCTGGTCAGGAAGTGTATGACCAGGAAAGGTTAAATATGAAACTTAATTTCAAAATATGCAATCAATTGAGTCAAATGCAAATTCAATGTAGAATTAACTGAGATTTCAAGCGCGCCTTCAAAAGATAGAAAGAAATGATTTTACTCCCCGTCTGAACTGAGTCTCCTTTTTTCCTTTTCTAGCTCAAGTCAAAACAATGATAACTTTTTCAAAGAGGGAACTATGTGAACTTATCACATAGATCATTGGGACCCGCATTTACTTTTCTCAACTCAACTTTTCTCCATTCTATTAAAAAAGACACAAGATATTTCTTTTTAAGACCACCTGTTTTGCTTATATGACAAAACAATCATATTTTGTACTCACGTGTTAAATTCATTACTTAATATTTAAACCAAGATGTTCAATTTGAAAGGTCTTTTTACTTATAAAGTCAAATTGTGGCATAAATTGTGAGTCGTTGTGACAGTCAATAATTTTTGTGTGTGCAACCAGTTTAAGCTTCTTTACTGTGTTGTCTGAAAGACTACAAGCACACAAATAAAAATCTTTTTCTAATTTATTTAACATATTTTTAATTGTTGCAGCACACTGTGATACCTCTCCAGCACCTTGTGAGCTTTGGCCTTAATCTTGTAAGCCGCGCCTTTGAGTTCCAGGTAAATTTTTGCTTAGCACTTGTCTTCAGATTTGGAATTATTGTGTTTACACAGTACTTTACTTGGACTAATATGAAGACATTGTTTACCCCGAAAAGCTTTTACTTGAACTTAATGTTGCTTCTTTCTCTAGGCTGATGCATTTGCAAAGAAGCTGGGTTATGCTGCACCTCTTCGAGCTGGTCTTGTGAAACTGCAGGTCAACTTTCTCTACTTTGATATTTGTGAACTGTTTTCATGCAGCATTTTCACTATATTTTATAGAACTTGAGGTTATTGGGATGTGCATGTTTTCCTCTTCTTTGAATGGTATGAGATAGGTATAATCTTTTGTATGGT
Organism: Przewalskia tangutica; assembly: GCA_029844215.1. Classification (NCBI taxonomy): domain Eukaryota; kingdom Viridiplantae; phylum Streptophyta; class Magnoliopsida; order Solanales; family Solanaceae; genus Przewalskia; species Przewalskia tangutica. The sequence continues at coordinate 21,389,448 of CM056731.1, read as the reverse complement.
CTCCTGCAGGAAGAAAACTTATCAGCTATGAACACAGATCCTTGGTTTTCAGCCTATCATTATTCTCACCCTCCGCTAGTTGAAAGATTGGCTGCCATTGATGACTCTGATAAGAAGACAAAGTGACACATACATTGGAGTTTCATCGTTCGATGTAGAGCTTGTTCTATACTGTACACTGCACATCTGCAATCGTAGCTATTATATATATAGTAGCAGTGTCATGTATGCTGATACTGTTCATGTCATATTCACAATTTAGTATTCCACATCAATATCCCATTTTAACAATGAAGTAATGACTTGTTTAATGTAACTTACCAGTGTCGTGTATGCTGATACTGTTCATGTCATTCACAATATAGGGCTAAGTTTAGAGGGTTGTTTGGGAGGTCGCAAGAGAGTGGTTTTGTCGTCCCTGTGGTTTACATAAGTAAAAAAGTTCTGCTTGGTTTTTGCCACTAGACTAGATCGAAAACTTTTAGTGCTCCTAATCACATGATGGCAATTTTAGCTCTTCTGAGAGATGTAGCCATGTTGTGTGATATTACTATACGCTAACACAAGTGTACGTATCGCTAAAGTAATAAAGTCTGTAAGATCGAGTTATCGTCCACATAGACTGGTTTATCAAGTACCGAGTGACTAGTCTTTGGTTTTTATTTGGTTAACATTCATGTGTTTGAGGTTTTTAAACTAAGAATTAAAACTAAAGTAATTTACAGAAAATAAACTAATGCTGATAATACTTTGGGTTTAAGACAATTATGAAGGGAATTAGGGTTTTCAATCTCCTCAACTATCCACTATTTCTCGATTAATGACTCTTCGTATTAAGATAGCAGGTTAACGAACATGTTCTATATTCCGGTTAGGACATATAAAAACTCAATCTTATGCAGAAACCTTCTATATTTTTATGATAGGTTTTACCACACATGATAATTAAGAACAATAACCTTAAATACTACACAAGTATCGGGGTACTTTCGTCCACGATTTTAACATATGTCTAATCAACTATATCATATTCAAATCTCTTTTCAGATCTCGATTCGAAATCATATAAGTTATTACAATTAATGGTCAGTTAATTATCAAACAATCAATACAAATTGAATAGATCTTAATATAGCTGAAGATCACTAACAATGCATTAACTTATGAAAAGAGTTTCAAGTTGATTTGACGGAAAACCCTAATAAAGATATTAGCTCCTAGACATTTTCATGCTAAGAAACTAATTAACAATTCCAACATAAACCGAATTAAATAAAGTAAAGGAAAAGAACTTGAACAAATTGATGTCTCTAATCTCGTTCTTGCCTCTGTTCCTAGCCTCAAAAGTATGATATGAGATATGAAAGAGTTTCAGGGTTTTATATCTGAGCAAAAACCTCGTTTCGGACCATTGTACCCTTTCAAAAATTGAATTTTCTCGCCCAGAACCCGCGTCGGCGCGCGATTGTCGGCAGATTTTTCGACTGGTCACTGAGCCGCCGCTTCGCTTTTTCTCCGGACTTTACGATTTCTTTCATGCTTCTCGGGACTTCTTAGGTTTGATTTCTTGGGCTTTTATTGTGCTATTTCATCCTCAAAAGCAGTGTTTTATCCTTTATGACCGCTGTGACTCAAAAGAAGGAAAAACAACCCTAACACTATACTAAATGCAAAAGAAAAGAGGAAAATACTAACTAAAAAGGACTCAAAAGCGTATATAAAATAGACCCAACAAACACCCTCAAACTTAATTTACTCGCCCTCGAGTAAAATCCTAAACAAAAAAACAAAAACAAAACCAAAGAAAAGACTCTATGAAATGGATCAAGTAGCTATATCAATGCTGCCTCAAAATATCATGGATGAAAATTGAGATAATATGTTAGAACATAACATGAATTTTTAGCAATCTAGAATTTTAAGTTAGATATTTCGCAAATTCAATGATGAGCATGAGTAAATCATATAGATCATAATCACTGGAAATACAAGCACCTAACCTATGCATGTCAATTTCATTCCATCTTTCCCAAAAGTCTATAGACCTGTCTACTTGCTATTCTCCACTAATCATAGACATACACATTAGGGATCTTCAGGACTTTCAAGGGTAGTAATGTAGGCTTAGGCAGGGATAGATAAAAGTTGGCATTTAGGCTCAATTTCGTACCATAAGCATTTTTTCATTTAACTCATTTTTTCTTCTTTTTGACTTTCTTTTTAATCTCATACATGTTTTCTCCACTCTTTTCTTTTGAGAGAATGAGAGACATTACTCAAGAACAAGCACCCCTAAACTTAGGCTTTTGCATATTTTTCATTGGGGTGCATCAAATTTCGCTCTTGTTATTGCCTTTTCAACACTTTTCATCGCAATAATTTTCAATTATCACTTATGGCACAACCAGAGAATCATAGGGTGTCAAACAAAGATATTATTTAGGCTCAAAGGGGCTGACTAATGATACAATTTATGTCAGGATAGGTAATGAACGGTCAGAAGGGCTATCAAAGAATGCGTGAATCATTTTCCTAAACATGTATATCTTAACTATTTCGCCTCAAATAACCGGCAGACAGGTTTTCTAGACATTTTCAACCTTACTTTCCATAATTGACAACACATAGGCTAAGCACAAATATCCAAATAATTAGATGTCATGATTTTTTGGCATATCTAACTTAAGCACACATATATGTGCTTTTAATTTCATTACATTATCCCACTTTATCCACTCAATATCTTTAGCAACTACAACATACATGATCCATACAAAAAAAAAAGACTCACAAACACATAAAACAAACAAAAAGACAACAAAAAGACTCAAAACAAATACAACACAAAGTAAGATTCCCCAAACTTAATCGACACATTGTCCCTAATGTGTAAAGACTAAAATTAAAGGGAAAACTTACAGACACAAAACAACAGCCACAACAGAGGTATGGGAGGAGGTTCTTGAAATTGCATAGGCATCGGGACTCTCTGAACTTTTGGCACCGCGGCCCTGCACCAATTTTTTTTTCCGAATTTTAGCATGTTTGATCCTTTTTCCTTCGGAGTTAGTCCCTAATTCACATGTCATAAAACACACACCAAAAAGCACAAGACCGTGAGACTGTTCAAGAACAAAAACAAAATAAAATAAAATGACATAATTTAAAATGCTGGGTTGCCTCCCAAATAGCGTTGTCGTTAACGTCATTTATCCGGACGCAGTTCTCTTATTCATTCAAGGGGGTAGATTACCCACCCCCCAACATATCCATTTTATTAGCATCCTCTTCCTTCTTTTTTCCTCTTTTTTTTCACAGGCTAAGTTCAGAAGGGTTCACCCATTTTTCATCATTCGCCGGCTCATTCACCTTGCCATATTGTTTTAAAGTTACTCCTAGAGCGTCACTACCCTTGAAGCTTTCCTGAGAAATAACCTTTTCAACTATCCCAACAGCACAACATCTGTCACTGGCTTGTGGTTCAGTTGGTGGTCTGAAGACAGTAAAGATCATTTCCTCATCCTAGACTTGGAGCTTTAACTCTCCTTTTTCCACATCAATGAGGGCTCTTCCTGTGGCTAGGGATGTCAGTGGGGCGGGTAAATGCGGGTACCGCCCCGCACCCGCTCCAATTGGGGCGGGTATGGGGGATGGTTTGGTGGGTGGTGGGGCGGGTATGGGTATCAAAAGTGCTACCCGCCATGGGTAGTGGGGCGGAGGTGGATTTCATATAAGACCCGCCCCGCACCCGCCCCGCTCCGCTACCCGCACCGTACCCACACCGACCGTACCCGCACCGCCCATATCCGTATCATCTATTAGTTTAATTAGGTTATTTACGAATTTATTTGGCCCTTTCTTGATTTAAAATGTGACTTGAGTTAACCCGCACCGTAATGCACCACGTTTCTTTTTCTTATTCTCTTTGTTCTCCTTTTTTTGTTAAATATTTTCATCTTTACTATTTTTTAATATTCATAATATTTTGGCAAAGTTTTAGACTTGATATTCGATACACCATAGTGTAAAGGTTCTTTTCTTTTTCCTTTTTCTTATATAACTTTCATTTTGGTGACTAAAACAATTGCTAGACATTATTTGAGCATTTTATTAATGGGTACCCGCCGGGTAAGTGGGTATCCGCGTGAAGTAAGTGGGGCGGGGGCGGGTGGAAGAATTACTACCCGTGATGGGTGATGGGGCGGAGGTAGGGATGTGTTTTATGTGGTGGGTACGGGTATGGGATACCCTTCCCCGCCCCCGCCCCGCCCCATTGACATCCCTACCTGTGGCTAGGAATGGTCTTCCAAGGATAATGAACATATTCTCATCTTCCCCCATATCAAGAACAGGAAGTCACCAGGAAAGATGAATTTGCCCACTTTTACCAATACATCTTCAATTATGCCTCGGGGATGTACGATTGAGCGATCTGCTAGCTGCAAATTGACTATTGTCGATTTTGCTTCCCCCAACCCAAGTCTTTGAAACACATAAAGGGACATCAGGTTGATACTTGCCCCCAAATCACACAGGGCCCTATTGCATGTAACATTCCTTATAGTGCAAGGTATGGTGAAACTCCCTGGATCTCTCAACTTCTGGGGAAGTTTTTTCTGCACTGCACTCCTATGTCAATGCCATTGTCTCGTATTATGCTAGTATCCTCTTTTTAAAGAGGATATCCTTCATGAACTTGACATATGTCGGCATCTGCTCCAAAGCTTTAATAAAAGAGAGATTGATGTGCATCTTTCTGAATACCTCTAAGAATTTAGAAATCTGCTTATCCAGAGACTTCTTCTGAAGTCGTTGAGGGTATGGAATTATGTCTGTGTATTCCCTCATGACTGCTGGTGGAGCCTTCTCTAAAGTAGGGCAGTCATCAGTAACCCCATTTTTCTCTACATCAACTGTCTTCTCCAACTCATTCTCCTTTTCAACTAGGTGCAACCTGCTCTAACTGTTTACCACTCATCAAGCTGATTGCCTGACACTGCTCCCTTGGGTTCATCACTGTGTTGCTAGGGAGATTTCCATGCGGTCTGTCATTCAATTTCTCTTCTAACTTCCCCATTTGAGTCTCTAAGTTCCTAATAGAGGATCTTGTCTCTGTCATAAATTGCGTTAGAGAGTTGGTGATAGTTAACAATGCAACTCTTAATTCATTGGGGTTCTCTTGTGGGATTTGTGGCCTGGGATGTTGTTGCTGGATCTGTCCCTGAGGAGATGGATTGGTCTGTTGATATTGCTCCTGAAACTGAGTGCTGATCTTGAATGTTTCTCCAAGAAAAGTTGGGGTGACTTCTCCACCCCTGATTATATGTGTTGGAGTAAGGATTGTTGTGGGGCCTTTGAAAGTTTCCAACTGCCTGAACCTGCTCCATAGGTACATTGTTTAGATCTACTGTTGTGCACCTATCAAAAGTATGGGACCCCCACAAATCTCACAACCCACTGGTGTCTGAACAACATTCACGGACATAGTACTCTGCTGCAATTGCTTTGTCAAAGTGGCAACCTGAGCAGTCAACGCAGTGATATCATCCAACTCATGAACCCCAACCACTTTACTGTTATTTGTTGCTCTCTCATCTGACCACTGATGGTTGTTGGTGACCATGTCTTCTAATAAATCATGTGCCTCATTGTCACTTTTGCTCATGAAAGTTCCTCATGCCGCAGCATCAATAATGGTACGAGTAATACCACACAACCCATTGTAGAAGATATGTACCAACATCCACTTTTCAATCTCCTGATGCAGACACTTCCTCTGCAAGTCTTTGAATCGCTCCCATGCATCATACAATGGTTTCCCTCCAGCTGATAGAAATTATTAAGCTCTCCTCTAAGTTTTACTGCCTTCGATGGATGGAAGAATTTGGCAAGAAACTTCTGAGCCAAGTCTTGTCATGTGGTAATGGAGTTTGCCTGCAAGGAGTTCAACCAGCTCTTGGCTCGATCTCTGAGTGAGAAGGAAAAAAGCCTCAATCGAATGACATCATCAATAACGTCATTGTATTTAAATGTTGGTTTTAGGAAATTTGCCAAATGCATATGGGATCTTCAGACGGTAACCCCCCAAATTGAACTGAACCTTTAATCATGTGCAAGATCGCTGGTTTGATTTCGAAGTTATTGGCTTCCACAACAGGTAGCCTGATGCATGTCTGCACCACTGTAATTGTCGTCAATACATAGTACCTTAAGCTCCTCTCTGCAGGATGCGTGACTTGTCCCATGACAGTCGGTACCTCATCATTCACCTCATTGTTGTTTTGTTGATTTTCCATTGCTAAAGAATCAACAATTCTTTTATCTCGCCTGTTCTGCTTGCACAAATTTTCAATTTTAGGATTTAGAGGGACAAATGTGTCTGCTCCTCTCTTACTTTGCATAAACAAACTTCCTGAAATCGATAAAAAACAATACAACAGATCAAGCCAAAAATGCGTTCTAAAAAATAAAAAGAAAAAAAATTAAAAACCAAATTAGAAATAAGATTAGATAATTCGATATTGATAGTACGTCAGTCCCCGAAAACGGTGAAAAAAACTTGTTGTGCGATATTACTATGTGCAAACGCAAGTGTACATATCGCTAAAGTAATAAAGTCTGTAAGACCGAGTTATCGTCCATAGAGACTGATTTATCTAGTACCGAGTGGCTAATCTTTGGTTTCTATTTGGTTAACATTCACGTGTTTAGGGTTTTTAAACTAAGAATTAAAACTAAAGTAATTTACAGAAAATAAACTAATGATGATAATACTTCGGGTTTAAGACAGTTATGAAGGGAATTAGGGTTTCCAATCTCCTCAACTATCCACTCTTTCACTTGTTAATGCAAGATTAATGACTCTTCTTCTTATTAAGATAGCAGGTTAACGAACATGTTCTATATTCCGGTTAGGACATATAAAAACTCAACCTTATGCAGAAATCTTCTATATTTCTATGATAGGTTTTACCACACAGGAGAATTAAGAACAATAACCTTAAATACTTCACAAGTATCGGGGTATTTTCGTTCACGATTTTAACCTATGTCTAATCAACTATAGCATATTCAATTCTCTCCTTTTAGATCTCGATTCGAAATCATATAAGTTATTACAATTAATGGTCAGTTAATTATCAAACAATCAATACAAATTGAATAGATCTTAATATAGCTGAAGATCACTAACAATGCATTAACTTATGAAAAGAGTTTCAAGTTGATTTGACGGAAAACCCTAATAAAGATATTAGCTCCTAGACATTTTCATGCTAAGAAACTAATTAACAATTTCAACATAAACTGAATTAAATAAAGTAAATGAAAAGAACTTGAATAAATTGATGTCTCTATCTCATTTTTGCCTCTGTTCTTAGCCTTCAAAGTATGATATGAGATATGAAAGAGTTTTAGGGTTTTATATCTGAGCAAAAACCTCGTTTCAGACCATTGTACCCTTTCAAAAATCGAATTTTCTCGCCCAGAACCCGCGTCGACGCTGTCTGACAGAATTTTTCAGTGCTCGCAGGAGATTCGGCGCCGCGGCGCTGTCGACGAGATTTCCAATGCTGGTCACTTGAGTCGTGGCGCTGCTTCAGTTTTCTGTCCGGACTTCGTCAGATTTCTCTCATGCTTCCCGAGACTTCTTAAGTTTGATTTCTTGGGCTTTTATTGTGCTATTTCATCCTCAAAAGCAGTATTTTCTCCTTTATGATCAATATGACTCAAAAGAAGGAAAAACAACCCTAACACTGTACTAAATGCAAACGAAAACAGTTTTAAGGAGGAAGAAAGAAAGTTCTACAATCATGTTAGTCCATCCATATCTAGCTTTATAACAAACCAATAGGATTCCAACAAAAAGGTAAAGTATCTTCATAAAGGTCAATAATTTATTTAGAGAAAAATTCTAAAGCGTTATGATAATCTAATCATACGGTTTCCCTAATTCAACATCTATCCTTAAGTTAATAACTAGAGCGGTCAAAATGGGTTGGCTTAGCTCATACGAGTTTGGAAATTTGACGGATCAGGTCGGTCTATTCACTATTTTGATGGGCCATTAATAATAAGCCCAACTTATCACTATGTGGGCTGTAGGTATGAACCCTTTTTTTAAAATAATTTTTTTTCATAATTTATTCATTTAAATTCCAATTTAAAAATGCTAACATAAATATTTCAAGACCTATTACATGATTTTACTACTTGCTAAACAAGTAAAATCCACAAATAAAATAATTCTAATAATGCTTATTAAGTTGGGTTCAAGTAAAGATTTGATTGTATGTCTTCGGTATGAAATTTCTATCATTATATGCAATTGTTTTGGGTACAACTAAACAAGAAAACAATCTCGTAGGCCAAATCTTTTGCGAAACTGCGAAAGTGATTAACTTTTAACATTGTTAACACTTAACATATTAATAAATGATATATATCACTCGAACCAAATAGAGATATTAATAGCAAGCTAAACAGTTAATGAGTAATACTACAACGAGCTAAATATGAATATTAACCTAGCTTTGTTCCAATAGATTTCAATAAAACGCAAAAGAAAATGATAATATTCCATGCATTTAAAGTAAAAATAAACTTCTCAAAGAAATTTCTGTGACACTTATGACGTATCCAACACCAGCACATCATATTCATCAAGCACATCTGATTACAAGGTTGTCTTAACATCTTTACTTTTTTTTTTTTATTAAATTTCTTTTTGGCCCACGGCCCGGCCCAACCCACACACCCTCAATCCCACGGGCCAGCAAGCATACTCGGGCCAAGCTAAAAACCTCGTTCTTAAATGAGATCCAAAAAATCAAGCTCAACCCTGTTAAATCACCAGCTGGGTTGGATCAGCCCATGGGCCTTAGCCCACATTGACAACTCTATTAATAACCATTTGGTCGCATCTTTGATAAATTATTTTAAATAACCTACAATTAAGAGAGCGAATTGTCAAAATAGTACTCTCTGAAAAAATTATTCCTAGAATATAATTTCAAAATTAATTCTCATTTTACTACTAATTTTGCCACATGGATTGCCAAGTGGATAAAAACATATTAGTTAGTATTTAATCAATATTCCACATGTCACACATAATGTAGGGATGTAAATTTATAAGTTTATATTGTATATTTATTCTATTAGAAAAATTAAAATATATTTTTCCGTTTATTCTCTGGTCGGGTCGATGTGGCCCGACAGATTTTTTATTTATTTAAAAAAAAACGAAACTAAAATACAATTTAAAAAAATGAAAATTCAAATTTTTTTTAAAAAACGAAACTGAAAATTCAATTTAAAAAAACGAAAATTCATTTTTTTATTTTTTTAAAAACGAAACTGAAAATTCAATTTAAAAATAAATAAATAAATAAATTCATTTTTATTTTCCCGAACAACCACTACCGGGGACGTAGATCCGCCCCTGGTCATGTTGTGTGTATGATTTGTTTGTGTTAGCATGATTTGATCTTGTATTTATATATGAAATATTTTTTAATATCCATAAAGTAGTACATTGAACACAAAAAACATAATAAAGTGGAGATTGACGGGTGTTTTAAATTGGCACACACTTCATTTGATATAATACATTGAACAATAATTAAGTGGAAGATTGAAGGATGTTTGTAAATTGAGTATTTCATTATAAATTTATCTATAAATTAATAAAGTATTAATTAATATATAAATTTATAATTATTAATTTATCAATTAATTAATATCTCTTTTAATTAATAAATTTTGGTAATCCAAAAAATATTAATTTATAGAGTTTCTACTGTATATAATATTTGCATATTCAAAAAACAACAGAAAAAGTGCCATAACTCACGGTTCGTTATCATTAATATTGATTAAATAATATTGAGAACAACTTAAATTCTTAATCATAACAATAGTATGCAATTTTAATAGTTCACATCACATTGGCATTGGAGATTGAAAATGGGCTCCTCAGTTGAGTGATAAGAGTTGTTTTTTGTTGTTTCACAAGATTTAACAATTCTCGCCTAATTTTTTCTTTTTTCTTTTTAATAAAAATAAAAGTAAAAAAATGTCCCGCAATCCTACAACAGAAACTCGAGTCGAAATGCTATAAGAAAGCAAAGAAGTACTTTATATAACCAGAATATAAATTTACTCTAGCCGTTCACTTTTACTTGTTCATTTTTTATTTTACATGTCCCTTAAGATATAATTAATGAAGTTTATATTTTATTATGATACACATATTAATTGATATATAATTTAAATGGACTTGAAAAAAAGTGTTTATCTTAATATGCTTAATTTAATAAATAAAAGTAAAAAAATATTTTTAATATGTGAACGAGTAAATGCTTGCTTTTAATTGAATATCTCGACTCTTCGCTTTCTTACCTAAAAAAACAAAAAGGCTTCCAAAGAGTTTTATTTTCCTCTTTTTCTTTGAGGCTATCTCAATTTGATTAAATTTTTTTTAATTAAATAAGTATTGGGATCTGGTCATTTAATATTTTAATTATATCACTCATAATTATTGCTCAATAACTTAATAATTGAAATAAATAAAACATACGTTAAAAGTTGTGCAATCATTAATTTTTTTAAACTTGTCAATCAAATAATAAATGATAAGGGTAAAATAGATATGAAATGGTAAATTATTACTTGATTTTTTAAAGCGGACAAGTAAAATTGAATTATTATTTTTAATATAATGGACAAATAAAACTGAACGGAGAGTAACCATTTGTCCTAATTAGGCCGGCTTGAATCGGTTGTCTTAAAATTCAAAAATTTGCAAGTTAATAAATTATAGCCAACTTGTGCGAGAAGTGTCACTCAAATCTGTAATAATTACCAATTACCAAGACTTTTTCTCGTCATGGGCTGTCCCTATTTTGTCTCAGCAATTTATAAAACCCCTCAACTTTTAAATATTGTATTTGGACCCTTCCAGTAATTTTTCTACTGTGTTTCTACTACACTCACTTACCTGCAATCTTAATTTTCAAAATGTAGTTTCCATTTGATACATCCATTTTAACCCAAATGCACAAATGATGTTTCTATTGAGGTTAAGCTTATATCTATGAGCATGTCTTTATCTAATTTATTTTAATTATCATTTCTTGGTTTAATTATTTTTAATATTTACATTTAACTATTCTCTGAATAAGAAAAAAGTAAGAAAATAAGAGCTCGCACGTCTTATTAAAATCTATTTTTTCTACTCGAAATTATTTAATTTATCAACTTTTGAATGTAAGAGAATTTTATATATAATTGATTTTTTTGCATTGTTTATCATTCTCCAATAAAAATTAATGTTTGGTTTGGTTGGCTATAGTAAGAATTGATTATGGTATAAATTCAGCATTATTTTATAAATTATTTGATTAACTGGCAGGGGAAATTAGTTGTCGTATATTCAATGTCATTTTATATATTGTTTGGTTGCTACTTTGTTTCTCCTCGTAATTAATATCTGCATAACTTATGCGATAATCTATGTATTATTTTATGCAAGATAAAGTGTAAAATAAAAATACAATTAACAATACATGAATTAAATAAATTAAAATAATAAAAATATCTTGATCTTCAAAATTAATTTAGTTAATACAATAAATCAAACATCCGACAACAAATAATCCTCACATTATTAATTCATGCATTATTCTCTGCTTTACATTCTCTATACTACTGGTGTATAACTTATCTATGTACCAAACTACCTTTAACTTCATTTTGAAGTATCACTAGGATTATTGTGGCAAATTTTATTTGCTCAATATAAAATTTAGGCGATCGATTTATTTCTTGAAAAGGGGTGGGGAGAAGATGACATTTTTCAAAAAGTAAGACACTTAATTAGAAGTTTCTTAAACCTAAGGAGGTGAATATAACAAATCAACCATCTTATTACCAGGAAAAAGAGACAATATCACTAGTTGCTTGCTAGGCTGGCTGAAGAGAAAAGGAGAGATTCTCACACGCACTCTCGTCTATATTCACCGGGAATGCAAGAATCTGACTCTAATCTCGCCGGAAAATCAAGAATCCGACTTTAACCTCGCCGTAAAATACCCATTGTGTCTGAACCACCAATTAGCCCATTACTCCTTTATTTGACCATTAAATCCAATAACCCATTGTGCCTGAAAATTCAAAAACTATACTAATTCAATCTACCCTTTTGTTAGTTTTACTTATAGTAATATATTACAGGGAAAATATTTAAATACACATGCAGTGAAGTGATTTTGATTACTGAAAAAATATGTCTATATACGATGCAGCGTTTGTGAACAGTGAGTTATCAAAAACCACTTCGATATTTGGATTGAAACTTTGGGTAGTGATTGGGATCTTTGTTGGAGTTGTATTTGTTCTTATACTTTTCCTTTTATCACTTTGCATCACCGCCTCTCGCCGCCGCACTACCACCCAAAAAGGCAAACTCCACCACCGGCCTGTTAATAGTGAGATGACCCCAGTTGTCTCTAAGGAAATTCAAGAGATTGTTCACCGTGGCACGGCCCAAGATCACCGCTCCATTGTCCCTCAGGTGTGTTTTTGTTTTTCCCTTATGATCCCATTTTTTACTTTGAAAATTTCAGTTATATACAGTGGTATTCATATTTTATTATTGGTTTAGTGAGGTCTTTTAGCTGGTATTTGTATTATCATTGGAAAAATGTCATCTTTGATAGCTTCGAGATTTTTCAAATCGAGATCTTTTGCTTAATGCTGAGAATAATGTTATCTTTGATAGCTCAGAGATTCTTGAACTGGGAAGTTTGCTTTTTATTGACAAAAGATGTAAATTTTGGTTCCTTAGATTGTTTTCAACTGAGAATTTTGAGTGTGATCCCAATTTTTTACTTTGAAAATTTCAGTTACATACAGTGGTTGTCATATTTATTAATGTTTAAGTGAGGTCTTTTATCTTGTTTTTGGGTTGATATATGGTTACATTTGTATTTTCATTGTAAAAATATTATCTTTTGATAGCTTAGAGCCCTTCTACAACAACATACCAAGTGAAATCTAACAACGTGGGGTCTGGTGCTTAGAGCTCTTTTGAATTAGATATTTTGCTTTATATAGAAATAAATTTAATCTTTGGTAGCTTCGAGATTTTTCAAATTGAGATATGCCTTATGCTGAAAGTAGTGTTATCTTTGCTAGCTGAGAGATTCTTTGAACTGTGAATTTTGCTTTTTAATGAAAAAGATGTGAACTTTGGTTCCTTAGATTGTTTTCAGCTGGGCATTTTGAGTTTTGTTTTTCTTATGATCCTAATTTTGTTACTTTGAAAGTTCAGTTACATACAGTGGTTGTCTTATTTATTTACTATTTCACTGAGGTCTTTTAGCTTGTTTTAAGATTGATATATTGTTAAATTTATATTTTCTTTGAAAAGTACTGTAATATTTTGATAGCTAAGATCTTATTTGAATTGGGAGTTTTGGGGTATATGTAGAAAAAGATGTAATCTCTGACAGCTTTGAGTTTTTTTGAATTGGGAATTTTGCATTTTATCGAAAAAGGATGTAAACTTTGTTATTTTTGGTTGTCTTGAACTAGGGATTTTGAGTTTTGTTAAAAATTGAAACTTGATTTGTGTTACCTTTATGTATCAGGCAGTGCCAGAAATACAGATCGACATGGGGAAGGTGGAGCACAGAGTGGTGTTTTCAGACAAGATGCCTGGGGGGGCATCAAGTGGTGAGAGTAGAGCGACTAGTGGGGCTGAAACGGGATCGTTAGGGAATAGTGGGCAATTGCCAGAAGTGTCACATTTAGGGTGGGGAAGGTGGTATACACTGAGAGAGCTCGAGGCTGCCACTAATTGCTTGTCTGATGAAAATGTGATTGGAGAAGGTGGGTATGGGATTGTGTATCAGGGTGTATTGACTGATGGCACCAGAGTTGCTGTTAAAAATCTCCTGAATAACAGGTAAACACCTTTAGTGCCCATTTTTATTATACAAAGATCTCTTTCAGTCTTTGGTGACTTTCTTTTTATTTGCTTGTTTCCTATTTGAGCTTTACTAGAATCGAAATAGTGTCTTCAACTTACATGCGATTAATGGCGCTTAGATTCTGCCGTTGATCCTGTTAATGATGTATGATTTTTTCATGTGCACTCAAGCCCCCTACCATTGTGAACGAAAGTACTTATTTATTTTCTTGCTTCTTTTCCAGTTGAAAACCGACTAGGTAGCTGAAATAACATGTTAAATGCAGGAAGAAACAGATAATAGTTGTATGCAACGTTCTCGTTTAATGCTTCTACCACATTCTCTCTGACAAGGAAACCTCCCTTTATTCCTCTTTTTTTTTGTGTGTTTGGAGAAATTTTGATCTTACTTGGCAACAGCATTGTCACATCTTTCCATGCTTTAGCTCATGATAGGAGTACTTATCTGGATAAATAATAGTGAATGTTTTAACGGGATCAACGACTTCAGGGGTCAAGCAGAGAAAGAGTTTAAAGTGGAGGTGGAAGCTATTGGGCGTGTAAGACACAAGAATCTCGTGAGGCTGCTTGGCTACTGTGTTGAAGGAGCTTACAGGTACCCATTTCAACTCTATAATTTGAATTTCTAAATTGTAGTTTTGCTTTGAAGGGTCAACAACTGAGAGTGTGTTTCTGTTCTTTAGGATGCTTGTCTATGAGTATGTGGATAATGGAACTTTGGAGCAATGGATTCACGGAGATGTTGGGGATATCAGTCCTTTGACATGGGATATCAGAATGACTATAATAGTGGGAACAGCAAAGGCGTACGTACTCAGAAACTTCTTGTACATATCAAGGTTTTGAAAACGTAGTTTGACTGTTTTTTCCCCTATGTATGCTGCAGTTTAGCCTATCTTCATGAGGGTCTGGAACCTAAAGTTGTTCATCGAGATGTAAAATCCAGCAACGTACTCCTCGATCGCACATGGCATCCAAAGCTGTCAGACTTTGGGCTTGCTAAACTCATCAATGCAGAGAGGAGTTATGTGACAACTCGTGTAATGGGAACATTTGGGTCAGTGAGTTTCTCCTTTGTTACTTTTGATCTTTTTTTAGACTGTGAATTGGGCTTCTTCTATAGGATCAATCTAGTGATTGTCGTTAAGTGAAGCTATTACTTAACACATTATTTCTGCACCAGTTATGTTGCGCCAGAATATGCTTGTACTGGCATGCTTAATGAGAAGAGTGACATTTATAGCTTTGGAATACTTATCATGGAGATAATTACTGGGCGGACTCCTGTTGATTATAGTAGACCACAAGGCGAGGTTAGTTTTTCCTATCCTTTATCAATTGATGAATATCACCAAGTAATTTTCTGTTTCATACAACTAAAAAATTGGAAAAAATAATGGCAGACTAATTTGGTGGAGTGGTTAAAAATGATGGTTGGGAATCGAAAATCTGAGGAAGTGGTTGATCCTAAATTGCCTGAAATGCCTGCTTCAAAAGCACTCAAGCGTGCTCTTTTGGTTGCTCTTCGGTGTGTTGATCCTGATGCACAAAAGAGGCCAAAAATGGGACACCTTATCCACATGCTAGAGGCGGATGACCTGCTGGTTCGTGATGTATGTACCAAGTTCTTTTTCAAAAAATAAGCAATCAGGATTCTGTTGCGTTGGCATTCCTTAAGTTTATCTGTTTGTTCATCTGTTAATTCTGTCACTTTCTACAATCTGTAGGAACGTCGTATTGGGAGAGAAAGAGAATCGTCTAGTTCCCACCGTGACTACAAGCAAGACAACCAAGCTGGTCCCCAGTTAGCCAGAAAACAATATGGTGATGGAGCATCAGAAACCAGTGAAGGAGACAGTAGTAGAAACCATAATTTGCCGGCTAGTTGGAGATAAAATTATAAATGAAACATATGATCAATATTTATATATTTAAATGCTTATGCAATTCTTTCTTGTACTTTATGTAATTCTTTTTCACTAACCTGCTTATTGCTTTCTATATTATTCTTTTTTCTCCTTGCAATTTTCTTGTTTAGGTAATTTATTCTTTGTTGTTCACATACTCAAGTGCACTTGTAATTTTCATCATCAATATTTGAATTTCCACTTGAGCTTTTTTCTGTTTGGTTGTCTCTGTCCATTTAATAAAACTCTTGGTGTGATAGACAAACAGGTATGTATCAAAGGCCCACACTGGCCAGCCACTATATTACTGTTAATAATGTATTTTGTAAGGATAAGGATTCCTTCATTGTACTTTTATTATAACTAGCGGACCCTGTTTTCCCCTTTGCCAGCTAATTTTGCTGGATCGAAGCTCATTTGGGAACCCCTTATTGGCTTTTAGTTACTCTGATATGTTTCTTGGCATGTTGTATATAGGGAATGGGTCATTTGTTTGTTCTTGCTTTCAGTGCATGAACATGTCAATTCCCACAGTATTAGAAAATGACATTTTGAAGTGATTTGGTGTAGAGCTGGCAACTAGGAATCATTAGGCTTAACACGCTCACCATTATTACTTGATAACGTAGCTTTTGCCATTTACCAAGTCCATGTTCAAGTGTTGTCCACCTTGGCTCTATTGTAACCCTTTTTTTATATTCTTCGAAACTCGAGATTGGGGACATTATGGAATGGAATCTAAATGTCAGATTTCTGCTACTATATATTTTTAATTCGAATCGAGATTGGCTTTTAATTCTTTCTGGTGTTTATTTAAGATATTTTTGTCCTATGGGGTTAGAGTAAGAATAGGGTAATGAATGGAACAGGTCTGGGCTGGGGAAGAGACATTTATGAATTTGCAGGAAGTTAGTGTGTATTCATATGATGCTTTTATTATGCTACTTTACTACAATAAGATGTTTTGATAAATAAATTTGAGGGACCTTTTGGTTCGTCACTTCCTCTCCATATTATACCGTTGGAAATAAACCTGTGTGTAATGCAAAGAATAAAGAAATTTTCCTCTTTCTTGTAGGTTCCTTTATTTTCATTCTTCATTGTCCTATGTGAAAGACAAAGTGTCCCTTGATTGTGGA
Source organism: Przewalskia tangutica (assembly GCA_029844215.1). Taxonomy (NCBI): domain Eukaryota; kingdom Viridiplantae; phylum Streptophyta; class Magnoliopsida; order Solanales; family Solanaceae; genus Przewalskia; species Przewalskia tangutica. The sequence continues at coordinate 21,372,409 of CM056731.1, read as the reverse complement.
AATGTTTTTTTTCCTCCTCGTATTTAATCGTCTCCCTTTGGTGTTGTAAAGAGCTAGTAAAAAGGAGTGATCTTGTCCACATGAAAATTGGACTTGCAAGGCAAATGTTGGTGTATTGCTTGTCCAAGCAATCTTCAAACATGAGGTTTGGCTATACCCGTCTACCGGACCGGATTAACCGGTACGGTCCGGTAAGCTTCTTCTGTCAATGTTTAGTACTACTAGTGGTAGACCTCCTTTACCATAAGTAACGAGTAGGAGAAAAAAGAGTAAAGTGTGAAACTTTATGATAGAATTGAGGGCACTGATAGATAAACATAAGAGAGGGGTGGTGACGGTGGGACGGGCACTATAGGTAGGCATGTAGAGAAAGATCATCCGACACTGATTTTCTGTCTCTGATTTAGAAGCCGGTCAACAACAAATTAATCCATTAACGGGGGGCTTGTTAAATACGATCTAAAGAAGGATCACATTGAATTAGCAAAAATGGTTGTCGGGTGTTGTTTACCTTTTTCTTTTGCTTCTTCTTCATATTTAATTACATATATTCAAAGAGTATATAATCATTTATTTAAAGGTGTTCCTCGTACTACTTGTAGATCCGATATTTTTAGATTTTATATTGATTATTTTATTTATTTGCAACATTTGTTCGCTAACCTTTCATGCCTAGTTAGTTTTACTTCAGACATTGGACATGCTGTAAACGATAATGATTATTTAACAATTACTTGTCACTGAATTGATGAAAAATTTAAAATGGAAAAACGTATTATTGTTTTTCCGTATGATGAGGATCAAATTCATATTGAAAAATATATAAGCGAAACTATTTGTGCTGTTGCAAAAAGTTTTAATCATTATAAAAATGTACTTTGCATATCATTCGATAATGCATCTAATAATACTGTTGCTGTATATCTTTTAAAAGCGGAATTAGAACCGCCACTTCCTGCTATATGTCATGTTCGTTGTGCTTGTCATATTTATAATTTAATTGTTAAAAGTGGTTTTGATTTATTTGCAACTGAATTATCTCTTGTCCGAAGAGCTGTTGGAGTTATTCAGGCTAAAAATAGAAAAATAGAATTTAAAGAAAAATGTAAACAATTTAATTTGAAACCAAAATTCATACCAGGTGAGATTGTTACGTGGAATTATACTTATTTATTTTTAAAAGAATGTTATAAGTATAGAGACCCCATAACATATGCAAATGCTCATTGTAAGAACATGATTCATATGTTAACCGACGAACATTGGGCATCAATTTCTGAACTTTTAAAAAATTTAGATAAATTCTACACTGCTACTGTTGAATTTTCAGGATCTTATTACCTAACAGTTTGTAATGGTTTAGCTCATATAGCTGAAATTTCATATTTACTTTGGGGTTTAAAATCAAATAAAAAATATAAAGCTACAGTTACAGTTATCTTTGAAAAGTTTTTTTTTTCTATTTATGATATTTATTGTATTGGTGCAGTATTAAATCCTTCTATTAAAAAGTAGATTTTCATAATTTAGTATTTAGTTTATATAGTTATATGGAAGTAGGTGCAGAAGAAATTCCATCTTCAATTGATTGCATAAGTAAACTTGATAGTAATTTAACTACATTATATTATGAATATTATGCTACATTATTTGATAAGAACAACTCTGCTACTAATATTCCTTCTAGTTCTGCTTTTGTGTCTACATCTGCAGTATTCAATGAAGTATTCAATGAAGACGATGATAATGAATCTTTAGTTATTTGGAGCACTTTTACAACAACACAAGCAACCACAAATCGAAATTGTGATGAGATACAATTTTATTTACAAAAGCCAACGGAGTCGAAGAAAAACTTTCAACCTTTTATAATGGTGGCATGATAACAAAAGACAATTTATGGTACTTGCAGTTATGACACGGGACGTTCTTAAAGTGCTTATCTCAACAGTGACTTCTGAAAGTGCATTCAGCCAAACACGATACCAAATATGAGACACACGTTACTCATTGGGCGGAACCACATTAGAAGTGTTAGTCTGCTTAAGGGATTTGATCAGATCAGAGAGAATAAATCAAGGATGTGGAGACGTTGAATCTGCGGAAGATGAAGAAATAAACAATATTTTGAAAAGCGGGAGCACAAGTTGTGGCGGAAGCGGGAGCACAATTAATACTCCAAATTTAGAGGTTATGGAGCAACAACAATTCAATCAACATATAAATTACGAAGAACTTGTTAAAATGATGCATAATATATAAATAAAATTATTATTATTTCATTATGTACTCTTTTTAGCATTATGAATAATGAAATTTCGAAAGTTTACATTTTATCATTAGTTTTTATTTTATTGTTTTTTTTTAGTTGTTAACTTATGTCTTCTAATTTAATAAATTAATAAAAGTATAACTATAATATCAACTATAAAATATAAAGTTAACTTTAAATTTTAAAATATAAAATATAAAATTATATTATATTATATATTTAATTTGAATTTAGTTTACACTTTCGGAATTAAAAAAAATCCGGCCTGGTCCGACTGGTTCAACCCGGAACCGCACGGGCCTATAGGAAATTCGGTAAGGAACCGTGCAGTAGGCCCTGAGTTCGAAATCCGCACCAGAATCTGACCAAACTCGCTTTGATCGAACCTGAGACACCTATAGGTTTGGCTTTGTAATCCTAAACTATTGACTCATAACTCTGAAGTTTGAACCATGGTCGTCTTTGAAACCGTGCGAGATGTGCTACCGCACAGGGGCCCCGAAAAATAAAATTTTTTTGTGGTCCCTTTTTTCATTTTAAGTAGTATTAGTCAGAATTTACTGTAAGACCCATAATTCACACGTCTTAACCCAATCAAAATATAGTGATCCAGTTTCATTGGCGCACACATGTGGAGACCCAAATTCAGATTATTGAAATTGTATATTTACTTATATTAAGGGCCCACTTTTACGAATTAGAACAGGAATCCCAAAATGTTGAGACGGCCCTGTTAAACTATCAAGTTTAACTTCAGATCCATCCACGTAACTCTTAATAAGTTCCCATTTGTATTTTTTCCTTCGACTAACATTTACCTTGTGGTATTAGTATATTATGATGCGAAAATATAAAATTATGCTCCGCGAAACAATTGTTTGTTACCAAGGACAAAATTAAAGACTTGCACAATGAAGGGGTCAAAAGTGCAAATGTCCCATCTGATGGAGCAGCGTGGCCCATTACAAGGCTGGAGGCCCGACTGTTCCTTTTGGGCCGAATCATACTTTACAACTGAGCCTATTCAAGATTTGTTGCCGCGCTAATTTACCCACTGAAAAATATTGGAACTGCATATTGTGTCAAAGGATTTGATGTGTTCAAGACTTCAAGCACATAACCGAAATTGGCTACCAAAAGTATTTACTCGTACACGATTTTTACATAAAATTTACTGTGATTAAGTAATAAAATGAGGTAAAAATATATATTAACTAATCATAGGTAAGTAATAAGAATTTATGTTCAGATACATATAATTCGTTTATTGATTTGATACAAACGTTGTGTACAATGAGTTATTTTCACCTGCACGAGTCTTTGTTACTGTACATATAAGTTCCCCTAACAAAATGGTTGTATCTCATAATATGAATGCTAAAGCAGAAATTACAAGTTTCCAATGTCATCGAGATCTTGAATTTTGATTTGTAAAAAGGAAACAAAATGCAGGGTAACATTTCTTTTACATTGATAACTTATAGTCGTTTTCTACTTTATTTATTTGAAAGTATGTCATTTGTAATCTCCGGACCTCATCTGGCCACGCAAAATAATACGATATATTAAAATGTAAAAATGGGAAAGGTTCCTTGGGATACAATAATATAACACTTTTGCTTAATCTACAAGCCATCTTACACCATTTGAATTGTTAAGAAAATTAAGCAAAATTGTTACGCATACTTTAATTGACCATTTAGTCAAAAAACCTCATCCATTGCTTGTTGCCTTAAAATACAAGTGCAAAACCTTAAAAACAGCACCAATTATGCTATAGAATATTTTCCAAAAATATAACACAAAATAAGTTGAGGATTTTTAGAGAAATCCGTACGGAAAAGTAAAAAAGAATGTAACGGGTTACGAGAGTGTGTGTGCTGATGACGTGACCATCTCAACAAACAAAGAATGAGTATCACCTCAAATCACCTAACTATTAACCGTGCGATTCTCTCAAATTTTCTACACGCTTCCTCATCACTTCACAATTAAAATATCTACACCCAACAAAATATCTTACCTAAATGCAATTAAAATATCTTACCTAAGTGCAGGGGATCTAGTGTATAACTTTGAGGTGAAGTTCATTCCAATTCAGTCATCATACAATTCATTACTATTAAGTAACCAATTAAAGTAATAAGTAAATTGAGTGTTTTTTTTTTTGTAACAACTGTGATGAGAATGTGTATTTATAAACTATGATTATTGATAATAGAGTATATATATCGAGTAAGTTCTTATTATTGTATAATTTATGAGTTTATCTTTAACTTAATAGTTGTGGTTTGCACTGTGTATATGTCTAAATCAATTGAACAAGTACAAACGTAATATATAATTTCAAACTTGAACTCATCGTACTCAAATTTTGTATTTGCTTTGACCTAGTTAAGAAATTATTCGATGATTAATGGATTACTAACATAAAAGGTGTTAGAATACTAATGTCTTTATTTGCGCTCAACTATTACATAAAATTAATAAGATTTTACTCTTCAAACCAAATAAATACTTAAATCTTAATATAAATAAATGCATTATATGACCTAAAATCTGAACCATTTAGATTCATACCCCCATTAAGCTCAAATCAATTAATTTTCCTCAGAGTATTTCAATAAGAAATAAATAAATTAAAAAGTTCGCCACTTGTTTGTGCACACGTGGTATAATGAAAAATCAAACGGCCAATTTGGTAAGATGACGCTATCGTCCCCATAAAACCAACCCCTATCGTCTCCAAATACAACGCATTATCGCGAACTTTCCACGGCGCTTCTCTTTACCGTTTCGTCTCTGTACTCTTATATCAGGTACGGCAAATTATCTCACTATTAGTTGTTCTTTATCTTCGTGTGTGTGTGTATAACTTTTAGGGTTTGACGAAGTTTTTGATACAGCTTTGCGAGAATCGGTGCAGCTTTATAGGCGTTGACCGTTTTGGATTATCTCCGGATTTGAATTATACGACTATTAGGTATGTAATTGATGGTTTATCTGCTTTAATTTGGTTTTAGATCTATGCATATTTTATGTGAAAATGATTAATTTTCATTTTTTTCAGATCTATAGATGTACCTGAGCTAAAAGCATTGATTTTTGCTTAGATCTACGTATATTTCAGTGCTAAAATAATAATTTTTTGCTTTATAGGCGTTGACCGTTTTGGATTATCTCCGGATTTGAATTATACGACTATTAGGTATGTAATTGATGGTTTATCTGCTTTAATTTGGTTTTAGATCTATGCATATTTTATGTGAAAATGATTAATTTTCATTTTTTTCAGATCTATAGATGTACCTGAGCTAAAAGCATTGATTTTTGCTTAGATCTACGTATATTTCAGTGCTAAAATAATAAATTTTCATATTTTGTTAGATCTATGGTATATTTGTGAGTTGATTTTAGATCTATGGATAGATCTGCTAAACGCCTTGATTTTGACTAGATTATTGTGATTTTTCTTGTTTGTGAGGTTCTAATGTAAGTATGACGTTCTTAAAGCAGAGATTAGCTAGATCTGATCGTAGTGGTAATAAATTTTGATGAATGTATTTAATGTTATTTTCAGTGAGCCGAGTGTCTATCGGAAACAGCCTCTCTACCTACCAAGGTAGGGGTAAGGTATGTGTACACTCTTCCCTCCTTATATTATACTGAGTACGTTGTTGTTGTTGTTGTTGTTGTAATGTAGTGTTACTTGATAAGTGGGGGTGGCTGGATAGGATATAACTTATTTTCTTTTTGTAAAGGTGTATGGATATGAGTTCCTTTACCAAGATCAGAGAGATAACCTCTTTCGTGAATAGAGGTGGGGGAGTCGACTCATTCAAGCAGTTACTCTTTTTTTCTTGTTTCATTTTAAGCTCTCTTCGTTCTATAACTTGAATAAATCTTTCATTTGTTAGCGTTCTAGTTACAAGTGCTAAGGTACTAGAGTTGGTTATAGTTTTTCCCCTTTAAGTAAGAAGATTGTCAAGAACAAGAAGACAGAAAAACATGGTTTTATTATCATGGCCGAGTGGATATGCTGGGTGTGGCTGTGTCATGTGTTTATAGAAAGGAGAGATGGTTGGCATATCCCCCAACAGGGACAGGGAACAGCTTTTGGGCTTTCTCTGTTGCCAGACGCATCCGATAGATTTGCTGGGTGTGGCTGTGCTATACAGCTTCCCTTTCATTTAGCGAGAGTTTTTTTTGGAGTTGTGGCATGCACCTCTTGTTGATTATTTCAAGCTTGATTGTCAAATACTATTTAATAGTTGCTGCATATTGATAATTGTATAGTTTGTATACAGTTTTTATGGGGAGAAGTAAGTTAGAATATCTACTGCACAGACAAAGGGAAGCTTCTTTAAGTGCTTGGGTGTTATTTCTTGTCAAAACTAAAACTCGGTTTACTGAATATGTATTTTTATTGTCCTTCTCTTTCTGTGCAGTTTATCTATATTCAGATGAGTCTTCCACAGGAACCACGCCGCCCTTATCTCCGATTTGGAAATCCTTTCAAAATGATATTACCCAAGGGCTCATACTTGTCTCCTAAGCTTCTTGCTCTGTTGAATTCTTTTGAGGAGACATTAGCAGGGAGGCTTAAGAGTCTTAAGCCTGGAGACAAGGAAGATATCCTTAGCCTATCATGGATGAAGCAGGCAATAAGCGCACTTTGTGCAATTCATACAGATGTGAAAACTCTTATTACTGATCTCGAGCTTCCTGTATCTGACTGGGATGAGAAGTGGATTGGTGTCTACTTGGACAATAGTTTGAAGATGCTGGATATGTGCATTGCCTACAGCTCTGAGATATCCAGGCTTAGCCAAGGCGACCTTTATCTTCAGTGCAGCTTGCACAACCTGGATGGCTCCTCAACACAGTTCATGAAGGCTCGTTCTTCATTGGACGGATGGAAGCAGCATATTAATTCAAAGAACCAGAGACTGGAGAATTGCTTTGCCATCTTGGACAGCCTCACTGAATCATTGAACCTACCCAAGATCAAGAATGCCGCAAAAGGGAAGATTCTGATGCATGCAATGTATGGGGTTAGGGTTATAACTGTTTTCATATGTAATATCTTTGTTGTCGCATTCTCGGGTTCTGCGGCGAAATTGAAGGATCTGCATGTTCATGAGACTTGCTTGTGGACAGAAGCTTTTGTTGATCTTCGTGATTTTATTAGTGGAGAGACCAGGAGCATATATTCTGGAGGAAAGTTCACAGCACTGAAGGAGCTTGAAGCGGTGGATGTCAGCGTGAAGAAAATATACCCAGTCATACAGGATGGACCTATTGACCTAGAACAGTTGAAACTTCTAACTTCGGATCTGACTAAAAAAACAGAAAAACTTTCGGAAGGACTAGATCTCCTAGCAAATGAGGCAGATAAGTTCTTTCAAATCCTTCTAACCGGACGTGATGCTTTACTTTGTAACCTTAGAGTTGGTAGTGCAGTCACTAAACCAGTGCAGCCAAACAACAATGTACATAAACAAATGGTAAAGTGAAGGTTAAGAAATAGAGTATCTTTTGTGTATACAGATAGGTGTGGGTGCGTGTGTCAATGCAGAGTTTTGTGCTTTCTGGTTAAATATGATGTACTGCTAAGAAGTGCGATATATAGTAATTATTGTGATAAAGGTTGTGTATCGTGGCCATATAGTTGTTTTATGGTGATTGATATACGTGTGTACTCTCATAAGATGTCAATGATGTATAAAAACGGTTTATGGTTCACTGTTAATTTGTCATCCCTGCTAACAGATCATGTTATTACTAATCTGCTCTCTCTGTTGTTTTCTGGGATAAATCTGTTTGTGTTAAAACTTGAAATAACGTCTGGAAAGGTTTAGTGTCAGTGGATGCATGTTTTTAGGTAAAGGTTATTATTGCCGTATGGAGAAAATTTCCTGGCGTTGATTAAGCCAAGTGGGTTGTTGGACAACGTGTTTCCAACGTTGAAGACAACTAATTCCAACGTTGAAGACAACTAATTCCAACGTGGTAGACGAGAAAACAAAGAATAAAAAAGTGCTACGTTGGCTTACACTTTCTTGAAGAAAGATGATGGCCAGAGATGGCACAAAGAGTGGGGGATTAACTAGCTTCCAACTCCATTTATGTCTAATATTATATCCATTATTTAACATATCTACCCTGACAATATCGGTATATTTTAAAGTGAATGTTGAGTTGTAAAATATTATGGAATTAGGAAGTATAGTCAAAATTTGTTGAAAAGAAGTTTACATATTAAAAATACAAAAAAAGTACTAGAAAATTATGATTTCTTATATAATAAAGAATATTAGTGGAATACATCAACATCTCCTTAAATTTGTTAGTAAATTTCATTTACACACTCGAAGTATGTCATGTTTTAATTGAATACTTTACCACATGATAAATTATTCCTATTAAATACTTATAGCTCAAATTTTGTGTAAGTTCATGTGCATGTTCTTAAGCGATTATTATGTAGATACGTTAGCCACTTAAAATATATCACATCTTTTAATGCGTAAGGAAAAAAATATTTTTGACTTTTCCGTTGCTAACAGAGTATATAAACGAGATAGAGATGATAATAGTTGAGATAACTCTTCTCTTTTCGTATAATATTAGATTTTGGTAGGTGGATTGATAAATTTCACTTAACTTTGATGTATCCCTTTATTGTGAGGCGAGTATTATAATTACTTGTCGTGTGAAGTGGAATAAAACTTAGCACGCCAATTCCGCTGGCTATACCAAATGTCGTACTCTATTGACAGGGCCAATTCGTGATTTTTACTGGCCACCTAATGAAGATAGATCCCTTAAAGGGGTCGTTTAGATATGATGAGATTGAATTATTAGTTTTATGAGATTGAAATTAATCTCATGTTTGGTTGGCGAAATAATTCTTTTGGTATCCCACCCAATCTCATCTACATGAGATAAAAACGTGAGATTAGTTATTCACATAGAAGGTGGAATAAATTATCCATCTTATTCCATCAGATTTCATCGATAATTTATCCCTCCTACTAAACGATCCTTAATAGTTTATTATAATTGGTAGTCCACCATATTGGATGGAATAAGTGGGGTCGAATGGCGGCAAGTTGGTGGCATCCCTCTGGAACTTAATGTATGTATAGTGACAACTGACAAGACGGTTTAGTTTCTTTATTTATTCATTAATATAGTCCGTCCTAGACGTCAAGGTTGTAAATGTACTATCGATTGACACATAAGAAAATGGTAGCCGAAGTTTCTCGACTTGATATTCTGCATCTTACATTCATGATATTTTGTTCAATTGTGCCCACAAAACACAATCGAACAATATGGTTTTTTACATGCTATAGTCTGGGTGTTTTCCAATAATTCTCTAGCCTTGGAAGAATGGCATTTGCTTTAAGATAGAACCGATCCTATATTAATAGTGTTTTGTTGTCAAATGGTGAAATACTCTGAGGAGAAGATAATCTAAATTACACTTGGTTTAGGTATGAGAAAAGATCTTGTTTACTTTGATCCCTTGTTGCTCCTGCAAGGTCGAAATGAGATTAAAAACACCACCAAATTTCTCCTATCGCACTGACTAGCTAGCGTGCAATAATGAGCGCCTATATGGCATAAGTATTTCTTAGAACTTCTAACCCTAACTATTTTTTTTTGGATAATAAAGGTGTTTGAACGTTCATTTTGCACACCTCAATTAATTCATCTAGTAACATATTATCTTTTATAAGTATATGTGGATAGCTCTTCTCGTTAAGACTTAACTGATATGAAACTTAACTTTTTTTTTCTAGCACATAAATTAATATCCACTATTTTATCAGTATATAGATTTAAAAGAAAGAGAAGGGCCTCCGGTATTACCACGGAAACGTTCTGTGAACTTACGTTTGTTCGATAAAAAATTTAATGTCATTTTATATTATGTTGCCCTTCTCTTATTGATGATGTTGCAAAAAAATAAAAATTCTTGCACTAGTCAAACAAAACGACGTTAGGATTAGGGATGAAAAATGGGGCAGGACAAGGCTAGGTAGGACATGTCAAACATTAAATGGAGCAGAAGCGAAGAGGCGGGACAGTGCCAAAACACATTTTTAAAATTCTAAATAGGTTATGACAATTGTGACAAAGCTTTTTGTGCAAATTTAAAGATTTACTCTGTTACGTTGTGTTTTTTTTTTGTGACGGCGAACGCACCGCTACTCTTTCGAGTGCGCGAGGTAAACCCCGATCGACGCAGAGCTGCAAACCACGCCACCATGTAAACTACACTTGGCCAGCGATGCGCTCAACCAAGGTTTATGCAGGATCGAACTCGCGACTATGGCCCCGCGCTTCATCAAGCATAATTAACTCTGGCTACTGCGGGTTTCCTTCGCTTGCTTTTAAACATATTATGACGGCCCCGCGCTTCATCACATAATTAACTTCTGGCATTCTTACGGGTTTCATTAGCAATTTTCCTTGATAACTTTTTAAATATTTCTAGAACGTTCTTATTATAACTCTTTGAAAAAAAATTAAGAGTGAAATTAACGTTGTACCTTATCAAATTTTATTTTGGTTTTCGTTAACAAATACTCCCTCCATCCATTCGTGTGTTAGTTTGATTAGGTACGGAGGATCTTAAATTAAAAAATATGTATAATGAATTGAAATATTCTTTAAATCTTGTGATTATAAATTTAACATTTAGGATATTTGAATCAGATGAAGAAAAAAAAAGTGTTAGATATATCAAATATAAAACACTTGTAGGGTGAAAAACTTATGAAGACTATTTACTTTATATACAAAAAAGAAAGTAAATGGAAGGTCACCACTCCAGTCCACTCAAAGAAATGTCAAAGGAGCTTTTTTCTTGCAAGACTAGCGACATAAATTGGCCCATCAAGAACTGGGTTTTGGCCAAGATTTCATTTTGTAACTTGTTGATTTTCAATGGAGCCAAGTTTAGGTGTTGTCCAAAGTAATTTCAAAGGAGTTCCATCTCATGGTGGTCGTTATGTGCAATATAATGTGCATGGTAATATTTTTGAAGTTTCCAAAAAATATGTCCCCCTTAGGCCTGTGGGTCGTGGAGCTTGTGGCATCGTTTGGTAAGAAACTATCCCCTTTTGAGCTATTTTTTAATTACTTCTTGATTTCTTTTTTTATTAGTTTATGGGTGTGGATGTTTAAGTGTATTACCACCTGGTTTAGGTTATAGTAGTGAATTAGTTGATATGTAGGCAAGCTTGCCCGGGCATCATCTTGATTGTAAAAATGATTGTGTTTTCTTGGTACCTTTTGGTTTCAAATTGCTTTCATTTGGTGTAATGTGGAACTTTGTGAACCATCAAAAAGTTGAAGTGGGTTATGATTTTTCTAGGCTGTGTTTGGTAAGTGAATACATGTGGGTTCATATCACGCTTAGTTATGTGTTTTCTCAACCAAAAATATCTGTGCAAATCCTATAGGTATATCCTAAATTGAACAGCTGTGAAATGTGATATCTAGTCCACTGGTGTAGTTTCTTTGGGTCTAAATAGAAGTTTAACTTTAGGAAACTAGGAGTACAACGTCATGACAGAAGTGTTTTCACGGGTTTATAGTAAGCAGTTGCGTCTTTAATTCGTTATGCTATCAATGGCTTCTCTAATCAGTCCACTTACGTTGGTGCAAATTTAGCTCATAACTAGGCTAATATTATATTTATGGAGTAAAATAACTACTATGTGAAACTTGGGAATTATTAGCCAGCTAGGTATCTTGTGAATATCCAGTTCGGATATTTGAAAAACTAACTAGGTGAATTAGTTACCCAAGTGAACAAAAAGATACGTGATTAAATATGATCTTTAAAATCGTAGAATTCATAAGTCTCAAATTGAATTGTATAAGGCTAGAAGATACGGAAGAATAAAAAGAGTATAATGGTCTTAATGCAATAATTGGTGTGAACCTGAAAAAAAAATATGGAAATGACCTCCTTGATGTGAAGAAAGATTTGACTAGAGCACGTTGCTTGGAAAATTACTAAGAGTGGCAGGGATATTCTGAATCCTGATGAAGTTCTCTTATATTGGCCATTTCCTGATGCAAGACAGCCACATAGTATCTTATGATGAATCAGGTGGCGTTAAATTAGAACTTTTTGCTGCTAAAGATTGGCAAGTATACTTACCCTGTGCTGTACTGTCATACAGAGAAATGAATTTCATGTATCTATGTTACTTCCTGATAAATATAGCCCACGGATTGGGCTAATTATTTATATACAATTATGTATTAGTCTTGTACCTTAATTAGTTTTGCACACTTACCATTTGTATAGTTAGTCTTCAAATAAAATAAGGTTTTAGGAGTAGAATAAAAATAGGGTTTTCCTATTATGAAAATTGTAAATTGTATATATACCCATTTCATTAATGAGAATAATCAAAAGATTATTATCAGAAGTCTAGGTTGATAGTTTCTCCCAAATTTCCGTCCAAAATAGCCCGAATTTCGACCTCTCTTCCTCGGTTTCCATGCCTGGAAATTGTCTTCTCCTCTCAAATTCTCTTCCTAATTCACATATTGTTCTTTTGTTATGTCAACATCAAAGAATATGTTTACAGTTTCTAACATCAAGAGCGTCCTTCTTATTGTTCTTGACATAGAAAACGTCCAATATTGGACGTGGGCAGAGTTGTTCAAAATTCATGCACTTGCGTATCAAGTCTTCCACCACATAATTCCTCCGGCTCCTGGCACAGAGGATGTATGAATTACTCTTGATGCTACAGTCCTCCAGTGTATTTATGTCACTATCTCCATCGACCTCTTACAGACGATAATGGAACCTAACTCTACGGCTATGGCTGCTTGGGATAGATAGCATGATATATTCCAGAATAACCGGCATTCCCGCATTGTCACTCTTGAACAGGAATTTTCCCAAGTCATTATGGAGGATTTTTCGAACGTTTCCTCCTATTGCAAATGACTCAAGGAATTGACGGACCAACTTCGCAACGTTGATTCTCCTGTTAGCAATGATCGTCTCGTTCTACAGATGGTTGCTGGCCTGTCTGAGGCCTATAATGGCGTTGCTTCGATACTTCGTTAAAGTAACCCTATACCACAATTTTACCAAGTCCGATTCATGCTTACTTTGGAAGAAACCGGTTTGGCTAAGAAGGCGGCTACCGGTACTAGCCCCGTAGTTATGACGACATCCTCCACCACCTTTATGAGTTTTGTTGATAATTCGGGCCAAAATCGTGCTCACGGTGGTGACAAAAATAATCGGAAAAACAATGGACGAAACCGCGGTAGCAGAAGCGGTGGTGGCAGTCACGGCGGCAGTGAGTCCCACCCCAACGTCAGTGGGCCACAACTCAATCGACCCACCTCGCCTCGGTCACGGGTACGGCCATGGCGCCGCCCCGATGTCCAAGTTATCCAGCGCCATCAACCCATGGGAATTGGGCCCAATTTCAGCAACCATTTCGGCCCAACTACTCTAGCCCAGTTTCTGGACAGCAATCAGTGGTGGTCCGGGTCAGCAGGGAGGCATGCTTAGCTCCACCAGGCCATCATGTGGCGGGCCCCACTCCTACCGATATTGAAGCCGCAATGCGCGCGCTTGGAATAAATCGTACGTACTCAAATTGGTACATGGACACCGGCGCCACGACTCACATGACGTCAGACTCAAGTACCCTCTCGTCTTATTCCAATTTGAGCAATAATCGTTGGTAATGGTAATTCAATTCCAATGTTCTAAAAACGCTAAGGGACCGTATGGAGTGTCACTTAGCGCTAGGCTGGGCCTAGGCGGATGTATTTTTTTAATATTTTACATCAATTGTATATATATCATATATGCATAAAATATCATCACTACTACTATTTAATTTGAAGTCGACTCTTGATTTTCAATTGGATTAGAACTCATTTTTGCAACTTACAATAATTAATAACCTGCAAAATATTAAAATAAGTCCATTAACAAATCAAATACCCCCAAATAATCAATCAATAAAATAATTACTTTCAAAATGAGTAAATGACAAATATTCACAAATGACAAATGATAAATCATTCACTATAATTAATTGGGGGTATATATATATATATATTGTATATCATGTCTTAATTGTACACAATTATGAACATTAATCATAATTCAGAAATTTTAACCAATAATTATAAATGCATTTGTTTCCAAATAATTCTCAAAGAATTAATGTCTCACTCCGTCAAAATCGAGAAATAGTCTAAATTAAATATGATAAAATAATTACATTTCCATTTAAATTTCTTAATCTCTAATTAGTATCAAATATGTCCTTAAAACAAAGCTTTTAATCTAATTAGACAATGTTTGAAATGGTTTAGTCATTCTTTAATTTAAAAAGTGGCCATATTTGTAAAATGTGGCCATACTCAATTAAAGCTTTAAAAACAACTACAGGCAATGTTTGAAATGGCTTAGTCATTCTTTAATTTAAAAAGTGGCCATATTTGTAAAATGTGGTCATACTCAATTAAAGCTTTAAAAACAACTACATTGGGCCTTTCCTTTTAAATTCAAATCGGCCGATCTCAGAGCAAAAGAGGCCCAGACCCAGCCCAAGTTGTATCTTAAGCGGACAAAGGGCAACACTCTTTTTCATTTTTTGACCCTTTACGATTTGGGAGACACAAACCCAACTAGGGTTCCTTGGCTTTGTCTCCATTGCCAAGAATGACAAAGACAACACTGTGCGTTTGCAAAGGTACGTCTTTCTATATATCTCTACATAGATGGAAGAAGAAGGTTTCCCTCACTTCCCATTTGTTTGTTGTTATATAGGTCAAAAAAATTTGGGTTGGGGCCGCCTAGGGCAAAATCGGGTCGGGTGACTTGCGCCTAGGCCATTTTTTAGAACACTGTTCAATTTCAATTCGTGGTTACGGTCATAAAACGTTGTCTCCCCCATCCACCCCTTATTTTGAAAAATACCCTTCACGCTCCTAAATTGATTAAAAATTTGGTGTCTGTCCGTAAATTCACCACTGATAATTTCGGGCCTATTGATTTTGATCTATTTGGATTTTCTGTGAAGGATTTCAAGACGGGGATTCCTCTCATGAGATGTGATAGTACGGGGATCTTTATCCTATCACGTCAAGTTTCGGTCTCTCGCGTCAAGCCTTGCCATCAACTTGTGCAGCCCGGGCTCCTTGCTCGTCTAGGTCATTCGAGGTCGTCTATTTTGTCTTCCTTAGATAAAAATAATTTTATTTCGTGTAAGGATACGCGTAGTACTACGAGTTGTCAGTCTTGTTCGTTAGGAAAAATTATTAGGTTGTCATTTGTAGACTCTAATTATCATACTTTCATGTCATTCGATATTATTCATAGCGATTTATGGACATCTCCTATTCTCAGTTCTTTGGGTCATCGTTATTATGTCTTATTTTTGAATGATTATTCTAATTTTTTGTGTACTTCTCCGCTAGCGAAAATATCTCAAGTTTTTATACCTTCCTCAAAATTAGAGTATTCATTAAAAACCAAATCGAACGGTAAATTAAAAACATTCAATGTGATAATGACAAGGAGTATAATAATGGGGTGTTTCGGGAATTTTGTACTAATAATGAGATCAATTTTCATTTTTCTTGTCCTCATACGTCTTCACAAAATGGGAAAGCCGAACGAAAAATTCTAACCATTAACAATATTGTCCAAACTTTATTGATTCATGCTTCCATACCTCCTACGTTTTGGCATCATGCTCTACAAATGGCTACCTATCTTCTTAACATTATTTCTATCCAATGTTTGACGCATTCTTCCCCTCTTCAAATTTATATAATAAGACTCATTCGTATTCGCATCTTAGGGTCTTTGGGTGCTTATGTTATCCGTTGTTTCCATCTACCACAACTAACAAACTTCAGGCCCGTTCTACCCCTTGTGTGTTTTTTGGTTATCCGTCTAATCATCGTGGTTATAAATGTTTTGATTTATCATCTAATAAAATCATCATTAGTCGCCATGTAATTTTTTATGAATCCCAATTTTCATTTGCTAAAGTTAGTAAACCCGTGCCTAGTTCGTATAATTTTTTGAAGTATGGTATATCCTCGTATATTATTCATCATTTTTCGGATATGTCCCGCACCCCAAATCCTCCAGCGGGCCCACTGCCCGTTGGCCCCACTGTTTCGTCCCCAACTACAGTTACCGCCCCACTGACCAGTCCAGTGACTGGGCCAGTAATGGTAACTGAGCCACTCACCCAACCCACCACCGCTCAGACTGCCTAGTTCCCATTACCGAAGTTGGGCGTGCTCACCGCTTGTCGGGCACCGTCACGTGTCCCGATAATTTCCAAAATACGCCCAATTCTCCCCCGAGTCATAGACCAACCCTTCGTAGTCAACATGGCATTTTTAAACCAAAAAGTTATTTTAATTTGAATTTTAATGTTCTTAAATCCCCTCTACACCGTAACCCAGTGTCTGCTTTAAATGAGCAGAATTGGAAAATTGTTATGATCGACGAATATAATGCTCTTATTAATAGTAAGACGTGGAAATTAGTGTCCCGTCCTTCTGGTGTTAATATTATTCGGTCTATATGAATTTTTGCTCATAAGGATAATTCTGACGGTTCTTTTGCGAGACATAAGACTTGTCTTGTAGGTGATGGTAAGACTCAGCAGGTTGGTGTGGATTGTGGTGAGACATTTAGTCTGGTGGTCAAACCGGCTATCATTCGCACTGTGCTCAGCTTGGCTCTTTCGAAAGCACGGTCCATTAATCAGTTAGATGTGAAGAATGTTTTCTTACGCGGTGATATCAAAAAGACAGTTTATATGCATCAGCCCTTGGGGTTTAGGGATCTCAAATATCTTCATCATGTTTGTTTGTTGAAGAAGTCCTTATATGGGCTTAAGCAGTCTCCACGGGCGTGTGGTATAAGAAGTTTGCAGACTATGTTTCGACTATTGAGTTCTCTCACAACAGGTCTGATAATTCATTGTTCATATATCGTTGTGGTTCTTCCTTGACTTATATACTATTATATGTGGATGATATTATCTTGAATGCCTCTTCCGATGCATTACATCAGTCTATCATGACAATGCTCAGTTCTGAGTTTGCTATGAAAGACTTGGGGCCATTGAGTTACTTTTTGGGGATTGCTGTCACTCGTCATGCAGGTGGGTTATTCTTATCTCAGAGGAAATATGCAACTGAGATCATTGAGAGGGTTGGGATGTCATCCTGTAAGTCCACTTCCATTCTGGTTGATACTAAACCCAAGTTGGGTGCTGCGGGTGGCTCACCTTATGAGGATCCGACTCGCTATCACAGTCTTGCAGGGCCCTTCAGTATCTTACATTTACGAGAGCAGATATTACGTATGCCGTACAACAAGTATGTTTGTTTATGCATGATCCTAAGGTTGAGCGCGCGCTCAAACGCATCATTAAGTACATCCAGGGGACACTTGACTATGACTTACATTTTTATCCTTCGTCGACGTCTACACTTGTCTCGTATATAGATGTTGATTGGGGTGGTTGTCCAGACACCAGACGGTCTACGTCTGGCTATTGTATGTTTCTTGGTAATAATTTGGTCTCTTGGTCTGTCAAGCGTCAGTCGACGTTATCACGCTCTAGTACAGAGGCCGAGTATCGAGGGGTAGCCAATGTGGTCTCTGAATCCTGTTGGTTACGTTAACTTCTTTTAAAGCTTCATTGTCCTAATCAGAAAGCTACGTTGGTTTATTGTGATAATGTTAGTGTCATCTACCTTTCTGGTAATCCAGTTCACCACGTGAAGGTAAAATGTGATTTTTAACGTCTTTCCTCTATTTAACGTCTTTCCTCTGTTTATTAACCACGTGAAGGTAAAATGTGATTTTTTAAATTTCCTTCAGTGCCGCGATGAATTCGGAAACACGCGAGGAAGTAGCTATTAAGAAGATTGGCAATACATTTGATAATCGAATAGATGCGAAAAGGACACTACGAGAGATAAAGCTTCTTCGTCACATGGATCATGGCAATGTAAGTATGGACATTGGTTCACTTATTTTTGAAAAGGTGATGACACCAGTATGAATTGGCTACACTAGTTATATTCACCTTTTAGATACTCTTTTTTTGTTTGTTTTTTGATGTTAACTTCTAGCTAGCTTGCCTGTATAATTTTGAGACAAGGAATTGATAGAAATAGAAACACCATGAAAATCAGATTTTGAAAGGGTTAGAGCTTTTCTTTATGATAGAAATTGATTGTTTAGAGGGAAGTTTTTCCATGAGTTCTGGCAATGTAGGCAATAAAAGCAAAGCATGTTGGATCCTATCTCCAATCCCTGTCTTTAGTTGAAGCTGAGAGGTAAAGAAAGGAAAGGAAGGAAAGTTGTCTCGAGGGTCATTACTTTTGTAAGTACTTAGCTATCAAAAAATTACTTTTTAAAATTAGGAGTAATGCCTAAGACTACAGTTTAAGGTGAATGCTTCTTTCAGAATTCCAAGTAACGGTTAACCCATGACTAAGAGTAAGATGATTTGCTGTCAAGAAGCTGGAAGCATGTGTATTTATGGCAACTAATTCCTTACTCTTAAGGTGGTCAAAAAGACTGTCCTCCTTGCACATCTTCTTTCAAGAATAGTTTCAAATAAACTTTTTTCTTTCTTCTTTTAGAATAAGTAATTATTGAAAGGTATGCGTTCCGGTGCATTTGTCATATGTTAGATATATTTTTTAATATCTTGTTCAAGAAAACTTTTTATGGAGTTATTCATATTGCTGTATTTGCATATAATACTGGCTTGAGATTAGTTTTGTTGGAGTGCCATGATGGATTCATATAGCCGACCCAAACATTTTTGGGATTGAGGCATAGTAGTTGAAGTTATTCTTGTATTGTTGGTATACAAGTTCTTTACTGGTGTTGGAAATAATTATTCTAAATATTAGTTCTATTAGAACCATAACATATACCTTTTATAATTACCACAGGTGATTGCCATTAAAGATATTATAAGGCCACCACAAACTGAGAATTTCAATGATGTCTACATTGTTTATGAATTGATGGACACTGATCTTCATCAGATAATTCGTTCCAATCAATTGACTGATGATCACTGTCGGGTAAGCTAGACTTTCTTATGTGTACTGAAGACTCCAATTTTTTATGTCACCAGAACTAGACAATCAAATATGTGTTGCCTTGCTCTAAGTAAAAAGCTGTTCTAGATCTTTAAGAGGCAAATTGTTTGTCATTTTTGTAAAAATATTCCACTTGCATTTTTGCCAAAACTTTCTACTATAATGCAATCATCGATGTTATTTTCCCCTTGCAGTATGTTCATCATCGATGCTTTATATCATAATTCCCATTGTACAAAGTATATGAATTACCCTTTATATCATAATAGTATATGGACTCCATTTAGGTAGTGGTACTCACTGCATCTACATGGCAGTCAGTATGAAACTTGTTCATACCACAAACCACACTCGTTCACAGACCATGCTTATATAATAGCACTGCTTTGTACGATATTACAGAAAGATCCACTGTAAGGCCAAATTGGGAGGAAAAGGTTTACTATATTATGATTGTTCAGAATTGAGCGTTCAAAAGTCCGAACGTTTTTTTTTCCTGTTATTAAATGATTAAAAAATAGGTTAGAAGGTTTTGTTCCCTAAGCATACAGGATGAACAGTCATCCTAGCTATCTGGAAACTATGCTTGTCCAGATCTATAATCTGGTTTCTGTTTTACGACCATTTAAGCTAAAGTTGTGCATGCTGATATTTCCTTAAAGAGGTCTATTTTCGTTTGGGATTTGTCTAAGTTTTACGTGATTTTACTTCCTGTACATGAGTGGTCTTCTCCTTGTTGCCTTTTGTAGTATTTTCTATACCAAATATTACGAGGACTTAAGTACATTCACTCTGCCAATGTCCTGCATCGTGATCTAAAACCCAGCAATTTGCTTCTCAATGCAAACTGTGACCTAAAAGTTGGAGATTTTGGGCTTGCAAGGACAACATCTGAGACAGATTTCATGACGGAGTATGTCGTAACACGCTGGTATCGTGCACCGGAGTTGCTCCTAAATTGTTCAGAGTATACAGCAGCAATTGATATCTGGTCAGTAGGTTGCATAGTGGGTGAGATGATGACAAGACAACCTCTCTTTCCTGGCAAGGATTATGTTCACCAGTTGAGACTTATCACGGAGGTAAATATGCATTACGTGTGTTCGTCTACTTCCAAACTCTTCCTGACAGATTCCATAAGTTCAATTAAACAGTAACGATGAATACAGACTGCTGTCTCTAATGCTTTAATGTGGATAGTATGATCCGTGGCCTATCCAAGTGTATTTGTTTAGTTGTTTAGTTGTTAATTTGCACAAAAAGAGGTCCACTTTTGTTAATTCAGTCAGTTCAATCCTGATATGGCCCCTTTACTTCTTTAAAATAGCTCATAGGATCACCTGATGATGCCAGTCTTGGATTTCTCCGGAGTGATAATGCTCGTAGATATGTTAGACAGCTCCCACAGTACCCAAGGCAACAATTTGCAGCTAGATTCCCCAATTCATCTCCTGAAGCTGTTGATTTTCTTGAAAAAATGCTTGTCTTTGATCCAAGCAGGCGTGTTACAGGTAAAGATGATTCATGAGAACTTCTCTTTGAGTCAATTCTAACTCATAAGGTGGTGAGATACTTTTTTGATTAAAAAAAAGGTGTACTTTTTTTGTGTGTGCGAAACATTCGATAATTTGAAGTTTTTCATTGCTAATCCTCATTATTGATCTTTTGCAGTTGATGAAGCTCTCTGCCACCCCTACTTGGCACCTCTTCATGATATTAATGAGGAGCCTGTTTGTCCTAGGCCTTTCAGTTTTGACTTTGAGCAGCCATCTTTTACTGAAGAAAATATCAAGGAGCTCATCTGGAGGGAATCCGTGAACTTTAATCCAGATCCAACTCACTGAGAGAGATGATGTTTTATTTCTTCTGTTAAGAGTTCGGTGACATAACTTTCCTAGGATACTGTATCAAACTTTGTTATGTTCCTCAGTAAAAATAGATCAAATGCAGTGGAGGTGAGTTCATGGCTCTGTTAGTAGCTTATGTTGGATTTGCAATAGTCTTTCATGGTGATCAATGCTGTACAAGGAAAGCTTAAACCAAACTTGAATGGTAGCCCCTGATGAGAACGTTCTGAGTACCATTGCTTCTTGTTACCAGATTCTCTGTGGCTGGTAGAACTAGGAAATCCTGAGTGATTACAGCTTGTTATCCTGAAAATTTGACCTATCTTTGCTTTCAAGTGGTTTGACTGTAATTGTATATATTTTCAGTCTGGATGCCTATTAACAATCACCTAGTTTTCTTGACTGGTCTGGTTCTTTCTCAGCTACGAGGTGTTATCTAGAAGTGAGAATTTGCTACCTTGCACGTGTTGATCTCAATTCTTCCCTGGTGAATGAGCTTAAGATTCGTCTTTCTTAGATGTGTTCATAATCGCAGTAAAGGGTAAACCCATCGTTTTGCATGGAAAAGGAACATGAAATCCTTATTTGTAGCATAATATTGAGGTATTCTGAAGTAACCATGAAAAGTACCTGACACTTCAGTAAACTTATAGAACTGGTACGTGTAAGGAAACCTTATCAGTAATTCAATCTATGAGAACATCTTTGCATCGTTACGTGTAAACTTTCTGTAGGAAAATCACTCATCTCACTCTTCTTTGGGCCCTGATCAGCCAGCAACTGATAAGGTGGAGGTTGCACACTACTGCTAATTCCTTCAATATTAGTGCAAGCCCATGGATATTTCTTGGACTTCTTTGCTAAACCAATTGTCACATTGGACATGCAGATTCCAGCGAAAGGATCCCCGGATATCCCATCTAGCTGGCCGGCCATTGACACGTTCTCAGCCACCACATCCCGGTAATGGATCCCTTTTATCTCTGGTAAAGCTTTAGGATCCCAGTGAGTGTCAGCATGTGAACCATAATTGCCTGTCATCCAAAATACCCATTTCATGGTGTGCAGTTTCATCCCCTTGACATATACATCTTTGACGAAGCCGCCTCTTCCTATGCCTGTCTTGATCCTTATCCCTGATTCTGTGTTGATGGCTGTAATCACTTAAACTCTCACATCTTGAATTCCACCTGACATTTCGCTTCCTAATGCTATAGCTGCACTGGAAGGTGAAATGCAAGTGAGTCATCGAATGATCAAATGACTTGTTGGCCTTCCGTATTTTATACCATACTCGTCCCAGCCATTTTTTACTGCTACACAGTCGTCTACAGATACAATGTAGTTGTATTCTAGTCTTATATTTGTGCAAGAATCTGAAAATTCGGAGAATAGTAAGAATTGACTAGATGAATCAGCTTCCTTGACTTTAGGGAGACAAGATATATACCTGGGTCTATTCCATCAGTATTTGGGGATGTTACAGGTGCTAAAATAGTGATGCCTTTGATAATGATATTGCTGAAATTTGAGAAGTATGAAAATTGTGATAAACTTGGAAAACGTAATTAATAGTCAATAATATGTTGAATAATGTATATTTGGGTGATAAATTCACCTGCTATAAACAGGATGGATATTCCAAGAAGGAGAGTTGACTTAGATTTGTTATCTGAATTTTATTAGAATGCATGAGTTCAAACAAGTAAGGCCTTGTGTATTTTAGCTTTTCCCTGTGAAACTGTTGCCACCAGAGGGCACCCTGTCCATCTATTGTCCCATTCTCACCTAATCACGCAGAAAAGATAAGTATCTGTTTAAACTGTTGAAAAATAGAACAACAAATTATCATCTTCAAGGTGGATAGAAGTGTTTGGTCTATAGTGAGACTTTAGTTACCTGTGATGATGACATCTGTGAGGTTAGTACCTGCCTCCTGGTGCATCCCTCCGATGACCATAGGATGGTAAGGGGTCTATCAAAGGCCACTGGTTTATTTCCTGAACCAATTAAATTACACTCTTTAATAGCAAGTACAATGATGAACTACAAAAGCATGCATGTCTTTTGGAGTGAATTGGATGATCGAGTCGAGGGTTTCCCTTATACTTTGAACCAAAAGGTCATTCAACTTTTTCTAAGTATCATACTAAATGTCTCATTTAATATCTCCTAATAACTTTTTGTGATGCTTCGATAAAGTTGAGTGATCTTTTGGTTATAGAAAATAGTTTAGTGACTTTTGTGATATTTAGGTACAATTAAGTGATTTTTTCGTTGAAACAAAATAGTTTAGTGTTATAGTGCATTGAGTGACCATTTGTGAAAGTTTTGTAGAGTCAATGACTTTTTCACTTATCCACAAAACTCTATTTTTTGATCTTTAAACTGGGATCCATGAATCATTTTGAATGAGTCTCCAAAGTTGCCAGTCATGAAGTGATTCCCAGTGAAAGAAAGTGCTCTATAAAAAAAGTCTACAAAGTGGACTATACATCAACTTCAAGTCTTCAACATGATGAATCATGATACGACACAAGAAAATATAACATAGAATTTTCCGCCATGTTTGGTTATATTTCCATCATATATATGTATTAGGTATATACATATTACATTTTTCATGTAGTTGGAAAGTTGGATAATAGAAGCTAAGCATAAATTTAGCATTTCTAAGTGGCAAAAATTGAGGGGAGAGAGAGAGAGAGTCAAAGAGTGGTTTGTTCTTGGTCATTTCAGTTAGCGAGAGGTCCCAATATATTCAACTTTTGTTGAAAAACAGCTTCCTAATTCAATCTAGGGACACATCTAAATTCTCCCCATATGGTGCAACTTTTGTTTTTATACATTTTTATGTTGGATGATTTTGACCGAAAATTTTAATAGCTATATATCCAATAGTGTAGAAATATTCCCGGCATGTATTGAACTATCATAGCCCAAATTGTCTTGGGATTCATTTTCAAAGTTCAAAATCCTCAACAATATACAATGACAAGCACCAAATAAGAAGTATATAAAAGGTTCCCGTTAATGTTATTAGTAACTAGTGAATTTATTCGCGTTTTACACGCAAAATTTCATGCATATAGTAAATTTCAAGTATGATATCTAAAAGAAAAAAATCTCATATTGATCTGATTTAGACTTTCTATCTACCGATTTTGTATAGTTTTGATACTTATTTACTTAAAATAGATGTAATCAGTCTATTTTAAGTTTGAAATTTTGCACGACCAAATAAGATTATTGTAAAATATATATATATATATTAAGAGTCCCACATCAGATATGGAATAAAAACATGAACTCCTTATATGCACTTGGACAATCCTCACCATACAAGCTAGCTTTTGGGATTGAGTTAGGCCCAAGATCTATTCTTTACATGGTATTATAGCCATGCACATTTCAATTATTCGTTCACCGATGTTGGGCCTCAAATTATATTATCCACGCTCCAGCTAACAAGGTCTGGACGTGCGGGGGAGTGTTAAGAGTCCCACATCGGATATGGAATGATAACATAGACTTCTTATATGGACTTGGACAATCCTCACCCTACAAGGTAGCTGTTGTGGTTGAGTTAAGCTCAAAATATATTCTTTACATTATATATATTTTAATATGAAATTTACACTGATGAAGACACTATTACACAAGTGATTGGAGTGGAAGAACAAGAGACAATGGATATAGAAGGTGACAATGAAAGTGTTTGATGAGAAGTCTCAACCTATTGCTACTTGGGGTGACATAGAAGAGTCAATTGTTAAGTTCTTAAACAACCTTCAAGGAAAAACTATTGAATTCCCTTTTGGTGAAAGTTTGGACAAAATTCTTCGTCAATTCAAGCGCGTTATATTATCGCCGTAGAATTCTCACGCCAAACTTGAAATTGTATTTAAATTCTCAATTAATTTTAAATGCATATGTTTCATAGATTTCAATTGTTTATCGGTATGATACAACTAGTCATGAATTTTTGTAATTTATTAGTATTTTTAATTTTTAATTAATGGGATATGAAAATCAATTGAGCTTTTAAAATTAACAAGTTATAGCATAAAAATACAAAAATAATTTTTTGCATATTTTTATTTATAACAACTAAATGAGATCTAAACATCAAATGTCAGTATATATATATAGTCATAATTACACCACTTGTCTATTTCTATATAAATACCCACACGTACAATTGATTCCACAGAAAAATTGTTTGGTTAACCATTAGCGAACTTTTAACAAAGTCATAAGTTACTATATATCTTCAACCAAAAGAAATTACATACTTTAGGACAATCAAAAATTCATACAATAATCAAACTAAAGAGAAATTATAAAGACGAAAAAATAACAAACAAATAATTAATATAGCATACACATCATTCTTATGACCTTAATAATAAAAAAATGAAAGAAAAACATACATAATCAATGAATAATTTTTCGAGCTCTTGTAGACATTTACTAACACAAGCCGATCACCATTCAATAACTTTTTTCTTCTTCGAGTCAAAATAAAATATAGATATAATATTACAGTAAATATAACAACATTACTACTTCAAATGAAACGAATCCAACAAAGTATGTAGTTACTATTTTGAAAGTAAAGGAATAAAAACTTACTGGATATTTTTTCGGATAATCTCAATTTCTTTCTCAAAAATCATTCCCTAATATTATCATCGTAGCAACCTGTAATTGCAAATTAAACAGAATAAGTTCACTCAGAAGTGTATATATTAGAATGCCTTCATAATATATATATGACCAAGATGAAACCATATGACTTTTCATTATCCTCCTTTATAATTATTCTTTATTACGGTCATAACTCCTCATGGCACTACAATTCTCTATTATCTTCATTATAAATATAAAAGCATTTAATAGGGACTTAATTAAGAAATGAGGGGAAAATATATTAGAGGTTTTTGAGCAAAATGAGGCGAAAAAAGGAGAGAAAAAAGATAAATAGAATCATTGGTCATAGAGATGTGTCACGTAGAATTATTTATTCCTATCTTTATATTATATATAGATACAGAGCAAAATCCTACTAATTGGCTTCACAAAATTAACTATCCATATAACAGTAAATTTTGGAACCACATTGATGGCTATGAAATTTGAGATGCATTTAATTTTGTTAAATGCACCCGCGGTGTTTGATGTCAACATCAACATCGGTCGTGACTTTTTTTTTAATCGAGGTTTTCAGGTTTGTGTCTGACTACTTCACTGGTATTATCTAGACGTCCTCGAGGTGATGTCACCGGTCCTTCAACAACATCACCAGTAAATCGCGGGATGTCTTTCTAGTTTTGGGGCGTCTGAAACATAACCGATCAACGAAATTCAAATTCTTCAACCGGACGAATTTCTTCGTAACACACATGCAATTTTTATGTCAGTAAATTTAATTTTATATTATTTATCTCAAATTTAGAAAGGGTGTTGTGTTGTGGGTGAGGAAAATGAGAAGTTAATAAATGCAAGGGGACAGAAGGGTACACATAGCAGAAAAGATGGAGAGAGAGTATATAATTTCAATTGCTTTATGATTGAAAGTCCAAAAGTATAATGTCAAAGTAAAAAGTGACAGCAACACGGTGCATTTAGCTATACAAAACGAGGAGTCAGGCTGTTAAACAAATAGGGACACTTACGATTTCATGCATAATGATATTTTATTAAATAGGTTTATTGATCCCAAAAGCATCCACGTGACGTGATCTGATTTAGTGCTCGCCATTTAGTTAAAATTACATTTTAGTACGTAGTCGCCTTGAATCTCCCAAGCAAAAACCTTAATTTAATGTAAGGCTGCCCAGTGGGCCGGGACGGGCCCACCGGGATGGGTTTGGGCGGGGGCGGGGCGGGGTCGGGGCTGAGAAAAGGGGCGGGGTCGAGCTGGGGCGGGCTGGAGGTCGGGTCGGGCGGGACCATACCATGTCCCGTCCCGATCCCGTTGGGTAAAGTCGGGACGGGCCGGGTCAGGCGGTTTTTTTTTTTTTTTTAATTTTTTCACTAAATTAAAAATAATAAATTACTAAGTACTAACAAAGTAACATTAAGTATAACATATACTTGTCATATTATAGACTTATAGTATTATAATTTATAATATATTTATAAAGTATAAAGTATAAACTATAAACTATAAAGTATAAACTATAAAGTATAAAGTATAAAGTTATAAACTAAATAATTAAACAAAGACAAGAATAGTGTAAAAAACATCCCAGAAATTTTGTTTGTCTTTTATATTATTAATTTCATTGAAATATCAAATATACAAGATTCAAAATTACATTGTAATTATCTTGTTGTTGAAAAAATTGCAAAAGAGTGAAAGACATAGAAAAATTTAAAAATTGCAATGAAATAAATTACCAATTTGAAAATATTTTTCTAATTTCTTTATAATTTCTTGTGGTTCTTGGTTGGAATTGGTATATCTTGATCAAATTGTTCCACGCCGCTACTCATGCCTTCGATAAAATGTCGTTGTAGTTGTCGCCATCTTCTTCGTTAATCTCGATCGCGCCTCCTTCGCTCCGCTCGTATCCAATCTCTGAATAGTACCGCCATCTCCAAGTCGCTCCGCTAACGAGTGTCTGTGCTCTCTATTTGAAATCACTGCGAAAAAGCGCTTCGTGATCGACGACGCAGAATGTTCAAAATATCTCGCCATCATTGAAAGTGTCAAATGTCTTCTCTCATTCGCTCCAATATTTCAAAGAAGTCTTCCTTTCCTTCTTCATGATAATCGCTGGTAAGGTAAATTACCTGCAAAACAAAAACATCGAACTCACTAATTTGGTTAGCATCGCTACCACCGCACATTTTATTTCGAGGCTTTCAATAGAATTAATATTAGGCCTAGCCACGTAAACCGCTTGTCGTTTTTAGGTTGTGTTGAAGAAGAAGATGATACAAAAGTCGGTTGGTTACTAGCACTTTCTTGCTGGTAATGCCGATATACTTTTTTGCATTCATCTTCTACATTATTCAACACTTCTTCTAGCGTTAGTTCAATAGGTGGGTCAACATTTAAATTTTTGGGAGTTGGAGGTGGTACGTCCATACAGTATATATATTTTCAATAAGACTTTTACAACCCTCTACTTTAATAGTCGGGTTTAATACAAAGACCAATAATATAAATAGGGAATAGGAATAAAATATTTTTAATTTCATAAACATTTTTTAATAGTGCAGATAAGCGTGTTTTTCCATATATTCATTAAGAAGTAAAAATATTATAGCTATATAAAACAACATAGTTGAAATAGTAGGATAATATAAAGTAGAAAATTCTTTTGTTGCTCGTTGAAAATTTTCTAAAAATACAATAAGTTCTCTAATTTTCTCCCAATCAAGATCCACAATCATATCATTTGGATTTTGATTATGGGCGTTAAAAATAAAGTAATAGGTTTTCTATAGTCATAAGCAACAACTAGTTGGTCATATAAAGAATTCCACCTAGTTGGTACTTCTTCTGAATTTTTCAGAAGATAGTCCACAATCGTGGCAAGTTTTTATATTCTTTTCTTTGTTGAATTCTATTATTTTTAAAAATAAAGTGTATAGCAAATTGTATTTTTCAAGAATATCTTGAAAAAGTGAAAGACCATCCTTTACAACTAAGTTATAAATATGGCACATTTGATATGAAAATGTTTTGGAAAAGACTGAGTTAAAACATTTCTTAAAATACTAATAGCGTAATTGTTAGAAGATGCATTATCTAATGTAATACTCATAACTTTATCGGTTATTCCGTAATAATCGTATCGAATAAATATTTTCAAATAAACTCACCATTATTGCCTACTATCTATATATCTATATGCTAAAATACGTTTTGCATAGACCATTTATAATCTATCCAATGACAAATTACCGTTAAATAATCATGGCCGTTAGTACTACGACTATATCGAAGTTAAAGCAACTTTGCAATTTAAATGATATAATGCATAACGTAAATATTGTTGATATTCATGTGCAAATTTAAATACATCTCTTTTAACAATTGATCTAGGAAAACCTTTATAAGCGAGATTATACATATCTCTAATATAATGAATAAAACCAGAGATTCAGAAATGAAAAGGCAAACCCTCCACAAAGAACTAATTTTGCTAGTGCTTCCTATCTTTATGTTTATCATATTTAGGGCCTACAACTCCCCGTCATAGGGTTAATTTGACCTCAGATTTCTCCGATGTAGTATGTGAACCTTGTCCCGATTGAGAGGACGTTTGTTCACCGCTTTTTCAATCATGTATTGGGTATGCAAGGCTTTGTGTTTTTGCAACAGTGTCTTCCTAAACCCCCGTCCCACCATGACCTTGTCCAGCTTTTAAAAGAATAAACATTTTTACAAGTTTTACATACAAATTTACTTGATTAGCTACGTCCCTCACAAAATATTTCCATACAACCGATTTTAATGGTCGTTTCTTTGACCTCGTCTCATAGTAGGGGATAGGAGGCATTTCACTAGTGGGTGTATCATCATCTTCATTAATAGGTGTATCATCAACTGTAGTGTCTTCTAAATTAAAATCTTCTTCAATTTCGTGATAATCATTTGTGTCAAGATCATATGGTATTTCAGAAACATTTCAGATCTATAAAATCATCTTGTCTAGGAATAATCGAACAGAATACTAGAAGAAGTACTTGCCCTTGTTACCACCCCTACTAGAAGAAGCTGACCTTACCCTTACCCGTACGCTCTTAGTCCTTTCATTTTAATTATGCTAATAAATAGTTAAAGATAATGAAATTAAATGTGCTAAATGAAATAAAGACAAAATAATAATTTAATGAGAGAACGAATGTACCAAACGCCGACGTAAGTCGACGTGTAATCGAGAGGTTGAAAATTGAAACTTTGCTCGATAGATAATCCTCAAGCTAGTTGCAACTTCACTCCCAATTCTCAAATTAATAAATAGATTGAATATGTAGACAATGTTGTATAGAGAATTAGAGATTGATTGAGAGATTAGAGAGTAGAAAGATTTGTGAAAATAATAAGAAGAGGAATGAGGTATTTATAGGGTTAAAAATAAATATAAAGGGGTAGGGGTTGGGGAGGAGGCCTAAAATGGCCGTTGTCAACTACTAAAATGTAAAATGGCCGTTGGACAACGGCTATTTTGTGCAGGAGTCAGGGGCGGGATTTGGGGCGGGTCGGGCGGGGTCGGGCGGGATCGGGGCACGGCGGGTCGCTGGCGGGACCATACCACTTGCCGGTTGAGCCCCGTCCGTTTTTTTAATACCGGTGTCGTGTCGGGGTCGGTCGGGCCGGACGGTGTCGGTCGGCCCGACCGCCACCTACTTAAGACACAATTTTCTTTCGGGCATATTAAGGCAAACTATGCTTTGCGAATCAAACGCTACCTTGTGATTTTTTATTTTTTTTTGATTGAGCGGGAATTCAAAGCCGGAACCTTGAGGTATTTTTAAGTGAAAGACAAAAATTAAGACCAGTACTTTTGAAGGGAAATCCACACAAAAAAAGGAATTATGATTTGTTTAGGGCAATTCACATGACTGCCTTTATTTTGGGGTCACTTTAACAAACAAAAAAATGTGTATTAAGAAATCAATAATGCAATATGAAATTTATCAAATTATTCTTATATAATGAAAATAAATTATTTTTTTCTCTTGATTAGAACATGCACAAGTAGTAAACTTTTGACATTGGAAATCCCACAATACCAAGTTGATTTTTTAATCATCATCATGTTACTTTAACTTGTCAGTTTTTATCTAAGATAGAATTGGAAAAAAAAAACTAGCCAATTTATGTTTTGATTTCCTAAAGTAACACTTATTTTAGAATAATTTTTTTTGGTTAAGGAGATACTTATTATGAAAAGGACGGAGTATTAATTACCGATTGGACGTGCAAGCAACGCAGTTACGCAATCTATCTAGCTATCGCAAATAAGATTCCTCGTGATTTTGTTTTTCATCTCATGCATACACGTGAAATATATATATGCATGATAAATCAAACCTAGTCATAGTACAAACTCTTTAAATCAGGAAAATCTGCTGACAGTCACACATTGGTGCAATTAGAATAGTGAGAATTAGCCCCGAGAGAACAAAAATGAGAAAGGATAATGATATTCATGTGTTAATGTTACCATATTGTGCATTTGGACCCGTAAGATGTTGGAATAATTTTTCTTAGAAATTTCTCACGGACAAAATGGATATCCATCTCAATATGTTTGGTCCGTTGATGCTGGACCGGATTAAGAGACATATAGATAGCAGATATGTTATCACAATAGACTATAGATGTCTTACGCAATGGACAACTGAGCTCCAAAAGAAGATTCCAGAGCCAACAGATCTCAGCAACTACATTAGCAACACCCATATACTCTGCTTCGACACTGGAGCGGAATAACGTGGCTTGTCGCTTGGCAGACTTTATCCCTTAAAAACACATAATAGCCTGAAGTAGAGCGTCGCGTGTCCGGGCACCCTGCCCAATCAACATCTGTGTAAGAGAGCAACATGTTCGGAGCGGAGGGGTAGAGATGCAACCCATAGTCACGAGTACCCTTAATGTATATGATAATACGCTTAAGAGCAACAAAATGGGGTTTCCTCGGGGCATGCATGAACAGACGCACCTGCTGAACGGCATATGCAATGTCAGGCCTGGTAATTGTGAGGTACTGAAGAGCACCTGCAAGACTTCGATAGAGAGTATGATCGGACACTGGATCACTCTTAGAAGCATTGAGCTTGGATTTCGAATCAACAAGAGTAGGCACAGTCTTGCAATTCGACATCTTAGCTCTGAACACAATTTCTTCTCCAGAAAGCGGTCACTCCTGTCAATGAATACCATTCATAGTTGTGTATGTTGCTATGTTAGTAACATAGCCATAACGACTTTGTTTTACTGCTTGAGGTGGTGATAGCTTTTATATATTTGCTTAATTATAAGTTTGCATAGTGCTCTTACTTACGCTGACTCAGGAACATAGTATATGCAGATCTAGTAACTGATATACCCAAGAAGTAACTCATCTTGCCCAAATCAGTCATAGCAAATTCAGTTTTGAGAAGAGCAATAATGTCATTTTTCAATTTGTCAGATGAGGCAGTGAGAACAATGTCATCAACATATAATAACAAGTAAGCAATGTCACTACCATGATGAAAAATGAACAGAGAGGTGTCACACCTGCTGCAAATAAATCAAATCTGCATAATATACCTGGAAAGACGGTAATACCAAGCACGAGGTGTCTATTTTAGACCATAGAGTGACTTTCTGAGACGACAGACATACTGGGGAACGACAGGATGAACAAAACCAGATAGTTGATGCATGTACACAGTTTCTTTCAAATCCCCATGAAGGAATGCGTTCTTGACATCCAGCTGATGAATCGACCACTTTTTACCCATAGCAATACTAAGAACAGTACGAATCATATCTGATTTAACAATCGGGCTAAAAATATCACCACAGTCAATGCCCTCCTGCTGATTAGTGTCATTTGCCACAAGTCTAGCCTTGTAGCGTTCCAAAACACTACTGTCTCTGAATTTGTGACGAAAAAGCCACAAGCATCTGATCACATTCACCCCATCTGGTCTAGGTACTAGATCCCAAGTATGCTGCTTAGTTAAAGCATTATATTCCTCAGACATGGCCACATTACAATTAGGGCCAAGTTTAGCCAATTTGGGGTTCTTTGAAAGTGGGGAAATGATTTGGATAGACAGGTTAAACTGAACTTTGGATTTGAAAATTTCGTATTTGGCACGAATTTTCATTTGGTGACTGGGTACAGTGGGTGGCTGT
The DNA here is from genome assembly GCA_029844215.1 of Przewalskia tangutica. Lineage (NCBI taxonomy): Eukaryota > Viridiplantae > Streptophyta > Magnoliopsida > Solanales > Solanaceae > Przewalskia > Przewalskia tangutica. Next base: position 21,339,243 of record CM056731.1, on the reverse strand, counting down.
ATTGGTTGAGTAGTAGGGTCCGAGACAGCTGGAGATGGGGAAGATGGTTGATTTTCCGTCAGAGGATTTTAGAGAGGACTGACGATGGTGAAAGTTTAACTTGCTTACTAGAAGACTGGCGTTGCAGTGCATCCCCTAGGGGCTGCGGCGCTGAAGTCGAGATATGAGTGAGCTGACTTAGAATGTTGAGAGATATGACTGGTTCATCAAGTTGAACGTGACGTGATGAGAAATGTGAATCTGACGAGTGGAAAAGTCATAGCACAGATAATCCCTATGGTTGGGTGGGAAACCGAGGAATACACATGGTGTAGTTGTCGCGCCCTTTTTCGGCCGCGGCATTTTTTATAAAAATAGCGAATCTGCTCAAAAATGCAAATGTTAGAAAATAAATAATAAAATGCTAAAAGGTTAAAAATGCTAAAATTGCGAAAGGTGCTAAAGTTTAAAAGAGGCTAAAATTTAAAAGGGTGCTAAAAAGGTGCTAATATGCTAAAGGGTTCGCGGAGTCGCCACCTAATTAGTTTGGGTGAATTAGGACACCTAAATGTTTAACTAGTTTAAAGTAAACATTAACTCCATTTTAATGGTCTGCTAAACTTTAATGAGATTCTGGGTAAGGGTTCTTTATTATCCTAAAGGGAAGGGGTTAGGCACCCTAAAGGATCCGCTAACTTGCGGTTGTCCGTTCAAACCTAGGGTTAATTATTATATTAAAATGATTGTTTTGAAGAATGCTTCAAAGTATTTTAAAGGCGGCATGTTGAATAAAGTTTAATAAGACTAATGCTATAAAGAAACAAAACTTTTAAGTATGCATTTATATTATTCATAGATATATGCAATGTTGGTTTATGATCAAAGATATGCTTTTAAAATCAAACGTGTATGACGTAGTGCAAAAGGTAATTTTTGTAATTTTATGATAAGAAGGTTATTCAACATAAATTATTTATATTGTGCTAATAAAAGTGCTTGTGGGAAATGCAATTTATTTTATCATGTTAGTTGCGAGTTGAATTATTTAGTAAAGCTTAGACATGCATGACAAGTAACTTAAAGTGCGTTTCCGATTTTAAAACTACCCACCCAATTTATTTATTCCAACGGGCTAATTGTTCTATGTCTCCTTATTAATTACAAAGTTAAAGAATTAGGCAACAATTTAAACAAATAATATAAAAGGTGGATATGATCACGGCTCTCAAGACGTGTGGCGACATCATCTTGTCCTATTTTGTCTTAGGAATCTCTGAAGCGGGAATGCGAATGCGGGTGCACATAGACGCAGGTTGCCATTTGAAGTGGCTTTGTGATGAGTCTCGCCGTGAGACTCTTCATTTTCGCTCCGATGTATGCCATGCAAAGGAAAAGAAGATAAGGATTAGTATATATCCTAATTACTTGAATCATAAAATCTATACACACATGATCTATATTTGTACGTAATCGACATAAAATGTGTAAATCAGTGAAGAGAATGGCGCAACTGACACAACGACCAAAGAAACAAGAAGGCATAGAGGCAACAACACGCAAAGAAATAGAGAAAAAGTATGCCATTCTTACTATTGTTTTCAAACTTTAGCGTAATCACCCAAAACATGGTGAGTCTAATAACAAGTATTCTGTCATATATGCATGTATTCAGATTTGGGCTATCATAAATAATAGTTTCGCGTTAACGAAAGCATACGTATGTCTATTCTATTAATTTTACTTGATCTACCTAATAATACGCTAAGCAAATACTTATCAAAACAAAATTAAACTAACAGTGCTACATGATATTGTACACAAGCACGAGAATGGGGTTATGAATTGAATATAGGATGCAAATAGAGATGTAGCTTCACACAGTGTCATTTAATCTAGCGCAACCTAGCGGATGGGGCAAAGTACAAGGCATTTGGGAGACTTCACCTATTGACATAGGAACATCTTGATACCTAAATAGGCAAGGAAGTACATCGTGAATTTGGATTGACATACGAACATGAGGATGAGCAGGAGGTCGGTCAAGATCGATATACGTAACCATCTAAGCTCGCTAAACATTCACATTTATATTTATGCTATACATTTATACATGATCCTAGTAAATGAAATAGACATATAAATAGACTCATGAACATATAATCGTCTAGCAGATCGAACATACCCATTCAATCACTCAAGCCTGAAGTATAAGTGTGATGATATTACTACTTGGGGAAGAGAGTTGCTTATACTGGTTTTGGGGGACCTAATACAGATGTGCATGACCTTACTTGGTATAAAACACAACTCACAAGCCTTGAATTGATTCAGAATCACAAGATATAATCAAAACACAACTGAGGTATAAACAGGGACTGATTACCTGTTATATCGTTAGACAACGCCAGTATTTGAAGGGACACAACACGGCTAGTTTTGACAAAACGCATTGGACGAGCAAAGAACTATACAGCTAAACAACATGGTACTTCAGACAGGTTTTCGATCTAGACTCGTATCGCCACCACTGATGCGATTTCGAATAGATAAAAGAACATGGTATTTAAATTTCAACTGTCATATATCCTAGCTTCTACGGTAGACAAAACATCCCATTTATTACATAATATCGAAACACAAAATCCACATAACATAACAGACGATCAACCAAACATCGGGAAGCAATAATAAGTCATTACAACTTACAAAAAATACATGAGAATGCAACAAATGCGAAAGACAAAAATATATTTGAAGGAGATTGATTTTACCTTCTCCGGACAGCGACCCGGGGCAGCGTATCAAGTCGTCGGTACCACTCGGAAAGTTGTTTTTGCTATGCTATTGAAAGCGACGCAGTTTGTGGTCGATTCTAGGCTATTTTGAAAGAAAGGCTTCGGTTAAAAGATGCTAACGGGTACCCTCAGGTTTCACCTATGTTCTATGATAGTTGGGTTGATTTTTGTTCATGTCGAATCTCGAAGGTGCTAGATTCGACGATAGAAAGGCCATTGCACGTATGTCGATCGCTTTCGTTAATTGAAAAGGAAGGAGGTCCGATCACTGGCCTACCCCTGCTCTTCCCCTCTCTCCCGTATTGTCCTCTGCCTATCAATGCCTATTGCATGTGCCTTATATAGCCATGGTTGGGTTCTAATGTTGGTAAGTAAATAAAGGCCGATTTTGGACGATTTGTGTATGGTTCGTGTGATTTGAACCGGTAAGGTGGCGATGTGTTGATATGGTAACTGATTCGAAGCAAGATTTGGTTAGTTATGGTAAGAAATCGTTGGCTGGGTGTGTGTGGGTAAGGAAAGGGTTCGATTCGCCGGATTCTCGGGCGAGAATCACGGCAGGGGAGGTGCGGCGATGGGGCGAGGTGGTTGCTGGTTTCTAGTTCTAGGTTTAGGTTTGTTGTTTTCGGCGATTCGATGATGGAAGAAGAGGGCGACTGGGCTGGGTATAAAAGATAAAGGGTAATGGGGCCTGGGGCGATATAATGTTGTGGGGGATTGGGCCTCGGGTCAGGGAAATAAGGGAAAGGTTTGGGCTGGTTTTTGCGGGTTTAATTGGTGGGCTGGGTAGAGTGGTGGACTGATTTTAATAATTAGGGATGGGAATTGGGCTAGTTAAATGGGTATTAGTTCTAGGTTAGTTTTAAGGTATTAGTTTTAGGTGCTTAATTAGTTAGTTTTTAGGTTTAGTTAATGACAAAGTAATTAATTAATTGTGATTAAATTATCTAATTGTTATAAAATAAATGTGGGTGTGTTATTTAATTAATGCTTAATGCTCTAGAATGCGGCGCTATTAAAATCTTATTATTGCATTATTGCGAAGTTAAATTAAAATTAAAATTGAGTCTATATTAAATTACTTAAATGCTAAATGCGAGTATGATATTTAAGAATCGTTTAAAGCTTTATAAATGCGGTGCTATTAAATGCATATATCAGATTAAAATTGATTTTTAAATTACAAATGATTATGGAATTCTCTTGCGTATTACTAAACGCGACTATGTTACTTGATACGACGTCATTGCTAAATTATTTATTTTATGCATTTATTATTTATTTAAGAATTACGACAAAGCTTAAAGTTAATTAATGCGGGCGCGAGACTCTAAGTGCTTAAAATTCTACGCAAGACGCGATGCCATTATTAGAATATTTATTTATGCCTGTATTTATGTTTTATTGTTGTATTTTATTATAAAAATCCTTGTAAAAAATTATTTTACAAAATTAGTGTAATTTTATGGTTAATGGCTGGACGGGAGGGTCAAAATTGGGTGTCAACAGATGTCCCTCTTTGTATGGAGATGATGGAAGAGTCTTCGGACAAAGACGTTGACTCATAGCCAATTTTGTCTCGATCCTCAGACTTGAAAGGTTGGGCAATTAGGCAAGGCTGACGCAAAAATTTAAAATTTGTCCCAGTGTCGAGTTTCGACGACACTGGGCTACCATGGTCAAATACCAAGGCGGGCTAACGCGGACTCAAGGTTGTCCTAGTGTCGAGTTATGACGACACTGGGCTACCATGGTCAAAACACCAAGGCGGGCTAACGCGGACTTAAAGATGTCCCAGTGTCGAGTTATGACGACACTGGGCTACCATGGTCAAAACACCAAGGCGGGCTAACGCGGACTTAAAGATGTCCCAGTGTCGAGTTATGATGACACTGGGCTATGGTGCAAAAAGTAAAAGAAAATAACTGGCTTGAACCTGGGGTGTACTGCTATGGCTTGTGGTGCTGGGTTCTACGGTGATGTGGAGCGAGTGGACCGACGCTTGAGGCCGCTTCTGCCAATCGTTGGGAAGGTTGGCCCCCCAACAGATTGCCCCGGTTCGCTGTAAGAGAAAATCCACGTTGTGCTCCTGCTCCTGCATGCTAAGACTTGAACAAACGGTTAGTGCATAACTGTTAAGGCAAAATGATGATGCATAATTTTAAAGTAATGTCCGTGAGTAGAAAAGGTTATCCTGCAAAAATACGATGCTCGTGTTGATGCGATCTTCGCAAATGTTGTGATTTCGCCGCGGACGACGTGTTGCGATTGTGAATGCGGATACGTTGTCCTTGCCGCATTGTCCTGTATACTAAAGCTCAAGAAAGAGCGAGTGCATAACCGGTAAGACGTAATAATAAAGCATGCGTAGAAGTGCAATTTCGAGTATAGGAATCATCCTGCGTGATATCGATGATGGCGTCGTTTTCGGACTTGTTGTGTTGATAGCGTCGCTGCTTGGACGTGTTGCTGTTGGCGTCATTGTCTGGACGTATTGCTGTTGGCGTCGTTGCGTAGACTGGCTGATTACGTCGTTGTTCGGGCGATGTTCTTCCGGGCGTCGTTGCGTAGACTTCTTTGTCCGACAACGCCGTTGCATGGACGCGATATTCTTCTTGGCGTCGTTGCGTAGACTTCTTTGCCGATAACGCCGTTGTGTTCGCTGCCGCGTAGACTAAAGCTCGAAGGAGTGAGTGCATAAGCGCTAAGACGGAATAATAATAAAGCATGAAATGAGAAAAATGCAGCTTGAGAACAGAGAAAATCGTCCCTGCGTAGATGTGATATGTTGATGATGGCGTCGTTTTCGGACTTGGCGTCGTTTTCGGACTTGGCGTCGTTTTCGGACTTGTCGTCGTTTTCGGACGTGGCGTCGTTTTCGGACGCGGAGTCGTTTTCGGACTCGACGTCGTTTTCGGACGTGGCGTCGTTTTCGGACGCGGAGTCGTTTTCGGACTCGGAGTCGTTTTCGGACTCGGAGTCGTTTTCGGACTCGACGTCGTTTTTGGACGTGGTGTCGTTTTCGGACTTAGCGTCGTTTTCGGACGCGGAGTCGTTTTCGGACTCGGAGTCGTTTTCGGACTCGGCGTCGTTTAGCGTCGTTGAGCGTGGCGTCGTTTTCGGACGCGGAGTCGTTTCGGACTTAGCGCCGTTTTCGGACGTGGTGTCGTTTTCGGACTTAGCGTCGTTTTCGGACGTGGCGTCGTTTTCGGACGCGGAGTCGTTTTCGGACTCGGAGTCGTTTTCGGACTCGACGTCGTTTTCGGACTGGGCGTCGTTTTCGGACTGGGCGTCGTTTTCGGACTTGGCGTCGTTTTCGGACTCGACGTCGTTTTTGGACGTGGTGTCGTTTTCGGACTTAGCGTCGTTTTCGGACGTGGCGTCGTTTCCGGACGCGGAGTCATTTTCGGACTCGGAGTCGTTTTCGGACTCGACGTCGTTTTTGGACGTGGTGTCGTTTTCGGACTTGTTGTTGATGCTCCTGTATAATAAATGCTCCTGCAAGCTAAGCTTGAGAGAAATTAGTGTATAACTGGTATAAACAAAATGATAAATATATGAGAAATGCAATTATGTGAATAAGGATGTCTTCCCTGTGAATGCTGTTGTGAATGCTGAGGTGTTGTCCTTGGGCGGACATGCTAGATGCTGCCACTGACGAATTGCCATGATGCCTTTGTTGTGATGCATTTGTGAACCATATGGATTGATATGATGTCTTTGTGGTGCGTTTGTGCACTGCATGAGTTGCAATTTGACTCTAGGCCCGAGCTGATGCGCTATAATTTGTTGCGGACTTTTGAATTCTGACTGTTGATTGTCGGTGCCTCTATCTCTCGAGCGTATGGAATCATATTTGTCGGTGTCCTTTCGTGGCGAAGTCCTTAAAGATTGTCCCAGTTTTGACTGACGAAACTGAGTCGGATATATGTCGTCGCCTGGTCATAATGCTGATAACGTCGTTGCCTGGACGTGTTGCTGTTGCTCCTATAGGATAGATGCTCCGAGATGTCGTCCTTGCATGGACGTGCTAAATGCTGCAACTGATGAATTGCCATGATGCCTCTGTTGGGTGTGATGCATTGGTTGCCAATTTGACTTTGTGCCTACCGATGCGCTAGGTTTTGTTGCGAACTCAACCTTGATTGCGATTGTTGATGCTCCTTTCTGCTGCCGCTTTTGATGCTGACTTTGGATTGTTGTCATCCTATGCCTTTGTTGCTTTTGTCGCTACGCTATCTGAAGAAACCTTTCGCCGTATTTTCTATTTCGGCTATTGCACTTTCTGCTCCTGTTAATATGAAGAACCTGCGCTCAAAGAAAAATTTGTGAGTTTGAGGGGGGGGCGGTTGATTCGCGTTGACTTTGTAGTTTTGACTCTTGATATCGGACGTCTGCCTTGTTTGGGACTCATAACCCCTGCCTGGTTTCCTACCTTGTCCCAGTTTTGAAAAGGGTGTTTGGCCTGAGGGGGTCTCAATGGAGTTGCTTGTATGTTATGTGCATTCTTGTTATTTTAGAACGAAGGGAAAGTTTCCTAATGGTGTGACCGAAGCCGATTTAGGCCGCCTACGTATCCCCATGAGGGAATCAGGTCATGACGTAGTTCATTACAAGTGAAATTGGGTAAAATTAAAATTTCTAGATGTGGGACCGAAGCCGAGACGGCCGCCTACGTATCCACCAAGGGAATCAGGTCGAAACGTAGTTCCAATTATTACATATAAAGGGCAAAATGCATTAAACTAACTATTTCAGGACTCAGCGGGCCGAGGCAGGGGCGCGAGTCCACTTCCTCTTGCTCTGTGTCTTCTATGGTTGAGTCTTCAGCAGGATCATTTCGCACAACTAGACGAATGACCTATTCAATAGTTAAACAATCTCCGGCAAGGAGCACCTCCTTTCTTCTGGCGGTTGGTTGATGATTCAACTTTCTTCCCTTTCATGCGGCGTAATAGTCCCTTCCGCATCTTCTTCATTTTCACTATCATGCTAACACGGGCATCTTCATAACCCTACAGAAAGTTATTGTTTGCATTGAGAGGACCATCTTTCACCAATGACTCCTCCTCGATTAACTCCTCTATTCGCCCTCGAGGTATAACAATTTCCGATGTCGTGTCCTTCTGCACCGGAGTGGTATGCACAATGTCTAGTCTTATCGTGCCCTCGGGAAGTAGGCCTGGGAGTATTTCTGGGAATTGGATGGAGTATTCCTGCGGCTTTCAGCTTCTCATACACTTGAGCTATGGGCTCGGCTAAAGGTGTATAGGTTTTTGTTGGTTTTCTTTCGGCATCTATGCGGGGTTTGGGTCCATTTGGAGTGCGAGTTCGTGATTGTGGTGAGTATTTTGGATATGCTGGTTGGGTATGGTAAACAGGATATGGGGTGGCGCAGTGCTGTGGATTTTGAGTGTTTTGGTTATAGTAAGAACGCGGTGGGCTTTGATACACCGGAAGTTGTTCTGGCCCATGCTCCTGAATGACCATGATGGAGGGTGATGCATCTCTTCTCCTCTGGGAGGTACCTCCGATGGAATTTGACCGCATCGCTCGCTAGTTGCTGTAGGGTCGCCAAGTTTGTAATCCCGCTGTCTTAATGCCTTCTTCCACGGTCGCCATTCTTACGACTTCGCAAAACTTCGCCAATTACACCGATCATTCTTTCATAATATGTCGCGCCCTTAACGATCGCACGAACAAGGTGGTCATTTCGCTCTGCCATTGGGGTTGAACCTTTGTCGCTTCGACCGCCACCTCGGCGTATTCTCCGAAAGTTTCAGAGATTTCTTTTCAAGTTTCATAAGATAAAATCTGTCCAGGACAGTGTCAGTGTTGAACCTGAATCTATCCATGAAATCTTGTGCCATGGCGTTCCAACCATCCCATTTTCGAGGGTCTTGGCATGTGTACCAATACGCCACGGTTAGACTCTGATGAATAGCTTCATGATGATTGCTTGATTTTTACCAACCCCAATCAATTTATCGCAATATGACCTTAGATGAGCTCGAGGATTCCCTTTCCATCAAACATGTCAAATTTGGGCACTTTGTACCCCATAGGTAATTCAACGTCGAGTGCGTGCATAAGTCTTCATATTCTAAACCCTCCTCCCCCTTGTTCGTCTGAATGTTTTTGAATGCCTCTTTCAAGCTACGAATTTCTTTTGCCACATTTTCATCAGCTCTAGCTCGGGTCTGCCTCTCCATTTCCTTGTATTGATCTGTCTCTTGAGAGGATGCATGCACAATAAATGGTTGGCTTTCGATCGGATGTGCTAATCCTCATATTGTTTGTGTGCCATCCGCTCGTATTGGGTGGCTTGGCAATTTGGGTTGAGTCGGGAGATATAAGTAGGTGGAGGTTGAGATGTGTCTCAGTGAATGATCATTTTGGAGGTCGGCTTGCAAATTGGCCGCGAGTGACATTTTGGTGTGGCTGGTATGTTGCGGCCTCTGCGGGAGCTTTGGGGAAGTGGAGGCTCGGGGCTTGTGATACGATTGCATTTGTCCCTTGCTCGGGAGTGGTGCATTCTGCCAATAGCGGGTTTGTGATGTTTGAGCCTTTCTATTTCGGCTTGCATGATTTCCATTTGCTGCAATAGTGTGGCGAGGTGTTGATCATTGGTGTTTCTGCTTTCTGACGCCTCTGCATCCTCTACATGAACGGGGATGAGTCCTAAGTTGTTTCGTCCCGGTGCTTCTGGATTAGTCATTGGAGGATTGTGCTTCTACTAGTCGACGCGAATCAACCTTTTGGGGAATAAGCTAGGCAAAAATAAACCTTTAACAAATGAGGCAAACCAAGTTAGTATAATATGCAAAAGCTGCGGGCAATATATACAAATAAGCAAATTGCAAATCAAGTGCGTGTTCTAACATGTTTGGGACCTCTTTATGCCAGAGGTAGGCCTAAACGCCAGATATGCGAGATTATGATAGATTTGTCCAAGCCTACCCACTGTAATGCTTTCGTTGGAAATGGCGACCAAATGACGGTGCACTTTTCCCAATTTCAGCATGTCATGATTGGGTTTGGATTTGTCTATCATTGTCACGCCACACATAATATGCCGGTTGGTCGTTGGGTTGAGAAACCCGTCGACAAGTTGGTGTCTTCCTAATTGTGGTATCAATGCCAAGGATTGACCCACCTAAGGTAAATGCGTGCATGCCCTAAAATAAAGGGTGGTATAGCTCTATCTTAAGTTTCTAAGATTTGGTTTTTCTAGACGCAAGGTTCCCGAGCGGACAACTCGAGTGAGAAGGCTACGCGGCTGATCAGACGAACCGATCTAACTCCGCGCAGGCGCCAACTCTCTTAAAATTTGGATATTTTTTGAAAGAAATTTGCGGGTGCGCGGAGCACACCAGCGCGTGAGTGTGTGATTTGTGTGAATTTTCCAGAATGGAAGAAATATGAGCGGAATGCCAGTTTAGGGAAAGCAGTAAAGCAAGTAGTAAAAATAAACAAAATACAATACACAAAAAATTAAATGCAAAATAATTGCCAAATAATAGCCCTAGGTCTGTTGTGGTTAAGAACCTAAAATCCCCAGTGGAGTCGCCATTTCTGTCGCGCCCTTTTTCGGCCGCGGCATTTTTTATAAAAATAGCGAATCTGCTAAAAAATGCAAATGTTAGAAAATAAATAATAAAATGCTAAAAGGTTAAAAATGCTAAAATTGCAAAAGGTGCTAAAGTTTAAAAGAGGCTAAAATTTAAAAGGGTGCTAAAAAGGTGCTAATATGCTAAAGGGTTCGCGGAGTCGCCACCTAATTAGTTTGGGTGAATTAGGACACCTAAATGTTTAACTAGTTTAAAGTAAACATTAACTCCATTTTAATGGTCTGCTAAACTTTAATGAGATTCTGGGTAAGGGTTCTTTATTATCCTAAAGGGAAGGGGTTAGGCACCCTAAAGGATCCGCTAACTTGCGGTTGTCCGTTCAAACCTAGGGTTAATTATTATATTAAAATGATTGTTTTGAAGAATGCTTCAAAGTATTTTAAAGGCGGCATGTTGAATAAAGTTTAATAAGACTAATGCTATAAAGAAACAAAACTTTTAAGTATGCATTTATATTATTCATAGATATATGCAATGTTGGTTTATGATCAAAGATATGCTTTTAAAATCAAACGTGTATGACGTAGTGCAAAAGGTAATTTTTGTAATTTTATGATAAGAATGTTATTCAACATAAATTATTTATATTGTGCTAATAAAAGTGCTTGTGGGAAATGCAATTTATTTTATCATGTTAGTTGCGAGTTGAATTATTTAGTAAAGCTTAGACATGCATGACAAGTAACTTAAAGTGCGTTTCCGATTTTAAAACTACCCACCCAATTTATTTATTCCAACGGGCTAATTGTTCTATGTCTCCTTATTAATTACAAAGTTAAAGAATTAGGCAACAATTTAAACAAATAATATAAAAGGTGGATATGATCACGGCTCTCAAGACGTGTGGCGACATCATCTTGTCCTATTTTGTCTTAGGAATCTCTGAAGCGGGAATGCGAATGCGGGTGCACATAGACGCAGGTTGCCATTTGAAGTGGCTTTGTGATGAGTCTCGCCGTGAGACTCTTCATTTTCGCTCCGATGTATGCCATGCAAAGGAAAAGAAGATAAGGATTAGTATATATCCTAATTACTTGAATCATAAAATCTATACACACATGATCTATATTTGTACGTAATCAGCACATAAAATGTGTAAATCAGTTAATAGAATGGCGCAGCTGACACAACGACCAGCAAACAGTAAGGTACAGTAGGGCAACAACATGCAGCAAATAGAGAAAAAGTATGCCAGCCCCTTACTATTGTTTTCAAACTTTAGGCAGAATCGCCCAAAACATGGTGAGTCTAATAACAAGTATTCCTGTCATATATGCATGTATTCAGATTTGGGCTATCATAAATAATAGTTTCCGCATTAACGAAAGCATACGTATGTCTATTCTATTAATTTTACTTGATCTACCTAATAATACGCTAAGCAAATACTTATCAAAACAAAATTAAACTAACTGATTACATGATATTGTACACAAGCACGAGAATGGGGTTATGAATTGAATATAGGATGCAAATAGAGATGTAGCTTCACACAGTGTCATTTAATCTAGCAAGCGCAACCTAGCGGACTGGGGCAAAGTACAAGGCAGTTTGGGAGACTTCACCTATTGACATAGGAACATCTTGATACCTAAATAGGCAAGGGAAGTACACTGTGAATTTGGATTGACATACGAACATGAGGATGAACAGGAGGCTGGTCAGCATCGATATACGTAACCATCTAAGCTCTGCTAAACATTCACATTTATATTTATGCTATACATTTATACATGATCCCCTAGTAAATGAAATAGACATATAAATAGACTCATGAACATATAATCGTCTAGCAGATCGAACATACCCATTCAATCACTCAAGCCTGAAGTATAAGTGTGATGATATTACTACTTGGGGAAGAGAGTTGCTTATACTGGTTTTGGGGGACCTAATACAGATGTGCATGACCTTACTTGGTATAAAACACAACTCACAAGCCTTGAATTGATTCAGAATCACAAGATATAATCAAAACACAACTGAGGTATAAACAGGGACTGATTACCTGTTATATCGTTAGACAACGCCAGTATTTGAAGGGACACAACACGGCTAGTTTTGACAAAACGCATTGGACGAGCAAAGAACTATACAGCTAAACAACATGGTACTTCAGACAGGTTTTCGATCTAGACTCGTATCGCCACCACTGATGCGATTTCGAATAGATAAAAGAACATGGTATTTAAATTTCAACTGTCATATATCCTAGCTTCTACGGTAGACAAAACATCCCATTTATTACATAATATCGAAACACAAAATCCACATAACATAACAGACGATCAACAAAACATCGGGAAGCAATAATAAGTCATTACAACTTACAAAAAATACATGAGAATGCAACAAATGCGAAAGACAAAAATATATTTGAAGGAGATTGATTTTACCTTCTCCGGACAGCGACCCGGGCCAGCGTATCAAGTCGTCGGTACCACTCGGAAAGTTGTTTTTGCTATGCTATTGAAAGCGACGCAGTTTGTGGTCGATTCTAGGCTATTTTGAAAGAAAGGCTTCGGTTAAAAGATGCTAACGGGTTCCCTCAGGTTTCACCTATGTTCTATGATAGTTGGGTTGATTTTTGTTCATGTCAGAATCTCAGAAAGGTGCTAGATTCTGGACGATAGAAAAGGCCATTGCATGTATGTCGATTGGCTTTCGTTAATTGAAAAGGAAGGAGTGCAGGTCCGATCCGCCTACCCTGCTCTTCCCCTCTCTCCCGTATTGTCCTCCCAATCGATGCCTCTTGCATGTGCCTTATATAGCCATGGTTGGGTTCTAATGTTGGTAAGTAAATAAAGGCCGATTTTGGACGATTTGTGTATGGTTCGTGTGATTTGAACCGGTAAGGTAAGGACAGTGTGTTGATATGGTAACTGATTCGAAGCAAGATTTGGTTAGTTATGGTAAGAAATCGTTGGCTGGGTGTGTGTGGGTAAGGAAAGGGTTCGATTCGCCGGATTCTCGGGCGAGAATCACGGCAGGTGCGGCGATGGGGCGAGGTGGTTCTTTGGTTTCTAGTTCTAGGTTTAGGTTTGTTGTTTTTACGATTCGATGATGGAAGAAGAGGCGATCGGTGGGTATAAAAGATAAATGGTAATGGGGCACAGGCGATATAATGTTGTGGGGATTGGGCCTCGTCGTGAAATAAGTGGAAAGGTTTGATTTGGTTTTGCGTTTAATTGGTGAAAGTGGGTAGAGTGGTGGACTGATTTTAATAATTAGGGATGGGAATTGGGCTAGTTAAATGGGTATTAGTTCTAGGTTAGTTTTAAGGTATTAGTTTTAGGTGCTTAATTAGTTAGTTTTTAGGTTTAGTTAATGACAAAGTAATTAATTAATTGTGATTAAATTATCTAATTGTTATAAAATAAATGTGGGTGTGTTATTTAATTAATGCTTAATGCTCTAGAATGCGGCGCTATTAAAATCTTATTATTGCATTATTGCGAAGTTAAATTAAAATTAAAATTGAGTCTATATTAAATTACTTAAATGCTAAATGCGAGTATGATATTTAAGAATCGTTTAAAGCTTTATAAATGCGGTGCTATTAAATGCATATATCAGATTAAAATTGATTTTTAAATTACAAATGATTATGGAATTCTCTTGCGTATTACTAAACGCGACTATGCTACTTGATACGACGTCATTGCTAAATTATTTATTTTATGCATTTATTATTTATTTAAGAATTACGACAAAGCTTAAAGTTAATTAATGCGGGCGCGAGACTCTAAGTGCTTAAAATTCTACGCAAGACGCGATGCCATTATTAGAATATTTATTTATGCCTGTATTTATGTTTTATTGTTGTATTTTATTAAAAAAATCCTTGTAAAAAATTATTTTACAAAATTAGTGTAATTTTATGGTTAATGGCTGGACGGGAGGGTCAAAATTGGGTGTCAACAGTAGTTATAGGAGCCAACTTATGAGGGGTGGTGGAGGTAAGATTGGGATAGCATAGAAAATCGAAGATCCGTAGGTGGTCATAAGATGGAGTCCTACGATATAGAATGTCTGTGGGGGTCTTGTTTTGTAAGGTGCTAGTAGGTAAAATATATTGGAGGTATTCTATCATTTTGACAACATAGACCCAGAAAGATGATGGCAGACATGCATGAAAGAGGGGAGTACGGACCATGTTATTAACAGTGTGAATAATTCGTTCAGTATTACCATTTGAGGGGAGGTGTGAGGACAAGAGAATCGGAACACCATGCCTTGTTGGGAGCAAAAATTAGGGAAAACCGAATTATTAAATTCACGTCTGTTATCACATTGAAAGGATTTTATTGATTTCTCAAACTGGGTTTTAATAAATTTGTAAAACTCAAGAAATTTAACAAAAACCTCAAATTTGAATTTGAGACAGTTTTGAGTGGATAAATCCATACAAAATGTGAAAATCATCTAATAAAACAAGATAGAATTTGTGACTTAGAGAGCTAACAACAGGAGAGGTCCACAAGTCAGCATGAACAATGTCAAATGGTGAAACTGTAATACTCATTGAAGACAGAAAAGGAAGACGAGTATGCTTGTCAAGCGGGCAAGAAAAACAGTTTTGGACAAGTTTCTTATTATTACATTTAATACGCTGATTATTTCTAAGAAAAGAAAAAACATGATCTCCTGGATGTCCGAGCCTATTATGCTAGGTGGATGGATACAATGTAGCAAGGGAAACTGGTTGTTGAGAGCAGAGAAACCAAAAGGGTCAATAATCTACAGACACCCAATTATTACGAGTGAATTTCCTAACAGATATCAACTTTTTAATAATTTGAGGGGTGTAGAGGACATGGTTACGTGAGAAGGGTGGATGGGGATTTTTAATGTGTGTATTGCCATAACCTGCAATTGGAATGCAGTGACCATTGCCAACAGTAATGTATTGAGGATACTTTAACCGAAACAGTTGGGAAAAATTACCTGAAGAGTTGGTCAGGTGTGATGTGGCTCCGGAGTCCATATACCAATTATTGTCGTGCGATTGTAGAGTGAGAGTGTTGAAAGCTTGATCCAAATCAGTGGGTTGCATCTGCAGAGCCGACATCAGATGGGATTGTTGAGGAGATGGGCCTGTTGGTGCTGGACCGAGAATACTTTGGCCGCCATCGCTGCGGCTGGGCTAGCTGGCGATGTGCGATCGGCGATGTGCTTCTTTGGCGATGTGGCGCCTCTGCTTGTTGTTGTCGCGATCGACCAATGCTGGCGAAGCGATGTGGCGCCTTCTTCTTCTTTGTTGTGCCTTGCCTTTGTCGTGACCCTTCCCCTTATTTCTTTGCCCTTGTCCTCTGCTGCCTCTGCCTCAACCGCGACTCTGCTGCTGCTGGTTGTCCAGCGGTGGTGGAGCAGTGGTGATGGTCGGCGACTGCAAGTTTTCGACGGCTAATGCTTTTTTATTGTGCTCATCTTGTTTAGCACGTCGTGTTTCTTCCAACAACAATTGTGAACGCGCCTTGTTGAAGGTTGGAAGTGGATCAGTCTGTTGAATCATTATTGCAAGTAGGGCTGCTCAAAAGGTTAAAACCAGACCGGACAAGACCGAGGACCGAAAAATCGAAACATTAGGACCGAAGACCGAACCGAATTTATCGGTCCGATCCAGGTCATTTTCGGTCTGGTCCGGTTAGTTGGACCGAATGCATTGGTTCCAGACTTTCAGCACCCCCCAGCCAGCCCCACAGCCAGCCTCCCAGCCAGCCAAGACATATTGACATATCAAATATAAGTTGTAAATTAGTGAAACTTTAAATGGTCATAACTTTGCGCTCGGACGTCCGTTTGATCTAATCTTTTTTATTTCGCGTATTTTTTCGAGATGAAGCCATCCCAAACGGACTAAACCGTTTTCTTCAGCCGATTTCTCTAAAAACGTCCTTCTTGGCAATCAATTTCACTTTCCCCCAAATGTTACATTTTTTCCCTTTTTAAAGCTAAATATCTCGCGATATACAATAGATTTCAACGTTCAAATTTCGTGGTAATGTGTCCGAGAATGTTAATTTCAGTATTGAAAATTAAATTTAAAAAAAAAACACAAAACAAACCGGCCCCGTAACCCGACCTGGAATTATATATATTATATATTAGGAATTTAGAAAATTAGGAATTATATATATTATTTATATTAGAAATTATATAATTCAATATATATTAGAAATCATATATATTATATATATTAGGAATTATATCATTCAATATATATTAGAAATTATATATATTATAATATAATATATATTTAAAATTCGGTACGGACCGAACGTGGACCGGACAGAAAATCGAAAAAAAAAAAGCTAAGGACCGAGGACCGGACCGAAAATAACCGGTTCGGTTCGGTCCGATCTTTTTTTCGGTCTGGACCGACTTTTGTGCAGCCCTAGTTGCAAGAGTATCATATTTTCCTTTTGGTAATCCTACAACGAGTTGTAGTACCATTTTAGTCTCAGAAACTGTTGTCCCAACATGAGAGAGTTGGTCGGCGGCAAGTTTTAGTTGTTTGCAATAGTCAAACATGTTGTTAAAATTCTCAAGGCGAGTGTTGTTGAACTGCTCCTCTAAATACACCGCCCGAGTATTTTTATTATCCTGAAATATATCTTCTAAGCGTACCCAAAGTTCGCGTGCCGCAGCACCAGTTTTCAGGATAGTACACAACAAGTCTTTTGAGATGGTACCATAGATCCATTGTTTAACAATTGCGTCAAGACGACGACATGTCGAGTCATCAATCTCAGAGGGGCGAGGGATTGAATCATCAATGTGGTCGAGCACGTTATACGCGTAGGCATGGATATAAAATAGTTCTACCCACATAGAATATTGACATTCTTCTTGGTCAAGAATAATAGGGACAAAATTTTTGATGTTTGTGACAGCAAATGTCGGATGAAAAGAATACTTTGAGGAAGAAGGGGTGTCAATTAATCCGGAGGTAGAACCAGTGGATTTAGGAGAGGTAGGAGGAGACATAATAGCCACAGGGTTAGAAATTCAAAGGAAAAAGCCGCCACTGCCGAGAGGAGGGTGGGTGGGCGGCGGAAATCAGTATAGAATTTCTAGGGTTTAGGGATTTTAGGCTACTGATACCATGTAAGATGTTGAAATAATTTTCCTTAGAAATTTTTTTCATTAATCACAATATATATAGTTGTACAAAGGTGATTCCTAATACAGTAAAAATCCTAAATTACCTTAAATACATGATACTAATAAATACAATATATATTGTGAATATTTGAAGAATATTCGCTAATAGGACCATTTGGTCACCTTATTCCATTTTCATCTCCATAGTCCATAGCCTTAGCCCAAGTAGGAGGAATTCAAATTTCATTCATATCCACTCCCAAAAATATCAAAAGACTCCCTAAAGTCCCTTCAAACTTAACCCACTTTGTAAACCTAGTTGAATTTCCGGTAGAATAGTGTATTTTTTCTTGGTTGGAGGCTTCTCATTTATGCAATATATAGGTGTTTACAATTACAAACCTAATTGTATAAGGATCTCTACCCTAATTACATTAGAATAATAATTACAGAATATGTGGAGAATATTTATTTATTTTCTATCACACCCCCTCAGTTGGAGGGGAGGCGGCCGCACGCTCGATCTGAATTAAGAGTTAACCCAAGTTTCCGAAAAAGATTACGAAGCCAAAGCACTTCGGCCGTTGCACTTTTCACATCTGGATATTCTTTTTTTTTTTTTTGATAATTCAGGTTTCGGGGTGGCCTTAGTACCCCATATCGCTAGTACCTGCACAAGTACTGGTACTATGCTCCTGGAGGCGAATGGAACCCGTTCTTAGCCGCCACCGCCAGGTAAATCGCGGGATGTGCGTCCCGCATTCAGTGTCTGATCGCCACCAACGGATCAATGCTACAAGGTCCGACCCCCCAACAGAGATTGTCTGAGGGAGTATCAAACTCACACTGCAACATGTCCGCGCGGTTAAGCTACCAGACTTTAATACGAGACATATGCCCCGGAGAACGTATCCGCCGAGAATCGAACTTGTGACCCTAAGGCCACAAATTTGACTAATGGCCACTATCTTTGGATCACATCTGGATATTCTTCCTCAGTAGAGGAGCGAGCTCGTGTATTGGATCCATGTATCCTTTATCCAATTTCGAATAGTTAATGGGCAAAATTGACAATTTTTCTATAATAAATAAACAAATAGAAGAATAGGGACGGCTGTTGTTCCCCGTCCACTGCTCCCAATGGGCAAACCTATACAAGTATACATTTTGTTGCTCCCAAAAGATCTCATTGACTAATTGGTCCACCACTTAAACGTTATTTTTGAAGCTGCTAGTTTGAATCTCCCAAACAAAACTTTGATTTAAAAATTCAGTGCTTGAATGGGCAAGCAACGCAGTCTAGCTAAGATCCAGGCATAGGAGATTACGTACGATTAATGTTTCTTGGTATTCCCACACTATTGGACGCACTATCCAACTACAAACTAGTAGTAAGGAAAATTGGCTATAATATAAGAAGTAGCTTATTCTCTTTCTCATTAAGAGAGTAAGAATTAGCAAAAAGAAAGAGAACATTAATGACAAAGGATGATAATGTTATTCATGTAGTAATGCTGCCATGGTCTGCATTTGGTCACCTTATTCCATTTTTCAATCTCTCCACAGCCTTAGCCGAAATCGGAGGAATCCATGTTTCATTCATATCCACTCCCAAAAATATCAAAAGACTCCCTAAAGTTCCTCCAAACTTAACTCACCTCGTAAAACTAGTCGAATTTCCCATGCCAGTTCTTGATGACAAGACTCTTTTGCCTGAAGATGCTGAAGCTTCCGTCGACGTTCCTTCAGAAAAAATTCAGTACCTGAAAGCCGCTTATGATCTCCTCGAAAAACCAATCAAACACTTCATTGCCAATGAAAAACCCGATTGGATCATCGCTGATTTCGCGCAACATTGGGTAGTCGATATTGCTGAAACCTATGACATTCCCCTTATTTACTACTGCATCTTCGGTGCTGCAGCGACGGGTTTCTCCATCGCTGCAACATCTTTAGGCCAAGTGCCTGAAATATTAACCTCGCCGGTGTTTAAAATGCTGGATTTCCCGTCAACTTTGGCTTATCGAAAGTACGAGTCATTAGAGCTTATGTCGACATGTTATGTTGATGATGCCTCGGGTGCGTCATTTGCTCAACGTGGGTCTGAAATACTTTTTGCGTGTAGAGCTATTGCTATACGTAGTTGCAAAGAATTCGAAGATGCGTACATAGATACTTTACATAAGATTGTTGATAAGCCTGTATTTCCCGTTGGATTATTAGCAACAACATCGTCACCATCAAAAAACATTAACAATGATCCATCGTTGAAGAATATCTTCAAATGGTTGCATCAACAGAAGGACAAATCAATTTTATTTGTAGGATTTGGGAGCGAATGTAAACCGAGTAAAGAGGAAGTAGATGAAATAGCTTATGGGCTTGAGCTTTCTGGGCTACCATTTATATGGATACTACAAAAACCTAATTGGGGTTCCGATGAAGTGGGTCCTTTGCCGGAAGGATTTGGGCCGAGGACTGTAGAAAAAGGGGTGGTCCACATTGGATGGGCCCCACAGAAAGAAATTTTGGCCCATCCTTCAATTGGGGGTACACTAGTTCAAGGGGGGTGGGGTTCCGTAACGGAAAGTTTACAGCATGGTCACGTTGTTGTTGTTCTGGCATTCGTGTATGATCAAGGTTTTAATGCGAGATTTCTAATGGAAAAAGGGTTGGGAATTGCAGTGGAGAGAAACGAAGAAGACGGGTCGTTTAGTAGAAATGAGATTGCGAAAGCAGTGACATATGCTATGGTTTTGAAGGAAGGTGAAGGGCTTAGAGATCGAGCCAAAGAAGCTGCAGCTATTTTTCAAGATCAGAATCTTCACGATTCGTATGTTGCTAAGTTTGTTGACTATCTCAAAAATATTTCTACTGATTAAAACCACTCATATTAGGTTGCAATTGATCTTCTTCCACTTTCAATGTAATGTAGTTGCTACTTCTTATTGTAATGAATACATTAAAATTGCCAGGGTACATTTTCCAGAAAATTCATTAGTAGTAGTACTATCAATTTATCAGGTCATTTGAAAAATATTACTCCCTCCGTTCCAATTTAACTATTTTTTTTTTGGTTTATCTCAGAAAAAGTGTATCTTTCTATATTTAGTATGTTTTCCCATACCAACACAAGTTACCACAAGATTTAAAGGACTATACACATCCTTAATTTAAGATCATAAAATTTAAAAGTCTCCTTTTATTTTTTAAATTTTGTGTCATGCCAAACTAAGACATTTAAAATGGGACGGAGGGAGTACAATCTTACAGGTAATACCATTTATTTAAAATTAGTTGGTTACCAAGAATAAATGATATTTTCTCCGTATCAATTTAAGTGTCTTAGTTTGACTTGACACGGAGTTTAAGAAATAAATGAGACTTTTGAATTTTGTGGTATTAAATTAAAAATGTGTGAGGTCTTTTAAATTTTGTGGTCTTAAACTTGCCTTGAGATTAAAAAAACTTACTAAATATAGAAAAAAATACTTTTTTGGGACATACTAAAAATGAAAATTAGACACTTAAATTGGGACGAAGAGAGTAAATAACTTGATGTACCATGTTAAATAAACTTAATAAGGTTCTATTTTCATTTTACCTTTAGTCTTAATTCTGCTTCTCCTATCCTGAGCCTCACAAGAAATAACACATTAAGAAAAAAGTCAAAACAAATAAAATTATAATTCTCCACATAATACTAGCAATTATTCAAAAGGACACAAATGGACATTGTACCTGTAAGATGATATTAATCTCTCTTGGTGAGTCTTTTATTAATATCAAGGTATATATAGAGTACAATATTCATCCATTATACAATAGGAATCCTAAGCCTATACAAAAGAGGAATCCTAAGCCTATACAAAAGAGGAATCCTAGTCTTACCATAATTATATTTACACAATATATGGAAATATTCTAATTATGGGTAGAGAATATATTATTTCCTATATTTACATGTTTACACACCCCCTTAGTCGGAGCGGGAGGAGGCCGGACGCAGAGACTGAATCTGAAGTCAAGAAACAACTGTCTGGGAAGTCCTTTGGTAAATATGTCTGCATACTGATACGATGATGGAATATGTAACACTCTGACATGGCCTAGAGCAACTTTCTCACGAACAAAGTGTAGGTCTATCTCAATGTGTTTGGTTCGCTGATGCTGAACCGGATTATGAGACAAATGATGGCAGAGATGTTATCACAATACACAATAGATGTCTGACCCAAAGGACACTGAAGTTCTAAAAGTAAGTTTCTGAGCCAACAAATCTCAGCTACTACATTTGCAACGCCTCTGTACTCGGCAGATCAGATCTAGATATGGTAGTGCATTACCGCAGACCAAGAAATCAGATTATCCCCTAAGAAAATACAAAAGTCGGAGGTGGAGCGTCGCGTGTCCAGACATCCTGCCCAATCTGCATCCGTATATGAGAGCAACCTGTTTGGCGCAGAGGGGTATAGGTGCAAACCATAATCATGGGTACCCTTAATGTATCGAATGATACGCTTAAGAGCAGTGAAATGAGGCTCCCTGGGGCATGCATGAATAAGCACACCTGCTGAACAACATAAGCTATGTCTAGCCTGGTAAATGTGAGTTACTGAAGTGCGCCTGCAAGGATCCTGCAGCAGTATGATCGAGACCTGAGCACCATCCATAAGATCGAGCTTAGATTTGAATCGACTAGAGTAGGCATAACTTTGCATTCGCCATCTTAGCCTCAGACACTATCTCCTCTGCATACTTACGCTGACACAAGAACATGTGATTGGCAGACCTGGTCACTAATATCCCCAAGAAATAACTCAGCTTTTCCAAATCAGTCATTGCAAATTCGGACTTAAGCAAGACAATAATCTCATTTTTCAATCTATCTGAGGAGGCAGTCAGAACAATATCATCCACGTACAGTAATAAGTAAGCAGTGCTACTACCTCGATGAAAAATGAAGAGTGATGTATCACTCTTGCTGCATACAAACCCAATCTGCAAGATATACATGACAAAACGATCATACCACGCATAGGGAGTCTGTTTCAGGCCATATAGTGACTTACGGAAACAACACACATAGTGAGGGACTGCTGGATGGGTGAACTCAGACGGCTGATGCATGTACACTGTTTCTCTCAGGTCCCCATGTAAGAATGCATTCTTCACATCAAGTTGATGGATCGGCCAGTGTTTGCCCATGACAATGCTCAAAACTGTGCGAATAGGAGCCGGTTTGACAACCGGGCTGAAGGTCTCTCCACAATCAATGCCCTTCTGCTGATTTGTGTCATTAGCCACAAGACGGGCCTTATACCTCTCAAGATCCCCATTGTCTCTGAACTTGTGACGAAAAAGCCACATACATCGAATTACATTCACCCTCTTAGGTCTAGGTACTAAATCTCACGTGTGCTGTTTAGTTAAAACATTAAATTTCTCATACATAGTCGCATTCCAATTAGGGTCTTGTTTGGCCAATTTTGGGTTTTTGGAAGTGGAGAGATGGTTTGGGCAGACAAGTTGAAATGGACTTTGGGTTTGAAGATTTCATGCTTTGAACGAGTTTCCATTGGATGAGTAGGGACAGTGGGTGGCGGAGTGGTGTCTGAGACGGGGGGTAAAGTTGGATAAGGAGAAGGTGGGGGCGAAGCCGCGGCGCTAGAAGGTTCACAGGCTTCTTTGATGTTTGGGCGCAGCGGTGCCTCAGCAAAGGGCGCGGCCATTGCCGACGGTATTCTCAAGATTGCTCATCGAAATCGGCCGCGCGCCTCCTCGGGGCGCGGCTCTGACGACGGAACAGAG
Source organism: Przewalskia tangutica (assembly GCA_029844215.1). Lineage (NCBI taxonomy): Eukaryota > Viridiplantae > Streptophyta > Magnoliopsida > Solanales > Solanaceae > Przewalskia > Przewalskia tangutica. Next base: position 21,315,920 of record CM056731.1, on the reverse strand, counting down.
GACGTGAGCTGTTCGAGGATGAGGGGAGAGATGGCAGACTCGTCAATGTGGTCTCGTCGAATGTGACGTGACGAGATATGTGGATTTGACGAGTCGACAAGTCATAGCATAGATAGCCCCTATGGTTTGGGGAAATCCTAGGAAGACACAGAGAGTAGACCTAGGAGCAAGCTTGTGAGGGACGTTAGAACTGAGGTTGGGATAGCACAGACAATCGAAAATCCGTAGATGATCATAGGAGGGGGCTCTATGGTAGAGGATTTCGGTAGGGGGCATATTGTGAAGAGTGCTAGTAGGGAGAATATTTAGAATGTATTCTGACATTTTAGCAGTATATACCCAGAAGGAAGGAGGGAGGGAGGCATGAATCAATAGGGTGTGAATCATATTGTTAATGGTACGTATGATTCTTTCAGCTTTACCGTTTTGTGGTGAGGTGTGAGGGCAGGAGAAGCGAAAAACATGTCATTATTTGTACAAAATCGGTGAAACATAGAGTTATTGAATTCACGACCATTATCGCACTGAAATGATTTTATACTTTTTTCAAATTGTGTGTGGATAAACTTGCGAAACTCAAGAAATTTGGCAAACACTTCTGATTTTAATTTAAGAGGATATAACCAAACATAGTGTGAAAAATCATCAAGCAATACAAGATAATATTTATGATCGAGAGAACTAGAGATAGGAGATGTCCATACATCAGCATGTATAATATCAAAAGGAGCAAGTGTAACACTAGTAGATGATTTAAACGGAAGACGAATATGTTTGCCTAAAGAGCAAGAAACACAATTTTGGGCAAGTTTCCCATTACAAGCAATGAAATTATTGCCTTTAAGAAAATTAAAAACTGGGACTCCTGGATGACCAAGCCTATTATGCCAAGTTGAAGAGGAAACAACCGCTAGAGTGACGGGAGAGCAAGATCCGCAATGAGGTGGAAGTGAATGGATAGAGATCCCCCGTGCTATTGCATCTCGTAAGAGATGTCCCCGTATGAAGATCCTTCACAGTAAAACCAAAAGGGTCAAAATCCACGGAGACAGAATTATTACGAGTAAATTGGCGGACAAATATGAGGTTCTTAATCATGTGTGGGGCATATAGGGTGTTTTTTAGGGAGAAGGGTGGATGAGGAGGTTGTGTGTATGAGGTACCATACCCTTTAACTGGAATGTGTTGTCCACTACCAAATGTAACATATTGAGGATGCTTTAAACTTAACAGTTTAGGGATAGTACCTGCATATTGGGTGACGTGAGATGTGGCGCCTGAGTCCATGTACCAAGTATTGTTAGGCTGTTGCATGGAGAGTCTTTGAATGTGTCCCAACTCGATGGGTGTCATGCGGATGAGGTCGCAAAATCGACCTTGCGTAAGTGGACTCTTTGTGAGGTCGAGCGGGCCCAACAAACCGTGGTAAGAATACGGATTGTAGGTCGCTAGTCGAATGGACTCGATCTGCCGCTCTCAACTTTCGCGTCGCGGCTATGTCTTGAAGCGTAGCGCGTGCGTCTGCTGGCGAGTCACGGCCCGGTGTTCGCGATCCTTGTTGTTATTGTTGTTCTTTGGTTACATTGGCCGCGACCGCACCCACGACCACGACCTCCTCTGTCGCGGCTCCTGCCACCGCGTCCCTGCTACGGTTGAGAGTTTTCTGGCGGCGTTGGATCTTGAGGGCGCGTTTCGACCGCTAATGTCTTCTGATTGTGCTCATCCTGCTTAGCACGTCGAGTCTCTTCGAGCAACAACTGCGAGCGAGCTTTGTTAAAGCTGGGTAACGGATCTGCCTGTTGAATCATGGTGGTCAAAGTATCATATTCGCATTTAGGAAGGCCAGCAATCAATTGTAACACCAGTTTGGTGTCAGTAACAGGCTCGTCGACAGCAGCAAGTTGATCCGTCAATAGATTTAACTGTTTGCAGTACTCAGTCACGTTGGAAAAGTTTTCAAGACGTGTATTGTTAAATTGCTCTCTAAATACACTGCACGGGTGTGCTTATTGTCCTGAAAAAATTTCTCCAAACGATTCCATAACTCTAGGGCTGTGGCGCCAGATTTCATGATAGTAAGAAGAAGGTCCTGAGAAATACTACCATAAATCCACTGTTTGACGTCAGCGTCTAGACGACGCCAAGTAGACTCATCAACCTCCGGAGGGCGCAGAATGGTGTCATCGATGTGATCAAGCACGTTATAGAGACATGCATGATTACGAAGCTTGATTCGGAGGAGAATCTCGATCGCTTTCTTGATCAAGAAGAATGTGAATAGAGTTCTTGATGTTTGTAACAGTTAGGGCTAGATGAAAAGAGGATGACAACGTGGTGGTGGGATTTGTGGAGGTAGAAGATTCAGAAATTGTGGAAGATTCAGGGATAGCCATTTAGAGAACAAAGGAATGAAGAAGAAAACCTAGAATTTGTAGGGGGGTTCTTGGTTGCGGTAGGAAGAAAGAGTTCTAGGGTTTTGGGTGTTTGACTCTTGATACCATGTAAGATGATATTAATCTCTCTTGGAGAGTCTTTCATTAATATCAAGGTATATATAGAGTACAATAGGAATCCTAAACCTATACAAAAGAGGAATCGTACGTCTTACCATAATTATATTTACACAATATATGAAAATATTCTAATTATGGGTAGGGAATATATTGTTTTCTATATTTACATGTTTATTGCATGGTTGCTCTTTTGTATCCTGGTCAACGTATGAGAAGTGATATTTACTGTAAATATTGCAATTTTATCTTTGTAGGCATTTAAGTGATATTTACAGTTCTTAATCAGTTGCTTAAATGTATTGACATTCATCCTTCTTTCTGGTTTATCAATATTCTTTTGACAGAAAATGTTTCTTCTAATTATTCCTTGGTTCTATAGATTTTCTTGCTCCCAAAAGCACCCATATAATCTGATTGAGTATAGGTACCACTTAAAATTCCATTTTATTAGTACAATAATAGTACTTAGACTTGAATTTGCAAGCAAACTCTCTCCTATTCTTGCCACATGATGGCAAACAAGATCCTAGGTGGGGGCTTGTACTTAGTATTCCCATGCGCACACATGAAAATGCATGATCCAACCTCGTACACCAAACTTTTAAGGAAGTTTTGCTAATATATAAGAGCTATATCTACTTTTCTTTCTCATTCACACAAATAGTAGAACTAAGAGAGTAAGAATTACTTGGCAAATAAAGAACAAAAATGAGAAAGGATGATAATGTTCATGTAGTAATGCTACCATGGTCTGCATTTGGTCACCTTATTCCATTTTTCAATCTCTCCACAGCCTTAGCCGTGTAATCGGAGGAATCCATGTTTCATACATATATATCCACTCCCAAAAATATCCAAAGACTCCCTAAAGTTCCTCCAAACATAACACACCTCCTAAAACTAGTGGAATTCCCATTGCCAATTCTTGATGACAAGACTAGAAAAAATTCAGTACTTGAAAGCAGCTTATGATCTCCTCCGAGAACCCGTCAAACAATTCATTGCTGGTCGAAAACCTGATCGGATTATCGTTGACTTCTTCCAGTATTGGATAGTTGAGATTGCTGAAGCTTATGATATCCCTATGATTCACTTCAGTATTTTCTCATCTGCTTCAAGAGCTTTCTTGATTGCTGCAAGAGCTTCAGGACCAATGCCTGAAAGTCTCACATCAACCGCTTCTGAGAAGCTGCATTTTCCATCAACCTTAGCTTATCGAAACTATGAAGCCTTAGAGCTTTTCTCCTCATCTTTCCAGGAAGACACCTCAGGGTTATCATACGCTGAACGTTCAGCCAAGGTATTGGGTGCATGTCGAGCTATGGCTATACGTAGTTGCAAAGAATTCGAAGGTGATTACTTGGATGCTGTCTAAACTCATCTCTAAGCCTATAATTCCAGTTGGATTACTACCACCTGAAACATCATCACAAGGAGGAAACCTCAACGACGATAAAATCTTAAAATGGCTCAATCAACAGAAGCCTATGTCAGTTTTATTTGTAGTTCACACTTCACAGGGATCATTAGCTATTACTTCATCCACTCGCGTTTTCCCCCCTACTAGGCCTTATTATTTGCTTCAGAAGAGCCATCTTTGGGACATTCCAATGTTCTATATGCCTGCATACTTTTCCAGATTTCTTATCGAAATAGTATTTTGTATAACCAGTTGCTGCAATAAAATATATATAGAGTTTAAGGGCAATGACAAGAACCAAAAAAGAATGAAGCAGTGACTTTACGAACCTGAAAGAATGGGCTTCCATGGAAATGACAGTATACAACTGAAACGCCAATGACCAATCACCTTCTCCTGTATTTACAAACACGCACACTTGGTAAACATCAAAACTAAGGAAAAATTCATCTCATCAGAAGACATAACTTTTTTACTGCTATCCGAATCAATTGTGAGCTAACCTCCAAGTCCTCCCACTTCATAAGTTTCATATTTGAAGTTTCAACGAGGTAACCAAAATTAGTACAGTTCCTTTTAAACCGACTAAGCCCTTTGAAGGAAACCTGCTGGATGCGCAAATTCACAGTTCTCTTCATATGCATCAAGGGTCAGGTTCCCTGAAGCATAAGATAGAAAAAAAACTTTAAGCTAATTGGATCTGCAAGTGTCAATACTTAATAATTTATCTCATTAACAGCAAATTATCAAGTTCTGTCACAACTTATTGTAACTTAACTATATATAACTGTTTAGCTCTTCTTTGTAAGCATTATTGCTGCTTTTGCATTAGGCTTAGTTTATTACTGGCTGCTTTTCTTGCTGCTTATTTCTAATGGAGTTCAAAGGTTAGTAATTTCATTATCACTAATTTAGTCATACTGCACAAACTAAGTTGATCAAATAGTATGACACTACAAGAAATGAGAATTTTAGTAGCTATATAAAAGATTAATATAGCAATCCCTCTGATTTAAGTCTGACTGGTTGATTGAAAATGTTACCCTCCATCCGATTTTATATGATCCACTTTGACTGAGTGCGGAGTTTAAGAAAGATTTTTTGAAATATTTAGTCTAAAATAAGCCATATATATTTGAGTCATTATAAATAATCTCATTAGGAGTAAAAGAAAAGTTTACAGTCATTTATAAATATAACAAGGTATCATTCTTTTTAAATTTTTGATCTAAAACAAGTCATATATATTTTTGTTGCTGTAACTATCTCATTAAGAGTAAACGCAACGTTTAAAGTCAATTTGTTTCTAAAATATAAAAAGGTATAATCGTTTTATGGAAAAACTAAAAAAGAAATTGCATCTCATAAATTGGGACGGAGGAGGGAATAGTTAATTGTCTTCAAGAAAGTACCTGTAACAAAGTAGGATCTTTGGAAGTCATCTTTAATGGTATCAAACACAAGGGCCAGACCCATCAACTGCAAGTTCCAAATTCCCCTCCGAAGAAGCTTCAGCACCCGTAGGAGAATGAAAAAATGATGCAGCAATGCCAAGAAACTCAGACCTATACCAAGCCATTTTGAGCAGCAAATTTTGAGACTCAGAATCTTGGCTGCTCTGCTAGTACTAGTACTAGTATTGTTGGATGAGTTACTTGTTGAGTTTTCAACATTGCATCGCAATAACTTATGTATTTTCTGTGAGATGTAACGTGTAAAACGGGAAAATAACAACAATGACTATTTGTTAGAAATCTGGAAATTAAACAAGTAAATGGTTCGATTGAAGTTTCAATCTTTTCTTAAGATAATATTGCCCCGTATACCCTTTCAACGGTGGTATGCCAACTTATCTCCCAAGATAAAACAACAATCAAACTAATGAGCAAATGAGACTCAAGAGTTTGCAATAGGTTTGAGTGTTTGATTGCAAGAGAGGAAGAACAATTTTTCAGAAATTGTTAAGCGTAGAATGTCAAGTGTTTATAAAATTCAGCCATTTATAAAATGTTGATAAGGAGACCCTTCAACTAGCCAATTTATGGCTTTGAATGATCAAGTAATGGCCATTAGTATAGAGTTACAATTCACCAAGAATTACCGAATTCAAGAAAGAAATAACGGCGAGTTAATCCTCCAAAATCACCAAACGCCGCTTTATTCTTCTCCAACGGATCGAAGACGGCCAAGGCCGCGCCTCAGGAAGGCGCCGTGGCGCCAGAACTTTAGAGGCGCAACGCCGCGGCCCTGCAGAGTGGCGTCGTGGCGCCGAAACTTCATGGACTTAGCGCCGCGGTCCTGCATGAAGGCGCCGCGCTCGCCTGAAGACCACTGTCCTTGCGCCGCGCCTGCAAGCGACTCGTTCATCTTTTAACACATCAGACACTTCGCCTTTCATTTACCAACGCGAAACCTACGCTATACCAATACCTATTACCTTACGCCTCAAACACTTCAGATACGTATCAATATCTCTTCCATTTAGGAAATTATGATCTTTAAGAATGTGACACGCGTGAAAACAGCGTTCCAACGCATGCGCCCTAATTATTCGATTCGGAATTAAATAGGATTAACTATATTTCACGTTTAATAAATATTTCCAACATTTTCTGACTACCATTTGGCCGGAAAATGGAACGTCGGTCGCTGTACTGGAGGTTGGGAATTCTAATGGAAGTAAAAGTTGCCATAGCAAAGACGCAGAGAAGTTGGTAGTTGGAAATTGAAATTGGACTGTCATTTGTCTCACGGTTTGCCTTATAAAATATCTCTGTCCTCACTAAATACTGACCACAAAAAAGGAGGCCAAAAAACAAATGGACTTAAAAAAGATATTTTGTTGTTCTTTTTGCATTGATGAAATACTATTGTTTTTACAATGCAATCTTATTATGCGAGTACATGGTACGTTCACTGAATATGTTGTTCATGACTACATTGTACTGATCAGGACACAAAGTTGACACGTCAGCAGCAAACTCATTTATTTTAAATAACAAAATAATCCTTCCGTCCCAAAATATTTATCATATTTTTCTTTTTAAGAGTCAATTTGATTATAAGTTGCAATTCTTCTCATATTAATATGATGAACTAATATAGCTTAAATTCTTTATCAAAATTCATTTAATTTGACTAGAAGGAGTAGTTTTTTTTTTTGTAGCTAAATATCAAAGAAGGGAGGTACATATATTGAGACCAGAAGAGAGGTATGTGTTACAAGCCAAAACCTTGGGGGATGTCCGAGAAATTATCCCTAATTAGTAATCAAGATAAATCGATGATATCAATTCTCCATTATCTCAGATAAAATAACTTTTAAGAGAATTTAATATGAGACATTGTAATATGAGATATAGTACAATACGTTGTAGTCTGCACAATTTTATGCCCAAAATTGAAGTCCTAATTTGAACCTCTTCTACAAATTACTGCAACAACCAACTGCGCCACAATTGTTTACAATTTGAACTTGTGTAATGCAGACAGTGAAATACTAACAAGGCAAGTTCACATCTCTAGCATTTCCAGTGGGTTCAATCTTGTACAACTATGGACTCGGACAAAAATCTACCACCTTGCCTCCAAAATGAAGTCCACAAAACAATTAATAAAGTATTTCCAAAATCATGTCTTTTTATCAAGTGTTTTCTAAAAAGAAAAAGACTAGGATTAACAAATCAATTCAATAACACCAGGTAGTATAGAAAACTTCCTAGGTAGGAATCCTAAGAATTCTCCATCAGACTGCACATATAGGGAGCCACTACTGCCAATCTCTTCAATTTCAATTGAGCGTGCCCTGCAACGACAAATAAAAACTGTTGAATAATCTCATAAACAAAAATCAAGCTCTAGTTAATAAACAGTTAATTTCAAGTGTCTATGAATCATGTACAAATGAAAAAATGCCAGAGAAATTTAACTCGGCTTTTATGCTTTGAGAAAGAACATTTTGCATTAAAAGCTTCACAAGAAAACATGAATGAAGAGAACGAAAAACAGCCCAGTCACAGATGAGAGGCGTGATTCAAGTACAAATACACACCCCTTAAAGTGGATCTTCTATGTTCCTATAGATATTGTAATATAATGACCTGGGAAACCTCCAACACTAGAGGTATCATTAAAAAAACAAAGATCATAAACACATTACTTTCTGAATTGAAACAAAAATCAGTAACTATGTCAAAACTGACATCTTTTGAAGATGTAACATGCACCGTTAAACTAATGTAGTTTCAGCAACGAGGTAACTTGGAATTCACAATATGAATTTGAAGAAGAGATGAAAAATATTTTTTTCTTTCTGAAGCAGTGGCGGAATACCTTCGTGAAGATACATTTTTCACTGATAAGTGTGTTCCGTTGTACAACTTATGTCCTTTGAGAACGAAATCATACCACTTGAAGTCCTGCAGAATAACCACCTACACATAAAGTAATTAGTCATAGTAACTCATATCTAAGCAGTTCTTGGGGAACAGTGATGTTGAAAATAATGACCAAGGACAGGGAAAGAGAAATCATTCCACCTCATAATCCCCACTTGAGGGGTTGGCATTTGGTGTAATCTTCATTCCACCACCAAAATATTTTGCATTCCCAATGCAAAGAGCAGTTACTTGTGAACATACTTCCCATTCACCCTCATCAACCTAGATCATCATCATGTTTTTCTACTGATAAGTAAAGACAAGCAAAGCAGAAAGACTGAATAATATATCTTGATTACACAGAGCAAAATGACCCCCCGTTATCCTTAGAATAGTTGAGAGATACCCAAGCCCTGTAGGTAAACCAAACTTCAAACTGACCTTGATCCTTAGATCTTGGTTATGGTGCCGAAAGAAAGCTTGCAAAGCACCAATAACATAACATAAGTTCCCAAACTTCTTGTACCTTGATGCATAATAACCTGCTTTTGCACTTCTGCAAAACATTAAGTAAATTATGAGGTTCAATCAGATGTATTTCCTGATCAGAAGCGGCACACAAGAATAAGACTACTCACTAAGAATGGAATAAAGACGACAAAGCGAGTTATTTTGGTTCCTTTCCATAATTTGCTATACTAGATTTTTTTTTATAAGGAATTTGCTATATGCTAGATTCAGTTCCCCTTTTCATTCAATGCCTAATTCTGGTGAAGACTCAATGCCTTGAAGGGGTAAACGCAAGGGAACGGAATGGAGTAGACAGAGAATGTAGAGGACACGACTAGACTGTCTAATATTTTCATTCAATGCCTAATTTTGGTGAAAACTCAATGCCCTGAAGGGGTAAATATAAGGGGAATATAATAGAATAGATTTTTCAGAATGTAAGGAAACGACTAGCTTGTCTAATCTTCCTAGGAATTAACACCGCACTTGCACCTTAACAAGAATCACAATTTTATGGGAGTTCGGGAGCAGTGAAATCAGCAGTAATACAGGAATTACTAATCCCAATTATAGAGGAGTGGGAATGGAACAAGGATAGAAGATTCCCCTCCCCTCCCATCAGCAAATATCAAACATACCCTTAGACTTAATAATTTCCAGAAACTGTCCTTACAGATGAATATCAGCAACATTGATGAAATAATGGGATTCTCCAATTTCTCCAGCTATGCATCCAACATCAATTTTGGATTTCAGCCCTACAAAACACCTACATCAGACTTTCTTCAGCAAAAGGAAGGAGAAGGACGAAGGATAGACATACTGAAGCCGTTATTATAGAGTAGGATATCTCCTTTTCTCTTCTTTTTTTTTTTTGTTAAAAGGGAATGTTTCAAATCAGATTATTTTGCAACAAGAGATAGAGTCCTTGTGCCAAGTACCTTTAGCAATGCGTTCTATGGCATCATGAGGATCATTTTTCCTGATGAAAAGCAAGACCATCTATAAATACCGATACTCCATGCAAGGAAATGACAAAAAAATAAGCTACGAAAACAGCAGAAGTTCCAGTTACCAGCCAAGCGTCCTGGCAAAGTCAGATCCAGTACCTAAGGGGATTATCTGTTAAGAAAGGACATTATTTAGGCATCTTCGCATGGTAATTGATACCAAGCAGTTTGCAATGCAATTAACACACAAAATGAACTTCAAAATATCTCAGGATAATGTTTTCAATTTCATATAAACAATGCCAATCGGCCAATGATGACTCACACCAAGAGCAGTTGAATGGCTGGAGTTCATATCATGATAACAAACAGGTTTTCCACCGCAGAAGAAGCCATTAACAACCTGAAAATCAAGAGTTTTAATCAATTGAGCCAAACTTAATGGTGAGCATGGACATCATGTGCAACAGAAAAGAAAACAATAATCTTATTTGAGCTATAATATCTGCTGGCTGCACAGAAGTTGCAGCAAAGAAAAGCCAATATTAAGGGAAAACTAAGGGAAAGTTATGACTATACCAAATGATGATACACTACCACCGGCCACCCACAATGCCAGATGAGTCTACTTTTAGACAAAGAAAAACTTACATGAGCACTACTTCAATCGCTCTTTAATTGTTATCTTAGCACATTTTAACTGGGTAGCATGTATGGGCTACTAGAAGACATGTGAGTTAAATTTTCTTCTTATCGGTCCCAGGATACTAATGAGTGTCTTAAGGCTGGATGAACCTCAGTACAAAAGACAACTGAAAAGCGAAGCCCAAGAGAGGCTCAGAGTCAAATTAGGAAAAACAAATATAGAAATTGAACTGATACCCAATCAAAAGCCTCAAACTCCTTTCTGTTTCCTTTTTGTGCTATATACATGTACTTGTGCAGATGAGTGAAAGCAGAAAGAAGAGACTTTAGATTTTTCAAAAAAGAAACAGGATGCACCTCATGAAGAGTTCCATCACCACCAACTGCAATTACAGCATCAGCTCCTTCACGGATAGCCTGACAGTACAATTGAGATAAAAGTTTCTGCATTACTAGCATAAATCAGAGATGTTTAGGTGTTTACCTCTCTTGTAATGTCAACGGCATGAGAAGGACCTGAAGTTAAAGATTCGCATATCTGGTCAAAATAGAGAGAACTTTTTCACCTATAACAATCATTGACAAAGAACTATAGCAACATCTACAAGAGCAGTGTCATCGCATTAAACATTTTTTTCCATTTAAATTACAGCACTTGGACATATTCCATGTAAGAGGGGTATATTATCCTATCAGTTGAAATATTTTTACAGAAATCAATGTATATGATACTCCCACCGTATTTAATTTAGCATCAGAATAAGTAAAGGCTGATAAATATTTTTATATATACTGGGAGAACATATTATTATGTTGATACACAGTGCCGGTCCTGAATTTTTCAGGGCCCAGGGCAAAAGTAAAAATTAGGCCCTATATATATTTAAACTTAGTGATGAACTCACTCTTATTTTTCAACCAAGATCTAACCTGTTCAAATTAACTAAAAATTTAACATTCAAGCCAAATAAATTGTATCGATTCAAACTTTATAATATATAAACAAGACAAATACTTATAACAATTCAATAAGTTCTTTTTCATCCAGCAACAAGCAACCAGCCAAAAGAAAAATGTATTTTCTTCCTTTATCAATTGTTTCATTTTTTTTTCAATCTGTTATGTAATTCAATCCAAGAACTCATATTAGTTATGTGTTCAATGCTGTTTTCAAATTGTTTAAGCCTCTCACTAAGATGTTTCCAATCTCTAAGTCCTTCGTTTGCTAATTGGCTTCTACAACACATTTTCTTAAACAACTTACAGCAAAAACAAAATACATTATCCAATTCCTTTGAGTATACTAGCCATTTTCTATCATGAGTCTCCCCATCGGGTAACTTTCTCAAGTAATAAGTTGAGGAAAATTGTCTAAAACTTTCATCCTTGGGAAATTTGATATTATTATCTCTTGCAGGACCTTTTTCCACAAGTAAAGCTCTCATTTTTTCATCTAGATTATCCCAAATTCTAGGATCAAAAATGTTTAAAGGAAAACTTGGTTCTACACCCTCAGGTTCAGCGTCTTCATTATTACAAAGATGATCAAAATCTTCATTCTCAACGTTCATTTTCACCTAAGTCACCTACATGTGCATTAAAATCATTCTCAGTTCCTACTAATTCTTCCACATGATTTTGTTGTTCAGATTCATTGACTAAATCATTATCAATTCCAACAAATTCTTCAACATGATTTTGCTGCACAGATTCATTGACTAAATCTTCAGTTGAGTTATCAAGTGAACTATTTGTTTTGTTTTGAAATTTTTTATTCATAGCTCCCTTTTGAGATTGAGTTAATTCTTCTCTCTGTCTTTTTCTTTTTCTTTTTTGACTTCCAGATGAGTGTTTCTTAGAGAACATTTTACTTGAAAACAGAACGGAAAGCCAATGCAATTTTAATACTTCAAAAAATAAACAAAAAACAACATAACCTGAAATTTGAGAAACCCCCTTCGAGAAATCCCTCTCCACAGAAACAAATTTGATATTTCCAAGAAAAAGAAGAAGAAGGAAAAGCGACCTAGAGGAGTGGAACAGATGCACAAAAACGTTCTTCTTTTTGAGGAGTGGAAGTGGGACAGACCATGGTTTAGGGTTAATAGTTATAATAAATCTAATATAATACTTACTAAAAAATAATGGGCCTCTCTAAATTTTGGGCCCAGGGCAAATTGCCCTGTTTGCCCCTGCTCAGGGCTGTTGATACATAAAGCAGACACCATTTTGGGACATAACCAAAATATTTTTTGGGGTGGAAGGCAGTAGTTTGCACCCTCTAGCTAATTTCACTTTCTGATCTTAACAACTTCAGAGAAAAGACAGGTAGCATTAATTATGAAACTTGACTAGAAAATTACATGCATTTCATCAAAATACTTCCGGTTTGTTAAAAATATGGTCCTCTATAATGGAGAAGGTCCAATAAAGCTCTTACAACACACTATCATGATGTATAACTTCAGGCAGTATCTACACTTATCAAAAATTAATTCAAACAGCATTTATTATGGCTAACTATGGGCAAACTCTGATCCTTACCGGACCACAAATAAATTTTAGTTCCAGCAAATTTTAAGAGGGTAGTTAAAGAAGATGTTGCAGAATATCATGGCACAATTTTTTTTGATACCTATGGATGGCGTTTCCATGAGAATCTGAGGATCTTTCGGATACTCGTGCATGCAAATGTGAAAATGTTACCAATATGTGCTTCCACCATTATATTCATTTTTAAAGCCTTGACGTTTGGTAACTTGCATTGGTTAAAACAATGAATTTCCAGAAGTATTGGACTCAAAATTAAAATCAACACATACAATATATTTCATGGGAAGTCTAATAACCCTGGTATGTGAGGATTTTGACCACTACTGTATGTTAAAGTTGACTTCACATGTACATTCTCAATTCGTCTACTAAACGGAAGGCATCTCTCAGCGTCATAATAATGAATTTCAAAAAGGGGTAGACAATAAAGAAAAGCTATGCCTTAGTGAGCAATTACAAAGTTATAACTTCAGAAAATCTGCCTTAACATATTGAACAAAACAACAAATTTAAAAGAAAACACAATACATTCGTAAAACCAATAAGATAAGCATTAGTACGAAGTTTCTACCAAAGTTAGAAACTTTAACATCAAATAAGCAAAGAAAAACATAAGTTGGTAAAACTCACATTACAATCATTATCCAAGCGAGACCTAACATAAGGAAGTAGCTTCTTCCATTGCTGAACCGTTGTTCCATTAGCTCCTGGCTCCAACAAAACAAATAAAAATATCAATCAACAATTTCTTTATACAAATTAAGTTCTATTCAGGCTCATTTTTTTCCAGTATAAAAATCAAGAAAGATGTTAATCAACACCTTAAATTCCAAACTATAGGCGCTTATTTCATTCCAATATAAAATAAATATATATTTATGATCTATATATGAAAAAGAAAACAATTTGGGGTTCAATGCAAATTGTGTCGTAGGTAGGCACACGTCACAAGATTTGGGGTTCAATGCAAATTGTGTCGTAGGTAGGCACACGTCACAAGATAGGAGTAAAGTCTAGGTATACCCTACACTCACTAGACCCCTACTTGTGGATCTCTGCACATGTCATATGACAGGGGCTAATGTCTGCGTATACTTTACCTTCTCAGAGTGCACTAGTGAGATTACACTGTGTATGTTGTTTTTTTAGGCACACGTCACAAGTTGAAAACCTGACTAGTGAACTATTTAAATGGAGAATAAGAAGAGAGACAAACTTATTATTTCTCCATTATCCGAAATAAATAAATAAATAAATGAAAAAAGAGTAAAATCTGGGAAAGAAAGAAAGAAAACCTCGGGGATTAACGACGAAGACGAGGTCACGGCGGCGAAGGGAAGCGCCGCCGGGGAGTATAGGGGAGTCGGACGAGGTGAGATCTGATGCCATAGGTTGTTCTGCTCTGATTAAACAAGGACTTCTTGCCATTGCTATACCTTGATATATAATCATTATAGAAGAAATAAATTTATATGTAACACTGTAACAAAGGCACACCTTTCTATGTGGAGATTTTTGTTGAGGATTAAGCAAAGAGAGTGATTAAATGAAATGGGTGGGTTTAGTTTTGTGTAATTACTACAGTATTTGAATAATCCACTTTCTCTGTTTTCTGAATACTAATCCAGTGTGTTGCGTCCCTTTGTTGGCAAAGTTTTGTTTTTCCTTTGAGACAGAACAGATGAAAGAACATTTCTTCAAGAAAAACGATGTTTCAATGATAGGAAAAGGTCGTCCGATGGGATCTCTTTTGGACTCGTTGGCATTTACTCAAAAACAATTCCAAGTTTCCAACCCACTTCTTAGATATTAAGGGCTCGTTTGATACGAGGACAAGAGATAATTAATTTTGATATTAAATTTGAGATGTGTTTATTTTATATTTGGTTGAAATGACATCATAATATGTGAGATGGTGGAATAATTCATTCCAGAATAACCTATTCCAAAATTAATTATCATGGAATAACTTGTTTCCAACCAAACAACCCCTAAGTGTTTTTATTGTATTAGTATATTATTTTTGTTAGTTTAAATACAGTAATTTTAATTATTTTCACAATCATAATCTACATGTAAACCTCTTGAAAATATTAACCTTATAATTTTATAAAGCTTTTTTTTTTTGACGGCGAATTCGCAATGCTACTTCGAAATACAAGTCAGTAGAAACCCCGCCGACGCAATACCGCAAACCACGCCGCCGATTAACTACACTGCAAGTGTACATGATGACTAAACCGAAGGTTTATGCAGTGATCGAACTCGCGACATCATGATTCCGCGCCTATCATACACCATCTGGCTACCCTTGCGGGTATAATTTTATAAAGCTGACTTTATGATATGCGTATTTCTTATAGTGAAACTTTTTTTACATAACACGTGCAAATTACTTTCAGTAATTGAGCCAAGCAAAGTTTTTTTTACTCAAGATTCTTGCCTGTGATATACTTCAAGTCTCGTATGTATGATTCATTAAGCATATACAACGGTAAGTCTTGAAGTAGGGACATTTGTAGTTATATAAAATTTATTGAGTTTAGTTCATACAAATTTTTGGATTAAATTCAATTGAGTTAAATAATTAATTTAGACTTGACAAATCGAAAAAGTTTATTAATTAGAGGAAATTTCACAAAGCACTGTAGTTTGTAGGCGATTTACAGTGCGCAACTAATGTTTGGCTAATTACAATTAGTAGCTATTATGTGTTACCAACTTGTATCACTTGTATTCATTTACTCTATTTCACTTGTATTCATTCACTCTATTATATCAATTGTTACCAACTTGTATCACTTGTACTCATTTGTTTTAATTTCAATTGTATTCATTCGCTCCACTATATCAATTGTTACTAGCTTGTATAAGTTGTATGTGTTCACTTAATTTCGTTGTATCAATGTATACCTAAACCTGTCTAACGGTCCGGGTTGACCCGGTAGGAAATCCGGTCCGGACCGGACCGTTAAAGGCTTACCGGGTTGGGGGTTGGATGCACGGATTATGTTAAAACCCGGTAAGACCCGGACCTTTGGGCAGATAATCTGAAACGGTTACATTACCTGCTAACCTGACCGCAGAACACAAAATTTAAAAATAAAAAGGTAATTGCAGAATGTTACCGGGGAGGTGGGGTGCCAACGGTCATTTCAACTTTTTTTTTTTTTTTAATTATATTTTTACCCTTTAAAAATCTATAAATTCTGTACATTTTTTCATTTTTATCACACAACAATTCTCTCAATTCTCTAATTCTCAATTTCTCATACTCTCTTAATCATCTTTATTATCAATTTTCTAGTTATTATTATTATTATTAGTTTTCAAATTCAAATTTCAAAGTAGCAAGACGCAAGACTTCGAGCTTCGAGTTTCAATTGAATTCTGAATCCCGAAGTTTGGTACACTCGTTTCATTATCTAATTATTTTATTAAATTGTCATATTTATTTGTTGATTATTTAAATATTTTATAATGTCTTTGCTAAGGAAAATTGCGTCGGGACTGCGCCGTAAATCTAGTTCAAGGGGTAAAAAATTTGTAGGTTCTTCATCATCTAATCAAAATATAGATTATGATCAAATGCAAGAAGATTTTGGAATAGAAGATAATGAATATGATAACGTTCAATTAGATAATATTGTTGAACTTGAAGAAAATGAACCTCCTACACCTACTAGTGTTCCTTCTGTCAATGTTGATACTGCTAGTGGTAGTCGTAGTCGTAGACCTCCTTTACCAGAACCAGTAGCAAGAAAAAAAAAGGAGTAAAGTGTGGCTCTTTTATGATAAAGTTGTGGGTACTGATAGAATTAGATGTAATATTTGTGGGAGAACTTATAAACATAAGACAGGGGGTGATGACGGGGGGACGGACACTATAGGTAGACATATAAAACACGATCATACGACACAATGGAATGCTGTCTCTGATTTAGAACTCGGTCAACAACTATTTAATTCATTAACTGGGGGGTGGCTAAGTACGATCCAAAAAAGGATCGCATTGAATTAGCAAAAATGATTGTCGGAGGTTGTTTACCTTTTTCTTTTGCTTCTTCTTCATATTTAATTACATATATTCAAAGAGTATATAATCCTTTTTTTAAAGGTGTTCCTCGTAGTACTACTAGAGCCGATATTTTTAGACTTCATAATGATTATGTTATTTTTTTTGCAATATTTGTTTGCTAACATTCCATGCCTAGTTAGTTTTACTTCAGACATTAGACATGCTTTAAACGGTTATGATTATTTAACAATTACTTGTCATTGGATTGATGAAAATTTTAACGTATTATTGCTTTTGCGTAAGACGAGGATCAAAGTCATACTGAAAAATATATAAGTGAAACTATTTGTTCTTATGCCCAAAAATATAATCTTTATAATAAAATACTTTGTGTATCATTCGATAATGCATCTAATAATATTGCTGTTGTAGATCTTTTAAAAGTGGAAGTACAACTACCACTTCCTCATATATTTCATGTTCGTTGTGCTTGTCATATTTATAATTTAATTGTTAAAAGTGGTCTTGATTTATTTTCACCTGAAATAAAACTTGTCAAAAGAGCTGTTGGAGTTATTCAGGGTAATAATAGGAAAAAATAGAATTGTAGAATTTAAAGAAAAATGTAAACAATTTAATTTGAGACCTAAATTCATGCCAGAAGAGATTATTACACGGTGGAATTATACTTATTTATTGTTAAAATAATGTTATAAGTATAAAGACCCCATAACACATGTTGCAAATGCGCATTGTAAGAACGTGGTGTATATGTTAACCGACGAACATTGGAAATCAATTCGCGAACTTTTAAAAAAATTACGTAAATTTTACACTGCTACTGTTGAATTTTCATGATCTTATTACCCAACAGTTTGTAAAGTTTTAGCTCATATAACTGAAATTTCATATTTACTTTATGGTTTAAAATCAAATGTGAAATATAAAGATGCAGTTACACTTATGTTTGAAAAATTTTAAAAATATTTTTTCCCTATTCCTGATATTTATTGTATTTGTGCAGTCTTAAATCCTTCTATTAAAAAATTAGATTGTCATAATTTAATATGTAATTTATATACTTATATGGAAGTAGGTGCAACATAAACTCCATCTTCATTTGATTGCATAAGTACACTTGATACTAATTTAACTACATTATATGAATATTATGCTACATTACATGATAACAACAACTCTGCTACTAATATTCCTTCTAGTTCTGCTTCTGTGTCTACACCTTTAGGATTCAATGAAGATGAAGAAGAATCTTTAGACATATGGAGCACTTTTACAACACAAGCAACCACAAGTCGATCTTGCGATGAGATGCAATTTTATTTGCAAAAGCCAATGAGTCAAGAAAAGTTTTGACCCTTTACAATGGTGGCAGGATAACAAAAGACAATTCCCGGTACTTGCAGCGATCGCCCGAGATGTTCTTAATGTGTCGATCTCAACAGTGGCTTCTGAAAGTGCATTTAGCCAAGCACGAGATCAAATAGGAGACACACGTCACTCATTGAGTGGAAGCACATTAAGTGTTAGTCCGCTTGCGGATTGGATCGATCGCAGAGAAGAAATCAAGGATGTGGAGACGTTTATTCTCCGGAAGATGAAGAAATAGACAATATTTTGGAAGGCGGGAGCGGAGGCGGGACTGGAATTAATACTCCAGATTTAGAGGCTATGGAGCATAACCAATTCAATCAACCTATAGATTACGAAGAACTTGCAAGAAAGATGCATAATATGTAAATAAAATTATTATTACTTCATTATGTACTCTTATTAACATTATGAAAGTTCAAAAGTTTACATCTTATCATTAGTTTTAATTTTACTATCTATTTAGTTGTTAATCTGTTATTACTTATTTGTTAACTTATATCTACTAATCTAATAAATTAATAAAAGTATAATTACAATATAAAGTTATAAACTATAAAGTATAACTATAACAGTACTATAAAGTAAACTATAAAATAAAGATAAAGTATAAAATTATAAACTATAAAGTATAAAGTTAACTTTAAAGTTTCAATTTTAATATATAAAACTATATTATATATTATATTATTATATTACATATTTAAATTGAATTTAGTTTACATTATAGAAAATAAATACTAGAAATTAAAAAAAAAACGGACTGGTAGACCCGGTTCAGACCCGAACCCGCACGGACCGATCTAAAATCCGGTAATGAACCGGACCGGTTGGCCCGGTAGTCAGGTGAACCGGACCGGCAATCGGTCCGGAACTGGTTAAACTCGGTAAAGGGCTACCAGTCCGGACCGGTTCGACCCGTTAGACAGGTTACAACAAGTTGTATGTGCTCGCTTAAGAAGAAGAAAATGAAGAAGTAGAAGTTACATACACTTATATGTCACTATATTAGTATATTTTAGTGATACAATCGAACATATCTGTCATGAAGAAATTGCATTCCTCATATGTGACAATAGAGTTACTTTAAATATATACATACACCCTCAATCTCAAATGTTGTTTCAAATTTCATATCTTACACACTTTACATATATGTTCTTCACCAATGACAATAGAGTCCCCTACACCCTTCGTCTCGTTCTAAAAAAATCATAAAGAAGGATCGTAAATCAAAAGCATTTGGTACGAAATAAGAATTTTAACTTTGTTTTTGCAAAAAAAAATAATAGAAACCC
Organism: Przewalskia tangutica; assembly: GCA_029844215.1. Taxonomy (NCBI): domain Eukaryota; kingdom Viridiplantae; phylum Streptophyta; class Magnoliopsida; order Solanales; family Solanaceae; genus Przewalskia; species Przewalskia tangutica. The sequence goes on along the minus strand of CM056731.1, from coordinate 21,296,245 downwards.
ATTACGGATCAACTTTGCTTCTCAATAGAAAGAACTAAAAATGAACCTTAATTGATCAAGCGAAAAGCAGCAGTTGTGGAAATTTGGTCGGAGCTCAGATCTCGATTGTGTGTTTTATAGGGTTTGACAAAAAATCGACGGAGGTGAAGCATTGTCAATGAAAAGGGGACAAGAATAATCGGAGTGATGGAAAATAAGAGAGTGATCATACATGATTGAATATACGACTTCAAAATACAATTATTCGTGTGTATTATGTATTTGTTATAAAATTCAAAGTTTAGCTATGTTTGAAAATTTTGTGAAAGTATCCCTGTGTATCATAAATACAGTGCATAAGTGAGCTATACACCCCTTAATTTTGAAGCTTTTGCACGTATTGTTCTTCAAATGCATTTTTTTTTGCTCCTCATATTTGTGTTCTTTAGTTTTTATCTCTACTGCTTATTTAATGAAAATATTTAGATATATATGTTTCGCTCGACATAAGTTATGTAATATTCTTATCTCGGAAAAATGAACTTTGTTTCGTTTGACACAAATTTTGTATGAATTAAGTCATGCGGTATAAGTTTTGTAGTATAACAACAACAACAAACCTAATGTAATCCCACTACCGGAGAACTCGTGTAGTATTTTCAAATAGAACATACATAATTATCCCATTAACTTGGACTATTTTTAACTCGGATTCGTACACGCAGCGGAATTTGAAAATTTATGTTTCAAACCCGACATAAGCGGTCAAACTGAAGTATGATATGTAATGTAAAACAAAAGCACAAAGTAAATGTAATTCCTCGACAAAAGACTTACATTATTGCAACAATCAGTCAAGCAGTTGAATCTGTTACTTTGTGTAGTCCGAGGGTGCACACGCAAACGTCCCTCGATTTGTAAGTTCTGGAAACTGATGTAATTTGTTAAGTCGGGAATGCTAGGGATTCTGACAGAGCTTTAGAAGAGATTTACCTTTCTTAGGTTTGGTGATATATAAAATGGGAGGGTAAGTCCTCTATTTATAATTATAAACAGAGGCTTTAGGGTTTCCATGGGTTGGGCCCAGCAGAGAATCGGATTGGGTCGAAATCGGACTGTCAGAACACGTACAGGCACCGCGGTGCTGCCCAATGTTCTTGGCATCGCGGTCCTGCCCTATTTTCTGCCCCTTTTTTCATTTTCTAATGTCTCGGTTATCAACCGAACATAAATGTATCTCCTTCTAATTACATTCTTCAATCGACGGAACGTTTGACTTAGTGTTACCCTTCAGGCCTTTACATATCGTCACTAATCATATTAGGGTCTTCACGGAATTTCTAGACTGCGTCGGAAGACGAACCCAATATGTAAAGTTTAGCTACACAAAATATGTGAACTGAACCTATATGTGAGAAGATAAAATCCTTTCATTCATGACACACTCAATCAAGCTTAGGATCTGTCAAGTGTCTATCCAAATGACTTGATTGTTATAACCCATCTATATTAGTTGACAACAGGACCATGTCACAGATATGTCCATTGCATTGACCAATGACTTAGTCAACCTAATATCATATGAGTATCTGAGTGTTCACTCGAATATATATTCAAGGAATGAATCCTAATCTTGGCTCACATACCACTTTTAATCTACTTCGTAATGTACCCAAAACAAGTCGCGTCTCAACCTATAAGGTATTTGAGCTTAGGACAGGATCAAAGTACATTACTCCATAAATAATGTGATATTGACCTCAAGTCTAAGGACTTATATCTCCCATATGCCGATGACATTATAGACATATAACAAATAGTGCATCAACAGGGTATATCAATACTTCAACAAGTATCCATGTGTCCATCACGAGTTTCCATAACTCGTAGCAAGTGAGACATATTACATCCCCTAAGGATATGATGCAGACCACATGTCGATGTATCGCATATCAAGAGTTACGTTATAACATTAATTCTCACATCATTAATAAACACGTAAACTCTAGAGATGGATTTATGGAATATTATAAACAATCAATTAATAATTCAACAAATGCAAATGCCAAAATATTAATCATCATTAATATAAATATGAATGTGTATAAAGTACATTGTGTCCTAATGCAGATTGTCTCTAGGACATACATATACTTTCAATCTCTCACTTGGCCTAGAGCCAATCACCAACATATCTAATACCCATGTTCTCAAAATGACCATTATGTTTCACCAAGCTTAATGGTTTAGTAAACGGGTCTGCTAGATTATTGTCTGTAGGAATATAATCTATTTTGATATCTTCAGTTTCCACCATATCTCTCAGGATGTGGTACTTTCTAGGTACATGTTTGTTTCTGTTTGTTGATCTTGATTCCTTTGCATGTGCAATCGCACCAATGTTGTCACAATAAATAGTTATTGGACAACTAGCATGTTACACCCTGAATTTGCAGGACATGTTTTAAGAACGTACGTGAGAATCCCAAATGTTAAGATTAGAGACTTGTAAAAATTTATCGAAATTATGGAATTTTTCGGAAAACGTAATATTGTGACGAATGGGAGGGCGACACGTGTCACCCCCCTCCTAAGTAGCCTTGGACGAAAATAACATGGCCAAAAGGGTCATTTGACCATTGTTTAGAAGACCAAGTCTTGCAAGTAGTGAGCTTGATATATTTGACTTAGTCAATGGGACCACTTAGTTGATATTTAAAAGAACTTCATCCAAACCACACAATTGTGCTAATCTCAACCCTCCATGTTACTATATAGTAGTACTAGTAGTGAGACAAGTTCCACACTTGGCCAAATTTTCAAGAAACTAGTTCTTGTCATTGTAAGCTCTCGGGTTCACAAGGAAGAAAAAGAATTTTTTTTTGTTTGTTGTCCAATAATCTCCCCACTTTAAACCAAGGTTCCTAAGTGTATTGTAAGGGTATCTCAATAGAAAGATCCCGGAAAATTAGCGTTTTCGTATTAGTCGCAAGGTGAAAACCTAGTTGTTTTTCTAGGTTTTGATTGGAAGATTTAAGGGAAGTGGTTTGTGATATTCTAAGGGTCTCAAGTGGTGGATCAAGTGTCGCAAGAGGCTCTAAGTGCTAAGGAGTGACTTTGGATTTGAAGTTGGACTAAGAATCGTTGAGGTAATAATCTTGTCTCTTAAGTGTTACAAGATTTTATATTGTTGTTAGCCTTACATTTTACTAGCATGAAGTATATGTGTTGAAGTTTTATAAGTGTTATGGATTGTTGTAGCCTAAAATCCGAAATGACATATTAGCCATTTGAAGTTGGATTACAATTTGGTCGTATTTAGAATCGCCGTGACGTTACTTACTTGAAGATTATAGTAGTTATAATCGATTGCGACTTGATATCATGTCATGCTAAAACTTGGATTGAAAAGGAAATTGGATAAGAATTGGTGTTGTTGTATCCCAAGATTGCCGGATTTACACTTGTTGTTGTATTAGTTTGATATCAATTGTGGGGCGGAATTTTACACGTCTTGTAGGCGTGTAATCCCCTATTGTTAATTGCATTGTTGGGCCTTAAATGTGGCGTGTTTGGTTATTGAATTCAGCCTTGAAAAAGGTGGCAAAGTATGTAGAAACAAAGGAAGTGCTGTCCGATTTTCCGTAGAATTTAGTGACTTAGCACCTAGAATATTCTACGTTTGAAGTAAGAAGTTAATGGACGTATTATGGCCATTATAGGTTGAAGTACTAAGTATAGCGTATTCTACTTGAAGGATGGAATAGCTATCAAGGTGGAAGTACTTTGGAGCATTTTGCTACTTGTCGATAATCGTCGCGAGGTATGTGAACCTCTTCCTTCTTTTGGCATGATTCTATGTATGGAATATACATGTAGTAATATTTCATGTTCCCTTCTACTCTTAGAAGTTAAGAGGTATGTATGTGATTTACTCTATGTAAAGGTTATGTCTAGGTTATCCTAAGTTCTTACCAAGTCTTATGGGGGATGTTGGTAAGAGTCGTTATGAGGTATTTGGAGCCAAGTTGACTTGGCTAATTTTACGGCACAAATGAGAATAAGTATCGAGCAAGCCATTGCAGCGTTAATAAAGGAAAATGTAATGACAATTAATTTTATTAAAATGAGTAGAATTCTCCATCTGCATAGAAACTAAGATAAGACAAAATTGTATTACATTTTCTAGATCATGGCTACTTGAATAAAATCGTTATAAATAAGTATAACTTATTCACAACGCACCAAAGTATATGTTACTTAATTTAAAAGAGTTTACGTATGAAGTTTTTAAGACTAAAAACCTTGAATTCTTAAAAGGTTAAGAAACTTTATTTTTCAAGTTATGGGACTTGATTACTAAAGGAAGAAATGACTTGATTTAAATATATAGAATACTTGATTTGGAAAGCATGGATTTCTTGGTATTCTAAAGATAAGAGATTTTTAAATTCTAAGTTAAGAAACTTGATTTCTAAAGTTAAGAGACTTGAAGTATTTTAAAAAGCTGTGTAACTCGATTTGAAAGTATAAGTCTCTTGGTTATAAAAGGAATGAATTTGTCTAAGACATAAAGAGTTATAACGGCTTTATGGGAAGTTGGTTATAACAACTTTATGGAAGATTAAAAGAATGGTTTTCTTCAGTATTATAAACAAAGAATGACTTGAAATAAAGAAGGGCAAATTGTTTCAAAGGTACCAATTGCTTAAGATTTTTAAGAAAGAAGTCACTTGATTTAGAAGCCGGTAAATGTATTTCTAAAAGGTATTGTGACTGGTCTTGAAAAGTAGATATGACTTGATACTACGGTTGTTAGTATCTTGGAAGTTTTATTTGAAAAAGAGTCATTCTAAAGAGTAGAGTGCGTAGTACGTTGGGTTAAATTCCCGGATTTTATATGATCTTACCGCCCCCAGATCGGCAAAGATACCTTTACGGGCGACTATGTGACCTTACCGCGTCCCGATTGGGTCGGGCAAGATACCTTATGGGCGACTATGTGACTACCGCCCCGTGATTGGGGGCGAGATACCTTATGGGCGTACTATATGACATTACCGCGTCCCAGAATGGGCCGCAAGATACCTTATGGATGCACTATGTGACTTTATCGCGCCCCGTTGGGTAAGATAGGCGTCCCTCCATAAAGGGCCGGTTTATGTTATGTAAGGCAAGTAAGTTATATGGTAATGAACTTGATGATTTTCCTAAGTATGCACGTAAGAATGTGACTATACTTTTATTGAAAAATGGGAAACGATTAAGTTCACGAGATGATAATGACATGGTAGGTTCAGGTATTTACTTTTTTTACACTTACCTCTGTCATGCTTTTTTTTCCAGATATGTTTTAATTGTTGTACATTACTTCCGTTCCATATTCTGCACTGTTGTTATCGACTTCTTCTGGGCCGCGTTCATTCCCCGCAGTTTTAGGTACACAGTTGGTGATCTCGCTCTTAGGATCTCGGTTCAGTTTTGGGGAAAAGCTCCATTTGCTCCGGAGGCTTATCTCTTGGTACGATTTCCCCTGAGGTTGTAGATTCATGTATATTCAGTGGTATGGCGGGGCCCTGTCCCGCCACTGCTGTTATGTTAAAACTCTTAGAGGTGCAGTAGTCACATATTGTGGGTCGGTTGTAAAAGGAGGCAATCGCCTTGGCCATATATATATGTCGGGAAGGTAGCCCTATCGGCTAACTTTGTTTTTACTGTTGTTTTATTTTATAAGTTTCATGTATGTTCGCTGATTTTCTCGATGTATACCGTAAGGTGGTGCCTGTAGGGCACCGCCAGCTTGAGTCGGGTCGTGACATAGCACTCGGAACAACCCCTAGTTCCTTCAGAACTCGTAAATTCGCGAACCTTCATTAGCGATTTCGATCCAAAGAATGTACTCGCTTGATGAGTCTGCAGTAGTAGCCTATTTGGAACTCTTCTAGCTCACTGCTCCTCCGTTGAAAATGAACGTGTAACCTGACTGAGATTTGAAATCATCAACATCTGTCTGGAAACTAGCATCGGTATACCCATTGGTAACCAACTCATTACTTCCACCATAGACTAAGAAGTGATTTTAGTACATCTGAGGTACTTAAGAATACTCTTGACTACTTTTCAGTGTTCCTCGCCAGGATTCTGCTGGAACTTACAAGTCATACTAAGTGCAAAGACCACATCTGGCCTAGTATAGGTCATGGCATATATGATCGATCCTATAGCCGAAGCATATGTGATCCTTCTCATGCGCTCAAGTTCAATAGCATTAGAAGGACAACCATTCTTTGATAACTTGATGCCTTGACCCATCGGAAGACCGCCTTTCTTGGAATTCTCCATTGAAAAGCGTCTAAGCACTTTGTCTATGTAGATCGATCGTGATTCCAACAATCTATTAGGTCTATCTCTATAGATCCTAATTCTCAGAATGTAGCAGGCTTCACCTAAATCCTTCATCATGAAGGTTTTGGACAACCAATCCTTAACTGACTGCATAAGGGCCCTATGTCTCCCATTATTAATATGTCATCAACATATATAATAATGAAGACAATGCCCTCATCCATGCGTTTGAAATAAACACAAGGATCCTCTCTGCTTCTGACAAAACCAAAAGATTTGATAGCATTGTCAAAGCAAATGTTTCAACTCCTAGAGGCTTGCTTAAGCCCATAAATGAACTTTTGTAGCCTGCACATAACATTTGGTCTGGACTCACATAAAAACCCTCGGGTTGTTTCATATACACTTCCTCAATTAGATTACCATTGAGGAACGCAGTTTTGACGTCCATCTATCAAATGTCATAATCATAATGTGCAGCTATCGCAAGCAAAATCCGAATAGACTTTATCTTAGCCACCGGTGAAAAGGTTTCATCATAATCCACACCAGGACGATGTGTAAAACCTTTAGCCACTAGTCTAGCTTTATAAGTCTAAACCTTGCCAGATGCATCAATCTTCTTCTTGAAGACCCATTTGCATCATATGGGCTTAACCCCATTTGGCAAATCAATCAAGTTCCACACTTGATTGATATACATGGATTTCATTTCGGATTTCATGGCTTCTTGTCATCTCTTCGAATTAATGTCTAGAATTGCTTCGTTATAGGTTCTAGGCTCGTCATCATCTGGAATATCTAGCTCATTTTGTGTTTCCACAAGTATATTTAGTCTTTCCGGAGGACGATGAGATCTAGTAGACCTACGGAGTTGATTATCTTGCAGTTCAGTAATAGGTATGTTCTGACTGTGAGAAGGTTCTTGTGCGCTGGTCGATCCACAAATATTAGAGCTTTCAGGAATATCATTTTCATTTCTTTCCTGAATGGGAGGAAATGCAACTGGTGCACTTGCTCCCAAGGTCTGTGCCGAAAGATCGTGCATTTCTACATTATTCCTCGTAGCACTCCCACTGGCCGAATGTGGTACCCTAAATACCAAATCTTCGCCTAAAGCTCCCACTGAATTCTTGCATTCATCATCGGGCAAGGATTCAACCTCTTTGTTACCTTGTTCTTGAATCTATTCAAGTTCTATCTCAATGCAACTCTCATCCTTGTAGACATATTCATCTTCAAGGAAAGTTGTGTTCCTAGAAACAATATCTTATGTTCTCCAGGAAGATAGAAATAGTATCCCTTAGTTTCCTTTGGATACCCAACAAAGTAACATTTCTCACTTTTAGATTCCAACTTATCAGTGATCAACTTCTTGACATATGCAGGACACCCCCAGGGCCTCATGTGTCTAAGTGATGACTTCTTGCCACACCATACCTCATATGGTGTCTTTTCGACTGATTTAGATGAAACTCTGTTCAGAACATATATTGAGGTCAAAATAGTGTATCCCCAAAGGTATGTAGGAAGAGCTGAAAAGTTCATCATGGAACGAACCATATCAAGTAAGGTTTGATTTCTCCTCTCGACAACACAATTCATCTGTGGTGTTCCGGGAGGTGTCCATTCGGAATGAACTCCATGAATCTTTAAGTATTCAAGAAATTCTTTACTTAAGTATTCACCCCCACGATCAGATCGGAGAGTCTTGATACTCTTTGAGAGCTATTTCTCAACTTCACACTTAAACTCCTTGAACTTCTCAAAAGCCTCGGATTTGTGTCTCATAAGATACACATATCCAAACCTTGATAAGTTGTCAGTAAAAGTGAAGAAGTATGAGAAACCTTCTCTAGCTTGAGTTGGAAATGGTCTACATACGTCCGTATGTATCAACTCAAACACCTCCTTGGCACGGATTCCCTTTCCAGAAAGAGGTTTAATGGCCATCTTACCTTTCAAACAAGATTCACAGTTACCATAAGATTGTAAGTCAAATGGTTCGAGGTAATTTAATTTCCTCAACCGTTCTATCCTCGTTTGATTGATATGACCAAGTTTGCAATGCCACAAGTAGGTAGAATTTCTTTCATTTAACTTAGCCCTTTTATTTTGTACATTGAAAATTTCTCTACGGCAATTTAATGTATACAATCCATTCACAAGAGGCGCAATTCCATACACAACATTATCTAAAGTCAAAACCATATTTCCATTAGACGTGTTTGAGGAAAAATCCTATGAATCAAGTACATGAATGGAAATAATGTTCCTTGTCAAAGAAGGAACATAATAACAATTGTTTAACAACAAAATTCTGCCAGAAGGTAAATCTATCCTATAAGTTCCCACGCGCTCAGCAGCAACTCGTGCTCCATTTTCGACGCGAAGGTCCACCTCGCGAGGCCCGACCTTCATGCTATCAGTTAGCCCCTGCACCTTTGTACAAATGTGTGAGCCACAAGCGGTATCAAGTACCCAGGAATGAGAATCATTTATATATAGATTAATTTCAATTACAAACATACCTTTCCATTGGAAATTTGTATCACGGTTTCATTCCTCACTTTGGAGCGATAATCCTTCTCTAATGCCCTTCTCGTTGCTATTCATGCAAAAATCCGATCTAGCTTTCTTCTTCTTTTTGCCTCTCCGGGCTTCTTCTTGCCGAGCAGCTTTGCCATTCCTTCATTGTCCCTTACCTTTCGGTTTGGGGCGACTAGAGGAGCCAACCATCATAATAGGATTGGTCTGGAGGTCGAAGATTCAAAAGTTTTCAACATATTATGTAACTCCGACAATGTCGCTTTAGTTCCATTCATATTATAGTTGACAATGAAACTCTGAAACGATCTAGGAAGTGAGTGCAGGATGAGGGTGGTGGATACTATGTCATGAAATTTTATGTCAATGGCGACCAACCTCTCAATCAACTCAATCATCCTCAACACATGAGGTGAAACTTGGCCCCTTCATTTAGCCTACACTTGAAGAGTTCTATTAGCAGGTCATACTCCATTGTTTGAGACTGCGAATCATAGAGACTCCTTAAATGGGCTAACATTTCGTTGGGCCCCATAGTTTCATGTTTTCTTTGCAATGGTTGTGACATAGAAGACAACATTAGGCATTGAGCTGAGGTGGCATCCTTATAATGTTTCTGGTAAACATCATTGTCGAAGGTTGCATACTCAGCAGAGTCCTCCGCTGGAGCAGTGGGGAATACTTTGTCCAATGTATACTCAATTTCTTCTTGTCTCAGGACAATTCTGACATTCCTGAGCCAGTCTATGAAGTTGGGTCCAGTGAGTCTGATGGACTCTATAAGCATTTTCAACGAAAAGTTTGACATTTTTGAAGATATGAAGATATAGATAGAACATGAAAATGTAATCAAAATCCATTCTCCTAATTTATACACATTCATTATAGACTAATTTAACATGACATTTTGTTTAATTAACTCCCACTATTTTGCATACTTCTACGACCCCAAGGTAGAATACAAACCTAAATCAATATAAATGTCATAATGGGCCAAGATCCAAACATATGTTATATCCGCGTTTGCTTTGGCTTATAACTTCAATAGCACACTTTGGTAGGTTCTCAACCAGTTGTAAATCAACTCTACAACTCTTGGTTTGATTAAATATCTTTCATTTTAATCTTACGTCTTTAGACTAGTTCGACACTTTGGCACAAGATTCATCTAAACAAGTCAACCCCATTACACGACTCCGTTTAAATGCCTAAGTAAATTTAGCCTTTGCAAGCAAACACTTTGGTGTAAATACCTACAAAAGTTTATTATCTATTTTCATTTTAACACATCTATGAAAAGGCCTTGGTCCTCTTAGACTTAGAGCAAATACTTTGGCATAAATACTCGTATCACTGAAAACGATTTAGCACCCTAACAATTATAGTGGACGACGCTTTATAATTTAGACTTCAGATTTAATGTCAGGGAACATTTTCGCCAGGATTCATTCAAGATCAACAATCAAGTCATACATCATATGACTTCCTATCATGCAATTTCTAAACACAATTAGATGAGAAACCATCAAACCTAATAGGCATGATAAAAATGATTTTAATCACATACTGGGTTTCGTCTACCCGGACAGTTATAGCGGTCATTTGAAATTAAACAATTACTGGGCGTCGCCTATCCAGACAATAATTGTGGACGCTATGCTAATAATTTAAATGCATCGCATTCAATCACTTAGCACATTTGTATATTATTCAATAATATACTATTAATGATAATCATGAGTCTATTTGTCTAAACTCTATAATTTATGTAAATGTCAAACCGTCCCTAAACATTTTCTGATTTAAAATTCTGATTTTCAGGAATTTTGGAAATTTCCAGAATTTACGCTTTAGTCCTTTAAGAATTTAAAAATTCAATTCTGAACCTCTATAAATTCAAAATATACAATTTCAAAACTCAAAAAATATTTTCAAACTTCTGGGACCTGTTTGTAATTTCCAGAACTTAAAATCAATTTTCAGAAAACTGTCTTTAATTACAGATTTGCCCGAAATGATCAAATCTGTTCGATTCAAAAACTTTATTTTCAAAAACTGAAACATTTAAACTTCAGATTCAGAATTTGAAACTTTTAAGTCTTTGTTTCTGATTTTTGATTTTTTTTTTAACAAATTGACGTCGACACCGCGGTGCCTCTGTGGCAGTGAGCTACTGGAATCTGCAAAATTAATTAGCACCGCGGTCCTAGTATGTGGCACCGCGGTGCATCATAATTACCGTCACATGCACCGCAGTCCCAACAGGTGGAACCGCGGTGCCTCGAAGGCAGATTGTCCAAAAAATTAATTTTAAGCTTCGATGAGCATCGCGCTTCCCATGAATACGATCACGCGTGCTCGACTTCATCTGGGCAGCATCGCGGTGTTCCATCGTGGAAGCCCGACGCCACCACAAAACACTAGCAGGCACCGCGGTGCTCCATCATGGAACCGCGATGCCTTTCCTCCAGAATCACAAAATCCGAAATTTCCGAACCCCTAAAACTGGTTTAGGGCTAGATCTTTCAGATATATCACTTGTATTACCATCACCATTAAAACAACATGTTCATCGACCATCAAATCTAATTTTCTTCTCGTTCTTCGTTTCAATGCACCATGCTTTAAGCCGGATAACGCATATCAACTTAGAAGAGTTATTTATTGGATTGATTTTCTCGATTACATAATTGTTTTAACATATTAGGGCACAAGGACCATGTGTTCTAAAGATTTAAAATTTTAAAGCTTATAAACACAAAAATATAGATTTAAACAAATCCTAACCCATATTATCATTAATATTCACTACTTATCATACGAAACAGCCCAAGCTCTGATACTACTGTAGGGGTTTACGTCGGGTTCGTACACGCAGCAGAATTTGAAAATTTATTTTTCAAACCCGACATAAGCGGTCAAACTGAAGTATGATATGTAATGTAAAACAAAAGCACAAAATAAATGTAATTCCTTGACAAAAGACTTACATTATTGCAGCAATCAGCCAAACAGTTGAATCTGTTACTTTGTGTAGTCCGAGGGTACACACACAAACGTCTCTCGATTTGTAAGTTCTGGAAACTATGATGTAATTTGCTAAGTCAGGAATGTTAGGGATTCTGACAGAGCTTTAGAAGAGATTTACCTCTCTTAGGTTTGGTGATATATAAAATGGGAGGGTAAGTCCTCTATTTATAATTGTAAATGCAGGATTTGTGGTTTCCGGCCGGGCCGAATCGACTGGTCGAAGTCGATCGCCGTAACACGCATAATACAGCACCGCGTCCCACTAAAGAGGCATCGCGCACGCCAAATGTTTCGCACCGCGGTCCTAAAATAAGGCACCGAGATCCTGTCCTATTTTCTACCCCTTTTCTCATTTCTAATGTTCCGGTTATCAACCGAACATAAAGGTATCTCCTTCTAATTACATTCTTCGATCGACGGAACATGTGACTTAGTGTTACCCTTCAGGTCTTTACATATCGTCACTAATTACATTAGGGTCTTCACAGAATTTCTAGACTGCGTCGGAAGACGAACCCAATATGTAAAGTTTAGCTATACAAAATATGTGAACTGAACCTATATGTGAGAAGATAAAATCCTTTCATTCATGACACACTCAATCAAGCTTAGGATCTGTCAAGTGTCTATCCAAATGACTTGATTGTTATAACTCATCTATATTAGTTGACAACAGGATCACGCCACGTATACGTCCATCGTGATCACCAATGACTTAGTCAACCTAATACCATATGAGTATCTGAGTGTTCACTCGAATATATATTCAAGGAATAAATCCTAATCTTGGCTCACATACCACCTTTAATCTACTTCGTAATGTACCCAAAACAAGTCGCGTCACAACCTATAAGGTATTTGAGCTTAGGACATGATCAAAGTACATTACTCCATAAACAATGTGATATTGACCTCAAGTCTAAGGACTTCTATCTCCCATATGTCGATGACATTATAGACATATAACAAATAGTGCATCAGCAGGGTATACCAATACTTCAACAAGTATCCATGTGTCCATCACGAGTTTCCATAACTCGTAGCAAGTGAGACATATTACATCCCCTAAGGATATGATGCAGACCACATGTCGACGTATCGCATATCATCGATATTCCAATCTCGATGATCATTAATCGAGGTAATTCAAGAGTTACGTTATAACATTAATTCTCACATTATTAATAAACACGTAAACTTTAGGGATGCATCTATGAAATATTATAAATAATTAAGTAATAATTTAACAAATGCAAATGTCAAAATATTAATCATCTTTAATATAAATATGAATATATATAAAGTACATTGTATCCTAATACATATTGTCTCTAAGACATACATATATTTTCGGCCGGTGATGAGTTTTAATGTTGCGGGTGTTTATTTTTCGATGGAGATGATGAAGTAATAGTAAAAAGTTGAGAAGGAGATGGTCACTGTCAGCCACCATTTTTAAAATTTTATATCTATTTAAATGTTTCCACAAATAGTGAGAGTAATAGATTGTTAAATATGGTTGGTTAAAAATAATCTTTCTAATTTGTTGAAAAATATTTGATGCCAAAGAAAATAATAATACTTCATTGGAAAAAGCATTTGCAAATAAAATTTCAATATATTTTTCTTTTAACCAAATGTTTCTGATAGACGAACAAAGAACCCACAAAGCATTGCCTCTCATCTTCTTCTCCTCCTCCTCACCATATACACAACTATATACACACATACATACATATGTCTACCTATACAAATAAACATATGTATCTATCGCCAATCAATTGAACAACTTTTAATTTGCAAGCATCGAAACCCCCAAACCTCTCTATCTCTTGATCCAGGTAGAAATTATCAACCTAGATTCCCAAATTAAAGTTCAATTTCAACATCTGATTACGAAGAAAACCCTAGAATTTGTACGCCAGTTGTGTGAATCGTATTGCGCATTACCTGTTTGTATATATGTCTGAGAGAAATGAAATGAAGAGGTTGTAGGCGATATTAGGATTTGCATTGTTTAACTGAGCTGTTTTTGAATAGATTGAAGATTTGGATCGGAGCTGATGGAATTACTGTTGTGTAGCTTGTATAATTCATTTAGAATTTTGGGTTGATTTGGTTGATCATGTTATAAATTTGGGTCCTTTGTTGCAAATTTGGAATCTTATTGGATCGCTTTTATTGTGGGGTTGATTTGGAAGAAGTTTGTAGAAGATGAGTTGAATCTTGTTTATTGTTGTTGGATTTCCTGTATCAAGTTTTTGTGTGGGTGAAGCATATTTGATAGTGGTGCTACTTATTCGTCGTGGGTGGGTGAGTTTAGCTGGTGCGCGGGTTGTTTTAAGTGGTATTACAGAATGAGCTTGGAAAATGAAGATGGAAGCGACACCAATCACGTCTCTGAAATTGGTGATGAAGTTCCGAAGTAAAGATTTAACTTTCTTGTTCAATTTCTAACAGGACTAGTTGCAGCTTATTGTATTTTCTTGGGGCTATGTGTAATTGTTTTTGTTTGTTGTCTTTTTTAATGTGAGTGCTCTTTGTAATGACTCAGAGATCCAAAATTATCGTATACAAGAGAGTTTCTTTTGTCACTCAGTCAATTGGAGATTTGCAATAAGCTACCGACTGGGTTTGATCAGTTGATCCTGAGGTAAGAATGTTGGCAAAACGTGCCATTTTCTTGAAATCTAGGAGCAATTTACTCCCTCCGTTCCATAATAAGTGGTGTTTTTAGCTTACGCACACCACTTAAGAAATTGCTCACTCCTAGAAAATTATGAGTGTTTTTACTTACTCTTAATTAATGCCTAGAAAAGAATGTTACTTAATGATTCTTGATTATGTAAATAAAGGTAATCTTGGATGTATAAGGTCAATTTCTTCTTGAAATTCTAAAGCATCACTTATTTTGAAATAAAATGAAAAGCCAAAAACATCACTTATTATGGAACTGAGGGAGTAGTTTTTACTCCCCCAAATTTTATTGGTATTTCTCTATTAGGTAGTTTTGTTTTGGTCATCATGGAAAGGATTAGTAATTTGCATTTTACAACTTAAATAGCGAGCTCGAGGACACCTCACGTGGCATACAAGACCGGCAAAAAATACCTGGAAGCTTGCCCTCTCAAGGTTTCAGACACAATGATTATAGTTCGTCTCCACCTACTCGTGGGGATTCTGATGGCAATTCCAGAGGCATTTATGGAAGATGGGAAAGCCGTTCCTCTGGGCGTACTGATCGAGATAATGATACCCAACCAGATAAAGATTCAGGTTCAGCTGATATTCTTTCATATATAGCTTTTGTCTATCTTATACTAGATTGCTTCAGCTCTGAAAACATATTTGTAGTTCATGATTGTACAATTTACTGCATGAGACCACAAGCTAGAGATTTACAGCATGTCTGTCTTTGTCCTCTGCAAAATTGCTCCTTTGCATGGTTCTAGGCCAGCATAGTACACTAACTTGGGATCAGGTTGTCTGAGCTATGCGATCAAATACACTTCGTGCCTAACCATAACATATAATGAATTCATAAGATACATAGGACAAACCACACTGAGAAACAAATCCCGCTTCCAGAAGGCAACCCTGTCTTCTTCTTTGATGTATCCAGAAGCTCTTGGAAAGTTGAAATTTGACAAATCATATATGCCTCCTTTACCTGCACGAACAAAGATAGAACGGCAGAATCAATTAACCCGGAGTCTTGAGGGGGGGGGGGGGACATGTGATGGAGCTATTATTAAGATATTCAGCACCTTTGGTTATTCTAATTGGTTAATTGGAGCGAAACATCTGGAAAAGGTCAGCTTTTTTCCAGTTGGAAGCAGATGACCAAAGGTTCAGCCCTTTTGATTTGAAAAATCCGAGGTAGAGTGCTGGTGCTTCTCTGGATGCTATTACCATTCATAAGGCCTTTGCCTCGGATTGATGGGTCCTTTTACTATTCACGAGCTCATAATGTAAAGCTGATGTAAGTAAGTGGTGCTGTCCCTGAATTATACTGAAACAACAAAGGCCATAAATGTGAATAACTGTGATTAATCTTTGCAACCAACTAATGTCTTGGGCTAAGATCATAAGCGATGTTAAGGGCATCAACTTTCTAAAGTCTTCCTAGAGGGTTTTCTTACTAATAGCAAATATCAAATGCTTACTGACATGACTGTTGTATTATCTTCTTGTTACATGGATTTACATTAAACGATAGTGAATCAGGACAAGGTGCGAGTCTGAATAAATAGAGGGGTCATTACAACATGAACATCATGCTGTATGTGTCTCGTCTACCAAGCTTGCTGATACAGGGTAACTCTGTCGAATGAGTTATCAGAGGGTAACAGTACTTCAGGAGTATTGGCGAGATCTGAAAATAATAACAAGCACACTAACCCTTGTGTAGAGAAACTGTCAATCCTATGAGTATTTTATTATATATATACTATATTTTTAGAAGGAAAGGAAAGAGGATTATGCTATATATACTATCAAGACAATCTTTTTATATTTGTTATTTGAGAAATAGATTTATTTATAAAGATCAAAATCTATGAACTATTATGAACAGTTAAAATGGTGTATGCAAACTTGAAATGGAAATGAGACAGTGTTAAGACTTGAGAGTTATATCAACGAAGAATAATATTTTAATTGACTTATCAAGACCGATGCTAAGTGATTCTTTTGATTCTAAAAACATTAATGGTCCAAAATATGCAAAGAAGTATGGCCTTCCAAAGTCTCTTCAGTTTTTTCCTAACTTTCTGATTCTGCCAGAAAACTAAAAGGTCTTTCACATTCTTTGGCATCACCCATTGCACACCACTCATGTTTAGGATTGATACCGTAGCTGGTTTGCGTGACTACAATTCAGAAACAAATGCTCTGCAGATTCCTGAGAATTTTCACAGAAAAAGGCATCTACTGCACAGAGAAATCCCTCTTCTCCGCAACATATCCTGTGTTAAGCATGCATTCCTAGCTGCAATCCCAGCTAAAACAAGCTACTTTAAGAGGTGCTCGTGACTTCACAACAGCTTCCGTGTCCAAGTCAAATCCCAGTGACCTACTTGTTTCTGCAAAAGACAATAACAGCTTTCTACTGAAAACTTGCCATCCTTTTCAACTATCCAAGTCTGAGAATCCAACCTACTAGCATCAAGGATCGTAGGTTCCAAAAAGTGTAGAAGTTGACTAATTTCATCATCTTCCCAATCATTAAATTTTTTCCTGAAATTGAATCTCCATTCCTCTCCTGCATAGCATTCTGCAACTGCACTAATAAAAAAAAAGCATTCTGCAACTGCACACTGTTTGTTAAACTATACAACGTAGGATATTGTTCATCAGCTTTCCTTCTCCCAGCCAAACATCTGTCCGAAACCTGATTCTTCTCCCATCACCAACTTTCAGTGAGATGTATTTTTGAAATTCCGGCCATGATCTACCTATCTGCTCCCATACTACAGTTTTTGAAGGCATAAACACTATACAGGGTGTCCAGAGCCTTCTCTGGTGTCAATAAGCTTCTTCTGGGTTCCTCTCCATTTTCATTGTATCTCCACAACCATTTACACCACCAACTCTTGTTGTGAAGTTTCAAATCTTTTACTCCCAAATCTCCACCTTGTTTATATTGTATTACCTCCTGCCACTTTCCTTTCAGAATTCAAAAAAATTCCCTTCCCAAAGAAACTTACATGGAGTTTAACTTCTTTTGCCATTTTTTTTTCCCATTTGGGGTTTTACACTAATGTTTTGGGGCATCCGGACAATTATATACCTGCTAGTCCACAATGCTGAAGATGCTGTCTTTTTTGCTTCATTTATCCTATGCCGGGTAGGCAACTTGTGTAATGCTGTGCGATTTGCTCCTAACTAAACATCATTCTCACTCAACTTTGCAACCTTTTCCTCTTTCCTTCAAACACCACTGTAGTTTTTTTTCCTTTCCGTTCTTGATTGTTAAACTCAAAAACCTATGTAGTCGGTTGCAATTGTCTAAAACTAGGATAGGTATATCTGTGTAAATCAAATCCATGTAATTTCCTCCTGTCAAGTATCACATTTTATGGTAACTTTTTCTTTCTCCTTTTTTGTTGGTTATTTTTCGTGGCTGCTGCGTATGTGCCTTTCATATGCTTATTCCTTCTTTGTGTACTATACTCATTGCATCTGTGATCTCTATAAATAGTAGTCTGAGGAATGCTTATTAAAGGTCTTGTCTCTGTCTTTAAATTCATCTCCATAGCAAGAATTGGGATGCAGGTTATAGTTGTGGTCAAGTCGTTAGTCTCTGAGTTCTGAGAAAGTCTGTACAATATTTATAGGTGATTTTTTTGAGACTGGTAACAAGTATTTATAGTTTATTTTGGCTCCAACTTCTTGCAATCTGATGATTCGATGGCTGGTTTGCAGAAATAGTGTTCCTCCTGCATTTAAGGACTATAGGGTATTTGACCTTGATCCTGCTTACCATGCGTCTTCCACTATCTTTCATCTTATGCGCATGTGCATGTGGGTACTAAACAGTAATTTTGCCTAAGAGATTTATTTAGCAACACTTTTACAGATCCTGGTAGACGCTATGGTAATCAAGCACGGCGCACTTGGCAGAGTTCTGAGCATGATGGACTTCTTGGAAGTGGTTCATTTCCCAGGCCGACTGCGTTTGCATCTGGGACGGCTGCAGCTAAGGTCCGAGCAAGTGATAGCTATCAACTTAACAGGAGCAATGAGCCATACCATCCTCCTCGCCCGTATAAGGTGAATTTTCACTTGATCATTGCTGTCCAACATAGTGATCACTTGCCTGGTCAGCTGCATGACTTGTCCCATCATTTCAGATTATGCTTTGAAGATCTTTGAGAGGAATTTAACTTGCACCAATTTTATTCTTGCAATACCCTTCAGGCAGTACCTCATTCTCGTAGAAATACTGATGCATTCAACGATGAGACCTTTGGTTCAATTGAGCGTGCAAGTGAGGACAGAGTGGAAGAGGAAAGGAGGAGAAGAGGTATTGCCTCTTTCAGTAATATCATGCATGTCTCTTGTGGTGTTATATATATGTGTGTGTGTGTGTGGACGATTGAGTTTTGATTCGCTTTTTCACAGCTTCTTTTGAGTTGATGAGGAAGGATCAGCAGAAGGTTCTTCAAGAGAAGCAGAAACCAAATGCAGAGAAGCATACAACTGAATATGACTCAGAAATCTTGCTACTGCTGGAAGATGATAAAAAGGATAGGGGGCTTCTGGACAAGAATACTGAAGTAGATATAATGGCCAGCCAGCCTATCACAAACAATGATTCTGGAAAATCATCTTCCTCTTCACAGAATCTTCCATCTAGACCGCTTGTGCCCCCGGGCTTTAAAACCACTGTTTCGGATAAGTCTTCTGGCTCAACAACTCTGAACCATTCACGTTTGACAGAGGTACTTACTTGTACTTCCCTTAGTTCATCTTCGGTAGAATATAGTTACAGATGAACCTCAGCTCAGGTGCATCATTATTGGAGAGAGAGTAAACCACTCTGCATTGTGCATTAATTGGCTTGGTGAATCCACCCAGCATTGTGCATTTATTGGCCTGGCTTTTAGTGTTCTTTTCCCCCCTCCCTTCGTAATGATAGGTTTTAGGAAAAGGATCCAAGGGATTTCTACCATTTGGGCTGTCTTCAGCAGCCAGGTGATACAATGCTGTTAAGCAGCCTAATCCTTAATAATGTTTAGTAGCTTAGTCTCACACACACACACACACACATGGATTTATGTGTATATATAAGTGGCCGAGGTGGTTAGCTTCTTGGCAGTTGGCATGTTTCAAAAAGAAACTGTTAGGGTATTTTTGGTATGAGAGTTTGGGGGCGGTGGGTGGAAAGGAGACAATGAACTTGGAATGTCACTTATGAACCTTGTTTTCCCTACTTTCTTTAGGGAAATCATTTTCCTCATTTTTGAGGAGCTTGTTTTCCAAGGGAAAAAGTTTTTCAAAACATTTTGACCAACCAAACATGGAAAAATTGGAAAACATTTTCTGGAAGATGTTTTCTTCCATGCCTAGCACACCCTTAATTTTGCTTGTATAGAAAATTGGATGACTTTCGTAGCAAATCATATCTTTTTGTAGGTTTTCTATAATTCGGTACACCACTTGTATACATGCATTTTTGCTCAAAACTTTCAATAGAATCTTATTACTTCATCAAAAAGAAGAAGAAGATCTTGCTTAGTGAAATGGGATGCACTTTGTGAGATTCCAGCTTCCAAAATTGTTGATTTTAAGTAATTTGAAACTGAAGGCAAACCAAAAAGTAGGGAAAACACAGAATAATTTGCACAATTAATGTGTGTTGGTTTGGTTTATGGTTTTCAGTTTGCACATGCTCTTGAGTAACTGGACTTAATAGTGAATCTTTGATAATAACTTAACTGGACTAGAGAGTGATGCCAAGAAAGAAAACAGAATGAAACGGAAAATAGAGTGAATGAGATAAAAGGATCAGGAAAGAAGGGTCTTTTCCATAATCTACTACCTTCTTGGTACTTTATTAATGAAACTTTTACCTTATAAAAAAAAGTTCTTTTCCATTTCATATTCTCAAGTTTTCTTACACAACTTGACTTTGCAAAAGAGGAGTATGGCATGTAGAGGTGGAGATGTCCTTTTTATTTTCTTGTGGTGGAGATATTCCCGTTCCTGTTGTTACACAAAGATACACTACTTAAAGAATGTAGAGCTCTCGGATCTCTCTGTTGCCAATATGTCATTGATTCTATGATAGTCCATGCAAGAATTCTGACCACATTTGAGATGGATTATCTAACATTTTTTGCATTACTGATTGCCATATTTCCCTACTTGATTAGTCCACCTAAGTAATTTACTCTAGGTTAAAAAAGGGCAGCCCGGTGCACTAAGCTCCCGCCATGCGCGGGGTCCGGGGAAGGGCCGGACCACAAGGGTCTATTGTACGCAGCCTTACCTCACATTTCTGCAAGAGGCTGTTTCCACGGCTTGAACCCATGACCTCCAGGTCACATGACAACACAGTTACTCCAAGGCTCCCCTTCAAATGAATTTAGAAACTGCAGAAAAGCCGAAAGATTGAACATAGAGAGCAATAACCATGTGATTGTGTGCATGTTACTGGGTTCCATGTTTCTGAAGTTAGAGTTGTGTCCATTCAAATGGTATATTTACAATTGACATCAATAGGCCTTGATCGAAAAAAAAACAATTGATATCAATAGGGCTTCATGAATCTCATTTATATTTTCTTTAATTGTCATCACTTCTACAGATAGGAAAACACGAACCTGAAGAAATTCTATTGGAAGCCAAAACCGACACCCAAAGTGGTATCCATCAGAGCTTAGAAAGACAGAGTTCCCGAGAATTTAGTTCAAGTAGTCAACTTGAACACAAGAGTTTGCATGCTTCAGTTCTGAAGAAGAATGACCAAATTGTGAACTTGTCAGTGGGTTCAGATGATTCCGACAGGAAACATAGCATGGGAGATCATTCACACCGGACTTCAAGTCTAGAGGGACGTGAATCCCTGAACGAGCCTTCAATTTTGGAACTCAGTGCCCAGAATTCAGGGGGCAAATTTGTTGAGGAGGTCAATATCAACCATTCAACTTCCATCCTGGATAAGATTTTTGGAAGTGCCATTGCAAATCTCACCGACTCTGTTGCTCCAGTTATGGTAAATGTTATGCACGCTTTATGAGCTTCCGTGCTATTTGAATTTCAATTTGTATTCCTAATGCGATCCTTTTGAAGTTCACCTCAAATTCCTTCATGCTTTTCAAACCACGCAGATTGAAATGATTTATTATGTAGGATGATCATAGCCGAGGATCTATCGGAAACAACCTCTCTACCCCACAAAGGTAGAGGTAAGGTCTGCATACATCTTATGCTCCCCAAACACTGGGTATGTTGTTGTTGTTATAATCTTGCACATTGTTCATGAGTTTATGATTGTTTTCATGAATCGTGAGTGTGGTAACACTTCATTTCATCCACACCAAAGATTACAACAGTATCCTTAACATAGAAAAACAATTTTACAAGACCACCTGTTATGACTAGGATTGGTGCAGGACATATACAATCAATAGAAACATGTTTCTTTTATTTTATATTTCGTGATCTGCATAAATGCTAGGGATCAACTTGTCTGTTCCTTTCCTCTTTTACTGTCCAAGAATACTAGTAAATATTCTGGACTTATTTAGTAGTCAACTTCTCATATTGCTTTCTGTCATTCCTGCTAACTACTAGTTATCTTTTGGCTCGACCATGTTGCCCAGAATGAAGGTAGTACACCCAGTGACATATTAGACTCCAAAGCTGTTCAATCATCGAAATTTGCTCATTGGTTTTCTGAAGAAGGTATATCGATTTCTTTTTTGTTTTGCCCCTGCGTTTGTTACTGATTTCTATCTCTTGAAATCTTATGTAAACGGCTTATCTCACTTATGTCGTTGCAGAGAGGAAGCAGGAAGCTGATCCTTCATCAAGTAGGCCTAGTGATCTGTTTGCGTTAATTACTGGTGGTGATAAAAACAGAACACAACCTTTTGAGGCTAATGCTTCAGATCAATTGCCATCAGAATTCTCCTATAATAGTCCCGATCCTACAAGTAAGTTTGTCTCAAATTTACCTTCTTCGCTGCTTGGGGGACCTGAGCCTGCTTTCAAGTCCAGTAAAAGGGAGGCAGCACCCACCATTCTTACTTGTGAAGACCTTGAGCATACAATGTTGTCAGAATTCAGCGAAAAGAAACCTAATTCACAGCCACAAGGCTGGAGTGCTAACCACACAAAGCCTAAAGAACCTGTAATTGTGGATAGCCAGGCATCTCAACACCTCCTTTCATTATTACAGAAGAGGCCGGATCATGGAAATGTGACACAGAAGTCCAATGCTGGCATTGAATCCTTGGAGGCACATGGTGATATTGCCGTGCTAGACAGATCTAAGAAGGAAGATAGCAAGGATACACTCACGCTTGAATCACTTTTTGGAACTGCTTTTATGACAGAATTACAATCTGCACAAGCTCCAGTTTCAATTCAGAGGATTTCAGTTGGTTCTGGACTAAATGTTTCTCTGGAAGGTCAAAAGTCGTCCTTTCCTGGTTCTGATGATACCCTTTCATCTTCGATAATTGATGATATTGGACTCAGAGGAGCAACGAAGGAGAATATAGTCTTACCTTCAAATAGCAGAGATCACACAAAGCTGGATAAGGCAGAAAATTGGTTGGGATTCAACGATTCTCTGTATGAAGTCAACTCCTTAAAGCGCCAGACTGAAGCGGTCTCCAGAAATGGTGGTTATCGGGCTGGTGAATTTCATCTACCTGAAGGAGAGAGCATATTTAGTGTTGGTGATTCTTTGGCACCCAAGGTCTCAACGTTTATGCCAGCAGGAAATATCAGTAAAGGTGACCTGGTGACTGTTAATTCAGTTGGCAGTGATCAGAGGTCTTTAGTGGGTCCAGGAGCACTGCCCTTTCCACGGGTTTCTCATGACCAGATAGAGTCTGAGATGCTGTTTCACCATCTTCATGCTCAACCATCATCTTCTCAGTTTCATCCTTTGCAAATGAATCAAGGGAAACCATTACTTCATCCATTGGATTCTCGTCCTGCTCATTTCAACTCTCAGATTTTCTCTGGTCCAGAGGGCATGACTCGACACGATCCTCTTCCGGGTCATCAATTTGCTGGAAATATGATGAGACCTTTTCACCACCCTAATGCTAGGGTGACAGGATTTGATCTTCCTGCTCATCATCCTATGCTGCAGCAGATGCAAATGTCTGGACCTCACCCCCCTCATCTGCTACGTGACCATCTAACTGGTGGTCCAGTTCCTTCACATTCCAGTAATCAGGTGCATGAAGCTAACCCAATGCAAGGGTTCCGTTTTAACCCTCATCAAGTCAACATTAATGGGCTTGGGATGCAAATGCCAGGTAAAACCTTGATGTGTCTGTGTCTTGTTCTTCTTTGGATTACTCTTCAATATTATGTTTCTCTTCTCTGATCCTGCTAAAATTAAAGCAAAGAGTTTCTTAATCTTTGCAACACCTGCTGCTTATTTCTCAGTTCTAGTGTTGCAATGTTGATATTCCTTTCCTGCTATTGCCTATCGAAGAAAGCCTTATATGGCTTCAAACAAGCGAGAAAGGCACTTTCCATCTTATTCAAGCGCGCTAGCTGCAATAAAAAAACAGCACTAACGAGCAAGAAAAGGGATGCGCTAAGGCGCAACGGCTTTCTCCTGCCTGCACCATCTCACTCACATTGTTTACGATGGCAAAGACATAAACTTGAATTGCAGTTTGTTAGGAGTTTTACTCCATTGGTTACTGCCACCATAAACCTTATTGTTAAAGTATCTCTTGTATTTACGCAGAACTCATCTTTCCTGTTAGGCTTTGAGTTTTTATCAAGTCAAAATTGAGGATTAAATATACTTCCCATCATCAGCCTTAGCTTGCCTATGAAACCTATAGGTCTAATTCACTTCTCCTTTAAGGAAGTAGGTATCCGCTCATTCTTTTCCCTTTTTGACGAAGCTGCTCATTCTTTTTCCTTTCCTTTCCGCAGTTGCTTTCTAGCTGCTTACAAGTAAAAACAGTAGCTGTTCTTGGTGTTATTATTCTGCTCTTTTTTGCTACAAATTACTGTTTGAGAAGCATGTCAGCTTTTGAGGCTTGAACTACTAAATTGCTATTTCAATGCCTACTTCTTTTTGGAATGCTACGTCGAGATATATGCCTTGCTGAATAGTGAATATTATTGGACCCTGAAAATCTTGAACAAAGTAGAATATGGTGCACATATCATGTATCGTAAGAAAAGGTCTCACACTTTAGTTCTTTAATTGGTGCCACTTTTCTGATTGAGGATAAATACTCTATATTTGACTTATCTGTGTGAGTTTACATCATATTCTTTTCGTCCTCAGGGCCAGATATCAACAGCAGAAACAATCATCCTGATTCCCTGCAAAGACTTATTGAGATGGAGGTTAGGGCTTCTAAGCAGATTCACCCTTTTCCTGCTGAGCGTGGACAGGGGATGTATGGTCACGAGCTTGACATGGAATTGCGACATAGATAGTTGGCCATGCAAGGTTAACGTCTTTCATGTGATACTGATAGACCATCACTTATGGGGAAGTATCTGGTATAATATCAGGGGAAATGACGTAATTCTTAGATTCTACTTTCTGGTACTAGGTGGGGTTTAGGGTTGCTTGTCTGTCATCTACATACGCCATTGAGGAGTGGCAGGAAAGGTCCTCTGTATCAACATCTCTTATATTGTGCAAACATGGTTGTGCAAATTCTCGTCAGTTCTTCTTGATCTTCCTTATTTTCCTAATCTGGTTGTTGCCCGCTCTCCTACCGCCCCTTCCCTTTTGTTGGACATGTCTTTTATTTTTTGGAAAAAACTATGTTGTATAGCACCACCATTCAGGCTATTCATATTTCAGATATGGAGGCAGAGTAGCAAAATGGACATGGATGGTGCTACAGAAGCTATCTGGTTTCCATGAGCATATAATATCCGAATTTCTTGTATTAGTACATGATTGTTGCAAGGAAAATGCTATGAAAGAAAGCAAATGGAGAACAGTGCAACTTACCAAACTAGCTGGTCTATGAGGGGCTTACATCTTATATCTCAAGTGTTGTTTATAAGTTGTAATTAACTCAGACCTACAAGTTTCAACTCGTTTGTATTGCAGAAGAAAAATCCTACTTGAACTCACGCATGCCACTATGTGGGTTCTTGTTTTCCTATTTGAGACTTGATGAAAATAAATTTTCTAGTGTGGGTTGGTTGTGAAGTATTTACTTTCCTGGTGTAGCCAAATACCACTAATTATTCAAGAGTCTAATATGTAGTACAATGATCACATTCTATCTTCAGATGGCCCCCTATTAATGGTTTTTCTTCGCCAGTATCTGATCGCTCTTTCACCAAAACTTGTTACAAAAGATGTTCCTGAACATCTTTTTAATAAAGGTAACAATATTATAAATCATTAGCACAAAGAAAGTGCCAAGTGACAATGTTTAATAGGGATCGTTTGGTTGTTGGTTGGGAAGTGAATTATTTATGTAAAATCAGTATAATTAGTACCATGTTTGGTACTATTTTAATTTCTCTGTATAAAATTCAGTACACCAAGTACGGTATTTTATTACTAGTTTAAAATCTTGTATCACTAATATACGTATGATGGAATACTACAACAACATACCCAACATATCCAGTGAAATCCCACAATGTGGGGAAAGGTGAATTTCCGTTACCGGAATTGAACCCGGGTTCCCTGGTGAAAGCCAGATATCCTAACCGCTGGACGATAACGGAAGCTTTATACGTGTATGATAAAATCTATGTATTATTTAATGCAAGGTAGAAAATGATTAAACTAATACATGAATAATTAAACTCCACATAACGAGATTCTGTATAATTAATTCATGCACTATTAATACATGTTAACTCTAATCAACAACCAAACGACCCCTAGAACATTTGTTTTAAAACTCAAACAATATTAGATATCTCTTCATTGTGATTTTTTCAATCACTGGAAATAAAATGTGATTAGTATCTGGATATGTTAATTTGTATTTCATTATTTTTTCAAGGGAAAAGGGTCATATATGCCCTTAACGTTTCGGAAAGGGTTTGTATTTGCCCTCAGTTAATGTTTGGGGTCAAATATGCCCTTAACATTTATGAAAAGGTTTGTATTTGACCTTATTTAACAGATTCGCCACGTGTACGCCACGTCGGTGCCACGTGGACGACATGTGGCAAAATGGAACCCACCTTTTTTTTTTCAAGTGCTACCGTGAAATCCGTCGGTGAACGGTGATTCCGGCGGCGGAACAGTGATTCCGGCGAAATCACGAATCCAACGGCGACGTGTGATATACCAAAAGATTCGTCTTGTCAAGCCCGTCATTTTCATACCAACCACGAACGTCGATTATAGCCCAGCTAGCCGGAAATTCGAACGACGGCGCTAGGGTTTCGAGTTTTGGGATTTGGGTGATTCGACGATTTAGTAGGAATCGACGAACGGGGTGGGTATAGAAATGACGGGGAGGAGACGGCGAATATGTTGGTACCACCCCCGTGTCTCGACGTTACCGGAATTGGCCGGAATTTCCAAAAAAACCGATCTGAAAACTGGGATGTTTTTCGATCTGAAATTGTCGACGTTTTAGGATGAATTGACGTTCGTGGTTGGTATGAAAATGACGGGCTTGACGAGACGAATATTTTGGTATATCACACGTCGCCGTTAGATTCGTGATGTCGCCGGAATCACTGTTCCGCCGCCAGAATCACTGTTCACCGACGGATTTCATGGTAGCACTTGAAAAATTAAATAATTCAGTGGGTCCCATTTTGCCACGTGTCGTCCACGTGGCACCGACGTGGCGAATCTGTTAAGTAATGGCAAATACAAACTTTTTCATAAATGTTAAGGGTATATTTGACCTCAAACATTAACTGAGGACAAATACAAACTATTTTTCAAATGCTATGGACATATATGACCCTTTTTCCTGTTTCAATACCCGAAATTCATATGCAGAAATTAAATGAATTAACCCTATAAATATTAAATAACACATACCCCTCCCTCCTCCCCTACCTCCTCTCACATCAA
This sequence comes from Przewalskia tangutica, assembly GCA_029844215.1. Lineage (NCBI taxonomy): Eukaryota > Viridiplantae > Streptophyta > Magnoliopsida > Solanales > Solanaceae > Przewalskia > Przewalskia tangutica. The sequence continues at coordinate 21,268,605 of CM056731.1, read as the reverse complement.
CAAAAAGGGCGCGGCAAAGCAAAGACATTGGTGATTCTCTACGTCCCAACTTTGTTTACTATTAGTACTACTACTACAGTACTTGTTTCTGTCTCTTATTTTTCTTAATGAATTCTTTTTAAATTGGTTTTAACTTTGTAAAATTTTGATATCTCATAGTAGTAGCTTTCTATATAGTTCTGCCATATGTAAATCTGATTTCAGAAGAGAATAAAAAAAGTTACACGTTGAAATTCAAACCCTAGCATTGTTGGACGTATCAGAACAAGTGTTACCGACTTATATAAGTAGATTCAGAAAATCTAGGGTTACTACGTTTTTGGTCTTGTTGCTTGTAAAGAAGTCAGAAATATTAAACCCTAAACCCTTTCAAAATTGCAGGTTACTGTTGGCAACACCATGGTACGTACAAAGGTTGAAATCAAGAAAATAGAGGATAAAGCTAAAAGGCATACCACTTTCACTAAACGTAGACAAGGTCTTTTTAAGAAAGCCAAGGAGTTGGTCAAAAGATGTGACGCTCAAGCGGCTGTGATCACGTTTTCTTTGGCTGGTAACATCTTTGCCTTCGGCCATCCTTCCGTTGACGACGTTGTGAACCGCTACATTTCTGCCACGTCTGCACCGGAAGTGGATGAAGAGACAGAGAAGAAAGTAAAAGATGTAGCGATTGAGACAAAGGAGGATGAAGAGACGTTGTCGTTTAAGGATATGGGTATGGAGGAGCTAGAGGAATGGAATGTTGCGATGGAGGAGATGAAGAAGAAAGTAGTTGATAGAATAAATGGGATAATTTCGAATTCGAAGGATGAACATCTTGTAGGTTTAGCCTTGAACTGAATCTACATTAGTGAGAATATACTTAGCTCTATACATCAAGATTTTAGGAACATTAGTGAATTCTTTTACTTTCATACTTCACTGATATAGAACAAGTCATAGATAGTTTTTATTATAATCTTCCATTATTACACGTTTTTAGTAGAGAAAGATGCAATTACAAAATGAAGCTTCTCAGCCATTGTGGAATGACTTTTGCTGGCAAAAGGAGAACTGTGGTATCATTTTTGGCTGGTGTATTAATGCAAAAGGAAAACAAAAGAAAAAAAGGAGGAAACTAATAGAAGAGAAGTCAATTTTAATGCATTCCTGTGAAATGTACTGATTAATTTTCCGTTTCTTTCTTGAGCCGACCTATCAAGTTGGAAGTAAGGCGGTCTGTGTACACTCTATACTTCTCAGACCTCACGTTGTGGGATTTCACTGAGTATGTTGTTATTGTTGTTGTTTTTTATCTACAACTTAAAGTTAGGGGCACAGATTTATGTTGTATTCACCCCAACTTGGTCACATTTGTTCTAATTGTTTTTATTACATTAAGGGAGGGGAAGGGGGTGGGGGCAGATTCGAATGCTCATGACATGGTGAAGAATTGAAGGGCTTACACCATGTGAGCTACCTACCTTCAAAGAAATGACCTAAGATGATTGTATTTTTTCTCAGTCACACGGTATCTGATCAACCTCAATTATTTCACCGAATACCTGTTATCTTTCACCGACAAAGCACCGAAGCTTAGGTAGAGAAAATCACCTGTATTTTTCTGCCTCAAAATTTAAACATTCTTTCTCTTACGGCAGAGACCATAAAATCACACTCTTGATGCTAGTTTTTTCCCCTTCCTGCCCACAGATACACAATTTGGCAGATCAAGAGGATAACCTCTCTTTCCTTTTTATCTTTTCCCCCAATCCTCCCTTGTTTTCCACGTATTTTTGGGCTCTAATTTGTTTGTATTCATTTATTAACGACCGCAAGTTCTTCTTTGTATCCTTTACCCTGCCAACTAACATTCGTCGAGTAGAAGCGCTACGTTAGCCGTTAGGTACAAATATGCTTTGGATTAAACATCACATCGTGGTATACAGGGGGATTGGATCCACGTGTAGTGGTCCCATTGATCCGGATGGAAAATTTATATCCTTATAGAGATTTCTGAAAATATGATATATAATTTCAACAGCACCCATCAGTCAAAAAGTTTGGCTGGGTGCTTTGGTTGACAGCTTCAGTTCGACTCCTATTGAGATCATGTTTTTAGGCGCTTCCATCTTTTTCTCCGTACAGATACAACTCCTTCTTAATTTTTTATACTATATATTCCTCTCTTATTAAAAAAAATAAAAAATTTGTTCACTTTTTCGTTTAGTTTTTTTTAATGTTTTTTGTTTAATAGTAGTTTTTATTATTGTGTTGAATAGTTATACTTATATTTTATGATCGGTAGCAACTTTACATTAACGGGAGATCAACACCACGACCTTGAAATCCTAGGTCCGCCACTGGTGGTAGATACTCTCAGGCCAATCGTTTCCATACATTCACCTCGCTAAAATAGGATTTAGCAAGTTCCACTGCTTACTTCGTCCCAATTATGACGATGTGGTATCCTCGCCCTTCCAAGCTAAAGGGAGAGAATGGTCGTAAAGCTAAGATGCATCGACATCATACAATACTAACTGGGGTATGTTTTCTCTTTTACTGAGGCATTATATCGCTTTTAGGCTTTTTGCTTCCTTTCCACGTTCACAATATTTATCAACACTTCAGGCTTTTTGCTTTGTTTCCACCTTCACAATATAATACCATTCAGGACACTGATCCACTTGCTCAACACGTTTTTAGGACAAAACCCATGAGCTCACAAGTCACATCCCTCCACAATATACAACACAAGCACCACATAATCTACCTATGATACAGCACAAAGCCCTACACAATCTACTCTCTGCAACTGCATATAACATCTCAAAGCATTACACTACTCCCGCATTGTTCTCCCAAAAGTATATACAGAATTGAGATGGCAACACTGCGAGCAACTTGCAAGTTTGAAGCATATGAACATACTAGATGCACAAGCCGCACATCCTTTCATTACACCGTTTTCTCTTCAATACTGTTGTCTCCGCCAGCCATATGCAATGACCACGAATCATCTAAACCTTCCTCCAGCTCCCAAGCCATATCCATTTCATCTTTTGCAGCGCCCAAGCCATATGATGAAAGCAACCTCTTCTGCACCAAGCATGACAAAATGAATAGGGTAAACAATGGATAATTGACCAACTCATTTAGCTTTTATGTTATGCAACATTTATCCTAGTAAAAAGTACAGGATGGTGAAATGGGCCAATGGATGAAAGAAGTTAAGATCCACAGGAATGGAACTCCAGATCCCAATTCATTTTGATTTTTTTTCTCTCTCAACACCCATTTGTTCTGTTCACTTTCTTCAGAAAAAGAAGGGAAAGAAAAGAAGATTGCATATGTGCTGAGCCAATCTGAGCGCCAGCCATGTCAAATTGGAACCTGGACTAATTGAACTTTAGAAAAGAACACCTGCTCGGCTTAGCTTGGCTATACGAGTTCTTGCCTCCACTTGGTGATGAAAGAAGTTAAGATCCACAGGTATGGAACTCCAGATCCCAATTCATTTTGATTTTTTTTCTCTCTCAACACCCATTTGTTCTGTTCACTTTCTTCAGAAAAAGAAGGGAAAGAAAAGAAGATTGCATATGTGCTGAGCCAATCTGAGCGCCAGCCATGTCAAATTGGAACCTGGACTAATTGAACTTTAGAAAAGAACACCTGCTCGGCTTAGCTTGGCTATACGAGTTCTTGCCTCCACTTGGTGATGGATGGCCTCTTATGTAGTACAAGTTCTTGCCGCATACAACTTCAGCCAAATTAGAACCACAACTTCTGAAAAAGCAGTTACGAAAAACATACTGGAGACGCCAAGCGTAACTATTTATCTCATACTTCCACAAAGACTTTGTCAATTTGGTATCTACCACCACTATTTATTTATTTATTTATTTATTTATTTTCTTTTGACTAGATTAAAAGCAACATCCTAAAGTATAGAGATTTGAGCTGAAAAAACTATCCACGTCAAAAAGAAAGAGACTTGCAACTCATTAGACCAACAGGAACAGCTATCATTAACAAATGATCTATTTCCTTTTCTATCATGTGAAGCTCCTCGTATTCATGAGAGGTTTCTGAGTACCCCCTCGGTTTTAGAAAGAATCTGATTTAAGAAAAATAAATCGAGCAGCTTATTTTAAAAAAAATATTTCTGGAAACTGAGCCAAGATGTTCTTCACAAGACAAAAACTATCCAGAAATGTAGCTTCTCCCAAAAAAGACCTAACACAGATGTCTTCTAAAAGTCTTTTTCAAACTAAAAGCTTGCTTCGAAGTATGCCATCAACCTTTCAGAATAAAAACTAAACCAAAGTCAACTTGGTGCAGGCGGAACCTGAATAAAGGGTGGTAAAAAGATGTGATGCTGTTGACCAACAGAACAATGATAAAACGTAAAAAAGGATAAAAAATTGTAATGATACTGTGATAATGAAAAGTATTGCAAACAAAAGGTCCTTGGTTGTGACTACACAGAGAGCCACCGAAGGGATGCATGTGGCTAGTTGCATGACGAGTGAAACAAGACATGTGTGAAGGAAAGATATTTAGTGCTTATATAATAAATAAATCCAAATCGGCCGCAAGTGTCACTTCCAACTAAATAATTTGAGAACGCTTACTTAAGTCTAGGCTCGTGATCCCAGCAAGCTAGACATTGAATCTGAGCTATATGTGGTCAAAGTCCCAGACAAAAGCTCAATTCCAACTCAGCTTGATCCCTAGAAGAAAGGACTTTTGTAGAGTTGGTCTTGGTATCTTAACACTACAAATTACTGCAATCATGGGTACAAGAAGATACTTCAAAGAATATAAGACTTAACAAGTATCAGAAGCCATAATAAAACAGAAAAACAATCCCTCCCAAAAAGACCAAGTGTAATTCCTCCAGCTCTATCACACCTTTATAAGAGTCCTTCAAATTTCTAAATAGATAACATCACATAATCTTATACTGATCAAGATAAGATGTAATTGACAGATTGAGACTTACATGATCCTCAAATTCAGGGCTCGATAAATTGAAGGATAGATTCTTCATCAACATCAGTGCCTGTAAACCAACAAAACAGTATCTTTCAATCAAGTGAGATGAAGAAATTCATAGACTGTCATGTCAACATGCAGCATGCAGTAGTGGATATCTAAAGTCTGGTTAAAAGAAAAAAACATTCCCCATAATCTGAAGAATCTGATACTCCAGGAACCAAGGCTTTACTTACTATTTGCAGAGAGAGAGAAATCCCTATTGTCTAATTTGCAGTCTTAGTTCCACATAAAGACGGCGGTAGGATAAGATATTGCAATCTTAAAAGGGCATCTAGTGTAAGATATACATTTTTGCTTGCTCTCAAGTAGGTCATGGCATGGGGAGTCATTGAAACCAAGACTCTTCGGTTTAGTGTATATTAAAAAGAACACAGGAAGGAGGCTATCCTATCACGAGCAGAGAAGACCGGACCATTAAAAGTATCCTTTCACAGGAAAGAGCCTAGCCTACCCGCCTAGCAAACATGCTATCAGGCCTAGTTACCATAAGAAAGGAGGGGAAAGCAAACCACAGAAACCATTTCACAAGAGCTTCCCTATCGCAGTGGTAGTCAGAAGGTCATAGGTCATCCCATTTGGGACCATACGAACATCAGATTTACACCTCATATACAACAAACACAACTACACCTTAATCCCAAGCTAGGATATACATCTCGTATACAGAGTTATAACATGAAACTTAAATGTCTCTGCACCTCTCTTTGTTCACAACTTTACATCACGTGAAATTGAAACTGGAACTAACATCAGTAAATGTGTGCGTGCTAAATTAATTCCAACATACCGTCTGAATATCTATGGGGTCCATCCCTTTTAGTCTCTGTAAGTGATCCCTCGTACTTGGATCAAAGACACTGCCAATGAAGCTGTAAACTTGAGCAAAGTCTGGCATAACTACAATTAACAAAGCAAAGGAGAACAAATCAATATGTTGATTAATAGAGCTTGGTGCAGATAAAATAACTGCAAAGAGAAAAGTAGCAGTAACCTCTGCCTTGGTACTGCAACATATCCTTTTATGTTACAAGAACTAGATTAGGATAAAAAAGGGCAAAGGGAAAACAGAATATAGCGTTTTTTATCTGCTTACAAGTCATTTAGGACAAATAAAAGCATCAAAGATTCTCAAACTTGCTCCCTTTACTCTAACAGACTGAATGCAACAGAACTACTCTTAGATTTTGTAAATGTACCTACAGCTGCTAAAAGTATGGTGATCATGTGCAGTGCAATACAAATGTCTTGTGATAATACATTTTCTCAATCTCATCCTAACAACCCTCTTTTCCAGGAATATCTCCCTGCCCCCCCTAGATTTCCTATTACTTTCTACTTTCTCCGTTTCCCTGCTTGTACCTGATTTTTAACCCATGAACAATTTCTTTACATAAATTCGACAATTACGTAAAAGATATGTTACTGAGAAGTGAGAACTCTATAGAAAAATCTTGTTGGATGTTGGTTCAACATATTGCATATTTAACCCAAAGAGAATGATCACCTTTCATTTGCTTCCCGCTCTCCTTTTGATCATTGCCCTCTTTAGTCATACAAATCCCAGGCATGCTCTCATTACTACTGATGCAGCAAATTCGCATGACCCCCCCACTGGATAATTGTGCGTCATCTGAGAATAACAAAATTCAACTTGTAGTTTTCTTGAACAAGGCTGTTCAGATCGCTTATATTTCCTTAATCAGCAAACACATACCTTTTCTTGTCTGTGTTGTGCTGATAGCAGGCACATTGTCACAAGTCCAGGGAGAAAAATTGATTGTATTTCCAGGCACTGATAAAGAATCATGCCCGATACATAATCTTGGTTCAGGCAAAGCTCCTGAAGGTTGAAATTGGATGCTGCTAACTTGGGACGTAACTGTTGTAGGCAGATACAACAATGCAAGCTACAATTAGTTTTGGTCCAGTATCTTGTAACAAACAAACAGATGATTGACATTGTCCCTACCCATTTTAGGAGCTTTTTGTGGATAAGGATGAGCGGCTTTTCTCTTTGGGCGTGGGGGAGGTACATGCTCACTTGCTCCACTCTTGTGAACCTTCAGAAAGTATTTCTGTGCATGGCTACGTATCTGCATAGCTTGCTCTTTAGTTAATTGACATGTATCAAAATATAAAGCACAATGGTTAAAAGTGTGACCAGGCAACTGGCACAATCGGCCCAGACATTAAGACGACATTAGTTTGTCCCTGACATACAGCAGATGTTTCTCTTACAGTGATTCTTGTATATTCTGGCTAAAAGACAACATATTTAGGGTTTAAATAGTTTGACAGAAACCTATGTGAAGTATTCCTCATCAATTACATATATATACTATTAAGGATTCTTGTAAACGCGTGATAAGTTATAGAAAATGACGAGCTTTTTAACTAATCACACTTCTAAGCAAATTCTCTTAGGCCAGCAATATGTTGTTGGGACTCTTCAAAAATTTCGACGAGGGCATGTCGGATTCTAGAGTAGTGCAGTTTTGGAGAATCCGGGTGTGACAACATATTTGGAGTCATTACAGAATTCGACACGGGTGCGGCATCATCATATAAGAAAGTTATTGGATGTTCCCACATAAAATTTCCTGTCCTACATGCCGCAGTAGTTAAACAGAGGTAAGAGATGAGGACATATGATATTCTATCTGCATCCGGGTGAGAGATACTCAAGTCGCATTCTGGAACACCATGACTAATTTTAAAAGAGATAATTCAAACCTGGAACTGTATGGGGGACCCTTCAGTATCCAAGATAAAGTACTGCCAAAATTTTGAATCTGCCTACACAACATTTTCATAACTAGATCTTACTTCCATTGTTTTATACACCCCACTGACTAGCGCTCACTCCACCATCCTTGCAGCCCACTCCCATCCTTACGTTTTTTTAAAATCTTTTTGTTTCTTACGGCCACATTTCTTTGTGCTTATTTGATACACATTGAAAAGGTGCGGGGAGAATGCAGAAATTACCCTAAATCACCAACTGCATAATTAAGTAGAACACAGTCGATCCGAGAAAAGCAAAAATTGCACAAGCAGAATCTAACATCTCTTAGGATCAAAAGATTCTCTCAGTCTGAAGGCAAATTTTAGTGAGATAATTAAGATAATAAGTTCTTTCTTTTCTTTACAGAAACATCAGATAGTCTTTCGGTCCACAAAAAAGAACAAATAAGTCAACAAATAAAAACCATCTGCATAACAAATTACCTGGATAACAGACTTCGACCCAACAAATGCTTCAATCTTTTTCCAATCACGGTCGAACCTGAAAGAAGAATAGGCACAAAAATTTAGGATATGCTTTCTCCACGACTCTTGAATTGAGATTTCAGAGTAGATACTATCCCTGACTAGATCTTATTAACATTGGAGCAATAGTCACAACTCCTGACACCAGTGAGAATGACTGAATATTCTGTTCCCCTTCATACAGCATCTAAATTTTAAAAATAAAAAGGAAAGGACTTTAAAAATATAGGGGGGAAATCATCTCGGGCTTGTGCTCATCAACTAAGAAATCTAACTAAACTGGAATGGACCATGGGAGACCAGTACTCAAATTACAGCAAAGACAAAAAATATGCTTCACCTGTCTTCGGATGATAGCAGATATCCAGTAGGACAAGCTGCAAGGACACCACTACTAGAAAAAATGCTATTATAACAATTACCCATTTCATTAACACACACAATATAATAATAATAATAATAATAATAATAATATAAAAGTGCAAAGCTTCCATTTTTACCTAGTCCTGCTCAACTTTTCTCAACAAAACAAGAACAAGTAATATCCAAAGACACATACATAAAAGAAACTCACACAGGAAGAAACATCTTTAACACAAACAAGAGGGAGAGACTCACAGTTGAAGAGCTTCAAGAAACTTATCATGCTCCTGCTCAGTCCAGCTCTCCCTTGACTTAGTAATTGTATAGGGCTTCCGGGTCTTCTTGTTATGATCATCGGGTACCACCAAACCCGTATTCGAATTCCCATGTATACCCGCTCCATTAGTAGTACCCGAATGCAAACCCAGAAGACCCGTTTTCATCGGATATCCCATGTAGTTGAAATCTTGACCCGGTGGTGGTGTTGGATATACAGACACCATGTATGTATTTATATAGCTCTAAATCTCCAACACGCTACAGTTTTGTGTGTGTGCGCGCGCGCGCTCTTGCTGTTTCGTTGTGAAATGGAAAATTGAGATACAGAGAAAGGTGTATATATATATATATAGAGTGAAGATGATGTAACCGACATTATTGCAAATGGAGGGAAACATGTGATCATGGACGTCCACGTGTAATTAATTGGAAGGTGGAGACGGGTTTGGCATTCCTTGGACAAATGGCAGGTTCTAGAATTGTCCCTAGGCCGTTAAAAAATTTCATTTACTAGTGGTTTGGCATTGATGGTATATTCCTTTGTTTTTGTCCTTTTCAACATATATATAGTTAAAGTTAATGGGTAGAATACAGAAAAAAGGTCGGTAGAAGTAGAAGTAGAAGTAGAAGTGTAGAACTAAGGGATCACTGGTTCACCGCATATATTAAATTTCAATTTGCAACATAAAGTTTTGCATTAATTAATAAGTGTTAACATTTAATTGTATAGTTTTCTACATAAAAATGGAATTTAATTTTCAAATTTAAACTATTTATTTGCTATTACTACTGGACAACCTCGTAATAAAGGCTTATTCGAATTTTTAAATAGCAAATAGTATTTACTTGGCGCCCGAGAACTTCAGCTCATAAACAGTATACACCTATTGCTGGCTTTGGTCAAAGAGGGGAATTCGGCGCTGAAGTGTCCGATCCCGTATTAATTACAACAACAATATATCCAAGCAACTATATAGTATTAATTAACTTGGATAAATTGAAGTTCCATTTGGACTAGGATATGATTGTCACCCAACATTGCCACCCTACTAGGAGGCAAATTAAGAATAGTGTAGAACGAACACATTTTTTGTTGAATTTTCTAGTATCCTCAACAAACCATATAATACATGTAAATGTTGTTAGATAAAAGTGGATTATTCAAAATGTCCAAACACGAACTGTCCATCAAGTCTTGAGACAGATTAATAGAAATTACCTAGTAGTAATAATCTTCTTTTGCTTATTCCGGTTTTGAACTTTGGTGTTGAGGGTTCAATATTTTAAGTTGGCAGTTATAAAGTATCAGTACAGTCAATAGTCTTTACTCGCAAGTCGCAAAGCATATAAACTTCCATTAAGACGCAACAGTTAAAACAAAAAGCAAGCTATTTTGAATACTCAAAATACAATAAGCCATTGTCATGGAAAGAAAGATCCTTGACAGGAGGCAACAATGAAATACATTAAAAACTTACAACTCTTGCTTTGAGGGAGACTCAATAACAACAACAACAACAACAACAACCACCTTGTGTGCTTTGAGGGAGACTCAATGCTTTACAAAACTACTTGTGGTAAATTTTCCAAACAAATCAGCACAGCGTATGTTAAAATATCATGTGTGATGGTTCATGTATACTGCCTAGTCATGTGTGATGGTTCATGTATACTGCCTAGTCAAGCCATCGAGTAATACCATCTTCTCCAACAGCTGCAAGTACTTCAACGCGTACATCCAAAACAGCCTGCAGGTGGCAGTGATGGCAACATCAAAATGTTGGTTATTTCTAACATTTCTTACAGTATGTAACTACCATGCAATGGGGCAGGGGGCTAGAGTTCTGAATTCCTGAAACAGAACAAGAACTTACCAGAGGATTCCTACAGTTTACTAGTCGGCATTCTTCCATAGTACCTTCAAATGTCCAACTCTCCCAAACATCAAAACTGTGACTAGCAAATACAAATTCCATTCTCCTATTTATCTGCAATATCAGGGTGAAACCACAGCATCTATATGATACCAATAAGATCAAGCAAGGTGGAAATCCACAAAAACGGCGCACAGTTTTGATGTTACCAATAAAAGACTGTGACTAGTCTCTGATTCCCATTGAATACATGTACATTTCAACCTCTTATATGACAAATTTAAAACTTTCCAACATAAACTTCCCTCAACTTTTGAAGGGAATAACTTCTTAATGGCGAGGTCTAGGCATAAGGAAATGAATTTCTATCATCTCAACTATTGATGCTATCTTACAACATGGAGAAAGTATCCTTATAAAAAAACATGGAGAAAGTATTTGATATACTACCAAAATTAAGGACGTAGAACAAAGAGCAATTTGAAAGTTACGGCAACTTCTCGGAGAGGGGTCAAAAGTTTCTACTTATAATATAAGAACTTTTTATGAAATAAAAATAAGAATTCATCCTATTATGTTTATCTAAATTCTAAGTGAATTAACACATAAAGGATCTCAAACTTAAAGTTCCTAGCATGTGTAGAAGCACCAATTTAACTTTGGAAGCTTTTGCAGTTAACTAAGAACTTCGTTAAGTATAAAACCCCGAAAATACTGCACCCAGAGTCATGTAGGTCAAGGATGTTTTATGATAACAATTACAGTGATCCATACCTGTAACAACTTCCCGCCAGCTGTAAATGATCTCAACCCAATTGTATCCTGAAAGAGAACCTCAGAGTCATTGTATGTATTCACAAGGCATTTGTTTGAGGAAACATTTTTTAAATATTGCACAAAATCTTTCCAAAAAAGAACGTTGTCTACTTTTTTCAAGTTTCTGCAAATAGTTTTTTTTAAACTACTTCTAGGTGGCTCAAAGGAGTTGTCAACGATATGAAAAAATAACTACAACTATCCAATTTTCTTTTTGCACAATTTTTCCTGATTCATTTTCTCAGACATTTTCCAGAAGTTGTCAAATGGCTCCTAATTCTCCTCACCGACACCCTCAACACAACCCAAAACACTATGCTGATAGCTTGCCACTAACTGAAGGTAGAGGGCAGCCCTGCTGCAACAGAAAAAGCAAATTTCTCATCAGCATACCTTGTTTCTAGAAACCACAAGGAACTGTGCTGCTGGGTCTCTCTTTGTAACATCTGACATTGTGTCGAGGAACCAACCACCCCCTTTAACTCTTTGTCTGGAGACATGCAAAGCAGGATGATGTCTTGCATGTAAAGCTATTACATAACCATCCTTCAGCAGTTCCGCAGATTTTCTGCTGAGATCCACACCTTTTTTAGAGAGCTGCTCCACTGATGATTCCTGTATTGATTCAATTGATGTCTTCCTACCTCTTAAATCTTCTGGAGAAGCAAAACGTGAACTGGAACTCACACCTTGATCTGTTCCGCTCATTGTAGCCCCATCTTCATGGCGTGACATACTCTCCTTTTCAAATGTCAAATGATCATCCACTTTGTGTTGTGACTTTTGGCGCCCATGTCGCTTTTTAGCCTTTTTACCTGATCGGCTTCGCTTTACCTCAGATCTACCAGAACTATTTTGAGATACAATGGAGCCTTGAAGTTGACTAGGTGATTCCCTCGAGACACTTACTAATCTTTTCTGAGAGCTCTCTGTAACATCTTCACCGGGCTGCTGACTAAGAGAACTCTGCAACGTGCTTTCAACATCTTGTATTTGGTGTACTTCATTTTCAAACCCTATCTCGCTTTCCTCTTCTTCATCTGACACAGAATCCTTTGGAGCAACACCGTCCAAGAAGAATGACTGCAGCATAGAAATAGCTTTCTCCCTTATTTCCATCCACACTTCTTCACTATAATCTGCACTGCGTGGCAGTATCAGAACATTGGGCATCTCTCTTACCTAATCCAAAGATACATCCACTTCCGTCAATTAAAAGAAACTAATTAAGGACTATATTTAACATGGCATATTGCTGATATCAGATCAATATAAATTCAAGAATCCAAATGACAAGATACCACCAACAAACATTGGCAATCTCCAGCTAATAATCATCAATCCTGCCTCTATTGGAAACAAAGTGGTACAAAAAGAAAAAGGATTTCACGCTCCTCGAAGTCCAAGGGGGTATAGAACTTAAAATTCAAAAAAGTAAATCTTACTAAGAACTCCACATATGTCTAACCAGGCCCACTCAAATATCAGAAATATATGAGTTCATAGTGTCTCATAGTCGACGCAGCTTCTTACAAACAACTTAATTAAGTACCGTATAGTATTTATATGACATGACTATACTGAATTTAGAAGAAACTACTATTGGTTAGTGATTACTAGGGCAAATATTTGATATCATCGACACAGCTCTACAATTATATATTGTCCAGAGTTTTTCTTTCTCCGTTCTTTTAATTAGCTTAAAATTTGTAAAAGGAAAAATATAAGATTGAAAAGATAGATTTTTACAAAAGTCCAGTGAATTATCAGAATCAGTGATTAGGGTTGGAGGATCCCTTTGCTCATGGACGAGTAGATTCCTAGAAAGTAGAGCAGATATTGCCAAAAAGTCACAATAAGGCACAACCCTAACTACTTTAAAGGCCTGTAAATGCAACAATAGAAAATATTGCAAAAGTAGAAGAAATAACAAAAGGAGAAAAGAAAATAAAAAACAACATTCAGGTTGTTTGACTTGTTTCATAACCTTGTCATCCATAAGAGAAGATGAAATGCCAGCTCTCTTCCCCAACTTTACTTAAGGAGCTTAACAAGAAAAGGAGTAACGAAAAGTTCAGAACAACTAAGCATTTCCAAAGCATCCTGAATCCCTCTAACCATTAATCTCTCACCAAAATAAGTGTTCTAGAGGGAAAACACCTTGACAAGGCAGGAGATTAAGGATGCCTGCTAGACTACATCATACATGTTTTTGTTCCTCATTGTATACACAGTATACACCAGGTGGAGTTCGGTTTAATAGCTACGGATAAGAATCACTAGCATGCATTGGACATAGGGCTATAACACCTTGGAATAGATTTCATTCTCAGTGCTTTAAAATTAATTCAGTTTAATATGTGCAACCGAATTTTCAATCTCAAAACTCGCAGGCAATATCTATCAAACAATCAAGCTTTCACAGTAAGGCAATTACCAACTTTCTCCATAATTTCCTAAATGAGTACCCCCATCCCTCTTAGGTATATGAAATTCACCTGGGCAAATCATTTGTACAAGAACTTCTATTACTACCTGGCCTCTCACCCTCTCTTGCACAAAAGAATGACATTTTGAAGAAACAGCAGAAAACAAATTTAAAAGACGGAAAACTCAGTCTCATAATTATTTACTAGCAAGCATGCCATTAATGAGAGAAACTCAACAAAAAGAAAGCTACTTATCCAAATATATTCCTATCATTCAATCATACCCTAAGACTATTCATCATACCCATGCTTCCATCCATTGTGGCCCTTCAGCACCATCCAAAGCACAGCCGGCAATGCTTCCCTCTATTAGAAGTTGTTTCACAGCACAATCATCTAACAGTTGGCAGCTACTGGTGTTAACAAGAAACGCCCCTGCATGAAATGATCAACAAGTCATCCCCTTGAGAGAGGAAATGTGGGATTGGGGCAACAGGGAACTAGTTCAGATACATATCCAGAGAAAAATTACCAGGCTTTATGTGCTGCAAGCAATCTGCATTGATAATTTGAACTGTTTCATTTGTTAGAGCACAGTGTAATGATATAAGGTCACTTGCTGCAAGTAAGTCATTAAGGGTATCCATTTTCCTGGCAGCAGGTGGGAATCTAATGGAGTGTCTGCTCATTTTTCCATTTCCCTGTAAACATTTAAGAAATGAAAACTTAATTAGCACAAATTGATATGAAACACTAATACTCTGCTATGATATTTTCCCTATCCAAAACTTCCCAAACAAACACGGGTAGGTGCTACTTTTGTGTATAAGGCGGGAACCCAAATTGAACATTCAGTAGTTTTGCATGATATATTTCATTTAAGCAATGAAAAATCTACTCATTAAACTTGACGTTTTCAACTGAAATAACTCAACTTATATTCCAATTGAGCAATGAAAAATCTACTCATTAAACTTGAAATTTTCAACCGACATACATCAACTTTCCTACCTCACATCAAAATATAGCAGAATCACGTTGATTAATTGATATATATCAGTTAAGCTATGAAAATTTAGTCAAAGAAGTTGAAATTTAAACCAAAATACATCGATTTCACTACCTCAACATCAAAAAGCAGGATCATGTTGATTGATTGATATATTTCAATTAAGCAATGAAAAATCTACTCATTAAACTTGAAATTTTCAACCGAGATACATCAGCTTTCCTACCTCAACATCAAATATAGTAGGATCATGTCGATTGATTGATATATTTCAGTTAAGCCATGAAAATTTAGTCAGTAAAGTTGAATTTTTTAACCAAAATACATCAATTCCCCTACCGCAACATCAAAATATAGCAGGATCATGTTGATTAATTGATATGTTTCAGTTAAGCAATGAAAATGTAGTCAATAAAGTTAAACTTTTAACCTAAAATGCATCAATTTCACTACCTCAACATCAAAATAGAGCACACTCATGTTGAATGCTAAACTCCGAGTAGCCAAAGACCTAGCCGACGCAGATCTACCTATAATTCCTAATACAAGGCCACGACATCGGCGCATTCCACGACACAAAGGCTGAACGGAGCCAAGCCAGCCGGAAGCAGATAAGGTATGGCGAGATAGAAGATGAGTACGGCGAAGCAAACCAAGGATAAGCGCCATAACAGTATCCGCAACCTCTTCCGCACGGTTAACATCGACATGAACAAGCCGAGAGAGTCCTAGGTCAGAAGCGAGAGCTGAGTCGACGGCGCGGTCGGAAGAGCCGAGACAGAGAATGAGCTGCCATGAACGGAGCCGGCGTTGTGCGGCACGTGGAAGGAACGCGAGTGAGTGAAGAAGTACGGCTGTAGCTGACTCGATCCGCGCTTCGGCTAACCGGCTGAGTGGCACGTGTTCTATTACTGCGACGCCGGAGAGGCATTCTTGTTCTAGCGTTGTGTCTTCGATGCAATTGAGAGTTATGACTAGAGGAACTTGTTGTTGAGTAACCGACGACGACGTCGTTTTGTTGTGGTGCGCCATTGTTGTTGTTGATGCTCGGAGATCTGGATGACGTGATTAGGGACGCCGGAGAACGGCGGCGAGCATTTCCCGTCTTTTCTCCGGCGAGTTTTAGAAAGCAATGAGGTGTCGGTTTTTTTTGGCCTAAAGAGTTGTGAGAGAGACTAGTCTTCTCCGTCACTTTTTTTGTGTTCACACTTCACACTGGCCCTGTGACTTTTTCTTTTTCCAAAACAGCCCTTAATAATTAACCTTATTTCTCAATCAAGTCCCTAATCTAAAGGAATATACTTGGGCAACGTGATGGAATCATGGCCTGGGCTCTTATTTCAGGACCGAGTACACTATTCATTAATTCTTAAAAGGAGGTGTAAAATTAAAAGTGAACGGAGAAATTAGCTAATTAATTTAGTTATCCCTTGAAAGAGTATTTTTACTCTATTAATATTTTTAAATAGTACTAAAATCTAAATATAATAGTAACCTTTTTATATTAATCTGAAGCTCTCAAAACAGTAATTAGGAGTATATAGGTACTTTTCAAATTTTATGATGACACATTGCTATTAGGGCACGTTTGATACGTTTTATTACGCTGGATTGTACTGGACAAAAAAATAATACATTGTTTGGCGGGCGTTTTCAACCGGATTGTACTGAATTATTTTTAGAAATAGTACACTCCAACTGCCATTTTTAAGACGCATCTAGTAAATGAGTCTCCCCTAGATTGTACTAAACCTAAAAAAAATTAAAAAAAATACAGTTCATTATATATTAATACTCTAATATCGTCCATTATATATTAATACAGTTCAGTCCATTACAATACAGTATAATTCAATATAAAAATATATAGTCCAGTACGACGTAACAAACGAGCCCTTAGAAAGCGCAAAATTACTCTGTACAATTTTTACAGAATAATAAAATAGTTTATATTACTAACTAAAGAAGCATTAATGGCACCAGGTGGTTTTGCGTCTAGGCATATTTTACCAACTTAATGATGCTCAGCTCATCTGTTTCTTTGGTACAACTTATTAAAAAGAGTTTATAGAAATAGAACTTTTATCAAAAAGTTGTTAGGTGTTTGGTTGTCGATCAAAAAAATATTTTTTGCTTAAAAATCACAAAATACATAAATCATTTTGCCTCTACTTCCAAAAGCCCAAAGAGGTAAAATAACTTTTGAAAAGGCCAAAAACTCTAGTCTTCTTTCAAACAAACGCTCCAAAAAAATTCCATAAGTGTTTTTGTTAAAAAAAAAAGGCAAATTTGTCAGAGACAACCTTTTATATATCACATTTTGCAAGAGACAACCTTTTAATTTTTTTTTCCAACATCAGACCTTAAATTATTATTTTTTGCGAAAGACAACCTTATAACGGGAAATCAAATTTTCTGTTAAAAAATTAACACCCCTTATTTTAAATTCTAGAAATACCCCTTCTTCTATTCTTTTAATATCGACTTGCCCGCATTCTCTGTATTACTTTCACAAAAAACTTATGCGACTTCATCACTTCAAGAACCCATTCCCGTCATTTCGTTTTTCCTCATCGTCTTCAACAACCCAAACCCAGAAAACCTCATTTCATTTTTTATCATCGTCTTCTGTGACATCATCGATTTCTGCTACTTCATCTTTCCCTCTTCCCCATTTCGTTTGAACTCATTTAACTTGTAATTCGCTACAATTCGTTCAACTATATATTCAACTAAGTTTTTTCATTGTTTTCGTTTTTTCCATTGTTGAATTAGGCCATTGCTTTCTCTGAAAATAACTTGCAATTCACTGCATAAAAATTAGGATTTTTTATCTAATTTTCTAAATCGATTGCTTTTAGGTTTCTAGTTGCTGCAATCATGAGTCAAAATTAGAGATGGCAATGGATCCTGGACCCGATCCGGATCCGGTGAATCCAGATCCGTTTTATAGGATATGGATATTCAAAATTTGGACCCGACGGATCCGGATCGGACCCGGATCCGTTTATGATTGATCGGATCTGGATCTGGATCTTGTCTTTGAGATCCGTATCCGGTCCAGATCCGACCCGTGAATCCATTTTTTATTAAATTAATTATACATTTATTATTTATACATCATGACACCGAATCCTTTGTAATCTTAATTTTATTTTATATTCAAAGGGCCGAAGGCCATTATTTTTTTAATTGAGACACATTTTGCGTGTTATTCTTTAATCATTATATTAATCATTTATGTGGTACTTATGTAGTAGCTTATGTATTGAGAGGATTG
Organism: Przewalskia tangutica; assembly: GCA_029844215.1. Lineage (NCBI taxonomy): Eukaryota > Viridiplantae > Streptophyta > Magnoliopsida > Solanales > Solanaceae > Przewalskia > Przewalskia tangutica. The sequence goes on along the minus strand of CM056731.1, from coordinate 21,250,245 downwards.
TTTCTCACTACAGCAATAGCCAATAGGCATAACAATGTCATTTAGTCCTAATTTACGGATGCATTCCCCATGATTCCGTTAAATTAAATCGACTCTTTTTCTAGAAAATTTGGACTGATTAGAATGTATAACTTAATGATCAGTCACTTTGATTTGGATCCAGATCCGATCCGTGGATCCGATGGATCCGATGGATCTGGATTTGGATATGATTTTATGGACCCTATGGATCTGGATCTGGATATGGATACATGTATGTAAAACGGATCTGGATCTGGATCTAGTAGGATCCGGTCCAGATCCTACCCGTTGTCATCCCTAGTCAAAATAGTAAACCCATTAACATTAGGTTGTTGTATCATAAGGGTCAGTTTATGACAAAAAACAATAAGACAACATATGAAAAATGAGGTATTGCATTGCATCCTAATGTTGAGGAGGTATGTTATTTTGAGTTTGTTGATTGAATTAAAGCTGATTTAGGATATGATGGAAGTAGGTGAAATCTGGTATATGAGATGTGGATATAATTTGCATAATGATAGAAAACAAATTAATAGTGATGTCGAGATTGCTGATTTTTTGCATGCGAGAGAGGTGGTTCCATCTATACTTGGTACATCCAGAAAAGCAGGGTTCGGCTAGTGTAGAAGAATCAAGTGTTGGGACTCATAGATTAAATGAGATAAATGAAGAGGAGGATGAGCTTATGGAAGGGAATGAAGTATTTGACAGTGAGGATAATGATGTGCTGCTTAGTGATGGAGACTTTGAAGATCATAGTGAATTGATATATTTCAAGAAAATTTGGATTTGGATCATGAGCTTAAGTTAAGTCATCTAATTCAGTGATGTCATGATCCAAATTTTCTTGAAATATATCATCATCACTATGAACTTGTAGGGTTGATCCGAACATGAAAGTCGTTTCATTAGACAGCATAAGAAATATCCTACATCAATGTTACAGCAACACAATACCAGCCTCAAGTAAAAGCTAAAACACCCCCTGAATAATTTTTATTTAATTCTTAAGAGCATAGCTCAGATAAGTAAACAACTTGTGACATATCGCCAAAGAGTCAACATCTCCTTCTCATTCATTTGTAGTTGGATCCTGCGATGGAGCATTACTTTCATCTACAAAAGACACAGAGGTAAGGTCATAAAACTTTTCAAAATTATCAGAACAATAGCTCAACAGTGAATGACCCTACTTTTAGACTATCTCCATCTGTTAATGCTTTGCGAGGCCCTTCTCTCCAAAGCAAAAACTTTACACGAACAAGAAGTCGATATATAATAAACAAAATCAATCATCTTGCGTACCTTCACCCTCTGATGGAGCATAAGCAGACTTGCGGTATCGCGTTTGTTGTTGTGTTGGCTATAATTGAAAAGTTAAAAAGAGACGTTAGAAGTGAACCAAAAAATCCAGAAAGGCCATGCTTTAACACTTGTTCTTGTAGAACAAAATTAACAGATCTTGAATTAAAGTCTAAAGCAACCATAAAGTCACAAGGTATATAAATATTGAAACGTCAAATGGTCCTAAATGACCATGATAACATATGTAAACTTGATAAAACCATCTTTTAGGTCTATTACATCACATTTAAATGTCAATCAAAGAAGAAAAACATGTCAAGTAAATTGTTTCATTATCATTAACCTCTCAGAGAAACCGAGAACCTTAGACAAATAATAATTATATAGTCCCGTTCAGAGGACACATAAGCGACAAAATACCTGCAACTTTGGGCGAAGTGCCTCCAGTGGACCTTTGGGCTTCTTATCGGCACCTTGCTGTGATCATTAACCATCATAAAGGTTTAGATGATCATCCTACTAATATAATGTCTGTATAAACTTCAACTACAGCGCAATCTTAAAGAGTACAAAGAGCAAAAATACCTTTCCCAGAGCCCAGTCAGCCGAATCAAAATAAGCGCGTTCATGGTCCTGAAAACAAAGAAGGTGGTTTGTAAACCAGATAGAAACAATGTTCTCAAGAAAGTGTTGATATTTACTGTGCAACCAACAGAAACAATTTAGCAGACAATACTGTGACTTTACCTTAGAGATTAGAGGTGGCTTCTTAGGTATGATTCCTCCATACTTCTTTTTAACAACTTCCTCCTGTAACAAACCGAAGGATAAGTTATATCAGTATATCCGCAATATAACTAAAATGTAACATGAAAACAAAAATCTTGGTGTGAACACAACTTCTTGTTGGGTGGATGGATTGGACTTTTCAGCATCCTCGACGCCTGACATTCTTTAAACCACCCAGATTATAACCACTGCAGTTATCAGGAAAAAAAGTGTCACTTATATTTGTGTACAACAAGATTGAACATTCTTCAAAACAGAATCTCGTAGATCTATTGGACGTGACTAGCTTGTCATAGAGTCTATAGGCAAGAGCAAAAAGAAAAATCAGTAAATGTTAAGATGCATGTAAGTGATGAAATATGAGAAAAATAAGGTATTCTTCCAATTTCAATTCCTTTAGTAGAGGTAGTGACAATGACTAAGCAAGTGATAATCTCAAGGATGTACAAACCACATTTCAAAAAGAACTCACGTAATTTATAAATTTAATCCTCTGAAATCCATAGGGTGTTTCTTTTTTCAGCAGACATTTCCCCTCGCATGTTCTCCCAAGTGTAGGAAACAGAAAAAGCATTTTCCAATGAAATACCAACATCACAAAGCAAACTGTGATCTCAAATCAAGACCAGTGAAAATGTAAGACAAGCCCGTAGCTCAGGCTTCACATTTCAATCTTCCCAGCTAATGAAGCAATGTCAGGCTACAATATGCAATGAAGTGTTGTGCCCCCATATTATCCAAAACAGTTAGATACAATCATACAAACCTATAATGTTCATCCAATTAATACCACTATTTACAAATTGTGTTAAAATTCGACTAACTGGAAAAAGTGCACATTAATACTCCTAGAGTAGCAACTCTCTTTCTTCGAGAAATCTAAATGGTTCATGTATTTCAGGGTCCAAAGCCAAATATTCTGGAAATACGAAATCAGAAAAATGCATCCAGTTGATAGATGGTAGTCAACCCATATCCCTGCATTCCTAGCTTTTCACATTTCTCTCATCTATCAAAAGGTGCAATATCATGGTATCGATCAAAACACACACTTAAAACAGCTTAAGACAATATTCATATAGCAAACCCTAGAAGAAAGAAATCAATTAACTGGCTGAATTAGCTTTGAATACACAACTTGACCTTACCACCACACAGGCATCACTATATGCAAGAACGATAATAGGTACTCTTCAACAGTGCTCTAACAATAATTGCTAGTTGTCAGATTCAAAACCACAACTAGCAATTGAAAAGTACCACACATTTAGCCTAGAATATTCCACGTGCATAAATGCATACTGGCCACATATATGCCAGTGGTATCTCTCTATGATTATTTACCACTTCATTACCTTTATCAAGTAAAGGATCAATTACAATCTAAGACAAAATATTCTCAGACTTACTAGAGAAATTAATAATCCAGTTGTCCAAACATAGTAGCATTAACGCAAAAAGCCTTTTGAACAGCCTAATTTGGATCTAGGTAGTATATAAATGAATTGGTTTCAAATAATTAGATCCAACACTGAAGAGAAGCATTAGCTCAATGGTTTCTGGGTGCGACCGAGAGGTTACAAGTTCAAGCAGTGTAAACAACCTCTTGCAAATATTCAAGGTAAGACCGTCTAGATGGTACTTATAATTATCGATCAATTACTGCGATCTCAATCAAGGAAATCAATGACTTTTTATTCCAAGAAATAAAAACATACGAAGCCAGTACATGCATCATCTTTGATAGCCTTATCCTTATATATTCTCTTCTCTCTCCTCTTTTTTTAAAAACCCAATTTAAAGGACACATGGTGGAACAAACTTTGTTTGTAATTAAGACCTAATCGATTCATATGACAGTTCAATCGCCGGGTTGATTAGGATCCGATTGTGAAATACAAGGAAACATGAACAGCTACAATTTGGGCGAAAACACAGATTTGAAGTCAAAAGACAGTAACTTACCCGATGAAATTATGGATCCGCCCTTCGTGCTAGCAATCAATGGATGGAGACAGAGAACGTGCTTCTGCCCAGTCTAAATATAATCAATTAACCCCCCCAAAAGAAACATACTGTTTAAAAAATACTCCATACTCATTGACACGTCAATACTACTCCTGCAATTTACTGTTTGTGCCATTTTTACATTTTAATTTTTACGTTTACAGCCCCTGTATTTAGACCAGAGGGAGACAAATAAAAGTATACATTACATGTACAGTATAACCTCTATAAATTAATAGTATCTTTAAAATAATATTTTTTCTCGATTCCGATTTGGGCCCAAGGTCTAAATTAATAATTTCGATAAATTAATAAGATAATAATTTTCTGGAAGATACTTATATAAATTTATGATCCCTTCAATATTATAAGTTAATAATTCTATAAAATTACAAATATAATTAGGATAACTTAGTAAAATATGATTCTATTGTTGTTTGTTTCTTCTTAAAATTTAAATCTAGGTGTATTTCATCTCTAACTTTTCTTACTGCATTCAAAAACTCTGGTGTTGCGTTCTCATACTGCAACAAAAAATTGTGAAGAGTTATTGCCGCTATGAGTGCTTCCTTCCGCGTAATTGGTTGCAAAGGCATTGTATCATATTCAGTTTCATCCTCAATAGGATTTTCAACAACACTAGCTTTAATTCTTCTAAACTTTGGACCTCTCAACATGTATCATTTTCACTCGGGTAATCCAATAGGTGATTGACATCCATTTTGTTGCGGTACTCAAGGTCATTAATCATCGTATCAAGTTCATGAATGTCTTCTTCAATAGTTCCTTCATTTAAATTCCTTGAGGCTACTTCATTAAGGCTACTTCATCTGAACGAATTTTATAGTGTCGAAAACAATTTGTTATTGTCTCTTGCTTAACATTTATCGTCCAAGCTAAGACTGCAAGATTGATGACATCTAAAACATTAATCTTTTCTGGCTCAGATTCTCCCAACTCATAGCCCTCTAATACCCAACGGTATAATCTCATGCGGTAATGCATCTTGAAAGTTCTTATTACCCTTGCATCACATGGTTGAATTTTTGATGTCATGTTGAGTGGCAAAAAATACAACTCAACATTATGTAGCCCATCAATATTTTTTTTGATGGGCTGGACAATTATCTACCACCAACAAAGTTCTTCTACCATGCATTTTCTGGTCCAGCCAACGAACATATTCATCAAAAAACACATTTGTCATCCATGCTCGTGTGTTGGAACGATATTGACAATTCAAGTTGTTCATGTTGACATTTTTAAAGCAACGTGGTTTTGCATACTTTCCAATAACCCATAAAGGTCCTCATTGCAACAAATAACAATTGTAAGCCTTTCTTTAATTTGTTTTCTTCATTCAAGTTGTTTCGTTGCAAGAGAATGATCAGTTTGTAACCTGTAAAACAAACCAGTTTCAGCCATATTAAAAACATCCTTGATAGGATACTGGTTTATTTTTTCCCTTATAGTCACCAATTTGTTCTCCATGTCCTCTATGTCAACAGAACAACTCTCTCCAAAGCGACGAAATGACTTGATACCATGTTTTAGCTTGAACTTCTCAAGCCAACCTTGAGAAAATTTGTGCGACTCGGGAGGTTGTTAAGGGTATAGAAGTTTTATCGTGTCTCTTGCCTTCTCCAAATTAGCTCTCCGGACATGTTTACATGTTCTTGGTATTGAAGAAGAAACCACTCATAAAGAACCTTCTCCATCTCTGGATATTTTGCACGTTTGTGTCACTTGGTCTAAAAGGTACTCAGATGATCCCTTGAGTGTGTTCAATATTGTACCTTGACTAACTTTCAAATGAAAATTTCCATCAATCCACTGTTGCAAAACTTTTTGAATGCATGCGGGGTGATCTCTCTTATACTTACATAGTGCTTTACGTATTTGATTTGTCATGGTTGATTTTTGGACACTTTTTAGATGTGAAGCCATGGTTGGTTGATTTTGATTTGGATTGACTAATTAGGAATGTTTGATATTGTTTATATAGTGGTTGATTTCCTTACCATACATGAACTTGCATTAAGTTTTAACTAGTACTGCGGACTACAATGAACTTTGTTTTTTTAGGGGATGTATTATATTTAATTAATCACATTGTACATGAACATCATTCAATTAGTCAATACAATGTATATGTTTTATTCATGAAGAATAAGGTAGGTTCGTTGAATCGGAAAAATCTCTTTAAATTATTAATTTATCGATTAATTAATACCTCTTTAAATTAATAAAATTACGTGGTCCCGATATTATTAATTTATAGAAGTTTTATTGTAATATGATTAATTAAATAAAATATATATATTCAAACACATGACATACATATATTGACTTGGTGTAAACATTTAATATGAGTAAGTTTTTACTATTTTCAATACTCCTATTATCTAAAACTATGGTGTTATGTCAATTGGCGCACTTGGATACTAATACCTCCTCAACTAATTCACCCAATAATTTTCTTCTTGTATTAAAATAGATCACAGGTACTAATTAATGTTGTTCACTAAACTTTAAGCAAACCAGAAAAGATACCTTGTTAATTCGATGTACAGATAGAACTAAGGGTAGTGGATGCTAACATTATACAGAGTATCTATCATTGCGTATGTCTCTCTTGCATGTAAATTTCTTTTGTCTAATAAAGGTATTTAACTTGACCTTGCTTGGTTTAGCTACTAGAACTTTGATATATGCATTTTGTAGTAATATAAATGTAAATTGTTTGGTTTAGTAGAACTAAAATCCTCATACAAATGAATACAATTACCGGTCTTAGATGCAAGTGGGTTCAACTATTCCATAACCCTAAAGTACGATAAAGTTGAATTTAACTTTTTTTTTTTTTTTACGAAGAAACCCGCAGCCGCTACTCTTTCGAGTGTGCACAGGGTAAACCCCGGACTGACGCAATAGCCTACAAACCACGTCAGCCGATTAGCCACACTTGGCAGTGAGCTCAACCAGGTGTTGGCGGGGAATCGACCTTTTGGCCCCGCGCCTCCTACTCCACCATGCTACACCTCATGTGGAAACGTAGTTTTTACTGGATGATGGTATAAAAGTAGCAACATATACCAAAAGAAGAAACAAATAGCTTTCAAACAACGTTATGGACTAGAGAGAACATATACCAAATAAAAAGCTTTTTATAATACTTTCCCCTTTTCGCTTGCTAGCCCAAAAAAGGACTAGAGAGAACACATACCATATACTATCAATATAGTTATCTAGATATAGTAAGTTGTTATTCTTTTGTTCAAGGTACCATATTAAGACTTTTCTATGTTATCAATACAAAGTTACTCCACTACCACTGTACTGTACCACATACGGTAGAGGCATCCAAAGCTCGAAATAATCAAAATCTGAAACAAAATCAAGAATTTACATAAGACTCTATTTGCATTATAGTTTGTACAGTATCCATCCGGTCAGAACTTTACAAACACATATTATACAACCGCAGCTTGTTGCCATGACCAAAATTGAAGGACCAATGTAAACTCTTGAAAAGTAACACCGTCTTCATCAGCACCCCGCCCGTTAACTACCCAGAAAAATTTCACTGAAAACTTACGAGAAACTTACATCTAAATACAGCTTATCTCCCCTGCATAACACATCACAATACCTATAAACACATTGTTCCCAACGGTTTGAAATACAACTACATCCACATCAGTATTTCACTCAAAACTCCATTAAAGTCTTAGATGGAGGGTCTTTTGCAGCTTCAACATATCAAGAACTGATATTCAGAGGCAGTCCAGCGTCACACCTGACATTTCTATCATGTCACACCTAAGTGGCTCCACTATGTCATCCTCTATTGCCTACTTACTGTTGGATGCTGAACATCACAACAACCATTAATGATCTTGATTTTCATCTTCAAATCAAGTCAATAACGACTAGAGTTTACTTGCACTGAACAACTCATGCCTAAAAGAACCTCCTCCACAGGTTGCTAGTGGTTGCTTGATAAGAACGCATAAGTAGCCCCACCCCGATTCCGACACCAACACACATCCCAAGGCCTATCCCCACTCCAACCCTTACTCCAGCGTTGAACCAGGAGAGTTGACCATCTTCACCGAAATACATGTCTTCTGAGTAAAAGCCATGTCCAGCTTTTTCTTCTGACACATAATCATCCAACTCAGAGTCCGTGATCTGCCAAAACACACAGTGCATTTAAGCAAAACTTCCTGATAGCTCTTATGGATCAGTATCAACAACTACTCAATTGGAAGATTTACAATTTATGCACACGTGGAAGAAGAAAAAAGATGAGAAAACAACAGATGAACTAAAACACACACAAATGTTAAAATAGAAAGAGAAGACTTCACATTTGCTGGTCACAAGGGGAAGAACTTGTAGAGTTTAGTGGTTGGATAAGTTTGTAGGTTACTATAATATCAGCAAGATGAAGCATGGTCATTTTTATATCAAACACTAACTTGTGGTGAACCACAACCTTTTCAACTCTCTTCTAGTATTGCACAAGGTCAAATATAGAGTTTGATTTAGAGATGACAGAATAGTACAAAAGTAAAAGATTGACATCTGTTTATCCGCCACAATTTACAAGACATTGCGGTAACACTTCATAATGCCTATAGCACGAAGTAGTATAGACAAAGTATTCTCAATGGGTTGAAGATGACAAATAAGCATGATCATCTCGATGTTTGAAAGATAACATATGCAGAACAGAAACAGAGATTCCAATTGATCATTCGGAAGGTGTCTGAGCATATATGTAAAGAACACGCAGAACAGACATAGAATGATATAGAGACTCCACTTGATTACTCATATACTATAAGTCTTATCATGTTTGTGAAGAACCTGGCAGGAAAATGAAAACCATAGGAAACTAAAATGTAAAATTAGGCTATGAAGGAAAAAGAACATAACCAATATGGTTGACTTACTCAAGTCTCAACCTCTTTTCCTAGGTGGTCATTACAATAGGTAGTTCCCAAGCATCTTACTCAATTGTGTGGGAAAAACATTGCCAAGAAAGCAACCTAAGAGAGGACTCCGTAGAAAGCTAAAAGAGACGCCAAGTGGAAGACAGGACGTCCCATTACCCAGCTGAGGCTATCTAGAGAAAAAGCAGATTAGTGAAAGCTAATGATTTTTACAACCCCCCACCCCAGAAAAAAAATTATCCATCTGTTTATGTAGACCACCTTGCTAAAATAAAACCGAAACATTGGTTCTAAAAATCAAAACCAAACCAGACCCAAACTTGCTTCCCAATCAAAGCCCACCTAAGCATTGCTCCACGGAGTCCTTATAATGGTCGAGGTGAGGATAACAAGGGCAGTAGAATAGAAGAAACCAGTAATTGCATATGCACATGTCAAGTTAGAGAGTACATAGCAAGACTTAAGAGAAATAAAAGATACCACTAGAGAGAAAAAGAAGCAAAGAGATCTTCAAGCTTAATGAACATGAACAACACTGTAAAAGCCCTCAAGAAATTAGAAACTTCTCCCTACATAACATACGATATTCTTAATTGCTATAAAAGAGCTTATGTTTATAGCTTTTAATAAACCCTTTGCAACCAGGAAGAGAATTCACCCACTAACAGTACATTAAACAATTACTTATGACATCACTTGCACCATACTGAAATGATAGGTTATCTGAACTATTTTCAGACCATTCCAAATGAAGCTGCTAGTACCAGCTTGCCCACAGTTTTTCATTTTACAATTCACAGATTATTAGTTGAAAAAACAACAAGGTAGCACCAGACTCAATGCCTCCAGTATGTCAAGCCAAGCATCATCTGTACACTGGTGGATACGCTCCTCAGCCCGAAAATCGTTAAAAAGAAAAAATACTCTTGCACTAATGATAGGATTCTCTTTTTGTTAAGGAGGCACAACTCCCTCAAATTCTCTACTAAGTTTCTTTGTACCTGGTGCCAACATCAACGACTAACAACATAGGAACAAACAGTACTTTTTATTAGTTCTCTGAATTGTCTTTCTTTAGTTTCATGCTAAACCAAAGCTGGTTTTGCTCATCTACCAGACTCTAAAAACTTAATCTGGGCAAGTGAATTGATTTACCTCTAATACAGATCTAGGTTGAGCTTCACAAACGCAAGAGCAATAATCAAGTGATTCCCGAGATAAGGCGACCATTCTACCCAAAACAAAATCTTGAATCTTCATGCAACCCCTTCCCCCATCCCTCCTCGTTTTGGGATGAAGTCAAATTTTCCACACTTAAATGGTCATCAACTGGTTTTTCACAATGTCTCTTCAAAATTTCCACCACTTCTAAGATATCCAATAAACGAAGGGGGAAGGTCCAACAGATTTGTTTGGTTAATGAGGGAGGAGCTCACCTGGATCTAGATTTAGGAGGAATCTACGGGATTGGGAGATGGGGGAATTCCATAACTTGATTAAGCTTTTGCAAAAGCAGAATTCAGCAGGCTACTCCCCGCGTATGGAGATGGAGAGAGAGTAGTGATGGTCTGCTAACTGTCAAATCCTTTTATGAGAGGTCATTGAGTTGTATTTCCATCCTGTCCTATTTTGGGTTCACAGGGTGCCTAGGAAGGTCAGTTTCTTCGTGTGGCTGGCAGAGAGGGGGGTGATTTTGACAGTGGAAAGCCTGAAGAAGAGGAGGATCAATTATGTCAATTGGTGCTTCATGTGTAAAGGTGCGGGCAAAAATGTTAATCATCTTCTTTCACATTGTCAAGTGGCTATACGGCTGTGGAAAATTGCTCTCCACTGGTTCGGCCTACAACGGGTGATGTCGGGCTCAGTGAAAGAGGTGTTGCATAGTTGGGCCTCCGGGAGAGGGAAAAGGAGTTCAAGGGCGTGGAATGTAGCTCCTTTAGCCGTTATATTGATTATTTGGAAATAGAGAAATATGAGAGCTTTTGAAGGGGTAGCCCAAGAATGTGTAAAGTTACAAAATAGTTTATTCTCTTTAGTTTCGTCTTGTGTACCCACGTGGTGCCTTTTTGAATAGGGGATTTGGTCTAGGGTGTTGAGAATCATATTTTTTATGTAGGTTCTATTCTTTTGGTTTACTACTTGTATACCGGGTTTTCCCTCTTTTTTTTGTTAATTAAATTATTTACCTGATCCCAAAAAAATGAGGGGTTGCCCATCTTCAAATAGCCATGTGATCCATGGAAGAACTTTGAAGTCGTCCACACTACAGATGGTCCTAATAAGTTAATTAAGAACCTGATGCTCTAATCATTACTGAAATTCTTTAATACCTTACAAAGACTGACACTTACATGCAAACTTCCAGTATTCCTTCTGTATCACCTCTTTAGATCAAAATGAAAAACACATCACCTTCTCAAAATTAACATTTTGAAAAAGCATGATCATCCACATGCCATCCATTTATTCTATTGCTTATACTAATCTCTCAAATAAAACGTGTATCTGTGTATGTTGAGCAAATCCTCTTGCCTCCAAAGGAAAGCTTCTCAATGTGAAAACAATATATTGATCTATAGATTGAACCCGCAGCGGGAAATCCGGCAACATGTGACGTTGAATGTCATCAAGAAACATTACCTCCTATTAAGAAACATAGTGAATGACTAGTCCTATTGCCAACTCAATTATTGGTCGTCGAGTATAGATTCACATTTTTAACAACCTTCCATCAAAATGGTGGATGATAGAGAACAACAACATCAACGTCAACGTCTCAATTCCCAGTGGCTATATGAATCATCTAAAAAAGGTAAAGTTTTTTTTTGACATGAAACTTGAAGACATATGGTTCTCAATAATTAAATTGAAATTGGCAGTTGAAACTTTTAAAATGGTTATTTTATATAATACTTCTCTAGACATCTTTTAAGTAGGCAAGATACAACTGGTGAGAAACGGCACGACGACTTATCAGTGATGTCAAATGGGTAACGTGCCACCCTCTCGATGGAGGTGGAAGGGATGGAGATGAATAAATACAAATACCGCTTTATAGAACATTCCATCTCTTGAGATTGGTGTTACAAGTAACTCAAGAAGTGGCCTCCTCTTGAAGGTCAAAAGATAAAAGATGGGACAGATATACAAGAATGGTCTCAAGACACGTGAATAGAAGACAACTCATAATAGAGGGCTATCTAACTAATGCTAAATGCATGAACTCTTACACAGCCTCATGCGCAAGCTAGCACTAAGGTAGCTTCCATGACTACGGATCTTATTCTTACTTTATTTCTTTTTTCCATGCAAAAAAAAAAAAAATTCATCCCCACTTTTATCAAGGACAGGACAGGGTCTAGGCTAGTCGATACATTTACCATAGGAATCAAAGCAAGGAGAGTAGCACCACTTCACCTTCTAGACAAGAACAGAGGGTGCGAACCTGAACCGAAAAAAAAACTTTCTAAAGAAGTCTTTATCTTTCATTCATTTACTTATTTATTTTGATAAAGGTGGTGTCTGGCCAACATGTGTGCACTTAAGCTATTCCACCGGATACTAGTGTCCTCCCCCAATACAGGTATGTATAGTTCTATCTAGCAAGGCTTAGACACCTAGCTTATTTGCCTATGCTATGATTAGAACCCTGATCTCTCGAGTCTCTGTTCCAATTTCATCACTGCCAGGCCACACCCTTAGTTCCCTAGAAGAGCCTTATTCAAGATGGTGTTCCTTTGCTTAAAGATCAACTCTTTGGGCATACAGTTGATCTACGACACTGTCCCCGTTCCAACTAAAGGTTGTGGTATGCTATCATCTCAGAGGTTTGCTACAATACTAAATTTGGCACAAACAGCGACGCAACTGTATACCATTCAAATATTACTCATGAAAATGCATGACAACAACAACATAAGTAATTAACCAACACCAACAGCATGAGAACGCAGGAAATAAGCATTACCGGCATTTTGTTTTGTGGAACGAATCCATTGATAACCCCTTCATCCTCAGGAATAGCATCCAACATACCATGCCTAGACAACTTCCTTCTAGGACTAACCTGAATGGTCTTTGTCAAAATCAAAGGCACACCAGAACAACAACCGGTGACATAAACCTCAATCGATGAGTGAAAAAACGCTGACCCAACACTCCCAAACGACGCCGCATTGTAACAATCCATACTCCACCCTATCCCATTACCATCGTTATCCCAAGTACCACAAAGTATTAACTCATTTAACCCCTCTTTCTCTTCGTTTACCTCAAATTTCACCGGTCCTGAAACCCTAACATTGTCAGTACTAACGTACGTTACCTCTGATGATCCTGTCACGGCGTAACGTGATGGTAACGGTATCGGAGGGTGGAATACGGGACCCGTTCATCTCTAATGAAACGCCTATTTCACGGCGGAGGTGACGAAGTATGAGGTGGTTAGGAACGGCGTTAACTGCGCATGACGTTATGCGAACAAACGGATTTCTAAACAACCCCCTGAACTTTTGTAAATTGACATTGGTAAGTCTTCTTTGCATTGGTTACCCATTAAATCCAGGAATTTTCTTCAATGTGAAGGAGAATTGAAGAAAATTTTAGGTGGATGGATCAGAGGGAGGGAACTATGAGGAAATTGACAAGGAGCTTGATCACACGCGTCGCGTGTTTTGCCCTGAAAAAGAAATTGACCAAAATATCCTCCTAGTTCTTCCATCAGATGAGCCAATCATGTGTTGGGTTAGATTGTTAAATCTGCTCATTGGAGCTCAAAAATCGAGTGGGTTTGTTGAAATTAACTCGGTGGTGAACTGAAACTTCGAGTTAACTGTAGCTTTTGGTTGAGAATTTTGGAATTTTAATGAGCACTAGTGAACACAGCGCAGTTACGTTTATTCGGAACCATGGTAAAGAAATATTAGAACAGGAAAGGTATAAATACGAACCCATGAAGAAACAAGATTCTACGAATCCTAAAGATACATCAGGGTTTTATTTTACTGATATCCATCATTATAGGCGTTTTACTTCTTCTCCAAGCATCTATTGCTACTACCTCGGGTACTTTCGCCTAGGTGCTTAGGAGTGTTCAACAGTTTTTTCCAAATATTCCAACAAGAGTCGGGGCATTTGTTGGCATAATGTCCTTTTTCATTACAATTCCAGCATTTACATTCTTTAGGTGCCTCCTTTGTTTCTTTTGGTTGAGAATTTTGGAATTGATTGGTTATTTGATATGAGGAGGCCATCAGTAAAGAGACAATTGACGTCTTGAAAATGTCTCTGGTCATCCATAACATAAACAAGTACTAATATTTATTTTTGGAGTTGCTTTTATTTATGAAAATTTGTTATTATGGATTTGGCTTATGAGTTGGGTTACGAGCTTTCAAAAACGAGGCAAAAGTTAGTTGATTTTTCTTTTTAAAAAACTGAAACAATCATCGAGTTAATTTTGCATTATTCATCCTATTTTTTTGCTCGAATCGCATAGTTTCTATATAATTTTGTCAGAATATACATAATTTCTATAAATCATTATTTTCCAAAATAGTTACTACACAATTTATGTCTATTAACTAAATTTCTACAGAACTATGTCAGATAATACATATGTTCTATGTAACTTTGTCCGAATAGACATAGTTTCTGTAAAATCTTGTCTTGCAAATAGTTATTAAATAACTTATGTCTTTTAACTTAATTTCTACGAAACAATGTCAGACAAGGCATACGTTCTATGTAACATTGCGTGAATAAACATACCCTTTATGAAACTCGCCTTGCGAAATAACTACTACACAATTTATGCATGTTAACTTAATTTCTACAGAACTATGTCGGACAAGGCATAAGTTTTATGTAACTTTGACTGAATAAACATAGTTTATATGAATCATTTCTTCCAAAATAGTATTACACAACTTATGTCTGTTAACTTAATTTCTACGTAACTATGTCGAATAAGGCATATGTTTTATGTAACTTTGCATGAATAGGCATAGCTTGTATGAATTTTTTCCTTATAAAATATTTATTACACAACTTATGCATGTTAACTTAATTTCTACAGAACTATGCCGGACAAGGCATATGTTCTATGTAACTTTGCCTTGCGAAATAGCTATTACACAACTTATGTCCGAAAACTTAATTTCTACAAAACTATATCGGACAAAAACATAAATTTTATGTAATTTTGCTCAAATAGACATAGTTTCTATGTGAGGTTGGAACAAGTTTTTCTCTCATAAAATTAGAAGTTGTACAGTAAGTTATGAAGTTAGTTTTCTTATCCAGGAGTCAAATGTAAATTTCGATGACAGCAGACTCAATCTTTTCCCAACGTTAAGGAAAGTCTCTCATGTAAACATGAGTTAGTTCCGATAAAGAGTAAATGTAGAAAACATAAGGTTGAGTTTATATGCCTTAAAGATAGAGTTTGCATGCCTAAATGTAGAGTTTTGCATGCTTTAAAGTAGAGTTTGCATGTTTTAAGTTTGCATGCCTTAAGGTAGAGTTTGCACGCCTAAGGTAGAGTTTGCATGTCTCAATGTAGAGTTTTGCATGCCTTAAGGTAGAGTTTTGCATGCCTTAAGGTAGAGTTTGCTAGTCTTAAGTTTGTTTGCCTTAAGGTAGAGTGTGCATGTCTTAAGATAGAGTTTTGCATGCATTAAGGTAGAGTTTTGTTCGGAAATTTATAAGTTTGATACTTTTTTTTCTTTTTATTTGTTCGGATTTTTTTTTACTGTTATAGCGAAAGTTTTAAGAATATATATAAATAATAGAACATAATATTAAAATCGATCCAGAAAACTTGTTCACTCTAGTAAAATGTTATAATAGATGTTGATTGTTATAGAGATCTAACAGTATTAACAATTTTAATTGTCTAATTATATGAAGTTGACTATCAAAACTAACTTGGGACAAAAAGGTAATTTTCATTAGAAGTTTTTACAGTATTAACAATTTGCCTGCAAATTCTATCTTACCTGAAGACAAATTTTGCCTTAAAGTGAAGTTTGAATTCGCAAGGTAGAACCAAACTTTACCTTATAAGACAGAGTTTGGATTCGCAAGATAGAGTTTGCATGTCATAAAAATAGAAAATTCTATGGCAAAAAATGGTAGGATCCATTATGACAATATTGAGCTAGCATATCTCTACCGCTTCCGATGATCATGCTACTTTGTTCGTCTTTTTGAATGAAGTCGTTTTCCAGATACGTTGTGTTCTTATTTCTAACAAAGATCTGTAAAGTTTATATTTATATTCGTTAGAACCAGAAAATTCAGTTCTACCATCTTTATTGTTGACAAACCACAAACAAGTATAGAAAAAGAAAAAGATTCAGATGAGACTTCAAAACAAGACATTATCACTCTTTAAATTAGTTTAAGCTTTTATAACGCCGAGTCTAAAAAGCTATTCCTCCGCTACTTTACTATAGTCATTAAGCAAATCAATCTGTTGAAAGGATTAACCTATATATAGAAGAGCAATGGAGAATTGAGGTATGGAAGAAATATTATTAAAATCCACCATTGTTGAATGTTGAATATCTTGAGTTTGAAACTTGGAAGGACAAAAAGATAAGATTGGAAAAGAAGAACCCTAAATTATGTAAGATGTAGGATAGTTTCGTCATAGTATTATTGACTTAAAGAACTTAAGAATAAATTAAAATATTTACATGTAAGGAGCACAAATTAAAGATCAGCCCAAAATAAGGACATTTGTGCCATGACCCTTCTACAAATTATATTGGGCCGAAATAGCTTAGTTATGGCCCCTTAAACTCGAACGGTTCAATCCCAAAAGTGGCCGGTTCCCTTTCATCATGAACAACTCGTTCTTGATTAGAAAATACATATGTTATCTAATGTTGCTAAACTCCACCGTCCCAGTTTCATCCGTTTTTCTTTCGGTTTGTCTATTAGTACCCTATTGAAGCTCAATCATATCCGGATTTGCCCGCAAACTAATTCGAAGGGAGTGACCTTTAATTAAGAAAAGAGCAATTCATCCGTTGTACCATATCTTTTAGTGATAATTTGATCAGACTTGTCAGTGAATATATGAGTTTTTGGTTGGAGGGGCTGAAAAGAATAATCACAATACAATCAATTTTCTCTTGAAGTCAAACTCGGGATCTAGTATCTCAGTTGGTTGACTATCTAAATTTTCACCTTGTTGGTGAGAGTTTGAATTAGGGCTGCTTATCGGGCGGATTATTACGCTTAAAGGTTCGGCTTAGCGTTTATCGGATTTTAAAAGTATTTATCCGCTAGTCAACCGATAAGATATCGATTGATTCAGTATCGCGTTAGCAATTCTCGGGCGATTATCGGACAGTGTATCAACTAAATTATGTAACAACTATCAATTTATAATACCTCCACAATACCTACTATTTTAATAAAATTCAACCACCTTACCAAAAAAGACTTTTCATTGTGCTTGTAAATGTATAGGTGTAGGAAAATAAGATCCCCACCCATAATTAGAATATTTGTGTAAATATAATTATGGTAAGACTAGGATTCCTCTTGTATATGAGACTAGAATTCCTATTGTAATTGGATGAACATTGTACACCTATATATATTTGATATTAATGAAAAGACTCCCCAAGTGAGATTAACATCATCTTACATGGTATCAAGATCCAAAATCCTAAAAATCTAGAATTTCTTCTTCTATCTCACGCCGTCGCCGAGACCCCCCCTCCCTTGGATCTCCGCCGCGGCACTACCCCCGAAATTATTCGTTCTTCTTTCTTTCTCTCTTCTCTAAATGGATACTCAGGATTCTTCCAATACTTCTGACGCTTCTACCTCCACAAATTCCACCACCACGTTGTCATCCTCTTTTCATCCCGCCCTAACTGTTACCAACATCAAGAATTCTATTCTCATTCTTCTTGATCAAGAAAACAGTCAGTATTCTCCTTGGGTTGAACTATTTCGCAATCATGCATTGTCACGACCCGACCCGACGGGCCGCAACTGGTGCCCTACGTGGGCACCCATATACTGACCTGTCACATATAATCACACAGATATCAAGAATAATGTAGAAATCTGTAAACCATATCAAAATGGGCAAGCCGACAAGGCTGCCACTATATACAGGAACATCCCAAAATGAAATACAATAGTACAGCTGACCAAAACACGTCTACAATCCACACACGTCCAACTCACACATGACTACAGACCTCTAAGAGTTTAACAGTGAAATAGGATGGGACAAGGCCCTGCCATACCCCTGAATGTGTATAAGTCTATAGCAAGGATCTGTACCAAAATGACTAAGCTCCGGAACAATGGAGCTCTCCAAATAGCTGAGCGGAAAAATCCTAAGCTGAAGGATCACCAAACTGAGTACATGTACCTGCGGGCATGAAACGCAGCTCCCCGAGGAAAGGGGGTCAGTACGGAATAATGTACTGAGTATGTAAAACATGAAGTAATGTAAGGAAGATCGTAACTGGCCAAAAGATAACATGAGTCATGTATAATAATAAAAAATACCAATGCAACTGTGTCTTATGAAAGGAGAGTCATGTATGTCCATATCGTATACCGTACCCGGCCCATCATGAGACTCGGTGAATGAAATCATATACATATACATACTGTACCCGGCCCCCTAGTGAGGGTCTCGGTGAGTGAAATCATATATATATATACCGTACCCGGCCCCCTAGTGATGGTCTCGGTGAAATCATATAATGTGCACATACCGTACCCGGTCCATTCTGGGACTCGGTAAAATCATGTGAATGCTTGTCCAGGTATATTGTACCCGGCCCCATTCTGGGACTCGGTAAAATCATCATATATGTACATACCCGGCCCGGGACTCAGTGAAATAATATAATCATATCACGCACGAATAGAATATTATGAGTAACCTTATACAAATTAAATTAGCATCTGACTCTCAATGGAATAAATAAAATGAACTATCACTTGTAAAATCAAAGGCAACTATTATATCAAGGATCACTAGGAATTATGATTCAATAGAATTATGTACGTCCGCCGTACACTCATTTTATATAAATCATGCCAAAAGAAGAAAGGATAGTTTCACATACCTCTTGTCGTCTATACCAACTCAATAATTAAAATACGTCTCGTCTAGCACTTCAACCTATAATAATGGTAACATGTCCGTCAACTCTATAATTACTAGCATACTTAATATGTATCGAATGATGACTCTCTTGTTATATAAAATTTTGGCAGGACTTCCCCTGCTTATACACACATCCTCAACTTGCACACAAGGTCAACAACCATCGATAACAAGACACAACTCAAGGATAACAAAATCAGTCCCATATACTCTATATACACCATTGTTACACGTTCTTTCTCTTTTCATCCATGGACAACAACAACCACAACAACCAAGGTGATTTAATACATCTATTTCTAATGCTAAGCCAACCCCTTTAACTATATTAAAACAGTCATTAAAAACAGTCCACACTCCAACAACAACAAGAGTGCAAGTCTTATAGTTTGCAACAAAACACTTTTCTACACCTTAATTCCTTTAGAACATATATTAGCAACTTCCACAATGTATATGCATATTCATAACTAAATTTCCAGCATTCTAACTCAACAAGAACAACCCCTAAACACGATACAACAATGCCCACAATTTCATGAAGGTCACGACCCATAAGACATACTACCATATCTCTTCTCATAATTTCTTAAAAATCCAATTCATATTTCAACACTTTCATATAAACAACTACAACTTTAAATATCAAGATTTTCTTTAATTTCAACATAAAATCAATGACAACGATAACAACAACAACAATCAAACCCAATGTAATTAAAACAGCCTCAAATCAATAAAACAGCTCCAATCGGCTCAACTACAACACCAATACAATCACATGCATTTTCTTACTTCCAAGTTCTCTTAACACAAGTTCATCTCTTGACTACAACATCATTTTATTTCCAATTACTCTATAAGAAGGAATCTTACCTTAACTTAGCTGAAACAGTCCCTACGGCCACTGCATCATTTTGCACCTTTTCTTCAAGTTACAATGACATGCATGCATCCTTTACAAGTTTGAAACCATCTTACTTACATGTTTTTCTTCCAAATAGCTCATTCTTCAAAGCTAAAGTTTCTGGAGCAGATTCTCAGACCAGCATTGCCGAATCCACTGTTGGTGAGGAGTTTACCAAGGCTTAGAACTTAGTAGGAGAACCTACTCTTGGAAGATGAGTTAATTTAGTCTTTACTTAGCTTATGAAAGATGGGGGGAATCGAAAATCTGTGGGAGAGAGAGAGAGAAGGGGTGTTGAAGGAGAAAGTTTGAAGTAAAGGTAAAGGAAGTATTGGTAATAGTGGGCTGAAATCATTTTGTAGGGTGGGGACTCGTTCCACGCGTGGAGGGGGGGCACAAGTCTCCAT
Source organism: Przewalskia tangutica (assembly GCA_029844215.1). Lineage (NCBI taxonomy): Eukaryota > Viridiplantae > Streptophyta > Magnoliopsida > Solanales > Solanaceae > Przewalskia > Przewalskia tangutica. The sequence continues at coordinate 21,229,692 of CM056731.1, read as the reverse complement.
AATTGTCCACTAGTTCCCACTTATTATTATCTCCGCCAAAATTAATCTCACAATTAATTAATCTTAGACCCACTTCATTTAAATCCTGAAAATTTCGAAATGTTCAACTATTATAATCAATTCACATCGTCACACTCATTGGGTCCAAAATTATTCTAGGATCACATCCTTTGTATACTAATTCTGAATACTCAAATCTTATTTTCTTAATTACGTTATCAATTTATTGCTAAAAAATTATGAGGTGTAGCATGCATGTCTCTATAATGTGCTTGATCATATCGATGACACTATTCCGCGCCATCCGGAGGTTGATGATTCTACTTGGTGTCGTCTAGACGTCGGCGTCAAATAGTGGATTTATGGTAGTATTTCTCAAGATATTCTTCTTACTATCATGAAATCTGGCGCCACAACTCTTAATTTATAGAACCGCTTGGAGGAAATCTTTCAAGATAACAAGCGCATTCGTGTTGTGTATTTGGAGGAACAATTTAACAATACACGCCTTGAAAATTTCTCCAATATGACTGCGTACTACAGACAGTTGAAACTACTGGCGGATCAACTCTCCAACGTCGACACGCATGTCTCGGACACTCAAATGGTATTGCAATTGATTGCAGACCTTCCCAAAGGCGACTATGATACGTTAGTCACCATAATTCAACAGGCAGATCCATTACACAGTTTCAACAAAGCTCGCTCGCAGTTGTTACTTGAAGAGACCCGTCGTGCTAAGCAAGATGAGCACAGTCAGCAGGTGTTAGCCATCGACACGCAACCCCAAGACCAGACGCCACCAGAAAACTCTCAACCACGGCAGGGCCGTGGCGGCAAGAGCCGCGGTGACATAGGAGGCGTCGTGGCGCGGTCGCGCCGCAGAACGCAAGGTGGTCCGCGATAACAACCGGTCGCGCCCCCACCGCAGAGCCGCGCGCCGCCCCTTCCATGCAAAGCAGCCCTTCAACCCGTATTCACAACACGAGTTGTTAGTATCACGACCCGACCCGACGGACCGCGATCCGGTGCCCTACCTGAGCACCCTTATACCCACATATCACATATAATCACACAGATACCAAGGATAATGTAAACGTCGGTAATAAACCTGTCTCTTGAGGAGTCACAGCTAATTCATATAATAAAATAGGCAAGCCGACGAGGCCGCCACTATATATAGAGATATCCAAAACGGCTCACAACCGTACACATATACAATACCACATCTACCACCCACAACTGTCTAGACCTCTAAGAGTACGATAATGGAATATGACAGGACAGGGCCCCGTCGTGCCCCTAAATATGCATAAGTCAAAATAAGGCTCTGTACCAAAACGACTAAGCTCCGGATCAATGGAGCTTTCCAAAAAGCTGAATAGGAAATCCTAGACTGGAGGATCACCAAACTGAGTACTGCATACGCGCATTAAACGCATTTCGTGAAAAGCGGAGTCGATTGAAATAATGTACTGAGTATGTAAAATATGAAGTACTGTAATTAAAATCATAACTGGCCAGAAGATAACAAGAGACAATGTAATAATCAAAAATACCAATACAACTGTGTCATATAAAAATGAGAGTCAACTGTGCCTTATAAAAATGAGTCATATATATACTGTCCGACCCTCTAGTGAAGGACGCAGTGAAATCATATACTGCTCGACCCTCTAGTGATGGGCGCGGTGAAATCGTATACTGCCCGACCCTCTAGTGAAGAACGCGGTGAAATCATATACTGCCCGGCCCATTCCGGAACTCGATAAAAATCATATACTGCCCGGCCCTCTAGTGAGGGACGCGGTGAATATATATAAGGTACTGTGCACGAAACTGCCCGGCCCGGGACGCGGTGAAATGATATAATCATATTAGCACGAATAGATTATCATGAGCAACCATATGCAATTTAAATCATCATTTGACTCTCAATGGAATAAATAAAAGGCACTATCATGTCGTGTATCATTTTAAATCATCATTTGAAAAATCAAGACACTATATATCATGTATCATTTTAAATCATCATTAGGAATTATGATTCATTAGAACTATGTACGTCCGTCATATACTCATTTATGAAATCGTGCAAAAAAGAAGAAATGATAGTTTCACATATCTTTTAGTCGAACTAACCAACTCAATATTAGAATATGTCTCGTCTAGTACTTCAACCTATATCAATGGTAATACGTCCATCAATTCTATGATTACTAGCATACTTTAATGAATGACGACTTTCTTTTTTATAAAAATCCGGACATCACTTCCCCTATTTATATACACATCCACAACTTACAAACAAAGCCAACAATACCAATAACAAGATGCAACTTATAGATATAACCAAAACAATCTCAAATACTCCATATACACCACCATAATACATTCATTTTCTTTTCATTCATGGAAGACAACAACTACAACAACCAAGGGGATTTATACACTTATTTCTCATGTTAATCCATCATCTTAATCCATATCAAATCAGCCCCTAAAACAGTACATATACCAACAATAACAAGAATATAAAGTAACATTTTCCTATACTTTAAGACATGTGTTAGTAATTACCACAATGTATATACATGTTCATAACTTAATTTCCAACATTATAATCTCCACAAAAACAACCCCTAAAATACAACACAACATGTCCAATAGTTTCATACAAGTCTCGGCCAACACCCACAATACCAAACTCTTTTCTTAACTTCTTAAAATTCAATTCATGTTTCAACATTTTCATATAACCAATTATAACTTTAAACATCAAGATTTCTTTTCAATTTCAACATGCAATTAGTGACAAGGATAACAACAACAACACTCAAGTCCAATGTATCAAAAATAGTCCCCAATTCGGCACCTACACCCCAAAATAGTCACATGCATTACTCTTATTTCCAATTTCTCTTAAGACAAGTTTATTCCTTACACTACAACAACATGCAACTCCAATTATACAATAAGAAGAAGAATTCTTACCTTAATTTTGCTCAAAACAGTCCCTAGAATCGGTATCCGCTGCTTTCATTTTCTTCACCATTTTTCACCATTCTTCAACTTATAATGACATGCATGTGTTCTACTTACTTGTTTTTCTTTCAAATCTTCAAAGCCATAATTTTTTGGCTATATTTCGGTCCAGTGGCTACCGTGACCCACTGTTTTAGGTGCTTACCATTGCTAGAAATTTAATAGAAGGATTAACCTTGGAAGAAGAAAATAAAAACTTCAATTTTGGCTATGGGGAAGGGGATGGTTTCGGTTGAGAGAAGAGAGGGTTAAGTGAGAGAGAGTTTTGAATTTAAGGTTAGAAGATGAAAGGTTATATGTGTATAAGTGCTGATTTTTATTTTTGCGTGCTGAAAATTATTTTGCAACTTGGTCCAAGTTCTCACAATTAATCAATCTTAGATCCCACTTCTTCTTAGTCCTGAAAATTTCATAAGACCTCGTATTCTTGATGCAATAACTTATATAATATGTTACTAATCCATAACGGGGATATACAACTATCATTATAAATTTACATTGTCACACTCGTAGTAGCCAAAATTATTCTGGAATCACATCCTTTGTATAAAAATTTCCGGATTAGCATATATAAATATACTTTATATCCAAGATTCGAATCTTATTCCTTAATTACGTTCTCTAATTATCGCATTGAACTTACGAGGTGTAACAGTTAGGCCCAACTCCAATCACTCGGCAAGCCCAGTACCCGCAACATGCCTACTTCATGCAAGGACAGCTCCAGCAACCCGTTTCCGGCATGGCCCCCTCTGAGTTGGGTCAAGCAGCCTTAATCTGCAATAGCCTGACATGGACTCCGGAGCCACATCTCACCTCACTCAGTCTGCAGATAATATTCCCAAACTGTTCAGTTTAAAGCATCCTCAATATGTTACAGTTGGTAGTGGCCACCACATTCTAGTAAAAGGCTATGATACATCCTACACACCACCTCTCCATCCATTCCCCTTCAGAATACCTTATATGCCCCACATATAGTTAAGAACCTAATCTCTATCCGCAAATTTAATCGTAATAATTCTGTCTCTGTTGATTTTGACCCTTTTGATTTCACTATAAAAGATCTTCATACGGGAACACCTCTTACGAGATGCAATAGCACAGGGGATCTCTATCCATTCACTCCCACCTCTGTTGTCAGATCTTGCTCTACCGTCTCTCTAGCGGCTATTTCTTCTTTCACATGACACAATAGGCTTGGTCATCCAGCAACCCCAGTTTTTAATTTTCTTAGAGACAATAATTTTATTACTTGTAATGGGAAGCTTGCCCGAAACTGTGTTTCTTGTTCTTTAGGCAAACATATTCGTCTTCCGTTTCAATCATCTACTAGTGTTACCTTTGCACTTTTTGATATTATACATGCCGAATTATGGACATCACTTGTTGCTAGTTCTCTCGGTCATAAATACTATCTTATCTTACTAGATGATTTTTCTCACTTTGTTTGGTTGTATTCTCTCAAATTTAAATCGGAAGTGTTTGCCAAATTTCTTGAGTTTCGAACATTCATTCAAACACAATTTGAAAAAGGTATAAAATATTTTCAGTGCGATAATAGTCGTAAATTCAATAATACTATGTTTCATCATTTTTATACTAATAATGGCATGGTCTTTCGCCTCTCCTGCCCCCACACCTTCCCACAAAATGGTAAAGCTGGAAGAATCATCTGCACTATTAACAATATGATTAACACTCTATTGATTCATGCCTCCCTTCCTCCGTACTTCTGAGTATAAATTGCTAAAATGTCAGAATACATTTTAAATATTCTCCCTACTAGCACCCTTCACAATATGACACATACCGAAAGCCTATATCATAGAGTCCCCTCTTATGACCATCTACGGATATTCGGCTGTCTATGCTATCCTAAACTTGCCTCTACTGTCCCTCACAAGCTAGCTCCCCGATCCACTCCTTGTGTCTACCTTGGCTTCCCGCCAAATCACAGGGGTTATCTATGTTACAACTTATCCACTTATCAAAGCCACATCTCTCGTCACGTCACATTCGACAAGACTACATTCCCTTTTTCGAATCTCCAGAAATTCCAAAAACCGGACTACTCATTTCTTGACGAGCCTGTCATCTCTCCCATTATCCTTAATCAGCTCACTAATTCTTCCTAGACGTCAACGCCGCGACGCCTCTCTTCCAGTGAGCACCCAGTTCTCGAAACGCATTCAGAGCCGCGACCCCTCGATAGTAGACCCGCGACTCCTTCGACGGAATGTCCGCTTCTATCCCCTTACCTGACAATGCCTTCTGCTCCCACCACTCATACTCCACAGCCACTAAATATCCCCACTCACCAAATGGAAACTCGTGCCAAACATGGGATCTTTAAACCCAAAGTCCAATTTAACCTGTCTGCCCAAACCATTTTTTCACTTCCCAAAACCCCAAAATTTTCAAACAAGACCCTAATTGGAATGTGGCTATGTATGAATAATTCAATACTTTAACTAAACATCACACATGAGATCTAGTACCTAGACCTGATGGGGTGAATGTGATCCGGTGTATGTGGTTTTTTCGTCACAAATTCTGAGACAGTGAAGATCTTGAGAGGTATAAGGCACGACTTATGGCTAATAACACAAATCAGTAGGAGGGCATTGATTGTGGTGAGACCTTCAGCCCGGTTGTCAAACCGGCTACTATTCGCACAATTTTGAGCATTGCCATGGGCAAACACTAGCCGATCCATCAGGTTGATGTGAAGAATGCATTTTTACATGGAGATCTGAGAGAGACAATCTACATGCATCAGCCACCTGGGTTCACCCATCCAGCAGTTCCTCATTATGTGTGTCGTCTCCGTAAGTCACTATATGGCCTGAAACAGGCCCCCCGTGCGTGGTATGATCGATTTGTCAGGTATATCTTGCAGATTGTGTTTGTATGCAGCAAGAGTGATACATCACTCTTCATTTTCATCGAAGTAATAACACTACTTACTTATTACTTTACGTGGATGATATTGTTCTTACTGTCTCTTCTGACGGGTTGAAAAATGAGATTATTGCCTTGCTTAAGTTTGAATTTGCAATGACTAATTTGGAGAAGTTGAGTTATTTTTTGGGGTATCAGTGACCAGGTCTGCCAATCACATGTACTTGTGTTAGCGTAAGTATGCAGAGGAGATCGTGTACAAGGCTAAGATGACGAATTGCAAAGTTTCACCTACTCCAGTTGATTCAAAATCTAAGCTCAGTGCTATGAATAGTGCTCCAGTCTCTGATCATACTCTGTATAGGAGCCTTGCAGGCCCACTTCAGTATCTCACATTTACAAGGCCAGACATTGCTTATGATGTTCAACAGGTATGTCTATTCATGCATGTCCCAGAGAGTCTCATTTCACTGCTCTTAAGTGTATCATCTGATACATTAAGGGCACACTTGATTTGGTTTGCACCTATACCCCTATGCACCAAACAGATTGCTCTCTTATACGCATGTAGATTGGGCAGAGTGTCCGGACACGCGACACTTCACTTTCGACTTTTGTGTATTTTTAGGAGATAATCTGATTTCTTAGTCTGCCAAGCGACAGACTACCCTATCTCGCTCGTTCGGTCGAAATTTGATGCAGGCGCAAATGTGGTAGCTGAAATTTATTGGCTCAAAAATTTACTGTTAGAATTTCAGTGTCCTTTGCGTCAGACATCTATTGTGTACTGTGATAACATCTCTGCCATCTATCTTTCTCATAATCTGGTTCAACATCAACGAACCAAGCACATTGAGATAGACCTACACTTCGTTCGTGAGAAAGTTGCGCTAGGCCATGTCAGAGTGTTACATGTTCCATCATCCTATCAGTATGCAGATATATTTACCAAAGGACTTTCCAGACAATTATTTCTTGACTTCAGATCCAGTCTTAGCATTCGACCTCCTCCCGCTCCGACTGAAGGGGTGTGTAAACGTATAGGTGTAGGAAAATAAGATTTCCACTCATAATTAGAATATTTGTGTAAATATAATTGTGGTAAGACTATGATTCCTCTTGTATATGAAACTATGATTCTTATTGTAATTGAGATGAACATTGTACATCTATATATATTTGATAATAATGAGAAGACTCTCTAAGGGAGATTAATATCATCTTATAATGCTAAATGAAGTGACTTCGCAAATACTTGGGCTAAATTATGTGTTAAGCCAATAGATATATCCACTGATTCACTTAGGGAAAACATCAAACAAAATAGTTAATGCTTCGCATGAATTTGCACCATTCCCATTCCATAAGAACTGAATGGGGTCTGGGGCTGGGGCTATAAATTTGGACTTCAGTGTTTTAGGTTTATAATAAATATTTAACATTTTATATGTTTAGGGATAAAAATATAAATATAATAATTTTTTAACGGGTTAATGGTTTAACGAATAGAAAAATTGAGTAATTCGTTTCCGCACCGATAAACCGTTAATTATAAAATTATAAGCTGTTCCCTAACCGTTAATCCGATAATTCAATAAGCCAATTTTAAGGTTGAGTTATCGATAATGGTTCGATTTTGAACGACCTTAGTTCAAATATCCACATTGTAATCCCTCCCCACGTGAAGACACAACATGCAGTTAAAATTGCATCAAAATTAGCGTACGAAACCCTTCCCACATCATGGGTAATATTAACAATTGAAAACACTAAATAATTAGTAATTAATAAGTGTTACTGAAATAATTTAATTAAAATTTCGAGACTTGGTTTGCAACATTATTTAATATGTCTTGTGAATGTCTATGTTTTCGCATTTTCGATTAGAATTTAAATTTAAAATTATAATGGGATATTCGCACAAATGCCCCTCTTTTTGGGTGGTCTTTAGTTTTATCCCTTAAATTGAAAATCTTTAATTTTTGTCCTTCGCCTAAAACCCCCTGAATATTGGGTTTTAACCTCAGCTCAGTGAAAAAAAGTTAAAAAATCGCAAGACATAATTTAGATTCGCAAGATAGAGTTTGCTTTAAGGTAGCATGACTTAAGACACAATTTTCTTTCGGGCATATTAAGGCAAACTATGCTTTGCGAATCAAACGCTACCTTGTGATTTTTTTTTTTTTTTGATTGAGCGGGAATTCAAAGCCGGAACCTTGAGGTATTTTTAAGTGAAAGACAAAAATTAAGACCAGTACTTTTGAAGGGAAATCCACACAAAAAAAGGAATTATGATTTGTTTAGGGCAATTCACATGACTGCCTTTATTTTGGGGTGATCTTTAATTTTGCCTCTCAAATTGAAAATCTTTATTTTTATCCCTTTCTCTAAAAATCTTTGAATTTAGGGTTCAAACTCTCGCTCAGTCAAAATTTAAAAAAAATGCAATGCATAATTTGGATTCGCAAGGCAGAGTTTGCCTGCAAACTATGTCTAAAGACAAAGTTTCAAACTCTATCTGAGTTTTTCTACAAACTATGCCTTAAGGCAGACATAGTTCTCATGCAAACTCTACCTTAAAGCAGAGTTTGCCTTTAGTCATAATACAAAATGTCTTACGTATCCAAACTCTATCTTGCAATTTTTTTTATTGAGCGGAAATTCGAACTCGAAATTAGAGATATTTTTAAGCGAAGACAAAAATTAAAGATTTCAAATTTAAAGGACAAAAATTAAAGACAATCTGCGGCAAAAAAAGATTTGTTAAATGGTGGGCTGACTTTCTTCAGCCAGCGGCCCACATAGGACTGTGTTAGACTAACCCTTTTAAGGCCCATCGAAATAGTGGGCTAACCCGTCAAATTCCAAGGTATGGGCCGCCGGCACATATTGATAGCTCTAGTATATGGTCCCAATTTGAACTTTGAGACATTTCAGGTTTTGACTTTGATCCTCTCTAAGAGAAATTTGTTGTGTAGACTTGTAACTAAAAAGATACTTATATTATACAAAATCGCTTCAAAAATAGAAAAGTTATGTTGCAAAACTCGAACTAGATTCATGCTCTGCTCCCATAAGATTTTATATGTGTAACAAACTAAAACAGAAAAATACCAAACAAACTGAAAGAATGAAGTGACAATATTTACTATATCATCCATTTTCCTCGAGGAATAAAACTTCCACATTACTTTCAATATTTACTATATCATCCCTTTTCCTCGAGGAATAAAACTTCCACATTACTTTCAATATTGATGTTTTTCTTAATCCATGGTGAAACTACTCACTTAAATTTCACATGTATTCTCACCATAATTTTATACTACAACACTCCAAAAAAAATTAACGAAAAATTAATTTAAAGTGGTATGAGTTTATTTTCCTTAAGTTGATTGTTGTCTATAAAACAATGTGTTAAGCATTCACAACCAGAGATCATGTTGTCAAAGTAATACTAGTACTATATGACAACAGGAGTTTCTTGCAATTCGTGCAGTAGTAGTTGTACTTTGATGGCAACCACAAATTTCTAATTTCCATCCTTTAAAGTAAGAAAGTAGAATAAAAAGAAACAAAATGGATGTGTGAAGGAAGAAAACCCCTTAAAGAAAAATTCCAAAAACAGATAGGAAAAGACATATTAGATGGCAAAAGGTTTAATCAAGATTTGCTTTTTCATTTTCAAATAAAGTCCTAATTATGTCCTTAGACGTCTTTTGCCATCAAACAATTTAAATTAATGGTTAAATGAAGTTTAAAATATTGACGTAAAAGCTATATATCTCCATGCTGAAAATTAAGAATGGTAGGATTCAAAGAAGAGACCGTGGGAACAAAGTGTAGAAATATAGGAAATGAGAATATAACAACAATTAGTATGTTAGAAATTTGGAAATGATCAAATAAGAGGCTTGCTGAGTTGATCAAATTCTTGATCTATCCTTAAGATGATATTGCTCCGTATATCCTTTCAACGATTGTAATGTCAACTTATCTCTCAAGATAAACAACAATCAAATAAATGAGCAAAGAGAACTCAAGTGTTTGTTTAGGAAGAAAAATCTTTGAGTGTTTTGTAATTGCAAGATAGGAAGACAACTTTAGAGAATTGCTTAGTGAATGTGTTTTGCAATTGTGCCAAAGACATTAATTTATAGGTAGATGAATTTGTCTTCTCAATTAACCAAATGAATGACCATCAATGTCAAGTAATGAACCATTGATATTGAAGTTAATTCAGCCTAGCAATGGCTGAAATCAATAGTCAAGTAATGGAGATTAATTGCTCCAAAATCAGCTTAAGAATCAGCCTTAATTCGCCTCTAACGTTACTGAAAAACGTCGAAGCACTGCGGTCCCTCGGGAGGGCACCGCGGTGCCTAATTCCAGTAAGTCACTGGAACCTGAAAACCGAATTTGCACCGCGGTCCTAGGTGGAGGCATTGCGGTGCCTCCAAGCACCGCAATCCTGCCCTTGTGGCACCGCGGTGCCTCTCCGTATTTCCGTGGCGGCTTCTGATTCGTTTCATCTCTTACACAATTCTTCATTTCATTTATCAACGTGAAATCATTTGTCATTTGACCAATAACCGTCTATTCTCTTACGTCTCAAACAATTCATATACGTACCAATATATCTTCCATTTAAGAAAATTACGATTCTTGACACTTTATGTGCACGTGTGTGGAAACCATGTTACCGACGTGCGGAGCCCTAATTATTTGAGTCATAATTAATACGATTAATTTATTTCACATTTAATAAATTTCCAACATAGACAATACGCATGGGAGATCAAATTTCTTCATACTCAAATAAAATCTACATATTAACACTAACAATAAAAGTACGTATTGTACATGTATATCTCATGATTTTTTTATATAATGTAAATTACTTAAAATATTGGTAAAAGTCATATTAATTTTTCCCTAACTCTCTAAACAATAATAATATAGTCTTTCATAACAGAGAAATATTATGCGAAAAATAGTGCATTAAATATTTCGCGTCTAAAAAGGAAGTGACAGATAAATTGATGACATGAAATATTAATCCCTTTGTTTTTTCTTACTTGTCGTTATACTAAAAATAGATTTATCTTTTTACTTATCTATTTTAATAAATAATTTTTTTTAAATTATTTTTCTTCTAATATTACCATTTTCATTAAGCAATTACATAAAATATTGGTAACCAAACTTAAAATTTTAAAATATAATTAATAAAAATAATTTAGTAATATAAAATTTTAATAAATAATTTCTTAAAGAGAGTGAAATCATAATAAGTAAGAGGAACATAATTAGGATATGGTACTATTTAAGGGCTGCCCAATTAATTTTGATTCTCATGACACATGGACCAACAACAAGTATCTACCATACAATTCAACTTTAAAGCTAATAACAAGTCGATCATTGTATGCCCCATATACGAATATAGGCCGGTTATAGGTCACCATCCATAACCGGCAGAAAATAAAACCTTAATTTCAATACTATATCATATTATGAACATGAAAGATGTGATACATGCAATGCAAGAATGAAAGATATTTGTATTCTTGTTGATATATATTGCCAGTTATTGTTATATACCTGGACATTATGTATATTTATATAGTCTTTTGAAAATTTTAATTTTAACCAAAAGTTTACTATAGGTAAAAGAGTTCGTCTAGTTGGTTAATCTGATATTTCAGCCGTAGGCAAAAGGTGGAGGGCTGTAGTGTTAAGACTTTTTGTAGTTGAGGCGCTAGTCTTTTATGTTCATAATTTTTGAAGAATTTGACATGTTAGCTTTTAGATAAAACTGTAAGAACAATTTAGAATTGGAAAATCTTCCCTGATTATTATCATCCCATAAGGGAGAATATATACAAGTAATATACATTAATTATGAGGAGGAAATCATGCCTCATAATAACTAAGAAATCCTACCTAATAATGTTTTCCTACCATATATATTAGGATTCTACATAAATATAATATTACTAATTAATTATATATCTAGAATATTCTAACATAATATTCTAACATAATATTACACATTAATGACACATCTAACACTCCCCCGCAGTCGAAGCCGGAGGAGGGCGAATGCTGAGACTGTCCCGAAATTCTTCAAATAAGATCAGCGGAAGCCCTTTTGTGAATATATCTGCAATCTGATGTCGCGTCGGGACATGTAACACTCGCACTTGTCCGCGAGCCACCTTTTCACGGACAAAATGAATGTCTAACTCAATATGCTTAGTGCGTTGATGATGGATTGGATTTCCGGAGAGATAAATTGCACTAATGTTATCACAGTATACCATGGTGGCTGTCGGAATAGGACAATGAAGCTCAAGTAAAAGATTAGAATCGGCGTAGTCGACATGACATTGGCTACTGCGCGGTATTCAAGACCGAAGGGCGTGATACGGTGGGTTGCCTTTTGGAGGACCAAGATATTAAATTATCACCGGCGAAGGCCTTGATAGCGGAGGTGGAGCGTCGGGTGTCTGGACATCCTGCCCAGTCTGCATCTGTGTAGGTGACAAGCTTGGTCATGGAAGATGGGTACAGATGCAATCCATAATGCTTAGTGCCCTGAATATATCGTACAATACGCTTGAGTGCATGCATATGTTCTTCCATAGGATTGTGCATGAACAGACACACTTGTTATCTGCGTATGTAATATCGGCACAGTGAATGTGAGATATTGTAAAGCTCCCGCCAGTGCGATACAATGTCGGATTAGCAAAAGGACTACCGGATATGGCACTCGCTTTGACTTGGTATCTTGAGTTGCGACGGTTTGCAAGATGACATTCCGGCCCGTTCTACGATTTACGATGCATCTTCTTCCGGGAAAGAAATAGACCTCTGCGTGCGTGTCACCGCTATTCCTAGAAAGTAGTGAAGTGGACCAAGATCCTTCATAGCAAATTCGAACTCACTGGTCAAGATATCCTTGCGAAGAGAGTCGAAGAGGTCATTAGGATAATATCATCTACATATAAGAGAATATAAGCGATGATTTCCTGTTGATAAATAAATAGTGAATTATCCGAGCAATTTGTTTGAGAAACCCATATTGAACACAAAATCGCAAACCGCTTGTACAAGTCCTGGGAGCTGTTTGAGTCCATATAATGATTTTTAAGTAAACACACATGATTGGGATAACGAGAATCTCTGTACCCGATGGTTGGTGCGTGTATACCGCCTCACTCGGATGTCCATGTATGAAGGCATTCTTGACATCCGATTGATGAAGTAACCATCCTTTTGAGAGGGCTAAGCGAGAACAATTCGATGGTTCTTTGGTTTAACCACGGATGAATGTTTCGCCGCAATCTAATCCCACCTTGTGACGCTTGCCATCACCTGAAGTCGGGCCTTATGCCGCTCAAAAGAACCATCAGATTTTTCTTTATGGCTAAAAATCCACATAGAACGAATTATATTAGCATTAGATGGACGAGGTACTAACTCCCATGTCCTATTTTTAATTAGAGCATGATCTTCATCATCCATGGCCATTTTCCAATTAGGATCTTTTAGAGGCGGATACGGGGTTACAAGCGCAAAGGTGATTTGGAGACTTGAGTGTGTGATCGTATTTAGCATTGGGTTTTGTAATTCCATGTTGACTACGGTGTGATTTAGTGGGCGATGGATCGACGCCATCGGCGGGAGTGAGACAGATGGTGACGCCATCGCCAGTTGTAGTTGGGCCTGGAGTTGGAGGTTGGCCCAACCGGCGGCATCCGTGTAAAGTAGGGGTAGTCGTTCATCGGGCCTTGGGCGATGGCCCGGTTGTTGGATCAGATTTTTGTGAGTCCCGGGCTGTGGAGGAAATGAGTTAGATACGGGGGCCTATCATCATCCAAAAATTCATAAGTATTTGTCCCTGTGTCATGTATCTTGGCAAAGGGAAATTGTGACTCATCAAAAATTACATGACGACATATAAACATACGTTTGGAGGAAATGTCATAACACATGTAACCACGGTGATTTGTAGGATATCCCAAGAAGACACACGTGGAGTAGGCAGGGTTGAAGTTTTGTGATTGTGGTGGATGGAAATAGGGGGTAGCACAGACATCCAAAAACTCTCAAATGATGATATGAGGGCTCTCGTAAATAAAGTATTTTTAGTGGAGCTTGGTAAGACATGTTTTTGTGGGGAAGGATATTTAACATGTAGGTTGCCATTTGAAGTGCATGATGCCAAAAAATGGGGGGTATAGAAGCATGAAGCGAGGATGTTCTCACAATATTGTTAATGGTTCTAATTTTGCGTTCCGCCTTCCCATTCTGTGAAGATGTGTGAGGACAGGATAAACGAAATTGTAAACCATTTGTTTTGAAAAAATCCCAAAACTGATTATTGTCAAATTCCCTCCCATTGTCACATTGAATACTTTTAATCTCCCATTCAAACTGAGTTCGGATAAATGCTCTAAAGTTTAGGAAAGTGGAAAACACTTGTGATTTTTTCGACAAAGGGAATGTCCACAAATAATTAGAGTAATCATCAAGAAACAAAGAATAGTATCTATGACTGAGGAACTCAAACAGGTGATGTCCAAATATCACAATGTAAAATATCAAATGGCATAGTAGTGCGTAGTAGAAGAAGTAAATGGCAACCTAACATGTTTACGAGAACACAAGCGACAACTTATTCAAAACATGAGTTTGAGTACAAGAAATAAAATTGTTTTGTTTAAGAGAGGCCAATACTGACTCCTGGATGTCTAATCGTTCATGCCATAGTGATGGAGCCAAGGTGCAAAAGTGGAAGGAACTTTAGCGTGGATTTGGTAAACTTATTGGATAGAGCTCCTTGCTATCACATCTCACGAAGCTTCCCGTCTGAAAGTCATGTACGGAAAAACCAAATGGGTCAAATTTAACAGAAACCCAATTATCACTAGTAAACTTCCTAATGAAACCAAATTTTTATTAATTTGGGAGCATGCAGACATTTTTAAAACTAGTGGCGGGTGTGGTGGTGATGTGTTTGTCCCATAACCTTTATTGGAATTGTATGGCCATTTCCGACAATAATACCATTTTCTTTGCTCAAATTATAATAGGGTGAGAGTGTACCTTGGGGCCGCCATATGTGGCGTAGCCCCGAGTCCATATACCAATTAGAATCCGGTGGATTGAGTCGAGTGTGCATAGCTCGCTCGATATCCGTAGGATGGGTCATGGTTGAATGGGCCTCGCCATCGTTGGGCCGGGAGGCCCTCAGCACGCTCAAGGACCTCCGATGATCGCTCGCTCAAGCCCATTCGCCTCTTGAAGAATGAAGGCCTGCGAAATGGGCTCGGGCTTCTTCTCTGGCCGCCTCACGAAATCTTCTTCTTTGGGCCGAAAAGGGCGATTCTTCTTCTTTGACTCGCTTCTTTGGCGGGTTGGTGCCGCAGCCATCGGGCCGATTGGTTTACTGGCCCGATTCAACACTGACCACTATTTCGGCCGGTGGTGCTTGCCGATTCTGCTGAAATTTCGCCGGTGGTTCTTTGCCGATGCGCCGCCGAGTTATTCTTCTTGCCGCCATAGCCTCCGCCGGAGTTGGTGTTGCCGCCATTTCCGCCGCCACCGGAATTCCGGTGACCCCCACCTTTATTATTTCCTCGATTTCCACCCTTCCTATTATTATTACCACGTCCTTTTTTACTCTTATTTTGTGAAGAATAGTCAAAATAATTACCTTCATTTGAATACGTGGCAACCATGGCGGAATTCGTTGAAACCTTCTTAATCAACCCCAATTCTTCAAGAACAAGCATGGATCTTGCTTGATAAAACTTTGGTAAGGGATTACTTTGACGGATTAGAGTCCCCACGCCACTATAAGCATCCGTGAGGCCGTGAACTAATCAGTAAAACTAACAGGTTGTCGAACCAGGTGAACTACGTTCTCGATTGATGCACCACTTTGAGGCGTTGACAGTAGGTTGAAACGTTAGGAAAGTCTGCCATGACAATGGTTGAAAATTCTTGTTCCAACGCAACAGCACGAGAGTTTTGATTATCTTGAAAAATGTCTCTCAGCGTTCCGCCGCCATAGCGATAGAATGCGGTTCCATTATTGTATGCAACAAGTGCGTGGATATTGTTGCATAAATCCAACCAAGAAGCGTGGCATCGAGGGTATCACAATTCTTTATGCGCCGGATGATTGTTCCGTTGTTGTACCATTTTTTGGTGGAATTATATGATGAAGAACTTTGTGAGCCCTACAACATATTTTGAACAACTCTGCCCATGTTGCGTAATGAACAGTTTCCATCTCTAGTTTGATAGAAATATGTGTTTTAATGTTGGAATAGTAAGGGCTGAGTGAAACGAAGATTTTGATTCAGACATGGTTGACAACAATAATGGAGAAAGAAAAAAAAAATAAAGTGTAACAATGGAGAAGACAAATTCGGTTGGAGAAGATGACCGAATTTGAAAGGAAAATTTTATTTAGAATAGGATCTTTGAATTACCTTCTGATACCATGTAAGAACAATTTAGAATTGGAAAATCTTCCCTGATTATTATCATCCCATAAGGGAGAATATATACAAGTAATATACATTAATTATGAGGAGGAAATCATGCCTCATAATAACTAAGAAATCCTACCTAATAATGTTTTCCTACCATATATATTAGGATTCTACATAAATATAATATTACTAATTAATTATATATCTAGAATATTCTAACATAATATTCTAACATAATATTACACATTAATGACACATCTAACAAAAACGCATGTAGAGGTTAAGTTTTCACTTTCAAATTCTAACATTATGAATTTGACATTACATGTCAATCAAGACATTTAAATTACTCGTTAAAGTTATCCATATATATGGTAAACAATTCATTTGGAATATGCTTCGGTATTCAATTCTATATTTTCAAAATTTGATCGATAATTCGATAATTGCTAATTAAAAATAGATATTAAATAATAAATTTTCAAAATTTGATCCGGAACGATAAATCAAACCTCGATATAATAAATCATTCAATTCGGTAATTCAGTTTTCGGCGATTTATGTCCAGTCCAGGCAGGGTATTATTGACTTTCGTACACATATACATAACAAAAAAAATGCAAAAGGGATACTCTAGGGAACATAGTCGTCTCAAACATTTTGGGGGTTCTGTTTTGATCCGTAAAAGTGAGCTCTAATTGGGCTAAGACTTGCGAATTATGGCCTTTACAGTAAAATGAAAAAAAAGGCCCTAATTTTTTTCATTTTTCGACGGACTCTGTGCGGTAGCACACCTCGCACGGATCCAAAGACGGCCCCGTTAGGGAATAAATACTATCTTCAACCCAACATCTAAATGTATATAAGTGGAGTAACAGATTTTTCAACTTTTAATTTTATTTTACTTGCGTCAAATTAATATTCAAAATTTTATGAAAAAAGTAATTCAATTTACTAATATTATTATTAATTTTGATAAAAAAAATGAAAACATCAGTTTTTGAATATTTTTGTTGAACTGATGAATCAAGTTGTTGCAAATATCCGCTAAGGATATGGTACCGTGAATGAGACTGCTCCTCCTCGTGTTCGAGCTCTAAGTATGAATTTTTTTTGATAGAAAGCGCTACTCCCTTAATAAGGTCTTATCCAACGCGAATTCAAATTAATTAAATTTTAATGCGGATACCATATATCAAATATAAATAATTGTTAATGAATTTGAGATTACAATTGCTCCACGTATAGTCCCGAACCACAAGGGGAAAAAGTGTTGCAAATAAAGGGCCTATGCAATATGCATAGCCATGAGCCACGAGGCAATATGAATAAGCATGCAGAGAGTCCACTTGGATCAAAACATTTCAGAACAAAATTAACATGTATGTAGCCCCCTCCCCCGCAACCCACAATTTGCCACTGTTAGCATCTATCACCTTTCTTCTCTGTAGCTCCAAATATATAATACCATCATAGCCCATAACCTCACTTTCATTTCATTTTCTCTCTCTTGTTCTGCATTTTTGTTTTGATTCGGATTTTTTCTTTCTTTATTATGGGTTTGCCTCTACCATCATAGCCTCTCTCACTATCTATATAAAATAGAGAAAAGCATATATTCAGTTTCTATCTCTTTCTGTTCACTACTGCTTCACTATTTCTAGAGCTTTTTTGTTCCGATCTATTCTCTTGGTTCTGATCCTGAATGCAAGATGAAGGTATCTCTGATAATTAAATTATTTATTCCTTTTTTAGTGTTAACTCACTTATGCAATTAAGATTTTGCCTTTTTGCTATTCCACTTTTGGAATATTTCACAACATGCTCTACTTTTGCTTTAAATTGCTTTTGGGTATCAGAGTTTTCCGGGTTTCATTGATTCGTTTAATCTTTTTTGATTAATTTTGTCGGTGGTTGATCCTTTTTCTAGTTTAATACTGCTAATTGGTACTTGGATCTTTAACCCCCCTATTGTTTGGTTGTCGGTAAAAGAACGGATCTTGGCCACAAGTACATTTATAAGAAGTTCATGTTCTCATTTCATATTTGATGTATGACTCTTAATACTTTCCACACGTCTAGACTTTGTTAACTGGAGCGTAAATAATATAACTTGGGGTCTGACATCGGTTGAAAACGAATTGAAATGAGTCTGATTCTGATACCATGTAAAGAATTGATCATGGGCCTAACTCAACCCAAAAACTAGACTTTGTTAACTGGAGCGTAAATAATATAACTTGGGGGTCTGACATCGATTGAAAATGAATTGGAATGAGTCTGACTCTGATACCAGGTAAAGAATTGATCTTGGACCTAACTCAACCCAAAAGCTAGCTTGTAGGGTGAAGATTATACAAGTTCATATAAGGAGTCTATGTTCCTATTTCATATCAGATTGGGGACATTTAACCATTTTTTCATCTTTTATTTAGCAAGGTTTAATTATTTTTTTTCACTTTGTTGTGCAGAAATTTATCTTGAACTTGGAGGTGCATGATGTAAGAGACAAGCGCAAGGCCTTGAAGACGGTCTCTGCTCTTCCAGGTAGTGAAAAATGTTTTTAACTTTTTTTTTTCTTTTACCTATCAAGATTCAAGCTAAAATGGTGGGAAAACTTTCAGCTCCAATTTTTTCGTGCCTTTATTTTTTCAGTTTAACTTTTAAAAGTCGTGACACTGTAGTTTGAATTATTGACATTTGCATATAAGCCATGTTCCTTGGTACCAGTGGTAAAGACACCTGATATCAAGTAGTGTGATCTGACACCTCTTCGTCGAAAAATTATAAAAATCAATATAGGCACACTGGTTTAGCGAGCACCCACGTTCTACAAGTAATTCTTTTGATATGTCTTTAGAAAAAAGGGTACAATTGATTTGGTGGTGACTCACTGTTAGGAGGATCCATTATTGAAGATGGTACTAAGCCATTCACTATCATTAGTCCCCAAATTGGATTCTACTTTCTACTAATTGGAAAGAAAAAGAAAAGTCAATTTTTACATGGGACGATTCTGATGTGGCGCCACGTCAAGTGGGTCCACTCTATATGTGAGCTGTCCTCCATTTTCTTAATTTCTTTGAAGATAAGGGATGAATGCGTGGTTATTGTAGGTTGCGATTCTAGTCATGGTAAGTGTCATACTTGTTGATTTCTATGGTTGGATTTCAGAAAAAGAAAAAAAAGTTACATATAAAATAAATAAATATTAAAGTTGTTTCGTAGTTTGGTGTTGATCACAAAAGCACTACCTAATATTGTCCTAAGAAATCATGCCATGAGTAGTTGTTCTATCAGCTTCAATTGCTGCATTATTTTCAGTAGTGGTCAATATAATGGGCCTAATGCTGTTTGGAGAAAAATGATTTGCCACAGAAGTAACCAAAAAAGTTGGAAAAAATGATGGTTGTACAGTAAAAGTTGAAATCTGGTGACAAAGTTGTTCCAACAGTCTGTTTTCAATATAAGCAAAATTCAGATAATTAAACTAGTATTAATATCCCTAAAGTCTTCATCTTTTTTTTGCTTCTTTTGTATACATCAGGTTGCTTTGAGTTTGATTCAGTTATTTGCTGTGACATCTAAAAACTGTAAAATGAGATTAACTCGTGGCGTGTTATGATGAGTTTTTGCAGGAATTGATGAGTGGCGTGTTATGATGAGTTTTTGCAGGAATTGATGAGATCTCAATGGATATGAAAGCTAGGAAGTTAACCATCATTGGGACAGTTGATCCCGTGAGTGTAGTGAGCAAACTACGGAAGTTTTGGCCAGCTCACATAATCTCAGTAGGACCGGCCAAAGAGCCAGAGAAGAAAGAGGAACCAAAGAAAGAAGAAGGCAAGAAAGAAGAAGTTAAGAAGGAGGGTGAGGGCAAGAAAGAAGACCCTCCGAAGGAGGGTGAGGGCAAGAAGGAGGAGGGTAAAAAGGAAGAAGAAGGTAAGAAGGACGAAGATAAGAAAGAGGAGCCCAAAAAGGACGGAGAAAAGAAGGCAGAACCACAGCCACAACCAATGGCAATTATGCCAATGCCGTTCCCACAACATCAACCTTATCAAGGTGTGGTTGGCATGGTACCGCCCTATCGTCCATATTATCCTCCTCCTCATATGCAGGCCATGCCCTATCGACCATATTATCCTCCTCCCGCGCAAACATACTACCAGGTTCACCACAGCATGGAAGAGAATCCTAATTCATGTGTTATCTGTTAAATTGGTTCGGAGAACGGAATTAATCATATATACTATTATATACATAGCGCTCCGTTCTTGTTTTTAGTTGGTCCTGGGTTATATTCTATTAGCATGAACCGAGACTGACATTCAAGAACAGAGAAAATCTATTGTGAATACACAATGATGCCATATTTGTCTTTTCAGAATCAAGAATTGTGTATAGAGAATTCAATAATTAAGAGTTTTGCTACCCCTTTTTGCTTATTCTTACAGAGAAATTAATTCAGCTAGATCTCATGTGCTCCTTGTGCGGTGTGCAACCTCTATTCTTGGAGTAATGGGGAAATTAATTTTATTATGGAGGGACAAAATAGGTTGTTTATTACTCCTTTAGGATAAAAAAGTTTCATTTAGCCATTTGAACACCCCTTGAGAAAAATACTAACTCATAGATAAAAAGAGATAATTTAGCTAAATTGCTCCTAATTAAATATGTATTGAGATTTGATCACATAGTATTTAATAGAGGTAAATCTGAAAAATAAAATTAATTATTTCTTGATTTGATAAGTAGACACTTTTTTTTATTTCAGAAAAAATATAAGTGAACACTCTTTTTAATCCGGGAGTAATACAAAGATCTTATGCTTGAAAGATTTGCTGGCAAGTTGCTTATGCATATGGTTTCCCGTATATCTAATTCCACCATGTTCTTACTTAGTATTACTCATTTGTTAAAAGTACAAGATTGTAAGACAAATTTCACAGGAGCATACTCTGGCATTTCTTTACTTTTTTTTTTGCTTCATTTCACATGAAAACTGAGCCATTTGGGCAAGTGTTTGTTGGATTTTTTATTAACAGCAGACATGTGATTTTAATTATAAAATAAATCTCATTATGGTGTAACTTTATGCCATATTTTTGTCAATTAGTCAATAATGGGGACCTCGTTTTCCCTTTGTTTAAGAGGAGAAATAGTACCAAACTTTTATAGTGTACATTTTATTATGTTGAGGACTGTGCTCGAGCTATAGAATTTTTTTTGACCGCAGGCTTATTACATATGAAAGTGGAGTGCTACTAAATTAGCCATCTTAAAGTTTGGACCATGAATAAATAGAGGTTCCAGATTCAGAGTCATGTGGTGATCACTCTTTATATACTCTGGAGTTTCCTATCTTACTTTAAGCAAGTCCCCCACCATTAGGATATGACTTTAGAACAAAGTGAGTGAAGAATTACCTATTGTTCGTGTGATGTAACATGTCACTTTTGATGTTCCACGTTCTAATTTAATCCTAGCCCAAACATTATTTTCTATAAACATTTCCTTTGTAAGTACAGATGTCACATTCTACAAATTGATTCCTCGATCAATATTATTCTAAGATACAATATATATACAAGTATTGTGGATGACTTCACGGTAAGTACACTTCATCTTATTCATGTAATTGAATGTAAATATTTAAATACGTATTAGTTCAATTACCTCGTCGATATCGTCTTCAGTAAGTCTCTTAAGATTCTATTGGATATATCGATAAGATAGTATGCCACAAATTTCTATACATGCATGCACCTACTTTCCTATATTTCAAATTCACAAGCAAGGAGTCCCAGTAAAATAAATTCAAACAGAGAAAAATGAAACGATTCTTACTAATTTTGTAGCTGATTATAATATAATATGTATAGTATTCCTATTCCACAGCAAATTTGTGTTAGTACAAATTGCTATAACCTGAATGAGATTTAACTTCAACTCCGTTACAGGTATTTGTGGCTATACAACTAACCCACCACTTCTTCTACAACAGAAACCTGAATGAGATTTAACTTCTACCCTGTGAGGTGATATCATTTGCCCTCGATTAGTTTCACGATTGACTGCCACTTTCTTGATTTCTTCTCAAATACCCTCTGATTTCTCTCTATCCAAAGATCATACACCACCTCTGTATATACTAGCTTGAACATTTGCTTTGCCTGAGTTTTTCCTTTTGAATTCTGTAATGCCCATTATAAATGTTGACTCCAACTTGCATCTTCACAGTGAGTCTAGTTTAGCCATGACAAAATCTTCATCCATAGCTGTTTTGAGAAAGGACAGTGAAACTGAAGATATAGGTGATCTCGTCTCATCTTGAGCTTGGCACAACGTACATTTTGGGTAAACTTGCATATCTCATTTTGATAACCTATCAGTTAGCAATTTTTCTTGTAATTGTAATCAAAGAGTAAACTGTGCTTTAGGCCTGGCTGCATTTTTGAACATCATATTCTTCCATTTTACTCTTTAAACTTGATGTTGAAGTATACTGGGATATACATCTAGTATACAAGGATATAAGATTTATGTAGTAAGGATATATTTGTCTTTCTAGCTGTTAAGGGTATTCTAGTCTTTACACATCTCATTACATTTTGTATAAATAGAAAGTGGTATTCTGTTTAGGGGTTTTTCATTGAAAAATTAGAAAGTTCCCACAAACGTTTTCATTTCCTTCTTCAATTTTTCATCATCTTCTCCACAATCATGTCTGGATCCTGTCCAGGATGAACATGCAGGTTTGGATTGAGTATTCTAACATGGTATCAGAGCCTTAGGAGAGTGGATCGAATTTATCTCTATTGATCGGAAGGTCGATTAATTGCAAAGTTGTGTAGATCTTGTTTCCTTCACTGGATTAACAACTATTCTGTTTCGTTTTAGATTCAACACTGAACTGTGTTGATTTCGCATAATTTTTTAATTTCAAATACAACTGATTTAGATTCAACACTGAACTGTGTTGGTTTGATTCAATCTCGAGTTTCAATTTGATATAAATTGCGAGAATTATGGAGAATACTTCACTGAATGGCCATAATGTTGCAAATGAAGGTTTGACTTCTAGTTCGAACATCGCTGATCATAATCACCCGTTGTTTTTAAGTGGTTCAGATACTCCTAACTCTATACAAGTGGAGATTCAACTGGTAGGGATGAAGAACTACACGTTGTGGAGTCGAGTTATGCGATTGAATTTGCTTACGAAAAATAAGATTGGATTTATCGACGGATCTGTAAAATGAGACACTTACGAGGTTGAGTGTGTACAACAATGGGACCGCTGTAACGCGATGATAATCTCTTGGATTAGGAAGAATGTTAGTAAGCATCTGCTCAGTGGTATTTTGTATAAGACGACTGCATATGCAGTGTGAAAAGATCTGAAAGAGAGATTCAATAAGATAAACTTGTCTCGTGTGTATCAGTTGAAGAAGGAGTTGGCAATGCTACATCAAGGTGTAACACCAGTAGCTAGCTATTATTCAAGGATAAAGGATTTATGGAATGAAATCGACTCAATCATTCCACATCCGACTTGCGAATGTGCAAGTCCAAGAGAATATATAGAGCACTTAGCAAACCAACGACTGTTGGAGTTCCTGATGGGACTGAATGATGGTTACAATCAAGCTAGGAGTCATATTCTCCTAATGACACCTACGCCTAGTGTAAACCAAGCTTATGCCATGATCGCGCAGGATGATAGCCAGAAATCAATGACTGGAAGGTATGTAACAGCTGAGTATGCAACATCTGAGTCGACTGAACCTATAGCTTTGTTTGGAAGGCCCAGCAATAAACAGAACAGACAGCAGAAGAAGAACATGTATTGCGATCATTGTAGAATGAAAGGACATTGTAGGGAAATATGTTTTAAATTGATGTATTGTGACTATTGCAACAAACAAGGCCATGTGAGGGATAAGTGTTACAGACTTGCTGCTGATACTAAAGCTGCTGTTGATTCGAAAGGGAAGAAACAAGTAAATGATGCTGTGACAGGAGAAGGTAATGCATATGGCTATGGACAAGACAACCAGAGGTATAAAGGAGGAATGAGGCACCTGAATCAGGAACAACATGGACAATTCCACCAGATGATGAGTGATCAATTTCAGCAGTTGATGAGAACTTGTCCACCTGATAAATATGAGAGGATGATTGCAGCAATCAAGCAACAAATGAATGACACAAACAATACACAGATGCCTCAAGTACATATGGCAGGTAAACCTGTATTTAATAAGGAAACTGATCCTAATTGGATAGTTGATTCAGGAGCAACCAACCATATGGTGAATGACAAGAGTATGATTGAAGAACATGATTTCATAGACAATGCAGGTCGTGTGCAATTACCAACTGGAGAAACAACAACAATCACACAGGTTGGGAGTTGTAGACTAGGAGGAGGTGACCTTATTAAGAATGTGTTATGTGTGCCAAGCTTCCAGTTTAATCTTCTCCCAGTCTCAAAATTGATTAAGGAACTGAATTGTAGTGCATCTTTCTTCCCTGACTTCTTCGTTCTGCAGGATATCTTCACTGGGAGGGTGAAGGAGATTGGTAAAATGATTGATGGACATTACATGCTGAGAACAAGAATAAGAGGAAACTCTGGTCAGATGGTTGATGGGTTATACACACATGACAGGCAGATGAATGCTTCTTTGGCAACTGATATTGCAAAGAATGATAGGCAGGGAGAAAGAGAGTTATGGCATAAAAGGCTGGGGCATATTCCTATGAGCATGTTGAGGAAGATAACCAGTTTTGAAGACAAATCCAAGTTTGCAATAAAGCATTGCGAGATTTGTCCTATAGCTAGACAAATCAGGAAAACATTTCCTACTAGTACTAGCAGGACATTGTTTGTCTTTCAATTGTTGCATATTGATGTTTGGGGACCTTATAGGGTACCTACTTATAATGGGATGAGATATTCCTCACTATTGTGGATGATTATACTAGATGGACTTGGGTTTTTATGTTGCATATGAAGTCTGATGTGTCAATTATCCTTAAAACCTTCCTTATTGAAATAAGAAACCAGTTTGATATGAGTGTGAAGAAGATTAGAACATACAATGGAACTGAGTTCTTTAATAATGTGTGTCATGATCTATTTAGACAGTATGGGATTATACACCAAAACTCCTGTCCATATACTCCACAACAAAATGGAGTAGTGGAAAGGAGGCATAGGCACATTTTGGAGATTGCTAGAGTCATCAAATTTCAGGGACACTTGCCATCAGAATTCTGGGGAGAGTGTGTAGAAGCAGCAGTGTATGTGATCAATAGAATCCCTTCTGTTGTTCTAGGAAACATCCCTCCCTATGAGAAACTCTTTAGAAAAGCCCCTTCTTTATCTCATATGAGAGTTCTTTATCTCATATGAGAGTTGTTGGATGTCTTTGTCATCCTATCAGAGTTATATAGCAAAAATTTCAGAAGAAAGTGAACCACAATCATATACAGAAGCAGTCAAGGATTCTAGATGGATTGAGGCCATGAAGGCAGAAATCATGGCCTTAGAAGATAACAGAACATGGAAGGTGGTAGACTTGCCAGAGAATAAGACAAATATTAGTTGCAAATGGGTCTATAAGATCAAGTACAAGGCTACATGAGAGGTGGAGAGGTACAAGGCACGACTGGTGGCAAAAGGATATAATCAGAAAGAAGGAATAGATTATCAAGATACATTTGCACCTGTGGTGACGATAGTGATAGTGAGATCAGTTATCTCGATTGCTGCTTCACAAGGATGGATTATATATCATATGGATGTGTTTAATGCCTTTCTACAAGGAGATCTTGATGAGGAGGTGTACATGACACTTCCACAAGGATTTACACACAAGAAAGGGAAGGTTTGTAGGCTGCTCAAGTCATTATATGGGCTGAAACAGGCTTCGAGGCAGTGGAATATCAAATTGACCACTGCTTTAGTGTCTTCAGGATTTATTCAGAGTCACGTAGACTACTTTTTGCTCACCAAAAAGGTCAACAAAGGCATTGTGGTAGTGTTGATTTATGTAGATGATCTGCTTGTGACTGGAAATGATATGGAGTTAATAGAAGAAACCAAGAGCACATTGCAGAAACATTTCAAGATTAATGACCTAGGAGAATTGAGATACTTCTTTGTCACGACCCAACCCCGGGGCCGCGACTGGTACCCTACCGGGGTACCCTGTCAGGTATATGTCAGAGAATAGCAGCGGAACATACATAACACATAACTTATAAAAAGGGTAACCATCACTGGCCGTAGATAAATTTGCCTTTCCATAAAACATACATAAACAAAGTATAGTAGTACAACCGGTTCTTATAGCCCAAAACATATATGTGACCACGCACTTAAAGATAACAACTATGGCGGGACAGGGCCCCGCCATACCCCTGAATGTACAAAATACCTATAGCATCAGGGAATATCCGTACCAACAAAACAAGCTTCCGGAGGAATGGAGCTTCTGACACCTGAGTAAAAGATCCTAGGAATGAGGATCACGCCGCACTTTCCCGCCTGCGGCGTAACGCAGCCCAGAAGGGGTCGTACCAACGTACAGTATGTAAAGCGGAAAATCCGTAGTAATATCATAAGTTAAAATAAGCTGGAGTCATAGACAAAATCAATTTCCTTGCATTGTGCCTTACTAACAATGAGAGTAACAAGTATAAATCTTATAGCATAAAAATAGGAGGCTCACGATCAAAGCAGGTACCTCGCGGTAGTATCATTAAGCAATCCTACTCGCGGGACTATTTCACCCGCACGCGTGGGTCTGTGGACCCGCGTGAGGTCATCCGCCGTCGTGGGACTATTTCACCCGCGTGGGACTATTTCACCGCATGGATTACGTGGACCCGCGTGAGTACCGTCGCCGTACTCGCGTGGGACTATTTCACGCGTGGATCCCGTGGTGGGATCGCGTGAGTGCAATGACTGCACTCGCGTCACGGGTAGCAAATCCATGGCATAGATAATAACGGGGTTTACCAGTAATAATACAAATATATAACATAGCTCATCCGGCTATCATACATAACATAAGCACTACCGCCTATCATATCATACATAAGCACCTTCTTGCCTATCATATCACAACATAAGCACTACCGCCTATCATATCATACATAAGCACTACCTGGCTTATCATAACATAAGCAAGTTAAGAAATCCCTAACTTCTTATTAACATTACTAATATATCCTCTCATTTTAGTATCCTAAGGCACTAACATGTCTTTTAATAGAAAACCCGGGAATTCAACCCAAGCACCATGTACTTCTAACTTTTTAAGAAAAACTTTTTTTATACAAAGATTCCAAGATACTAATCACCATAGTATCAAGTTACAATTTCTTTTCAAAACAAGTCACATTTCCTTTTAGAAATATAATAGGCTTCTAAATCAAGTGACTTCATTTCCTTTAAAACCTTAGGCAACCAATGCCTAAAAATCAATCCACCTTCCATAGTTTCAAATCCTTTACCCGTACTTGTTTTAATTAGAGTAAACCATTCTTTGTGAACCTTTCAAAAACTAATATAACCAACTTCCCATAAAATCATTATATTAGCGTTATTCCTTTGTCAAATAAATTTTCCCTAAATCCAAGGGACTTATACTTTTGAAATGAAACAAGTATCATATACTTTAAAACAAGTGTAGATTATCAAATCTTGTACGTATACCGTACTACATAGATACAACTATTCATGCTCAAGAGATAGGAAAGCTCTACATACCTCTTTGGTCAATCCACTTGCTAAGTCCAACTACCGCAAGTAATATGTCAACCTATAATAACCATAGTGCGTTTATTAACCTCTAAGTTCAATGTAGAAATTCCAAATTCAAGTTACCAATTCCTAAGAAAAATTGGGCAGCATTTCCTTTGTTTCTACTCACTTTGCCACCTTTTTCAAAGGCCGATTTTCAACACTCAAACGCCTCATTAAGGCCCAACATCGAGCAACACAAAGGGGATTACACACCTAATCTTGGGTGTGTAAAATTCTGCCCCATAAGTTATAATATTACACTTAACAATTCTAAAGTAGTTTGTAGGCTACAACATGCTCATAATATCTCTTTAGCCAAAACCTTCATACCCAACCCACATTTCTTGCATGCAATGACTCTAATAGCATTATTTACTACCACAAGTACTTTCTTCTTAACATGCAACACTAAAAACTAATAATAGAGGAAGAATCATTACCTTAGAGCTTTAGCCAAATTTATCCAACAATTTGCTAGCTTCTATTCCAAGAACACCACCACAACAACCTTCATGGCTAGCCACAAGCTTCTTGCCTTTTACTTTTTGATTTTTCCTAAGGCTAGAATACCTCTTGGAGTTTTAGAGAGAATGAGGAGCTTGAAATAATTTAAGAGAGAAGGAGAAGCTTTTTCTAAGAGAGATGAAAGATGACCAAGTCTTTAAGACTTGGTCAATATAATGCATCTGCAGAAATCAGATGGGGACACTTGTCACCCACCCATGCCCTTTAAAAGAAAAGATCAGATTTTCCTAAGTTTTTCCGCTAGATTTCCCGCCTCGGCGCGCTTCTTCCCGGCGCTGGCGCAACTCCTGCGGACCTCGGATCTTCCCGCGGCCCGATTCCGGCCGCGGCGCTGCGGCTCAGCGACTCGCCAGATCTTTCGGCGCCGCGCCTTCCGGCGCGCCTACAATTACGTCTTGGCGCGCGTCACTGGAACCCCCGATCGGTCGGACGAACCACGGGGTATAACATTCTTGGGGTTCGAGTTTGCTAGAAGCAAGGATGGGATAGTGATGCACCAAAGAAAATATGCCCTGGAATTAGTTGCAGCTATGGGACTAACAGGAGCTAAACCTGCTAATTCTCCGATGGAAGTGAACATGAAGCTCACTTCTCATGTATATGACAGACATTTAGAGATGGATGGAGGTGCTGCTCCTACAGATGATCCATTGCTGCCAGATGTTGTTCGCTATCAAAGGCTCATACGCAGACTATTGTATCTTACCAACACCAGACCAGACATAGCATTTGTTGTGCAGGTTCTGAGTCAGTTTATGCAGGAGCCAAAGAAATCACATATGTTTGCAGCAGAGAGGATCATTCGATATGTTAAAAAGGCTCATGGTCTGGGTATTTTTATGGCTGCTGGAAGAACAAATAAGCAAGTCGCTTCTTGTGATCTTGATTGGGCCTCTGCTCCAATACGACGATCGATTCTGAGTTATTTTGTATTCTTTGGCTCTTCCCTCATCTCATGGAAGGCCAAGAAGCAATGCAATCTCGAAGCTCGTGAGCGAGAATATAGGAGTTTGGCATCTGTGGTGGCTGAAGTGGTCTGGATTTCAGGCTTATTTGCTGAGTTGAATGTGTGCTTGAAATTGCATGTTCCTGTTGGTTGTGATAGTAAGTCAGCAATTCAAATTGCTGCAAATCCGGTGTTTCACGAGCGTACGAAGCACATCGACATCGATTGTCACTTTATAAGGGAGAAAGTTCGACAGGGTTTGGTGTCTCCCATTTACGTAAGTACTACAGAGCAGCCAGCAGATATTTTGACGAAAAGCTTGGTACATGTCACGACCCAAACCCGGATCCGTGACCGGTGCCTTGACCCGGGCACCCTAGTGACACAACATCAGAGAAAACCAGCGGAATATAAACTCAAGATAAACAACCATTAAGATATAGAATAGTCTAGCCCAAAAATGGCTAACCCAAAAGTACATAAAAACCGAACAGTTACATCCTTAAACGAACCAAGTTCTGACAAGACTACAGGCCTCTAAGAATGAGTAACACTATGACGGGACAGGGCCCCGTCATGCCCCTGAATGTACAAAACAACAACAACACCAGGGAGAACCATACCAAAAGTCGAGCCTCTGAAGAAATGGAGCTCCTGACACCTGAGTAAAAGATCCTAGGAATGAGGATCTACCACCTGCTTTCCCTTACCTGCGTAACGCAGCGGCCCAGAAGGGGGTCAAGACACAACGTACCAAGTATGTAAAGCGGAAAATCTTGTAGTAATATCATAAGTCCAAAATACATTAAAGTTATAGATAAAACCAAATTATGTTGCCGTGCCTTACTAATAATGAGAGTAACAAGTATACATTTTATAGCGTAAAAATAGGAGGCTCATGATCAAAGCAGTGTACCTCGCCTGTAGTATCATTAAGCAATCCTACTCGCGGGACTATTTCACCCGCATAGGTCCCGTGGACCCGCATGAGGTCATCCGCCACGTCATGGACTATTTCACCCGCGTGGGACTATTTCACCCGCATGGATCCCGTGGATCCGCATGAGTACCATCGCGTGCTCGCACGTGGGACTATTTCACCCGCATGGATCCTATGGTCGCATCCGCGTAGTACAAACGCCGCACTCGCATCATGGGTAGCAAATCCATGGCATAAGTAGTAAACCATCCTATTGGAGCATACCCGTGGGCCACCCATCGTGTCAGTATGTCCAAAGGAAATAACAAGAATACCCCGAGGTTTACCCGTAATAATATATATATAACATAGCTCATCCGGCTATCATACATAACATAAGCACTACCGGCCTATCATATCATAACATAAGCACTACCGGCCTATCATATCATAAGCAAGTTAAGAATCACCTAACTTCTTATTAATAGTATTAATACATCCTCTCATTTTAGTATACCTAAGGCACGATCATGTCTTTTAATAAAAATCCGGGAATTTAACCCAAGTATCATGTACTTCTAACCTTTTAAGAAATAACTCCTTTTTATACAAAAATTCCAAGATACTAATCACCATAGTATCAAGTTACGATTTCTTTTCAAAACAAGTCACATTTCCTTTTAAAACTATCTCAAGCTTCTAAATTAAGTGACTTCATTTCTTGTAAAACCTTAGGCAATTCATGCCTTAAAACCATTTTCCTTCCACCAGTTCAAATCATCAAAACCTTTCCCCATTAAACTTTCACAAACTAATATAACCAACTCCCCATAAAACCGTTATATTAGAGTTAAACAATAGTAAAACACATTCCCTTAAGTCCAAAGGATTTTTATACTTTTCTTTTAAAACGAAGCAAGTATCAAATACTTATAACAAACGAAGATTTCCAAATCTTGTACGTCTACCGTACTACATAGGTACAACTAATCATGCTCAAGAGATAGGAAAGCTCCACATACCTCTTCGGTCAATCCACAAGCTAAGTCCAATTTACCGCACGTAGTATGTCAACCTAAAATGACCACAATACGTTTATCAAGCTCTATTTATAATGCAGAATTTTTCCAAGTTAAAGTCGCCAATTTCCTACGAAAAATTGGGCAGCGTTTCCTTTGTTTTTACATACTTTGCCACCTTTTCCAAGGTCGATTTTTAACGCTCAAATGCCATATTTAAGGCTCAACAACCAACCAACACCAAGGGGATTACACACCTAAACTTTGGTGTGTAAAAATTCAGCCCCACAAGTTATAACAACTAACCCAACAAGTCTAGTGTAGTATTTAGGCAACAACATGCTCATAATATCCCCCTAACCAATTCTTTCATAATCAAATCCCATTTCTTACATGCAACTACTCTAAGTGCATTTTTCCAACTACAAGTTCTTCCTATTAAACATGCAACACCCAATACCAACTACAAGAGAAGATATGTTACCTTAAGTTTTAGCCAAACTTATTCCAACACCTTTCTAGCCTTTTCCTCCAAGAACACCACCACAATAGTCTTCACAAGCTTGTAATAACCTTTCCTTCCTTTTACACTTTTCAGATTTTTCCCTTATGCTAGAATTCCTCTTGGGAATTTAGAGAGAAGGATGAGCTTTTTAACTTAGAGAGAGATGGAGTGTAAAGATGAAAAGTTGAAAGAAATGACCAAGTCTTGGTCAATATAATGCATGTAGAAATCGGATGGGGACAACATGTCTCCCATGGCCTCTTTTAAAACAAAAATCGACTTTCTAAGTTTTTCGCCCAAATTTCCGCCTCGGCGCGGCCTGCATCCGGCGCGGCGCTCAATCCCTGCGGACCGCCGGATCTTTCGGCATGCCTCGCTTCCGGCCATGCGCTGGAACTTCAGCGCCACCGCACTTCACCCGCCTTGGCGCCGGCGCCTCGCCGCGCTCGGCCCCCGAACGTGTTTCTCTAGTTTCTCGCACGGCCCCACACGCACGGCCCGAACCACGGGGTATAACAGTACATAATCAACATTCTTATTTGCTATCAAAGTTAGGTGTCAAGAACTTGTTTAGCACCTAGCTTGCGGGGGGATGTTGAAGTATACAGGGATATACATCTAGTATACAAGGATATAAGATTTATGTAGTAAGGATATATTTGTCTTTCTAGCTGTTAAGGGTATTCTAGTCTTTACACATCTCATTACATTTTGTATAAATAGAAAGTGGTATTCTGTTTAGGGTTTTTTCAATGAAAAATTAGAAAGTTCCCACAAACGTTTTCATTTCCTTCTTCAATTTTTCATCTTCTTCTCCACAATCATGCCTGGATCCTGTCCAGGATGAACATGCAGGTTTGGATTGAGTATTCTAACACTTGATCTCCCAGCAACGGTAGATAAATTTGTCTGAACCTGACTCATTATCCCTCTTGCTTCAAACAGTTTCCTTACCATCCAGGAAGCTTGTTGAGGGATGTTCTTCTACTTTTTTCACTAACTGAATGCTATTTTTGGTTTAAACCACTAAATTATTGATTACATGTAACTATTCTTTGTTCAAACTCTTTCTATAAAATTAATCCCTTGATTATTCTTATTGATGAAAGACATATATATACAAGTTACAATAGGAGAATTATATTCCTACTTTACATCTAAAACCCTATTCTATAAGGAGACTAACTATACAATTATGGTAATATTACAATAGTAATTAAGGTACAAGACTAATTTAATATATACCAAATATACACATAACCCGGAGCACTATTCACGGGCAAGGGCCGCGGCGCTGTTGACTGTTTTGGACACTGTTTAACACATCCACGCAGTCATAGCGGGCGGTTTTCGTACGCTAAGACTGTCTCTAAAATCTTCAAAAAGGACTGAGGGAAGCCCCTTTGTAAAGATGTCCAATCTGATATCTGGAAGGGACATGACAGACGCGTACTTGTCCTTTAGCTACATTCTCTCGAATAAAGTGAATATCCTATCTCTATGTGTTTAGTACGTTGGTGCTGAACTGGATTCCCAAAAAGGTAGATGACACTTATATTATCACAATAAACCAAGGTAGCCTTTTCAATAGGACAATGAAGCTCTAACAATATATTTCGTAACCAACATGATTCAAAAATCAGATTGACTACCCCTCTATACTCGGCCTCTGCACTTGAACGTGAAAGCGTGGATTGACGCTTGGCAGACCATGAGACCAAGTTATTACCTAAAAACATGCAATAACCAGACGTAGACCGTATGGTGTCAGGACAACCACCCCAATCAACATATGTATAGGAGACTAGTGTAGACGTCGACGAAGGATGCAAATGCAAAGCATACTCAAGTGTTCCCTGAATGTACCTAAGAATGCGTTTGAGCGCATTCATATGTTCAACTCTAGGATCATGCATAAATAAACACACTTGCTGTACAGTATGTAATATCAGGTCGCGTGAACGTCAGATACTGAAGGACGCCTGCAAGACTACGATAGCGGGTCAGATTATCATAGGGAGAGCCAGCTGCAGCACCCAACTTGAGTTTAGTATCAAGTGGAGTTGAAGTGGACTTACAGGATGACATCACAGCCCTCTCAATGATCTCTGCTGCATACTTTCTCTGTAATAAGAACAATTCACCTGTATGACGAGTTACATCAATCCCCAAAAAGTAACTCAATGGGCCCAAGTCCTTCATGACAAACTCAGAACTGAGCATTGTCATAATAGACTTGCGCAAAGCCTCAGAAGAGACAGTCAAGATAATATCATCAACATATAATAATATATAAGCCATGGAAGATCCTCGACGATATATGAATAATGAATTATCAGACCTGCTGTGAGAGAAACCCATAGTCGAAACATAATCTGCAAACCTCTTATACCAAGTCTGTGGTGACTGCTTAAGCCCATACAAGGACTTCCTCGATAGACATACATAGTTAGGATATATAGTATCCATAAACCCCAAGGACTGATGCATATACACTATTTCATGAAGATCACCATGTAGAAAATCATTCTTCATATCTAGCTGATGAATGAGCCATGCTTTCGAAAGAGCCAAGCGGAGCACAGTACGAATAGTCGCCGACTTGATCACTGGGCTAAAAGTCTCACCACAATCCATACTAACCTGCTGAGTCTTACCATCACCTACAAGACGAGTCTTATGTCTTGCAAACGAACCATCAGAATTTTTTTTATGAGCAAAAATCCACATAGATAGAATAATATTAACACCAGATGGACGGAGCACCAACTCCCACGTCTTATTTTTAATAAGAGCATTATATTCATCGGTCATGACAATTTTTCAATTAGGGTCATTTAGGGAAGACACAGGATTACGGGGTAAGGGTGATTTAAGAACATTAGAATTCACATTAAAATGTCTTTTTGGTTTAAAAATACCCCGTTGACTGCGAGTGATTGGACCTTGACTCTGGGCTGGAGTGGGTGAATTTTGGGAAGTTTGTGAAGTGTCGGAAATTACAGTCGGAGGCTCCGCGGCGCTGGAAGAACTGCAGATCTCTCTGAAGTTTTCGCGCCGCGGCGCTTCCCCTAAGAGATGCAGCGCTGACAACCTTTTTTGTGAAAAAACCGAAAGATGATGTTGAACATATGTGGAGATATCATCATCCAAAAAATCATATGAACTAGGCACGGATATTTCTACTTTAGAAAAAGGAAATTGGGATTCATCAAAGAGAACTTGACGACTAATGATGATTCGTTTAGAAGACAAATCAAAGCATTTATAACTACAATGATTTGACGAAAAATCCAAAAACACACAAGGAGTAGAACGTGCCTGAAGTTTGTTGATTGTAATGGATGGAAACAGTGGATAACATAAGCATCCGAAGACCCTAAGATGAGAATACGATGAAGTCTTATTGTATAACACTTTGAGTGGGGATGAATGTCAAACCTTTAGAGGGAAAAATATTTAGTAGATCGGTAGCCATTTGTAGCGCATAATTCCAAAACAATGGAGGAGCAGAAGAATGAACCAATAAAGTGCGGACAATGTTATTAATGGTACAAATTTTTCGCTCAGCTTTCTCATTTTGTGATGACGTATGAAGACAAGAAAAATAAAAATTTATCCCATTTTGAGCACAAAACTCCCTAAATTCCCCATTGTCATACTCTTTGCCATTATCACGTTGAATGTTTTTTATTTTCCGTTCAAATTGCGTTCTTATGAAAGCTCAAAATTTTATGAAAATGGAAAAGCCTTGAGATATTTTCGCAATTGGAAACATCCATAAATATTTAGAACAGTCATCTAAGAATAAAACATAATAACGATGACCCATAGAACTGAGAATCGGAGATGTTCATAAATCACTATGAATAATGTCAAATGACATTGAAGTATTAGAATTCGAAGCTACAAATGACAACTTAATAATTTTTCCCAAAGCACATGATTGACAAAGTAGAGTACTACGCGTACCCTTACAAGAAATAAACTTATATCTATCTAAAGAAGATAAAATAGACGACCCCGAATGACCTAGACGAGCATGCCACAAGGAAGAAGTAAGAGCTGCAAAAGTGGATGACATAGCTTGACGCGTGATGCTGAGACTCGGTGTGATTGAATAAAGATACCCCATACTGTCAAACGTCATGAGATGACTCTCCGTCTTGAAATCTTTCACAGAAAACCCAAACGGATCAAAATTAAAAGAAACTCAATTATCAGTGGTGAATTTACGGACATACACCAAATTTTTAATCAATTTTAGGGCATGAAGGGTATTTTTCAGGACAAGTGGTGGATGAGGAGGGGACATTTTTATTACCATAACCCTTAATTGAAATAGAATTGCCATTATCAACAGTTATACCATGATTAGTGCTCAAATTGAAATAAGACGAGAGAGTACCTTAGTCGGATGTCATGTGGGTAGTGGAGCAGGTGTCCATGTACCAATTAGGGTCTGGTTGAGTCAAGCCAAGCGTGTGCATCGTTGCTTGGCGTGCATGCGAGTGGGACCCATTGCGTGGTGGGCACGATGGGGCGAGGCCAGTATCGGATCGGGGTTGCCCATCTGTTGATGCGATCGAGAAAAAAGGCGGGCGCGCACTGGGACCCATCGCCCGTCGGGGGCCGCGGGCTCCAAAATTGCTGCTGCTGCTGATGGTTGCCCCCGTTGTTGTCGTCGCGATTCTTACCATTATTCTTCCGATTTTGGCCCTTCTTACCGCCCCCGTTGTTGTGATTTTGGGTCACGTTGGTTGGATTGGAAGGAGAAAAATTGGAAGCAGTCATCATGACGACGAGATTTGCTCCGATCGATACCCTTTTAGCCAAATCCGCTTCTTTCAAAGTGAGCATGGAGCGGACTTGATAGAACTCCGGCAGGGGGTTACTTTGACGAATAACCGAAGCAACCGATGTGTACCCCCGGATAGACCGGCAACCATCTAAAGAACTAGACGACTATTAGAAATAGGGGAACCTACTTTGCGAAGCTGGTCTGCCAAGTCCTTGAGGCGTTTGCAATAAGATGAGACGTTTGGAAAATTCGCCATAGAAACTTGAGAGAATTCCTGCTCAAGGATAACAATGCGGAATGCCTGTTATCTTGAAAGATGTCACGCAATCGATTTCACGTTGCCATAGCTATGGAGTTAGGTTCCATAATCGTGTGTAAAAGATCCAAGGAGATAGTGACATAAATCCACTGGAGAACCTTGACATCAAGCATACCCCATAATTCGGGATCCGCTGCTTTAGTGGGCACAACTGTTGTTAACGTAGACGTCGTATCACCCCCGTAGGAGTAGTGGGAAGGATGATGTGGTGAAGAACCTTATGTGCCATAACATGAATCTTGAATAATTTTCCCACGTCCCATATTGGACGTTTTCTAGGTCAAGAACGATAGGAAGAACACTCTTGATGTTAGAAACTGTGAGGGCATAATAAAAAATGTTTTTATCAGTCATGATGAATAAAACATGAAGATTCGGAGAAGGGAATTTGTGAGAAAGGATCTTTGGAGAAGAGAGGGCCGCGACTTTGGGCAGTAGC
Organism: Przewalskia tangutica; assembly: GCA_029844215.1. Classification (NCBI taxonomy): domain Eukaryota; kingdom Viridiplantae; phylum Streptophyta; class Magnoliopsida; order Solanales; family Solanaceae; genus Przewalskia; species Przewalskia tangutica. The sequence continues at coordinate 21,191,935 of CM056731.1, read as the reverse complement.
CGAGAGGGGGAGGGCCGCGACTTTCGAGCAAAAATTCGAGAGAGAAGAAATTTTTTGAGGAGCGGAAGCAAGGTAAATAGAACCTAGACTCTTGATACCATGAAAGAATTAATCCCTTGATTATTCTTATTGATGAAAGGCATATATATACAAGTTACAATAGGAGAATCCTATTCCTACTTTACGTCTAAAATCCTATTCTATAAGGAGACTAACTACAATTATGGTAATAGTACAATAGTAATTAAGGTACAAGACTAATTCTAATATATACCAAATATACACAAAATCCGAAACATTGTTCACGGGCAAGGGCCGCGGCGCTGCTGGCTGTTTTGGACACTGTTTAACACTTTCATTTATTGAGGACCACTAGTCTATGTTGTAAGGTTAAGAGATAATTAAATATCTCAAACGGGAAGAGTACATCCTATTTGGTTATTAGAAAATTCAAATGAAATATAATTAGAAATATCAACTTATCAAATTGTTGTTTTCCATAGCTCTTACTGCATGACATCTGAACAATCTCTCTTCGTAAAGAAAGAGATCGTCTCTCCATTTTTGTTCTAACGGATGTTATAGACTTAGACGTTAGTCTTCTTCTTTAATTATTGTTACAATTTATTAGCTTGCTATACCACTTACGTTATTTTATATTAATTAAGAAACATATTTTTCTTCATTACAGGCATGTTCTAATATTATTTTTATCATTTTAAAAGTCTATGCTAATTTACGTGGGACACACCTGCAGTCCGAGAACTAGTTCTAATAAAATGATATGATAGCCATCGCGATTTACTCTAAAGGCTTTATGTTAAAAGTAAGTGTTGTTTTAGAACTAGTCGGCTTTTCACTTTTCAAGCTTTCAATAAGTCAGTCTATAGCTATTTATTTATTGCTTCACTTTGTAGTCGATTCTATAGCTACAGTACATGATATATCCAACATCGAGAATAAGAATATGTTGCTGGAGGATTATAATTATTGAAATTCTTTGAGACAGCTGAACATGCTAACGTACAAGTCAGTCAGGGAATTGATTATTACAGTGTATCTAAAGGTGCGACGCAAATTCAAGTTTTAATAGTATAAGTCAGTCTGATCGTTATAACCTATTCTCTTAAGCCATAATTGAGAAAATCATCAATAGCATAACAATAGATAAAAGTGAAGTGCCACCACGGATGTAATGGATAGTCTACTCGTATCTTAAAGTTTTGAATCTGAGTCTTGAGAATATAGAACCTTTTGATAATAAGAAATTATTTACCTTTTAGCGGACCTACACTGCATGCGGCAACTTCGATTTAATCGAGCTAGTAATACAAAATATTTAAAGGAAAAAAAAGATAAAAATAAAATAGTCCTTCACTAATTAATGTCGCCCGTTGATAAGAAATTAGTTTACGGAAAAATATTCCTTGCTAAATTGGATTGAGGGTGACTTAATTTTTCATTTTTCTGGTTAATTAAGCTGTTCAATCTCATTTGTGCATTCACTGTCTCTCTTTCTTATTTCAGTATTTCGTTTCTAAGACAACTTAGTAAGAGTCCGCAACTTTAGTAATTTACTTTGTGGGATTTTCAACATAAATACCCATTAAAAAAATTACAATAGTATTTTTGCCAAGGAATTTCTTGCGCAATATGGGTTAATATAAAGCCTAAAGACTTGGTCATTTTCAAGTCACTCTTCACCTTCTCGATTTTCACTCTTTTATCATATTTTAACCCCCAAGAATCATGTCTCAAAGCTTCAAAATGTCAAATTTTGCTATAGAATTCGATGTTTGTGAATGTTGTTATTATTGTAAACTAAGAACATTAAGGACCAAAGATAATTCGGGTCATCGTTTTTGACGTTGTAAAGTGCCCCAAGTAAGTGTTTTTACAAGTTTTTGGGGTTTAAGTTTTTTTTCACATTATCTACATATTTTACTTTCAAAAACTGATTTTCTTGTAATGTTTATAGGATATGAATGGTTGCAAACATTTTCGATGGAAAGATGACATTTCCGTGAATAAAATGGCGGCGGCGAAGTTTAAAAAGCCTCATATTGATAGAGATATCGCGACTTCACGTATCAATAAAGATACCGTGAAGTTTGACTTGCAGTTTAGACTTATAGAAGCTCAAGAAAAAATTGACGTATTTTGTGCTATCTTGTTGTTGTTTATTATTTCTATGTATTTTATTTATTAAGTTCATTATTTCTATGTATTTTCGGTTTATTTTGTTATTTTTATGTATTTTGTTTTTACTAGTTGCACTTTTTCATGTATTAAGTATTTTCGATGTTTTTAATGTATTATGTAATCGACGCCTTTTATGTACTAATTTATTTGTGTTTTCTTTAAAATTGTAAATTATTGATCTTTTTATGTATTCTTAACTCTAAGAAGCTTATATAAATTAATAATAGACTATAACGATCAAAGCAAATTAAAACATACTAATTTTCTTCAAATTGATGACTTCATCATAAATTAAAAATACAAATTAAATAATGAGTCTGGAACTTAAATAACCCAAAATTAAGCAAGTGAATCAAAATAACCCCTAATCATCATCAGAATAGAAGTCCTCAATATCGTCCTCAGAACAATATTTTGAGTTTCTTATGACATATCTTCTTTTTTGTAGATGTTAGTTCTATACCCGTTGATGATACTTGTTCTTCGGCCAACTTTAGCATGTAAAATCTACAACGTCTTGCTAGCATTGTTTTTCTTCCTAATCCTCCGTACGACAATCTTGCAAGAGTGTGAATCAGTTCGAGGCATGACCATTGAGAATCTAGTTGAAATTTGAGCATTAAGATTTTCCAACTCACGAACAAGACGTTCTGATTCGACATGCCGATATACTCATTCTTGCGTAACCCGCAATTATATTCACATGGATCTGAATATTTCACATTGCAAAAATCATCATTACGCTCTATAAGGAGGTGAGTTTTCAAACCGTCTATCTTGAATTCATTGTTATCAAGATAACTAGTTTCACTGGAATAGCTGTCATGATTTGAGCTATCATCACCACTGCTATTCAAATAATTTGGAATGAATACCGATAAATCTACATTTCTACTACTCGACATTGAATATGTTGTAGTTTAATAACAAATGAAATGATACTTATATAGTTGCAAACACCCAAGTACCCCTGGGGTCGTTATTATGTGTAAAGTCCTGGAAAATAATAAAATAAATAAATAAACAAAAACAGAAACCAACTTAACTTCCCCACTTCCCATTTTACTCCCCATTTCCCCATTTTAATCATTCACGCCCCATTTATCATGGGCACAACATGTACTTTGACACAACACAGTAAATACACAGCACAACAAAAGAGGGACAGAAATAGAAAGCAAAAGCAATGTGGAAGAAATGAGTGTTAGCAAAAGAGTTTGAGATTTTCATCCACGGTTACGAAGCAATAAATGTGAGTTTTCTCACTCAAAATTCTTAGTGAAATCCTGTATTTTAAGTTCTATACATGTTAGAATATAATTTGGGTGTTAAAAGAAAAATCATGAACTTTGATTGTTTAAACAACTAGTTCCAGTCATGAACTTTACGAACTGTTTTTCTGAGTTATACTTATTAGAATTAGATAAAATTTTGTAAGATTGTAAATATCTCCGTTATGAACAAATCTAACCAAATAGGAGATGAAACAGACTTACGGTTTAAGAGTTATCATAGTTTAAACTTTCTGCCACAGATTTGAACGAAATTCGGAAGGACATGTTTACGAATTGTTTTACTTTAGTTTTACTTATTAGAATTAGATGAAAATTTACATGGTTGTAAATATATCTGTTACGGACAGATCTAGACAAAGAGGGGTTAAAACGGACTTACGATTTAAGAATTATCATAGTTTAAACTTTCTGCCACAGATTTGGACGAAATCTGGGAAGGCAGAATTACAAACTGTTTTACTTGAGTTATACTTATTAGAATTTGATGCAAATTTATATGGTTGTAAATCTCTCTGTTATGGACAGATCTAGCTAAAGAGGGATTAAAACGGACTTACGGTTTAAGAGTTATAATAGTTTAAAATTTGTGCCCCGGATCGATTGAAATCCGTAGGGCAGAGGATAAAAGGGTAAAACTGTAGAAATTCGTACATTTTATGAAACGTTGATTCAAATGACAGTCCTATTTTTATATTTTCTCGTCATTTTGACACCTTACGGGGATTTATCCAATTACGGATAAGAAGTTATGACTATTTTAAGATAGTACCTTATTTTACAAAAAAATTGGCGAGACTAGTTACATGTGGTTGTTATGCGGACGAATTTATACTTGTTACCCAAAGTATTTTCAAATGAAATCTGGTACAATGAAAGATCCCTGTGTTACCTTCGTTTCAGCGTAAGAAACACCTTAGTTGAAATTACGATTGAAGAGTTATAAACATTACAAGTACGACAGGCAGAATATAAAAAAAGGAATATTATTTATTTGACCTTCTGAAAATACAAAGTGAATACGTGTTCCCAAATTTGTAAAGACATTGGATCGGGTTGCACGCCGCAACAAATATGTAAAGTGATTACGTGATCACAAATATGTAAATGCATTTGTAAATATATTGGATCGGGCTGCACGCCGCAATAAATATGTAAAGTGAATACGTGTTCACAAATATGTAAATGCATTTGTAAATACACTGGATCGGGTTACACACCGCAACAAATATGTAAAGTGAATACGTGTTCACAAATATGTAAATGCATTGGATCGGGTTGCACGCCGCAACAATAACGTAAAGTGAATACGTGTTCACAAATACGTAAATGCATTTGTAAATGCATCGAATCAGGTTATCAGTCACAATAAATGTAAAAATGCAAAGGGGAATATCTTAACGTGTAATACGGGATAAAACAAAACATTAGTTAAATTAAGAATTTTCTATAAGAAGTTGAGGGAAGATGTTGCATACTTGTATGATAAAGGTATTGTAACCTAATATGTTTTTGCAACATGCGTATTATGTTATAATGTGATTGTACTTAGAATATTGTGAGGTTACTTTTAATTGCAGGGTGAGGTTCTCACTCAGCCCCGGATGGTAGGGCTAACTCTTTATTTAACATCTTTCAGGAAAGCGCGATAGAGGAAAAACTCCGCAACAGGGCTAGCGATCGTCCCGCAACCTCTTTGACGCACCAATCCATTATTTCGAATTTGACGAAAGTTATTCTCATAAAGTATGTTTAAAGAACTATGTTTCATTATCTCGGAGAATGCCCCACACAAGATTGTTCTTTGTAAACTTTGAATTGCTTATTATTATATATATTACATTCGCATTTAAATACATGTATATATTAGAAAGAAAAGAAGTTAATGGTTCGCCTGGAAATTTATAGTTGTTCAGGTGTTATCACGCCCTAAGGGATGACTTGTGAAAAGTCGGAGTGTCAATGCTATGAAAATACTTGCACGATCCAAGCCACGTAATCCAACCCAAGAGATAGTTCTGAATGAAAAGCTTCAATACGAGGAAATTCCGATAGAAATACTGGATAGACAAATTAAGCGTCATAGGAACAAATATATTGTTTCCGTGAAAGTTCTATAGAGGAATCACTCCACAAAATAAGCGACCTGGGAAGCTGAGGACGCGATGAAAGTCAAATATTCATTCCTCATTGAGTAAGGTAATAAAATGTGTTAAGTTGTGTTTCATGTGCGTGCAGCTTGTGTGTCTATGTGCATGTGTTACAGTCTTACTCACATTCGATGTCGAATGTTGTTTAAGGAGGGAAAATATAAAATGTATTAAATTGTACTTCATGTGTGTGCAATTTGTATGACTATGTGCATGTGTTATGACTTTATACATTCGAAGACGAATGTTGTTTAAGGAGGAGAGAATGTAAAGTCTTGAAAAAAAATTTGTTACGACCTTATTCACATTCGAGGATGAATGTTGTTTAAGGAGGAGAGAATGTAAAGTCCTGAAAATAATAAAATAAATAAATAAACAAAACAAAAACAGAAACCAACTTAACTTCCCCACTTCCCATTTTACTCCCCATTTCCCCATTTTAATCATTCACGCCCCATTTATCATGGGCACAACACACACACACCTAAATATATAAGACACAACATGTACTTTGACATACAACACAGTAAATACACAACACAACAAAAGAGGGACAGAAATAGAAAGCAAAAGCAATCTGGAAGAAAGGAGTGTTAGCAAAAGAGTTTGAGATTTTCATCCACAGTTACGAAGCAATAAAAGTGAGTTTTCTCTCTCAAAATTCTTAGTGAAATCCTGTATTTTAAGTTCTATACATGTTAGAATATAATTTGTGTATTAAAAGAAAAATCACGAAATTTGATTGTTTAAACAACTAGTTCCAGTCATGAACTTTACGAACTATTTTTCTGAGTTATACTTATTAGAATTAGATAAAATTTTGTATGATTGTAAATATCTCCGTTATGAACAAATATAACCAAATAGGAGATGAAACATACTTACAGTTTAAGAGTTATCATAGTTTAAACTTTCTGCCACAGATTTGGACGAAATTCGGGAGGACAGGTTTACGAACTGTTTTATTTGAGTTGTACTTATTAGAATTAGATGAAAATTTACATGGTTGTAAATATCTCTGTTACGGACAGATCTAGCTAAATAGGGGTTAAAACAGACTTACGGTTTAAGAATTATCATAGTTTAAACTTTCTACCACAGATTTGGACGAAATCTGGGAAGGCAGAATTACAAACTGTTTTACTTGAGTTGTACTTATTAGAATTAGATAAAATTTTATATGGTTGTAAATATCTCTGTTATTGACAGATATAGCTAAATAAGGGTTAAAACAGACTTACGTTTTAAGAGTTATAGTAGTTTAAAATTTGTGCCCCGGATCGATTGAAATCCGTAGGGCAGGGGATAAAAGGGTAAAACTGTAGAAATTGGAACAGTATATGAAACGTTGATTCAAATAAAAGTCCTAGTTTTATCTTTTCTCGTCAGTTTTACACCTTAAGGGGATTTATCCGACTTACGGATAAGAAGTTATGACTATTTTAAGATAGTATCTTATTTTACAAAAATTCTAGCGAGACTAGTTACATGTGGCTGTTTTGCGGACGAATTTATACTAGTTACCCAAATTATTTTCAAATGAATCTGGTACAATGAAAGATCCACGTGTTACCTTCGTTTAAGCGTAAGAAACGCTTTAGTTGAAATTACGGTTGAAGAGTTATAAACATTACAAGTACGACAAGCAGAATATAAAAAAAAGAAATATTATTTATTTGACCTTCTGAAAATACAAAGTGAATACGTGTTCACAAATTTGTAAAGGCATTGAATCGGGTTGCACGCCGCAACAAATATGTAAAGTGATTACGTGATCACAAATATGTAAATGCATTTGTAAATACATTGGATCGGGTTGCACGCCGCAACAAATATGTAAAGTGATTACGTGATCACAAATATGTAAATGCATTTGTAAATATATTGGATCGGGTTGCATGCCGCAACAAATATGTAAAGTGATTGCGTGATCACAAATATGTAAATGCATTTGTAAATACATTGGATCGGGTTGCACGCCGCAATAAATATGTAAAGTGAATACGTGTTCACAAATATGTAAATGCATTTGTAAATACATTGGATCGGGTTGCACATCGCAACAAATATGTAAAGTGCATACGTGTTCACAAATATGTAAATGCATTGAATCGGGTTGCACGCCGCAACAATAACGTAAAGTGAATATGTGTTCACAAATACGTAAATGCATTTGTAAATGCATCGGATCAGGTTATCAGTCACAATAAATGTAAAAATGCAAAGTGGAATATCTTAACGTGTAATACGGGATAAAACAAAACATTAGTTAAATTAAGAATTTTCTATAAGAAGTTGAGGGAAGATGTTGCATACTTGTATGATAAAGGTGTTGTAACCTAATATGTTTTTGCAACATGCGTATTATGTTATAATGTGATTGTACTTAGAATATTGTGAGGTTACTTTGAATTGTAGGGTGAGGTTCTCACTCAGCCCCGGATGGTAGGGCTGATTCTTTATTTAACATATTTCAGGAAAGCGCGATAGAGGAAAAGCTCCGCAACAGGGCTAGCGATCGTCCCGCATCCTCTTTCACCCACCAATCCATTATTTCGGATTTGGTGAAAGTTATTCTCATAAAGTATGTTTAAAGAACTAGGTTTCATTATTTCGGGGAATGCCCCACACAAGATTGTTCTTTGTAAACTTTGAATTGCTTATTATTATATATATTATTTTCGCATTTAAATACATGTATAAATTAGAAATAAAAGAAGTTAATGGTTCGCCTAGAATGTTATAGTTGTCCAGGTGTCATCACGCCATAAGGGAAGACTTGTGAAAAGTAGGGGTGTGACATTATGACCTTACCTACCTACTTTATTATAAAATATATATTAATAAGATCACGGGGATTCATCTTCATCAGATATCTCACAATCCGAATCCCACTTGGATCTGAATATGACTTAATCATGTTGACCATATTCTATCCTGAGGTGATATATTTTCATCCGATTGTTCTCTTCGCAAAAACAGTTAAGAGCACAATTTAACTCTTGTGGTGTACCACGAGGCATTGACGTAGCATGACTTTTTGGACGTTTGAGTTGGAGTGCCATCAAGTTTTGTTCTAGCATTTCAGCCTCCCCAACATGCCAATTCCACTCAACTCTCATTATTATTGTATTCTTGATTGTATCTGTTTGTTAGAGAATGGGCTTCAGCCCATCTCTGTCCGTGACATTAGGTCCCACTGGTCCCACTATGGATTGTATAGTTGTACCATAATTAGAATTGTAAAATTACCTTAATTGTATAGTTAGTCTCCTTATAGAATAGGAATTTAGAAGTAGAAAAGAAAAATGTGTTTTCCTATTGTAACTTGTATATATATGTCTTTCATTAATAAGAATAATCAAGTGATTATTTCTTTCATGGTATCAAGAGTCTAGTTTTTCTTTACCTCGCTTCCGCTCCTCATTCTTTTTTCTCAATTTCGGATTTTTTGGATCATCACATTCTCGATTTTGTATTCTTCTTTTCTAACGAAACCGAGTATCTTCTCTTCCAAAATCCTCTCTCGCAAAATCCCTTCTCTGAATCTTGTTGTTCTATTTCTTATGGCTGATAAGAACAATTTTCATCATGCACTCTCAGTTTCTAACATCAAGAGCGTTATCCTTATTGTTCTTGATCTTGAAAACGTCCAATATGGGACGTGGGCAGAGTTATTCAAGATTCATGTTAAAGCACATAAAGTTCTTCACCACATCATCTTTCCTACTCCTTCAAAGGAGGGTGATAAGACGTCTACATATACTGTGCTCAATAATGAAGCAGGCCCAGAATTATGGGACATGCTTGATTCCAAGGTTCTTCAGTGGATTTATGCCACTATTTCCTTGGACCTATTGCAGACGATTATGGAACCCAACTCCACATCTATGGCGGTGTGAGATCGATTGCGATATATCTTCCACGATAACAGTCATTCACGGATTGTTATCCTTGAGCAGGAATTTTCACATGTGGCTATGGTGAATTTTCAAAACGTTTCTTCGTATTGCAAACGCCTCAAGGACTTGACAGATCAACTAAGCAACGTCGGTTCTCCTATCTCTAATAGTCGTCTAGTTCTTCAGATGGTTGCAAGCCTGTCAGAGGCCTATAGCGGTGTTGCTTCAGTTATTCGTCAGAGTAACCCCATGCCAGGATTTTATCAAGCCCGTTCTATGCTCACTTTGGAAGAAGCCGGATTGGCTAAGAAAGTGGCGATTGGGGACAGTCCTATCGGCATGATGATTGCTTCCAATTTTCTCCTTTCAGTCCAGCCAACGTGACCCAAAATCACAACAACGGAGGTTGTAAGAAAAGCCAAAATCGAAAGAATAATGGCAAGAATCGTGGTGGCAACAACGGGGGCAATCGTCAGCAGCACCAACAATCCTGGAACCCACAGGGGCCCTCTGGTCAGTGGCAGTGGGTCCCAGCGCCGCAAAGCATCGCGACTCAGCCTTATAGCGCCACGTCGCCTCGATGTCAGCGAGTTCAACCGCGGCCCGATGGCACTCGTGTCGAATCCGTGTTTCGATCAAAGATACGGGCGATCGCGATCCGAGATATTTGGGCCCGCCCATCGTGCCCACACAGTGGGGTACAATTAGACCGATATTGAAGCAGCGATGTACACGCTTGGCTTGACGCAACCGGACCCTAATTGGTACATGGACACCGGCGCCACTACCCACATGACATCCGATCAAGGTACTCTATCGTCTTATTCCAATTTGAGCACTAATCGTGGTATAACTATTGGTAATGACAATTCTATTCCAATTAAGGGTTATGGTCATAAAACTTTGTCCCCTCCTCATCCACCACTTGTCCTGAAAAATACCCTTCATGCCCCAAAATTAATTAAAATTTTGGTATATGTCCGTAAATTCACAACTGATAACTGGGTTTCTATTAATTTTGATCTTTTTGGATTTCTGTAAATGATTTCAAAACGGGGAGTCATCTCATGAGGTGTAACAGTGGGGGGGGGGGGACCTCTATCCAATCAGACCAAGTCCCCGCATCTCGCGTCAAGCTATGCCATCCACCTTTGCAACTCTTGCTCCTTCCTTGTGGCATGCTCGTCTAGGTCATCCGGGGTCGTCTATTTTATCTTCTTTAGATAGACATAAGCATATTTCTTATAAGGGTACGCGTAGTACTCCACTTTGTTAATCCTGTGCGTTGGGAAAGATTATTAAATTACCATTTGTACCTTCAAATTCTAATACTTCTATGCCTTTTGAAATCATTCATAGTGATTTATGGACATCTCCGGTTCTTAGTTTTATGAGTCATCGTTATTATGTTCTATTTTTAGATGACTATACTAAATATTTATGGACGTTTCCAATTGCGAAAAAATCTCAAGTTTTTTCCATCTTCATAAAATTTAGATCCTTCATAAGAACGCAATTCGAACGAGAAATAAAAAACATTCAATGTGATAATGGCAAAGAGTATGCTAATGGGGAATTTAGGGAGTTTTGTGCTCAAAATGAAATAAATTTTCGTTTTTCTTGTCCTCATACGTCTTCACAAAATGGGAAAGCTGAACGAAAAATTCGTACCATTAATAATATTGTCCGCACTTTATTGGTTCATTCTTCCGTTCCTCTATTATTTTGGCATCATGCACTACAAATGGCTACTGATCTACTAAATATTCTTCCCTCTAAAGGTTTGACATATTCCTCCCCTCTCAAAGTGTTATATAATAAGACTCCGTCATATTCTCATCTTAGGGTCTTCGGATGCTTATGTTATCCACTTTTTCCATCCACTACAATTAACAAACTTCAGGCACGTTCTACTCCTTGTGTGTTTTTGGGTTTCCCCTCAAATCACCGTGGTTATAAATGTTTTGATTTGTCCTCTAAACGAATCATCATTAGTCGTCATGTTCTCTTTGATGAATCCCAATTTCTATTTTTTAACGTAGACAAACCCGTGCCTAGCTCTCTTATGATTTTTTGGATGATGCTATCTCCCCCTATGTTCTCCGTCATTTTTCAGGTTTGCCCGAAAATACGTTAAACCCAGAAAATACGTTAAACCCGTCATTAGCGCCGCGACCCTGCACTGATGTGCCGCGACCCTGCACTGATGTGCCGCGGCGCCAAAACTCCTACGAACCCTGCAATACTTCTGGCACCGCGGCGCCAGTCCCCAGCGTCGCAGCGCCTTCAACGAGAATTTCTGACATTTCTCAAACTTCCCAAAATTCACTCAATTCAGCCCACAGTATTGGTCCAGTCACTCGTAGTCAACGGGGTATTTTTAAGCCAAAGACACATTTTAATTTGAATTCTAATGTTCTTAAATCCCCTTACCCCGTAATCCTGTGTCTGCCTTAAATGACCCTAATTGGAAAATTATCATGACCGAGGAATATAATGCTCTTATTGATAATAAGACGTGGGAGTACCCCGTTCATCTGGTGTTAATATTATTCGGTCTATGTGGATTTTTGTTCATAAGGAAAATTCTGATGGTTCATTTGCAAGGCATAAGGCTAGACTTGTAGGTGATGGTAAGACTCAGCAGGTTGGTGTGGATTGTGGTGAGACATTTAGCCCGGTGGTCAAGCCGGCTACCATTCACACTGAACTAAGCTGGGCTCTTTCGAAATCCTGGCCCATTCATCAGCTAGATGTGAAGAATACATTTCTACATGATGATCTTCAGGAGACATTGTATATGCATCAGCCCTTGGGGTTAAGGGATACTAGATATCCTAATCATGTCTGTCTATTGAAGAAGTCCTTGTATGGGCTTAAGCAATCTCCACGGGCTAGGTATAAGAGGTTTGCTGACTTTGTTTCAACTATGGGTTTTTCGCACAGTAGATCTGATAATTCATTATTCATATATCGTCGAGGATCTTCCATGGCTTATATATTGTTATATGTTGATGATATTATCTTGACTGCCTCTTTTGATGCTTTGCGAAAGTTGATTATGACAATGCTCAGTTCTGAGTTTGCCATGAATGACTTGGGCCCATTGAGTTATTTTTTGGGAATTGCAGTAACTCGTCATGCGGGCGGATTATTCTTATCACAGAGGAAGTATGCATCAGAGATCATTGAGATGACTGGGATGTCATCTTGTAAGTCCACTTCCACTCCAGTGGATACTAAACCCAAGTTGGGTGTTGTAGCTGGCTCTCCATATGAGGATCCGACCCACTATCGCAGCTTTGCGGCGCCGCCCGATTCGACGCTCACGCGACCTGATATTACATATGTCGTACAGCAGGTGTGTTTGTTTATGCATGATCCCAGAGTTAAACATATGAATGCGCTCAAACGTATTCTTAGGTGTATTCATGGAACACTTGAGTATGGTTTACATTTGTATCCTTCACCGACGTCTACATTGGTCTCCTATACAGATGCTGATTGGGGTGATTGCCCTGACACCAGACGGTTTACGTCTGGCTATTGCACATTTTTAGGTAATAACTTGGTCTCATGGTTTGCCAAGCGTCAATCCACGCTTTCACGTTCAAGTGCAGAGGTCGAGTATCGAGGGGTAGCCAATGTGGTTTCCGAGTCATGTTGGTTACGTAATTTACTGTTAGAGCTCCATTGTCCTATTGAAAAGGCTACCTTGGTGTATTGTGACAAAATAAGTGTCATCTACCTTTCTGGTAATCCAGTTCAGCACCAGCGTACTAAACACATAAAGATGGATATTCACTTTGTTCGAGAGAAGGTAGCTAAAGGACAAGCACGCGTCTGTCATGTCCCTTCCAGATATCAGATTGCAGACATCTTTACAAAGGGTCTTTCCTCGGTCCTTTTTGAAGATTTTAGAGACAGTCTCAGCGTACGAAGACCGTCCGCTATGACTGCGGGGGTATGTTAGAGAATGGGCTTCAGCCCATCTCTGTCCGTGACATTAGGTCCCACGGGTCCCACTATGGCTTGTATAGTTGTACCATAATTAGAATTGTAAAATTACCTTAATTTTATAGTTAGTCTCCTTATAGAATAGGGATTTAGAAGTAAAAAAGGAAAATGTTTTTTTCTATTGTAACTTGTATATATATGTCTTTCATTAATAAGAATAATCAAGGGATTATTTCTTTCACTGTTGTTCTGGTTATTTGAGTATTAAAAATTATCCTCATCTAGTTCTCATGTACTACCAATTGCTTCTATAAATTTGCTGGGGTAAAACATATAATATAACAAATATCAGAAATTTGGTTTCAAATTGGCATAATAATCGTTTTAATGTGAATGCTAGTTGTACGTCATTCATGTTATATATTGCTCCTTAATTTGAAAACATTATGCTTGTTGTTGACCGCTTAATATGACATACTTACATTGCACAACTTTTACATGCGCAAAATATGAGTTTTCGGAATTTCATATTTGATTTGACAACACTATGCTCACTTTTGACCGCTTTATATGACACACTTATATTGCACAACTTTTACATGCGCTAAATATGAGTTTTCGGAATGACATTCTTGATTTGACAACACTATTTTCGCTTTTGACCGCTTTATATAACACACTTATATTGCACAACTTTTACCTGCGTAAAATATGAGTTTTCAGAATGACATCCTTGATTTGACAACACTATTCTCGCTTTTGACCACTTTATATGACACACTTATATTGCGCAACTTTTACATGCACAAAATATGAGTTTTCAAAATGACGTTTATGATTTTACAACACTATGCTCGCTTTTGACCGTTTTATATGACAAACTTATATTGCGCAACTGCGCAAAATATGACAAACTTATATAACATAATTTTTATATAACTCGTTTGGTTAAGAAATTTTATATAACTCATTCGGTTAAAAAACTCACATTATAAAAATGCCGAAAAATCTTACATTCAATAGTTGATTCAAAAATAGACAAAAAGGAGAGGGTAGCTCAAGAAGGTCTCAAGTAGGATTGAAACAAACACAAACACAATTGAATCATATTTTAAAAAAGAGATATTAGGATGTTATACAGATTTATCTGATGAAAAATTATATGGTGTATTCGTCCATTTGAAAATCAACCAATTTATATCAATGTTGATTTAAAAGTTGCTAGACACATAATTGAGGGTGACACACTCTCTTCAAAATCCAAAGGAGTTATAATTTGGGGTGAAAAGCTTCAATGAGTTCAGTTATATTTAAAAAAGGTGTGATTATGAGATGTTATGACGCTAGCGTAGTTTAGTTGTGCCACAAGCATTGTCTGCTACATATCAGACCTCCAAATTCAAGGATGAACCATCGGTTATCCAACACTTGATAAAAGAAATTTCAGAAATGCAGAAAGCACTAGATATGTATCATGCTTTGGACGATCTTAATTTTCGAGGAGCGGATGAAGAAGACCATTGAAAACTGTTGGAAAGTACAAATCTTCATCGAAACTCTTCTTATCTAATTTATCCAATAATTCAAGAATGAATAGGTCTTCTAAAATATTTACCACAAACATTAGATTGTGGAGTGCCATATTGTTGTGTTAACCAAACGAGTGCTCTTAATAATGATAGTTGAGATCTAGACTACAACGAGGATGATGGAGAAATAAATGAAGGGGAAGAAGATGAAGAAGAGAATGCAAGTAAGGAGGATGATGAAAATGAAGACGACGACGACGAGGTGGTTCCCAAAAGCGACGAAGATTAAATTATTTTTCTAATTTTTATATGTTATGAAAATTTTCAATAGAATTTTCTTGATGATAAAAGGCCTAATTCAAGATGCTTCATTAAAAATAATAATACACCATTCATTACAAGAATAAAAATACTTAAGATTCATAATTCAAGACAATTCGAATACATAAAGAAGAATTAAAATATATTCATAAATTCACGAGGTTCTTCAACCATGAGAGACTCGTTCACTAGATTCTTCTATCACCAGATGTACTTTCATCACCACGTCCCGTAAGTTACACAAATATTTAGCATGGCCAAACTCCTTACACGTCGAGCACCTTCTAGAGTATGTTCTATCCGGAACATTCATTTGATTGGGAATCAGAGTACGTGCGTTAACACACAATTTATGGATATACTCCTTGTTAGCAATCAATGAAAATGGCTCATTTAGCCAGTAAGCCTGATCACCAAGTGGGTAGAAACGATAGACATACGCTTTAAGATAACTTTTGACGTTGTATTCCGATGCCACATAATTTGATATCATTTTTCAATTGCCTCGAAACACTTGATGGCATGAGAACATGACATGTAGTATGATTTCCACTTAACATAACTACATGTTCTCGCCATCTCATAAACGGTATGAATGTTGCCTCCCCGACCTTGGTAAGAACCTATCCTGACTTTAAACACACGTTCAGTATGGTTATACTTTTCCATATTGTGTAGCTCACATTTTTTCCTATGATGCTCGAACATATTTGCAGGATCTGACATCCACTTCACATCATATGCTAATATGACTTTGGTCTGTTTTGTTCTAGCCACAAACTGCTCCATAACTTACTTGTAAGTCATTCTCACCATTGCAGTAATGGGCTGCCCTCGTGCATATTTTAGCAAACCGTTGAATAACTCTGAGTTGTTTATTGTTAGCATCCCCCATCTCCTACCTTCATCCGTATGTAACATCCATTTGTCAATGTCAGTTGCCTTCAATCAATCATATGCTTAAGACTACACTGCCTTGATCATCTTCATCCGCACAAGATTTTTTTTTCTTGATGCTCTATTGCAGTCGCCCACATCAATTTATTTAGTGTGTTGTTTCTAAATAATGTTTGAAATTTTGCCTTTATGTGCCTTAAATAAAAGTGATAGTAAGCAAAGGGAGGCTGCTACCCCGTCAATAAAAAATATTATTCAATATGCCGTGATGTTGATCAGATAACACGTATATGCTCATACGATCCTTAATAACATATCACCTCAAATATGTCAAAAACATCCCCCGTGTCTCATTGCTCTCGTTAGTGACAATGGAGAAAACAAGGGGGAATATCGACATATTGGGATTCATTCCTATTGCAATCAGTAGCTTGATGTCATATATCTCACACACATGCGTGCTATTTATTGATATGACTGACTGACAATGAGCAAAATCATCATTGCATGGCCTGAATGTTCAAAACGTAAAATTGAAAATATTATCGGTCACACTAGGTTGGATTTCAAACTTTCACTCTACAACAATATCATGATTGATTGTTTGTAGAGCTATCATATACCTCCGCAACTGCTGAAAAGAGCCATCCTATGTACTATAAATCATCTCAAAAGCACGCCTACGCCCGAGATATCCTTTTCTCTTTCTTACTATTTTACAATATGCTTTCTCAACATTTCTGATGCAATCTTTGATGGGGAGCCTGTGCAAATTTAAACAAACAATATTAAGCAATGATAATTTAATTGATGTCAAAATTATAATGAACTTGGTCGAATAGGTTACCTTGGGTTTACAGTAATGTCAGCAAGTAACACTTAAGCAATCATATTTATATCGAAATTAAAATGATCTGCTTGATTCTCATTCATATCACAAGTGTGACGTGAGTGAAATTTTGTGATAGTCCACATACTATTATGAGTAACAATATCCCAAAATATTCATTGACAACATTGATACCGTCGTCTTCAAATTAGTCCCCATATCTTTCGGGTTGAATCATCAACCCTAAACTCCTTCATTTTCTTGAAGCTATAAATTTTAACGGTCCTTTGCAATACCTTTTTGGATTCGAACATCATGTCTTTTGCAAGGTGAATTGGATCATTTACAAGATTGATCAGTTCTTTTCATAATTTTTGGCAATACATATCATCTTCTTTGGTGAAGAAAAAGGCATCAACACGACTTTGAAAATTGTCAAGATATGAAATCACGTCAGAATGCCATTGAATTGGGCTTTCTGCCATCGGTTCGTGCTGGTGAATTGGACTTCCTGTCAGCGATTCTTGCTGGTGTGACCGACATGACATCATTTCTATTAACTATTCTTCCTGCATGTGAGGATGAACATCAACCTTATTATCTGATATATTTACGTCATCATCATTGGATATCTCTACATTCGGTATATCATCGCTATCACTCAATGATGTGTCTATATGATTTGGATAATCATCACCATCTAGTAAATGGCTCTTTCTTCACAAAAAATAGGTAATATATTTTAAATACCAACATCAAAATATATATATGGATTATTTAATATCAAGATGATGAACCTACCGATAATGATCAATATTATCATGATTTGAAGAAAGATCAACTGCACCGAAATCAAACTGGTGAGTTTTGTGAATAATTTTCACTACAGAGGAAGTTCAAGTATTGTAAATACTAAACATCAAAACATTCATATTATTTAATTAATAAAAAGTATACCTACCGATAATAATCAACTGCACCGAACTGAGAGGGTTGTCCAATATTACTCATATCAGGTGTATAACCCCTAAAAAAGATACACAAAAATATTACTATTACCACACGTATAATAAACATGTGCTAATACACGGAATAATAATTAAAATTGAATATTTACCAATTTTCCCCGTAATTTTGATTAAATTGCTGGCTTAGAATTTTCAGCGTCAGTTGACCACTCAAAATGTCTTCATAAGAACTTAAGTCCGTATAAGTGTTACCATGAGTAGGCTGAACTTGAAGGACTTCCTGACGAGTCCTTGTCAAGACTTCACTACGAATGTGAGATATCTTTTCAACATACATTTCAAGAACATTGAGGGTGATTAACCCCCTATTTTCTTCCGACGTCCTCAAATAGTCTCTCAAAGACTCATTCATCAGTGATATTCCACTCCCCATAAAGCACTAAATCTTGTTGTGCAATAGTTATTGAATATTTTCCTATTACAGATAATTCATACTCACGCTTACTAACTTTCATTCTTTTGTGTATGACATTGAGTAATGTTTCGTAATCCAAGGTAGTTGGAAATTTAACATGATAGTGTGGTTTAATACTTTAATGAATAATATTATTATCATGAAGAATCTCTCCATCCCAAAATAAATAAATAAAACTTAACCGTTGAAAGAGGAGAGACCATTTTTTTATGAACTTTGGAGTTGATTTTTTTTTCAACAACTTGAAAAAATGACTTAAACTTATGAAATGAATGGGTGTTTACCTCATCCAAA
The DNA here is from genome assembly GCA_029844215.1 of Przewalskia tangutica. NCBI lineage: Eukaryota > Viridiplantae > Streptophyta > Magnoliopsida > Solanales > Solanaceae > Przewalskia > Przewalskia tangutica. The sequence goes on along the minus strand of CM056731.1, from coordinate 21,173,119 downwards.
ATTCATATTAAGTAGAAAAATAGATGAATTGTCATGTCAAATCAAATAGAAATAAGTAGATGAATAATTGATTGTAAAATACAATAATTTATTGCGTAATTAGGCTAAAAGTGAAAAAATGTGGGATGCTAAAATAATACTATCTTTTACGCAGAAATTTTATGTGCAAAATGACTTAAAGTTTTCTGAGCAAAAAATAGTATTGTAACATTTTTTTAGTGAGTATTTTGATTCTAAATCCCACAAAGTGGGTCAAAACATTCTGCTGCTGCCCATGTGTTAAGAATGACCAATAATTGATGCAATAGTGCGTCAGCAGAATGTTTTGGGCGGCATTTGTGGACAAAAGCAATGGGGCTCAGAAAACTATTTGTTTTGATTATTGATCGATTACAAAATTTATTGTTGGTAATTCGGTTTTTTTTTTATAGTGCTACGTGTACATTAATATATCTGATACAGGGATGGGTAAGTATTGATCGGTGTAAAGTTTTTGCAGTACTATCATACCAATATTGGATATATATAGGGAAACATCACTTGTATATCTTGGTTGGTCCATCTGCAAAAATAAAAGGACATACTTCTTTCTTTTGTCCCTGTTATTTCCTTTTCCTATTAACAAACGTATGTAAGCAATTCTGTCATGTTATTTCCAACTAAGTTAATTGATGAAAAAAGTATCCGAAGAGATAATATAGCTGAATCATCAAAATGCCACAAATTAGAACGCAATGTAGATGTTCGAATCACAGTAACACGCCTCGTGTTATTCTTTTTTCCTAATAAAAATATGTCTCTATTTTCATAAGCGAGCTTAGAATAAATTTAATTTAATTTAACTGAATTCATCGTGTTGCTCTCATTTATTCATTATAAATTTTGAATTCATCGTAATTCTAAAAGATTACGTACTATGTTGTCTTATGCCAGTGTATTGTATTCGGAAAGGACTCAACTAACACCACACAATTTTTGTACTTTAATAAAAACACAGCTGCGCATAATGCACAATTCTTGCATCATTGAGGGGCATGAGTCACGTTAGTTATTTTGGACTTCAACTTGCTTTCCCCCCCTCCTATAATCAAGACAATCGACATGAGCTCGTCATGTTCCCACTATTTTATGGAAGTTTCCTTAGTTAATATAACTTAAAGATCGTATTAATGTATTATCAAGTTATATCTTGCCTGTTCGAAAAAATAGGGATCCGTATTAAATTCCTAAATAAGGGAATGTAAAGTAGTAGAAGAAGATCAAAGAAACCAATATACCATTTACCAGCGAGCTTATATAAATTTGATCCCTATTTTATGATTTCCAGTCCTCTTCTTATAGATGGAATTTCAGAATTACACTATATTCTCGTAACTACTGCTTTTACTTGTAATAATCAATCCCAATTGAGAATATATATTTCTTATAACAATAGTGAATGCTTTGAAAATCTTCCAGATACGAACATTTCCTCTTTGTCGTTGAAATTTTATGTTCAGTAACTTTTTGTTCAATTACACGCCATTTCGAAGATAGATCAAATCTAAACTTTGAAGCCTTTCTATTTTATATATAGAGTGGGTGATAACATTACGCGATATGATAGCAGTCACCGGGAAAGCTCTCTCTCTTTAAAAAGGTTATTCGCTTATGGACTATTATTGATTACAGAAAACAATTAAGTGCTAGCAAATAGTAGTGTCTATCAAAACTGAAAGAATTAATCCCTTGATTATTCTTATTAATGAAAGACATATATATACAAATTACAATATGAGAATTCTATTCATACTTTACATCTAAATCCCTGTTCTATTTGAAGACTAACTATACAATTATAGTAATAGTACAAGTTTAATTTACACTACAATATACTTTCCTAATATACAAATTATATTTGGAAAAGGAAGGACACGGACTGATCTGGGCAGAACTGGGCCTGGGCTTCCGTGACCATTGAATACACACAAGTAGGGGTGTACAAAATCGGACCGGACCGGAAAATCGGACCGAAACCGGATCGGAATGGACCGGACCGGTGGATTCCGGTCCGGTCCCCGGTCCGTCAAAATGGTGGATTCCGGTTTTTCGGTCCGGTCCGGGTAAAAACCGGAATTTTCCGGTCCGGACCGGAATGGACCGGATTTTTTTTTTTTTAATTTTTTTTTGAATTTTCAATATTGAAATTGACATTCCCGGACACATTACCATGAAATTTGAACGTTGAAATCTATTGTATATCGCGAGATATTTAGCTTTGAAAATAGAAAAAACGTAACAATTTGGGGGGGAATTTAAATTGAGCGGGGAAAAAGACGTTTTTCAGAAAATTGGCCTGGCCGCGGTTTGACCACCCCCGTATCGAAAAAATACGCGAAATCAAAAAAAAAAGGTGAAACGAACGTTCGAGCGCCAAAGAGTTGTGGGAGTCATAGTGACTTCATTTGCAGGACTAAATTCTGAATTTTTTGTTTGACCCTCTCTACACAGTGTATTACACCGTTGGCACCGCCAAAGAGTTGTGGGATAAACTGCAGAAAAAGAACGCACAAGATGTTGGTACTAAAACATTTATCGTTGGGAAATTTCTGAAATTTCAAATGGTGGACAGCAAAACTGTGATGTCCCAAGTCCAGGAATTCTAAATGATTTTACATCACCTGAATTTTGAAGGAATGAAACCAAATGAGCAATTTTTTGTTGCCTCATTAATTGAAGTTACCTCCCTCGTGGAATGAATTCATGAGTTACTTAAAACACAAGACAAAAGAAATGACATTTGAGGAACTTATTATCAAACTCCATATTCATGAGGATAATAATAAGGTCATACCAAAGGGGAAGCAACCCGCTGAGGATAAGGCAAATCTGGCGGAGGCCAAAGGGAACACGAGCAAGAATCGAAAGTTCCAAAAGGATGGTAAGGCCCCAACAACAGAGAAGTTTAAGGAAAACTGTCATCACTGTGGGAAACATGATCACATGATCAAGGATTGCCGCAAACTCAAGAATGAGAACAAAGAGAAAGCCAAGGGAAAGACTAAGACTAACATCGTCGAAGACACGCTTCTTGACGACATGATTAAGGAGTTCTCGGCGGTGGTACTTGAAGCAAACCTCGTTGAGAATCCTATGCAGTGGTGGATGGACACGGGTGCTACCCGTCACATCTGTTCCAACAGAGAATCCTTCTCCACATATACACCAGTCACGGATAAGAAGTTGTTCATGGGCAACAATGCTTCCTCGGATGTGCTGGGGGTAGGAAATGTGGTCCTGAAGATGACTTCCGGAAAGGAACTTACTCTGAAGGAAGTGATGCATGTACTTGAGATTCGAAGAAATTTAATTTCAGGACATTTATTGGTGAATGATGGTTTTAGGCTAGTGTTTGAGTCCAATAAATTTGTAATCACTCAGAATGGAACTTTTGTAGGAAGGGGCTTCGTCTGTGAAGGCATCTTCAAAGTTAATGCCTTAATTAAAATAAAGGAACAATAATAATTTAATAAAGGAACGAATGTACCAACGCCGACGTAACGTCGACGTGTAATCGAGATATGTTAAAAATTGAAACTTTGCTCAACGGATGATCCTCAAGCTAGTTGCCAATTTCCAATTGAATAAATTAAATTGAATATTTAGAAGACAATGTAAAGAGAATGAGAGATTATTAGAGAGATTGTAATTGTAGAAATATTTGTGAGAAAGAATGAAGAAAATGAAGTATTTATAGTTGAAAAAATTAGGTTAAAGTGTAAATATAATAACTTAAGGGTTAAAAATAAATATTAGGGGGTAGGGGGTTGGGGGAGGGGGGGAGAGGTATTTGGCCGTTGCACAATGGCTAAAATGGTACAAAGCCGTTGTGCAACGGCTAGTTAGGGGTCGGATGGGGTGGGGAAGGGTCGGTGTCGGGGCTGGCCTGGGGTCAGGCGGGTCGGGCCGATTTTTTCATCGGCCCTGCGCATCGATACGAAATGCCAGATACCAATACCGCAGTCGCGGGGTCGGTGGAGCCGGGTGGAGTCGGGCGGGGTCGTGTCGAAGTCGGTATACCCCGCCCCATTGGACATCCTTAGTTTAGAGGGATAAAGCCGTGTAAATTATTCTCAAATTTTGTGGTTCATTTATGGCGCTATGTATACTTATCTTGCGTACAAATTATGGGTCAAACGTTGCATGCGGCAATAAGTTTAGTGAAGCAAAATCTCAAATTTGTCTTAAGAGTAGGACACATCTACTTGGTTTTATTGACTTCATGACAGAGTTACGTGTAAGTATATTAAATGACGGCGGGTTGAGTAGAATTTTGTAGGTTAAATGAGATGAATCGATAAATATGTATGTTCATAATTAAAACAAACGTTACTTGGGATGAATTAAGATGAGCTAAAAGTGGGATATTATAATTTATAACCTAACGTGTCCAATGGTAACCAAATTTCTATTTATTTGTTTAATTTTTTATAATTTATTTAATACCAAGCAAATTGATATATGGATATATCTAAAAAGTATCGTATCAAACAAAACAAAAACACTTTAAAAACATTTTTACAGATTCTCTCATGAATCAAATTGGGCTACATATTAAGCCCAAATCAACCCGACTTCTAAATGGATTGACTTGAGTTGTGTTCAAATTATACCTGTCTAACGGTCTGAGTTGACCCGGAATCAGACCGGTCGATCAAGTATAAAATCCGGTCCGGACCGGACCGGTAAGACTTACCGGGTTGGGGGTTGGTTTGGCCCCGACCCCAACCCGCACGGGTTATATAAAAAATCGGTAAGGACCGGACCAGTTGGAACCGGTAACGGAAACCGGTTAACCGGTCCGATCCGATCCGAACCGGTAATGAAAAAATTAAAAATAAAATAAAAGTCATGTTGGTGCCCAGCGGTAGCATTACCGTTGGGGCTGGGGGGTAGGGCCTGGGGGAGGGGCCAACGGTCAGTGGACCGTTTGGCTTATATATTGTTTTTTTGTTTATTATTTATTAATTTACTCTTTAAAAAATCTATAAATACTCTATATTCTTCTCATTTTTATCACATCATTATTTCTACAATTCTCATACTCTCTTAATTCTCTATTATCAATTCTCAAGTTATTATTATTATTATTATTATTAATTTCAAAGTAGCAAGACGGAAGATTTCAAGCTTCGAGTTTCACTTTCAATTGAATTCTGAATTCCGAAGTTTGGTACACTCGTTTCATTCTCTAATTATTTTATTAAATTGTCATATTTATTGGTTGATTATTTAAATTAAATATTTTATAATGAATTTGTTAAACAAATTGGGTGGTAAAAGTAAAGGTAAATATGTTTCAACTTCAAGGGGTAAAATTTGTAGAGGTTCTTCATCATCTAATCAAAATATAGATATAGATTATGATCAAATGCAAGAAGATTTTGGAATAGAAAATTTAAATAATGAATATGATAATGTTGAAACTAAAACTCCTACACCTACTAGTGTGCCTTATGTCAATGTTAGTACTACTAGTGGTAGAGATAGACCTTCTTTACAAGAAGCAGAAGTAGCGAGTAGGAGAAAAAAGAGTAAAGTGTAGAAGATTTATGATAGAATTGAGGACATTGATAGAGTTAGATGTAATATTTGTGGGAAAATTTATAAACATAAGAGAGAGTGTGGTGACGGCACTATAGGTAGGCATTTAACGAAAGATCATCCGGTAGAGTGGGATTTAGTCCCTGATTTAGAATCCGGTCAACAACAAATTAATCCATTAACGGGGGGCTTGTTAAGTACGATCCAAAGAAGGATCACATTGAATTAGCAAAAATGGTCGTCGCAGGTTGTTTACCTTTTTCTTTTGCTTCTTCTTCATATTTAATTACATATATTTAAAGAGTATATAATCCTTTATTTAAAAGTGTTCCTCGTACTACTTGTAGAGCCGATATTTTTAGAATTTATACTGAGTATGTTATTTATTTGCAACATTTGTTCGCTAACCTTCCATGCCTAGTTAGTTTTACTTCAGACATTGGACACGCTTTAAACGGTAGAGTATATTTAACAATTACTTGTCATTAGATTGATGAAAATTTTAGAATGGAAAAACGTATTATTTCTTTTCTGTATGACGAGGATCAAAGTCATACTGGAAAATATATAAGCGAAACTATTTGTGCTGTTGCAAAATGTATGAATCTTTTTCAAAAAGTACTTACTATATCATTCGATAATGCATCTAATAATACCGTTGCTGTAGATCTTTTAAAAGCGGAATTATAACCGCCACTTCCTGATATATTTCATGTTCGTTGTGCTTGTCATATTTATAATTTAATTGTTTAAAGTGGTCTTGATTTATTTGAAACTGAACTAGCTCTTGTCCGAAGAGTTGTTGGAGTTATTCAGGGTAATAATAGAAAAAGTAGAATAATAGAATTTAAAGAAAAATGTAAACAATTTAATTTGAGACCAAAATTCATGCCAAGTGAGGTTGTTACACGGTGAAATTATACTTATTTATTTTTAAAAGAATGTTACAAGTATAAAGACCCCATAACACATGTTTCAAATGCTCATTGTAAGAACGCGATTCATATGTTAACCGACGAACATTGGAAATCAATTTCTGAACTTTTAAAAAATTTACGTAAATTTTACACTGCTACTGTTGATTTTCAGGATCTTATTACCCAACAGTTTGTAATGGTTTAGCTCATATAGCTGAAATTTCATATTTACTTTATGGTTTAAAATCAAATATAAAATATAAAGCTGCAGTTACAGTTATGTTTGAATTTTTTTTTTTTTTTCATATTCCTTATATTTATTGTATTGATGCAGTCTTAATTTTTTCTATTAAAAAAATAGATTGTCATAATTTAATATTTAGTTTATATAATTATATAGAAGTAGATGCAACATAAACTCCATCTTCAATTGATTGCCTAGGTAAGCTTGATACTAATTTAAGTAAATTATATGAATATTATGCTACATTACATGATAACAACAACTCTGCTACTAATCTTCCTTCTAGTTCTGCTTCTATTATGTCTACATCTACATGATTCAATGAAGATGATGATGATAATGAATCTTTAGACATTTGGATCACTTTTACAACACACAACAAACCACAAGTCGAAATTGTGATGAGCTGCAATTTTATTTACAAAAGCCAACGGAGCCGAAGAAGAACTTTCAACCTTTACAATGGTGGCAGGATAACTTTAGACAATTTCCGGTACTTGGAGCTATGGCACGGGATGTTCTTAATGTGCCTATTTCAACAGTGGCATCTGAAAGTGCATTCAGCAAAGCACGAGACCAAATAAGAGACACACGTTACTCATTGAGCGGAGAAACATTAGAAATCTTAATCTGCTTAAGGGATTGGATCAAATCAGAGAGAAGAAATCAAGGATTCGTAGACGTTGACGATCCGGAAGATGAAGAAATCGGCAATATTTTGGAAACCGGGAGCAAGAGCACAAGTTACGGCGGAACCGGAACTGGAATGAATACTCCAGATTTAGCGGCTATGGATCCACAACAATTTAATGAACCTATAAATTACGAAGAACTTGTTAGAAGGATGCATAATATATAAATAAAATTATTATTATTTCATTATATACTCTTTTTAACATTATGAATAATGAAAGTTTACATCTTATCATTAATTTTTATTTTATTATTTCTTTAGTTGTTAACTTATGTCTTCTAAAGTTCTAATCTAATAAATTAATAAAAATGTAACTACAATATAAAGTTAAAATATAAACTATAAAATACAAAGTTAACTTTAAATTTTAAAATATAAAATTATATTATATTACATATTTAATTTGAATTTAGTTTATAATATATTTTCTAAAAAAGGTTGTTATACAACAGTAATATTACCGTTGGGGTGGGGGGCAGGGGTTGGGCCACGTGGGGGCAACGGTCATTTGACCCTTTTTTTAATTTTTTTTGTTTATTTATATTTTATTAATTACATTTTATCCTTTAAAAAATCTATAAATACTCTATATTATTATCATTTTTATCACACAATTATTTCTACAATTCTCTCAGTTCTCATACTCTCTTAATTCTCTCTATTATCAATTCTCAAGTTATTATTCTTATTATTATTATTATTATTATTATTATTATTAATTTTCAAAGTAGCAAGGCGCAAGACTTTGAGCTTCGACTTTCAATTGAATTCTGAATCCCGAAGTTTGGTATACTCGTTTCATTCTCTAATTATTTTATTAAATTGTCATATTTATTTGTTGATTATTTAAATTAAAATTTAAATTAAATATTTTATAATGGATAAAGTTAAATCTATTTCAAGGGGTACAAAATCTAAAGGTTCTTCTTCATCTAATCAAAATATAGATTATGATCAAATGCAAGAAGATTTTGAAATAGAAGATAATGAATATGATAATGTTCATATAGATAATATTGTTGAAACTGAAACTCATACACCTACTAGTGTGCCTTCTGTCAATGTTAGTACTACTACTAGTCGTAGACCTCCTTTACCAGTAGTAACGAGTAGGAGAATAAGGAGTAAAATGTGAAACTTTTATGATAGAATTGGGGACACTGATATATTTAGATGTAATATATGTGGGCAAACTTATAAACATAAGAGAAGGGGTAATGACGGGGGGACGGACACTATAGTTAGACATGTAGTGAAAGTTCATCAAACACACTGGTCAATAATAAATTAAGTATAAAATATAAAGCTGCAGTTACATTATTTGATAACAACTACTCTGCTACTAATCTTCGTTCTAGTTTTGCTTCTGTTCTGTGTCTACATCTGTAGGATTCAATGAAGACGATGATAATGAATCTGGATTCTAGATATATGGAATACTTTTACAACAACACAAGTTGCGGCGGAACCGCGGAAGCGGGACTGAAATGAATACTCCACATTTAGCGGCTATGGATCCACAACAATTCAATGAACCTATAAATTACGAAGAACTTGCTAGAAGGATGCATAATATATAAATAACATTATTATTACTTCATTACGTACTCTTTTTAACATTATGAATAATGAAAGTTCGAAAGTTTACATCTTATCATTAGTTTTTACTTTTTATTTTATTATTTCTTTAGTTGTTAACTTATAAGTTATGTCTACTAATTTAATAAATTAATAAAAGTATAACTACAATTTAAACTATAACAGTATAAAGTTATAAACTATTAAATACAAAGTTAACTTTAAATTTTAAAATATAAAACTATATTATATTAATATTTCATATTTAATTTAAATTTAGTTTACATTTTCTAAAAAAATCCGACTGTTCAACCCGAATCGCATGACGGTCACGAATCCAAGATCAACCGACCAGAAGCCTTGAAGCAAGTAATCCGCACTGTAATCGTCCGAACCGGTTCAATCCGGTAAAGGTCTACTGGTCCGGACCGGGTCTATCCTGTAGACAGGTATAGTCCAAATTGATCTGCCATGAAAAAATGTGCTCAATCCAACCCCTTCAAGTTTGGGTGAGTTAGATGGATAGAAATGGGCTAATTTTATCAAATCCTAAACCCAAAGTTATATAAACTAAACCACCTGCATTATGTGGTGGAGAACAAGAAATCCAAGAACCAAGATATCCAAAGAACTGTCATCTCATGTGATGCCATATATTACCAGTGAATGTTCGAGGGAGGAATTTATGCTATGCAACATGGATACATGACGAAGAAACTAGAAAGTGTGAAGAAAATCTCAGTTTGCTAGAGATATCTGGATCATGCAAAAGCCCAATTTCGTGCTGTTTATCCAACCCAAGTAAGCTAAACTGGCCTGGCCCAAATAAAATGGAAAGAAAATAAATAGGCCCAAGAAATGAATGAAACAAAGTAAAGAAATAGATACTTCAACTAAGGGCGTGTGACCTAAAGAAAAAAAATAGATAAATTTTTGTAAAAGTTCCAACATTCCTAGACAATATTTTCTATCGTGGTTTTCCATCAAAATAAAATGTAGCATGTGCATACATATGAATGGATACGTGGATTTGTTTTACTAACCAGATCAACAAAGTCTCCAAGATATTAAAGGAACCTGTAAAATTGAAAACATTTTCAGATAAAAATAGAGAAGTCTTTTTCAATGTTCAAACGCTTGGAAAATAAAAATACCCAAGAAATGAATGAAACAAAGCAAACCGTGATTTTTACTTCAATTTTCTCTTCTTTTTTCTTGGAGGTGGGTGGATTTTCTGTCAAGTTAGTCGGTCCTAATAGCTTTTGTCTGATATATAAAACGGAAAAGGGTCAGAATGCCCATGGACTATATGATAATACACGCTTTTGCTCGTATTTTAAACGTTGTCTCAGTACTGCTATGTTTTGCAGTCATTCGTACCCTTGATTTATTGAAAACCCAAAATTTATATTAAAGGCATATTTGTTCAGTTTTTCATAGTATAGCCGTATAGGTGCATATTTGATCCATAGATATTCGTGAACTACATATTATACCAACAATTCTCAGATTTTTTTATAGTGCACTTTATGCTAGCCAATAGTTTTTTGTACTGCATTTTGAAACTCCACATTTATTGTGCAACTCCATACTCTGCTCTCTTATTCTTTCATTTGCTTATGAAATGTCGGAAGCTCGAGCTTTTCAAATAGTCATGGAAGAGTTTGTGAATATGGAGTTGGTGCACTCCATATCACATCATGAACTTCAAATAATTTTGGGAAAATAGTGCTTTTATTAGTGAAAATAATCTTTTGAAGGAAAAAATAAACTGTCTTCAGCTTGAAATTTTAAAGAAAATTGTGACTGAGTTTGAGGCAAATTCTTCTACCATTAATAATGAAGATTTTAAGAAAGTTGTGGAAGTTGTGGTTGAGGATGAAACTTCTTCTTCTATTGATATAAGACTAATTAGGATATGAGGGGAAGTCAGGCGCTTCATATGTCTTTTAAAGAAGACCATGTGATGGGATATAAGCGTTAGATTAGAGATTGGAGCAAGAAGAATATTATTTCTTTTTTCTTGATGTCCTACTGACAGATTTTATTTTTTGAGCCCGTGTAGGGAGATTTGAAGAATCTGAAGACATGGCAGAGAGATTTGAGGAAAAAGGAATAGAAACGATTTCTTTTTTCAAAGGAGCAGAAAAGAGTGTTGAAAGATAGGGGGAAGCAAATGAGAGTCCTTGTACGAGAGGGTATATATATAAGGTAATGAAAGAGGTGACGTTTCGCTTAAAAGGAAGGAAATCAAATCATCGTTACGACACCTACTCCCGAGGGGATCATGTGGATAAACACGCGACATGTGTAAAGTAGATCTTATAGGGGCAGCAAAGCATTTAATGAAAGAGGTCGACGCGTGCAGGCGACAACCTGTTAGATCGAGCACCGCTTTGAGAAATATCATGATAGGGCAAGAATTGATGGTAGGATAAATTCTTCCACTTCCCGGTCCCATGGGTTCAAAGGCTTCGGAAAGTGGGGACTATCTCAGATTGCAAAAACGCCTAAAAGCTAATGATCCGAGAATCTTAACATCTCTCAGATCAATATACCAAAGCACTTGTTCATTATTTATCCGGATTTAGCTTACTTACTCATTTTTATTTGCTTATTATTTTACTTACTAAATCTCATATTCGTTACTATTATAACCTAGCTCGTGATACCAGACTCATTAAGGAGTTGTCCGGATCAGATATAAAATACTTGTCTTTAAATCCTAAAATACAAATCTCTAACTGTGTTTTTTGTTAGAATCAATTTCACCGGTAAATGAATTCTTTAAAGGAAGTTTTACCTATATGCAACACATATTGTTAAAGTTTCTGGATCGATATATTATTATGCAGTCACGGATAAACAAAGAAGAAATTCCACATTTTTACTTCAATTTTCTCATCTTTTTTCTTGGAGGTGGGTGGATTTTCTGTCAAGTTAGTCAGTCCTAATAGCTTTTGTCTGATATATACAACGGAAAAGGGTCAGAATGCCCATGGACTATATGATAATACGCGCTTTTGCTCGTATTTTAAACGTTATGTTTTGCAGTCACTCGTACCCTTGATTTATTGAAAACCCGAAATTTATATTGAAGGCATATTTGTTCAGTTTTTCATAGTATAGGTGCATATTTGATCCATAGATATTCGTGAACTACATATTATACCAACAATTTTCAGATTTTTTTTATAGTGCACTTTATGCTAGCCAATAGTTTTTTGTACTGCATTTTGAAACTCCACATTTATTGTGCAACTCCATACTCTGCTTTCTTATTCTTTCATTTGCTTATAAAATGTCGGAAGCTCGAGCTTTTCAAATAGTCGTGGAAGAGTTTGTGAATATGGAGTTGGTGCACTCCATCTCACATCATGAACTCCAAATAATTTTGGGAAAATAGTGCTTTTATTAGTGAAAATAATCTTTTGAAGGAAAAAATAAACTTTCTTCAGCTTGAAATTTTAAAGAAAGTTGTGATTGAGTTTGAGGCAAATTCTTCTACCATTAATAATGAAGATTTTAAGAAAGTTGTGGAAGTTGTGGTTGAGGATGAAACTTCTTCTTGTATTGATATAAGACTAATTAGGATATGAGGGGAAGTCAGGCGCTTCATATGTCTTTTAAAGAAGACCATGTGCTGGGATATAAGCGTTAGATTAGAGATTGAAGCAAGAAGAATATTATTTCTTTTTTCTTGATGTCCTACTGACCGATTTTATTTTTTGAGCCCGTGTAGGAAGATTTGAAGAATCTGAAGACATGGCAGAGAGATTTGAGGAAAAAGGAATAGAAACGATTTTTTTTTCCAAAGGAGTAGAAAAGAGTGTTGAAAGATAGGGAGAAGCAAATGAGAGTCCTTGTACGAGAGGGTATATATATAAGGTAAGGAAAGATGTGACGTTTCGCATAAAAGGAAGGAAATCAAATCATTGTTACGACACCTACTCCCGAGGGGATCATGTGGATAAACACGCGATATGTGTAAAGTAGATCTTATAGGGGCAACAAAGCATTTAATGAAAGAGGTCGACGTGCGGAGAAGGACAACCGGTTAGATTGGAGCACCAGTTTTGAGAAATATCATGATAGGGCAAGAATTGATGGTAGGATAAATTCTTCCACTTCCCGGTCCCATGGGTTCAAAGGCTTCGGAAAGTTGGGGACTATCTGTATTGGGTAAAAACGCCCCCGGAAAAGCTAGCGTATCCGAGAATCTTAACATCTCTCAGATCAATATACCAAAGCACTTGTTCATTATTTATCCGAATTTAGCTTACTTACTCATTTTTATTTGCTTATTATTTTACTTACTAAATCTCATATTCGTTACTATTATAACCTAGCTCGTGATACCAGACTCATTAAGGAGTTCTCCGGATCAGATACAAAATACTTGTCTTTAAATCCTAAAATACAAATCTCTAACTGTGTTTTTTGTTAGAATCAATTTCACCGGAAAATGAATTCTTTAAAGGAAGTTTTACTTATATGCAACACATATTGTTAAAGTTTCTGGATCGATACATTATTATGCAGTCACGGATAAACAAAGAAGATAACAGAGACAAGAGAAGTAGGGGAAAACAGAAAGGAGGAAACGTGAGATAGAGAGGAGAGGAGAGGGAAGAGAGATTTATTTTGTGGGAGCTTTTCTATTATTCTCTCTTACTAAGAATTACATTTGTGATGTCTATTTATAGACTCTAATGAAGGCTAAGCTAAGGTAACAAACTTATAATCTAACAAATTTATAACAAACTAACCACATATATATATATTGTGTATATATGTGGTATATACCTATACTTCAATACCCCTTAAGCTAGGCACTGAAAACAGAAGTTTCAGTCCTAGCTCGGAAGCAATAACAAAGCACTTCTACTAAAAAAAACATCAGTAACTGCTACCACTGCTCCTGGCCCTTCACTCTCAATGTCAACCGTCAAACTTTAGTATGGAAGCAACCTCCTTAGCAATAATATGCTCCTCGGCAGAAACTTGAATTGATCATCATCCATTGATATCCACCCTGTATTACGCAGTAACTCAATTTTGCTCATGGTAGCAGGAAGAGAACTTTCAATAAAAGCCTCATCATTTAGATAACACAAGTCCAGCAGCTCCAACGAAAATTTACTATCCTTGTGGATAACATTTTGAGACTCCTCATTCCCATATGTAATAACAGATGAAAGATCATCATGGATCCATGGCTGTGACTTTATGGCATTGACGACCAATATTCTTGTCAGACCTTTGTTTTCATGACCATATATGGCACATATGTCTAACAACTTTGGTAAATCAAGCAACTTCTTCTCCTGCAAAAATCATATTTTGTTGAAAGTAGCAATATCACATTCGACAGAGGAAATAACATCCTGATCAAAATAATCAGTAGCAGAAAATTCAGCATTACTGGCCACAACAAAAAATAATAACTACAACAATATCATTTAGTGTAGCAGCAGCATTAGTGGTTGCACTGGGAGAAGCATTTCCAGCAACAACCACATCAGCAGCAACAAGTGTAACAACAGGTGTAACATATGATTTACCAGTAACAATAATACCAACACAAACATCAGTAATCATCAATGGCTGCTATGAAGAATCCTTCGTTCTCTAGTCTCATTCGGACTAGAGAATCCCTCGATTCTCCTATATCAATGCTCAACGAAGAACCCCTCGTTCTCTAGTCACACTCGGATTAGAGAATCCCTCGATTCTCCTATATCAAGGTTTTATAACAAGCTCGGACATGCAGTGAAGTCTCTCTCAGTTTCTAGTCCAATTCCGGCTAGAAATTCCTCGGATTCTCCTGTCCTGAGCTAAACAAATTAAAACAGAGATATATAATGCAATTCTCATGCATTGCACTTTCATATTACCATCATCTTCCTTCGTTGCTCCTCCCTGATCTGCCACTGCATACAAGATTGCAACGATACACGGGAGACAACAATAAACATCGATTCCAATTACACAAGCCGCTTCTCTGCCCGGAATTACTCAAAATTCCAGACAACAACAAGTAGCATTTCCAGCATTCAAATTCAATTTCTAATCCTTGTAACTAGATAAAACAAAAACTGATATCTACAGATTTCAACGAAATCAACAAATGTGATCTTCGATCTGCTCTGTGTGCAGTGAAATCAATTGAATCTACAGATTCTCCTTATCTAATTACCTCGATATACTCTGACTTTTCAGTTCCTTCACAATTTTGATTTTTCAGAAGAAAATCGCGATTATGTTCGATCAACTCATTCGATCCTTCAATCTCGACAATTCCTCCTTCAATTTCGACTTTGAATCCCTCCTTCAATTTCAACTTAGATCCTTCGACCTCGACTGCGCGATAGATCTATTCGATCTCGACAATTCTTCCTCAATATGTTTCAGAAATCGATTCGATCCAGTGAGAATCAATTTGGAATCAATTTGCAACCAGAAATTGATCCGAAATAGTTATATAAATCAAATTTGTAACTATT
The DNA here is from genome assembly GCA_029844215.1 of Przewalskia tangutica. Taxonomy (NCBI): domain Eukaryota; kingdom Viridiplantae; phylum Streptophyta; class Magnoliopsida; order Solanales; family Solanaceae; genus Przewalskia; species Przewalskia tangutica. The sequence continues at coordinate 21,157,597 of CM056731.1, read as the reverse complement.
ATAGAACGACATCAGCTAACCAATTCATCACCGCGATATGAAATCCCTCGATCTGTGTTGTGTTGAATCACTCTAATCTGGAAAACAACCGCTTCGATCTCTCAATAGCACTTCAGTTTAACTTTCGATTTCGTCGATCTGTATTTTATCGCCGCAACTCTCTTTGATTCGATCACCACAGCTCTGATACCATATTAAAGTTTCTGGATCGATACATTATTATGCAGTCATGGATAAACAAAGAAGAAAACAGAGACAAGAGAAGAAGGGGAAACCAAAAAGGAGGAAACATGAGATAGAGAGGAGAGGGGAGGAGTGGGAAGAGAGATTTATTTTGTGGGAGCTTTTCTATTATTCTCTCTTACTAAGAATTATATTTGTGATGTCTATTTATAGACTCTAATAAAGGCTAAGCTAAGCTAACAAACTTATAATCTAACAAATTTATAACAAATTAACCACATATATATATATATTATGTATATATGTGGTATATACCTATACTTCAACACATATAATATGCATCTATTGACTTCTGGAGGCATGTATAGGCTAGAAGGCAAATATAAATTTAAAGTTAATCTCTACTTTGTTAACTGATTGTTTGAATATTTTATCTGCTTTCCATATGCACGGATTAATGTTATTCCTAAGGCGGTTGGTATATAAAACATTTATGACTGTGAACAAGAGTTGACTTCGAACAAAGTTTTTGATTTTGTAAGAATACAAAGGTCAAAATTCCGTTCAAAGATGGAATTAATTAACTAGTAGGATTTTGGGGCCCTTTTGGTTAGGTAATTGAATTCATATCCCAAAATGAGAATTTAACTTGTGACAACAAGAAATAAGGAGCTCGTTTGATACGTTGCACTGAATTGTATAATTTTGTATGAATTGTACTGTATTGTAATGGACTATATTGTATTAATATATAATGAACTGTATTAGAGTATTAATATATAATGGACTGTATTCTTTTTTATTTTTTTATTTTTAGTACAGTACATGGGAGACAATCCATCTATGGCAGTTGGAGTGTACTATTTTTAAAAATAGTAAAGTCAGTCAAATTAAAACACCCACTAAATTTGTATTTTTTTATCTAATGCGATCTAGCGTATACTGACAGTCAAACGTCTTTGTGTTTATGCAGAGCCAACTACTATTACTTATTTGGAAAGATGCATTCAAGAAACTATTGTTATTTTTATTCTCTTAGCAGATTTGAAGCATGTAATTTATGAAAGATTTTCAGTATTGTAGTTTATTTAGTCTTTTCAAATCTATATTTAAAAAAACGATTCGACTACTATTAGTTGTTATGGCTTGTGGTGGGGGTGGGGTATTAAAAGAAGATTTAACCGTTATTATATTAGGTAAAATAAAGAAATTCAAATGAAGCCCCTTTCAGTACCTTGTTCCGCCCTTACTCTGCGGTTGTTTGCTCCTGTTTTCTAGGAGATTTGTATGAAACATGTTTGGAATTTGGGGATTGCCTAACTAGTAGGCGTGACAAAGTGTGCAGTTCAATTCTGTTTTCCTTAGTAGTATTCAAAATTCATGTGGGACGGCAACAAGAATAGGACCCACTCTCACTCCCATGACCCATCCAAAAACCTAATAGATAATTTTTGGTATGAAAGATTGATCAATACTCCGGCCTAAATAATTCTCATATATATTGAAAGAATTCCATTTCACAGACTAATTTTTGTTTACTTGAGTTGTTTACTGAAATTAATGATCTCGGCTGTCAAATTGCTAATAATTATAGTAGAAAGAAATTAAAATAAAACAATAATGCGTGGGATCAGGGATGAAACCTAAAGCGACCGTTTTTACATTAAAGAACAAAATAATCATTTTTATACCTATAAACACTTTGGACAGATAAATCTCAACGCTGCAATTAGAGTTTTTATTAAAATATTTTAATCACGAAAAACGCTGAGACTTGAAAGATTTAAATACACTGTACTTTAGTGTATTTAGCAGAAAATGACTAGTGGTGGAGTCAGAATTTACGATGAGATGGTTCAAAATATGAAGAAATAAATACACGAAGAGGTCTAAGGGGGTTCGACATTGTTAAACAGTGGGTCCAACCGTGTGACCCATGTCCATGTACCGTGTGGGCCCTTCCCCTTTCCTTGTGTATTTAGTAAATATTAAACTTAAGTTTGTACCTTAATTAGTAGTGTAATATTACCATAATTGTAAAGTTAGTCTTCAAATAGAATAAGGATTTCTAGGTAGAATAGGAAGATGATCTTCCTTGTAACTTGTTTATATATGTCTTTCATTAATAAGAATAATCAAGACATTATTTCTTTCATGATATCAAGAGTCTAGGTTCTCTTTACCCTGCTTCCGCTCCTCAAAATTTCTTCTCTTTTTTTCCCGAAATTTTGCCCTAATTCTCGAGTTTTGTGGGTTTTTCCTCCTTCACCAATACCGAGTATCTTCTCTTCCAAAAACCTTTCTCACAAATTCCCTTCTCTGAATCTTGCAATTTTCTATGGCTGATAAGAACACTTTTCATCCTGCCCTCTCGGTTTCTAACATCAAGAGCGTCATCCCTATTGTTCTTGATCTTGAAAACGTCCAATATGGGACGTGGACGGAATTATTCAAGATTCATGCTAAAGCACATAAAGTTCTTCACCACATCATTCCTCCTCCTCCTTCAAAGGAGGGTGATAAGGCGTCTACATCTAATGTGCCCACTCAGCGGACCGATTATGGGACACGCTGATTCCAGGTTCGGTGGATTTATGCCACTATCTCCTTGGATCTCTTACAGACGATTATGGAACTCAACTCTACAGCTATGACGGCGTGGAACCGTTTGCGTGACATATTTCAAGATAACAGTCATTATAGAATTGTTATTCTTGAGCAGGAATTTTCGCAAGTGGCTATGGCAAATTTCCCAACGTCTCTTCTTATTGCCAACGCCTCAGGGACTTGGCGGATTAACTTCGCAACGTGGGTTCTCCTGTTTCTAACAATCGTCTGGTTCTTCATATGGTTGCAGGCCTGTCAGAGACCTATAATGGTGTTGCTTGCTTATTCGGCGAGTAACACCGCTGCAGTTCTATCGGGCGTTTCACGCTACATCAGTTAAGCTGGCTTGGATAAGAAAGCAACGATTGGGAGTAGTCATGTCGGTATGGTGACTGCTTTCAATTTTTCTCCTTCCAATCCAGCCACCGTGACCCAAAGTCACAACAACGGAGGTGGTAAGAAAGGCCAGAATAAGAAGAATAATGGCAAGAATCGTGGCGGCAACAACCGACAACAGCAGTCGTGGAGCCCACAGGGCCCTCCTGGACAGTGGCAATGGGCCCCAACACCTTGATCGGATGTCATGGCGCCGCGGCGCCTTCGACGGTACTTCCAGATATTTTCGAAAATTCCCAAAATTCATCCAATTCAGCTTAGAGTAATGGTCCAGTCACTCGTAGTCAAATGAGTGTTTTTAAACCAAAAAGACATTTCAATTTAAATTCAAATGTTCTTAAATCTCCATTACCCCGTAATTATGTGTCTGCTTTAAATGACCCTAATTGAAAAATTGCCATGACCGAGGAATATAATGCTCTTATTGATAATAAGACGTAGGATTTGGTACTCCGTCCATCTATTGTTAATATTATTCGGTCTATGTGGATATTTATTCATAAGGAAAATTCTGATGGTTCATTTGCAAGGCATAAGTCTAGATTTGTAAGTGATGGTAAGACTCAGCAGGTTGGTGTAGATTGTGGTAAGACATTTAGCCCAGTGTGTTATACCCCGTAGTTCTGACCCTACGTATGAGAGCGTACGAAAGCATGTAAGACTTAAAATTTTCAAAGGATAGGTTGACGGATTATTCCTGACGGGTTTTAGTCAACTTTGTGGCGGGTTATGACCCGATTCATTGAGAGTTACTAAGTGTTTCAAAGGCCTAGGGCATAGTTCGTGGAGTCTAGATTCCAACGCAACCAACCGTTCGTCGATAGGACGTCGGAGTAGAAAGTTATGAGAGTTACAAGTTCGGTCGCAATCGGACGTAAATGTGTTTTGACAAAGCGGCGAGGCGGCGCGGATGCGAGGCGCGCGCGCCTAAAGTGCGAGTCGGTGAGAGTTGCAGCGCCAGGCAAGAGTGGCGCGAAAATTGCAGAAAAGCGGAGAGCGGCATGGCCGCGGCCCGAGGCGGGCGCGCCGAGGCGGGATTTTTGGGCGGAAAGACTTAGGAAAAGTCAGATTTTCTTTTAAAAGACCTTGGGAGGGTGACAAGTGTCCCGCCCCATCTGATTTCTTGCATGCAATATATTGACCAAGTCTTCAAGACTTGGTCATCTTCCAATTTCTCTCTCTCTCTAAAGCAAAAGCTCCTCCTTCTCTCTACATTTCCAAAGGAAATCCAAGCCTAAGGAAAAATCTGAAAGTTAAGAACAAGAAAAGGAAGCTTGTAGCTAGCTTGTGGTTGTGTTCTTGGCAAGGAAGCTAGCAAAACATTTGGAATAAGTTTGGCTAAAACTTTAAGGTAATGATTCTTCCTTTAGATTTAGTTTATAGTGTTGCATGTTAAGAAGAAAGAACTTGTGGTAGTAAATAATGCTCTTAGAGTCATTGCATGCTAGAAATGTGGTTTGGATATGAAAAATGGGTTAAGAAGAGATTATGAGCATGTTGTAGCCTAAAAACTACCTTAGAATTGTTAAGTGAATTGTTGTAACTTATGGGGCAGAATTTTACACACCCAAGTTTAGGTGTGTAATCCCCTTTGAATTGTTGGATTGATTGAGCCTTAAATGTGGCAATTGAATGATAAATTCGGCCTTGAGAAAGGTGGCAAAGTGAGTAGAAACAAAGGAAATGCTGCCCAATTTTCCATAGAATTTAGTGACTTTGAACTTGGATTGTTCTACATTAAGATTAGAGGTTAATAAACGTATCATGACTATTATAGGTTGAAATATTACTTGCGGTAGTTTGGACTTGGCAAGTGGATTGACCAAAGAGGTATGTGAAGTTTTCCTATCTCTTGAGCATGAATAGATGAAACTATGTAGTACGGTAGACGTACAAGATTTGGTATTCTTACTTGTTTTAAGTGTATAATGACTTGTTTCGTTTTAAGAATGTATAAGTCCCTTAGTTAGGGAAAAAGTATGATTTTACTAAAGTGTAGAGTTAATATAACAACTTTTTGGGAAGTTGGTTTATTAGCTTCATAAAAGGTTAATGAGAAGAGATTTACTCTAAGTAAGATAAGTATATGGTGAGGCAAATTGGTTTTAAGGCATCAATTGCCCAAGAGTTTATGTATAAAGAAGAGTCATTTTTAAAAGAGTTGAAGCATGTAGTACTTGGGTTAAACTCCCGGTGTTCTTTTATTAAAGATATGATTAAGTGCCTTAAGTAAACTAAAATGAGAGGGTATATGAACAAGACTAATAAGAAGTTATAAGTTTTCTTAACTTATTTATGATATGATATGATGTGATTTGAGCTAGTGGTAAGAGTATATCCGGCGGGCAAGCCCCAAGATCGTTATACCACCTACTCCAGGGTAGAGTATGTCGAGGCAAGCCCAAGATCGCCATACCACCTTCTTCGTAAGAGTATATCGAGGCAAGCCCCAAGATCGTTATACCATCCGGTGTAAGAGTATATCGGCGGGCAAGCCCCAAGATCGTTATACCATCCGCTTGCGGTAAGAGTATATCCGGGAAGTCCCATGATCGTTATACCACCTGCTCGTGGATTTGCTACCCACGACGCGAGGAATACCTCACGCGAGTCCTTATGGGCTTACGCGGGTGAAATAGTCCACGTGCGGTAGTCTGACCTATGCGAGAATACCTACGCGGGTCCACAGGACTATGCGGTGAAATAGTCCCGAGTAGGGTGCTTATTGATACTACGTGTGAGGTACCTGTTTGATCCTAAGACCCTATTTTACGCAAAGATTATATATATATACTTGTCACTCTCATTGTTAGTAAGGCACAATAAAAGGTATTTTGACTTTCTTCCATGACTCAACTACTTTTAGACTTATGATATTTTCATTACGATTTTCCACTTTACATACTTGGTACATATTGTGTGTCGACCCCCTTCCTGGGCCGCTCATGCCGCAGTAAGGGTAAGCGATTGAGGATCCTCGTTCTTAGGATCACTATTCCTGTCGAAGCTCGAATTCTCCCGGTTATTGATACGGATATTCCCACGATGCTATAGGTATTTTGTACATTCGTGGTATGGCGGCCCCGTCCCGCCACGATTGTTATCTTTAAGTGCCTGGTCACACGTATGTTTTGGGCTATAAGAACCGGTTGTATCGCTATACTTTGTTTAAGTATGTTTTATGGAGCGGCACTTATCTACCGCCGTGATGTTATCCTTTTTATAAGTTATGTGTTATGTATGATCAGCTGCTATTCTCTGACATATACTGACGGTACCCGCAGGTACCGATTCGGCCCGGGTTGGGTCGTGACAAAAGTGGTATCGAGCGATTAGTCTCGGAAAGTGTCCACGCATCGCGTCAGTAGTCTTGATTATCGCGTGTGCACCACATCTATAATCGAGGTAGAGATGGCAATGGATCCACGACCGTCCGATCCGTGGATCCAGATCCGCTGGATCCGCATCCGCTTTATAGGATATGGATATTCAAAGTTTGGACCCGACGGATCCGGATCGGACCGGATCCGTTTATGATGGATCGGATCCGATCTGGATCTTGTCTTTGAGATCCGTATCCGGTCGCATCCGACCGTGAATCCGCTTTTATTAAATTAATTATACATTTATTATTTATACATCATGCACCAATCCTTTGTAATCTTAATTTTATTTTATATTCAAAGTAAAAAGCCATTATTTTTTTAATTGAGACACGTTTTGCGTGTTATTCTTTAATCATTATATTAATCATTTATGTGGTACTTATGTAGTAGCTTAGGTATTGAGAGGATTGTTTTTCACTACAGTAATAGCCAATAGGCATAACAATTGTCAACAATGTCATTTAGTTCTAATTTACGGATGCATTCCCCATGATTTCGTTAAATTAAATTGACTTTTTTTCTAGAAAATTTGGACTGATTAGGAGGTATAACTTAATAATCAGTCACTTTGATTTGGATCCAGATCCGATCCGTGGATCCGATGGATCTGGATTTGGATATGATTTTATGGACCCTATGGATCTGGATCTGGATATGGATACATGTATGTAAAACGGATCTGGACCTGGATCTAGTAGGATCCGGTCCAGATCCTACCCGTTGCCATCCCTAATCAGGAGGCTGCAAGATATTTAGGATTGGTTTCCATTCTTTCACTCTAAGATCGTGCAATAGAGCTGAGTTATAGGTTGAACCTCCTCTGATGTTTTCCTTTATGTATCAGTTATGCCTCCACGCAAGGCAACCGCAGCCCAGAAGAGCAAGGCACCGAGGTGCCGCTAGTGGACGCGAGAGTCACGAGGCACGTGCCCGCCCTTACCGTAGATGATGTTTAGGCGGCGAGTTCCACGCCGCCGCCAAATTTCGCAGAGTTCGAGGCAATGACGCGGCCATCGAGACCGCATGCAGACGAGCCTCCAGCCCCACGCCGTGGTCCGAGTACGAGATTACGGAACAGATTCTGCATCGACCAAAGATAAGTGGCGGCACGACAGAGCAAAGCGCCAACCCTGAGCCGATAGCTTACGGATTCGGGATTTCTTGGGTTGTCACCCACCCGAAGTTCTATGGTTCGAGATTTGACGAGGATCCGCAGGAGTTTGTCCGGCGATTCTACGGACCACGCAGTCCTTAGGCATCGTGGATCGAGTCATTATACTAGCTTTCAATCCGTACGCGATATTGCGTTGAACCGTTTGAGTCATGGTATTGTCGAGGTGAGGATGCTCTTCCGGTGATTGGGAGAGTTCACAGAGGCGTTCCTAGACCACTTCTTGCCTCCCGAGGCGGTGAGAGCCCGCGTAGATAGGTTCTTGACCTTGAGACAGACGAGGACTATCGCGAGTACACCGAGTTCGATTCCTTGCCCGGATATGCGCACACCATAGTAGGCGACATGGCGCATGTGGTTCATCGATATGTGACGGGTTAGACCGTCATATGACATCGAATGCTTGGGTGGCTCTTCACCGAGATGGATATTGCTGTGACGCAGCGCACGCCAGCCGATCGAGGACGAGAGGCAGGATCGCTAGATTTGGGCCAACGCAGCAGGCCGTGACAACAGGTTCTCGTGGCGCTTTTAGAGGCGGCCTCGCAGCAGACTAGTCCACATTCCACGAGCAGTGCTCCTTCTCGCTTTTCCGGCAGAGGTCCGATCGCGAGGTTATTCGCGAGCAGTCGTGGCTCCGGGACTTCGTGTTTTCGCGAGGCGAGACCAAAGACTAATCGAGATCACCTACCTCTGGCGTTCGACGCAGAGGTCTCATCCGGCGAGCGCCAGATGGGTTCGAGCGTGCTACTCTTGTGGATACGGCCATCCGGAAGGATTGTCCGCCCCAGGCGGCGGAGCATTACGGTTCACCGACGGTCTTTGGATCTTCATCTTCGATGGTTAGACGCCGAGGCGTGGTACTTATGGCCGAGCCGCGGCAGAGGTCGTGGTAGGGGTTCCAGTTCTAGCGGTCCTCAGAATCGCATATATGCTATGTCCAGCCGACAGACTGCGGCGTCCCGGATGTCGCCACAGTACATTATTGGTTTCTTCCGTGATGTATATGCTTTGATAGATCCAGTTCTACCTTGTCCTACATATCTCCTCATATCGCCGAGAATAGGGATAGAGCCCAGTCCATAAGACCTTTGAGGTGGCTACGCCGATGGTGATTCAGCCGTAGCCGAGGTGTATAAGGCTTGCCTGTGGATATAGATACCGTCGGACTTCTGCCGACTTGATAGAGTTGGATATGACAGACTTTGATGTGATTATGGGTATGGATTGGCAAGCATCTTGCTATGCCAACGTGGACTGTAGAGAGAGATTAGTTCGGTTCGGTTTCCGAGCCGTTATCGAGTGGAAGGGAATATCGTGACGCCGGCGGTAAGTTTATTTCTTACCTCAAGGCTAGGAAGATGGTGCGGAAGGGTATATCTACCATATGGTTCGGTATTCGACATCGAGGTGAAATACCGACCTTGATCGCCCGGTCGTTAGAGAGTTTCCAGATGTATTCCCAGATGAGCTTCCGGATATCCCTCTTGAGAGGGAGATTGAGTTTTGCATTGATTTGACGCCAGATACTAGACCGATATCTATTCCGCCATACAGGATGGCACCTGCCGAGCTGAAGGAGTTGAAGGACCAGCTGAAAGATTTGCTGGAGAATGGCTTTATTAGGCCAAGTGTTTCTCCCTGGGGAGCACCAGTGTTATTTGTAAAGAAGAAGGATGGGACGCCAGCTGCGTATGGTATTGACATGTGAACAAGGTAACTATCAAGAATGATATCCTCCCCGTGATTGACGATTTGTTTGACCAACAGTAGGTGCAAAGTGTTTTTTCCAAGATAGACTGCGGTCCGTTATCATCAGTGCGAGTTAGAGAGATGATATCCCAAAGATCGCATTCAGACCCAGATGGGCACTATGAGTTCAGGTGATGTCTTTCTTTGACCAACGCCCAGCAGATTCATGGACTTGATGAATAGGGTGTTCGTGCCATTCTGGATATGTTCGTTATAGTGTTCATTGATGATATCTGGTGTATTCGCGCACGCAGCGAGAGCATACATATCATTTGGAGACGGTATCGAGTCCTCCGAGACCGCGATTATATGCCAAGTTCTCGTCACGAGTTCGTCAAGGCGTCGGTGGCTTTCTTAGGGCATGTTATCTGGCCGATGGTATTCGGTTGTACAAATGAAGATTGAAGCGATCAAGACTTGCCTGCACTCCACTACACCGACGAGGTAGCGATAAGTGCTAAGATTTGAGGGCCGGCCAGGTGTTCCCGATGCGGACAGACTTCGCCGCCAGATTTCGTGAGGCACACGGTGCTCGTTATTCTATTCATCCGGTCGACTAAGATGTATCATGACCTCGACGCGTGTATTGGTGGGATGGCCTAAAGAGGACGCCATGAGTTCGTGGCACAGCGTCGAATTGTCGCCAGGTTAAGATTGAGCACCGAAGCGGTGGGCTATCAGCAGCTATTGATATTCGACTTGAAATGGGAGGTGATAAATATGGATTTTATTACGGGGCTACCTACCACTCGGAGGAAGCATGATTCCATTTGGGTGATTGTCGACAGTGACAAAATCACCATTTTCTTCCTGGCCGAACGACGTTCTCACCGAGGACTATGCCGATTATATATTAGAGAGATTGTGAGATCGCACGAGTCCCTGTCGATTATATCGATAGAGGAGCCCGCTTCTCGCTAACTTCGAGGTCTTTTCGTAAGGATTAGGGACACAGTGAGTCTCGACGGCAGCTCATCCTCGATCGACGGACAGCCGAGCGCACTATCCGCACACTCGAGGATATGTCGGGCTTGTGTTATTGACTTCGTGGTAGCCGAGGATCATTTGCCTCGTGGAGTTTGCTTACAACAACTACCATTCCAAAGATTCGATGGCGCCTTACGAGGCCTTATACGAGGAAGTCGCAGTCACCGATAGTCGGTTCGAGTGGGAGAAGTTCGATTAGTCGGGCGGACCTAGTTCAGCAGATGGATAAGGCGGCTTATCCAGAGCGGTCTTTCGGCACTCGTCGGCAGGTCGATGCAGATCATCGGCGTCGACACTTGGAATTTGAGATAGATGATTGGGTTTTCCTAAGGTATCGCCCGTGAAGGCGTGATGAGATTTGGAAAGAAGGGAAGCTTAGCCCAAGGTACATCGGGTCAGACGGATTGTCCGTAGGTAGGTGGTTGCTTATGAGTTAGATCTGCCGTCCGATTTGAGGCGGTACATCCGCCTTCCATGTGTCCATGTTATGGAAATGTATGGAGATCCATCTAGAGTGCACCGGTTCATGATGTCCAAGTGATGAGGAGTTATCGTATGAGGAGAGTCCCATAGCGATACTCGATAGTCGTTAGACGACTTCGGACGAAAGACGTGGCTTCCGCAAGGTCTTATGGCGAACGAGAACAGGAGGAAATGACGGGAAGCAGAGGATGACATGATGAAGAAGTACCTCACCTATTTCCTATACCTCCGTAACCCACTTTCCCGCTTGTTAGTTTTGATTTAGCATTTACGCCAAGATGTGTGCTCGCTGAGCTTCTGTATTTGCAAAAGAATAGTTAAGATGGTCTATGTCCATGTTGTGATTTGTGTAAGCCTAGAAGGAACATTCGGGATGAATCTTTCTAAGGGAGAATGTTATACCGTAGTTCGACCCTACGATGAGAGCGCATTTAAAGCATGTAAGACTTAAAATTTTCAAAGGATAGGTTGACTGATTATTACGGACGGGTTTTAGTCAACTTTGAGGCGGTTATGACCCGATTCATCGAGAGTTCCTAAGTGTTTCAAAGGCCTAGGGCATAGTTCGTGAGTCTAGATTCCAACGCAACCAACCGCTCGCCGATAGACGCCGAGTAGAAAGTTATGAGTTACAAGTTCGGCGCAATGGACAGAAATGTGTTTCGGACAAAGCGCGCATGCGCGGACGCAGGTCAGCGCGCCTAAAGTATCGAGGGGTCGCTGGTTGCAGCGCCAGGGACAGCGCGCGAAAGTTGAGAGGTCGCGAGGTTTCAGCGCCGAGGCGGCTGCCGAGGCGGATTTTGGGCGGAAAGACTTAGGAAAAGTCGATTTTCTTTTAAAAGACCTTGGGAGGTGACAAGTGTCCCGCCCCATCCGATTTCAGATGCAATATATTGACCAAGTCTTCAAGACTTGGTCATCTTCCAATTTCTCTCTCTAAAGCAAAACTCCTCCTTCTCTCTACATTTCCAAAGGAAATCCAAGCCTAAGGAAAAATCAAAGTTAAGAACAAGAAAAGGAAGCTCAGAGCTAGCTTGGGGTTGTGTTCTTGGCAAGGAAGCTAGCAAAACATTTGGAATAAGTTTGGCTAAAACTTTAAGGTAATGATTCTTCCTTTAGATTTAGTTTATAGTGTTGCATGTTAAGAAGAAAGAACTTGTGGTAGTAAATAATGCTCTTAGAGTCTTTGCATGCTAGAAATGTGGTTTGGATATGAAAAATGGGTTAAGAAGAGATTATGAGCATGTTGTAGCCTAAAAACTACCTTAGAATTGTTAAGTGAATTGTTGTAACTTATGGGGTAATTTTACACACCCAAGTTTAGGTGTAATCCCCTTGAATTGTTGGATTGATTGAGCCTTAAATGGCAATTGAATGATAAATTCGGCCTTGAGAAAGGTGGCAAAGTGAGTAGAAACAAAGGAAAACGCTGCCAATTTTCCATAGAATTTAGTGACTTTGAACTTGGATTGTTCTACATTAAGATTAGAGGTTAATAAACGATCATGACTATTATAGGTTGAAATATTACTTGGTAGTTTGGACTTGGCAAGTGGATTGACCAAAGAGGTATGTGAAGTTTTCCTATCTCTTGAGCATGAATAGATGAAACTATGTAGTGCAGTGACGCACAAGATTTGGTATTCTTACTTGTTTTAAGTGTATAATGACTTGTTTCGTTTTAAGAATGTATAAGTCCCTTAGTTAGGGGAAAAGTATGATTTTACTAAAGTGTAGAGTTAATATAACAACTTTATGGGAAGTTGGTTTATTAGCTTCATAAAAGGTTAATGAGAAGAGATTTACTCTAAGTAAGATAAGTATATGGTGAGGCAAATTGGTTTTAAGGCATCAATTGCCCAAGAGTTTATGTATAAAGAAGAGTCATTTTTTTTAAAGAGTTGAAGCATGTAGTACTTGGGTTAAACTCCCGGTGTTCTTTTATTAAAGATATGATTAAGTGCCTTAAGTAAACTAAAATGAGAGGTATATGAACAAGACTAATAAGAAGTTATAAGTTTTCTTAACTTATTTATGATTATGATATGATGACAATGAGCTAGGGTAAGAGTATATCCGGCGGCAAGCCCCAAGATCGTTATACCACCTACTCTGGTAAGAGTATGTCCGGCGGCAAGCCCCAAGATCGCCATACCACCTTCTTCAGTAAGAGTATATCCGGCGGGCAAGCCCCAAGATCGTTATATCATCCGCTTGTAAGAGTATATCCGGCGGCAAGCCCCAAGATCGTTATACCATCCGCCTGAGTAAGAGTATATCCGGCGGGAAGTCCCCAAGATCGTTATACCACCTGCGTGGATTTGCTACCCACGACGCGAGGAATACCTCACGCGAGTCCTTATGGGCTTACGCGGGTGAAATAGTCCCACGCGCGGATACTATCACGAGAATACCTCACGCGGGTCCACGGGACCTATGCGGTGAAATAGTCCGAGTAGGGTGCTTATTGATACTACAGGCGAGGTACCATGTTTTGATCCTAAGGCCCCTATTTTACGCAGATTATATATATATACTTGTCACTCATTGTTAGTAAGGCACAGGAAAAGGTATTTTGACTTTCTTCCATGACTCCAGCTTACTTTTAGACTTATGATATTTTCATTACAGTATTTTCCAGCTTTACATACTTGGTACATATTGGTAATCGACCCCTTTCTCTGGCCGTTCATGCCGCAGTAAGGGTAAGCATTGAGGATCCTCGTTCTAGGATCACTATTCCTGTCGAAGCTCCATTCTCCAAGCTTGTTTATTAGTACGGATATTCCCGATGCTATAGGTATTTTGTACATTCAGGTATGGCGGGTCCCCGTCCCGCCATAGTTGTTATCTTTAAGTGCAATGGTCACATGTATGTTTTGGGCTATAAGAACCGGTTGTACTGCTATACTTCGTTTAAGTATGTTTTATGGAAGGCAGCCTTATCGGCTGGCCAATGATGTTTACCCTTTTATAAAGTTATGTGTTATGTATGTTCCGCTGCTATTCTCTGACATATACCTGACAGTGGTACCCTGCAGGTACCGATTCGCGCCCGGGTTGGTCGTGACACGATGGTCAAGCCACCATTCAAATCAGTACTCGACCGCTCTTTCGAAACCATGGCCCATTCATCAGCTAGATGTGAAGAATGCTTTCCTATATGATGATCTTCAGGAGACAGTGTATATGCATCAGCCTTTGGGATTTAGGGATACTAGATATCCTAATCATGTCTGTCTATTGAAGAAGTCTTTGTATGGGCTTAAGCAGTCTCCACGAGCTTGGTATTAGAGGTTTGTTGATTTTGTTTCGACTATGGATTTTTCTCACAGCAGGTCTGATAATTCATTATTCGTATATCGTCGAGGATCTTCCATGGCTTATATTCTGTTATATGTTGATGATATTATCTAGTCTGCCTCTTCTGATACTTTGCGCAAGTCTATTATGACAATGCTCATTCTGAGTTTGCCATGAAGGACTTGGGCCATTTGAGTTACTTTTTGGGATCACGTAACTCATGCAGTGGATTGTTCTTATCACGCAGAAAGTATGCAATGCAGATCATTGGTAGGTTGGGATGTCATTCGTAAGTCCACTTCTACTCGTGTTGATACTAAACCCAAGTTGGCCGCACCGCTCTCCGTATGGAGATCCACCGCCATCGTAGTATTGCAGGCGCCCTTCAGTATCTGACGTTCACGCTACCAGACATTAAATATGTCGTACAGAAGGTGTGTTTGTTTATGCATGATCCCAGAGTTGAACATATGAATGCACTCAAACGCATTTTTAGGTACATTCAGGGATCACTTGAGTATGGTTTGCATTTGTATCCTTCGTCGACGTCTACATTAGTCTCCTATACAGATGCTGATTGGGGTGGTTGTCCTGACACCATACGGTCTACGTCTGGCTATTGCATGTTTTTAGGTAATAACTTGGTCTCATGGTCTGCCAAGCGTCAATCCACGCCACGCTCAAGTCAGAGGCCGAGTATAGAGGGGTAGTCAATCTGATTTCTGAATCATGTTGGTTACGAAATCTATTGTTAGAGCTTCATTGTCCTATTGAAAAGACTACCTTGGTTTATTGTGATAATATAAGTGTCATCTATCTTTCTGGTAATCCAGTTCAGCACCAGCGTACTAAACACATAGAGATGGATATTCACTTTGTTCGAGAAAATGTAGTAAAAGGACAAGTACGCGCCTGTGACACCCTATTTCAACCGGAGTCGGAAACGGGATTACTGCTACGTATGGTTGATTCCTAAAATTATTTTAAGGAGTCGCCACCTAATTATTATAGTGAATTAGGACACTAAAAATGTAGCATAAAATACTACGAATGATCTCCATTTTAAAGGTCTGTGAAACTATGTGAGATTCTAGGTAAGAGTTCTTTATTATCCTAAAGGGAAGGGGTTAGGCACCCTCTAAGATCCGCTAACTTACGGTTATCCGTTCAAACTTAGGTTAATTATTGTATTAAAAAATGCATGTTTTGGAAAGCTTTAGAGTTAAGAAAAAGATATTGCAAATAACTACTTGAAAATATATAATTTGATATAATTGCATAACGTTTGTCTAAAAAAATGCATGGAAGATAATTTATTGGAAACGTGCATATTGCTAATAAAATTTAGTTTTGATAAAACATATATATTTTTTTTTAAGAAGTATGTCTTGCATATAAAATAAACTAGCGGCGAGTCTCCTATTTTTGAAACTATTCTCCCTTCAATCTACTGGTCTAATTATTCTAGATATCCTAAGTTTATCTATTCTATACATTTCAATATTTATGCAAGATTATATATTATAGCAAGAAAATAAAAATTAAGGAATAAAGAGAGACGACTGAAGCGGATGGTATTGTCAACCCGCCCTATTTGTTTTGGAAATTCTGAAGTCGGTAATGCAAGGCAGACATTGATGTGGATCTTCATTTTTCGTCGTAGGCGCATTGAGTCTCATACCGAGGCTCTTCACATACTCGCATTTCATGTAAAACAAAGAAAAGAAAAGGAAAGGATTAGTATAGGCGCAGACCGTATACGATAATGTGAATAAATAAAGTATTCATGTAGACGTAAACACATGTATTTTATTACTCGTATGTTTAAGCATAGCAAAGGCCCCCAAAAAAAACATTAACAAGAATTGGCCAAATCAGTCTGAAAACAGTAAAAAAGTAACCAAAATGGCCAAACCAGACACGATCCAACAGCATACTTACGTGCATAAGCATTGAATTAACTGGCATGATTAACTGGATAAGGACATGATGCATATTCACAATAGAGAAAACGGTATAGCAAAAGGACTTCCTAGACACAACAATGTAGGCTCACATAGTTCAAAAATTAACTAAACATTTTTTGAAAATCCCTTATTAACTTAAACCAAGTTCGGATAATGGGAAATAATGAAAACAAATCAGTACATGGTGGATATCATTAGCCATTTAGACCACATTGCAGCAGATACACAGCATAATCCCTAATGTAGCCCAGAAACTTAGAAATCCCTGGACCAAACGGGAACATCCCCCATTCTTTAGCTAACACATATCTCATAATCTATCATATAACTTACAATAACATGTCCTCTTGAGAATCATATTAGAATTACTACTTCTAACACAATATTTTTTAAAGTCATATTAAACATAGCATATATGGATTCATTTTTTAAGCTAAGCATAAAGACGACTAAAAAAAAACTTATTTCATGTTGGACCCATAGAATATTTTAACTTCAGAAAAATAAGCACAACCAGATTCGTCAAGACGTCTTATTTTATTGAATCATGGATAAACCAAGCCATGCGTATCTAAACTAACCAACATTTGTCACAAGATTTTTAGTTCGTCGATATTACGAGTTTACGACAGCAACCATTCAGTAAATAACTCAAAAAAAGTAAATGAACTAACCCAACTTAACAGATTTAAACATTAACATAACAACATAATAGACTACATTATTAACCAACTTAGTGATAAACACACTACAAAACACGAAATTACAATGCAAGAAAGTGTTAGAGTTTTCGGACCTGCTTCGGGTGCAACGAACTGAGGCAAAGGGTCCTTTGAGTTCAAATCGACTTACCAATTTTCGAATCAAACAGAATGGTTTTAAATTTGTATTTGAAAATGCTGAGTAAGATGAAAAAAGTAGTTTAGCGTTTTTTTTCAAAACAAGTGAATCGGCGGCTCCCAAAAGTCCTTTTTTAGAGGGCTGAAAATGAGAGAGTAGTTTAGGGTTTAAAGAGGGGTAAAGCGGCGGCTCTCAGGTTGTTCTTTTTTTAAAATTTTTATTAAGAAGATTGAATGAGAAATATTTGAAGGTTTGAGGGATACAAAGGCGGCCAGATCCCTCCTTTTTTTAGCTTCAATGTATTGTATTTATAGGAGAAAACTTTGCTAGGGTTAGCATTTTTTGGGCGGGATTCTCTTCGAATTTTAAAACAGAAACAAACAAAATTATTCAAAATCTGAACGTTGAGGAGGGTTTTAAAGCTTCACGTGATCGAAGTGACTTAACACAAAAATGGAGTGTACCATTTCTGTGCATGGTGGAAAGGGCTTTGTTATCTTCCCCAAAATGGAAGAGAGATGAGAGAGGTGTAGGGGCTACTGCGTTCGGAATTCTTGGGAAGATGAGCCAAGAGACGTTAGGATTTTCATTTGTTCTTTGGAAGGAAATGACAATGGGCTTCAGATTTTGGAGATGGTGGGTGAAATAAGATGAATGGTGTTTGGGCCTAGGGAAATAATGGAATGGGATGGGCGAAAAATTAAGAAAAGGGGAAGTTGGGCCGGGTTTCAGATTTTTAAGGGAAAACAAATGGGTTTTAGTTTAAGTGTTTCATTAATGGGTTGTGGAACAAATATAACAGTATAAATTACAAGAAAAAATACTAATGTGATGATAAATAATACAAAAACTATTTTTAAAGCATGTTTTAGTGTTTAATAAAAATGTAATAGCAATAGAATATTAGGATAATATTTATGATTGTGATAAAAATGCCACAATAGTAAAAAGACGAGTAAAGATACTAATAATAATAAAATTGGCTATTTTAAAAAATAATAAATATGTGCATGTGTATGCATTTATTAAAAAATATTAAAGTTATTTTGCGGTGTTGAAAAATAGTTTAATTTTGGATGAATAATAGGAAGAGATGGACAAAATTGGGTCCACGCTTTCACGTTCAAGTGCAGAGGCCGAGTATAGAGGGGTAGTCAATCTGATTTCTGAATCATGTTGGTTACGAAATCTATTGTTAGAGCTTCATTGTCCTATTGAAAAGGCTACCTTGGTTTATTGTGATAATATAAGTGTCATCTATCTTTCTGGTAATCCAGTTCAGCACCAGCGTACTAAACACATAGAGATGGATATTCACTTTGTTCGAGAAAATGTAGTAAAAGGACAAGTACGCGCCTGCCATGTTCCTTCGAAATATCAAATTGCAGACATCTTTACAAAGGGTCTTCCCTCAGTCATTTTTGAAGATTTTAGAGACAGTCTCAGCGTACGAAGACCGCCCGCTATGACTGCGGGGGTGTGTTAAATAGTGGGTCCAGCCGTGTGGCCCATGTCCATGTACCGTGTGGGGCCCTTCTCCTTTCCTTGTGTATTTGGTAAATATTTGACTTATGTTTGTACCTTAATTAGTAGTGTAATATTATCATAATTATAAAGTTAGTCTTCAAATAGAATAGAAATTTCTAGGTAGAATAGGAAGAGGGTCTTCCTTATAACTTGTATATATATGTCTTTCATTAATAAGAATAATCAAGGGATTATTTCTTTCAGACATCTACTATCAATACATAAAAAATAATTTTAATCATGTATAAATAATGTAATTTCCCGCCGAACGGAGTTCGGATGAACCCTTGGCCGTATGTGGCTCCGCCCATGAGAATAACTTACCACCAAAGAATGTGATGCAGTGGATGAGATTGTTCCTCCCTTAACCAGAAGTCTCGATTCGAGCCCTAAATATGAAAAAATTCTTTTATCCGGCGTGAATTCGAATATAATCACGTAGGTATCGGATACCGTGTGGAAAATAAAAAAAAGATAGAAAATGGCTTTGAAAACCTAAAAAATAAGAGATGTTTATTCACAATAAGTTGACGTTGCGGTCATTGTTCTCTTTTGTGTGGAAAAAAAAAGAGGCTGAGAACATTTTAACAGAGCAGATAGAATTTTTTGACTTTGCATTACAAAAAATCTATATCCATATTCTCCTTTACTTGGAGCTTAATTTCCATATTACTTGCTAGCGATATGGTTGGTGAGTCAGGTCTTTGATATCCATATATGTTCATACTAGTCTTTAAGGTATTCAACCTCATTTTTTTTCCTACTTTTGTGCTTGAATTATATATACTCGTCCAATGCTACAACTGTTTCCTTATTTCTTTTATTTTTATGGGTAATCTTGATCTGGTGATGACGTGAAGATAGAGGCAGATTTTAAATTAATGAGTGAGGAATAATAATACAGTCCCTATTATTTTGTGGTAGTAATCGAGTGCAAATTAGCAATGTCAAATGGACGGATTAAACTTGTTGAAGAGTCACATCGGATGAAAAATGGATGAGTGTATATATTTTTATATGGTTTTGGGCAATCCATCACTCATGAGTCATGAGTTAGTTTTTGTGATTAAATATTAGATCCAAAATCTATTTCTTTAACAAAACTAAATCTGAATGGGTTATAATTTGTTAATTAACAAACAAAAGTAATAATTTTCTCTCTTTATTATGGTTATCTATATAGTAGCTGTAGAACATATCAAACATAACCTTTTTTTCAAATATTTTGACAAGATTTTGAATGTTAGATGGACTGAATTGGACACATTAAAATAAAATAAATTAATAAATTGACGGTTAATTAACTTGTTCAAACTTGAGCAGGTGGGACGAGTTTCTTTTACAATTTTCAGGTGCAGTCACACTTACTACCTGGACCATATATACTAGTATACGTCCAGCCTTGATGATCATATTGGAACACATTTAATTCACGTGTATTCTACGTTAGAAAACAGTCAAGGTTAGAATTTCGAGAATAGAACGTGCAAATGTACACTTCTCCAAAGAATGTCTTCTGTGGAATGTTTTAGCAGATGTTCTTTTAGGTACAAATTCATTATTTTGAGGGAACCCGCGTGGGTGTAGCTCAATTGGTTCCAGAGTGACAGATTACTCCCAAGAATTTATCATGGGATCGTGCTTGACCAGATATTCAATTTGGTATGTCTCAATATATGTTTTTCGTTGCCAAACCTTATGCATCAACGTGCTTTAAATAGAGAAATCTTCAAAAGCAAAACCGTGTTTCTTTTTGGTAGTTTAATTAAGAGAAGAATTAATGAATTTTAAAAAAATGTCGATCCATGAAAACCACGTAGTCTAGTAGCTAGACAATTTTCCATTACGTATTGTTAAGAGTCTCACATCGGATGTGAAATAAAAACATGCTCCTTAAATAAATTTGTATAATCCTCACCCTACAAGTTAATTTTTGAATTAAATTAGGCTCAAGATTCATTATTCACATGTTATCAGAGCGAAGTGATGTGTTTTCCCTTTTGACAAGATGGGACAACCTGCAGAAAAGACAAAAGATTGTTGCAGAAAGTGATGTTAAGAATCCCACATTGATGGACAACGAATTGGAATTGGTCTGACTTTGATATCATACAAAGAATATATCTTGGGCTTAACTCACCTCAAAAACTAGTTTATAGGGTGAAAATTGTACAAATCCATATAAAAAGTCCATACTCCCATTTCATATCCGATGTGGAATCTTAACAAGTAATTTTCGTTTGATTATATAATGGGTACATGATTCATGCATTTTATTGTTAAAAAGCGATATCAACATAAATTCTGAAATAAAAACATGTTTGTCCTTTCTTTCTTCTTATTTTACATTTACTTTTACTTGATCTTGTATGTGATCTCAAACTTTATAGAAAGGTAAAATTATAATCACAATTATGTCCGATTCACTAATTTTCTCTCACCATAAGTAGGTAAAACTTTTACGCTGTAATTGTTTCCTTATTGGAGGTTCAAAGTAATAAAAACATTCATCTGTTTTTCAATGTTACAATATTATAGCACTACCGTCAACAGTTATAGTAGGATGAATAAGATTTCCATTTCTTAATTAGAGGTTTCGAGTTCAAACTTTGAATATGAAGAAAATTTTAATATGAAATGTTTTTTACTTTAATAGATTATAAGCGGTGCGATTTCGGATGAATCCAGACTCTCATGCGTCTACTAAATACCGGACAAGAATCATTAGAAATACATTAATACAACACGTATAGTAAAACTATATGGCTATCCTTTTTTACTTATCTAGTCATTTTAATAATCGTATCAAATCAAATCATGAAAAAAACGCCCAAGGATGCAAAATCCATGTTTAAGACGTCGTTAGGATCAACCACATGAGTCAATATTTTCATCTTAAAGTCTTTAGTCAATAATTTTATCTTAAAATCTTTATTTTAAATAGTACATATAATTTACTCTATTGAAGTCCAAAGCTTTGGGTGGCTGGTATTCGGTCAAAAATTATATATAATTAGTCATTTTTTTCTGACATTTTAATACTTTTAATAATCTTTTGAGTATTATTATATTGCTTTGTGCTTAATATTATATTTTATTATGTAGGAATAAAGAATTGAATAATTGAAGAGATTAGAGCAAAAAATAAATAAAAAGCAGAACAAAAATAATGGAAAGAATAGTGGGAGACATTCACTAGTGAATCTAATGATTAGTCATTGAGAATTGCAATTGAAAAGAAAGATGGGAAAGAGAAGAAATAATACCTCTGTACGTGGCAACCAAAGAAGCAAGAATATAGCAGCTAACGTTTGGTGGAATTGCCCTCGCTGAGCGAAGCAGCAGGCAAGCTTGTTGCTCGCTGTGCACTTCGCCCGGCGAGAAGGAGTTCCCAAATTTAACTCTTCCAGATTATTTTGGAATAACTTGTCAAGAATTTTAGATCTAGGGAGACCTTGGATCCGCTGTAGAGGTCGAATATTATTGAATTTTACCTTTTTTTTTATACTATTAGTTTTTATATTTTCTTTGGATAATTTATTTTATTTCCTTCATATCTATGTGGAGCTAAATTTCTAGTTCTAGAGTTATGATTCTTTCATGAACGTTGTTACGAATATTGATTTTAATTAATTAGCTTATTATTTTAATTTATTTATTTAATCATGAGCTTAATTATCTGATTGCTTGATCACCAATCGAATACTATCTACAAATCTTAGCTTGAACTCGAGAGATTAATTCTAGGATAGCGATAGAGTTAAATAGAGCAGGATCTCAACTCTGGGCATCAGAGAACGAATTTGCGTCTGGGACAGAGATATACCTAGTTTGCTCTGTTTGATTGATATACAGGAAATATAAATGCATTTGTGTTATTGTTCGTGACCGTAGAGATATATGCGTGAAAGTAATACAAATATGCGGCTTGAGGATTCGAGAGATTCGTAGTGCTAATATCAACCATGTCAATCAATAAACTAGATAAACTAAGAAGTTGAAGCAATTGAATAATATAACGTGATTCGTAGTGTTAATATCAACCTTAGGTTGATGTTCATTGTTTTTTTTTTAATTTTAATTAGTTTAGAATTATAACATACGAATTTTATCTCTTGTATAAATAATTGAGATAGTTTAATTTAACTAACGGTCAATCATAAATACACATGGATTCGATATCCGATTTCTAAAATCACTGTATTACTTATATACGACCACGTAGCTGTCGACTCAAATAAGTATTAGAAAGTCATCCGACAATTTTAAATTCAATAGGACCTCATGTTAGATTGTCTTCCAATAAATCTGATTTTATTGGTCAACGTTTCCTATTTCTTGTCGTGACACATGTACGATATTTAACTAGACATTAAATTTATAAGAAAAGAAAATTTTAAAATTTATAATTTAAAATAAATTATAATTTTTTCAAATTTTTATTTTTAAAGAGAACTTTTCTTGCCCAAGTGATACTTGCAAGCTTTAGAGCATGGACACGCATGCATTTGTATGTATGAGAACTAAATTTTCCTTATAATTTGATTCCAACAGATCACCAATTATTTTTGTTTCCAAAAACAAACTTTAGTCTTAACAAAAAAATGGCAAAATCATTATTTCTCAATGTTATGTTAAATCCGATTTTATTTTTCCTGCTCTCCAAAGATAAGTTTTATGGCAAGAACAAAAAAGATTTTGATTGATTTTAAAATAGTGACATGCATGCATTATATATACTTGGGTAATATTTCGCGGATATTTTATTCCAAGAACATGACCAATTATTTTGTCTAGAACCAATATTCGAGTTTCTGGAGAAGAAGTCTATTCAGCCAAATTAAGAGCTATTTTCCGATAACAAGGAACGGATTTTTGTTGGGTCTAAAACACATAAATAATGTACAACGGAAGTTTAAAATATTTGTTACCTTACTTACCCCAACAATTCCGTCCGGTATGATTGTGTTACAATTGAAATCTGCAAAGATAAAAGTAGACTTACGGTGTGTGTTATCTGAAGTCTCTACTAGAGTGAGCGCACACGATTATCCTTTCGACCACAAGCCTTTGTTGTGGTATATTCCTCTGTCAGAAAAGTCAAAAAATCTTGGCAATGGTTTGAGAAGATTTTATTCTCTGAACTCTGAGTTCAGAAAGTAAAAATTAAGTGTTAAAATTCAGTAACCAAATAATGAGGTTAATTGCTGAATATATAGAGGAAGTTATGATACAAATCAGACTAGGATTAAGTTTAAAATCTGATCCAAATTTTGAGATGCAGTGGGCCAGTCGAACTGGGCCCATT
Organism: Przewalskia tangutica; assembly: GCA_029844215.1. Classification (NCBI taxonomy): domain Eukaryota; kingdom Viridiplantae; phylum Streptophyta; class Magnoliopsida; order Solanales; family Solanaceae; genus Przewalskia; species Przewalskia tangutica. Next base: position 21,133,687 of record CM056731.1, on the reverse strand, counting down.
GCCGTACAGGCACCGTGACTCAGCCTCTTAGGCGTCGCGGCGCTTCCCCAAAATATTCAACACGTTTTTCATTTTAAGTCCGACAATTTAATTTTGACTTAATTAAATAATTTCCATCAAATAGAAATTATCCCATAATTTATTATTGATTTAAATATCTTGATTCTAAATCGAATATTTTATACTCTCTCAATATACCCTTAGACTAAAAAGACAATCGACTTATTGTGACCCTTTAGGCCTTCACACATCGACACAATTAAATTAAGGTTTATACGGAACTCCTAAACTACGTCATAACTCAATATGTGAAGTACGTTTACATGACTCCAGTAAACATAACCTTTATGTGAGATGATAAATTCCCTTTATTCGCGACACACTCGATCAAACGTAGGATTTGTCAAGTGTCTATCCAAATGGCATGATCACTTTATCTCATATATATTACTCGACAACTAGACCATATCCTAAATATGTCTTTTGCATTGGCCAATGACTTGATAGACCTAATATTACTGAGAAGTTGAGTGTTCTCTCTCGAATATCCAATCAACGAATGCATCATATTCTTGGCTCAACTACCACTTTTGTTTACATCGCAATGTACCCAACTCAAGTCATGTCTTATCCTATAAGGAATTTAAGCTTAGGATAGGGTCAAAGTACATTACTCTGTAAATTAGGTGTGTATTGACCTCAAGTCAAAGGACTTCAATATCTCACATGCTGATAATATTCTAGACATTTATAACAAATAGTTTATCAGAAGGGTATATCAATACCCTCTAAGAGTATACATGTGTCCATCACTAGTAATCATACTAGTAGTAAGTGAGACATACTACATTCTCTAAGAATGTGATGCAAACCACGTGTTGACTTATAATATATCATTGATATCTCATTCTCAATAATCATCAGTCAAGGCTATTTTGAGAGTTACGTTCTATCATTAATAACTCACTTTATCAATGACAACGTAAGCTCAAGGGATACACATTAATGAATAATCACAAGCAATCAAAACCATAATTCAATAATTGCAAATGCAAATTATATTAATCTTATTAATAATATGAACGTACCCGCAAGGGTAGCCAAGTTGGTGTAGCAGTAGAGCGCGGGACCGCAAGGTCACGAGTTCGATCCCCTGCATAAACCTTCTTGGTTGAGTCTGTCACACATGGCTTGCCAAGTGTGGTTTACCTGGCTGACGTGGTTTGCGAGCTCTGCGTCGATCGGGGTTTACCATGTCTTTTCGAAAGAGTAGCGGTGCGTTCGCCGTCAACAAAAAAAATTAATAATATGAACGTGTTCAAGTACATTTGTATCTAAAATGATTGTTTCTAGGACATACATACTTTCATTTTCTCCGTAAATCACTTTTATAAATTATCAGCTATCAAAATATATTTTTTTTAAAATATTTGATTGATCTTTATCTTTTTTTTTTTAATTGTTTCCAAAATCCAATTCTTTTTGTCAATTATGTCTCTAGGACTATTCCTTGCCTCATACTTTAGACATATAATATATGAACACGCAATATTTATTATTTATGTGAGTAATACAGTTCCTAACAATATCTTTCCAGCAAAAGTACCAAATTTTCTTTAGTGTCAGTATCAACAATTCTTTATCGATCCTTCGTGTACGTAATGGAGTTAATTGTCCCGGAATTACTAGTGTTTAAACATTTGAGTAAATCATGAAATTGACTGACGATGATAGACGCAACACAGTTATAAATGACATCTGTTTCTGAAGAGAAAGCACAAGAATTAGAAATATGGTCACTCTGGTCAATTAGGAATTACAACATGAGATGTTGTTTCCTATTTCGAGTATCTTTGGTTGTGCAAAATAGCAGTTATTTTTGGGTTAATATTTTGTCATCAAATAAAATTGGCAATTGAGGAAATGTACTTACATGCTGTCAATTTCTTCTCTTATTCTTTCCCATTATCAAGAATCTCTTTTTCCCTGACAACTAATGCTCGTGAAATGGTATGTGGTTCGCATTTAATATGCATAGGAAATTTCCAAAACAAAGATCAATCATTTGTTTGTAGACACAATGTTAAATCGATAGGCCTTTCTAATTTGAGGCACCAAGAAAGGAATTTTGATAGGTGGCAACATATTTTAATTTGCTCTTGACTTGTCACTATCTGAAGAAGAAATTTAAGATATATAGTGAGGAAGAGAATGAGAAGTAAAATACTACAAGGAAGGAACATAAAACTCGAAATGGATAAGACTTTAGTAATGTACATCGTGCTGACTGGATTTATTTGAAATAGTTTGGCATTTGTTTTTGACTATTTTTCATCTATATCGAGTTATTCAAACAACATTGGAAAATCATAAACCTACAGAGTTTGATAAGTACTATCAACTATCAAGATGTGGATTAGGCCTACACGTAGATGTATTATAATTAAACCTGTCTAACGGTCCGGGTTAACCCGGAACCGAACCGGTTGACCCGATGATCGGTGTATTTTATATACACCTTTTGAGTCAGTCTAGTTAGTCTTTTGTCCCGTTTTGTACATACAAAGTGTCGTATTAGGATAGATTTTCTTTCTTTTGAGTCAAAGTGGCTAAAGTGGCCAAATGGCGGAAAAGGAGCGAAAGAGGAAAAGAGGAGGTACTAGAAAAACGGAGAAAGTGGCAAAGCGGTGAAATCGGACTGCGGCCTCCTGCGATCGAAGCGGGCGGCGCTTATTATTCGAAGAAGGCTGCAGAAGATTGTGCGGCTCGAAGACTGAAAGCGCGGCGCTAAACATCCAGAAGCCACGGGAGTTGTGGCCATGGCTCCGAGCATGCGAATATCGAGCCGCGCGCCAAAACACCGGTATTACAGAACTTTAGGCGCGCCATTCCTGCAGGCACGTAGCCGAAAAAATTAGGTCTTTTGACGGATTTTTGGGCGAACTGCGAGGGAAAAGAGGAGACGTTTTAAACCTATAAAGGAGAACCCTAGGAGTTTTTCAGGTTCCCTTTCTTGCCAAACACAAGGTTTTCTTGCCTGGGAGATTGGAGACCTAAACATTAGTAATTTCTTTTCTTTTCTTTTCTTTAATTCAGTTTTGCATGATGAACTTTGAATTAGTTCTTGTCATATTCATGGCTAGGAACTAATTCTCTTATAGGCTTTCTATGTTGAATTATTGAACCTTATGTTATAAAGTAATGCATGCTTATGGTTATTATTCTTATTGAGAGATCTATCCAATAATTGAGTTGAATTCTTGGTAGCTAATTGACAACTAGTTATCACTATATGATTTCTAATCAGTTACGAAAAGGAGGATTGTGAATATCTTTGTAAGTTGGGTAGACGGTCTTGAATTGGGGATGAAAATACCTCAATTAGATTTGTAAGCGTTGATGAGAGGCTTAACAACCCTAATTTTGCGCATTGTGCGTGGACGGCCAACTAGGTTTTGTGCTTAATCCTCCATAGAGTTACCCTTATCGAAAGTTAGGTAAGGAACAATCTGGGGTTGAGTGTTTATATAACCCTAACGGGAGTATAAAAGCGATTTCAGAAACTGCTTTCTCCAAAAGAAGAACACCATAAGTAATGCATTAGTAAGTAACATAAGCGGATAGTAAGGATACATAGAAGCCCTATTCTCATCACATCTGAATTAAATCTTTATATTCAATTAGCTTTTATAATTCTTAGTCATAAACAACCAATCACTCATTAATTCACCAAATAGATACTAGAAAATAGACAATTGGTACTTGAACCCTAGTCCCAGAGGACGATATTCGGTCTTATCTAAGACTATACTACTTGATACGATAACGTGCACTTGCGTTTAAAAGTGTGTGCATATTACGCGCTTCAAGTTTTTGGCGCCGCTGCCGGGGACTAGGCAATAGTTCAATATCAAATTTTCTATTTTTAATTTCTAATTTGGATTTAATTTTTCATTTTTTTTATTATTTATTTTTAGTTTTTACGAAAATCGAGTCGTGATTCTTTGTTTGTTTTTGATCTTTCTCGTGATATCGGTTTATGCGAAGGAGAAGAGGCGACACTCTTGTTCCCTTCAATCCGGAAATTGAGAAAGCCCGCAAGCGAGCGAGAAAGAATCGTATTGCAACGTTGATAGAAATGGGCGGTGCTCCCAACAATAACGAGGATGAGAGAAGGGTTAGGTGAAAATCAACTTAACCTGGAGATCCTCGGCAAGTGCCAATAGATATGGAGGGCGGGGTTCGAATCCAGAAAGAAGTGCAGGAGATTATGTGCTACCAAGAGTGAATGGAGCACGAGACTTGCATTAGGCTCCCTGATAGAGCCAACAATTTGAGATAAAACCAATGATTACGAGCATGGTGCGGCACAGATGCGATTCGGAGGATGCCATGGAGGATCCACATATACACATAGCAAATTTCTTGGAGCTATGTGCCACTTTCGAATATAACGGCGTTCGATGATGCCGTCAGTTGAGGCTCTTTCCCTTCTCACTGTGGATAGAGCAAAAGTATGGTTGAATTCCTGCCACCGGTGATTCGATATTTACATGGCACGAGTGCACGAAATTCCTAGCCAAGTTCTTTCCACCTAAGCGGCAAAATTAAGAGGAGTTGAACAACTTCTATCGTGATGGAGAGTCCTTATATGAAGCATGGGAGAGATTCAAGGATCTACAGAGGAAGTGTCCACACCATTGCATTGAGTTGTGGAACTTGGTTCATATTTTCTACAACTGGCGAGCGAAGACAACCGTCATCATAGATGCAGCGGTGGGGCATTCATGAGAAAACAGCCACGCCCACGAGTTATTAGAAGATATGGCCACTAACAACCATGTCATCAAGAGAGGGCAACCAGTGGGAGAAGAAGCGTGGGGTCCATGAAGTAGATGCTATTCTTTGCTTTGAGCGCCGCAGTGGCTCTTCTAGCGAAACAATTGCGGCAACATCGTGTCGGTGAATCTTTGTGCAGCTAAAAAAGCGTGAGATATGTGGCGGCCACATACATTTGATAGGTGTCCTTCACGGATCCCAACAACATCCCAATGGAGCGGCAGAGTGTCAGCGGTAGGTAACTACCAGAGGCAACAGAACAACCCCTACTCAAACACTTATAATCCAGGGTGGACGAATCACCCAAACTTCTCATGGAGAGGAGATCGGGGCAAGAAAATCGATGCAGGGGCCAAGAAAATCGGTACAGGCCAACAAAACCAATATCGTGCGCGAGAATCGGTATAGGCGATGCAGAACCAATGCATTGAATCATGACCGCTTCACTCAAGCCCCCAGCCTCAACAGCTCAATGCACCAGGTCAGCAAGAAAAACCAGATGAGCTTAAAGCAGCCATGACAGCACTTGCCAACGCCCAGACGCAGTTTATAACAGAATCTAGATCCTCGTTCAGAAACTTGGAAACACAGTAGGGCGGTATAGCGAGCAAACATCGAACGCGAGGGCATTGCCAAGCAATACCGAGGTAAATCAGGAAGCAATGTAAGGCAGTGCAGTTGAGAAGTGGAAAACAATTGGAGCAACAGCCGCCTCAGTCAATAGTTGAGAGGGAAGCAGAGTTAGAAAAAGATAAGGCGGCTGAACCTAGCCCAGTGATAGAGAAAACTCCGGAGAAGAGTATACGAGAAAGATTCCTTTCCCGAGATTACAAAGGAAGGCGGTCGATAAACAATTTTCCAAATTCTTGGAGGTATTCAGAAGTTGCACATCAACATACCGCTTATAGAGGCTTTGGAGCGGATGCCATCTTATTTCAAGTTCATGAAAGAAATCTTGGGAAAAGAGGAAAGCGGCGAATATGAGATAGTAGCACTAATGTAAGAGTGTAGTGCTATCTTACAAAAGAAATTGCCACCAAAGCTAAAGGACCTGGAAGCTTTACACTACCATGCATTGGGCGGTGACTTGCTGTGAGCCTTGTGTGATTTAGGGCGAGTATAAATTTGATGCCCTATCCGCTTTCAAAAGATTGGAGTTAGGAGAAGCGACCCACCACCGTGAGTCCGCAACTGGCCGAAGCGGGACGGTGGTTCATCCACGAGGAAGATCGAGGATGTGATTGTGAAGGTAGGAAAATTTTTCTTTCCTGCACTTCCTCATTCGATATGGAAGAAGATGCAAATCCCGATCATATTGGGAGGCCATTCCTAGCACGGTAGAGCCTTGATTGACGTTGAAGAGGAGAGCTAACGCTAAGAGTGGAGAACGAAGAGATGGTGTTTAAAGTCTTTAAACACGTCGTTGAGCAAGAAGCGTAAGTGGGTGTTTTGCAATCAACACCACCAAACCCCATGCGAGCCATTGCAATGCAACCAAAGAATGATGAGCCCGAAAGCAAGCATGGTTTCTTTGAGATGACACTAAATGAGGTAATTGTTAGGAACTCCTACTACCGATAATGCTAAAAGAAAAGGAGAAAAGGAAACGCCAAATGTGGCGGAAATGGATTAGTTGGGGACTTAATCCACCCGTGGCTAGTAAGTCTAAGGAACTTGCGTCCGCTAAAAGACGTTAAAGATTGTTGGGAGGCAACCCAACGCCTTTTAATTATGTTATTTTAATTTATCGTTATTTTATTTTAGTTTGTCTAAGAACATCTCACGCTATTCGATCTTGTTGTTTTGTGATTGTGTGTACAAGAAATTAAACCGGACGAAATAAATCAAGAAAAGCAAGGATTTCAGAAGCGGGTAGCCATGCGCCAGAGCAGGCGGCGCCGAAAGATCTGAACAGGTGCTGAAGTTTAAGAGCCGCTCCTGCGAGCAGGCGGTAGAATTCCGAAAAGTTGGCCGAGTTTAGCGCGCGCCAGAGCGGCGCGCAGAAAATCCCGGCGAGCGCAGATGATTAGCGCCGGCTGCCAAAAGCGGCCGCGCAGCGGAAAATCGAACTTAAAACAAAAAAAAATCTTTCCCAATTCCAACTTCAAAACCTAACCTCCCTCTCCAAAACCCACGAAATTTGAAACTCCCACAAATCCTCCACAAATCCAACCCAACCACAACCTAAACTCTTAAATTCCCAAAACCCCAACTCTCTCACACAACAACGCTCCATTCCATAGCCTCAACCCACCAATTGAAACAAGAACAAGCTTGAATCTTCTCATCAAAAGGTAATCCTTATCCTTGTTCTTGAATCCTTTTACTAAAGTCATAGGAGGTAGTAGTTTGGAGAAGTATTGTAGTTGGAGTAGTTCGGAGGAAAAGTGATTGTGAAGTTGGAGAAAGGAGTAGAAAAGAAGGTTGTGGGTATTGAGTAGAAAGATTGAAGTTTGGGGTGTTGTTTTTATTGCTAGTTGTTGAGTGTGTAGGAGACGTTGTGCCACTAAGTTAAAAGCTCCGTAACTGTTTTAACCATGGCCACCGGGAAGAGAAGAGGCTCCACATCCACCCCAACACCCCAATACGATGAAAATAGGTTCGTAAGTTACCGTGCCTACCAAAGATACAAAAGACTTGATACTGGGCAGTAATTCCGAGAAGGGAATGGATTACCAAAGGGGATCCTATGGGGATGAAGACGTTTATGAGCCCATCCGCGATGATTGAGCTAAGGGTGGAAGAGATTTGTCAATCCGGAGAAGATAACACCAAATGAATACAACAACGTGCGGGAATTTTATGCAAACTTTCCGGAGAAGGCGAAGGAGTGCTGTAAGAAATTATATGCTGTATCGAAGCAATAAATACAACGCTAAAAACAATTGATGTTGAAGAAAGTAGCGATTGGAACCATTTTAGAACATGGTCTAGGAAGCGGAACAACATTGATCGAATAATATTGCGAACATGAGCTACCCTGGCTTTTGAGATCGGAAGGAATGGATCTGAGCACCGAGCAGTGCCAATTCAACAAAGCGCAAGGCTTGGTCAGTATTTCGTCGATGCCGCATGATTCCATCTACGCACTTCACCGAGTGCGTAAGATGTGATTAAGTTGATTTATGGAATTATGAGGCGATAATTGATGTGGGAAAAGAGATAGTGCAGAGCATCAAGAAATCAAGAGTTGGTGACAATTGGATTGGGACACGGTTCACTTATTACCGCCTATGCCACATGAGTGCGATCCACAACTACCCACGATACTCATGAAAGAAACCAACCGCCAGGTGTCCCATGGGATAGTGCACTCTTTTCGCACCCTAGCCCCGGCGGACGAAGAGTACAACCGCGGCAGCAGAACAACAGAAGCAGAGGCAACCATGGATGAAGATGAGCACGAAATAGGGGCTCAATATGAGCGAGACCTAGCCACCGCCAACCACAAGCGAGAACCTTCAGAGCCACAATAGGGCAATTGTACCAACACGAAGGAGATGATGCGGACCTTGCAAGCGATAGTACAAGGATGCAAGAAACAAGGCAACAAATCGGCAGTGAGTGCCTTGTTCAACCAACGGTCGATCATTATCCACCGCCACCACCACCATTTTAGCCAAAGTTTGTAAGAGTCGTTTTCTTTTCATGTCTTTGAGTCTACACACATTGGGGCAATGTGTGATTTAAGTTGGGGTGTGTTTTTGTGTTTTAGTGTTATTTGTGTGTCATGTTATGTTTTATTTAAGTCTTTTTATTTGTTTCATGTTTATTTTGAGTCACCAAAATTTTTCTTTTTTGAGTCATAATTGTCTGTCAAAGATCATGTATGCTGTAGTTGCTAGAAACACCTAATGAAGTAAGGTGGAATAATGTAAAGGAATTGAAGCAACTATCTAAACACTTAGGTTAGATATGCCAAAAGCTCACATAACTGTCTATTTGGAGTTTCTTGCTTAAGTTATGCATGCTAAATGATAAATGCTTATGTGTTATGAGTGCTTGCTATTTGAGGCGAAATAGTTAGGATATGCATGTTAGGGAGATGACTCAGGCATTTCTTTGATAGCCAATTCTTACCATTCTTTTCTATCCCGTACTTTTAAAATATCCTAGTCACTCCATCGAGCCTAAATTTGAAACTTCTTCTTTGACACCCCATATTCCCACAAAATTGTGCCATAAGTGAAAATATGAAATAGTGGAGTACATTGTGTTAAAAAGAAGAAACAAAAGAGTGAACAAGTTTGAGGCACCCTAATGAAAAGTAATAAGAAAGAGGCAAAAGCCTAAGTTTGGGGGTGCTATTTGTATAATACACTTCACTCTCCCAAAACAAGAGGGAATGATAGAATTGAAGTGAAGGAAAGAGTCAAAAGAAAAGGAAAAATTGAAAAGCCAAAGAGCTTCAGTGCAGAAAAATGAGTCTAAATGCATATCTTTACCAACTCCTACCTAAGCCTACATTACGACCCTCAAAGTCCTGAAGATCTCTTTTATGCATATCCAGAATTAGTGGAGAATAGCAAGTAAGCATGCCATAGGAATTCTTGAATTTATATGCATGATTTAGTATATTGACTTCCATTAAGCATGATGAATATGTGGTTGCGAAATATTTAGCTTCACGTGTTTAGTGTCTTTGAAAATTTCATGCTATAGGTTCCTGCGTATTATTCTGCTAACCTTCATGTTTTTTCTAGTTAACATTTATGCAGCAAAAGTGATTAATGACAGAGAGTCCTTTATTTTTCATTCTTTTGAGTCTTTTATTGTATTCTTTCTATCTTTGCTCGAGGCGAGCAAAGGTTAAGTTGGGTATTTGATCGGTGTATTTTATATACACCTTTTGAGTCGATCTAGTTAGTCTTTTGTCCGTTTTGTACATACAAAGTGTCGTATTAGGATAGATTTTCTTTCTTTTGAGTCAAAGTGCTAAAGTGGCCAAATGGCGGAAAAGGAGCGAAAAGAGGGAAAAAGAGAGGTACTAGAGCTGAAAACGGAGAAAGTGGCAAACGAGGCTGAAATCCAGACTGCGCGCGCCTCGCAATCGAAGCGGGCGCGCGCTATTATTCGAAGAAGTTCGCAGAAGATTCAGCCGCGCGCCTCGTGAGACCGAGGCCGCGCGCTAAACATCCGAGAAGCCACAGAGTTGCAGGCCGCGCGCCTCGCAGCCAGATATCGGGCGCGCGCCAAAACACCCGAAGTATTACAGAACTTTAGGCGCCGCGGCGCCCATCTCAGGCCGCGCACGCGAAAAATTAGGTCTTTGACGGATTTTTGGGCCAGCCTGCAGGAAAAGAGGAGACGTTTAAACCTATAAAGGAGAACCCTAGGAGTTTTTCGTGGTTCCTTTCTTGCCAAACACAAGGTTTTCTTGCCTAGAGATTGGAGACCTAAACATTAGTAATTTCTTTTCTTTTTCTTTTCTTTAATTCAGTTTTGCATGATGAACTTTGAATTAGTTCTTGTCATATTCATGGCTAGGAACTAATTCTCTTATAAGGCTTTCTATGTTGAATTATGAACCTTATGTTATAAAGTAATGCATGCTTATGGTTATTATTCTTATTGAGAGATCTATCCAATAATTGAGTTGAATTCTTGGTAGCTAATTGACAACTAGTTATCACTATATGATTTCTAATCGATTACGAAAAGGAGGGATTGTGAATACGCCGTAAGTTGGGTAGACGGTCTTGAATTGGGGATGAAAATACCTCAATTAGATTTGTAAGCGTTGATGAGAGGCTTAACAACCCTAATTTTGCATTGTGCGTGACGGCCAACTAGGTTTTGTGCTTAATCCTCCTATAGAGTTACCCTTATCGTGAAGTTAGGTAAGGAACAATACTGGGGTTGAGTGTTTATATAACCCTAACGGGAGTATAAAACGATTTCGTAAACCTGCTTTCTCCAAAAGAAGAACACCATAAGTAATGCATTAGTAAGTAACATAAGCGGATAGTAAGGATACATAGAAGCCCTATTCTCATCACATCTGAATTAAATCTTTATATTTAATTAGCTTTTATAATTCTTAGTCATAAACAACCAATCACTCATTAATTCACCAAATAGATACTAGAAAATAGACAATTGGTACTTGAACCCTAATCCCAGAGGACGATATTCGGTCTTATCTAAGACTATACTACTTGATACGATAACGTGCACTTGCGTTTAAAAGTGTGTGCATATTACGCGCATCACCCGATAGAAAATCCGGTCCGGTCCGGACAATTAAGGGCTTACCGGGTTGGGGTTGGGTTGGCCCCCAACCCCAACCCGCACGGGATATATTAAAACCCGGTAAGGCCCGGACGTAGACCCAGAACGAAAACCCGACATATTACTGCTAACCTGGCCGACCAGAATACAAAAATTTTAAAAAAAATTGACATTTTTTCGACCCAAACGGTAATGTTACCGTTGGGAGGGGGTGGGGGTGCCAACAGTCATTTTGACCGTTTGATTTTTTTTAATTACATTTTTACCCTTTAAAAAATCTATAAATTCTCTACATTTTTTTCATTTTTATCACACAACAATTCTTTCAATTCTCTTTTTCTCAATTTCTCATACTCTCTTAATTATCTTTATTATCAATTTTCAAGTTATTATTATTATTTGTTTTCAAATTTAAAGTAGCAAGACGCAAGACTTCGAGTTTCAATTGAATTCTGAATCCCGAAGTTTGGTACACTCATTTCATTCTCTAATTAGCTTATTAAATTGTCATATTTATTTGTTGATTATTTAAATATTTTATAATTTCTTCGCTAAGGGCAAATTTGTCGGGACTACGCCGTAAATCTAGTTCAAGGGGTAAAAAATCTATAGGTTCTTCATCATCTAATCAAAATATAGATTATGATCAAATTCAAGAAGATTTTGGAATAGAAGATAATGAATATGATAACGTTCAATTATATAATATTGTTGAACTTTAAGAAAATGAACCTCCTACACCTACTAGTGTTCCTTCACAACGTTTGATCGCTAGTGGTAGTCGTAGACCTCCTTTACCGTAACCGTAAAAAAAGGAGTAAAGTGTGGCTCTTTTATGATAAAGTTGTGGGCACTGATAGAGTTAGATGTAATATTTGTGGGAGAACTTATAAACATAAGACAGGGGGTGGTGACGGGGGGACGGGCACTATAGGTAGACATATAAAAAATGATCATACGGCACAATGGAATGTTGTCTCTGATTTAGAACCCGGTCAACAACAACTTAATCCATTAAATGGGGGTGGCTAAGTACGATCCAAAAAAGGATCGCATTGAATTAGCAAAAATGATTGTCGGAGGTTGTTTACCTTTTTCTTTTGCTTCTTCTTCATATTTAATTACATATATTCAAAGAGTATATAATCCTTTTTTTAAAGGTGTTCCTCGTAGTACTACTAGAGCCGATATTTTTAGACTTCATAATGATTATGTTATTTTTTTGCAATATTTGTTTGTTAACCTTCCATGCCTAGTTAGTTTTACTTCAGACATTGAACATGATTTAAACGGTTATGATTATTTAACAATTACTTGTCATTGGATTGATGAAAATTTTAGAATGGAAAAACGTATTATTGCTTTTGCGTATGACGAGGATCAAAGTCATACTGGAAAATATATAAGCGAAACTATTTGTTCTTATGCCCAAAAATATAATCTTTATAATAAAATACTTTGTGTATCATTCGATAATGCATCTAATAATACTGCTGCTGTAGATCTTTTAAAAGCGGAAGTACAACCACCACTTCCTCATATATTTCATGTTCGTTGTGCTTGTCATATTTATAATTTAATTGTTAAAAGTGATCTTGATTTAATTGCACCTGAAATAAAACTTGTCAAAAGAGTTGTTGGAGTTATTCTAGGTAATAATAGGAAAAATAGAATTATAGAATTTAAAGAAAAATGTAAACAATTTAATTTGAGATCTAAATTCATGCCAGAAGAGATTATTACACGATGAAATTATACTTATTTATTGTTAAAAGAATGTTATAAGTATAAACACCCCATAACACATGTTGCAAATGCGCATTGTAAGAAGGTGATGTATATGTTAACCGACGAACATTGGAAATCAATTGGTGAACTTTTAAAAAATTTACGTAAATTTTACACTGCTACTGTTGAATTTTCAGGATCTTATTACCCAACAGTTTGTAATTCTTTAGCTCATATAGCTGAAATTTCATATTTACTTTATGGTTTAAAATCAAATGTGAAATATAAAGATGCAGTTACACTTATGTTTGAAAATTTTAAAAAATATTTTTCCCTATTCCTGATATTTATTGTATTTGTGCAGTCTTAAATCCTTATATTAAAAAAATAGATTGTCATAATTTAATATGTAGTTTATATACTTATATGAAAGTATGTGCAACAGAAACTCCGTCTTCATTTGATTGCATAAGTAAACTTGATACTAATTTAACTACATTATATGAATATTATGCTACATTACATGATAACAACTATGCTGCTAATATTCCTTCTAGTTCTGCTTCTGTGTCTACACCTTCAGGATTCAATGAAGATGACGATGAAGAATCTTTAGACATATGGAACACTTTTACAACACAAGCAACCACAAGTCGATCTTGCGATGAGATGCAATTTTATTCACAAAAGTCAGCGGAGCCGAAGAAAAGTTTTGACCCTTTACAATGGTGGCACGATAACAAAAGGAAATTCCCGGTACTTGCAGCGATGGCACGAGATGTTCTTAATGTGTCGATCTCAACAGTGGCTTCTGAAAGTGCATTTAGCCAAGCACGAGATCAAATAGGAGACACACGTCACTCATTGGGTGGAAGCACATTAGAAGTGTTAGTCTGCTTAAGGGATTGGATCAGATCAGAGAGAAAAAATCAAGAATGTGTAGACGTTAATTCTACGGAAGATGAAGAAATAGGCAATATTTTGGAAGGCGGGAGCGGAGGCGGGACTGAAATTAATACTCCAGATTTAGAGGCTATGGAACATAACCAATACAATCAACCTATAGATTACGAAGAACTTGCAAGAATGATGCATAATATGTAAATAAAATTATTATTACTTCATTATGTACTCTTATTAACATTATGAAAGTTCAAAAGTTTAAATCTTATCATTAGTTTTAATTTTACTATCTATTTAGTTGTTAATTTGTTATTACTTATTTGTTAACTTATATCTACTAATCTAATAAATTAATAAAAGTATAATTACAATATAAAGTTATAAACTATAAAGTATAACTGTATAACTATAACAGTACTATAAAATATAAACTATAAAATAAAGATAAAGTATAAAGTATAAACTATAAAGTATAAAGTTATAAACTATAAAATAGAAAGTTAACTTTAAAGTTTCAATTTTAATATATAAAACTATATTATATATTATATTATTATATTACATATTTAAATTGAATTTAGTTTACATGGTAGAAAATAAATACTAGAAATTTAAAAAAAAATGGTCCGGTAGGCCCGGTTCAGACCCGGACCCGCACGGACCGAAATGAAATCCGATAATGAACCGAACCGGTTGACCCGGTAGTTTGGTGAACCAGACCGATAACCGATCCGGAACCGGTTAAACCCGATAAAGGGCTACCGGTCTTGATTGATTCGGCCCGTTAGACAGGTTTAATTATAATGCAGTGCTGTGATGAATGAATATTGAGGTCTAGAATTTCTAGTGTTTTAGTGTTTGGACAACAATATGACTATTATCATGTATCCATTTCCAAATGACAATTTCTTTCTCATAGAAAATAAATAAATATTCTATATTCTTTAATTATTATTCTAGTATAATTAGATAAATAGAGATCCTTATAGATTTGTAATTGTAAACACATATATATATATTTCATAAATGAGAAGCCTTCAACAAAGGAGAATTACATTATTCTATATGGTATCAGAAGTCAAACCCTCCATGCCCTAAAATTATACTCGGCCGCCACCCCATCTCTTTTCTTATTTTCCGGCGGCAACCCTCTCCTCAAACCCTAAAAATATTTCGCCACCACTCACCTCTCCTTCATTGCTTCCGGCGGTCACATGTCCGCTTCCTCCTCCTCCACTCACGACGTCACACATCCTTCTCTTTCCCTTACTAACACCTTTCATCCGACCTTTGGACTTCATCGACAGCTGTTCCTTGACTTCAGATCCAGTCTGAGCGTCCAACCTCTTCTTGCTCTATTTGAGGGTGTGTGATAGAGAATAAATAAACATTCTCTATATATTCTGTAATTATAAACATCTATATATATTGCATAAATAAAAAGCCTCTAAGAAGAATTACACTATTCTACTTTTATGACAAGAGACCTAAGGAACTCTATAAAATTTGCAGTTGAAATAAAATCAGTCTCCAAATTCAAACCTTGACATACTACAACAATGTAACTGACAATTTCCGGTCATTTACTTATTTTCAATTAAACAAAATTATGATTGACTAGTTATGTGTCATATATTGAGTTTCATTCGCATTTATTTCTCCAAGAAAAATTAGACTATGTTTACACCCACCGCAAGTCGTAGCCAACAAAATTACATACCGATCTATTATCGGGTAGAAGAATTAGATCAAGCTTTCCAACTAGTACATAAGACACCATTATTACATATACATAGTAACAATTATTCCAGAAAGAATCCTCCTACTACATTCTTCTTGATAAGAGTGGTTGTTCCGTCCATCTCCAACACAAAAATTATAGGTTTGAGTGGAAGAAAAAAAGGAGGAACTTCTAAGAAAGGGTAAAAGAAACTACGTTCTTCTTTTCTTCTTACTATTTTTTCTTAAAAATAAAAACAAAAGTTAGTTCCTCCCTTTTAATTTTTAGCGAACTAGTGGTGAGTGAGGAATAGGAGATGAAAGTGGTGACAGAACACTTTCATCGTACATTCTTTTTGAAAAACTAAGTCGTAGATTATTCTTCTTCCATTGTTGCTTCTTCTCCATCACTGTCGACTCATCTCCACTTCTCTTAACACCAACGAACCTCCGAATCCTTGCTAGCGCAATATCCACCGTTTCATCATCCATGTTTGCGAAACAAACCCGAAAAAATCCCGGTTCTTGACAATCAAATGAAGATCCCGGCGAAACGTTGAGCTTCACGTCATTAATAATCACCCTCCATAACGACATTTCTGAACCGAACGTGGATTCCCTCAAAAGTGGTCGCAAATCCATCCAGCAAAAAAGTCCAGCATTGCTTTTCAAGCATTTGATGCTAACTTCTTCAAGTCCGTTGGTAAAGTGTTTGTGCCTTTTAGCTAATCGCCTAGAACTTTCCGCTAGAAAACTTGCGACGAAATTTTCGTCTGATAGCATTGCCGCGAGGAAATGTTGCGTTTGAGTAGAAACTAGACCGAAGCTCGACATTTTTCGAGCACAATTAACGACTGCATCGTTGAAAGAATAGACTATTCCAATTCTAAATCCTGGTAACCCCATGTCTTTCGAAAGACTGTAGACGATGTGAACTAAATCTTTGTTGCAAAAATTCATTTCATTATCTTCAAGGATTTCAGCAATGCTGACGAATTGAGGCTTGTCAAAGACAGTGGCAGCGTAGATTTCGTCGCAAACGAGGTGGATGTTGTGTTGGTTGGTGAAGTTCAAGAGACTTTTCAGTGTGTCTCTGTCCAAAGTGGTGCCTAGTGGATTTGATGGGTTGGTCAAAATCAAGCCTTTGACTTTGATGTTTGATTTTTGAGCATTTTCGTATGCTTCATTCACTGCTTGTGCGGTAATTTTGAAATTATTGGAGCTCTCGCAATGAATTGGAATGAGTTGTACTCTAGTTCTCCATCTTAGGTCTCTGTTAAATCTGTATTAGTAATGTCAAAATATTGTTAGTTAGGACTTAGGAGTACCATATATGCAACGATTTTTTTTTGTGACGGAATCATGCCGCCGCTTCTTTCGAAATACAAGACAGTGAAACCCCGATCGACGCAAGATGGCAAACCACGCCACCGTAAACCACACTGGCAGCCCACGCGCGATGCGCCAACCAAGAAAGTTTTACGCAGGATCGAACTCGCGACCATGGCCCCGCGCTTCATCACACTAATTCTGGCTATCTCTCATGGCACTATATATGCAACCATTGACTAAATTGAAAGAGAAATTAAATAGAAAACTATTGTAACATCCCCACGTGGGTTTTCAAGTTATTATTTTTATATATTTTTTAAAAATGTTAAATTGTTTATTTAATGAAAACCCAGAGAATGTATATAAATGGAGCAGCAATCTTGACTTCATGACTTGCATATTTTTTTACAATTCTTTGATATGTCATTATCAATGTTTGAAATTTCATTGTTGCTCGATAGGCAGCGGTCACGGATCAAGCAAGAAAAGTGGGGGCTCAATTGTTCTAAAAAGTTCAGAATAATTGACCACTACGTACGTACCTTAGTCATTTTTCTCTTCTTTTGTTTTTCTTCTTAATTTTATATTTTGGGCTTACGAGTCTATTTGACTAATGTTATATCACTAATTTCTTTCCGTTTTACTTTCCTAATTAATTAACTTGAATGAATAATAGCTGTTCATCCAACACCAACAAACTGGATTCCACTGAAGGAAAATATTGTGTGGTAGACCCCGATATTAATTAAGATTAAATTCTCAAAGTCGGATCCGACTCTTCAGTAGTGCACAAAGTGTACTTAAAAACCATAAGATTTCAAATGATCTAATGATTTCTAACAACACCAACACATTAAAATTGTACACTTTACGTAAGATACGCTGCATCGAATTTCTATCCCTCAAAGTCAATGGTTACACCGTCCAACATAAAGATACAAACTCCCATATTATTTATTTCTTTCTTTCTTTCTTTTTTAGTGTAATAAAAAAAAAGATTTGGATGCAAGAAACCAAACAAGAGAAAAAGAATTAATAACATACGCTGGATAGTATGGTGAAGGTACTAAGAATGCATCGCCTGGATCAGCCAAACAAAATATAATAGTCTCATTGGCTCCAGTGGCACCACCAGCCATAACTACTCTGTCTGGATCAAAGCTAACTCTTCCCCTTCTTGTTTTCTCCATAAACTTTGCAATAGCCTGCAAAGGACATATAATAAACTCGTTAGTTATTTTGACGAATTTTTACATTATCAGTACAATTTAACTGACTTTAGCATGATACGTACTATTCTGAATTCAGGCAAGCCATGATAATCTTGGAAGTTGGCAATGGTCTTGAATGATTTGATTCCTTCAGTGGTGCAAATTGAAGCTTTTGGGTTCCTCTTAATCCACTCCTCTATCAAGTCAAAACAAAGCTGCAAACAAATTTGACATGACCGAGGTTTCAGAGAAGACTAAAAGTCCGTTTGGCCAAGCTACCAAAAATGGCTTATTAAACAACTAAGAAACTAGTAAGATGGATCATAATTAAATACCTGATTTTCAGCAAGACCCATTTGGATAACTCCATTAGAGTTCTTCAGAGGGTGGAAAGGATCACTATTGTATGCTTTCCACCCATCAAAATATGGCGAGTTTTCGCCATGTTCTTCATTAGTAGCTAGCTTAGACAAGATTGAGTTGTTCTTTTCAATCTCAAATCCCATTTTTGTTTCTCAGTTTGAAAGTGAAGAAATTAAATATTGGAGAGAAGAGAAAATAGGATCAATCTGTGCACACAAGTATTTAATTCTGTCTATAGAAAAGTATGTGTTACTTGTAGTGGTGTTGGTAAGAGAATGAGGAATGACTGAGGGATATATATAGGAGAAAGACTGAAGTATTACAAATCTGTCAACTAAACGTATAGAAGAATTGCATCTCAATAAAAACAGAAAAGTCTATTTTAATGTTCAAATCTTGGAAAATAAAAGTACCCAATAAAAGAAAGAAACTAAGGTGGTGTTTGGCCAAGCCGAGAAGTGTTTTGGCCAAACACCCTCTTTTTAGAAGTAGAAATATTTTTTTTTCAGAAGTCAAAAAATATTTCTAGATGGAAAGAGAAACAGAAATTTGGTGTTTCTGGAGAAGCCCTTTTTACTCATTCATTGAATTTTTTTTGGACTCATTTACCATTTTCTTTTCACAAAATTCCTTCAAATCTCATATAATATCCCTATATAAAATAGAAATTTTGAAATAGGGGTAGGGTGGGGGTAAAAAAAAATCATTTTTTTTTTATAAAAATAACAAAAAATATGAAATAGAAATTTGAGGATGAGTAGGGCAATGGGGTGGGGTGGAGGTGGGGGTAGGGGTAGTGCGAGGTGGGGTAAGAAAAAAATTCATTTTTTTTTATAAAAGTAACAAAAACTATGAAATAGAAAGTTGAGGATGGGTAGGGCAATGGAGTGGGGTGGGTAGGGGTAGGGTTGGGGGTAAGAATTTTTTTTATATTTTTTAATAATTTTTTTTATAAAAGTAACAAAAAATATGAAATAAAAATTTGAGGATGGGTAGGGCAATGGGGTGGGGGTGGCAGGGGTAAGAAAAAAAAATCATATTTTTAAATAATTTTTTTAATAAAAGTAACAAAAAATATGAAATAAAAATTTGAAGATGGGGTAGGACAATGGGGTGGGGGTAAGAAAAAATTTCATATTTTCAATCATTTTTTATAAAAGTAAAAAAAAAAATGAAATAGAAATTTGGGGATGGGGTAGGGCAATGGGGTGAGGTTGGGGGTAGGGTAAGGGAGAAGAAAAAAAATCATATTTTTTATAAAAGTAAAAAAAATATGATATAGAAATTTGAAGATGGGTGGGGGTAGGTGTGGGTAGGGCGGGGTAGAGGCTTTTACATATTGAGCTATCGACTATCATATCATGTTACATTTCTTATGTACAATATAATATTATTTTTATATTAAATGTTGTAATTAAATAATTTTAAAAAAAATTATTAAATTATAAAGATATTCTAATTTTTAAAAAGATAGAAAAGAATATTTTAAATAGTTTTAAATCTATTAAAAAGAATATTCTAGTAAATTTGCATAAATGTTGGCCAAACATGAAACAGTTTCTGTTTTTCAGAAGCACTTCTATAATTATAGGCCAAACACCCTAACTGATTCTCCAGAAACAGTTTCTGCAGAACTACTACTGAAAAACAGAAACACCTTTTCAGAAACTTGGCCAAAGAGACGCTAAATCTACTATTCTTACTATTTCTCCCCTCCTTTTTGTTGGGTATTTGACTAATTTAGGCGTCTGAAATGGAATTTCATGTTTCAAGCTAGAAGCTACACGCGAGAAAGAAAAAGATTGAATATGGTACTACTAGTAGTTTATTTTATTTTTCTTTTTTCAAGTATAATATGGTGCTTTGATTTTTCATTTGAATGGAGGCTAATCATGGGCTGCTAATTGGCCTAGCGGTGGACTCTTGGTTAGACTCGTATTCTTTCTCTCAGAATACTTTGGTATCAAATAGGGAATTTAAGCTCCAAATAAGAATGTGGGAGAATTCATTATATTCTGTGTGTTAAGAGGAAGTTTCCCTAATAAGCAGCACATAGAAAATGGATCAATGACTTTTCGAAGCTTGTACTGGTTATTAGAAGACTAATAAAAATTCCATGTAGTAAATTTTGACTAGGTTTCTCGTTGGGTTTGCTATTTGAACTTTCACCGGGTTGATGATTCAATTTTCGACCTTGTTCCTTTCCTACTCCTATATATAATTAGGGGGAAAAAACTAGGTTACTTATTGTTGAATCTTTTTCAGTTTTATTTTTATTTGTAAATATAATGCATCTCTTAATAGTTACTAGCATCTTGTGATGCACAGACGCGCTCCCATGTGAGGATGGACAGTCTAGATTCGCCACTAATAGCCCAAGTCGCGGAGTTCATTTTTCCTCAGTTTTGTATTGTAATTCCAAACAGAGTAATTCATGCATGCACTAGTTAGACCCTTGAATAAAGGCCAATATACTTGTTTATTGCATGGACTATCCTTGAATAAAGGCCCAATCTTCTTACATAAGCAAAGAATAAATTAAAATGTCCTCGATTAAAACACTTAGTAATAGTATTAAGATAGTGTAATTGGCTAAATTTATAAGTTGGTCTAAATTAGTTTATTATAAGTACATTTTGACTTATTTATCGTTTGGTAAACATCCAAAGTGTGTATAAGTCAATTTTTTTTGGCAATAAACTGTGAATTATTACCATACCAACAAAAAAACAATTACACCTAAGAGAGCATCCATAGTTCTAACCCCATTTTAGGAGGTTGCCAGTTCTACAGACCTCTAAGCAACTAGTTACAAATATTGGGCTATGAAATTACTACACTTCCTACTTCTCTTCGTATTGCTATAACTCCCTATTCTCTCCCTAATTACATGTTGAATCTGTTGTGAAACAAAACTATTATTCACAAGTTTCCCTTGAAAAATCCTTGTATTCCTTGCCATTCATGTGTAGTAAACTACAGCACCATAGACAACACCTATCACCTCCTTGTTGAACCTGGTCCAATGTTCCAACTTAATCACCTGTAGGTCATCCTGTACACCCCTATGTTGAATAATAATCCCCAACCATGCATCCATGTATTGCACTCCATACTTCCTTAGCCCATGCACAGCTATTAAACAGGTGATGACCAGTCTCCATACATTCATTACTGCAAAGCACACATTGACTATCCTCACATCCCAGGCCTATCTTCTGCATTCTTCCTCTTGTCAACAATCTACCCCTCATGGCAAGGCATAGGATAAATCTGTGCTTGGGAACTGCTACTCTATTCCACACCACCTGAGCAATCTCAATCCTAGGAGCCTCTCCCATCATTTTCTTATAACCCATAGAGACAGAGTATGTACCAGGACTGATAAGGCAGTACTTATTGTTAATATACCAACCTATCATCTTCAGCTTGAGTTTACGCAACCTCTTCCAATACCAGTTGCAATCAGCAGGTGGAACATGACCCCAGAAATCAGAAGAATTATGCATATACACCCCATTAATTCATTTGACCCACAACAAGTCTTTTTTCTCCATGATCACCCATATCAATTTTCCAACTGAAGACATATTCCATAATTTGCACCCTTTGATATTTAGACCACCCTGTTGCTTAGGTATGCATATTATTTCCCAAGCCACCAAAGAATCCTCCTCTTTGCTTCAGTACTCCCCCAAAAAAATTCTTTGCATTATTTATCAACTCTTTAGTACACTGGTAGAATGAAAACTGATCCCCATAAGTTATGTAAAAAGAATAGAATATAGTTAATGATTTGTAATTTGCCAGCATAGGATAGGTGTCTAGTAGACACAGCTCTGATTTTCTCAGTTATCTTTAGGAACAACTGATTACAGTTTAATTTGCTCCATTTCTTAGGTGACAAAGGCAGCCCAAATACCTTATAGTCTAGGCTCCTATGGCAAATGCAGTCAAGTACAAACGAACTTGATTTCTCTACATTTTCAACCAAACTCACATGAGAAAAATAGGTCAGTGCCTCCATAATTCTATTGACTGAAGCTTCATTGCCCTTACTAAATATCATAAAATCATCCTCAAAAATAAGATGGGTCAATTTCTGTTGCTTACACATGGGATGACATAAAAAATCTGGCAATTTAGCCATTTTTGCTAAAATTCTGGATAAATATTCCATCACCATAACAAAAAACAAGGGGAAAATGAGATCCTTATCCCCTTGTCTCAAACCTCTTTTACCTTCAAAATACCCATGACACTCCCCATTCACTTTAATAGAGAACTTAGTAGTTGTAACACAAGTCATGATCAATTGCTTAAACTTTTGTGGAAACCCAAATTCATCCAATATCTCCTCAACAAACTCCCATCTCACCATATCATATGCTTTCCTAAGATCAATTTTCATCATACACCTTGAAGAAGTCTTTCTATTGTAATGTCTCAGTAAGTCATGACATATGAGAACATTATGCACAATTGACCTACCCTGCACAAATGCTGTGTGGGTTTGATTAACTAGGAAAGGCAATACCTGCTTCAACCTTGTACACAATATCTTAGAAATGCACTTGTAGAGGACATTACAACAAGAGATAGGTCTGAATTGACTAGCATCCTCAGGCTGAGTGACTTTTGGAATCAGAGTAATCACAGTGGCATTCAACTTCTTTAGCATTATACCAATGCTCATGAAATCTAAGACAACATCAGTCACCTCATCCCCAATAATCTCCCATGAATTCTTGAAGAATCCACTGATATACCCATCAGGAGTCTGATATACCCATCAGGTCCAGGGCTCTTATTTGAATTAATGCTAAACATAACATCTTTAATATCCTTCTAGAGAACCCTCTACTGAGATGAACTTGCTGTTCCATTGTTAACCTATTCCCATTCTAAAAAAACACCATTGATGCCTTCCTTCTTCTCATATCTACCACATCCTCTAGTAACTACTTATAATAACTAACAGAAGTGTCAACTATCTTCTCAGGTTCTGTCTGTACTACTTGATTCTCATCCTTTTGTGTCACTTCTTGAGCCAATTTCCTCTGTTTATTACTGTATGGAAATACTTAGTATTGTCATCTCTAAGTTTTATCCATGTAGCTTTACTCTTTTGCACCAACAACATTTCAACAAGATAACTCACTCTTTTAAACTCTTTCCCTATTTTCTTTTCCTCATGCTGCACTGGAGTATCCAGTGGATTCACCTGTAGTTTGCTCTGAATTTCTTTCAACTTCAATTTAGCCACTACCACTTCCTGTTGTATGTTACTGAAATATTGAGAATGCAAGTACCTCAATTTGCTCTTCAGCTGCTTCCTTACTACCCTGAACATATTACACCCCTACACCTGAACATTCCACCCCTCTCACACAATCCCTGTACTGAGGATGAGTACACCAAATATTGCAAAACTTAAATACTCTCCTCTTCTTTGGTGGAGACACTGTCAGCTTAGGATGTAGAGGGCAATGGTCACTCACCCCCTCATTCAAAAACAGAGCTCTACAATCTGGAATCTCATCACACCATCCCCATTGACAAAAGCCCAATCTATTTTGGAGAATACTCTACTTGTATCTCCTTCATCATTCCAAGTATAAGAACACCCAGTGCTTGAGATTTGCTCAAGCCTACAAGTATCTAAACAGTCTTGGAAATCTACAACCTCAACATAGTTACAGTATTTCCCCCTATCCTATCTTCTCTATGTAACACACAATTAAAGTCACCTAGAGTCACCCAAGAAATTACAAGGCCAACCCCAAACTGCTCCATATAACTCCATAGCTCCTTCCTATCCTCCTTTGTATTATAAGCATACACAAAGGTAGCACAAAACTTTACATGTAAAGGTATTGATCTCACCATATAAGTAACAGCTTGAGCATTCTCACTATGTATCCTAACTTCATACATATCCTCCCTCCAAATCACCCATACACTGAAATTATAATGAGAGGCATGGTTTGAGTGATATTTGTTGGAATTTACTGATGTGGAATTAAGTTTAACCCATTATTTATGACTCTAACAATTGAGGTCTCGCACGTCGGAAACGTCTTTTCACTCGTAATGTCAAGTATCGTAAATTATTGGTACGTGAGTAAACGTTTGAGACATCAAATGATGGACGGTCGTTGGTTAAATGACGCGTGTTCCACGTTGGTAAATGAAGGAAGAAGTGTACGAAGTGTAAGATCGAAACAGGTCGGGAAAAGGGCCGCGGCGTCACTGCGGGCGAGCCGTGGCGCCGCTACCGCCCGAACGCGGCGTCACCGCGAGCGAGCGCCAGCGCGCCACCGCGCGAACGCGGCGCCACAAGTGTTGAGCTGCGACGCTATATGGTCTTCTGGCCTACTGGAGCCGCGACGCCTCCGAGGCCGATACGCAGCGCCACCACCGCCTCCGAGGCCGTGCCGTGGCGCCCCAAGTGTAGAGTCGCGGCACTATATGGTCTTCTGGCTTACTGGAGCCGCGACGCTTCCCGAGCAGTGTCTGTGCGACAGAAGTCCAAAAGTTTAGCTGATTATGGGGACGTTTTGGAGCATTCAAATGTCAGTTTTTCCTCCATAAATCAGCCATTATTTGGTTGCATTACTTGGTGAATTAAGTGGCCATTACATGACACTTAAATGATCATTACATGGACACTTGAAGAGGCATTCTTACACTACTATAAATTGAGGCCTTTGGCTCAATTGTTCATCACTCATTCTCATATTTTCTTAACTTCTTCCTCTCTAAACATTCTTTCACACACTCAAAGGTTCTTCTTGAAAAACACTTGAGTTTCCTTTGCTCATTTGTTTGATGTTGTTTTATCTTGGAAGACAATTGTCCATCAACGTAAAAGGATATACACGGGGCAATCTTGTCTTAAGGATAGAGTGCTAATATTCGACTCAACACAATTAACAAGTAGAAATTTAGTGTCTTTTGGTTTCAGGTGATCAAGATACAAGGAGCTTTCGGCAGTTGAAGACGAAGATTCAAGACAGACTCAAGAACTCAAAAGGCTTGTTGTAGCCACAATACTTGTTTACTAAAAGTTTTTTGCTTTTGTAATTCTCAATAGTTTATCCTTTCAAAGCACTTATAATAGTTAGTTATTATTCTCGTGCATCCATTGTTATTCAATAATATTTCCATCCCCCAAACATAGTATCAGCTACACCTTTTATTCTATTGACCTTTATTTTAGTTTCCAACAAATAAATTAAATGCACATCAAGTTCATTGCAGAGAAGCTTTACCTCCTTCCACTACTTTGTGAGGCCATTTAGGCCTCTAATATTCCAACAAAGCATGTTAACCATCCCCTATAGGGACAATCCTATTCCCCTCTCCCCCCACATTCTGAGCATCACCAATAGACTGAACTAGTGAACTTTCCACATCCCTTATCGCCTGAAATGAATTTGCTATTTGCACCCTTTTTGTCAGGACTGTATGAGTATCTGGTGCATACCTCACAACATGATGCCCTCCCATTCCTCTTTCTCATCTGTTTGCCCTCTATCTCATTTACTCCATATTCTTGTACTTTATTTTTACCTTTTTCCTGCATCACTGGCTCCCTTTCATCCTGTTGTACAATCTTCATACTTGTGTCAACATTCACCTTCTCATTTTCCTCCTTTTTCTAAACTGGTTTTAATTTCTTACAACTATATTTCTCATGAACATATTTATGATAATTGTCACAAAAAGATGGTTTCCAATGATAGGTAAAAAAGAAGAAAAGAAGTAGAAAATAAAAAAGAGATAATTACCTACAAAAACTATTAAGGTAAATAGTTTTGGGATATGAAAAGTAAAGAAGATATGCAAGGATAAATAGTTTAATTTTTGGATATCAATGTAGTTTTCCCATTTAAGAATTTAATTGGACCCCAGGTTGTTTTTCAATAAACATTTTTTTTGTGCCGATGGTCTCTCAAAAGCACTGATCTTTAATTTCCCCCTTTAGTGGTCTTTAATTTTTACCTCTGCTATTTATTTTATGAAAATATTCAGGTCTATTTTGCAAGGCGTAGTTTCTATAATATTTTTTCTTCAAAAACTGAATCTTTGACTCGCGCGGCATAAATTATATAAAAATTAAGTTATGCTGCATAGTTTTATAGTAATTTTTAAAATTATGTTGAGTGTGAGAAATTATGCCTTATCCGACATAATTTATGAGGATGTTATGATACATGAAATTAAACGCTAAATGCTTGCCAAATATGAAATTATGCATTTTTCATATTATGTTAGAGTGTTGACAGTTATGTCTTATCCGACATAATATGTGAGTTGTGTATGATACACATGCTGAAGATAAACACTAATTATGTCGATCGAAATTTTAATTATATCACGCCAAAAATAATAAAGAACAAAAATTAAAAAAAAACTCAAATTTAAAAGGCAAAAATTAAATACCACCCCAAAATAGGGACATTTGTGGGAATGACCTTCCAATAAATTCAATTCTTAATTTTCTTGCCTCAATCAAATTTTCCAAAATCAAATTCTTTTTTCTATGCTTGGAACTTGGAAATTACGAGCTGTAAAGTAATAGAGTTTACCTAGAAATTCCTTACCGAATTTTCTTAATTAAAGTCTCAATATATCAACAATTCTTTATCCTAATCTTAAAAAAGTCAGCATCCTTCGTTTGCGTAATGGAGTTATAATTCACGGAATTAGCAGTTTTAAACACTTGAGTGAATCATGAATTGACTGATAATGATAGATGCAATAATTCTTTATGCTTACATAATCATGTTAGAGATTATGGAAAAAGATACCAAATCACTTGGCTAAATTGTTTATAGTGCTCTGAAGTTGACGAAAACAAATTTGTACCTTTGTTATTATTTTTTCTGTTTACACCAAACTACGTTTGTCAACGTACATTTCAAGTCTGTACTAATCCAGGCAGCCTCATGTTTCGAAGAGCCAGCATTATAAACTCTTAGCAGACCACTTTTGAAATGCTCATCATACTGGAATTTTCCTATACAAATAATTAACTATTAATCCTGAATCCTTTACAGGCACATAAAAAAATTGCTAGTTAAAAGGATGCATTAAGATCAAAAGTAAACAGGAAATTAAGAATCAGTACAGGATGGGGGAGAATCAAACTGTTCACCCCCTAAATTGTCTGGTGGTTCATTCCAATAACAACTACTAGCCACAGGGTCCTGGTGTAGTGTCAGCTCCCAAATTGTGCCAGCTTGTGTGCCACTGCATTTCCCTGTCTCCTTGTATGTTGGATCTCCATCTGTCATTGCCTCCATGAGAAACCTACAATCATTTGTTCATATTGATCATTGGAATGATGTTCAACGCATCTGTCTCAATTATTAGGGGATAGAGGTTCTTTGTAAAAGCTATTTCTAGTTCACGTAAACGTGTAAATATAGGAAACAATATATTCCCTATCTGTAATTAGAATATTTCCATATATTGTGTAAATATAATTATGGTAAGACTAAGATCCCTCTTTAGTATAGGCTTATGATTTTTATTGTATAAGGGATGAACATTGTACTCTATATATACATTGATATTAATGAAAGACTCCCCAAGGGAGATTAATATCATCTCACATGGTATCAAGAGCCTAAAACCTAAAACCCTAAAAATTTCTCTCCTTCTCTCGTGAGCCCCCTAAGGTTTCTCTCACCATGGCGCCACCTAATTTTGGGTTTTCATTCTTTTTTTTTTCTCTTCTCTAAATGGCTACCCCTGATTCTTCCACACTTTCTGACGAATCTACCTCCACAAATCCCACCATCAAGTCGTCACCATCTTTTCACCCCGCCCTAACTGTTTCCAACATCAAGAACCATATCCCCATCCTTCTTGATCAAGAAAACGGCCAGTACTCTCCTTGGGTTGAACTGTTTTGCAATCATGCATGTCTCTATAACGTGCTTGATCACATTGATGACATCATTCCGCGCCCTCCGGATGTTGATGATTCTACTTGGCGTCGCCTCGACGCCGGCGTCAAACAATGGATCTATGGTAGTGTCTCTCAGGATTTTCTCCTTACTATCATGAAATCTGACTCCACAGCCCTTGACCTATGGAATCGTTTGGAGGAAATTGTACAGGACAACAAGCACACTCGCGCCGTGTACTTGGAAGAACAGTTCAACAAAATACGTCTTGAAATTTTTTCTAATGTCTCTGAGTACTGCAAGCAGCTTAAACTTCTAGCGGATCAACTCTCCAACGTCGGAACACCTGTTACTGACGATAAAATGGTGCTACAACTAAAGGTGAATATGATACTTTAGCCACCATGATTCAACAGGCAGATCCGCTACCCAATTTTAACAAAGCTCGCTCACAATTGTTGCTCGAAGAAACCGGGCCGTGCTAAGGTGATGAGCACGCCAGAGTGTTAGTTGTAGACACAACCCAAGATCGACGCCACCTGACAACTCTCAACCGCGACAGGGACGCGGCGGCAGCGGTGCGCGCGCGGCGTAAGAGGCCATGGCCGTGGTGCGGTCGCGGTCGCCAGAATCAAGAAGAATAACAATAACAGGGCCGCAGAACAATGGTCGCGTGCCACAAAGATTATCCGTATAGCGCCGCGCGCCAATACAGGCCGCGACGCCTAAGCATGCAGCCGCGGCGCCTCAGCCAGAGCTCTGCGCCAAGTCCATTCCCGCATCAAAGAAATTTCTACAATCAGATTCTTACCCGGCTTGAGCCAGACCACCCACCGCAATGTGCCCACTTCATGCAAGGTCAGGTCCCGCAGCCCTCCTCCGGCATGACACCCACTGAGTTGGGTCAGGCGTTCAGCACACTCTCTATGCAACAGCCTAACAATACTTGGTACATGGACTCATACGTCACATCTCACGTCACCCAGTCTGCAGGTACTATTCCTAAACTGTTTAGTTTAAAGCATCATCATTATGTTACAGTTGATAGTGGAAAACGCATTCCAGTTAAAGGTTATGGTACCTCATATACACAACCTCCTCATCCATCCTTCTCCCTCAAAAACACCATATATGTCTCACACATGATTAAGAACCTCATATATGTTCGTCAATTTACTCGTAATAATTCTGTCTCTGTGGATTTTGACCCTTTTGGTTTTACTGTGAAGGATCTTCATACGGGACACCTCTTACGAGATGAAATAGCACGGGGAATCTTTATCCATTCATTTCCACCCCCGCTGCCAGATATTGCTCTCCCATCTCTCTAGCGGCTATTTCTTCCTCAACATGGCATAATAGGCTTGGTCACCCAGGAACCCCAGTTTTTAATTTTCTTAGAGGCAACAATTTAATTGCTTGTAATGGGAAACTTGCCCAAAATTGTGTTTCTTGCTCTTTAGGCAAACATATTCGTCTTCCGTTTAAATCATCTACTAGTGTTACCTTTGCTCCATTTGATATTATACATGCCGATTTATGGACGTCTCTTATCTCTAGTTCTCTCGGTCATAAATATTATCTTGTGTTGCTTGATGATTTTTCACACTATGTTTGATTATACCCTCTTAAATTTAAATCGGAAGTGTTTGCCAAATTTTTTGAGTTTCGCAAGTTCATTCAAACACAATTTGAAAAAGACATAAAATCATTTCAGTGCGATAATGGTCGTGAATTCAATAACTCTATGTTTCACCGCTTTTGTACCAATAATGGCATGATTTTTCATTTCTCCTGCCCTCACACCTCACCACAAAATGGTAAAGCTGAAAGAATCATACACATCATTAACAACATGATTCACACCCTATTGATTCATGTCTCCCTCCCTCCATCATTCAGGGTCTATGCTGCTAAAATATCAGAATACGTTCTAAATATTCTCCCTACTAGAACTTTTCACAATATGACCCCTACCGAAATCCTCTACCATAGAGTCCCCTCCTATGATCATCTACGGATTTTTAGTTGTCTGTGTTATCCCAACCTTAGCTCTACCGCCCCTCACAAGCTCGCTCCTAGGTCCACTCCATGTGTCTTCCTAGGATTCCCGCTGAACCATATGGGCTATATATGCTATGACTTGTCCACTCGTCAAATCCACATCTCTCGTCACGTCACATTCGACGAGACCACATTCCCGTCTTCGAATCTTCAAAAAATCCAAAAATCGGATTACTCATTACTTGACGAGCCTGCCATCTCTCACATCCTCCTCGAACAACTCGCTTCTTCTGTCTCGTCCTCAGCGCCGCGGCCCTGCATTGAGGTGCCACGGCGCCAAAATTCCTGCGAGTCGGCACCACGGCCCTGCACAGAGGAGCCGCAATGCCAAATGTCCAGAGAAGACTATCTGCCCAGCGCCACGGCTCCTGCTCCCGACGCCGCGACGCCTTCGACGGATTCTCCTCACCCTCTCCTTGTCCGACTTTATCCCCGTCTCAGACCCCACTCAGCCACCCACTGTCCCTACTCATTCAATGAAAACTCGTTCAAATCATGAAATCTTCAAATCCAAAATCCATTTCAACTTGTCTGCCTAAACCATCTCTCCACTTCTAAAGAACCCAAAATTGGCCAAACAAGACTCTAATTGGAATGCAGCTATGTATGAGGAATTCAATGCTTTGACTAAACATCACACGTGAGATCTAGTACCTAGACCTGAGGGGGTGAATGTAATTCGCTGTATGTGGATTTTTCGTCACAAGTTCAGAGACAATGGGGATCTTGAGAGGTATAAGGTCCGTCTTGTGGCTAATGACACAAATCAGCAGGAGGGCATTGATTGTGGAGAGACCTTCAGCCCGGTTGTCAAACCGGATACCATTCGCACAGTTTTGAGCATTGCCATGGGCAAACACTGGCCGATCCATCAACTTGATGTGAAGAATGCATTCTTACATGGAGACCTGAGAGAAACAGTGTTTATGCATCAGCTGTTACACCCCGTAAATTCTAGAAGTTAAGATAAGAACATATCAAGGATTATAAGATTGAAAGTTGAAAGATAAGTTGGCAAACATGTGTTGGACGGATTTGAGTTTACCTTGGAGTGTTGTACCCCAGTTGTTAAGAATTGTAAGGTGTTTTAAAAGCCTAGTGTGTAGTCCGTTAAATCTAGATCCCAACGCAACAAACCGTTCGTCGATAGGACATCGGAGTCAAAAGTTATGGAAGTTACAAGTTAGGTGCGCAATCGGCAGCGATTTTCGGTGAAGTGCAGCGGCCGAATCTGGCCGCAGCGCGGTTGTTCTGGGGTCCGGGGTTTCAGCGCCCGCTGAATGCGAGGCGCCGGAATGCTGGAACTTTTCTCGGAAGTGGCAGCGCCGCGGCCCTGCCTCCGGCACCGCGGCGCCAAGGCGGGTTTTTTCGCGATAAAGGGCTGAAAACAGGGGATATTTTGTTTTAAAACCTATGGGAGGGTGACAAGTGTCCCTCCCATCATTTTTTACCAGAGAAGGGTCCTATATTAGGGCCAAGACTTGGAAGACTTGGCCATTCCATTTCAAAACCCTTCCATGGAAACCCTCTCCCTTCTCTCTAGATTTTTGAAGAGAACCTAGCCTAAGAGGATATTGTTGGAGCGGCGGCAAGAAGGAAAAGTGTGGGTAAACTTGTGGGGAGCGCTGGTGGACGAGTTTGACGGATAAGAGGTGGAAGAAAAAGGGGCTTTTGTGGGCTATTCCTTAAGGTAAAAGTTTCCCCTTTCTCTTGGTTATGAGCCTAAGGCTGTTATATTTTAGTAGTATAGATGTGAGCCTGAGGCTGTTATATTTTAGTAGTTTAGAATTGAGCCTGAGGCTGTTTTATTTGAATAGATTTGGATCTTGTTGTCTTGTTGAAGATGTCTAGGGCTAGATATCATGTTAGACCTAAGAACTTGGATTGGAAAGAATTGAAAGGGATTTGGGAAATTGGTTATATTGTTGGCCAAGAATGGCATGGGAAGTATTGGTTTTGTTTTATATTATTGAGGGGCAGAATTTTACGCGTCATGTAAAGGCGTGTAATCCCCTTTGTGGTTAGCTGAATTGTGTGCCTTAAATGTGGCGTTGGTTATTGAAATTCGGCCGTGAAAGAGGTGGCAAAGTTAGTAGAAACAAAGGAAGTGCCGTCCAAATTACCGTAGAATGTAGGGACCTTGCACTTAGTTATTCTACGTTCGAAGCTAGAGATTGATAGACGTTTTATGACCCTTATAAGATTGAAGTACTACGGTAGCATATTCTACTTAAGGGGGAAAGGTACCGTGGAGCATTTTGCTTATTGTCGACAATCGTCGCGAGGTATGTGATTCTTCCTATCCTCTTCAGCATGACTATTTGTAAAATATATAGTGCGGTGGACGCACGTGTGTTAAAGGAATTTGATTTCCCTTTTGTGTCTTGACTTGATATGAAGTGTTAAGGGCTTCATTGTGTGGAAATAGTAGTAAAGTCTTATCCGTTAATGCTGTACTTGTGGTTAAAAGAATGAGCCCTATTGGTCTCATAAATGTTTATAGTGGTAATTGGTTGGTTTAAAACATAAAGTGTTATAACGGCTTTATGGGAAGTTTGTTATAACCACTTTATGTAGGTAAAAGAATGGTTTGTGATTTTCAAAAGATAAGAGACTTGACTCATAACTGACCTAATCGGTGTTGAAAAGTATAAAACCTCATTCGTGAGAAATGAATACTTGGTTTTTAAAAGAGTAATGTTACATAAATTTCGGAAATGGAAATAAGAATCGAACGAGCCAATGCAGCGTTAATAAAGGAAAAAGTAATGACAATTAATTATATTAAAACCAGTAGAAACCTCCATCTGCATAGAAGCTAAGATAAGACAAAATTGTATTACATTTCCTAGATCATGGCTGCTCGAATAAGAATTATTGAAATCAAGTTCTGATTTTCCTAAAAGTTTCAAAGTAAGGAACTCGATTTCTAAAAGAAAAGAGATTTAAGAATTGAAAGTGTTTTGGTTTAAAAGAAAGGCATGGTTCTGTCTTGACTTGTCCTAAAACATAAAGTGTTATAATAGCTTTATGGGAAGTTAATTATAACGACTTGATGAAAATAAAGAAATGGTTTCATTATTAGATTTAAAATGGTAACTTGATTTTGGGAAAAAGGAAGTAACTCGTTTTCAAATATTGAACTCCTTGCGATGGAAAAACATAAGTGACTTGTTTATAAAAGGTAGGAGTACCTTGATCTTTAAGGGGTTAAATACTTGGGTTTTAAATGGTATACTTGACGTTGTGTTAAGAAGTAATTATAGTACCTTGAGTTGTGTGTAACTGGCCTATGTGTCACGACCCGTTCCGGGGCCCGTGACTGGTGCCTTACCGGGGCACCCAAGTAGTCATACATCAGAGTAACCAGCGGAATATAAAACAAGACAGGAAACAGTTTATAAAATAAGACACAGTTTATCTGAAGAAAAGCTTGCCTTTCGGCATAATATAAATAACTCAAGTTTTGCAGTTACATCCCAACTGTATAATAGTACTACGCACCTCTGGAAGTGAACAACTATGGCGGACGGGGCCCGCCATACCGACAGCACAAAACTATCTACAATCTGAGATCATACCAAAGTAGAGCCTCCGAGAAGATGGAGCTCTCACGACACGCAAAGATCCTAAGGATGTGGATCTAGCACTGCTTGCCGCCTGCGGCATGAACGCACTCAAGGAGGTCGAGACAACAGTACCAAGTATGTGAAACTATAAAGTACTTAAATGAAATCGAGTATTCAAAACCTTTTCACAAATACAATCGGTTCAATTGCATAGTACATCACAAAACAACAAAGAATAGGAAAAGCGAATGTGTCTAATTCTAGGCGCGAATGATCGAAGCAAGGCAATCGCCCATAGTATCATTCTGCGTGCCTAGCCTCGACTTCCGCAGCCGCATAGGTCCCACAGCACCGCATGAGATATTTCGCGTCGGGGCAGCTAACCCGGCGATCCGCCTAGGCTCCCGCAGCGCATAACCTCAAAAGACCGCGTAGTCTCAGCGGACCGCATAGGAATCCCCGCGTCAAAGCTAAACGCCGGAATGATCAATCCGAGCATACCGCTGCTCGCATAGTCTCACAGACCGCGATAGCCGTATAGACCGCGTCGAGGCAAGCCTCGTATAACGATCGAGGGTAGGTGATACAATAACGATAAATGGACTTACCGATTAGCGTAAGCCGTGAGAATGACCACTTTACAAGATTACAAGACACTAACATGTAGCATCATAACATGTCTACTTATCAAACAATCTTACTACACTTACAGAAATCAATACAAGGCTTTTATAAACAAACAAGTAAATATTCCTTTTATCTTTCTTAAGTTGTTATACCTAACTTCCCACAAAGCTAGTATAACTCTTAAGCTTTTGTTTTAAAACCAAGTATTTATCTTCATTAAAAATGATTCGAGATTCTTTGAAATGTTTTCATTCTTTGTTATTCAAAGCTTAGTGAGGCATTACCATAAGTATTATTCAGCTTAAGTCAAAGACATTGCCGTAGTTATTATTCGATTAACACGTATGCGTCACCGCACTATATATTGTAAAATATCATGCTTTAGGAAGAATCACATACCTTCTCATAAAACCACCGCCAAGTCAATATGTCACAGTGAGAGTCACCATAATAGTCACAGATATCTATCAAAGATCGCTCGAGGTCATTCTAAACAGGGGTTCATAATTCTACGGAAAGTCGGGCAAAGACAACCCTACGGTGAGCTATGTAAGTCTCATGAAACAAATCCTATGTGTACAGATTCAATTATTCTTCTTTAAACCCTTCTACTGTGATAATTCAATTCTATTCGTGATATTCTTCTAAGTATCTAATACTTATTCTAATACTACAACAAAGTAAGTATTCTCTAATTCAAAGAGGGTTAGGATTAGTTACCTCGGTAAGCCCAATAATATCCTAGATAAAGTCGCTGAGCAAGGTTTAGCTCTAAGTTGTACGCTCAGAGCTCAAGAAACCTTAGAAGTTCTTCACAACTTCTACTAAGGACTAAGGGATTTGGGCTAGGTATTTTGGGCATTATAACGGTACTAGAAGACAACTTTTCTACCAAGGGAGGGGTAGATTTCGCTAGCTAGTGGGTAGGCCTCGGCCAAGCTTCTCGAGGAGGGGTGTTGGACGATTTGCTAACAAAGGGAGAGAGAGGATTTTTAGACTTGAAAGCTTTTGTGGATGAAGAACTCTTCATCTCAAGAGGGTATTTATAGCTCAAGCCTTGTGCCAACCAATGGCCAAGATGAAGACAAGTGCAAGGCAAGTGTAGGGTGAGGATTTAGGCAAGTGTCCTTGGCCAACTTGCACACAAAATATCCTACCAACTCCAAGACAAAAGAAGTCAACCCAATCGGCCCTATTGCGTGTCAAGTCCACCAATTGGAGGGTGACAAGTGTCGCCTCCCGTTGGTCCAAAATGTTTCGTCTCGGAAAAATCCAAAAATACTAAATGACATAGTCGGAATTTTCTCTCTGAAAGTCGTGGAAAGCGTTTGTCGGAAAACGATTCTTTTAGTGTGTTGTGCACAAATAAAACGTCAAGGCTAACTTTAAAGCCAAACTTTTTAGACGTATACCCTTACGCATACTGCTGAAATACGGTATAACATTCTCCCCTCGCTAGAAACATTCGTCGAATGTTCCTTCTCAAGACGATTATCGAAGAAGCTTAAACAGCTAGCAAATGCCACACGGCCACAAAACAACACTTAGGCATAAATGATAATGGAAATTTACAAGTAGGAAAGTGAATTACGGAGGTGTGGGAATAGGTGAGGATACTTCTGTCTCATGTCCTCCTCGGCTTCCCACGCCATCTTCTCTCCGAGCTCGTTCCGCCACAAGACTTTGTGGAAGCCACGCCCTTCGTCCGCAGACGCCTAACGACGATCGACTATCGCTATGGGAATCTCTCATACGATAACCCCTGGCCACTGGACATCGTCAATCGGGTGTACCCTAGATGGATCCCGATACATCTCCTCGGATAGATACGTGAAACACGGATGCACGCCTCCGGATCGGACGGCAGATCCAACTCGTAGCAACCTTGCCTACCTGCGGACAATCTGAAACGCCCAACGTACCTCGGTGAGTTTCCTTCTTCCGAATCTCATCACACCGCCATGGGTGACACCTAGGAAAACCCAATCATCTACTGCGAACTCCAGATGCCGACGACGATGATCTGCATACGACTTCTGTCGACTCTGAGCTGTCAATAGTCGCTCTCGGATAAGCTTCACCTTATCCACTGCCTGCTGCACCAAATCTGGTCCCACTAGCCGCACTCGCCCACATCAAACCAACCTATAGGCGATCTGCACTTCCTCCCATACAAGGCCTCATAAGGCGCCATCTGAATACTGGAGTGGTAGCTATTATTATACGCAAACTCAACTAGAGGCAAATGATCCTCCCAACTACCACTGAAGTCAATAACACAGGCTCGCAGCATATCCTCGCAGTCCGGATAGTGCGCTCTGCTGTCGTCATGCGTGGATGAAATGCACGATCGTGCTCACTGCGTCCTAAACCTCTGGAAGGACCTCCGGAAGTTAGCGTAACGGGCTCCTGCATGCGATATGATCGAACTAGGGACTCCATGCGATCGACGATCTCTCGGATGTAAAGTCCGCATAATCCTCGGTAGAAAGTCGCCCTAACGGGAAGAAAGTGGGCTGATTTCACACTGTCGACGATAACCCATATAGAATCATGTCTCCTCCGAGTGCGAGGTAATCCCGTGATGAAGTCCATGTTGATTACCTCCCACTTCGTGTCGGGATCTCAATAAAT
The DNA here is from genome assembly GCA_029844215.1 of Przewalskia tangutica. NCBI lineage: Eukaryota > Viridiplantae > Streptophyta > Magnoliopsida > Solanales > Solanaceae > Przewalskia > Przewalskia tangutica. Next base: position 21,096,547 of record CM056731.1, on the reverse strand, counting down.
GCAGTAACAAACCACGTGCCTCGTGCTCTACCTTCACTGCCGACAACACGGGCGAGCTACGAACTCGCAACGTCCTCTTCAAGCCATCCCACCAATACACGGATCTAAGGTCGTGGTACATCTTGGTCGACCGGATGGATAGAGTAACGCGCTGTGTGCTTCCCAAGAACCTGCCAAGTCCTCAAACATCCGAACACACGATGCGCCCTCAAACCTTAGCACCCCATCAAGTGCTACCTCAAAGGACCGCTTGCCTCACGAAGAGTCAGATCACGATATTGAATCAAAGCCGATCCTCGAATCGTTGCCTCTTCACCTCGCCGGCGATGGAAGACTCGGCAACCTCACGAACTCTAACCCATCGCTATCGTAATCAATCAAACGGACACAAGGCTCGCTAATCGATACAAATCACGAACCATGTCCTCCTCTCTAGTCAGTACATCCGATAGGCTCCCATCGACCTACGACTAAGAGCATCCGCCTAACATTCGCCTTCCCGGTGGTACAGATATCAACATCGTAATCCTTAAGCAACTCTAACCACCGCCTCGCCGTAAGTTCGGCTCCCTGCCGTGAAGATATCTTGGAGGCTCTTGTGGTCCGTATAAATATCCACGTGAACCCCATACAAATAGTGCCTCCGCATCTTCAAAGCGTGAATTACGGTGCTAACTCCAAATCATGGGTGGGGTAGTTCCTCCGTGTTTCTTGGTACCGGGATGCATATGCTATAACCCCGCCATGCTGCATCAACACACATCCCAACCCGATGTCCGACGATCACAATACACGACATAACCGCGGACCCTCGGAAGAGTAAGAACGGGGCGGTCGTCGATCTCTCTTTCAAAGAATCGAAACCACGCCACAAGCATCACCATCAAACTTGGCGCCTTCCGAGTCACCTAGTCAATGGTGCGAGAGATAGAAGCAAACTTCTCCACGAACCGATAATATCCTGCAAGGCCCGAAATGCGAACCTCGCCGGAGTAGTAGGTCAGGCCAAGTCCCGATCGCCGATCTTGGCGTATCCACTCGAATGCCATCACCCGACAATATGCCCAAGAAACGCCATCAAGTCAACCAAAACTCACATTTGGAAAACTTGGCGTATAACTGCTGGTCTGGAGAATCACACGGCCTGATCGCCGAAATGCTCGCGTACTCGCTCTGGCGAGAATAAACCAAGATATCATCAATGAACACTATCACAACGTGTCCAAAAATGGTTTGAACACTCGGTTCATCAAATCCATGAATACCCGGAGCATTGGTCACCCAAAGACATGACCTCGAACTCATAATGCCGTCTGGGTCTGAATGCGATCTAGGGACATCCACCTCTCGACTTCGCACTGATGATAGCCCGATCGCAGATCAATCTTGGAGAAACATCTCGCACCCTGTAGCTGGTCGAACAAATCATCAATCACAGGAAGGGTATTCGTTCTTAATGGTCACCTTGTTCACCGCAGAATCAACACACATGCGTAGCGGCGTCCGCCCTTCTTCTTCACGAACAATACCGCGCTCCCGGGGAGAAACACTAGGCCTAATGAAGCCCTTCTCCAAAGAAATCCCTCGGTGGTCCTTCAACTCTCTCAACTCGGCGGTGCCATTCTACGTATGGCGGAATGGAAATAGGCGAGTATCCGCAATACATCTATACAAAACTCGATCTCCTCTCGGGAGGATACCGGAGGTCATCCGGGAACACGTCTGGGAACTCGACTACGGAATCGATCAAAATCTGTACCGCAGCCTCGATATCAAACACTCGAACTAGATGGTAGATGTACCGCCGCACCATCTTCCTAGCCTTGAGGTAGGAAATAAACCTACCCGCCGGCGTCCGTGCTCCTCCCACTCAACAACCGGCTCGCAGAAACTGGAACCGTGCTACTCTCTCTCTGCGGTCTACATTGGCGTAGCAAGAAGCTAGCCAATCCATCCCATGATCACGCTAAAGTCAATCATCTCCAACTCTATCAAGTCGGCTAGGTCCGACGACGTAAATAGTCACAGACAAGCTCTATACCCGCCGAGCTACCACCGAATCACCCATGGCGTAGCTACCTCGAAAGTCTATGGACTCGTGCTCTATCCTATTCTACTAGCAACAAGGGGAGATATATAGGGCGAGTAGAACCGGATCTATCAAAGCATACACATCAAACCCGAATCGATAAGGTACGCGGCGACATCGGTGAGGCCTCCGATCTGTCGGTGGACAAAGCATAAATGCGGTTCGAGGACCGCTAGAATCGGACTGCGCCCACGACCTCTGCCGCGACCGCTGATCCATGTGTACCTTGCCTCGGGCGAGTAATGCTGTCGAGGATGAAGAAGCGGCAACGCACCGTAGCCGAGCCCTACCACCGCGCCGCCGGTCGGACAAACTCGCAAAGTGACCTGCCGCCACAAGTATAGCAAGCTCGAGTCGGCTCCTGAATGGTATCTGCCAACGGGCACCGAGCGGACCTCGAACGGTTAGCACCTCGCTACCGAAATCCAAGTCCCGGGCCACGACCGCCGACCGCTCTGGTGGCCTTTGAAAATGAGGTAGGGCGCTCTGCGGCCATTGTGGTGCAAATCCGACTTGGCGATGCCGCCCACCCGAGGACCACTAAAAGAACCGGCCGTCTTGGCCTTCGCCTGCTGATATCGCTACTGCGTGGTCTCTACGCCTCACATCCTAGCGCATGAGCTGCATCCGGTAATGTCCATGCTCGGTGAAGGGACACACCCGCACAAGACTTCGGCCATGTAATCATCGAGCCCAGTGACATAGCGATGCACGGTCCTCCATATCTGCTACGGTGCGAGGACATATCGAGCCAAAGAATCAAACTCGACATTGTACTCCCTGGCATGCGTCCTCCTGTCTCGGCAAGAATCTATCGGCTCGGGCCCTCGCCATGCGGAGGCGAAGTGTGTGAGAAAAGCCTCAAAACTCCTCCCACTCTGCTGGAGTGCATGCTCTCCGGAAAGCTCCCATGAATCAAACCAATCGATTGCGGTATCACGCGGCCGATCTGACCGAATGTCACAACCTCGGTCTCAAGCCACGATCACGCGTAATCCTCTGCGGTGACGGATGAACTCCTGCGGATCATCCTCCGCCTCGACCGTAAAACTCGGAGGCTACAACTAAGGAAATCCGTAGCCTCAAACTATTCGCCTCGTGTACCACGGGTCTGGCCGAGCTGGAGGCTAATCGCGTCCAGCCTCTCTCCGTGACGGGCCTGACTTTAGCCAAAAGTCGGGCCATCTCCTTGTACCTAACTCCTCCGCCTGTGGGACGGGAGGTGTGGGTACTGTGGTCTCTGGGGCGGCGGCGTCATAGAACTCGCCGTCTCGGTATAGATCGGGCACGAGCCTCGTAACTCTGGGTGTCTGCTAGCGCCTCCTCGCCTTGCCGCCACGGGCGGGTTGCCTTACGTGGAGGCATAATCATTACAGAAAGGAATTCGTTAGAGGTCCAACCTATAACACACTCTAAAGCACGATCTCGTAATGAGAAGAATGAAACCAATCCTAAATATCCTATAGCCTCTCGATTATTGGTGTGGTGCACACCGATAATCAAGACTACTAGATACGATGCAGTAGACACTTTCCGAGGATTAATCGCTCGATACCACTTTTTGTCACGACCCGTTCGGGGCGTGATCGTGCCTTCTGCCGGCACCCAGTAGTCATACATCGAGTAACCAATGAATATAAAACAAGACAGAAAGCTTTATAAAATAAGACACGGTTTATCCAAGAAAAGCTTGCCTTTCGGCATAATATAAATAACTCAAGTTTTGCGATTCATCCCAGTATAATAGTACTACAGACCTCTAAGGAAGTGAACAACTATGGCGGGACAGGGCGCCATACCTGGCTATAAAACTATCTACAATACAGGAGATCATACCCAAAAGTAGAGCCTCGGAGAAGATGGAGCTCACGACACCAACGCAAAGATCCTAAGGATGTGGATCTAGCACTGCCTTGCCCACCTGCGGCATGAGCGGCCCGAAGGAGTCGATAACAGTACCAAGTATGTGAAACTATAAAGTACTTAAATGAAATCGAGTATTCAAAACCTTTTCACAAATACAATCGGTTCAATTGCACATAGTGCACATCACAAACAACAACAAGAATAGGAAAATCAGTAGTGTCTAATTCTAGGCGCGAATGATCGAAGCAAGGCGATCGCCCATAGTATCATTCCGCGTGCCTAGCCCTCGACTTCCGCGGCCGCATAGGTCCTGCACGCACCGCGTGAGATATTTCTCGCGTCGGGGCCAACCCCGGCGTCCGCCTAGGCTCCGCGGCCGCATAGCCTCAAAAGACCGCGTAGTCTCAACAGACGCATAGAATCCCGCGTCAAAGCTAAACGCCGGAATGATCAATCCGAGCATACCGCTGCTCGCATAGTCTCGCAGACGCGTATAGCCGTATAGACCCGCGTCATGGCAAGCCCTCGTATAATCGAGGGTAGGTGATACAATAACGATACAATGGACTTACCGATTAGCAACGTAAGCCAAAGAATAATGACCCTTACACAGCGATTACAAGACACTAACACAGTAGCATCATAACATGTCTACTTATCAAACAATCTTACTACACTTAACAGAAATCACTACAAGGCTTTTATAAACCAACAAGTAAACAGTTACTTTTTATCTTTCTTAAGTTGTTATACCTAACTTCCCACAAAGCTAGTATAACTCTTAAGCTTTTGTTTTAAAAACCAAGTATTTATCTTACGTTAAAAATGATCAAGATTCTTTTGAAATGTTTTGATTCTTTGTTATTCAGCTTAAGCGTGAGGCATTACCATAAGTATTATTCAGCTTAAGTCAAAGACATTGCCGTAGTTATTATTCGATTAACACGTATGCGTCTACCGTACTATATATTGTAAAATATCATGCTTTAGGAAGAATCACATACCTTACCGTGAAAACCACACCGCCAGTTGAATATGTCGCGCAGAGAGTCACCTATAATAGTCACAGATATCTATCAAAGATCGCTCGAGGTCATTCTAAACAGGGGTTCATAATTCTACTGGAAAGTCGGGCAGCACAACCCTACCCGGTGAGCTATGTAAGTTCATCAGAAAACAAATCCTATGTGAGTCTGATTCAATTATTCTTCTTTAAACCCCTACTGTGATAACAGCTCAATTCTATTCGTGATATTCTTCTAAGTATCTAATACTTATTCTAATACTACAACAGTAAGTATTCTCTAATTCAAAAGAGGTTAGGATTAGTTACCTCGGTAAGCCCAATAATATCCTAGATAAAGTCGCGCTGAGCAAGGTTTAGCTCTAAGTTGTATGCGCTCAGTAGCTCCAGAAACCTTAGAAGTTCTTCACAACTTCTACTAAGGACTAAGGGATTTGGGCTAGGTATTTTGGGCATTATAACGGTACTAGAAGACAACTTTTCTACCAAGGGAGGGGGGGTAGATTTCGGCTAGCTAGGGGGTAGGCCCTCGCCAAGCTTCTCGAGGGAGGGTGTTGGACGATTTGCTAACAAAGGAGAAGAGAGGATTTTAGACTTGAAAGCTTTTGTGGATGAAGAACTCTTCATCTCAAGAGGGTATTTATAGCTCAAGCCTCGCCAACCAATGGCCAAGATGAAGACAAGTGCAAGGCAAGTGTAGGTGAGGATTTAGGCAAGTGTCCTCGCCAACTTGCACACAAAATATCCTACCAACTCCAAGACAAAAGAAGCCAACCCAATCGGCCCTATTGCCGTGTCAAGTCCACCAATTGGAGGGTGACAAGTGTCGCCCTCCCGTTGGTCCAAAATGTTTCGTCTCTCGGAAAAATCCGCAAAAATACTAAATGACATAGTCGGAATTTTCTCTACGAAAGCTGTGGAAACGTTTCGTCGGAAAACGATTCTTTTAGTGTGTTGTGCACAAATAAAACGTCCAAGGCTAACTTTAAAGCCAAACTTTTTGTACGTATACCCTTACGTACATACTCTGGAAATACGGGGTATAACACTATGCTTGTTGTGATAGCCTTGTTGTGCAAGTGTTTGGTTGTGTGCTACCGAGTCTCTCGATGAGGCCGCTTATCCGGTTGATTGGGCATACCGACACGTTGGGTAGCCCACGGTATGTTCCCATTAGGAGTGTTATCCGTTACTTGTTTGGACATACCGACACGTTGGGTAGCCCACGTACGCGTCCACTGAGTATTGTTTTGTTAGTTGTTTGGACATACCGACACGTTGGGTTTCCCACGTATGCTCACGAGGATTGTTATCTTGTTGACTCTTTCGGGCATACCGACACGTTGGATGGTCCACGTATGGGCCCACTAGGATGGTTCCATGGCCATGCTTATACCGAGGTGAGACGCCGTACGTGGCCATCAGGCGGGTTAAATTCCCGAGTTGTATTTGAGTGATGACTTTACGGCGTGAGTCCTCGACTTGACACGATCAGGTGTTGTATCGTAGTTTGGTTATCATACATGTCTCCGCTTGTATAGACTATTATGATTTCATTTACGATTTTACGCTTCACATACTTGGTACTGTTGTATCGACCTCCTTGGCCGCGCTCATGCCGCAGTTGAGGTATATAGCTTGGCCGATCCGCATTCTTAGGATCGCTGTTCGGTTCTGAAAGCTCCATATCTCCTAAGCTTGTCCTGTGGTACGGTTTTCTGAAGTAGTAGACTTTTGTATATTCAGGGGCATGGCGGGGCCCTGTCCCGTCATTATGGTTTTAAAATTCTTAGAGGTCTGTAGACCGCAAGTGGCGAGTTTGTAAGGATGAATCGCTCAAGTTTTAGTTTATGTACAAAAAGGTAACCGGGTTAGCTTTGCTTTCTTATTTCACGCTTTCTTTCATGAGTTTCTATTTCACCGGTTTTCTCGATGTTGTATCACCAGGGTGCGGTAAGGCACCGATCACGCCCGGTCGGTCGTGACATCACCGCCTGGGTTCACCCATCCAAAGCTTTCACTATGTGTCGCTCTCAGAATCACTATATGGCCTGAAACAGGCCCCCCGTGCGTGGTATGATCGCTTTGACAGGTATATCTTGCAGATTGGGTTTGTATGCAGCATGAGTGATGCATCACTCTTCATTTTTCATCGAGGTAATAGCACTGCTTACTTATTAATATACGTGGATGATATTGTTCTGACTGTCTCCTCAAATAGATTGAAAAATGAGATTATTGTCTTGCTTAAGTCTGAATTTGCAATGACTGATTTGAAAAAGCTGAGTTATTTCTTGGGGATATCAGTGAACAGGTCTGACAATCACATGTTCTTGTGTCAGCGTAAGTATGCAGAGGAGATAGTGTACAGGGCTAAGATGGCGAATTACAAAGTTATGTCTACTCCAGTCGATTCTGAATCTAAGGTCAGTGCTATGGATGGTGCTCCAGTCTCCGATCCTACTATGTATAGGAGCCTTGCAGGTGCACTTAAGTATCTCACATTTACCAGGCCAGACATTGCTTATGCTGTTCAGTAGGTATGCTTATTCATGCATGCCCCCATGGAGTCTCACTTCACTGCTCTTAAGCGTATCATTCGATACATTAAGGGCATTCTTGATTATGGTTTGCACTTATACCCATCTGCGTCAAACAGGTTGCTCTCATATACGGATGCAGATTGGGCAGAGTGTCCGGAGGCACGACGCTCCACCTCAGGCTTTTGTGTTTTCTTAAGGGATAATCTGATTTTTTGGTCTGCCAAACGACATGCTACCCTATCTAGATCCAGTGTCGAGACTGAGTACAGAGGCGCTTCAAATGTAGTAGCTGTAAAGTCCCAAAAAAATATAAAAAAAATAATAACAATTTAAAAAAAAAAGAAACAGAATAATATCAGAAAAGAAAAAAAAACTGCATTTCCCCCCCTTAAACTAACCCCTCCTCAACCCCTTCTTCCACTCTCTCCACTCCCTCAACTTCCCCCACTCTCACAACACACACACACCTATATTTAATAAACACACACATGTACTTTTATACACAATTATACAAACACATCAAAGAGGGGCAGAAATAGAAAGCCAAAAGAAATCTGGAAGAAAGGAGTGTTAGCAAAAAGAGTTTGAGATTTTCATCCACAATCACGAAGCAACAAAGGTGAGTTTTTCTCACTCAAATTTCTTAGTGAAATCCTGTATTTTAAGTTTTGTACATGTTAGAATATAATGTTGGTGTTAAAAGAAAAATTATGAATTTAGATTTCTTAAACAACTAGTTCGGGACATGAACGTTACAAACTGTTTTTCGGAGTTATACTTGTTTTAATTAGACGAAATTTGGTATGATTGTAAATCACTTTGTTACGAATAGATTGAACTAAATAAGAGATAAAACGGACTTAAGGTTTAAGAGTTATCATAGTTCAAACTTTCTGCCACAGATTTGGACGAAATCTGAGAGCAAGTAGAATTATTAACTGTTTTTCCCGAGTTTCACTTGTTAGAATTAGATGAAATTTGGTATGGTTGTAAATAAATTTGTTATGAACAGATTGAACTAAAGAAGAGGTAGAATGGACTTACGGTTTAGAAGTTATCGTATTTTAAAATTTCTGCGCCGGATCGGTTGAAAGTCCGTAAAGCAGTAGGTAAAATGGTAAAACTGTAGCAATTGATATAGAATATGAAATGTTGATTCAAATGAAAGTCCTAGATTTGTCGTTTATCGTCAGTTTGAGAATTTACGGGGCTTGGTCCGACTTACGGATAAGAAGTTATGACTGTTTTAAGATCGTGTATCGTTCTGATAATAAATTCGGCAAACAGTTCTTAATGTATTTGTTAAAACTGAAAAACTGAATGTTTCGGTGGGGAATTTAAAATTTTGTGTTGCATAAAAGTTCTAGGTTATTCTGTTCTCGACAGTTTGAGACTTTGCGTACATAAATCCGACTTACGGTTTGAGAGTTGTAACCTATACAAGTGGGAAGGGCGAAATATTGAAAGAAGGAAATATTAATTGAGTCTTTTGAACATATAACACATACAAAACAAATATGTAAATGCATTTGTAAATGCATCGGATCGGGTTGCACGCCGCAACAAAACGTAAAGTGAATACGTGTTCACAAATACGTAAATATAATGGATCGGGTTGCACGCCGCAACAAAACGTAAAGTGAATACGCGTTCACAAATACGTAAACATAATGGATCGGGTTGCACGCCGCAACAAAACGTAAAGTGAATACGCGTTCACAAATACGTAAACATAATGGATCGGGTTGCACGCCGCAACAAAACGTAAAGTGGATACGCCTTCACAAATACGTAAACATAATGGATCGGGTTGCACGCCGCAACAGATATGTAAATGCATTTGTAAATGTATCGGATCGGGTTGCACGCCGCAACAAATATGTAAATGCATTTGTAAACGCATCGGATCGGGTTGCACGCCGCAACAAATATGTAAATACAAAGGAATACCTTAATATGTAACATGAGATAAAATGTATGCTGGTTAAGCGAGACGCCTCAAACGAATTGAAAGATAATATTATTGTGTGAATACTTGATTATGATACATTGAAAATGTTGAAGTTTGTCTAATAACATGGTTATTGTGTCCTAATATGTTTGTACTTAAAATATTGTGAGATTACTTTGAATTATAGGGTGAGGTTCTCACCAAATTTCCTGATGGTAGGGCTGACTCTTTTATTTAACATATTTCAGGAAAGCGTGATAGAGGAAAAGCTCCGCAACAGGGCTAGCGATCGTCCCGCAGCCTCTTTGACCCATCAATCCATTATTTCGGATTTGGTGAAAGTTATTCTCATAAAGTATGTTTAAAGAACTAGGTTCCATTATCTCGGGGAATGCCCCACACAAGATTGTTCTTTGTAAGCTTTGAATTGCTTATTATTATATATATATTATTTTCGTACTTAAATACATGTTTAATCTAGGAAGAAAAGAAGTTAACGGTTCGCCTGGAAAATAAATAATTGTCCAGGTGTCATCACGTCTTAAGGAAAGACTTAAGAAAAGTCGGGGCGTGACAGTAGCTGAGATTTGTTGGCTCAGAAACTTACTGTTAGAATTTCAGTGTCTTTTGCGTCAGGCATCTATTGTGTACTGTAATAACATCTCTGCCATCTATTTTTCTCATAATCCGGTTCAGCATCAGCGAACCAAGCACATTGAGATAGACCTACACTTTGTTCGTGAGAAAGTTGATTTAGGCCATGTCAGAGTGTTACATGTTCCATCATCCTATCAGTATGCAGACATATTTATCAAAGGACTTCCCAGACAGTTGTTTCTTGACTTTAGATCCAGTCTCAGTATCCGGCCTCCTCCCGCTCCGACTGAGGGGGTGTGTAAACGTGTAAATATATGAAACAATATATTCCCTACCCATAATTAGAATATTTTCATATATTGTGTAAATATAATTATGGTAAGACTATGATTCCTCTTTTGTATAGGCTTATGATTCCTATTGTATAAGGGATGAACATTGTACTTTATATATACCTTGATATTAAAATGAAAGACTCTCCAAATGAGATTAATATCATCTCACAGTTCTCTTAGCAACCCCATTTTTTCTGAGTGTAGCGGGGAGCAAGGCTTAATGCTATCAGCATACCCCTCCTTCCAGTTTCCATTGGAGTCCCTAATTATGCCAGCAGTGTGTTTGTGGTGATTGTAAGCATCATTAAAGTTGAGCTTATAGAACTTTGGAGGAGGTGTAGTGTTAGATTGGGGTGGTGTAGATAATGGTGAAGTCAGTGAGGTGGTAGAATTCCACTGCAGGCACATAGAATTGGTCCACAATTCATATGGTAAAACATTTTTGTTTCTAGAGTTATCTAGAAATAGAAGATAAAATATTTCAACAAAAAAATATTAGACCACTAAAGGATTAACAAAAGAGACAATTGAGAGGTAGATCAGCGGTATTACTAATTGACATCCTAGAAGTGAAAGGTTCAATTCTCATCTCCTTTTTACTCCGAATGTCAACTTTATAATGCTCACACCAAAATTTCAGGACAGAAATCAATCAAGGTTGTCTCCGACCTATAAAAAAAGGAAAAGAAGTGTTTCTAATTTGCAGGTCTACTTTAGACATTGAGAAATTTGACACTCAATGAATGAAGAAATTTGGATAGGTGGCACTGTATTGTGCTCTCGAATTGTCACAATCAGAAGAAGAAATTAAAGAAAGTGAGGATAAGAATGACCAAGAATCTATTACTAGTTAAAACTTAAAATGGCCAAACTAAAAAAAAAAGTCATGTTGTCTCAATTTGGTATCTATTTGGACTATCATGTATCTGAAGTCAAATTGTTCAAGTAACCTCGAGAATTTATAAACTACAAAATTGACAAGTAGTACACTTCAGCAAGATATGGAATTATGCCTATATCTAGCTGTTTTACAACATCTCTAATGTTTTAATAAGTGCATGCTTTAGAGAATGCATCTACTTCCTTTCTCTTCCAAGTTCCAAACTACAAGGGATGTATTGTCAGCACAACATATTGATCTCTGTTATTTTTTAGTCAAAAGTAGTAAAACAATATCTAGCTAACAGGAAATCTAAAAGCTGAAAAATTAATGGCTGCTCATTTTTATCTTTATGAATATACACTGCATAATTCTACAAGTGACATTGAGTATAAAGCTATTCACCAGCCCTTCTGAAGAAATGTTCTATTTGCAAGCATCCTTGAGACTGTGTACTACTTGCTTTCGTGCCGGACTTGCATCTCTTTATTGATACTGCGCTCTCCTTGTCCTGCTCAGGAAGTAAGAGCAGCAAATAAACTTCTACATTCAAACATTGACCTTTTTCTAACTGTTTCAGAACAGAAAATACACTAGTTGTTTAAGATGCTCTAAACAGAAAACGAAGCACCTGCATCATACCAGAAAGGAACAATGCCATATGACCAAGCAGCAAAGGATCTAGTTATAAATGCAAAACACAAAGTACTCTCCAACAAAAGTGCAAAGACGGTTATTGGTTAGAAGTTGGAACTGATGCTATCTCAGACACTACAACAATTAGGCTCTTTCATTGTCATTCCTCTGTAGTTGAGCTCAAAATAGCTTATGCAATCATAGGCGACTGAATCATAAATTACCACCACGTAAAACTTGCATAATTGGCAAACTCAGGTCATAGGTTGAGATGCTAGAACAAAATTTGAGGGCATTCGGACTCAAACATCCAAAAAAATATGCTATGTCAATGCCTTGTAGTATACCACAAGAGTTCAATTGTGCTCTTAACCATTTTTGCGAAGAGAACAATCGGATGAAAATACGCTGCCTCAGGGTAATATGATCAACATGGTTACGTTAGATTCAGATCCAAGTGAGATTCGGACTGTGAGATGTCCAAGAATATGATTCTCCGTGATCCTATTAATATCTTTTTATAATAAAGTAGGTAGGTAGGGTCATAATGACGACCCCAAGAGTACGTCAGGATTTGTAACTATATAAGTAGCATTTCACTTGTTACTAAACTACAATATGTTCAATATCGAGTAGTAGAAATGTAAATGGATCGGTATACCTTTCAAATGATTCGAATAGTAGTGGTGATGATAGCTCAAATCATAACAGTTATTCTGATGAATCGAGTTATCTTGATAACAATGAATTCAAGATAGAAGATTTGAAACCCCACCTTACTATAGAGCGTAATGATTATTTTTATAATGTGAAATATTCAGTTCTATGAGAATATTATTGCGGGTTACGTCGGGAATGGACATATAGACAAGCCGAATCAGAACGTCTTATTTGTGACTTAGAAAATCTCAATGCTCAAATTCCAACAAGGTTCTCAATGATCATGCCTCGAACTGATCAACATTATTGCGAGGAGGATTAGAAAAGAAAATAACAGAATGCTAGCAAGACGTTGTAGATTTTACATATTAAAGTTGGCCGAAGAACAAGCATCATCAACGGGTAGAGAACTAACATATACAGAAAGAAGATATGTCTTAAGAAACCCAAAATATTACTTTCCAATGATGAACTTCTTACTACCCGTATCTTGTGTGTTGTACTTTTTCTGAAGTTTGTCCCGTAACTGCTTGGCAGTTTCAACGGTGCAATATACCGTGTATAGTGGATCGGACAAACTGTTTAGAATATAGTTCCTACACATGAAATCACTATGTTTCCATGTTTCGCGAACCATCCTCATGTCGTCAGCGACATGGTTACCTTGGCCCCCTCCCGCAAAATTATTTGGCTGAGGGTCCACGTCTTCCCCAATTAGTGGAGGATCTTCGGTTAGGAAATGTGACATTCCCATAACCGTCAGAAAAACAACATCTTTTGTTGACATCTCTTAAAGTGAGCACCCATGAACTTTTCAGGACGTTCATGGCGAAAACCAGCATGTTTTGGGGGCAGTAACGCCCCCTTGAGGAGTTTCAAAGGCATTGTGAATGCCTCCAACATGAGTATAGTTGTTGTTGACGCCTTGGGTAGGAGCAAAGGCACTATAAGTGCCCGGAGCAGCAGTGGAGGCATTGGTTGTGCCAAAGGCAGTGGCGGTGACACTTGACGTACCAAAACCAGTGGCACTTGACGTGCTAAAAGCAGTAGTTGGGAAGGCATTAGAAATGTCATGATCAGTGGTGACACTAGGAGTGCCAAAAACAGTGAAGTTAAAGGCGGGAGTAGTGGGATTGAAGGCAATGGGATTGCCTTGAGCATCGGTGGAATTTTCAGTGTTGAATTGATCTTGTCCAGTCATGTTGTTGTTGAAATAGCGAATATTATCTTAAGCTTGTGAGTAGTAATGTGTAGAACAGGAAAATAACAACAACAACTATTTGTTAGAAATCTGAAAATGATCAAATATGAGAGTTTGCTGAATCGACCAAATTCTTGATCTATCCTTAAGATAATATTGCCCCGTATATCCTTTCAACGGTTGTAATGACAACTTATCTCCCAAGATAAAACAACAATCAAACAAATGAGCAAAGGGAACTCAAGTGTTTGCTTTGGAAGAAAGATCTTTGAGTTCTTTGTGATTGCAAAAGAAGAAGACAATTTCAGAGAATTGTTGAGTGTAAGATGTCAAGTGTGTTATTTTCAAATGAGTCTTGTATCTCATTATATAGTGTGTAGATGTTGACCCTCCAAATGGCTAAGTAATGGTCATGAATGTCATGTTAATGTCTTGAATTTGGAGTTACAATTCAGTCATTACTTGACTGAATTCATGAGCAAAATAATGGAGAGTAAATACTCCAAAGTCAGCCCAAGAATCAGTTTTTAATTCACCTCCAACGGATTGAAACAATCGAGGAGTCGCGGCCCTTACTTGGAGGAGTCACGACCCTTCTCGGTTTCGTGGTGATTTCTGATTCATTTCATCTTTACACAGTATACACTTCTTCCTTCATTTACCAACGTGAAATCATTCGTCATTTGACCAATAACCGTCTATTACCTTACGTCTCAAATAATTCGTATACGTACCAATATCTCTTCCATTAAGGAAATTTTGATCTTTTGCACTACGTGTGCACGTGTGTGGAAACAAGGTTTCCTACGTGCGGGGCCCCAATTGTTCGATTCATAATTAATAGAATTTACTTTATTTCACGTTTAATAAATATTTTCAACACTATTTAAGTTTTTTCATTGACAGAGAATATTTTTTGGTGGAAAATCAGTGAGAAAATAAATAAAAAATTAGTAGTGCAACAATACAAAATATTTAAAAAGTATTTGAGAAAAAGTCCGATCAAAGAAAATATCTTTTGAATATTCAAATAGTAACTAAAACAAATAAATTAAAATAAAGGGAATAATCATTGTACGCAGGATTTAATGTGAAATAAAATTATGATTATTAATAAAACTGGATTAAAAACTACTAAAATCATGAAAATGACGATTTTTCTTAATCTTTTATCTATGTTGATGTGTGATGCAATAGGAAAGAAGGATGCTGGGCCTCAATTATCACCACCTCCTTTCTCTGCATTAAGAAAATAGGTTTAGGCCTCAAACTTAACATGGGTTTCAAAAACATGTTAGAAGCCTAAAACATTTTCCAATTTGACTAGATGTAAAATTCTCTTCCCATGGATGGGACAAGGACATATGATGAGACTGCCCAAATCCCAATGATCCACCCATGGGCCAAATGATCAACCAACATGCCTTAATATACATTTACTCTCCCTTATGTGCTTTCTTTGCTACATGACAGTCTGTATGAATATAGTCTCTTTTATTCTTAATTAGATTGAAAAAATAGTGAATATACATAATTTGTAAAAATTATTGGGTATTGATTGATGTGTCTAAATTTGAGGTATATTATCTGGATTTTCTTAATAATGTTCCCCATCAAGATTTGGTAAAACTTATCATATAGTACGTATCGTTTACTTGTTATTATTTACTAACTTGTTTTAATATTGTTAGTCAATTATATTTCAAGAATGATGACAAGCATGTTCTAATATTTTGTCATTTTTATAGTGATATGCGCATGTACACAACTCAAAAAAGTTATAATCAAAAATGAGTTTTTTCTAGAATGCTGAAAATTATTAAGGTACTTCATTTTATTCAAGCCTTTAATTGCATGTAATGTAAGTTCAAATTTGTTCAGTTAAGTAAATGTTTGGGTTAAATTTGCTTTAAGGTACCATAACAGCCTAACGGATACGGGTGTGGTTACTATATGTTGCATTTCATTAAAGACCTCATGAATGATTTATCTCTGCTGCAGAAAAATGTAAGTATGTAACATTTTTTTATTTATGTACTTGTCTATATATACTTTAATTGATCTCTATTGTGTATTATAATTGATCTAACGTGTTGAATTATATTTGAATGTTGTTACATTAAAATGGCCTAATTATGATTAGAAATTTTAATTGATCTCTATTGTGTTTAATAATACAATAAAAAAGAAGTATTTTCACATCATGAGCTTGATGAGGTCCGAATTGAGTAAGCGCACATTTTTCAAAGATTCTCCGTACTACAGAAGTTGTGCCACCTTCGTGATGGTTGGATAATATTTGTACTTTGGCCGTTGATGGAAGCATTTTGTTTGGTGACATTTTGGTAACATTTTATTTGGCTACATTTGGAAACATTTTATTTTGTAAAATAATTCGTAAATGTTTCAATATTGTGTATTAAAATGATTTGATTAATTAGTTACATTTTATTTACAATATACTTTTTTCTCACCAATTTAACTATTATTGAATTTTTTTTAAAACAATTAATTAAATTAAATTAAATATTAAATAAAAATGCGCCAAAATCAATTTTCCCGCAATTGTTATATGTTTAAATTAAATTAATTAAAATTAAAATTTATTTTAAAAAATCCGTCAAAAATAAATATTAAATTAATAAAATTCAAATATTTCACCGCCACAATTTTTAAATACTCGGGATTTTTTTTTTTTAAAAAGCGAAAAATAGTCAAAATCAACGAGCAATTACCGGGAAATAGTCAAAGTCAACGAGAATATCTGTGACGGTTTATGCCCGTCACATATTTTGTGACAATTGGTGAAACCGTCATCTATTTGTGACAGTGGCTACAATGACACTTACAGAAATCGTCATCCACTGTGTTTGCTGCTGCGGTTTGAGCAGCAAACGGTGTTCCTCTTCTCGTACCTTTGAATCCATAAGTACCAACGGAGGACCAAGAAACTACTCGACCCCTTCAGATTACAGTTTTTAACCGTCACCGTAGGTCCTTTTTCTTGTAGTGACACTAGGGTTCTGTGGAGGTGGCGGCCGAAAGCTATGGTCGGCGGTGGTGGAGATATTTTTAGGCTACTGATACCATAAATGAATATGTTCCCTTGATTGTATTCATCAATAATGTGCAATATATATAGTAGTACATGAATATTTAAACTAGGTAACTAATCAACCTAATTATAATAGGAAATATAATTCTACATAAAATATGAGATGTAATTACAATAAAAATACAATTCTACCAAATAAGTCATATATAATTAATGAAAAAATATATTCTATTACTTCGTATAAAGTACTTGTGTGGGAGAACTTATACATTCTCTCTTATATATTGTTATTCTATATTGTGTGTTACAGTTGAAATTATTTCATTCAATTCCTGATCTTTACACGAGAAATTTTCTTTATTTTGCCCTAATTAATAATAAAATCCAGTATCTTCAACTTTATAAAAAAATTCATGCAAATATTCCCCTTCATAAAACTTATGCACACGTAGCATAATGCGAATAAGATACTAAGTATGCAGGAAGCATTCTGCAGTTTCAATTACAGTGAACTTCTATTATTTTCAAATGAATTGAGTCTAAGATAAGAAATTTAATGTTGAAGAATTTGATTCTCTTTTTAAGGTGGAACTTTTCTGATAATGCGATATCGAAAAAACATTCAGTTGCATAGGATATGTGGCTTATAAAAGTAAGGGGGTGCAATTTTAATTTAAGTCAACCCCAATAATATATAAAGGGAGTAAAATTAGGATAAAAAACTGAAAAAGGATTCAGAAGAATAAATGTGTAAACAAAAAAAAAGATTGAATAACATGGATTAAAAATAATATCAGATTTGCTTTTACTGAATATGATGTTTACATTATGCCTGGCCAGTGGGCCGAGCCGGCCCGGTCCCGTCCCGTCCCGATCCCGAATAATTAAAAAAACATTAACGGTAACGGGCCTCGAACCGGAACGGGACATGATATGGTCCCGCCTGGCCCGGTCCCGCCCCAGTCCCGCCCGAAACTCAGCTAATTGCAAAAATAGTCGTTGCAATAACGATCATTTTACATTTTCGTCGTTTTACAACGGCCATTTTTTGCCTCCCCCAACCCCCCTACCCCCTTTATATTTATTTTTAACCCCTAAATTATTATATTTACACTTTAACCCAATTTTTCAACTATAAATACCTCATTTTCTCTTCTTATTTCTTACAAATCTTCCTACAATCTCTTATCTCTCTAATCTCTCAATCAATCAATCTCTATACAACATTGTCTACTACATATTCAATCTATTTATTAATTTGAGAATTGGGAATGAAGTTGACAACTAGCTTGAGGATTATCTATCGAACAAAGTTTCAATTTTCAACCTCTCGATTATACGTCGACTCTACGTCGGCGTTTGGTACATTCGTTCTCTCATTAAATTATTATTTTGTCTTTATTTCATTTAGCACATTTAATTTCATTATCTTTAAGTCTTTAACTATTTATTACCATAATTAAAATGAAAAGAGCAAAAAGTGTTTTGTGCATAGGTAATGGTAAGACTCAGGCTTCTTCTAGTAGGGCGGGTAACAATGGCAAGGGTACTTTTCTAGTATTCTTAGTACTACTCTTAGACCAGATGATTTTATTGATCCTGAACAGTTTCCTGAAATACCATATGATCTTGACGATCATGTATTTTCTCAAAATGAAGAAGACTTTGATTTAGATGTCACTCTAGATGATGATACACCCACTAATGTAGATGATGATACACCCACTAGTGAAATACCTCCTATTCCCCCTAGTATGAGACGAGGTCCGGCAAAACGACCATTAAAATCAGCTGTATGGAAATATTTTCACAGGAACGTACCGAATCAAGTAGCTATATGTAAAACTTGTAAAGCTGTTTATACTTTTAATACTGGACAAGATCATGGTGGGACGGGGGTTTAGGAAGACACCTATTGCAAAAACACAAAGTCTTGCATGCCCAATACATTATTGAAAAAGATGGTGTGCAAGCGCCCTCTCAATCGGGACAAGGTTCACATACTGTCCCGGACAAAGTACAAGGTCAAATTAACCCTATGACGGGGGAGTTGTAGGCCCTAAATACGATAAACATAAAGATAGGGAAGCACTAGCAAAATTAGTTGTTGTGGAGTGTTTGCCTTTTTCATTTCCTAAATCTCCTGGTTTTATTCATTATATTAGAGATATGTATAATCCTGCTTATAAAGGTTTTCCTAGATCAACTGTTAAGCAAGATGTATTTAAATTTGCACATGAATATCAATAATATTTATGTTATGCATTATATCATTTTAATGGCAAAGTCGCTCTAACTTCTGATATAGGTCGTAGTACTAACGACCATGATTATTTAACGGTAACTTGTCATTGGATAGATTATATATGATCTATGCAAAAACGTATTTTAGCATATAGATATATAGATAGTAGACACACTGGTGAGTTTATTTCAAAAAATATTTATTTAGTCTGCGATTATTACGGAATAACTGAAAAAGTTATGAGTATTACATTAGATAATGCATCTTCTAACAATGCTGCTATTTATGTTTTAAAAGAAATTTTAAGTCCGTCTTTTCAAAAAAAAAAAATCATATCAAACGTGCGTGTCATATTTATAACTTAGTTGTAAATGACGACCTTTCACTTTTTCAATTTATTCTTGAAAAAATACAATTTGCTATAAACTTTATTTTTAAAAATAATAGAATCCAACGGAGAAAAGATTATAAAAAAAATTATCACGATTGTGGACTATCTTATAGAAAAATTCCCGAAGAAGTACCCACTAGGTGAAATTCTTTATATGACCAACTAGTTGTTGCTTATGATTATAGAAAATCTATCACTTTAGTTTTTAACGCTCATAATCAAAATCCAACTGATATGATTGTGGATAACGATTGGGATAAAATTAAAGAACTTATTGTATTACTAAAAAAAAATCATCGAGCAACAAAAGAATTTTCTACTATATATTATCCTACTATTTCAACTATGTTGTTTTATATAGCTATAATACTTTTACTGCTTAAAGAATATATGGAAAAACATGCTTATAAGGCAGCTATTAAAAAAATGTTTATGAAAATAAAAAAATATTTTATTCCTATTCCCCCTATTTATATTATTGGTGTTGTATTAAACCCGACTATTAAAGTAGACGGTTGTAAAAGTCTTATTAAAAATATTTATAACTGTATGGACGTACTACCACCTCCAACTCCCAAAAATTTAAATGTCTCATCACCTATTGAACAAACGCTAGAAGAAGTGTTGGCTAGCGTAGAAGATGAATGCAAAAAAATATATCGGCATTACCAGCAAGAAAGTGCTAGCAACCAACCGGCTTTCACTTCAACACAACCTCTAAAAAACATGTTGTTTCTGCTACTAGTATTGAAAGCCTCAAAAATAGAATGTGTGGTGGTAGCATTGCTAATCAAATTAGCGAGTTAGATGTTTTTGTTTTGCAGGGTACTTTACCTTACCAAGCAGTTGTAAATCAAGACGGAAAGGAAGACTTGCTGAAATATTGGATGCAGAATGAAAAGACATTTCCGACACTTTCAATGATGGCCCGAGATGTTTTGAACATTCAAGCGTCATCAATCGCTTCTGAAAGCGTATTTTCTGACGGCAGATTTCAAATATGAGAGCACAAACACTCATTAGCCGGAGACAGCTTGGAGATGACAGTACTATTCAGAGATTGGATACGAGCGGAGCGAAGATACTGGCCAACCGTAGATTAACGGGTTAAGAAGACGAAAACTACAACGACATCTTATCTGAAGGCATGAGTAGCGACGTGGAACAATTTGACCAAGATATACCAATTCCAACCGAAGAACCACACGAAATTATAAAGAAACTAAGAAAAGTATTTTCAAATGGGTAATTTATTTCATTGCAATTTTAGTGTTTTTTTCTATGTCTTTTGTAAAAATTTTCAACAACAGTACACTACAATACAATGTTGTAATTCTGAATCTTGTATATTTCAATAAAATAATTAATAATATAAGAGACACAAAAACAGTCTTGGGATGTTTTGTTTACATTCTTGTTGTCTTTGTTCAATTATTTAGTTTATAAATATATATGACTATATGTTAGTATTTTTAATTTAGTGGAAATTTTTTTAAAAAAAAAAACACGTCCCGCCCGAATTCGCCCCGACCCATCGGCCCACCAAGACGGATCGACACGGATCGCCCCGCTGCATCGTCCCGCTTGGTCCGCCCCAGCCCGATCCCGCTCCTCCTCTCCTTCTCAACCCCGTTCCGACCCCGCCCATCCCGATCCCATTGGGCCCGACCCGACCCACTGGCCAGCCCTAGTTTACATTGGTGGTAGAACACCACGGTCATCAATTTAGATTAAAGATTTAAGTCGTGTATAAAGCAAACTAAAATGTAATTGTCCCCTCCAATTTATTTTATTTCATCATATTTGACTGGTTACGAAGTTTTAAATTAAAAAAAATCTTAAGTTTATAATTTTAAATATAAAGTAATATGTAATTATAAAATATTTAAATGTTATGATATTAAATATATATATTTTCTTGAGCCGAATATTTATCGGAAACAACCTCTCTTATTTTCAAGGCATGAGTATGGTCTTCGTACGCACCATCCTCTCCAGACTCCACTCGTGGAATTATATCGAATTTATTATTATTGGTGTTGACATAAATATACTTGTATATATTTGTATGATTATATAATAAATAATTATTAAAAGCTTCAAAATAAAGTGTTTTTAAATTTAAAATAAGCTACTTTTTCTAGCGTATTTCTTTTGAAAAAAACATGATAAAATAAATTAGCATAACTAGTACTTATTCTCGCTATCCTAATTTATATAACACCTTTTTTTTAAAAGAAGCATACATCTAATAGTTAAGGAGCACCGTGCACACGTTACTATCGGCTTTTTCTCAAGTTTGAAGTATAGGTGTCTAACGGACTGACCCGGTCCGGATCGGTAGCCCTCACGGCTTTAACCGGCCCGATTAGTTATCGGTCAGGTTCATCGGACCACGCCAACCGTCCGGTCGTTACGGATTCCGTGTCGGTCCGCGGTTCGGTCGAACTGTCCTACCGGTCCGGTTTTTTTTTTTTATTTAATTTCTAGTATTTATTTTCTATAATATAAACTAAATTCAATTTAAATATGTAATATAATAATATAATATATAATTTAGTTGTATATATTAAAATTGAAACTTTAAAGTTAACTTTTTATTTTATAGTTTATAACTTTATACTTTATACAGTTTATAGTTTATAACTTTATATTGTAAATTTGTAATTATACTTTTATTAATTTATTAGATTAGTAGATATAAGTTAACAAATAAGTAATAACAGATTAACAACTAAATAGATAGTAAAATTAAAATTAATGATAAGATGTAAACTTTTGAACTTTCATAACGTTTAATAAGAGTACATAATGAAGTAATAATAATTTTATTTACATATTACGATCCTTTTGCAAGTTCTTCGTAATCTATAGGTTGATTGAATTGGTTATGCTCCATAGCCTCTAAATCTGGAGTATTAATTCCAGTCCCGCCTCCGCTCCCGCCTTCCAAAATATTGCATATTTCTTCATCTTCCGGAGAATTAACGTCTCCACATCCTTGATTTCTTCTCTCTGATCTGATCAAATCCCTTAAGCAGACTAACACTTCTAATGTGCTTCCACCCAATGAGTGACGCGTGTCTCTGCTTGATCTCGTGCTTGGCTAAATGCACTTTCGTAAGCCACCGCTGAGATCGACACATTAAGAACATCCCGCCATCGCAAGTACCGGAATTGCCTTTGTTATCCCGCCACCATTGTAAAGGGTCAAAAATTTCTTCGCCTACCGCTTTTGCAAATAAAATTGCATCTCATCGCAAGACGGCTTGTGGTTGGTTGTGTTGTAAAAGTGCTCCATATGTCTAAAGATTCTTCTTCATCGTCATCATCATCAATCCTGCAGTGTAGACACGTAACTGCACCTAGAAGGAATATTAGTAGCAGAGTTGGTGTTATCATGTAATGTAGCATAATATTCATATAATGTAGTTAAATTAGTATCAAGTTTACTTATGCAATTAAATGAAGATGGAGTTTCGCTTGACCTATTTCCATATAAGTATATAAACTAAATATTAAATTATGACAATCTACTTTTTTAATAGAATGATTTAAGACTACACCAATACAATAAACATCAGGAATAGGAAAAAAATATTTTTTAAACTTTTCAAACATAATCAGAATCGCATCTTTATATTTCACATTTGATTTTAAACCATAAAGTAAATATGAAATTTCAAATATATGAGCTAAAGCATTACAAACTGTTGGGTAATAGATCCTAAAATTCAACACAGTATAAAATTTACGTAAAATTTTTAAAAGTTCACCAATTGATTTCCAATGTTCGCTTGCTAACATATACATCACGTTCTTACAATGCGCATTTGCAACATGTGTTATGGGTCTTTATACTTATAACATTCTTTTAAAAATAAATAAGTATAATTCCACCGTAATAATCTCTTCCGCATGAATTTAGGTCTCAAATTAAATTGTTTACATTTTTCTTTAAATTCTATAATTCTATTTTTCCTATTATTACCTGAATAACTCCAACAACTCTTTTGACAAGTTTTATTTCGTGAAAATAAATCAAGACCACTTTTAACAATTAAATTATAAATATGACAAGCA
Source organism: Przewalskia tangutica (assembly GCA_029844215.1). Lineage (NCBI taxonomy): Eukaryota > Viridiplantae > Streptophyta > Magnoliopsida > Solanales > Solanaceae > Przewalskia > Przewalskia tangutica. Next base: position 21,072,991 of record CM056731.1, on the reverse strand, counting down.
CAACGAACATAAAATATATCGTAGAAGTGGTGGTTGTACGCTTTAAAAGATCTACAAGAGAGTATTATTAGATGCATTATCGAATGATACACAAAGTATTTTATTATAAAGATTATATTTTGGGCATAAAATAAATAGTTTCGCTTATATATTTTCCAGATGACTTTGATCCTCGCCATACGCAAAAGCAATAATACGTTTTTCCATTCTAAAATTTTCATCAATCCAATGACAAGTAATTGTTAAATAATCATAACCGCTCAACGATGTCCAATGTCCAAGTAAAACTAACATGGCATGGAAGGTTAGCAAACAAATATTGCAAAAAATAACATAATCATTATGAAGTCTAAAAATATCATCTAGTAGTACTACGAGGAACACCTTTAAAAAGGATTATATACTCTTTGAATATATGTAATTAAATATGAAGCAAAAGAAAAAGGCAAACAACCTCCGACAATCATTTTTGCTAATTCAATGCGATCTTTTTGGATCGTACTTAGCCAACCCCCCAGTTAATGGATTAAGTTGTTGTTGACCGGGTTCTAAATTAGGGACATCATTCCATTGTGTCGTATGATCGTGTTTTATATGTCTACCTATAGTGTCCGTCCCCCCGTCACCACCCCCTGTCTTATGTTTATAAGTTCTCCCACAAATATTACATTTAACTCTATCGCATCTACAACTTTATCATAAAAGAGCCACACTTTACTCATTTTTTCTTGCTACGGTCCTGTAAAGGAGGTCTACGACTACGACTACCACTAGCGCACTCAACATCGATGTAAGGAACACTAAGAGTGTAGGTGAGGTTCTTGTTCTTGTTCTTCTTCTTCAAGTTCATCAATATCATCTAATTGAACGTTATCACATTCATTATCTTCTATTCCAAAATCTTCTTGCATTTGATCATAATCTATATTTTGATTAAATGATGAAGAACCTACAGATTTTTTACCCCTTGAACTAGATTTACGGCGCAGTCCCGACGCAATTCCCCTTAGTAAAGACATTATAAAATATTTAAATAATCAACAAATAAATATGACAATTTAATAAAATAATTAGAGAATGAAACGAGTGTACCAAACTTCGGGATTCAGAATTCAATTGAAACTCGAAGCTCGAAGTCTTGCGTCTTGCTACTTTGAATTTGAAAACTAATAATAATAATAACTTGAAAAATGATAATAAAGATGATTAAGAGAGTTGAGAGTATGAGAGATTGAGAATAAGAGAATTGAGATAAATGTTGTGTGATAAAAATGAAGAAAATGTAGAGAATTTATAGATTTTTTAAAGGGTAAAAATGTAATTAAAATAAATAAACAAACAAAACAAAAAAAAAAAAATAAAAACAGGCCAACTGGCCGAAATGACCGCTAGCAAGGCCCCCGCCCTGTGCCCTCCCATACCCACCCAGAATAATACCGCTTGGGAAAAAGTTTAATTTTTTTTTTTTTGTTACCGGCCCGTTCGACGTTAATCCAGAATGGAACCTGCTAACCAGAATGGAACCGCTTTTAGTTCTCGCCTAACCGGTCCGCCTTACCGGGTTTTTTCATAACCCGCGGGTTGGGGGCCAATCCAACCCCCAACCCGGTATGCCCTTACCGGTCCGGGCCGGTCCGGTTAAACTACCGGGTCAACCGGTCCGATTCCGGGTCAACCCGGACCGGTTGACATGTTTAGTTTGAAGTGGTCTATACCGAAGAGTGGTAGGCCACACAATATCAACAGATTTCATGCCACGTCAGCATCATATCATATACTGTTGCAAATAGTCAACCATTAGGACCTTAAAGAGCCCTTACTCGCTAGTGTTAAAGGTCAAAGGTGGGTGTAGGTGTAGCCGTCGATTCTCCCCTCTTAATGTCAATTCGATTTTCGAATTTGCTCCTCTTCCTCTTTTTCACATTTTACTCTTCGTCTATCAAAAAATATTTATTCGAATACTCATCAATAACAATAACAATAATATATTCTATATAATCATAATTCAGGGACACCCGATCCCAAGCCAAGATTGTTTAAAATATTTATTAAACGTGAAATAAAATAAATCATATTAATTATGAATCGAATAATTGGGGCCCGCACGTAGGAAACTTTGTTTCCACACACGTGCACACGTAGTGCCAATGATCAAAATTTCCTTAATGAAAGAGATGTTGGTACGTATACGAATTGTTTGAGACATAAGGTAATAGACGGTTATTGATCAAATGACGAATGATTTCACGTTGGTAAATGAAGGAAGAAGTGTATAATGTGTAAAGATGAAATGAATCAGAAATCACCACGAAATCAAGAAGGGCCGCGACTCCTCCAAGTAAGGGCCGCAACGCTTGAAGGCCCGCGGGCCGCGGCCATCTGACGCTTTCAATTCCAGAACTCACCAAATCGGGCGGTCGCGACTTAATTGACGTTCGGTTCGGTGAGCTACCGGAATCGGGCGGTCGCGCCGATTGACGCTTTCAATTCCGGAACTCACCGAATTGGCGGCCGCGACGCCCCGGCGGCCGCGACTTAATTGACATTCCGGTTCGGTGAGCTATCGATCAGCGGTCGCGCCTCTCCGCGGCCGCGACTGATCGCTTCAATCCGTTGGAGGTGCATTAAAAACTGATTCTTGGGCTGACTTTGGAGTATTTACTCTCCATTATTTTGTTCATGAATTCAGTCATTACTTGGCTGAATTGTAACTCCAAATTCAAGGCATTAACATGGCATTCATGACCATTACATAGCCATTTGGAGGGTCATTATCTACACACTATAAAATGAGACACAAAGCTCATTTGGAAGCAAACACTTGAGTTCCATTTGCTCATTTGTTTGATTGTTGTTTTATCGTGGGAGATAAGTTGTCATTACAATCGATGAAAGTATATACGGGGTAGTATTGTTTAATGATAGATCAAGAATTTGATCGACTCAGCAAACCCTCATATTTGATCATTTTCAGATTTCTAACAAATAGTTGTTGTTGTTATTTTCCCGTTCTACACATTACCACTCACAAGCTTAAGATAATATTAGTTATTTCAACAACAACATGACTGGACAAGATCAATTCAACCAATTCAACCAATTCAACACTGAAAATTCTACTGATGCTCAAGGCAATCCCATTGCCTTCAATCCCACAACTCAAGGCACAAACACTAGGGGTGGGATCGGTTCGGTTTTGGGCCGAATCCGAAATAATATTCGGTACGGGTTCGGTACGGTACTTCAATTTTTGGCTATCTAAACCGAATTGACCCGATCCGAATGTTAAATTTCTAATGTATATCGCGAGATATTTAGCTTTGAAAAGGAAAAAACGTAACGATTTGGGGGGAAAGTGAAATTGATTTCCAAGAAGGACATTTTTGGAGAAATCTGCTGAAGCAAACGGACTTTAGTCAGTTTGGGATGACTTCTTCTCGAAAAAATACGCGAAATCAAAAAAATATTTAGATCAAACGGACGTCCGAGTGCAAAGTTATGACCATTTAAAGTTTCACTAATTTACAACCTATATTTGATATGTCAATACGTCCGGGCTGGCTGGGAGCCGTGGGAGTGGTTGACTGGGAGGGGCTGATCTGGGGTTCTATTCGGTACCATTTCGGTTCGGTTTTGCCATGGAACCGAACCCGTACCGAATGGAGCAATCGATTCGGATTATTTTCGATTTCAGTTTGCTAGCATGCCCAAACCGTTCGGTTCGGCCCAATTCGGATTTCACCTCAAACGGTTCTGTTTTTTCAGTTTTTAATCCCACCCCTAACTAACGCTGCCTTCAACTCTATTATTTTCGGCACTTCTAGTGCTACCACTATTTTTGGCACTTCAAGTGCTACCACTATTTTTGGCACAACTAGTGTCAACACTAGTTTTGATACAACCAATACCTCCACCGCTGCTCCGGGGACTTATAGTGCCTATGCTCATGTCCAAGGCGTCAACAACATCTATGTTCCTGCTGGAGGCATTCCCAATGCCTTTGCAACTACTCAAGGGGGCGTCACTTCCCCTATACCGGCTGGCTTTCACCATGAACGTCCTGAAAAGTTCATGGACACTCACTTTAAGAGATGGCAGCAAAAGATGCTATTTTTTCTTACGGTTATGACAATATCACGTTTCCTAACCGAAGACCCTCCACTAAGACATGGACCCTCAGCCAAATGATTTGGCGGGAGGGGGCCAGGGTAACCATATCACTAATGACATTAGGATGGTTCGCGAAGCATGAAAACATAGTGATTTCATGTGTAGGAACTATATTCTAAACAGTTTTTCCGATCCACTATATACGGTATATTGCACCGTTGAAACTGCCAAGCAGTTATGGGACAAACTTCAGAAGAAATACAACACTCAAGATGCGGGTAGTAAGAAGTTCATCATTGGGAAGTTCCTGAAATTTCAAATGGTGGACAACAAAAGTGTGACATCCCAAGTCCAGGAATTTCAAATGATTCTACATCACCTAGATTTGGAAGGATTATAGCTCAATGAACAATTCTTGGTTGGGGCATTGATCGAGAAGTTGTCTCCCTCATGGACTGAGTTTATGAACTATCTAAAACTCAAAATGAAGGAGATGACTTTAGACGAACTTGTTGTCAAACTCCAGATTCAGGAGGATAATAAGAAGGTCATGTCAAAGGGGAAACAACCCGCTGAGGCTAAGGCAAATCTGACGGAAGTCAAAGGGAACTCAAGCAAGAAGCGTAAGTTCCAGAAGGAAGGCAAGCCCCAAACAACTGAAAAGTTCAAGGGCAAGTGTAATCACTGTGGTATAGTTGGTCACATAGCCAAAGATTGTCGCAAGCTCAAACGTGAGAATAAGGTCAAAGTCAAGGCCAAGGCTAACATCGTCGAAAACACGCTCATACACGATATGATTTAGGAGTTCTTAACGGTGGTTCTTGAAGCAAACCTCGTTAAAAATTCGGTGCAATGGTGGTTGGACACATGTGCCACCCGTCACATATGTTCCAATAAAGAAACATTTTCCACTTATACACCAGTCTCAGACAAGAAGTTGTTCATGGGAAACAATTCTTCTTCAGAAGTACTGGGGGTAGGAAAAGTGGTCCTAAAGATGACATCCGGGAAGAATCTGACTCTGAAGGAAGTGATGCATGTCCCAGAAATTCGTAGAAATCTTATTTCTGGACCTTTGTTAGTAAATGCTGGTTTTAGGCTAGTATTAGAGGCTAACAAATTTTTAATCACTAAGAATGGAACTTTTGTAGGAAGGGACTTCGTCTGTGAAGGCCTCTTTAAGCTTAATGTTGCACCTGTAATGGCTTCTGCTTCAACTATCAATAGAATTGCACCTTCTACTTACTTGATTGAGTCATCTAATTTATGGCATCATAGATTAGGACATGTTAACTATCAATCTATCCAAATATTGGTAAAGCTGTAATTATTGTCATCTATTGACATAATCTCTCAATGTAAGTGTGAGGTGGGCGTAGAGACTAAACTTTCCAAGAGTCCCTTTAGATCCGTCCAAAGGGATACCACTCCTCTAGAACTTATACACACATATATATGTGATTTGAAGTTCGCATAAACTAGAGGGGGAACAAATACTTTGTGACCTTCATAGATGATGGCACAAGGTTTTGTTACCTTTATTTACTAAAAAGTAAAGATAAAGCCTTTGAAGCATTCAAACGCTACAAAGAAGAAGTTGAGAATCAACTAGGCGGACGGATTAAAACAATCTGTAGTGATAGAGGGGGAAAATATGTAGCGTCTTTTGAAGAACTTTGTATCCAATCGGGTATAGTTCATCAAACAACGGCTCCTTACTCACCTCAATCAAATGGGGTTGTTGAACGCAAGAACCGAACACTAAAGGAAATGATGAAGCTCTACTCATCAATTCGGTCCTCCATCAAACCATGTGGGGAGAAACTATCCTTACCGCGAATAGGATTCTTAACAGAGTCCCACACAAGGGTAAATACAAGACTTCATATGAGCTATGAAAAGGAAAAAAACCTACCTACAAGTATTTAAAGGTATGGGGTTGTCTGGCCAAGGTAAAAGTACCTATGCCAAAGCAGGCCAAGATTGGACCTAAGACTGTGGATTGCATATTCATCGAATATGTCAATAACAGTGGTGATTATCACGTCATAGTGTATAAGTCAGATCATCAGGACATCTATGAAGATACGATCATGGAATCAAGGAACGCATGGTTCTTTGAGACACGTTTTCATACAAGGAAAACAACATAACCTCTCACAAACGAAGTTATGCTCAAGCCTCTGAGGATCAAGAGGTAGATGACTACCTAAATCCGAACAGATCTAGTAAATTCTGAAGTAGCTGATTATCCGGATTTTAGTAATCCAGATTCTCAGGACTTGGAAGATTCAGAAATGGAACCAAGGAGAAGCAAAAGGTCCCGGAAGGACAAGTCCTTCGGTCTAGACTTTGAAGCTTATTTGGTTCAGAATGAACCACAGACAATCTCCGAAGCATTGCCAACTCCAGAAGCACCGCTCTGGAAGGAAGCTTTAGAAAGCGAGATAGAATCCATCCTGCATAACCACACCTGGGAGTTGGCTGGACTTCCCCCGGGACACAAACTGTTGGGTTGTAAGTGGATCCTTAAACAGAAGTTAAAGGCAGAAGGTTCTATCGACAAGTACAAAGCTAGGTTAGTAGTCAAGGGTTATCTCCAAAAGGAGGGCCTTGATTACTTCGACACCTACGCTCCGGTGTCAAGAATGACATCCATACATATGTTCATAGCTATCGCCGCATTGCGGGATCTTGAAATACATCAAATGAATGTTAAGACTGCCTTCCTAAATGGTGATTTGGAAGAAGAAATATTTATGGACCAACCCGATGCGTATGTGGTTCCAGGACAAGAGAAAAAAGTATGTCGGCTTGTTAAATCGTTGTACGGGCTGAAACAAGCCCCTAAACAATGGCACGAGAAATTTGATAGTACTCTACTATCAAAAGGATACACCATTAATGGAGGTGACAAATGTGTCTACATGAAAGGAAATATCGAATCCTTCGTCATGATATGCTTATATGTAGACGACTTGTTGATCACTGAGAGCAGTTCTGGGATAATCCTAGAAACTAAGAACATGTTACGATAGTGTTTTGACCTGAAAGATATGGGCATTGCAGATGTCATCTTAGGGATCAAGATCTCTAAGACATCTAATGGACTGGTCTTATCTCAATCTCACTACATCGATGATGTACTGAAGAAATTTGGGATGTTCGACAGTTCACCGGTATCGACACCATTGAATATAAGTCAAAATATTGACAAACATCTTGGAAAGCCCGTACGCCAGGAGCGATATGCACAGATGATTGGTAGTCTGATGTATATCACAAACTGCACTCGACATGATATCGCTCATGCAGTCAATAAATTGGCTAGGTGTTACACCCCGTATTTCCGGCAGTTGAGATAAGAACGTACGTAAGAATTTGAGAATTTAATTTCGAAAATTGGTCATGTGGGACCACCCGAGAAATTTTGTATATGTTGGGGAGTTTGGGAAGGCAAAGCGGAGAACAAAAAATACCAAAACGTGTATGAACAGTGAAAACCCGTCCATGAACAGTGTTGTTCAATGAGCGTTCGAAAAACACCATTTCCGCCAAACCAGAATCACGGGCGAGACATATACCAAAAGCTTCGTCGCCGAGCCCGCCACGCCCATACCAACCGCCACCGCCGATTTTCCGGAATCGCCAGCTTTCAGATCGGGTTTTGGCCATCGCTCATCCATCTTCCCCGTTCGTTTTTCGATTTTTCCGACCAACCGAGGTGCAATCGGCGGAGTGGAGTATACCATCGTAACCACTATCTCTTGCCGTCATTTCCATGTAAACCAGACCTCGATTCTTGCTCAAGCTCGCCGTCGACAGATCGATTTTCGCCGAAACCCCAGGTCGTCGACGAGCATTTTCCGCCACCACGTAGAGTCGACGGCCGTGGCTAGTGTAGAAACATTCGGTGGAAAGGCCGACATTTTGGCACCACCCACGACCTCCAATTCAACCCGGATCGTCGTCAACCAAAACCCTTTTTCGATCGGAAGTTGGAAGATTCCGATCGATTCCAGACAAATTGAGGCTAAGGCGTATACCGTTGTGTTCGTATTGATCTTAGCTACGTTTTGCAACCAATCCCGAGCCTCAATTCTCAGTATTTCGGAATCCGCCATTGATGCCGCCTTGAGCTCGCTGGCGGCGGCGGTGCCGCCGCAGGACCACCAGCAGTGCCGCCGCGTGACCACCAGCAGACCTCCAAAAATTGTTTCCCCCCCCCATTAATTCATCCACGCAACAACAGTTCGATGAATTCACTTTCAACAGATCAAAAATGGAATTTTCCGACGAACAGTCCGGCGATGGCGGCGCGATGGGAATTTGCCACAAATGGCGGTAGTTCAGCCGCTTAACCACACGTAAATATTCCACAAGACTTCAGCAGTCCGACAACAATTTTCCAATCACCTATTGCCTACTTAGCGTGTGGATTAGCCGAAGAGGTATGTAAACTTCTTACTTCTTTTGACATGAATTTGATAAGTCTAGAGGACTGGAAGTACTTTGGTAAGTCTATGTGACTTGATTCTTGGAAGTAAGTAAATTGATTTTCAAGGTTAATGGACGTATGGTGACCATTATAGGTTGACGTACTAGGTATAACGTATCCTACTTGAAGAATGGAATAGCTCAAGGTGGAAGTACTTTGGAGCTTTTTGCTACTTGTCGATAAGCGTCGAGGTATGTGAACCTCTTCCTTCTTTAGACATGGTTCTATGTATGGAATATACATGGTATTATTTCATGATTCCTTCTATTCTTAGAAGTTAAGAAGTATGTATGTTGATTTACTCTACGTAAGGGTTATGTCTAAGTTATCCTAAGTTATAAGTATGTTAAATTGTCCTAAGTCCTTACCAAGTCTTATGGGAGATGTTGGTAAGAATGGTTAGGAAAATATGAGATTTGATTTAAAACTATGTGTCTTGATTTATTTAAAATAAGTAAGTGGATTTTACGTTCAAAATGACTTGAATTTATATGTGAAAAGGGATTGATTTTAAAAGTGAAAGTTATATGGTTTTAAGAGAATAAGTTACTTGGTTTTGGAAGTGTATGGAACTTTATATTTGTTTTGTATAAGTATAAGTAAGTGGATTTTTAAAGAATGTATGATATAAGGTTTTAAGACTATGAACTTTGGTTGTCTTCTAAGGATTATGAAACTTTATTTTTCAAGTTGTGGACTTGATTTCTAAAAATCGATGACATGATTTTAAGAGTATGTGACTTGAGTTTTAAAAAAAGAAGTTTATGATTCTTTTAATGCACGTATGTACGTGGTATTTTGGTCTAGTTTCCTAATGTTGTAAGAATAAAAGTGCCTTGAGTTCTCTAAAATGAAGGGTTGTTATAATAGCTTTATGGGAAGTTGTTATAACGACTTAAGAAGAGGTAACAATACGTTTTAAAATGTTACGTAGGAAAATTACACCGAGCCTACAAATAGGCCGGACACGTTATGAAATACACCGAGCCTACAATAGGCCGGACACGTTATGAATACACCGAGCCTACAAATAGGCCGGACACGTTATGAAATACACCGAGCCTACAAATAGGCCGGATTACGTTATGAGATACACCGAGCCTACACATAGGCCTGATTATGCCATATTACCCCGAGCCTACACATAGCCGGTTGCGTCATCTACACCGAGCCCCACAGGTGGGCCGGATTATGCTACATGATTCCACAGCACACCGAGCCCCACAGGTTGGCCGGATTATGCTACATGATTCCACAGTACACCGAGCCCCACAGGTGGGCCGGATTATGTTATATGATTCCACAAGACACCGAGCCCCACAAAGCGGGCGGATTATGTTATATGATTCCACAAGATAACCGAGCCCCACAGCGGCGGATTATGTCACATGATTCATCAGTACACCGTGTCCCGCAAATGGGCCGGATTATGTTATGTAAGATATGTAAGTTATGTGAAAAAGACTGGATTAAGCTCTTAAGTAAGTATGTAAGAATATGTTGTTAAATCTTATGGAAAGAAGAAATGAGCGGTTAATATATGATTGATTTGAGTTAAAAGGGCGCTCTTTTGTACGCTTATGATTTGATTCTTGCACGTTATTTCGTTCCATATTCGTACTGTTATCGACTTCTTCGGAAGGCTGCGTTAAATGTCCGCAGTTTAGGTATTACAGCGTGGATCCGCGAGCTTAGGATCTGGTTCAAAGATTTTAGATGGTTCCGATGTTCGGAGTTGTCATGGCTATGTATATTCGTGGTATGGCGGCCCCGCCCCGCCACAAAGCAGCTATGTTAAAACTCTTGAGGTCCGTAGTCACATATTGTGGGTCTGCTTGTAAAGAAAGGAGGCAACCGCTTGCTCATGTATGCGTCCGCGGAAGGTAGCCCTATCGGTACCGACTCGTTGTTTATTTCGTTGTTTTATGTTATAAGTTTCATGTATGTTCCGCTGATTATCTCTCGATGTTTACGGTAGCGGTGCCCGTGTAGGCACTAGTCACGCCCGGTCGGGTCGTGACAAAAGTGGTATCGAAGCGATTAGTCCTCTGAAAGTGTCTACGCATCGCGTTCTAGTAGGTCTTGATTATCGGTGTGTTGTGCACCACATCTATAATCGTGAGGTCGCAGGACATTTAGGATTTGTTTCATTCTTCTCACCGAGATCGTGCGATAGAGTCGGTTGTTAGGGTCGCCCTCCCTAACGAGTTATGTTGATTGCAATTACGAGAAAGGCGATGACCCGAAGGACTATGTGGATTGCGTATCCGTGTTGGTAATGATTATAGTATAGTTGGTATTGTGACATACATCTATACTGAGTTATGTATGAGGTCGACGCGTGTTGCCTAGATCGATTTTAGATTACCAAGAATCGTAAAGACTAACTAGACAGGGAGGTATGGAATAGTTAATGAATTTTCGCCAAGGTCTTATGTTTTATTTAAGGTAATTGGGAAAGGATGAGGTCTGATAGGGTAGTGAACCCCAAGAAGCCATGATTAAGGAACCTAACTGAATGTCATGTTAATAGATTAAGCTGCGTAGTAAGCTTAAGAGAATTATACGGATGAGGTCTGGATAGAGTAAGTAATGGTTGTTGTGATCGAGACAAATACGGTTATGGTTTTATGAGATGTTTTGTACCTTCTTGGGGGACCGTAAGGTAGGCGTGGAGCATGGAAATGCGAGCCTAAGAATATTGATCGCCGAGACCTTAGGTATATAAGGTTTTCTCTGCAATAAGATTTTAAGTCGGACCAAGGATAAGAGTTAAGTGCGTAGTCAGCGGAGGACTTACGGGTCTCCCATGGCCTGGAATGGGCGGATCAGTTGGTAGTAGTTCCGCTACGTGACAGGGTCACGAGGGTGCAAGGCCCAAGTCTAGTTAATTGTTTTACTGGTTCGTGGACGCATTCCACCGGAACCAGGTCGTGAAAGCCGAAAATGGTCGTATATTGTTTTATAGAGTGACTCCAAAGATTAGAGGCCAGAATCGGTATGGAAGTTATGTATGTATGCTAGTAAGAGTTGGAAGTACGGAAAGAGTACGGTCAGTAAGAAAGATAGCAACCAAGTGTAAAGGAATAGAGCCTGAATCCATAAGAACATTTCGGGGTAACTACACCCGTGAGTGTTTGGGGTGGTAGCTGAGCGGGTATATGAGATTGCCCGGTGATGATACAGTCGTCAGACCCTAGTAGACCTAGTAGAGATGATTACGACAGACTTTGTGGTCATTATGAGTATGGGCTAGTTGGCTTCGTGAGTGCCAAGGTTGACATTTTAGTATAAGTATTGTTATGTGGCCATGGGTGGCATATGTTGTAAGAAGGGTGTTGTAAGAGGAGACTATGTCGCTATCTAATTAGATGGAACTCCGAAAGAACATTCGAGGACGAATGTTTCTAAGGGGGGAAGGATGTTACACCCCGTATTTCCGGCAGTTGAGATAAGAACGTACGTAAGAATTTGGGAATTTAATTTCGAAAATTGGTCATGTGGGACCACCCGAGAAATTTTGTATATGTTGGGGAGTTTGGGAAGGCAAAGCGGAGAACAAAAAATACCAAAACGTGTATGAACAGTGAAAACCCGTCCATGAACAGTGTTGTTCAATGAACAAGGTTCGAAAAACACCATTTCCGCCAAACCAGAATCACGGGCGAGACATATACCAAAAGCTTCGTCTCGTCGAGCCCGCCACGTCCATACCAACCGCCACCGTCGATTCTCCCGAAATCGCCAGCTTTCAGATCGGGTTTCGTCATCGCTCATCCATCTTCCCCGCTCGGTTTTCTCGATTTTTCCGACCAACCGAGGTGCAATCGACGGAGTGGAGTATACCATCAGAACCACCATCTCCTTGCCGTCATTTCCATGTAAACCAGACCTCGATTCTTGCTCAAGCTCGCCGTCGACGGATCGATTTTCGTCGAAACCCTAGGTCGTCGACGAGCATTTTACGGCCACCACAGGTAGAGTCGACGTTCGTGGCGAGTGTAGAAACATTCAGGGTGTAAATGCCGACATTTTGGCACCACCCACGACCTCCAATTCAACCCGGATCGTCGTCAACCAAAACCTTTTTCGACGGAAGTTGAAAGATTCCGATCGATTCCAGACTGATTGAGGGCTAAGGCGATACCGTTGTGTTCAGATTGATCTTAGCTACGTTTGCAACCAATCCCGAGCCTCAATTCTCGATTTGAATCCGCCATTGATCGCCGCTTGAGCTTGCGGCGCGTCGCCGCAGACCACCAAAGAAGGCCGCCACCACCACCCAGACCTCCAAAATTGTTTCCCCATTAATTCATCCACGCAACAACATTCGATGAATTCACTTCCAACAGATCAAAATGGAATTTTCCGAACAATTCCGGCGGCGGCGCGATGGGAATTTCGCCACAAATGGCGGTAGTTCAGCCGCTTAACCACACGAAATATTCCACAAGACTCGGGCAGTCCGACAACAATTTTCCAATCACCTGCGTTATCACTTAGCGTGTGGATTAGCCAAGAGGTATGTAAACTTCTTACTTCTTTTGACATGAATTTGATAAGTCTGAGGATGGAAGTACTTTGGTAAGTCTATGTGACTTGATTCTTGGAAGTAAGTAAATTGATTTTCAAGGTTAATGGACGTATGGTGACCATTATAGGTTGACGTACTAGGTATAACGTATCCTACTTGAAGAATGGAATAGCTCGTGGAAGTACTTTGGAGCTTTTTGCTACTTGTCGATAAGCGTCGCGAGGTATGTGAACCTCTTCCTTCTTTAGACATGGTTCTATGTATGGAATATACATGTGGTATTATTTCATGATTCCTTCTATTCTGTAAGTTAAGAAGTATGTATGTTGATTTACTCTACGTAAGGGTTATGTCTAAGTTATCCTAAGTTATAAGTATGTTAAATTGTCCTAAGTCCTTACCAAGTCTTATGGGAGATGTTGGTAAGAATGGTTAGGAAAATATGAGATTTGATTTAAAACTATGTGTCTTGATTTATTTAAAATAAGTAAGTGGATTTTACGTTCAAAATGACTTGAATTTATATGTGAAAAGGATTGATTTTAAAAGTGAAAGTTATATGGTTTTAAGAGAATAAGTTACTTGGTTTTGGAAGTGTATGGAACTTTATATTTGTTTTGTATAAGTATAAGTAAGTGGATTTTTAAAGAATGTATGATATAAGGTTTTAAGACTATGAACTTTGGTTTTCTAAGGATTATGAAACTTTATTTTTCAAGTTGTGGACTTGATTTCTAAAAGTACTGATGACATGATTTTAAGAGTATGTGACTTGAGTTTTAAAAAAAGAAAGAAGTTTATGATTCTTTTAAGTACGTATGTACGTGGTATTTTTGGGTCTAGTTTCCCTAATGTTGTAAGAATAAAAGTGCCTTAAGTTCTCTAAAATGAAGGGTTGTTATAATAGCTTTATGGGAAGTTGTTATAACGACTTAAGAAGAGGTAACAATACGTTTTAAAATGTTACGTAAGGAAAATTACACCGAGCCTACAAATAGGCCGGACACGTTATGAATACACCGAGCCTACAAATAGGCCGGACACGTTATGAAATACACCGAGCCTACAAATAGGCCGGACACGTTATGAAATACACCGAGCCTACAAATAGGCCGGACACGTTATGAGATACACCGAGCCTACACATAGGCCGGATTATGCCATATTACCCCGAGCCTACACATCGGCCGGTTACGTCATCTTACACCGAGCCCCACAGGCGGGCCGGATTATGCGACCTGATTCCACCGTACACCGAGCCCCACAGGCGGGCCGGATTATGCTACATGATTCCACAGTACACCGAGCCCCACAGCGCCGGATTATGTTATATGATTCCACAAGACACCGAGCCCCACAAAGCGGGCGGATTATGTTATATGATTCCACAAGATAATCGAGCCCCACAGCGCGCCTGATTATGTCACATGATTCATCAAGACACCGTGTCCCGCAAATGGGCGGATTATGTTATGTAAGATATGTAAGTTATGTGAAAAGGCCGGATTAAGCTCTTAAGTAAGTATGTAAGAATATGTTGTTAAATCTTATCGAAAGAAGGAAAGGAGCGGTTAATATATGATTGATTTCGCGAGTTAAAGGGCGTTCTTTTGCACGCTTATGATTTGATTCTTGCACGTTATTTCGCTCCATATTCTGCACTGTTGTAATCGACTTCTTCGGGCCGTCATGTCCGCAGTTTAGGTATTACGTGTGGATCCGCGAGCTTAGGATCCCGGTTCAAGATTTTATGGCTCCGATGTTCGGAGTTGTCGCGGCTATGTATATTCGTGGTATGGCGGGCCCCGCCCCGCCACAGCAGCTTATGTTAAAACTCTTGAGGTCAGTAGTCACATATTGTGGGTCCTGCTTGTAAAGAAAGCGAGGCAACCGCTTGCTCACGTACAGACGTCTGCGAAGGTAGCCCTATCGGCTGACCTGTTGTTTATTTCTGTTGTTTTATGTTATAAGTTTCATGTATGTTCCGCTGATTATCTCTGATGTTTACCGGTAAGGGTGCCCAGGTAGGGCACCAGTCACGGGCCCGGGGTCGGGTCGTGACACTAGGTTCACTCAAAATCCAAATGAGGATCACTGAAAAGCGTTGAACGGGGTGCTACGGTCCCTAAAGTTCACGATACATTTCGGGTTACACTATTCAAGATATCCATCGGTACTAGAGGGGTACAACGATGCAAACTTGATATCTGATAGCTACGACATCAAGTCCACCAGCGGATATAATTTTACAATAGGTGGTGGAGATGTGTCTTGAAAATCCTCTAGACAAACTCTTATTGCCCGATCCACGATGGAGTCGGAATTTATCGCTTTAGATAAAGCGGAAGATGAAGCTGAGTGGCTTCATGGTTTTCTAGAGGATGTCCCATATTGGGATAAACCCGTGTCTTCTGTAATGATCCACTGCGATAGTCAGTCGGCTCTAGGAAGGGCACGAACTTCAATTTACAACAGTAAGTCTCGTCATATTCGACGGAGACATGAGTTTGTTAGGCAGTTGATCACCTCGGGTATTATTTCCATTGATTACATAAAATCTAAGAAAAATATCGCAGATCCCTTGACGAAGAGAATATCCAAAGATTAGTTGTTTTGCCTGTCTAGGGGAATGGTCTTAAAACCCAAACAATAAGAACCGATATAGTGGACACCCAACCTTACAGACTGGAGATCCCAGGAATAAAGTTCAATGAGAAAACTAAATTGTAAAGGTTCCGTGAGCGCTTCGGTGGAAGCAAGAGCACTTCGGATAATGTGTCTTTCTTAAGAAACATAATCCAAGGTCGTTCCCGTGATAGACAAAAAATGCTACATGTAAGAGGGGTAAATGATAAGTTTTCAAACCTTTAATGATCCTCAAAAGTTGAGGTTAGGTTGGTGAAATTTTTAATGGTTCCTAACGCTTGTGTTGCGGGGTATTACAGGATACCTTGTAGGAAACCACCTATTTAAGTGCGAGGACAGGCCGCCTCAAATGAACGCACTTAAGAATCCAAGGATGTCCACGACCCACGATGGACAAAACACTAGAAAGATTGAGTAGGAAAGGTGTTGTGTTGGTACCATTGTCTTGGCATATATTAAACACTGACGGTTCAAGACATCACGTTCACCGCGCAGTAAATATGTCCGATGGTATTCTACTATGGAAGGTTCAAAGCTCCGGCTACCTCTCCGGATGCAATATCGTTCCACCAAGTGATTGATAGAAAGGCACTATGTGCGTGCACCAAATCTCTTCCAAAAGGGGATTGTTAAAAATATTTATTAAACGTGAAATAAAGTAAATCCTATTAATTATGAATCGAACAATTGGGGCCCCGCACGTAGGAAACCTTGTTTCCAAACACGTTCACACGTAGTGTCAAAGATCAAAATTTCCTTAATGGAAGAGATATTGGTACGTATACGAATTGTTTGAGACATAAGGTAATAGACGGTTATTGGCCAAATGACGAATGATTTCACGTTGGTAAATGAAGGAAGATGTGTATAATGTGTAAAGATGAAATGAATCAGAAATCACCACGAAGCGGAAAGTCGCGACTCTCCAAGTAAGGGCCGCGACGCCAAGCGGTTCGCGCTCTCTTCCGAGGGCGGCTCTAATTGACGTTTCAATTCCAGTAACTCACTGGAATTGAAGGACCGCGGCGCCTCCCCAAGGGCCGCGACTCTAATTGACGTTCTAGTTCCAGTGAGTTACTGGAATTGAAGGGTCGCGACTCCTCGACTGTTTTAATACGTTGGAAGTGAATTAAAAACTGATTCTTGGGCTGACTTTGGAGTATATACTCTCTATTATTTTGCTCATGAATTCAGTCATTACTTGGCTGAATTGTAACTTCAAATTCAAAGCATTAACATGACATTCATGGCCATTACTTAGTCATTTGGAGGGTCATCATCTACACACTATAAAATGAGACACAAGACTCATTTGGAAGCAAACACTTGAAATCTGAAACACTTCATCCTCTCTTGCAATCACAAAACACTCAAAGATCTTTCTTCCAAAGCAAAACACTTGAGTTTCCTTTGCTCATTTGTTTGATTGATGTTTTATCTTGGGAGATAAGTTGCCATTACAACCGTTGAAAGGATATACGGGGCAATATTATCTTAAAGATAGATCAAAAATTTGGTCGACACAGCAAGCCCTCATATTTGATCAGTTCCAGATTTCTGACAAATAGTTGTTGTTGTTATTTTTCCGTTCTACACATTACCACTCACAAGGATTGCTATTTATCTAATTTTCTAGATTTTTTTGCTTTTATCTCCTATTTTCTCACTAAAAGAATTTGATGAGCAATAAAAATATCCTATTTTCCCTCATTAATTGAGTCCTTTACTCATAATTTCGGGTATAGTAACAGACATAACGTATTAGAATTGGACGCCACCAAACGGACGTAACGTATGACTTAATTACACAAAGCTTTTTAAAATTCAGAAATTCAATGCTCTGCCTG
This sequence comes from Przewalskia tangutica, assembly GCA_029844215.1. Classification (NCBI taxonomy): domain Eukaryota; kingdom Viridiplantae; phylum Streptophyta; class Magnoliopsida; order Solanales; family Solanaceae; genus Przewalskia; species Przewalskia tangutica. The sequence goes on along the minus strand of CM056731.1, from coordinate 21,055,356 downwards.
CAAATGGGTGTTTTGTTGCTCTTTTTGTTGCTGTGTTGTACTTTCTGCGAGTGTGTTGAGGTAGTATAAGTGGGTCTGTGTTAAGAGACTCACATCGATAATGAAATGGGAACATGGACTTCTTATATGGACTTGGACAATTCTTATCCTAAAAGCTAGCTTTTGGGATTGAGTTAGGCCCAAGATTCATTATTTACATGGTATCAAAGCCAGGATCATTTCAAATATTTGTTAACCGATGTTGGACCCCCAAATTATATTGTCCACGCTCCAGTTAACGAGGCCTGGGCGTGCGGGGAGTGTTAAGAGACTCACATCGATAATGGAATGGGAACATAGACTCCTTATATGGATTTGGACAATCCTTACCCTACAAGCTAGCTTTTGGGATTGAGTTAGGCCCAAGATTCATTCTTTATTTTCCACCGGAAATGAAGACCATAGTGACCGACTGGGTTTGTTATGGAGAATGATAAATCCACGTTATTTTTAAAATGGTGAGAGCCATTTTTTCCTTAAAGTGTTGAGGGGGTTTGGATTAAAGTTTTTTCATTGTCGGGATATATGTCTTACCCACCAAAACACATATGTTTTCATTTGTGTTGATCCTTTTTCCTGATCATGTTAAATTATCAACTTTTCTCTAAGAAATCTGTGAGCCGGCTATGGCAGTTACCTATCCAATTAGAAAGACATATGTTTTCCATAATTGTGTTTATGGGACTTGCTATATAGACTATTCCTGAATAATTGCTGAAGACAAGGATCGGGATCAGTTATCTATTGACTGTTTGGGTTCATGGACCGACATGGACTAATTAATTAATACTATTAAAATGCTGATCATCGATATTAAATATTGCGAAAGAAAAAAATCCATTATAAATGCTGCCTCAACAAAAGGATCGTCGAGTGCTCTTTACAGTGCAGTGCACATTGAAGGCAAAGTAGAGCATTTCTATGTGCTTTGGTAGTGTATCTTTCAAATGGCTATTTTGGACGTTGTCATGCTTTACCTGATGATCTAACCACATGCTCTTTTCATGGATGTTATTATCTGAATAAGAGGACTTTCTGAGGCATCAGTGTCAGTATAAAGAAAGTTTTGTTCTCATGTTCTTTCATTAATTAACTTGAAGAGGTGTGTTCTAAAATTCTAATTAACTTTATCAAGTATAGTTGACAATGCATAGTTTTTAAATTATTCTTGAACATATTCCCATATGGACTCTGCATATGTAAAAAGAATATTTCAAAATATTTTCAAGTTTCAATATAAATTATACTATCTAATGATTTTTTTTTAATGACCGCGCCAAGCACCTGAGTTTTTTTATGATCACAACCACCAGAGATCACAATCAAGGATTACATCAATCCTGATGGGGGATAAATTTTCTTAGATTACCTTAGAGCAAGTCTGGCCTAGTACTCCTACTCAGCTGGTTGAAAAAACTCCTTTAATTCAGAGTTTTGTCATTTTGGTACAAAATCTCTTTTAGACTTGTGTATATATTTAGGAGCACGACGGGGCCCTGTCCCGTCACATGTCGTTATTGTCACGACCCGACCTCGGGCCCGCGACTGGTGCCTTACCCCGGGCACCCTAGTGATACAACATCAGAGAAAATCAGCGGAAATAAAAACTTAAACATGAAACAAGATAAAATAAGAAACAAAGCAACTAAAGCGGTTCTCAGATATATATAATCAACAGTTATATCATTTACAAACCCGCCACAACAGTACTCTGCACCTCTAAGAATTTAACCACAACTATGACGACAGTGGCCCCGCCATACCCCACGAATGTATAAGTACCTACAATGACAGGACTATACCAAAGATAAGCCTCCGAGAAACGGAGCTTCCAAAATCTTTGAATCGTGATCCATGGCGAGGATCAACAACCGGTGTACTCCTACTGCGCAGATTGAACGCGGCCCGGGCGAGGTCGAGATAACAGTACCAGTATGTGAAATCAGAAATATTGTAAATGGAATCATAATAGTCTATATAAAGCGGAGACATGTATGATAACCAAACTACATCCACAATATATAAACAAATATGTCAAGTCGTGGACTCACGCCTCAAAGTCATCACTCAAATATAACAATGGGTCTCACGCCTCAACATCAATCACGCCCGTGGAATTCCTTCCTCATCGCCAGCGATGCGATATAACAACACCAAGAGTACACATGAACACCGTGTCCCACGTGTGTCATAAAACCGTGACGGCAAGTACGGCTAACTACCAGATACCAACGCCGCATCTTCAACTGACCGGGGCAAGTACGAAAGCCAACTACCACATACCAAAGTCGTACTAATAATACTATATAACCATACCACGAAGCTGACACGGGGCAAGTACGAAAGCCAACTACCAGATACCAAGGCCGCGTCACGTAGCTGACGGGGGCAAGTACGAGGGCTAACTACGGATACCGCGCCGTGATCACGAGACTTTGCCACAAACCGAACGGCAAGTGCGAAGGCTAACTACCGATACCAAAGCCGAATCACCACGGCCGGCAAGACGCAGAGCCAACCACCGGATACGGCGCCGACCAAGAAACCTCGCGAGGGTGGTCCATGGAATGACACTATCAAGAACCGACGGCAAGACGAAGCCAACTACCGTAACCAACTGCGTCAAGAACTACCGGCAAGTACGGAGGCTAGCTACGGATACGAGTCGAATCAAGAACCTCGCGAGAAGTGGTCCATGGAACAACAATCCTAACGGAACCCTACCCGTGGGCCACCCAACGTGTCAGTAGGTCCAAGGATAAAAAATAACATGACCGGCCCTCCATCGATTGACGCGGTAACATAAGGATACAACACTTGCACAACAAGGCTATCACACGCAAACATAGGCAAGTTACACACAACACAAGGTACTTTCATTTTATGTCAAAGTCCGGGTTTTAACCCCAAAGTACTACATACTTATATTCTTTTTTTAAAAAAAAGACCCATTTCTTTTACAAAGATCACACGATACTCGTAGTATCAAAATAGAGTAACTATCTTTTTTTAAGTAAACCAAAACAATTTCCATACTTTCTTTTTAAACCAAATCACTTCTCCCTTTAAAGCCAAGTTACCATTTTAAATCCAATAATAAAACCATTCTTTTGTTTCCATAAAGTCGTTATAACTAACTTCCCATAAAGCTATTATAACACTTTATGTTTTAAACCAATTTAAGACAAAACCATGCCTTTCTTTTAAACCAAAATACTTCAAATTACTAAGTCTCTTTTCTTTTAGAAAATCAAGTTCCTTACTTTGGAATTTTTAAGAAAATCAAAACTTGATTATAATAATTTTTATTAGAGCATCCATGATCTAGGAAATGTAATAAAATTTTGTCTTATCTTAGCTTCTATGCAGATGGAGGTTTCTACTGGTTTTAATATAATTAATTGTCATTACATTTTCCTTTATTAACGCTGCAATGGCTTGTTCGATAGTTATCCCCATTTTCGAAATTAATATAACTTATTCCTTTTTCTAGACCAAGTACTCATTACTCACGAATGAGGTTTCACCACTTAAACACAATTCAAGTTCTTCACATTTCATATCAAGTCAAAATATAAGTCCAGTCTCTTATCTTTTTAAAATCAACCAAAATTCGTTTAGCACACGTACGCTCACCGTACTACATAGTTCACAACATCATGCTAGAAAAGATAGGAAGAGGTTCACATACCTCGCGACGATTATCGACAAATAGCAAAATGCTCCAAAGTACTATCCGCGCCACCCTTTTCCACCCTTCGTGGAATACGCTACTCGTAGTACTTCAATCCTATAATGGTCATAAAACGTCTATTAACCTCTAGCTCTCTTCGTAGAATATTCTAAGTACAAGGTCACTAAATTCTACGGAAAATCGGGCAGCACTTCCTTTGTTTCTACATACTTTGCCACCTTTTTCAAGGCCGAATACAATAACCAAACGCCACATTTAAGGCTCAAATCAATTCAGCAAATACAAAGGGGATTACACGCCCTACAAGACGTGTAAAATTCCGCCCCACAATTACTACCAACTAGTCCACAATACAATGCAATTATACAATGTTATTCTCGGCTAACAACAACACTACTTCTCTTTCAACTTCTATTTCAATACAAGTTGTTATTCCAACATGCTACATAGTCATAAACAACTTCAACAACTATAATTCCCTCTTTATATAACATGTGACAACCTATACTAATAATCAACTTGAATTCCAATCTTAAGGCTAAACATGCTAGTTTCGGATTAGGGTTCCAATATCCATAACACTAATCAATCTTCATAATATAAACACCTCATGCTTGCTAATATCCAAAGCTACAACAAGTAGTAATCTTAATTACTAAAACGACAAGAATTATACCTTTACAAGCCCTTAAAATTTCCAAGTTTCAAAGTCGCTCCTTAGAAATTCTTAGCTCCTTTCCTTAGGTTCCAATCCTCCAAGCACTCCTGTAGCCTATGAAGAAGTCATCTTCAAGTCCCAACTTCAAAGTTGAAGAACTCCTTAAGTTTCAGCCTTGCGACTAATACGAAAACGCCACTTTTTCGAAATCTTTCTATTGAGATATCCTTACAATACCCTTGGGGACATTGGGTTAAAGTCTTGTGAATAACTAACAAAACTACAAAATTTTCTTGTTCAAAAGTGAGCAAAGCCGAGAGCCTCTAATATGAAAAACAAGTCTTGAAATTTTTCTAAGTGTTGAAGAGCAAGTCTTGCACTAGTTGGGTATATATAACACAATGGAGGGTCAAGATCTCAACAAATGTGTGGCTAGGATGAAGATCACATGGATAATAGCCAGTGGACAAGTTGACTCGACTCGTCAACACACCTGCTCAAGACTTTCATCCACAATGGTCAAATGACCATCCTATCCTTGCATTAAATCGTCGAGACCATATGAGGGTGCCACGTGTCGCCCTCTCATTCGTTCATAAAAATTCCGTAACCCTCGTGGGTCCCACAAAACGTAAAATTCCTCGGGTGGGCCCCACATGACCAAATCCGTAAAAATATAAATTCCAAAATTCTTATAAGTTCTTAAAGCCTTAAATACCAAAGTTGAGAATCCAATTCTCAATAATAAACTTCTTTCCTTCACGAAGTTCGGAAACTTTTCCGTCGAAAAATCACATCTTTCTTCTATTCAAATTTTTGTGTCGTATTCTCGTACGTATGTCCTCACATACATACTCTGGAACTACGGGGTGTAACATTCTCCCCCCCTTAGAAACATTCGTCCCGAATGTTCCTTCTAAGTCTCAAAACATACACGCGTCGGTATAGTCTTCACTACTATACTTACAAAACCAATTATGCCACACCTGGCCATAATATAACACATGCGCAAAACTCGAATCCAAGCCAACGAGGAATCACCTCTAACGTCACAAAAGCTTCCACCCATGGTCTATAGGTTACTTTCTCCGCACCTTCACTTCACAAAAATGATTACTTCCGCCTCTTAACACATGTTCACTTCTTCCCTTACTCGTCGTACCTTTCTCGAACACCCGAACTCTTTCTAGTACACGTACCATACTTCCGTCATTGCTTCAGTTTCCAAAATCCTGGAGTTACTACCTCCAACCTTGGTCATCTTACTAGCCTCACATCCCTTTAAGGCCAATCCCGGCCTTTATGATCCGATTCTGGTCGAACGCGTCTACGAACTCGTACAATGGTTGCCTAAACTTGGGCCTAGCACCCTCATGACCCTACCACCTGGCGGGACCACCTCAAACTGACCCCACCTCATTCCGGGATGCGGGTTGACCCGCGACCTGGCCTCAACCCGACCCATTATCGCGCCAAACTCTCTCGTTCCCCGATCCGGAACAATCTTACTAATTCACGTCATGAAAGCTACCACTTCCATCTCACACTACCCATGGAATTATCCCACAAATACTCCACGTATATCATGCACTCCGACAAGGATCACCCGCAAAATCTTTTACTCAAGACGGCCTTACATCTAAGGTCTCAATTGTCATAATTTCTAAGGTTCACAAATTACCTGACCCCAAACTTACCTTTTTTTTTTTTTTTACTGCCCATGTTTTCTAATCACAATTATCACAATGTTATCTGAACATAACACTTAACAAAAAAAAAAAATCATCATATCACGCATACAAATCTCTAGAGGGTTAAGGATATACCTGTAATTACTGGTTCACTTTCCCTTTGTCGCTCTAATCATAATCCTGCCCTGTTGGCGCATAGCTATAGAAGGCGATGACCATCGATCTGAAGGATGAGTCTTAACATCTGCTCTACCTTTGGTCGGACAATCCCTCGCAAAATGGCCCTGTCGGCCGCAAGTATAACAATCTCCCAAACTAGTACGACACTCCCCCTTATGGAGTTTTCCCACAACCTGCCGAGATAAGGGTGGCCTCATCCGAAAGCACTCCTACTCCTCAAAATCAAACCTTAGAGCCACGACCTGCTCCACGAATACCTGGGGCCACGAAGGCGCGGAGGACCACTCTGTACTGGCGGAGGTGTATAACTAGCCTGCTGCTGAGGCGGTCCGCCCTGAAAGTTACCAAAGGACCCTGCTGTCTTGGCACTCTTATGTTGATCCTGGTCCCGCGTCGGTCTCTACGTTCCTCCATCCCACTGCATAAGCATGAATACGGGCAATGTCCGTGCGGTGAAGAGCTACACTGAGCAAGCCTCGCCAAATAATCATCGAGCGGTTCGTGGCGGTGCACCATCCTCCATATCTGCTACTAACGAGGGACATATCGAGCAACGAAGTCGAACTTCAACGTTGTACTCGGCGTGCGTCCTCTCTGTCGGCGTCAAAAATCTGTCGGCGTGCCTCTCATCTACGTGGCGGCAAGAAATGGCAAGGAATGCCTCGAAGAACTCGTCCCATACAGTGGAGCGCGTGCTCTCCGGGGACAGCTCGCGAATCAAACGATCATTGCGGTATCACGCGCGGCCGATCACGAACCTAAGACGGCTCGGTCTCGAAGCCTTGATCACTCTCATGATCGTTATGGCTTCGGATGAACTCCTGCGGATCATCCTCGTGCCTCGACCGTAGAACTGCGGCGTCTTTGCAACTCAGGAAATCCCGTAGTCTCAAACTATCGGATCTAGGGTGAACCACTAGTACTACTGGAACCTCCGACTCTCGTCTGTCCTCGTGTCTAGCCACAATCCTAGCTAGTAACTGGGCCATCTCCTTGTAACCCATATCCTCAGCTCCTGGTCGTGGGCGGAGACTCGGTATCGTAGCCTCGGTGCTACTGCTTCGCTCTAAACTCCCCAGGGCTAGCGGCGTCGCAGAACTCCCATCCAAGTACCACCTTAGGTAAAGGCGGGCCTGCCGCCAGTAACCCTCGCTTGCTCTACTCGCGACTCCTCTGCGCCTTGCCGCCACGGGCTCTGGTTGCACTGCGTAGAGGCATAAGCGGTACAAAAGAATACGTCGGAGGAGTCCAACTTATAACACGGCTCTAAGGCACGATCTCGAGTAAGAAGAATGAAACCAATCCTAAATATCAGTAGCCTCACGATTATAGATGTGGTGCACAACACACCGATAATCAAGACTACTAGACACGATGTAGAAACTTTCCGAGGATTAATCGCTCGATACCACTTTTGTCACGACCGACCTCGGGCGCGGTAGTGCCTTACCCGGGCACCCTGGTGATACAACATCGGAGAAAATCGGAAATAAAAACTTAAACATGAAACAAGATAAAATAAGAAAGCAGGCTAACCAAAGCGGTTACCTTTACGTATATATATACGAGCAGTTATATCCTTTACAAACCACCGCTGGCAGTACTACAGAACTCTAAGAATTTAACCACAACTATGACGGGCGGGGCCGCCATACCCAGAATGTATAAGTACTCTGATGACGGACTATACGAAAGATAAGCCTCCGAGAAAGCGGAACTTCCTAAATCTTTGAGCGGTGATCCTATGGCGAGGATCAACAACCGGTGTACCTCACCTGCGGCGTGAACGCGGCCCGAAGGTCGATGCAATGTATCAAGTATGTGAAGCGTAAAATCAGTAAATGGAATCATAATAGTCTATATAAAGCGGGAGCATGTATGATAGCAACTACGATCGCGATATATAAACGATCGTGTCAAGTCGTGACTCACGCCTCAAAGTCATCACTCAAATATAACAATGGGTCTCACGCCCTCAACATCAATCATGCGTGGAATTCCTTCCTCGCTGGCGATCTATGATATAACAACACCAAGGAGTACACATGAACACCAGGTCCCACATGTGTCATAAAAACCGTACGGGGCAAGTACGAAGGCTAACTACCAGATACCAACGCCGCATCTTCACGTGACCGAGGCAAGTACGAAAGCCAACTACCAGATACCAAAGCCGTACTAACAATACTATATAACCATACCACGAAGCTGACACGGGGCAAGTACGAAATCCAACTACCAGATACCAAGGCCGCGTCACGTAGCTGACGGGGCAAATCTGAGGGCTAACTACCGGATACCAAGGCGTGATCACGAGACTTTGCCACAAAACTGAGCGGGGCAAGTGCGAAGGCTAACTACGGATACCAAAGCCGAATCAGCCACGGCCGGGGCAAGTACGAGCCGACCACGGATACAGCCGAATCGGTAAAACCTCGTGGAGGTGGTCCATGGAATGACACTATCAAGAACCGATCGGGCAAGTCGAAAGCCAACTACGGAACCAACCTGCATCGGCAACGGGGCAAATCGAGGGCTAGCTACGGATACGAGGCGAATCGGTAACCTCGTGGAAGGTGGTCCGTGGAACAACAATCTAACGGAACCCTGCGTGGGCCACCCAACGTGTCGATGGGTCGGATAAAAAATAACATGACCGGCCCTCCATCGAGAGACGCGGTAACATAAGGATACAACACTTGCACAACAAGGCTATCACACGCAAACATAGGCAAGTTACACACAACACAAGGTACTTTCATTTTATGTCAAAGTCCGGGTTTTAACCCCAAAGTACTACATACTTATATTCTTTTTTTAAAAAAAAGACCCATTTCTTTTACAAAGATCACACGATACCCGTAGTATCAAAATAGAGTAACTATCTTTTTTTAAGTAAACCAAAACAATTTCCATACTTTCTTTTTAAACCAAATCACTTCTCCCTTTAAAGCCAAGTTACCATTTTAAATCCAATAATAAAACCATTCTTTTGTTTCCATAAAGTCGTTATAACTAACTTCCCATAAAGCTATTATAACACTTTATGTTTTAAACCAATTTAAGACAAAATCATGCCTTTCTTTTAAACCAAAACACTTCAAATTATTAAGTCTCTTTTCTTTTAGAAAATCAAGTTCCTTACTTTGGAATTTTTAAGAAAATCAAAACTTGATTATAATAATTTTTATTAGAGCATCCATGATCTAGGAAATGTAATAAAATTTTGTCTTATCTTAGCTTCTATGCAGATGGAGGTTTCTACTGGTTTTAATATAATTAATTGTCATTACATTTTCCTTTATTAACGCTGCAATGGCTTGTTCGATAGTTATCCCCATTTTCGAAATTAATATAACTTATTCCTTTTTCTAGACCAAGTACTCATTACTCACGAATGAGGTTTCACCACTTAAACACAATTCAAGTTCTTCACATTTCATATCAAGTCAAAATATAAGTCCAGTCTCTTATCTTTTTAAAATCAACCAAAATTCGTTTAGCACACGTACGTCTACCGTACTACATAGTTCACAACATCATGCTAGAAAAGATAGGAAGAGGTTCACATACCTCGCGACGATTATCGACAAATAGCAAAATACTCCAAAGTAGTATCCGCGCGATCTTTTCCACCGCCCAGTGGAATACGCCACTCGTAGTACTTCAATCCTATAATGGTCATAAAGCGTCTATTAACCTCTCTAGCTCTCTTGTAGAATATTCTAAGTCTGAGTCACTAAATTCTACGGAAAATCGGGCGAGACTTCCTTTGTTTCTACATACTTTGCCACCTTTTCAAGGCCGAATACAATAACCAAACGCCACATTTAAGGCTCAAATCAATTCAAAATACAAAGGGGATTACACGCCTACAAGGCGTGTAAAATTCCGCCACAATTACTACCAACTAGTCCACAATACAATGCAATTATACAATGTTATTCTCGGCTAACAACAACACTACTTCTCTTTCAACTTCTATTTCAATACAAGTTGTTATTCCAACATGCTACATAGTCATAAACAACTTCAACAACTATAATTCCCTCTTTATATAACATGTGACAACATATACTAATAATCAACTTGAATTCCAATTTTAAGGCTAAACATGCTAGTTTCGGATTAGGGTTCCAATATCCATAACACTAATCAATCTTCATAATATAAACACCTCATGCTTGCTAATATCCAAAGCTACAACAAGTAGTAATCTTAATTACTAAAACGACAAGAATTATACCTTTACAAGCCCTTAAAATTTCCAAGTTTCAAAGTCGCTCCTTAGAAATTCTTAGCTCCTTTCCTTAGGTTCCAATCCGCTCCAAACACTCCTTAGAAGCCTATGAAGAAGTCATCTTCAAGTCCCAACTTCAAAGTTGAAGAACTCCTTAAGTTTCCTTGCGACTAATACGAAACGCCACTTTTTGAAATCTTTCTATTGAGATATCCTTCAATACCCTTGGGGACATTGGGTTAAAGTCTTGTGAATAACGGAACAAAACTACAAAATTTTCTTGTTCAAAAGTGAGCAAAGCCGAGAGCCTCTAATATGAAGAACAAGTCTTGAAATTTTTCTAAGTGTTGAAGAGCAAGTCTTGCACTAGTTGGGTATATATAACACAATGGAGGGTCAAGATCTCAACAAATGTGTGGCTAGGATGAAGATCACATGGATAATAGCCAAGTGGACAAGTTGACTTGGTCAACACACCTGCTCAAGACTTTCATCCACAATGGTCAAATGACCATCCTATACTTGCATTAAATCGTCCAAGACCATATGAGGGGGTGCCACGTGTCGCCCTCTCATTCGTTCATAAAAATTCCGTAACCCTCGTGGGTCCCACAAAACGTAAAATTCCTCGGGTGGGCCCCACATGACCTTATCCGTAAAATATAAATTCCATAATTCTTATAAGTTCTTAAAGTCTTAAATACCAAAGTTGAGAATCCAATTCTCAATAATAAACCTCTTTCCTTCACGAAGTTCGAAAACTTTTCCGTCGAAAAATCACATCTTTCTTCTATTCAAATTTTTGTGTCGTATTCTCGTACGTATGTCCTCACATACATACCCTGAAACTACGGGGTGTAACAGTTATCCTTCTCATATAGGTATGTAGACAATTGTGGGTTGTACGTATGTAGGCTTGTAAATCTGTTTTGATCAGCTATGTCATTGTACTCTGTGTTTTGATGTTCCCGTGTATACGTGATATTATTTGGTGGCAGCCTTGTCGGCTTGCTTATGATATTATGAAGTCTAGTTGTGACTCCTCAGGAGGCAGGTACAGTCTTGTGTAAAGGCAGCCTTGTCGGCTAGCCTATTCTGACATATGTTGTTGTTACGGCGTTGTGCTGCCGGATTTCATACTTTCCTTAGTATTAGTTGGATTATTTGTGACAGGTTAGTAGAATGATGTCATTAGGGCGTTTAGTCGTGACCCGTCGGGTTGGCTCGTGACAATCACACATACACAACCCACAACTGTCTACAGACCTCTAAGAATACGATAATGAAATATGACGGGACAGGAGCCCGTCGTGTCCTTGAATATGCATAAATAAAAAATAAGGTTATGTACCAAAATGACTAAGAATCAATGGAGCTCTCCAAACAGCTGAACAAGAATCCTAGACAGGAGGATCACCAAACTGAGTACCTGTACCTGCGGGCATGAAACGCGGCCAGGAAAAGGGTTCGATGCGAAATAATGTACTGAGTATGTAAAACATGAAGTACTGTAAATAAGATCATAACTGGCCAAGAGATGTCAGGAGACAAATATAATAATCCAAGTATCAATATCACTGTGCCTTATGAAATGAGAGGCAACTGTGCCTTATAAAAATGAGAGTCAAGACTTGTCCATATAAAATAAGTCATATATACACTGTCCGGTCTTCTAGTGAAGGACTCGGTGAAATCATATACTGCCCGGCCCATTCTGGGACGCGATAAAATCATATACTTGTCGGCCCATTCTGGGACGCGGTAAGGTCATATAAGGTACTGTGCATGAAACTGCCCTGCCCGGGACGAGATGAAATGATATAATCACATCAGCACGAATAGAATATCATGAGTAACTTTATACATATTAAATCATCGCTTGACTCTCAATTGAATAAATAGAATGAACTTGTACTTATAAAATCAAGACACTATCATATCATGTTTCATTAAGAATTAGGATTCAATAGAATTATGTACGTCTGTCGTACACTCATTTTATATAAATCATGTCAAAAAAAGAAATGATAGTTTCACATACCTTTTAGACGAACTAATCAACTCAATATTAGAATACGTTTCATCTAGTACTTTAACCTATAATAATGGTAATACGTCCGTCAACTCTATGATTACTAGCATAATTTATATCGAATGACGACTCTCTTTTCTATAAAAATTCGGGCAGCACTTCCCCTATTTATATGCACATCCACAACTTACAAACAAAGCCAACAATATCAATAACAAGATGCAACTTAAAGATATAACCAAATCAATCCAAAATACTCCATATATGCCATCATAATCCATTCTCTTTCTTTACGTTCATGGTAGACAACAACTACAACAACCAAGGTGATTTATACACCTATTTCTCATGTTAATCCATCCTCTTAATCCATATCGAATCAGCCCCCAAAACAGTCCATTTACTAACAAAAATCGAGAGTTTCAAGAATGCAAAATAACATCTTTCTACACCTTAATTCCTTAAGACATATATCCACAATTACAACAATGTGTATGCATATTCATAATTGAAATTTCCAGCATTCTAACTCACAAAATCAGCCCTTAAAACAACACCACAATGTTCAATAATTCCATGTGTGTCACGGCACACAAAAAAAAAATATAATACCATAACTCATCTCTTAATACCTTAACATCTCATTCCTATTTCAACAATTTCATATAACAATTACAACTTGAATATCAAGATTTCCTTCATTTTTAACATGCAAAGAAGTGACGAAATTAACAACACAACACTCGAACACAACAACTCCAAAATTAGTAAAATTAGTCCCAAGATCGGCTACAACACCCAACAATCACATGCATTGTCTTAAATTTCAAGTTTCTCCTAACACAAGTTCATTCCTTAAACAACAACATCATGTAACTCCAATTATACTATAAGAAGAAGAATTCTTACCTTAATTTTGCTCCAAAACAGTCCCAAATTTTCGGTCACTGCTCCATTGTTTTTTTCACCATTTTTATCATTTTCTCAGCTCAAAATGACATGCATGTATTCTATAAGTTTAAATCTATCTTCATTACATGTTTTTCTTTCAAAAACTCATCTCCAAGAACTAAAATCTTTGTCTAAAATCGGTCTAGCAGTGGCGTGACTACACTGCTTGGAATTTTACAACTTCTTAGAATTTTGTAAAAGACTTGTTCTTGGAAGAGGAGTGAATAAAATCTTCAATGTGCTATGAAAATGGGGGGAGGGTTCTCGGCTGAGGGGGGAGAAAGAGAGAAGTGAGGAAGTGTGTTTTGAAATGAAATGTAGGGAGGTGGAGAGTTTTAAGTGCTGAAAATTAGTTTTTGCAACATAGTCCAATTTCCACAATTTATTAGTCTTGGCTCCCCCTTCTTTTTAAATCTTGAAATTTTCATAAGACATTGTCCTAATTTTTTTATAATACGATCAAATCATAATCCCGTTAGAACATATACAACTATTATTATAAGTTTCTATCGTCATATTCATAGTAGCTAAAATTATTCCGGAATCACATCATTTTGTATACTAATTCCCTTATTAGCATTTGTAATTATACTTTATATTCAATATTCGTATCTTACTTCCTTAATGACGTTCTTAATTATCGCCTTAAAACTAGGAGATGTAACACCCTCGACTCAAGACAAAGCTTAATCAGGCAAAGCAAAACAAAGTATGAGAAACGGTCAGACGAGAAATTAAAGCAATATGGACATGCAGATAGTAAAAATCAAATACGCAATGGTAGCGGATTCTAACAACAGGAAGCAACATGAAGCAGTAGCTAACAGGAAGCAGTAGCTAACACAACTAAATACGATAAATAAATTACACTAAAGAACACATAGCAACATGAATCAAACTGCAGAGTACTAAAGAGCAATAATGTGCCTATAAGTGTGACAGACTAATCAAATCTACAATAATAACACTACACTATCATTGTGTAAGGGTAAAGAGGACTACACTCGATTACCTACTACCCTTCTATCCTAATTCGTGTCCTCCACAACCCCCTATCTAAAAGTCAAAAGCTTACAAATATACTCTAGTATATTAGAGTTAAGTATATAATGACAATGGAAGAAAATTTATATAACCAAATCACTTACTTTCGTTTAAATTAATTAATGTGACGGAATTTGATTTAGCAAGTTAGTAGTTTTAATTAAAAACGTACTTTTCAAATTTGTAGTCTTAAAATTATTATGATATTTATGCGTTTATAAAAACTTACTACTCCTTAAGGATAAAGTAAAAAATTAAAATTAATTTATTTTGAAATATGATATTTGCTATGTTTTTTTTAGAATAGATTAATAAAAAAATAGTGTCATATAAGGTAATTACAAGTAGATTTCAATCGGGGCGGATCTATTAAGGATCGGAGGGTGCCACGCCACCTCCAAGCCTCAGAAACTCGGTGTATATATATGTATATATATATATAAGTTATGTACAAATATTTAAAGTGGCACCCCACTACAAACTAATCAGCTGGTGCCAGTGGACAGAGGCTTTGATTCCTGCTCTTTGGTCGCGGGATTGAGTTCCAGCGGTTGCATGCTGCACTTTAATTCTTTTTTTTAACCCTTGTTGCTCAACAGACAATAATGAGTAGTAGCAACGTGACTGGGTAAAGCAGTGGATATAAAATAAT
Source organism: Przewalskia tangutica (assembly GCA_029844215.1). Taxonomy (NCBI): domain Eukaryota; kingdom Viridiplantae; phylum Streptophyta; class Magnoliopsida; order Solanales; family Solanaceae; genus Przewalskia; species Przewalskia tangutica. The sequence continues at coordinate 21,040,175 of CM056731.1, read as the reverse complement.
TCCCAATTTCCCATTAACTTTATATTCTCTTTTCTGTAATTGTTGTTGACTTAATTTACTTTATTAATCTTTGACTTTTTTATTTCTTAAAGTTAAAAATATAAGTTTTCCTCTCTTCCTTCTCATTAAAAAAAAGACACAAACCCTCTCTCTCTTCTCAATATTTAAATGATTGTTTAGTTTGTTACATAGAGCGTGATGTATTCACAAATATAAGTAATGATGTCGTCATTGATCATTTTCAGAAGATGAAACCTCGTCGAGAACAATTGTAAATGAATGATGGATATTTATGATATTAGTAATATTATTGAAAGTTTTATGATTTTCTCTTCTGTATATTGCTATAAATTAATGTTTCATATGAAAAGACGAATAATGCGATAAAGCTCGAAAAGATGAATAATCCGACTCGAAGTTCAAATTGATTGAATGACACATGATACTCGAAAACTTTAAATTCTGAATCCGCCTCTGATTTCAATTATTAACCTAAGAAAATGCTAATTATTCTGCTAATAGAAATTAAACTAGACCAGTAGAGTAATATTTTATGTTATAACTTAAATGCTATTACATATCCAAGTTTCCAAATTTGAATAGGGACACTAAAAATATTAGGGACACCCCACATCACTTCACAATCCCATCGGACGAACGAACGTGTAGGACTCCTGAGATAGGAGATACACCTTTTTGAAAAATGAACGAGCACACCGTTTAACCTTTTGTCTTTTTTTTTCTTTTTAATTTATATTTAATGTGCGCTCTCTCTCTCTTCTCTTTGTCGGTCAGTGCACGCACTCACGAGACTCGATGTGAGAGAGTGTAAACACATACTGCGTGGACCTTTTCCAATCTGCTAACTCACCCCATACACCTAAACCACCCTACCCTTTGACATTTTAAAGTCAACCCCCTCCAAAAACCACCTCGAAAATTTGAAGTTGTTTTTTTCCATTGTGTGAATCATTGTGAGAGAAAAAAGATGAGGACAAAAGATAAGCCTTGAATAATTGAACATCTACATTCTACATTAAAATAATTTAAATGAATGTCTATTGTGCTAACCAACAAACCTTAAAATCCTTATCTCTTTTTCTTTTTTCCTTTTTAGAATCTTACTCAAACCAAGTCTTAGCACTTCGATTAAACAATTGTTAAGTTGTTGACATGTTAGCTAACAAATGCTTTGCTTATCCAATGTTAAAGATGGAATACAATTTTACGGCTTGACTATGAAAAAGAATGTAAAAGTAAAAGGGTTCAATTGAATATTTTTTTATCATTAAAATTAGAACTTGTGACATGTATAAATTATACTAGCTAGTTACATGGGCGGATCCACCTTCGCCGAAGGGTGGTCAGATGCGCATCCCTCGTCGGGGAATTATACGACGTATATAGGTTAAATATTAACTATTATGAGTATATATTTAATTTTGCACACCCTTAACATAAGTGAGAAGAAAATTTACATATTCTTCGCTAAATTTCTGACTTTGCCATTAGCTAGTTAACCATTCAACGGTTAATTATCATAAAAGACACACTTGTGAGATAAAAGATATTCCCTCTGTTCCAAAAAGATTGACTTATTTTTTTTATTAGTTTGTCCCAAAAAGATTGACTCATTTTTATATTTAAAAACAATTTAATTTTATGAAATCATTTACAACTACACAAATATATAAGATTTGTTTTGGATCACATATTTCAAAAGTCTTCCTTTATTTTTTTAAATTCTGTGTCAAATCAAACTAGATCAATCTTTTAGGTGGGAGTCAATAATCTCTTACACTGTACCATACTACCATCATTATAACTAGACTAGATAATGAATTGATGCGAGTTACAAGAACACGTCTCAAACTATTACTCCTAGTTTGAAATTTTAACAATTCAAATCTTGAAAATGGGCGATATAACTACTAATAGTGACAGCATTAATATTTATGGTAAGATTGAATATGATTCTTTTGCTTTTAATAAGAAGTTTCGGATCGAATCCAATCTTGCATACAAAATAATTTTTGATGAAAAATACTTCCCTTTTAAATAGATGGATCGTGAATTCAAATTAATCAAATACTTTCTCTATCTCAATTTAAGTATCGTACTTTGACGTGACAAGAAGTGTAAGAAATAAAGAAAGATTTTTTAATCTTATGGTCTTAAATAAAAGATGTGTGTGGTCTTTTAAATATTGTGATCTTAAACATGTCTTAAAATTAAAAAACTTACTAAATATAAGAAGATTAATCATTTTGAGGAAAAAAAAATAAGACTTAAATACGGAGGGAATACAATACAATTATCGAACAATGAGCGAGAAATATATAAACAAAACTAGTACTAATGACAAGTAACATGGGTAAAACTCATAAAAGAAAAGGCCAATGCTTACTGTTAAACAGTGTCCAAAATAGCATCGCGGCTTTTGCCCGTGAAAAGTGTTCTAGGTTTTGTGTATATTTGGTATATATTAGAATTAGTCTTGTATCTTAATTACTATTGTAATATTACCATAATTGTATAGTTAGTTTCCTTATAGAATAGAGTTTTAGATGTAAAGTAGGAATATGATTCTTCTATTGTAACTTGTATATATATGTCTTTCATCAATAAGAATAATCAAGGGATTAATTCTTTCATGGTATCAAGGACTCGTTTGGTACGTCGCACTGGACTGTACTAATTTTATTTGACTGTATTGTACTGTATTGGAATGGACTGTATTAATATATAATGGACGATATTAGAGTATTAATATATAATGAACTATATTTTTTTATTTTTAGTACAGTCCAGGGGAGACCCACCTGCTAGATGGGTCTCAAATAGCGATTGGTATTTGGATCTATTTTAGAAATAAGATACCGATCGAGGCAAAACGCCCGCCAAACGCTGTATTATTTTTTTCCAGTACAGTCCAGCTTAATACAACGTACCAAACGTGCCCCAAGAGTCTATTCCCTAAGGTTTTGCCCAAAGCCGCGACCCTTATCCTTCAAAAAATCCTCTCTCACACAAATTCCCTTCTCTGAATCTTGTTGTTCTATTCCCTATGGCTGATAAGAACACTTTTCATTCTGCTCTCACCGTTTCTAACATCAAGAGCGTTCTTCCTATCGTTCTTGATCTAGAGAACGCGTCGATATGGGGCGTGGCGATTATTCAAGATTCATGATATGACACATAAATTTCTTCACCACATCATCCTTCTCACTACTCATACGGGGGTGATACGACGTCTACGTCTACAACGGTTGTGCCCACTAAAGCACCAGATCCCGACTTATGGGGTATGTTTGATGTCAAGGTTCTCCAGTGGATTTATGCAACTATCTCCTTGAATCTTTTACAGACGATTATGGAAATCAACTCCACAGCTATGGCGGCGTGGAATCGATTGTGTGACATCTTCCAAGATAACAGTCATTCTCGCATTGTTATCCTTGAGCATGAATTTTCTCAGGTTTCTATGGCGAATTTTCCAAACGTTTCTTCTTATTGCAAACGCTTCAAGGACTTGGCAGACCAACTTCGCAATGTGTGTACTCATGTTTCTAATAGTCGTCTAGTTCTTCAGATGGTTACCGGTCAATCTGAGGCCTATACATGGGTTGCGTCGGTTATTCGTCAAGGTAACCCCTACCGTAGTTCTATCAAGCCCGCTCCATGCTCACTTTGGAAGAAGCGGGTTTGGCTAAAAAGACATCGATCAGAGAAAATCCCCTCACCATGATGACTGTTTCCAATTTTTTCCCTTCCAATCCAACCAACGTGACCCAAAATCACAACAACTGGGGTGGTAAGAAGGGCTAAAATCTGAAGAATAATGGCAAAAATCATGACAACCCGGAAACCGTCGTGAAGATCATTTCTAGGGCCCAGGGAGGCCGCGGACAATGTGATGAGTCCCAGCGCCGCCGTGGGCCCGCTATTAAAGTGTCGCAGCTCAGCCTTATAGCGCCGCGATGCCTCTGTATCAGCCAGTGCAAATCTGTGGCGAACTTCTTCCGTGTCGATTCGAGTTCGGACAGCGTATGGCAGCCCCGATCCAGATACTTGGGCCTCGCCCCCATCAGGCCTACCACGCAATGGGCCCCACTCAGACCGACATTGAAGCAGCGATGCACACGTTTGACTTGACTCAACCGGACCCTAATTGGTACATGGACACCAGCGCCACTACCCACATGACATCCGACCAAGGTACTCTCTCGTCTTATTCCAATTTGAGCACTAATCGTGATATAACTGTTGGTAATGACAATTCTATTTCAATTAAGGGTTATGGTAATAAAACTTTGTCCCCTCCTCATCCACCACTTGTCCTGGAAAATACCTTTCATGCCCCAAAATTGATTAAAATTTTGGTGTATATCCGTAAATTCACCACTAATAATTGGGTTTTTATTAATTGTGATCCGTTTGGATATTTTCTGTGAAGGATTTCAAGACAGGGAGTCATCTCATGAGGTGTGACAGTAGGGGGGATCTTTATCCAATCACACCGAGTCTCAATATCTCGCGTCAAACTATGCCATCCACTTTTACAGCGCTTGCTCCTTCCTTGTGGCATGCTCGTCTAGGTCATCAAGAGTCGTCAATTTTATCTGTTTTAGATATGAATAAGTTTATTTCTTGTAAGAGTACGCGTAATACTCTAAATTTTCAATCTTGTTCGTTAGGGAAAATTATTAAGTTACCATTTGTAGCTTCGAATTCTCATACTTCAATGTAATTTGACATTATTCATAGCGATTTATGGACATTCCTGATTCTCAGTTCTATGTGTCATCGATATTATGTGTGATTCTTGGATGATTACTCTAAATTTTTATGGACGTTTCCAATTGCGAAAAAAATCACAAATTTTTCCATCTTCGTAAAATTTAGAGCTTTCATAAGAACCCAATTCGAACGGGAAATAAAGAACATCCAATGTGATAATGGTAAAGAGTATGACAAATTGACAATGGGGAGTTTAGGGAGTTTTGTGCTCAAAATGAGATAAATTTTCATTTTTCTTGTCCTCATACGTTTTCACAAAATAGGAAAGCTGAACGAAAAATTCGTACCATTAATAACATTATTCGGACTTTATTAGTTCATTCTTCCGTCCCTTCGTTGTTTTGGCATCATGCGCTACAAATGGCTACCGATCTACTTAATATTATTCCCTCGAAAGGTTTGACATATTCCCATATTCAAGTTTTATACAATAAGACTTCTACGTATTCTCATCTTAGGGTTTTTGGATGCTTATGTTATCCACTGTTTCCATCCACCACAATCAACAAACTTCAGGCACGCTCTACCCCGTGTATGCTTTTGGGTTATCCGTCAAATCACTATGGTTATAAATGCTTTGATTTATCCTCTAAACGAATCATCATTAGTCGTCATGTTCTTTGATGAATCCCAATTTCTATTTTCTAAAGTAGAAAAACGTGTGCCTAGTTCTTATGATTTTTTGGATGATGATATCTCCCCCTTTGTTCTCCGTCATATTTCAGATTTTTCACAAAATACGTCGTCAGCGCCGCGACGCCTGCCATCCAGTGAACAGTCAGTTTTAACCCGTCATTAGAGCCGCGACCCTTAGGGGAAGCGTCGCGGCGCCAAAACTTCAGAGAGCTCTGCAGTTCTTCCAGCGTCGCGGCGCCTCTGACGGTAATTTCCGACACTTTACAAACTTCCCAAAATTCACCCCATTCAGCCCAGAGTCAAGGTCCAATCACTCACATTCAACGGGGTATTTTTAAATCAAAAAAATATTTTAATTTAAATTCTAATGTTCTGAAATACCCTTACCCCGTAATCATGTGTCTGCCCTAAATTACCCTAATTGAAAAATTATCATGACCGATTAATATAATGCTCTTATTGATAATAATATATGAGAGTTGGTGCCCCGTCCATCTGGTGTTAATATTATTCGATCTATGTGGATTTTTGCTCATAAAGAGAATTCTGATGGTTAGTTTGCAAGGCATAAGGCTCGTCTTGTAGGTGATGATAAGACTCAACAGGTTGGTGTGGATTGTGGTGATACTTTTAGCCCAGTGGTCAAGCGGCGACTATTCGTACTGTGCTCAGCTTGACTCTTTCGAAATCATGGCTCATTCATCAACTAGATGTGAAAAATGAGTTCCTACATGATGATCTTCATAAGACAGTGTATATGCATCAGCCCTTGGGGTTTAGAGATACTAGATATCCTAATCATGTCTGTCTATTGAGGAAGTCCTTGTATGGGCTTAAGAAGTCTCCACGGGCTTAGTATAAGAGGTTTGCTGATTATATTTCGACTATGGATTTCTCTCACAGCAGGTCTGATAATTCATTATTCATATATCGTCGAGGATATTCCATGGCTTATATACTATTATATGTTGATGATATTATTTTGACTGCCTCTTCTGAGGCTTTGCGCAAGTCTATTATGACAATGCTCAGTTACGAGTTTGCCATGAAGGACTTGAGCCCATTAAGTTACTTTTTGAGGATTGCTGTAACTCGTTTTGCAGGTGGATTGTTCTTATCACAGAGAAAGTATGCAGCAGGGATCATTGAGAGGGCTGGGATGTCATCATATAAGCCCAATTCTACTCCGGTTAATACTAAACCCAAGTTGGGTGCTGCAGCTGGCTCTCCCTATGAGGATCTGACCCGCTATCGTAGTCTTGCAGGCGCCCTTCTGTATCTGACGTTCACGCGACCTGATATTACATATGTCGTACAACATGTGTTTTGTTTATGCATGATCCTAGAGTTGAACATATGAATGCACTCAAACGCATTCTTAGGTACATTCAGGTAACACTTGAGTATGGTTTGCATTTGTATCCTTCGTCGACGTCTACACTAGTCTCCTATACAGATGCTGATTAGGGTGGTTGTCCTGACACCAGATGATCTACGTCTGGCTATTGCATGTTTTTAGGTAATAACTTGGTCTCATGATCTGCCAAGCGTCAATCCACGCTTTCATGTTCAAGTGTAGAGGCCGAGTATAGAGGGGTAGCCAATGTGGTTTCTGAATCATGTTGGTTACGAAATCTACTGTTAGAGCTTCATTGTCCTATTGAAAGGCTACATTGGTTTATTGTGATAATATAAGTGTCATCTACCTTTCTGGGAATCCAGTTCAGCACCAGCGTACTAAACACATAGAGATGGATATTCACTTTGTTCGAGAGAAGGTAGCTAAAGGACAAGTACACGTCTGTCATGTCCCTTCCATATATCAGATTGCAGACATCTTTACAAAGGGGCTTCGCCGATCATTTTGAAGATTTTAGACGATGCAGCGTCTGAAGGCGCGCTATATTGCGGTGTGTGTTAAATGATGTTCAAAGCGATCGTGGCGTATGTGCCCGTGAACATTGTTTTGGGTTTTGTGTATATTTGATATATATTCGAATTAATCTTGTACCTTAATTACTATTGTACTATTACTTTAATTGTATAGTTAGTCTCATTATAAAATAAAGTTTTAGATTTAAAGTAGAAATATAATTCTCCTATTATAATTTATATATATATATATATATATATATATATATATATATATATATATTTTATCAATAAAAATAAATAATAATTAATTCTTTCGCTTACGAATAGAGATCATCAAAATGAAAATATTTGTTGTCCCCCCACCTTCTCTCTCTAGACATGTAGTGAAAACCAGCCAAATCACGCACACACTCTTTCTATAAATAATAAATGTATTCCACTCATTTATGCCTCTCCTCAGATCCATTTCTCTCTCTAGCCAAAGTCAGCGCCTTCTTTTGTCTGCTTTTCTCTCCCACTTCCTCTCTATACCAAAAGTCAATTCGCAAAAAAGAGAAACTAACAACATGGAGGAGGATTGGGATCTTCACGCGGTGGTCAGAGGCTGCGCTGCCAGCTCAACCACCGCATCCTCCACCACTACCACCAGCACCGCCACTACTTCTCTTTGTAGCTTCCAACCAAAACAAGATGACAACCTTTTCAGCTTTCAAGATCCATTTGTTTCAGGATTTGACAACCCCACAAGTGATTTTGAAGAGTTGCATAATCTTTACAATCCTTTTTTCCCTAAATCACAACCACAACAAATACCTCTTTCTCCTCAACATAATATATCCATTTCACCCCTCTCTGTTCTTGGAGGACTACAAGATCTATCACCCCAACAAACACTAAAAGAACACCAACACCAACACCAACAACAACATATTCATCAGCTAAACAGTACAAGATTAACACAACCCAAACAGTCTTTCTCTTTAAATGGTTCCACAACTAGTACAATTAATGCTTGTGCTTCACATACTCAAAGCCCAAGACCTAAAAGAAGGTAGCTTTAACATATTTTTTTTTCATTCTTTCATTTCTATGTATTTGAAGTTTCTTGATGGAAAGATTACACCTTTTTCAGTTTTGTACATAACCCATATCATAAATTCATCCTTTTTTATTATTATTCACACATTTTTATGAAATTTCTTTTAATTTTTCTCAGGAAAAACCAATTAAAGAAGGTATGTCAAGTACCTGCTGAGGGTTTATCTTCTGACATGTGGTCTTGGAGAAAATATGGTCAAAAACCCATCAAAGGTTCTCCATATCCAAGGTAGGTTCCTTAATATCTCTCTTTTACTACATTTTTAAGTTGATTTAAAACAAAAAAAATTGCTTAAATGTTTTCTTCCTTTGGTTTAAACAGGGGATATTACAAGTGTAGCACCTCAAAGGGTTGTTTGGCCCGAAAACAAGTGGAGCGAAATAGATCCGACCCGAGTATGTTCATTGTCACTTATACAGCAGAGCACAACCACCCTATGCCAACTCACCGGAATTCCCTTGCCGGAAGTACTCGACAAAAGCCGGCGAACTCTGAAACATGCACCGCAAGTGACTCTAACAAACCCACTATCTCATCGCCGGTATCTTCGCCGGCGTTCCAATCTCCGGTAACGGAAAAACAAGAAAGCAGTGGGGAAGAAAAAGAAGACATTTTTGAAGATGATGATGAATTTGGCAGTTCTAATATGGGATTAGATAACATGGAGCCTGCAGATGATGATTTTTTTGAAGGGTTAGATGAACTCGCTGATCAGGCCACCGGAGATTACTTTTCCGATAACTTTCCGGTGTCTATGCATCTTCCTTGGCTGTCAAATAATGCCACAACCACCACCGCTGGCAGCGTTTGACTTGCCGGAAAAAAGTAGGAACAACAGCATACCTTCTCGGTAAGAGATTGATGATTTTCTTCTTATTCACTTATAGGAGTATCTTTTTGTCCGTTAGAGATATAGGTAGACATAAAGCAAGAGAGAATCTTGAAATCTCCATGTCTTTTATTTTTAATTTTTAGTTTTGTTCTCTTTTTGTACGTGTAAGGTATAATTCCATTTTTAAAGAATGGATATTGGGTATAACTTAATCTCAAAAGCTAGTTTGTAGGGTGAGGATTGTCCAAGTCCATATAAGGAGTGCAATGAATCTTGGGTCTAACTCAACCCTCAAAGATAGCTTATAAGATGAGAATTGTTCAAATTCATATAAGGAATCTATGTTTTCATTCCATTTTTGATGTGGTACTTTTAACACCATTCTCCATTATCATAGTTGAGAGAGTTGTAGAGGACAAAGAAAAAAGGAAGAGTTAGATTCTGTAAAGAATGAATTTTGGACCTAACTCAACCCCAAAAGCTAGTTTGTAGGTTGATGATTGTACAAGTTCATATAAGGAGTTTATGTTCTCATTCCATATCCGATGTGAGACTCTTAACATCCTCTCGCACGCCCAGATCTTGTTAGCTGAAGCGTGAATAATATAATTTGGGATTCCAACATCGGTGAACAAAGAATTGGAATGGGCTTGACTTTGATACCATGTAAAGAATGAATTTTAGACCTAACTCAACCCAAAAAGGTAGCTTGTATGGTGAGAATTGTCAAAGTCTATATAAATAGTCAATATTCCTATTTCATATTCGATGTAGGACTCTTAACAGATTTCAATGTTCTTTATTAGTAGGTTAATTTATTAGATGATAAGGTACATAGGAGGAATATGGGTAAAAAAATTCATTAGTTGTTAAATGTTGTAATTTTATAGTAATCATTATCAATGGCTTAAGTTCTTTCAATTGTTACCTTTTCATACCCTTTATGGTGCTTGTTCATGTTAGTGTGGTTGAGTGTTTGTTTGGAGATTTTTGAGTCCTACCAAATGGAATCTTGGCAAATTTGCTGCCAATTTAACTCCAACATGCACCACCTTTGGTTTTCGACTGAATGTGATGTGTTTTCATGGAACTTCTAACTATTCAAAGCTGAAAATTTAAACTTTAAAGTTTAATTTTCAATATTTGTCAATTCTTTCAACTGATTTTACAACTCGTTAATGTTCAAAGTTAGGTAATTTATCAGTGTTCTGATTTTGACCTTTATTTTCTTCAGTTGAAATAATTGACTTGACCGATTTAAATTTGATTTACTTGTCTAAGAAAGTCGAGCATTAGCACTCCCTTTGTATCAATCCACGTTGTTATGTACATGCGACTATAAAAGTACATTGTGGATAAAACAGAAAGTTAAAATTGACTCCGCTATGAAAAAACTACAATTTTTTTTCTGAACGAACATTAAAAAGATAGTGACACATAAAATGAGAGGAGTTTTATCAAATGAAAAGGTTAAAGGCTCGTCCTCCTAGAAGGCGATTTCTAACCATTCTTATAATTTAATTTGAAACAGAACATTTATCTCTGTTTTAAGTAAAACTCCAGGTTAGAGCATTGTATTATACCAAGTTATACGTAGCAGCTGAAGCTTAGTGGAGAAGAGTATGAAAGGACGAAACATATATTTTCCAAAAGGAAGCGATCCACTCAAAAAAACATTGGAATCTAATAGATCGGTTCTAGCACATGGGGATGTTGAAACAAATAAGTTAGAACAGTACCTCAACAACAACTAAAAAAGGGAAAGAGAGGAGGGAACGTGAAATTTGGTCAGACATGAAATTGTTTTCTTTCTTTTTAACGTGCGAGTCAACTTATACACACCTCGACTGTTCTATCAAGTAGTTGTTTTCTCACACCAATACATTTCCGAGTAACTGTCAAGTAAAGTTTAGACATATGGAATTAATTCGCTTTTTTGCCTCTACTAAAATTTGAATTGTGATCTCCCATAATTTCCATCCCACTTCATCGGCGGTCAGCGGTAAGACGACACTCTTCACTTGTCAGACATACAACTTCATGCTGTGAATCAAAGCTAACTGCAGCAACAGATGGACATAATTCATAAAAATCACGAGAAAAGGTAGACAAGCGGAGGAAATAATTATTAGCTTTCTTCACACTGCGATGAAATGTTCATCTTCATGAGAGTTTTCACAGTAGTTGTGATGAACAACTATCAACTCTCGGCTTGTTAGTAAGGCAAGAGCTTCATATACGGTTTCTGATGGGCTGCCCTCTCCACATAAGCACAGTCCAAAAGTGGAGGGGAAAACTTCAGGAGTAGATAACACCGTGCAGATAATACTTGCACAACAGAGAGTCTACTTCAAGCTGCCATGTGCACACAGTACCATCTGATGCAGCAGAGACAAATCCGTGACCACAATGATCAAACTTCACGGCAGATACCGAGGCAAGAGCATATGGGTGAGGGACATTTGCAGCGGGAAGCACTCCATGTGTAGCAGTAGCTCTATCTTTGCCGAACTGCAGACATCATAAATTATTCTCGATACCATATCTTAAGAAATGAACAATGACATAAGTATGTAATGACTAAACCTGTTCTCAATTTCAGGCCAATAACTATAAAAAGGACATAACAGTAAAAGAAACAATGGAAACACAAATTGGCCACACATAACGTGCCACTATGAAGAGATCTGGTACAGAATGTCTATTAGCTAATACTAAGTCACAGGTATTTTATCACAATCCTTTTAGGAGCCAAACTTGTTCACAGTGCAAATTAGCCCTTGTCGTTGCAACTACAAAAAAGATATAACTAATCTATTGATCGTGATAGAGAATACGTAAATGTTCTCCATACAACAACAACATACCCAGTGAAATCACACAATGTGGGGTCTGGAGAATATAAAGTGTACGCAGACTTTACCTCTACCTTGACTAGGGCTGTTAGTGGTTCGGATATACTCGAGAACCGGACCGAAACCGGACCGAAATATCCGGACCGAAACCGGACCGAAAAATAATCGGTCCGGATACGAGTATTTGAAATTTATCCGGACCGGTAAGAGATCCGGTCCGGTAACCCGGTAAGAGAACCGGTTTCGGTACCCTATATAAATATATTTTCCTAAGATAACCCTAATTTCTAAATCCCTAAATTTCATCGGCTGCTCTCAGCCTCTCATCTCTGCTCGATCGACGATCGCTCCTTCCTCTCGCAAATCTCCGATTCGCCATCGCCGTTGTTCCCTATCCGTGTTCTCGACTCCTCTCGCCTCTTCTATCTCGATTCTCTCCGAGTATCGATCGTCTTCTCGCGAACAAAGGTCGCGAATCTCCATCGTCGCTCCCGTCTTCGCGAATCGCGATCGCGCCGCCGATCGCTCGAGTCTCGAGTGGTCTTCTTCTCCGATCGTCTTCTTCTCCGACTGACGCCTCCAACACCGCCCAACTCATCACTACCTGGCCATCACTTTCAGGACTCAGATGGTCTTCAATCTTCATGCTATCATATTCATACTTCAATAATCAATAATCATACATAATAATATATCACGCAAAGATGTTATTTATTTTTTATATGTTCAATACTTTATTCTCTGAATTTTATGTAATTCGATATCATAAATTGTTAAATTAAAGTACGATTCTCTGTTAAAACTTAAAATTTTTGGTGTCCTGTTGGCTGTTTTATACTTCTATCATTCTATGTAATAAATCTGTAATTCTTTAATGTAATAAATCTGTTCTATGTATATAAATCTGTAATTTACGATTCTATGTAATAAATCTGTAATTTTTTAAATAACATGTTGTAATAAATCTGTAATTTTTTGAAGTAATAAATATGTTCTATCATCTATGTAATAAATCTGTAATTTTTTAAATAACATGTTGTAATAAATCTGTAATTTTTTGAAGTAATAAATATGTTCTATCATCTATGTAATAAATCTGTAATTTTTAAAATAACATGTTGTAACTTGTAAATTTATGTAATAAATCTTGAACTTATTGTGTATTTGTGTATTGTGTTGTGTTATGTACTTATGTCATTTCAAGATTCTTCAGTGACTCCTATGACTTCACAAGATTCTTACATAGAAGTGAATGACCATGATGATATTGATGATGAGGATACCGTAAGGGGAATTGAAATTGGAGAGCATTTGAATTTAATTGACAATGCTCAATTAATATCTGATAGTCAACAGATGGATCAAATGCCGTCACAATCAACCTGAGGTGAGGAAGATCCATTGCGTAATGCGTATGGGAAGCGTGTACGTGAAAAAATCAATCATACACAAAGAAATGTCTATTGTCTCTCTGGATGGCTCTAAAAAGTGGAAATGCAAGTGGTGTGGATCTCTTTTCAAAGTTGATTCAAAATATGGTAGTACTTCAATGCGAAAAACATTTGGAAAAATGTTTTAATAGAAAGATGTCAAATGAAAAGAACCACACAAACAAAGATAAGTGTACATTTGGTGATGCTACTAGTCCGAGTGTTGCTACTTGGCAATATAACCACGCTAAGGTTAGAGAGCTTGCCCATATGGTTTTAGGGCATGAATTTCCGTTTATGATAATGGAAGGTGTTCTCTTCAATCGATTTTTGAAGGAGATATATCCATGGTACAGAAGGATAACACGACATACTGTTAGGATGACTGTGAAAGTTTCTATAAAGGTGAGAAAACAAAGATGAAAATAGTAATGTCTAAAGTTAATAGGATTAGTTTGACTCTTGATTTGTGGTGGTCCTGAACAAAAGATAGGTTACATGACCGTAACTTCTCATTTTATCGACTCAAATGGCAACTTCATAAGAGAGTGTTGGCTTTCATGAATGTACCTCCACCTCATTCTCGGAGAGGTACTTGCTAGGAATTGATTAGGGTTATGGATGATTGGCGATAAAGGAGAAAGTTGTCTCTATTAGTGTGGATAATGATTCGCCAATGATAATCGCATTGCACGTCAAGGCGATTTTACTAATAAGAGGCGCTACCATTAAACGCCAATTATTTCACGTACGATGTTGTGCACACATCTTGAACTTGTTGGTTCAAGATGGCCTTGATGTTATTAAACCAGTGGTGGATAAAATAAGAGGGTGTAAAATATTTATGAATTCGAGGCAAGATGCAAACATTTTGAAAAGATAGTTACGAGTTAGATCTTATGGCAAAGCAAGTTTTGGATACTAAAATAAGATGGAATTCGACATGGTTAATGTTGTCCACTGCTTGTTTTTATAAAGCAATTTGGCCAAGGTATGCAGAGGAGAATGCATCGTTTATCCACTATTTGCCGAATGATAGTGATTGGGAGATGGTTAATGATATTTGCAAGTTATTAGAAGTGTTCGCGGATATTACGAATATTATTAGTGGTACTTCTTATCCTACTGTAAATTTATTTTTGTCCGAGCTTTGGAGGGTAAAGGTGCTATTGGATGAAAATATTCAATTGAACTCCAAGCCTCACTTGCAAACAATGGCAATGGAAATGAAGTTGAAATACGACAAATATCGTCGCATGCGATATCTTGCTATCTATCGGGCTTTTCTTGATCCAAGGTAACCATTTCTATGATTTTCATTTGTTTCGCTTTAAGGTAACCACTATATAAAATTGTTACATAAAATAGTTATTCAAGATATATGAATCTTCAATCTCAATCAAGCAGTGAAGCTTGTTCTCAATCTCTCAATCTGTTGTGAAAAAATAGTGCTTATTCTTCAATCTACAGTATGAAACAATGCCGCTTGTTCTCTCAATCTCGCGGGACTTCAATCAAGCAGCAAAGCAGATTGTTCTCTCAATCTCATGTAATTCAGCAGCAAATTTCATTGCTGCTGTCACGCTTGTTCTCTCAATCTCAATCTCAATCTGTATGAAACAATGAATCTTCAATTCTGTATGAAACAATGGTGCTTGTTCTTCGAATCTGCGCATGAAACAATGCGCTTGTTTCTCTGAATCTATGATCAGTAACGAGCAGCAAATTTCATTGTTGCCGTCACGCTGTTTCTCAATCTCAATCTTCGACCAATCTTCAATTCGTGTTAAGGACTTAAGGTACTGTAACTCAGCAGCAGCATTTCATTGTTGCTGTCACGCTTGTTTCAATCTCAATCTTCAATCTGATGAAACAATGAATCTTCAATCTACGTTATGAAACAATGGTGCTTGTTCTTCGATCTTCGTTATGAAACAATGCGCTTGTTTCTCTGAATCTATGATCGTAACAGCAGCAAATTTCATTGTTGTCACGCTTGTTCTTCAATCTCAATTGTTAAGGACTTAAGGTACTGAATTCAGCAGTGAATTTCATTGCTGTCACGCTTGTTCTCTCAATTCTCAGATGAAACAATGGATCTCTGAATCTGTATGAAACAATGGTGCTTGTCCACTTCATTGTATGTGTTAAGGTGTAAGTAAGCAAAGACTGACAATTTCATTGTTGTTGTCATTGCTTGTTCTCATTAACATTTCTTGGAGAATTAACATTGTCTCTCTTTACTCTTTAGGTATAAAATGGTGTTTATTTCATGGGTTTATCTCATATGTATGGGCCTAATGGTGCTATAAGAAATGAGGCGTTGTTATCAAACAACATATTGTCTTTGTTTAAGGAATATGAGAAAATACACAAGAAAGAAAATGGTGTGCAAGTTAATAGTAAAAAAAAGGGAAGTAGTTCAAGTTCATGGCTGGGAAAAAGAAGTTTTGAGATGTACCTTGACAGTGTCGAGGTAGTTGATAAAACAAAGTCTGATCTTGATTATTATCTTGAAGATGATCCACTTAGAGTTCGATGGGAGGGGAAAAAGTTTGATGTCTTACAATGGTGGATGGTTAACGAACCGAAATATCCCATTCTTAGTAAGTTGGCGAAGGATGTTCTCTCTATTCTCATAAATCTGTTGCTCGTAAGCAACTTTTAGTGCGGCAAAAGAATTATTGACCCAAAGAGAGCATCAATGGCGTAGAAACGCTGAAATGCTAGTGTGTGGAGGTGATTGGGTTAAAGAGTTATATGGAATCAAGAAAGGTCACGGGCGCAGTATGGTATGTATTCCTTCATTTATTCTTTTCCTTTAACTATATGAATGTATATGTTGTGTTCTTTCTAATGTTTTAAAATTTGGAATGTAGCTTGAGAAGAAGAAGACGAGCATTTAGAGTATAACTTTGCAAATGTAATATTCTTGCCCGATTGATTCATTTGCATTATCCTTTAATTTTATATCAGACGTTGTGAATTGTGAATTTGTGATACTAACTTTTCTTAATATTTTGACGTAGGATGAAATTTAACTCAACTTTTGAATCACGCGTTGTGGACTTGTGGTCTTGACTCTTGAGGACTTGTGGGAAATAGATTTGGACTTGTAGTTTTGGATTTTAATATTTTGGACATTTGGTTGTTCGCTTGTTTCCTTGTAAAGTTTAATGTTTTAGATTTAACTCAAATGTTTTGTTGAACTTTTGGCACGCTTCACATCGGATCGGCAAAGAACATTTGCCTAATGTGTTTGGTTTTATTTGTCGTTAATTTTAAATTTTTGATTCAAGGAATTGAAATCGATACCACTTTACTGTTAATGTCTTTGCATTTCTTACATTTTGAATTTTACTTGCTCGCTTGCTCATGGTCCGACCGAACCGACCAGATCCAAGAAAATTACCGGCCCGACGTACCCGACCAGAAGGTATCGGACCGGTCCCGGCCTGTAATAGACCGATAGTTTATTTGACCGTCCGATATATCCGATAAGCTTAACGGACGGTTCCAGATGTCGATACCGGACCGGCCCGACCGGAGCACAAAGACTAACTCGACAGATAGAGCGGTTGTTTCTGAAAGACCCTCGACTCAAGACAAAGCACAAGCACAAACAAAGTAAGACCAACAAAGCGAATAAGCCATGATATCGCATTCTGAAAAAGAAGCAATAACAAATGCAGGTAAATAAGACAAACAAAGTACACTAGAGAACACATAGCCGCATAAATCAATATTGCGCCTACTAGTATGATAGGTTAAGCGGGCCTACAATAATAACACTACAACTATCAATTTGTAAGCCTAGGTAGGACTACGCTGGACTACCTACTACCCTTCTACCGTAATCCATGTCCTTCATAACCCCCTATCTAAGGTCATGTCCTTGGTGAGTTGCACATGCGTCATATCTCGTCTAATCACCTCTCCCTAATACTTCTGCGTCCTACCTCTACCCCTCTTGCACCCATCCATATCCAATCTCTCACACCTCCGCACTGGGACACTTGTGTCTCTCCTCTGCACGTACCTGGACCATCTCAATCTCGCTTCCCGCATCTTATCCTCCACCGAGGCCACTCCCACTCTGTTTCGGACATCATCATTTCTAATTTTATCTCTCCTTGTATGCCCACATATCCATCTTAGAATCCTCATCTCCACAAATTTTATCTTTTGGGCGTGCGAAGTCTTGACCGGCCAACACTCCGTCTCCTATCTCCATATATTTTATAATTATTATTTTAGTGTAATTATGTAAAATAGATATTCTCATTCAATTAGGATTACAATTGTAAACACACACATATATATATATATATATGGAGATATGAGGTGTAACAAAAGTCACTGATTACAGCTTCCTTTATGATCCAAACACTTCCCCCTCATTAGAAATGCAATACATCGTGGCACCCATCCCGTTCCGTCACTGCCCCAGCTCCCGTTGACTACCCCATCCCGTCGACCACCATCTCACCCACTTCTCCCATAGGCATCACCCATCCCGCCGTCGAGTTCACTGCCCCACCCCCTATCATTGTTCCCATGTCACCGAGCCCACTGCCCGTAACCACCCTGATGCTCGTGACCTAAACTGTCCCACTTTCAACCCACCGTATGGAGACCCGTGTCAGCACGAGATTTTCAAACTAAAAGTCCATTTTAACCTATCCACTCATATCATCTCCCATATACCTAAAAACCCAAAACTAGCCAAGCTTGACCCGAATTGGAATGCGGTCATGCGTGAGGAATTTAATGCGCTCAATACAAAGCACACTTGGGATCTTGTCCAGAGACCAGAGTGGGTGAATGTGATTCGTTGTATGTGGCTATATCGTCACAAATTCATAGATAGTGGTAATCTTGAATGCCATAACGCGAGACTTATGGCAAATGGCACGGGGCAATAAGATAGAGTTGATTGTGGTGAGACCTTTCGTCCAGTGGTTAAACCAGCCACCATTCACACTATTTTGAGTATAAAATGGGAAAGAACGGGTCGATTCATCATGATGTGAACAATGCGTTGTTACATGGTGATTTGAAAGAAACCGTATATATGCATCAACCGCCTAACTTTGTGCATCTAGAGGCTCCTCAGTGTGTATGTCGTCTTCGAAACTCACTCAATTACTTGAAACAGGCCCTCATAGCTTGGTATGAGCGCTTTAGCACTAACATCATGCAGATCAGGTTCGTGTGCATCAAAAAGTGACAACTCACTTTTTATTTTTTATCGAGGTAACGACACTGCATACCTTTTCCTCTATGTGGATGATACTGTTTGCGTTGAAACACAAGATCATTACCCTGCTCAAATTCAAATTTGCTATGACAAACTTGGGTAAGTTGAGTTATTTTTGAGAACTTCAGTGACCAGATCCGAAAATGCAATATTCCTGTGTCAGCGTAAGTATGTCGGAGAAATTGTTTACAGGGCTAAAATGGCAAACTGATATTATATACGGACGCCGATTGGAGCGGTTGTCCGGACACACATCGATCCACTTCCGACTATTGTGTATTTTTAGGTGATAACCTCATC
Source organism: Przewalskia tangutica (assembly GCA_029844215.1). NCBI lineage: Eukaryota > Viridiplantae > Streptophyta > Magnoliopsida > Solanales > Solanaceae > Przewalskia > Przewalskia tangutica. The sequence continues at coordinate 21,021,088 of CM056731.1, read as the reverse complement.
TCGTGGTCAGCCAAACGACAAGCCAGCTTTCTGTTGTCCGGACACACATTGAGCAACTAGAAAATATGGTTCAATACGCTGCCATAGATATCCTCCATAAATTTTGTACCATTGAGTTAAAATGCTTTCTGTTCATTTTCATCAGTATAAATGTTTTTGCTGGCCTACATTTTTTATTTGTTTATATGGTTCTTCTAATGACTATCTTTATGCTGATTATTGAATACGATAATTCATGACTAATTAAACCAGCTTTGACTTCAAAATTTCAATTGAAGAAATGAAAAAAAAAAGGGAGGAAAAAGAAAAGAACACATGAGCAAACATCCTGATGAGGAAGAATGCAAAAATCTTTCATGTGCTGTCATCAGTGGCGGATCCAGGAGACTATATTTGGTGGTGCAAATTTTTTTTTTAATTTTTTATGCCTAGAAGGAATTTTTTTTTTTATGCCCAGAAGGCAAAATTTTTTAAAAAATCTGGTGGTGCAACTGCACCACCCTGTTGCTAGTGCATCCGCCACTGGCTGTGATCTCCGACGAACTGGAAACTAAATGTTGTGTTAAGCTATTACCAGCTTTATTTTTCAAGAAAATTTGATTTCTGTTGCATGGAAAAATTAATTCAAGATGCTGGACAATAAATAATGTTCTTTCAGATGTCAATCTTGGACAATGGCATATTTAAGCCTTTAGCAGCTCATGATGACTTTGTAGAGGTCCTGTCGTAGCCCACTTGGATTATTACTGTTCTCGCAAGGCTGAGGCATGGACATATAGGTGTTAACTGTAGAAGTGCTGTGTCTTCGAGTGTTTAGACAGTTTTAATATTTGTTACTGTAGACTGAAATTCTTTTCCATTTAGGAGATGCTAAGGATCTGAAATTTTGGTTCATTTGTGAGAATGAGCTACCAGCATTTCCTTGGTAATTCTAGATATATTTAGAAGTGCAGGAGCTGCATGATAATATATCTGCTAAATTGAGTTCTGTGTGGCATTGCAGTATGAGAGATGGATAGCATTTGATGCAAACCCTTTATATGCTCTTTTGCATGAAAGCATATATTGTCAGGTAAACTTTTCAATAGGAGTATGGCTACAACAGTGGGAGTACTTGGCCAAAGGAATTTCTGCATCTACTTTGCACGCATGCTTGAACTGTCTAATTCATTGACTTTTTTCTGATATGAAGGGTGCCTCATCCCTGTAGTCTGCTCAGAAAATTAGGGCTGAAAATGAGAACAAATTCGATGCAATTGAGGCAGCAAAAGGCGGCCGCCCTGTACTTTTTACTGGAGAGGTGAGACACAATCTGGACGTTTTTAGTTAGGAACTGCATAATATGAAGGAAGCATCAAATAAATGTTTTAATTCCACCTAACTCTGATATGACTTCCATATTGACGGCACAGCAGAGGCGTGGCACAGACAATAGAAACATATTAGTGCCAGTTTGTTTACGAGCATATACATGATAGTTGTGTTGAGTTTTGATATTGGTGAAGGCGAAATGATGGGATGAAAATTAAAGGGAAAATGCTCTTTTGTCCCACATCGAAAAAGGAGAAGGAAAGAGAGGTGTATATATTACATTACACCTTCTCTAGCTGCTAAAAGGGTTGAGAGGCAAGCGACTCTCGCGTCTGCCGCTTTGGCTTTGGATTGATTGATAATTTTTTTGGACAAACGTTTCTTTAATTAAATTAATTAATTAATTATTTAATTAAAAACAAATCTAAACGGATCGACCCGCGACCCGACCCGACAATTAGATGACTATTCTGAATGGTTGCAACCATTCAGAATCAGTACCTCCAACCCTATAAATTCTTGATTATTCTAAGAATTTATTAATTCACTTTTCATTCTGAATTTCATATTCAAGTCGAATTAGTACCTCCAACCCTATAAATTCTTGATTATTCCAAGAATTTATTAATTCACTTTTCATTCTGAATTTCATATTCAAGTCGAAAATATTTTTCATTCTGTGTGATATACTGCCGTTGAGTGGTTCGCTGCTACCGGAATTTGGAGTACTACTATTCTGGTAAGATAATCGTTCTATCCTGGGAGGCGATATTCCGTTAACCTCGAGTACTGTGAGGGGAATAATTTCCTTAAGGACACACTTTGAACTAAGTGGGCTCGATTACATTCTGAAATTATTTTTCCAAAACAGATTCTGTTTTCGTTTATTGTTTCATTAATGTTATATGTTTCACTAAGTGATTAACAGATTGTTTTGAAACATTATTTAGCCAAATACAGATTATTATACCAACAAGTTGCTCATAAACGAGAACAAGGATGCAGCAGCTATACATTCTGCAAAGTTTGACCTCAAATCAATGTGAAGGATGAGTGTATACATGATAGTTACTCATAAACAAACTGGCATTATTATTCTGACGGGACATTGATTTGAGGTCAACTTTGCAGAATGCATTTATTTTTTTGCTGGAATTAAAAAGACCCCGTTGTTATCTTTTTGGGTGAAAAACAGATTTTTTGGACTTCTCGTGTAGTTCGCGCAAATGTTGATCGCTTTTTAATTTAACATGCAGATGATATTCCCATGGTTGTTTGATGAAGTTCATGCCTTGAGGCCATTCAAAGATGCTGCCCATCTATTAGCAGAAAAGAAGGATTGGCCTTCATTCAAAGAAGGATTGGCTTTCATGTATAGGTCCCAGTTGCAGCTTCTGTTTACTACGAAGACATGTATGTTAACTTCAAGCTATCTATGGAGACCGCTTCTCAGATAGCAGGAATCAGGCCTTGTATTACTAATGAGTACATGCACTCTGGTCTGAGAGATGCCGGAAGTCGAGTTTTGGATCATTTGCTTGCTATGTTAAATGGAAAGAAGCCCCTGTTTCAATTTTATTGGTCACCACCATCCATGCTTTTTCTTGAACGTCAAAAGCTTTAGATGATCCTCATGAATTTAATGGTAAACTCTCTTTTGTTTTCATTCCAACCTTTCAATAAATATTTTATTCTGTCTTAGATATCTTCAACCCTCAATCCGAAACACCCACCAGCTAAAGATTTTCGAAAATAAACCGTTACAATGAACACGTCCTTGCTGAATGCCCTTTTAATAGTTTATATGCAAGCTTTGGATGCATTAGGAAGGCAAGAAATACATATACCACACTTTGCCTAAAAAAGAACGCAGTGGAACAGAAGTTGAATTGTTGCTGGCTTTAGAATTTTACAGGAGGCTTGTCAATTTCCTTTAAAAACAAGGTGTGCCTCATTTCTAATTCTCCTTGACCCTTTCTCTATGCCTATGCTTTATGCAAGAAAGTACGTTTAGCCTTCTTTGTTCTTATCCTTACCTCCACCTCCTGATCTCCAAACCTTGATGCACACCATATGGAAAAAGACAAGTAAACGTATATACATCCTAAGAAATGGAGTCCTCCTAGGGAAGGACAAGAAGTCACTTCACTTCTTCTATATCAGATGGGTTCCTATGCATCTTATTACCATCGTCTGTGACTACCGAGAGGATAGTGTCAAGGATCTCGTCACGTGCCTCATTCAAGACCTGGCAAGAATTGCTACGAGAAATATAAAACATATCACCATTTCGATCAATCATTCGTTATGGATGATATCCTGGTTTTATGCAGTGAGGACATTGCCAATTAGGTTTCTATGCATTCCTAACGAGTAGTAATAAACAATGCACTACTGTACTGTCTGTACCATGCACAGAAATGTTTAAAAGGATAAGCACTAATAATTGGTATTATAGTACTTCTAGTTACTCAAATGAGTGGGTTAGGTTGAATTTGAGTGGGTAGGTAATAAAATAGTGGGTTATTGATCCTCTCAAAAGTTATTTGGATTGAAATAAGCTAAAATGCGGGTCATAACCTGAGCAGACCAATTATTACTAATTTTAATTACTTTATTTGTTATTTTATAATTTTATAAAATTATTATTTTTCTTCATTATGACTTAATATAACATATCAAATGAAAAAAATTAAAAATATCTTGATAATTTTTAATGCGTCAATTTGAACTATATATCAGTCCAATTAAGCTGAATTAGATCGGACTGAGATGACTGAGCTAATAAATAGGGAGGTCAAAAATACACTCAAACTTAAATAGATTGAGCTGAATTAGATAGATGACTGAGCTAATAAATAGGCAGGTCAAAAATTTAAATAAACTTAAATAAATTAGATGAATTGTATTTTCATCGGCTAATTTTATCGTTTATATTTGTGTGAATGACCCCAGAGGTATTGGCCGACGATCTGAGACGTTTTATGAAGAATAAAATATTGAAAGAGAAAGGTTGGGAACCTTCATATGTATCGGTTGAACAAAAACAATCGTAACTGAGACGTCTGCAAAATCTTTAAGAAAAAATCATCGAGGTGGGGAACCGACTATTTGGGGAGTAGTATTAAAGAATGTATTGGGACAATGTTTATGAGATTGACAAAGAACTCCGATCATAGACTATCCGCTAGAGTTGTCGACGTTGAGCAATACGTGGTGAAATCTTAAGTGAGGCACTTAACAAGTACTTTTTTTTCTTCAAACACTTAACAAGCACTTGGCGACAACGAAATTATATAAAAAAAAAAATCGCAAAGTGTTTACACGAAATTAATAAATATATATCATATTTCTATACATACACCTTTCTAATCACTTAATCTATATTATTTAATAAGTACATAGTTATAATCTATAAAATTACTTAATTATATTAAATTATTGTGAATTTTGATAAATGCTCGGCAATGCAATTTTAACATGACAATGACGACTTTCAACTCAATCAAGAGTCAATAAGCAGGCCCCGTAATTTCGCCGAAGCGAAGCTAAAAGCCTACATAAGAATTTGGCGGATTTATTAGTTTATATTTAAATCGGTAAAGAATGAATCTTGGACCTAACTCAATTCCAAAAACTAGCTTGTAAGGTGAGGATATAAGGAGTCCAGGTTTCCATTCCATTTTCGATGTGGGACTGTTAATACTCCCTCGCACGCTCAGACCTTGTTAACTGGAGCGCGGATAATATAATTTACGCCCAGACCTTGTGAACTGGAGCGTGAATAATATAATTTGGGGGCCCAACATCAGTGAACAAAAAATTGGAATGAGTCTCGCTCTGATACCATGTAAAGAATGAATTTTGAGTCTAACTCAACCTCAAAAGCTAGCTTTTGGGGTTGAGTTAGGCCCAAGATCAATTCTTTAAATGATACTTGGACAAGTTTTTTCGTTCGAGTGCAAAAGCAGAATATAGAGGCGTTGTGAACGTTGTTGCCGAGATTTGTTGGCTCTGAAACCTTCTAGAGCTTCATTGTTCCTTACGTAAGGCATCTATTGTCTATTGTGATAACATATATGTTGTCTACTTGTTTCATAACCCGATTTAGCACTAGAGAACCAAGCATAGTGAGATGGATATTCACTTTGTTCGTGAGAATGTTGTCACGGGCCATCTTCGGGTGTTACATGTTCCCTCTTTCTATCAGTACACAAATATATTTACTAAGGGACTTCTCCAGCATCTGTTCCTTGACTTCAGATCTAGGCTGAGCATCTCACCTCCTCCCGCTCCGACTGAGGGGGTGTGATAGAGAATACGTAAATATTTTCCATATTTTGTAATTATTATTTTAGGTGCGTTTGGTTCGCGGGAAAACAGAATGGAATCCAGTAAGTGAATGGAAAGGAAAGGAAAGAAATTATCCCGATTGTCCCTAGACGTTTGGTTTTGGGTGGTCCGGGGTCCGGATTGGGGAAAGGGAAAGGAAATACCTAGGGGGAGTGGGGAATCAATCAAAGGGAATGGAAAAGGAAAAAAAAAGGTAAAGAAATGGGAAAATAGGCCAAACAAACAACTTCCCTTTCCCTGATTCTATTACCCCGAACCAAACGCACCCTTAGTGTAATTATGTAAAGTAGATATTCTCATTCAATTAGGATTACAATTGTAAACACCTATATATATTGTATTAATGAGAAGACTCCAATCAAGGAAAATTACACTATTCTACAAATCGTAATGTTTTACCTCCCATAAATATATTTGTGTATTGCTTGATCCAACCAAGAAAAAAGGCCTTGAAGAGTGAGTTGAGAGTGCCCTTTTCCGAACATTTTCGACTGTGGCAGGAGGGTCAAGAAACTCATCAAAATCCTCTTGAACCTCCCAGCCAAGACTGGATCCACCCTTATTGGTGTAACCTGGAAGCTCAAATGTAGGTCCTGCCGAAAAGCCTGAGCCAACAGTTGCTCCACGTAACCCGAGGTGTGTACTCTTCTTACTCACCAGACCCACTCCAGGAGACACGCAAGTCGGAATTGGTGTAGATTCGGATCCCGCCCAACCTATGTGGCTAGTCAGCCTCTGCCCAGACATTGTCAGCTTTATTTCCACAAGGAAGTCCATCTTCCCAATTGAAGAATAATAAACCCTGAATCAGATAGAAGTAAATTGAGTTCAAATCAGGAAAAGATGCAAAACAAATAAAATTCAAACAAATTTACTTTACGGCCAAATTTTGATGCGCAGACTCACAGGCCAGAATAGGCATTTATTGTGAATGTTTTACAAGCAAAATACTTCCTGAATATTACAACAATATCAGAAGGCAGCTCAATGAATAAATATCTTACAAGCAAAATACATTCCGCCTACTTGCTCTTATAAGCAAATGAGATCATAATATTTTTCAGCAAATTGAAATGATGAATTTGAAAGAAGTTACAAGAGTTCATGAGAAGCATCAGATAAAAATTTCTCCTATTGAAGTGACAGTTGAGTTACATTTGACACACCCCAGAATTATGTATTATGTTTTCTCTAACTGAATTTGTACCATTCATATTCCTAAACCATATAATGAACTATTTACCTTAGCTGATCGAAAAAATAAAACCGAGTTGGACATAGGAAACATGAAAAGATATCATGTGAATCTTTAGATTCACTTATGCGTATCTCACATCACAAGTATACCACTCAAAGTTCACAATAATCATGAAGTAGCATGCTCTAAAAGTTTCACAAACACGCAGCGAAATCAGTTTAACATCTCCATTTTCCTCAACCCAAATATGTTAAATTATGCCAGTTTTACTTATGCATTTCAAGTCATTTTTTTTAAAGTATGAAATGTTAGGTTGTGTTTGGGATAAAGGAAATGTTTTCCTGGAAAATATGTGGTTTCCTTATTTTCTGGGGTGGTAAGTAACCAGAGAATATTATCCCAAAAGCATTTATATATATTCTAGGGAAACACTATAGGAGATGAGAGTGGGGTAGGGTGGGGTATGGGCGTGTGGGAGTGGTAGAGGTGGAAGCTATGGGGGGTGGGATGGAGGTTGTTGGAGGATGGGGATGAGTGGAATGTCACTTATGGTCTATGGAACTTACTTTTCCTACTTGTACCGGGGAAGTTATTTCCTCATTTTTAGGAACTTGTATTCCTAGAGAAAAGTGTTCTCCAAAAAATTTTACCAACCGGAAAATTGGTTCTTACCAAACACACCCTTAATGATCTTAAAGTGACAGTTAACTCTGGTAGTAAGCCACACAGAATTTTTTTACAACCAAAATGATGTATCAAATGCACCCTAAACGCTAGCAAAACGTCAAATTCAGATGCATAAAACTATCTAACCTTCTCATTGCTAGCAAGAGCAGCTTCATGTTGATCCATGGAGTTGATGCACAAAGCCTGCTCAAATACAGGGGAGTTGCAATCATTAGCTTCATGAAAGAAACACTGCCGTTAAATTTACCGGTGATCTCTAAGAAATAGAAATTTGCAACACAATACAAAGGTTAAGGAGAAGAATTACTCCAAAAGTTCTCCATTTCTCTATATATCTCTATCGGACTACGGAAAGGCAAAACTTTTTTTGTATGGTGTGTATCCTTTCCCCCCAAAACTTTGAAAAGGATGATTATTTGGTGACAAACAAGCAAGAGGAGATCCAGCTGCGCTACTTGGACCACCAAGCCTTTCTTCTCTGTCATATAAGTTTCGTCAACTTCACACTCCCTCACGATGCTGGGGTACATTTCACTCCATCCTTTAAATGACTTATGCAAAGTATGCTGTAAACATTTCTGGTCTTGAAGCACAAAATCCTGATTAGCTTTGTTAAGCTCCGAACAAAAATCCCATAACGCCTCAACCGCTGATAATTCATCTTCACCAGTCACTTTATCCAGATCATTATTGCTATGAATAAGTTTAGTATCTGGCGCTTTATGTTGGGACTGATAATCTTCAGAACAGAAAAGTGTAGTTGCAACTGGATCTATGCTCTGGACAGATGCAAACTGATTCACACAATAAGAAGAGATGTGAGCGCATGTGACCTTTAGTATCTTAGCCAGAAGTCCTGGAACCATCAAATTATGGGTTGAGACATTGTTGCCATTTACAAAAATTGATGAAGTAGATATACTGGGATGTCCGCCTGGAGGTAGAAACAGGCCGCTTTCTTCAAGTTCCGGACATAGCAGATTTAACTTGTGTTCTAAAAGACTAGATACATATCCCCAAAAGGAAGCAACCATGACATGCCATCTCTCTTACGGAACTGACAATATGACATCCCCAAATGGCACTTGTGGCATTTGATTCTTGCTCTGAACAGAAGATCCAGCAGCATGAATAGGTAAATCAGAAGCCATCATTTCGAGAGACTCACGAAGCAGTTTCTGTATGTCCTTTATGTCTGTCTCATCTGAAGTTTTTTCCATCAAGAGAGGTTTCACAATCAGGATAAGAACATTAAAATTTCTTTGTACCCAAGCAGATGCAAACAGTAAAAAATACTCTGATAAATCAAGGACAGCAAAATGTGTCCCTACAACCTTTTCTTTACAAGAAACAGAAGAGAACTGCATCATGGCTCTAAGACACCAGAATGACCAACATAATCTCTTGTACAGCTCCGAAACGGCACAATAGATGTTTTCATCAGCTCTATTACTCCTAAGAGTGAATGACTTCAAGTAGAAACAGTCCATGCTACACATAATGATGTATCTTGCAAAAATATATAATAGTTCTCCAGATACATCGAGAAATAGCTCTGGGAGGCGAGGAACAATGAGCAACCATCAAGTCCATTGCCTTGCTCACTTGACATATATTTATTTATGTAGTCTCGCAACAAGTGGCATCCTATATACACCAAACCTTGGTTGCAAAATGACAAAAAGATCTATACAAGGGCAAAAAGATAAAAACCTGACATTCAGTCCTCGCGAAACAAAAAACGCAAACATAGCATTTGTTCCATGAATAAGTAGATATCGAGTACATAAGATGTAGAGGAATTGAGAACTTCAGTTGAAAAGATGCAATTGTCATCATCAATTCATCTTGAAAGTTTCAAGTAAAAGCTTGTATTCTTGATTCTCAGATACAGTATTCATGTGTTCCTGAAGACATGTCATATCATTGTCTACCCAGCTTGGATGTCTCCTTAACATCTTGACTGTTAGACATGTATTGCATAGACAAGTCTGATCTCATATGAGAATCTATCTGAAAAGCCACATCCAATGATAGCCAGTTAAATGAAGTTTCATTTAGCATTGCACTCAGCATTTCATGCAGGCATCCAGAGTCCACATTATCAGGCAGACTTCGTCGATTTGAATCACCAGTGATGCTCACAGAAGATGAAAGGCATTCCAGAGCTTCAAGCTTACACAGAAAAGGAATAGAAAAACTAATAGCCCTACAAAAATATCTAATTAAAATGAACATATAATAGTATACGGCTGAGAGGGTCACCGGGCATGCAATAACATTAAGGTATAACTACAACCATAGTTGTAACTACTACAACTCAAAAGCGGTAACTGCAGCTAACAACGTTCACTGAGGATAGAACTGCTAACACGGGCCGTTTGGGCATTTCGCCCGAGAGTCCCCTCCGGATTTCTATTGGGAACTGAAGTCGAATGCTTGCACTCCTCCAGAACTCGTACCGTACGTACGGCTACCTTGTGACGACTTCACTCAGCCTTCCTCTTCTCCGTGCTGTCTGAACGGAGAAAGTATGCAACCATTAGCTTAAAAGCGGAAAGACTGACCGACCGCATCGCATTCACAAGCGAGTCGAATGAACTGCTTACTGCATTAACAAGCAATTACTCTCCAAACGAGGTTAGATTGAGACATCTTAACGGATATTGGAAGAGAAACCCCTAAAAACTGACTTGGAGGAGAAAAGGTAACATAGAAGTCAATGTGTTCCAATTTGATGCTAAACAGTCACGTCAGTTGAAAGATGGCAGCATTTACAATGCAAACACTAATCAGCAAATAGTGTTGTCATGGTGGTAGGCTTCCTACTATCACCTCTGATGTGGTATTTTGGAATTTAATCTGCTTTCAGTAGGATTTAGCACTGTACCAAATTTTAGAATTGCTGAATTAGAGTCATGTTATTTTCTATTTTTCCTAGATAAATTAGATCGACCATGATTTCAAAATTGAGTTTTCTCCAAGCAATACTTGATATGCAAAAGATTATCTAAATTCGGGTTGCCGAAGAAAATCATACATATCTAATGTGTTTTCTTTTAAGTTCTATAATATCTAATAAGTTACTAATTAATATATTAGATGCATGAATACTATAAGCTATGTAAAAAAAAAGGGAGCACTAAGCTTCCGCTATGCGCGGGGTACGGGGAAGGGCCGGACCACAAGGTCTATTGTACGCAGCCTTACCTTGCATTTCTGTAATATGTTGTTTCCACAGCTTGAACTCATGACCTCCTGCTCACATGGCAACAACTTTACCAATTACTCCAACGCTCCCCTTCTACTATAATCTATGTATTGACTTGAAAAAGAGAACTAGTCTAGATCAATGAATTCGCCAAAACTTAAGTTATATTGAGAAGGGACCTTAGCCGGTTTTTTTATAAGAGAATTTTTTGATGGATTTATTATAAGAGAATCCTTTGCAACAAAATCACTTTCAAGTAGTTCAAGGGGACTTGAAATTGATGAAATGTGACAGTTAAAGTATGAGGTTAGGGTGTTTGGAGATATTTATGTGTAGCGAAGAGCAAATACATGCTTACATATTGGTAAAAACACGTTATATGGAGCAGTAATGGAAAGAGTTCTAGTGGAAAATGAATTATAACCTCCAATTATGTAAGTCATTTTTTTAAAATGTTTTTTTAAAGGAACCTCCAATTACACAAGTCATTTAACCCCATTTGTTAAATTAATAATTTAAGAAGACCAAATAGCAGAATGATTTCATCAAGAAAAATGTTTCACCTAAACACGACCTAACGAGAATTTTTGGATTGAATCAAAGTTAGATCAGTTCTGCATTCTAGATCTCAAAGACAACAACAACAATGACAACAACAACATACCCAGTGAAATCCCACAAAGTGGGGTCTAGGGAGGGTAGAGTATACGCAGACCTTACCCCTACCTTGGGAGGCATTTCCGGTAGACCCTCGACACAAGGACAAACAATACAACGCAACATCTTAAAAATCTACGATCTCGGAATCTTTGAAAAGAATCCTTCAAAAGAATCTTAAAAATAAGAAAGCTTGTGAATCCCCAAACTTTAGGAAAAAACAAAAAAAAAATAGATGAACTTACAGGCAGACCACATCTGCTTAAGGAAGTGGCCCTCATCAAAATCGCCCATCTACTCAAGGAAGCAGCATTTTGCTCCCCAGTAGCATTCTTCAGCGTAGTCTTAGCTGCTATCATTAGGCAAAAGTCTCCAATGTTTGGATCTAAGAAGGCAGGTTGCCGAGAAGAGATTATGGATTTCCTGTTCAAGGACCCCGTTGGGAAAGCAAGCATTCTAAGATAAGCCTGTGAATACTTTCCCAACATCCACTGCAAATAAAAGAACTTAAAATAAATATACAAACTAGGGAACAAGATGCTACAAACACAATCCCTTCGAATTAAAAGCATCACTTCATCGGAAACTAAACAAGATTTTTTTCTGAATACCTCCAGAACACTTGCAAGCCAGTAGTCACCTTTGGCAAGAGCAGACTGGAGGATGAATTTTGAAATAAGATAATGCTCTAATGTTTCACCATAACCTTCAACAAGACGGCAAATAACAAGAGCAAGCTGCTCATCCCCAAGATTCCTCACACAAACTGTGACAGCAGATGTTGTATCTCCTCCAAGAAAAAAGAAAGTAATCACGAGCTCCAACTGATGTTTCCCCAGTAACACGTAGGCATTCTTTAGAGCAGCAACCTTATTTTTATCTTCCTAAAGAGGGAATCGGTAAAATTTCTAAGCAACTAAACGTAGTATTCATGCTCCATAAGAAGAAAACAGAAAACTAAAACTTGCATTACAAACAAAATAAAAAGAAGAGTAACAGTTTCACATGAGGACTCAACATTTGAAAACAGATTTAGGTACACGCAACTGAAAATGAACTAAAAAAATATGTGTTGCTCTTCATCTACTAAGACCTTTAAGAGTACTCAAGAAACCACCAATTTGAATCTTGTAAAAGACGAACTACAAGAAGTATTTATGAGAAGGCAAAAGATACGTAAATTTAAGAGAAGGCACAAAAAATACAAAGTCAGGATTACGTCACTTCATTTAGAACCTCGCCCTCTAGGCACCCCAAATAGAGAAGGATGTAAAATTTGCTTTACCATTTTCATACAATTACTCCATAAAGAAAAGGAACCTCATTCTACAATGCCCTGTTTATGCTCTGAGCGTCTGACTAGCCAGGACTTTAATAAGGAAATAAACATTTGATCTGCCAAAAACATTTAGGAAGGGCCAGAAAAGCATGCTTCTTCGTAGGAAAGAACAAAAAAAATTATCTGCCAAAGTTTGATCAGAAAGCTCTGGAAAAGGCTCTATCATGAACAAGGAAAGAACCTTAACTAGTCACCAAGTACATTTCATTTACTTGAAAGAGAAAAAGTCAATAGCGAGAACACTACATTTCTTCTTTCCTGTAAATGTAGGATCACAAAAGTGTCGATGCTTACATCTCACACTTAAAAGTTACGAAATGTTCAAACAAAGGATCTCATTTATTTAATTCTTTACTGAATGTATAAAAAGAATTTATAACAAATACTAATGTATGATATCTTCCTAACAAACACTAACGTATTGATAGCTTCTGGTCTTCCATACAGAAGACCATCAGAAGTCCGGATCTCAGAACTGTGTATACATGGAGATAAAAAGACAAACACATTTTCACCACTCCTCAAAAGGCAAACCAAGATACCCAAATATCAGTATAGGAAAGACAAATAGCATTAAGATACGTCCAAAGCCCAAATATTAAGCTCAGTAGTCAGTTCAGCATTGGCACAGTATAAGCATATATAAACTATATTTCAACTTCATCTTGAATTAAATATCTATAAAATCACTCTGAAAACATAAAGTGCTTCAGGCAGCAATTACACCAGCTACAGCCTGGATGAAATTTGGAATTACAAAACTTCCTGGCAGAGCAGGGCCACCAAACTTGTAACAACATTTTGTTGTGTCAAAATGAAAATTAGTTCTTCAAACGGGCAACGGATGGAGATGTCTTCACAGAACATGATTTGTGTACCTACCCAGCAGCTTATGCATCAAAGCAGGCATGTCAAATGACAGCACAGAGCCAAGAGGTCGAGAAAGCTATTCAAATGGGACTCAACTGATTGCAGAAGAATCTCGACATGCCCAGTGAACATCACAGCAGAACTAGGAAAGTATCTTCAGTTCCAGTTAGTATTAGGCAGTTGAAGTAGAAACCTCATATCCTTCCACAAAGCTTCGCAACTTTTCTGTTTCACCAATGTCAGAAAGCCATTGATTTAGGACTTCCATGGTAATGTAGTCAGGATTACATGCATTTTCAGTCATTTGGTCCATTATTTCAAATGCCTTTTCCACCCAATTCCTCTCCTGAAGACCTTTAAAGAGGGCATTGTATGTTGTGGTATCTGGTCTTACACCTTTGTCCTTCATATCGCCCAACAAAGAAAAAGCATCTTCTACTTTGTCACTCTTGCAGAGAGTGTCGATCAAAATATTGTATATGACTCTGTTTGGTGGCACATTAGTAGCAGAACTCATATTCTGGAATATTTTCATAGCTTCATCAAGATTTCCAGCTAAGCAATATGCATGAATTAATGCTCCATATGTAACAACATTAGGCAAATAACCATCAGCAATCATCCTCTTCAGAACTCTATGGGCAGTTTCAAATTGCCCCTTCTCGCTGAAATATGATATCAAAGAGTTGTAGGTGTGACAGTCAGGTTTGATACCTGCCTCCTCCATATCTTTAAGCGTCTTATGAACTTCATCAATCTTATTTTTCCTACAAAGCCCCCCAATCAGAGCATTATAGCAGATAATATCCAAACCAAACCCAGCTTCTTTCGCCTTTGAAACGACACACAAGGCGTCATCCATTCTTTGAGCCTGGCAAAGGCCCAAAATCAAACTGTAGTATACTTTGGCATCAGGGGAACACCTATTTTCTGAAATTTCATTAAACAAACTCATTGCTCTGTCGATATTGTTGACACTACAAAAAGAAGTAATGAGGATGGTGTAAGTGATTGAATTCCCCTTTAGACCCTTCTCTTGCATCTCAGTTAAAAGTCCCATAGCAGTGTTAACTCTCCCGTGCTTACACATTCCATCGAGCAAAGTATTCAGAGTAATCACATTCGGCACAACCCCATCTTTCTTCATCTGGTAAAAAAGCTCGTATGACCTCTCAATCTCGCCCGCTCTGCAGAAACCATCTATCAAGCAATTATAGGTAACAGTATTAGGTTCATATCCACTCTCCAACCTCATTTTCTCCATCAACTTAAACCCTTCTTCTTGCTTCCCTACCTTGCAAAGCCCATCAATTAATGTATTGTAGAGAACAAGGTCTCGCTTAACAAGAATGCCATCACTTTCACTCCCTCCCATCTTCTCAAACATCTGCAATGCCTCGTCAATCCTGCAACTTTTGCATAATTGATTGATGAGAATCCCAAATGTCACAACATCCGGTTTAATTTCCTTTTCCTTCATCTCATTCATAAGCAAATTCACCTTTTGAAAATCATGCTCTCGGCCTAGCCCGCTCAAAAGGGCATTAAATGAAGAAGCTTCCACCTGACCACCCAACCTCATCATATTATGCAAAAGGTCCCAAGCCTTATCACACTTCCCACTTAGACAAAACCTGGAAATCAATTTAGTAAACCACAGATCATCCAAGAACACACCATGTTCAAAAAATCTTACAAGAAATCCACTGATTTCCTCTAAACTCATCCTTCTCCCAACCCAATCTCTCTTCCACAAAGCAGACAAAACAATATCAATCGTACTATCGTTCGGTGGAAAACCACTATCCCTTTTAAGCATTTCGTCGAGCACCTTGAACCCATAATCACTATTCCCTCCACAAAACAAACAATCTAACAACAAATTAACCACATTTGTGTTTCTTGAATTAGAATCCAGCTCATTATACACAGATATCGATTCCTCGAGCATTTTAGCTCGCCCAAAACATCGTATAAGAAGAGTCGCAGCATTAATCGATAAAGGGATTTTCTCATCTTTAGCAAAGGAAAAGAGTTGAAAAAGCTTACTGGGTGCGTCAGATTTTTCTTCACGCATTGCCTGTTCAAGAATAGCTTGAAATGTGAAGGAAAGTGAAGAAGGGTTTGCTGACAAACTCGAGCTATGAGTCTTTAAGAATTCAAAGAACTGTAAAGCTTTTTCAGTGGACCCCAATTGGCGAGTGAGTTTAAGAAGTGAAGTTGGGGAAGGAGGGGTGTTAAGAAATTTAAGAAGCTGTGCGTTGGAAATCCAGTCATTGTGATCGGTGGTTTTGAGGAGGGAGACTATTTCGGTTGGCGGCGGAAGAGGTTTATTTGGATCGCCGGAGAAGTGTCTAAATCCGACAACAATGCCGGATTTGGGCCGTGTAGGAAGATGAAGGAGGGATTTTGTTGTAGTAGCCAGTTTCATTGTGGGATTTTTGGTTGGAGGTGAAACCTCGTAGTGATAGATGGTTTTAGGTCTATTTCTCTACCCAAATAAATTACTCCTATATTTAAATATTACCACACCTCTTATTTTAATGTTGGACAGCAACAAACAACAACATACCCACATATATTAAGGTAACACAGACATTACCTCGTACAACAGTTGTTTCTGGAGACTCTTTACTCATGTTTTCGGACACTCTCGACTCAAGACAAAGTATAATCACAAGCAGGACAATCTAAACAAAGCAACAGTAAAAAGTAAATCAACATAAACGGTGAATCACGGTAAGATTCAGATAAAAAATTATTTTAATGTTGGAGTTCAATAAAATTGATATATTTCAATCTAGGCGATAAAAATATCAGATCTTTTTTATCTCTTACTGTGAGAAATGGTATGGCTCCCTAAGCTTGTTGAATATGTATAACTGTTTGCAAGTCTTTTCTTATTAATGATACTATATTTTTTATTTTTAATGAGTTACGACGTAGTAACTTCTAATTAGTGCCTTTGAAGCTTACTGACAAGAAACAATTAAACAATTTGTTTTTTAGCATTCTCCTTTTGACGAGTTTAAGAAAAATTTGGTCAAGAAGGAAATATAAGAATTAAATAGAATGAACTTAATAATAAACATAAGCTATGTTTACCCCAAAAATGTTGGAAATTTACTAAATGTGAAATAAATTCCTATTAAATTATGACTCGAACAATTGGGGCCCTGCACGTCGGAAACTTGGTTTTCACATACGCACACAAAGTGTCAAAGATCGTAATTTCCACTTAAGAGATGTTGGTACGTATACAAATTGTTTGAGACGTAAGATAATAGATGGTTATTGGCCAAAATGACAAATGGTTTCACGTTGGTAAATAAAAGAAAGACAATGTGTAAAAGATGAAACGAATCAGAAATCGCCACGAAAATAAAGGGGACCGCGGTGCCACAGGGACAGAATCGCGGTGCTAATTCACTTTCCAATTCCAGTGGCTTACTGGAATTTAGTCACTGCGGTGCCTCCACTAAGGAACCGCGGTGCTAATTCCATTTTTGGTTCCAGTGACTTACTGGAATTTAGTCACTGCGGTGCCTCGACGATTTTCAGTACCATTATGGGCGAATTAAAGCTGATTCTTAGGCTGACTTTGGAGCAATTACTCTCCATTATTTAACAATTGAATTTAGCCATTACTAGGTTGAATTAACCTCAATAACAATGATCATTACTTGACATTGAAGGCCATTCATTTGGTTAATTGAGAAGACAATTCATCTACCTATAAATTGAGGTCTTTGGCTCAATTGCAAAACACACATTCACTAAACAATTCTCTGAAATTGTTTTCCTCTCTTGCAATAACAAACACTCAAATATCTTTCTTCCAAAGCAAACACTTGAGTTTCATTTGCTCATTTGTTTGATTGTTGTTTTATCTTGGGAGATAAGTTGTCATTACAATCGTTGAAAGGATATACGGGGCAATATTATCTTAAGGATAGATCAAGAATTTGGTCGACTCAGCAAGCCCTCATATTTGATCATTCCAGATTTTTAACAAATAGTTGTTGTTGTTATTTTCCAGTTTTACACATTACCACTCACAAGCTTAAGATAATATTCGTTATTTCAACAACAACAACATGTCTGCTGAAGATCAATTCAACGCTTTGAACAACGTTAATGCTCAAGGCAATCCCGATGTCTTCAATCCCACCACTCAAGGCAATGCCACTGTCTACACTCCAACTAATCATGGCATTCCTAATGTCTTCCAAAGCACTGCTTTTGGCACTTCTAGTGCTTCCACTGTTTTTGGAACTTCAAGTGCTATCACTACTTTTGGCACAACTAGTGTCAACACTGGTTTTGGCACAACCAATACCTCCACTGCTGCTCCAGGGACTTATAGTGCCTATGCTCTTGTCCAAGGCGTCAACAACATCTATGCTCCTGCTGGAGGCATTCCCAACGCCTTTGCAACTACTCAAGGGGCGTCACTGCCCCTACACCTGCTAGTTTTCACCATGAACGTCCTGAAAAGTTCATGGGCACTCACTTTAAGAGATGGCAGCAAAAGATGTTGTTTTTCCTGACGGTTATGGAAATCTCACGTTTCCTAACCGAAGACCCTCCACTAGTTGGGGAAGACGTGGACCCTCAGCCAAATGATTTGGCGGGAGGGGCCCAGGGTAACCATGTCACTGATGACATTAGGATGGTTCACGAAGCATGGAAACATAGTGATTTCATGTGTAGGAACTATTTTCTAAGCAGTTTGGTTGATCCACTATACACGGTATATTGCACCGTTGAAACTGTCAAGCAGTTATGGGACAAACTTCAGAAGAAATACAACACCCAAGATGCAGGTAGTAAGAAGTTCATCATTGGGAAGTTTCTGAAATTTCAAATGGTGGACAACAAAAGTGTGACATCTCAGTCCAGGAATTTTAAATGATTCTACATCACCTGGTTTTGGAAGGATTAAAGCCCAACGAATAATTATTGGTTGGGGCATTGATCGAGAAGCTGCCTCCCTCATGGACTGAGTTTATGAACTATCTAATACTCAAAATGAAGGAGATGACTTTAGACGAACTTGTTGTCAAACTCCAGATTCAGGAGGACAATAAGGTCGCGTCAAAGGAAACAACCCACGATGCTAAGGCAACTGACGAAGTCAAAGGAACTCAAGCAGAAGTTCCATGAAGGCAAGCCCCAAACAACTGAAAAGTTCAAGGGCAAGTGTAATCACTGTGGTATAGTTGGTCACATAGCCAAAGACTGCCGCAAGCTCAAACGTGAGAACAAGGCCAAGGCTAACATCGTCGAAGACACGCTCGTAGACGATATGATTCAGGAGTTCTCAGCGGTGGTTCTTGAAGCAAACCTCGTTGAGAATCCGGTGCAATGGTGGTTGGACACAGGTGCCACCCGTCACATATGTTCCAATAAAGAAGTCTTCTCCACTTATACACCAGTCTCAGATAAGAAGTTGTTCATGGAAAACAATTCTTCTTCAGAGGTACTGGGGGTAGGAAAGGTGGTCCTAAAGATGACATCCGGGAAGGATTTGACTCTGAAGGAAGTGATGCATGTCCCAGAAATTCGTAGAAATTTGATTTCTGGACCTTTGTTAGTAAATGTTGGTTTTAGGCTAGTATTAGAGGCTAACAAATTTGTAATCACTAAGAATAGAACTTTTGTAGGAAGGGGATTCGTCTGTGAAGGCCTCTTTAAGCTTAATGTTGCACCTGTAATGTCTTCTGCTATCAATAAAATTGCATCTTCTACTTACTTGATTGAGTCATCTAATTTATGGCATCATAGATTAGGACATGTTAACTATCAATCTATCCAAAGATTGGTAAAGCTGGAATTATTGCCATCTATCGACATAAACCCTCAACGTAAGTGTGAGGTGTGCGTAGAGGCTACACTTTCCAAGAGTCCCTTTAGATCCATCGAAAGGGATACCGCTCCTCAAGAACTTATACACATATATATGTGATTTGAAGTTCACTCAAACTAGAGGGGGGAACAAGTACTTTGTGACTTTCATAGATGATGGCACAAGGTTTTGTTACCTTTACTTACTAAAAAGTAAAGATAAAGCCTTTGAAGCATTTAAACGCTACAAAGCAGAAGTTGAGAATCAACTAGGCGGACGAATTAAAACTACTCGTAGCGATAGAGGGGAGAATATGAAGCGCCTTTTGAAGAACTGTGTACCCAATCGGGTATAGTTCATCAAACAACGGCTCCTTACTCACCTCAATCAAACGAGGTTGTTGAACACAAGAACTGAACACTAAAGGAAATGATGAATGCTCTACTCATCAATTTGGGCCTCCCTCAAACCATGTGAGGAGAAGATGTTTTTACCGCGAATAGGATTCTTAACAGAGTCCCACACAAGGGTAAAGACAAGACTTCATACGAGCTATGGAAAGGAAAGAAACCTACCTACAAGTATTTAAAGGTATGGGGTTGTCTGGCTAAGGTAAAAGTACATATGCCAAAGCAGACCAAGATTGGACCTAAGACTGTGGATTGTATATTCATCGGATATGTCAATAACAGTAGTACTTATCGCTTCATAGTGTATAAGTCGGATCATCCGGACATCTATGAAGATACGATCATGGAATCAAGGAACGCATGGTTCTTTGAAGACACGTTTCCATACAAGGAAAACAACATAACCTCTCACAAACGAAGTTATGATCAAGCCTCTGAAGATCAAGAGATTTACTACCTAAATCCGAATCTGCTCGCATCTAGAATTCAAGTAGTTAATTATCCCGATTTCAGAATCCGCATTCTCGTGACTTGGAAGATTCGAGACGGAAGTTCAGGATCGCCAGCCGGCCGGGCCCACCGGTCGGGTTAAGCTGGCCTGGCTCGGGCGGAGAAGAGGGCGGGTCGAGCGGGCGGCTCGGCGGGTCTGCCCGGGACCATATCGCGTCTGTCTGGCCCCGGCCCCGGCCCCGCTGGTAGTCGGGCCTGACGGTCGCCTGGACGAGACTGTCCGGGTTTTGTTTGTTTTTTGTTTTTTTTTTAAATTTTTTCACTAAATTAAAAATACTAAATTACTAACAAAGTAACATTAACATATAGTCATATACTTGTCATATTAATATAGTCATATACATATACTATAATATTATAGACTTATAGTATTATAATTATAGTATTATACTCATATATATAATATATTTATAAAGTATAAACTATAAAGTATAAACTATAACAATATAAACTATAAAGTATAAACTAAATAATTAAACAAAGACAAGAAGAGTGTAAAAAAAATATCCCAAGGCTGTTTTTGTGCCTCTTATATTATTAATTATTTCATTGAAATATACAAGATTCAAAATTACAACATTGTAGTGTACTGTTGTTGAAAAAAATTGCAATGAAATAAATTACCAATTTGAAAATATTTTTTCTAGTTTCTTTATAATTTCTTGTGGTTCTTCGGTTGGAATTGGTATATCTTGGTCAAATTGTTCCACGTCGCTACTCATGCCTTCAGATAAAATGTCGTTGTAGTTGTCGTCTTCTTCTTCGTTAATCTCGTTGATCACTTCCTTCGCCTCCGCCGTATCCAATCTCTCGAATAGTACTGCTGATACCAATTTTGACCGTTTTCGTGATATTTGTCGCAATTTCATGTGTTTTAGGACACTGCATTTTAATCATCTTTTTTTTGCATTTTTATCTTTATATTTTAAAATTAAGCGTTATGTTATGTTTCTATTATTACTACACCATCGTTTGTTTTAATAATATTTGCGTTTCTTTAAATAATTAATTAACACCCGTCTTTATTTTTAATTAGACATTAAATATTTGTCTAAATATTGTATTTTATTATTATTGCATCGACATTTGCATTTTTATAATTTGGCATCTTGTTAAATAATTTTTCTTTTAATTAATTAACTCACGCATTTTGTCAAACTACCCAAAGATTTTAACCCAATCCGAATCATTCCAATCCAACACCATTTTTGTTATATCATCCAAACACCCCCTTTTATTTTCCCCCATTTTAAACTCCAAACACCCTTTTATTTCCCCCCCATTTTTAAATTTTTAAATTTCAAACTACTTTTCATTCCCTAAACACCTTACTCCCTTATTAAAAGAGGAGGGCACCATACGTAAAAACCCCAACGCTCAAAGACAAAATAGGGCAACAACGCTCATTTTTTGAAAAGGCAAGAAGCCCACACGCTCGTGAGATAACAAAGAAAAGGCCGAGCCCACGCTTGTTTTCGATTTTTTTCGCGGAGAACCTTCTCTCTCGCCTCCTCGCTACGTCGCCGCCATTCGCCGTTCACGGAGTTCTAAAACTCCGCGAACCTCCATTCAAAACACCCAAGACTTCACGCCGCCATCACCGACCCACTCAACTCTCACCAACTCGCCGCCACACACCCGCCGCCGCCATCGCCACCGACGAATCTCACCATCGCGGTGGCGTCGCTCCCGCGACTCGCCGCGAAGCGACGCCGCCATCGCCTCTCGCTTCGGTAATGTCGAACATTGTCATATTTAAAACTCCGCGACGCTGGTTTTTCGACGCTCGCTGGATCTGCTTGCATCGTGTTGTTGGACCGATTTCTTTATTTTTGAATATCGCCGAGTTTGAAGAACTCCGGCCGCCGCTGGTTTCTTGGTTTACGCTGCGTGTCGGATTGATTGCGCATCGTTATGCTTTGTTGGCGATCGTTTGATTTCATGTTTGGGTAATACGAGTTTTACTCGCTAAGCTTTGTTGTTTTCCGGCCGATGTTAGCTTATTCGCGTTATATCGTCATTTATTCCATCGTCACGCCTCTTTGTTGCCATCGATTCGAGAATTGCTTATAATCCGATTTTTGACCGATTCTTTGGGTCATGTTGCATCGTTTTGGCCTATTATCTGACTGATTTTTGGTTACCTTGCTCGCTTTAAACATTTTTGTTGGTATCAAACTGATTTTGAACAAGTTACTACACTTGGTATTTATCGATTTTTGAACAAGTTACTACACTGGGTATTTTACTAATTCGAATTTGATACTACATCGCCAAAGAAGGATTTATCCGTCGATCCGAGGCCTCCGTGGTAAGCGAGACTAATATGTGGGCGAGGAGGAAAGTGAAAAGATTAGACGAGAATGCATAGTATCGCTCACCGAGGCGAGTCGACCGCCGCCGTAGCGATATTGGCTTCTCATGTCTTAGTATCCTTGGCATAACACTAGCTGAGCCCACACTATATAAAAATATATCTTTTACAATATCTTTTATATATAGTAATTTATTTATTATTTACTAACTCTTTTACTAAGTGTCTTTTGCAGGTACCCGGAGGCGCATCCCAAAGTTAAAGCCTGTGCATAAATAAAAATAAAAGCGAAGTGTCGCTAAATTCTCTTCATTATATCTTTTTATGATTATTTGCTTTCATTACTGTCTTGTTTAATATATATTTAATTTAAATATTTGCATGCCTAGTTTAAATATCCTTTTGTTAGTTTAATAATTAGAACACTTTTAGAATTGTAAATTGCATGTTAGCACAATAATATTAACCTAAGTTTGAACGGACAACCGTAAGTTAGCGGATCCTTTAGGGTGCCTAACCCCTTCCCTTTAGGATAATAAAGAACCCTTACCTAGAATCTCACATAGTTTCGCAGACCATTAATTGGAAGTCATTTGTAGTATTTTATGCTACATTTTAGTGTCCTAATTCACTATAATAATTAGGTGGCGACTCCTTTAAATACAGCATTTTAGGAATCCAACCATGTAGCAGTAATCCCGTTTCTGACTCCGGTTGAAAATAGGGTGTCACAGCATGGCGACTCCACTGGGGATTTTAGGTTCTTAACCACAACAAAAATAGGTTAACTTATTGTGCTTTATTTTCTTTATTTTGCTTAAATTGCCTCCTTTATGTTTTACACTTATTTGCTTTTATTGTTTTGCCTAAATTATTCTGCTTTACATATAAATACTTTGCATATTGTCTTAATTGCTATTTGTTTACTGCTTTCCTTAAACTGGCATTCCGCTCATATTTCCTCCCTTACGGAAAATTAACACTATCACACACTACACGCGAGGTGCGCCAGACACCCGCAAATTTCTTTCAAGTACCCAAATTTAGAGAGTTGGCATTTTACGCGAGAATCCGTCCAACCGGGTCGCGTAGTCTTCTCACTCGAGTGTCCGCCTGAACCTTGTGTCTAGTGAAGCCAAATCTTAGAAACTTAAGATAGAGCTATACCCCTTTATTTTTAAGTCACGACGATATACCTTAGGTGGGTTGATCCCTGGTATCGACGCCACTATTAGGAAAATGCCAAAACTTGTCGACGGGTTTCGCAACCCAACGACCAACCAGCATACTATGTGTAGCGTGACAATGATAGACAAATCCAAGCCGAAACATGACATGCCGAATTGGAAAAAGTGCACCGTCATTTGGTCGCCATTTCCAACAAAACATGGCAGTTTAACGGCTTTGACCTATTTATCATAATCTCGCATATTTGGCGTTTAGGCCCACCTCTGGCATAAAAGAGTTCCCAAACATGCTAGGACGCGCATTTGATATCTATATAGCCTGCTTGCTATTATAATGTTTGTTGCTTTCAGCTATGTGCACTTTACTACATTATTTCGCTGCTTCAACTTTGTGCATTCACTAAGTATTAATTACGAGCTATACTAGCTTTGTTTTCTGGGGCTGTGTTATTCCTTGCATTATCAGCGCGATACTTGGAAAGCCCATATCTCAAACACTGGTTTTCTCAAATTCTGTCACACTTTGGAACTACGTGTGACCTGATTCCCACGGCGGGATACGTAGGCGGTCATTTCGGCCTCGGTCCCACCTTTTAAAAGAAAAATCCTAATTTTTTCATCTCTTAAAAATTACTTTATTCTCCGTCACCGGCAAACTATGGTTTAAACTGGTTCCTTTGGCAAAATGCATGGGTGGCCATATCAACTTTGGTCCCATTCTTGATTAAAAAAAAAAAAAAACTCAAGTCTAATCGATTTAACCAACTTCAATAGGGCTAGGCTCCTAAACTATGTATCTATTTGATCTCCATGGCGAGACACGTAGGTGACCACATCGGACTCAGTCCAACTCTTTCTAAAGTATTTTGTCTTTACTCTACCGGTTATAAAGCACACTCCAACCAATCTCTGCGATAGGATAGTGCGGTTTTCCATATCAAATTCGGCCTCGCCCATTCGACATCCGCTATGCCAAAATCGACATTTTAAGGTTTCACCGCAAGGAGAGGCTAATACCGAATAGCATATTATCGAATACGCCTCGTAGCCAAATACATAAAGCCGTGAAGTTTCTCAGCAACTCACTTCGCAAAGCCATAATCGCACGCCGCCTATCAAGGCATCATTCGCTCATGGCCGTTTCATCATCATTTCTCAATCTTTTACAACTCTAATTATTTTATTCGGTTTATATTATGCTGGTAACTTCATCATAGTAGCCTGGCCCACCAGGTCGAAATCACTTTATTACATCCGCACACCGACATTAATATAACGTTTTTTGCAACGACGTCCCTTTTATTATGCCTATGCAACGCTTTCATCAGCTTCGTCCACGCAACGATTTAACATCCGTGATCGCGCCCATGCAATGCGCTTATCTCATCAAAGCCTATGCAACGCTTTCATCAAGATTTCGTCCATGCAACGACGAACATCTGTGACGCGCCCATGCAATAAGCTTATCTCATCAAAGCCTATGCAACGGCTTCATCAAGATTTCGCCCATGCAACGACGAACATCCGTGATCACGCCTACGCAACGACGTCTCTTTTATTACGCCTACGCAACGGCTTCATCATCAGCTTCATCTATGCAACGATGATCTTCGCATCACGCCTACGCAACGACGCCTCTTTTTATTATGCCTATGCAACGCCATCAACAGCTCATCTACGCAACGATGATCTCGTGATCGCGCCCACGCAACGCCGCTTATCTCATCAAAGCCTATGCAACGGCCATCTGCATTTCGCCCATGCAACGACGAACACCGCATCACGCCCATGCAACGACGCTATCTCATCAAAGCCTATGCAACGCTTCATCAAGATTTCGTCCATGCAACGATTTAACATCTGCGATCATGTCTATGCAACGACGCCCTTTATTACGCCTATGCAACGCTTCATCAGCTTCATCTACGCAACGATGATCTTCGTGACGCGCCCATGCAACGGCGCATCTCATCAAAGCCTATGCAACGGCTTTCAAGATTTCGCCCATGCAACGACGAACATCTCGTGATCACGCCTACGCAACGACGCCTCTTTATTACGCCTATGCAACGGCCATCAACGCTCATCTACGCAACGATGATCTTCGCATCACGCCTATGCAACGACGCTCTTTTTATTATGCCTATGCAACGGCTTCATCAACTTCATCTACGCAACGATGATCTCTCAGATCGCGCCCATGCAACGGCGCCATCTCATCAAAGCCTATGCAACGGCTTTCATCTGCATTTCGGCCCATGCAACGACGAACACCGTGATCACGCCCATGCAACGACGCTATCTCATCAAAGCCTATGCAACGGCTTTCATCTGCATTTCGTCCATGCAACGACGAACATCCGTGATCACGCCCATGCAACGACGCTATCTCATCAAAGCCTACGCAACGGCCATCTCGCATTTCGCCCACGCAACGACGAACATCCAGATCACGCCTATGCAACGACGCCATCTCATCAAAACCTATGCAACGGTTTCATCAACATTTCGCCCATGCAACGATTTAACATCTACATCACTTTACTTTTTACTTTAGCATCGCAACAATCCAACGCCATCGTGATTCGACATCGACATTTTTTAAATTCTCGCCTTTACTTTTATTTTCTAGCATTATAAAGAGCTGTCATCATGATTCGACATCGACATTTTTTAAATTCTCATACCTTTACTTTTATTTTCTAGCATTACAGCTTTCAAAGGTCATCATGATTCGACATCGACATTTTTTAAATTTCATACCTTTACTTCTATTTTCTAGCATTGCAGTTCAAAGTGTCATCATGATTCGACATCGACATTTTTTAAATCACGCTTTGCTTTTTATTTTCGCATCACAACGATCCAAAGGTTATCATAATTTGACATCGACAATTTTGGTCCGTGATCGTCCCCACTTTTAAGTTCTAGTTTTTAAACAGACAAAATTGGCTACGTCAACATCTTTGTCCAAGACTCTTCCATCATCTCCGCACAAAGAGGGACATGTCTGATACCAATTTTGACCCGTTTTTCGATATTTGTCGTAATTTCATGTGTTTTAGACACCGCATTTTAATCATCTTTTTTGCATTTTTATCTTTATATTTTAAAATTAAGCGTTATGTTATGTTTCTATTATTACTACACCATCGCTTGTTTTAATAATATTTGCGCTTTAAATAATTAATTAACACCCGCCTTTATTTTTAATTAGACATTAAATATTTGTCTAAATATTGTATTTTATTATTATTGCATCGACATTTGCATTTTTATAATTTGGCATCTTGTTAAATAATTTTTCTTTTAATTAATTAACTCGCGTGATTTTGTCAAACTACCCAAGACGGAACCCAATCCGAATCATTCCAATCCAACACCATTTTTGTTATATCATCCAAACACCCCTTTTATTTTCCCCATTTTAAACTCCAAACACCCTTTATTTCCCATTTTTAAATTTTTAAATTTCAAACTACTTTTCATTCCCCTAAACACCTTACCCCTTATTAAAAGAGGAGGCAGCCCATCTGTAAAAACCCCAACGCTCAACACAAAATAGGGCAACAACGCTCATTTTTGAAAAAGGCGCAAGCCCACACGCTCAGAGATAACAAAGAAAGTGAGCCCACGCTTGTTTCAGATTTTTTTCAGGAGAACCTTCTCCTCGCCTCCCCTCGCCGCTCGCCGCCGCCATTCGCCTTTCGGAGTTCTAAAACTCGGCGAACCTCCATTCAAAACACCCAAAGACTTTCACGCCGCCGTCACCACCTCAACTCTCACCAACTCGCCGCCACACCGCCGCCGCCATCGCCACCGACGAATCTCACCATCGCGCGGCGGGCGTCGCGACTTCGCCGTGGAAGCGACGCCCATCGCCTCTCTCTGCCGGTAATGTCGAACATTGTCATATTTAAAACTCCGCGACGCTGGTTTTTCGACGCTCGCTGGATCTGCTTGCATCGTGTTGTTGGACCGATTTTTTATTTTTGAATATCGCCGAGTTTGAAGAACTCCGCGGCCGTTGGTTTCGCTGGTTATCGCCGCGTGTTTGATTGATCGCGCATCGCATTCGCTTTGTCGCGATCGTTTGATTTCATGTTGTAATACGGAGTTTTACTCCGCCAAGCTTTGTTGTTTTCCGGCCGATGTTAGCTTATTCTCGTTGCTATATCGTCATTTATTCCACCGCTCACGCCTTTGTTGCCCATCGATTTCTCGAATTGCCACAATCCGCGATTTTGACCGATTCTTCGGGTCATGTTGCATCGCTTTGGCCTATTATCTGACTGATTTTTGGTTACCTTGCATCGCTTTTAAACATTTTTGTTGGTATCAAATCGATTTTGAACAAGTTACTACACTTGGTATTTATCGATTTTTGAACAAGTTACTACACTGGGTATTTTACTAATTTCGAATTTGATACTACATCGCCAAAGAGGATTTATCCGTCGATCCGAGGCCTCCGTGGTAGCGAGACTAATATGTGGGCGAGGAGGAAAGTGAAAAGATTAGACGAGAATGCATAGTATCGCTCACCGGAGGCGAGTCGACCGCCGTAGCGATATCGCTTCTCATGTCTTAGTATCCTTCGCATAACACTAGCCGAGCCCACACTATATAAAAATATATCTTTACAATATCTTTTATATATATATCTATATATATATATACATATATCATGTTTGTTAGGTAATTTATTTATTATTTACTAACTCTTTTACTAAGTGTCTTTTGCAGGTACCCGGAGGCGCATCCCAAAGTTAAAGCCTGTGCATAAATAAAAATAAAAGCGAAGTGTCGCTAAATTCTCTTCATTATATCTTTTTATGATTATTTGCTTTCATTACTGTCTTGTTTAATATATATTTAATTTAAATATTTGCATGCCTAGTTTAAATATCCTTTTGTTAGTTTAATAATTAGAACACTTTTAGAATTGTAAATTGCATGTTAGCACAATAATATTAACCTAAGTTTGAACGGACAACCGTAAGTTAGCGGATCCTTTAGGGTGCCTAACCCCTTCCCTTTAGGATAATAAAGAACCCTTACCTAGAATCTCACATAGTTTTGCAGACCATTAATTGGAAGTCATTTGTAGTATTTTATGCTACATTTTAGTGTCCTAATTCACTATAATAATTAGGTGGCGACTCCTTTAAATACAGCATTTTAGGAATCCAACCATGTAAAGAAGAATCCCGCTTCCGACTCGCTGAAAATAGGTGTCACACCGCCATCTCCAAGCTATCTCCCGCTAACGAGTGTCTGCGTTTCCTATTTGAAATCGCCGCAGAAAACGCTGTCGTATCACGACGCCAATGTTCAAAATATCTCGCCATCATGAAAGTGTTAAATGTCTTCTCATTCGCATCCAATATTTCAAAGAAGTCTTCCTTTCCTTCTTCATTGATAATCGCTGGTAAGGTAAATTACCCCGCAAAACAAAAACATCGAACTCGCTAATTTGGTTAGCACTGTACCACCGCACATTCTATTTCGAGGCTTTCAATAGAACTAATAGTACTAGCCCCGTAAACAAAGATGCCTTTTTTTGTCAGTTGAAGAAGAAGATGGTACAAAAGTCGGCCGTTACTAGCACTTTCTTCTGTAATGCCGATATACTTTTTTGCATTCATCTTCTACGTTATTCAACACTTCTTCTAGCGTTAGTTCAATAGTGGCTCAACATTTAAATTTTTGGGAGTGGAGTGGTAGTACGTCCATACAGCTTATAAATATTTTCAATAAGACTTTTACAACCTCTACTTTAATAGTCGGTTTAATACAAAGACCAATAATATAAATAGGGGGAATAGGAATAAAATATTTCTTTAATTTCATAAACATTTTTTTAATAGCTGCAGTATAAGCAGGTTTTTTCATATATTCTTTAAGAAGTAAAAATATTATAGCTAATATAAAACAACATAGTTGAAATAGTAGGATAATATAAAGTAGAAAATTCTTTTGTTGCTCGTTGAAAATTTTCTAAAAATACAATAAGTTCTCTAATTTTCTCCCAATCATTATCCACAATCATATCATTTGGATTTTGATTATGGGCGTTAAAAAATAAAGTAATAGGTTTTCTATAGTCATAAGCAACAACTAGTTGGTCATATAAAGAATTCCACCTAGTTGGTACTTCTTCGGGAATTTTTTTTGTAAGATAGTCCACAATCGTGACAAGTTTTTTTATATTCTTTTCTCTGTTGAATTCTATTATTTTTAAAAATAAAGTGTATAGCAAATTGTATTTTTTCAAAAATATCTTGAAAAAGTGAAAGACCATCCTTTACAACTAAGTTATAAATATGGCACGCACATTTGATATGAAAATGTTTTGGAAAAGACGGAGTTAAAACATCTCTTAAAATACTAATAGCGTAATTGTTAAGATGCATTATCTAATGTAATACTCATAACTTTATCGCTTATTACGTAATAATCGCAGATCAATAAATATTTTTCAAATAAACTCACCAAATGCCTACTATCTATATATCTATATGCTAAAATACGTTTTGCATAGACCATTTATAATCTATCCAATGACAAAGTTACCGTTAAATAATCATGGTCGTTAGTACTACGACCTATATCGTGTTAGAGCGACTTTGCAATTTAAATGATATAATGCATAACGTAAATATCGCTGATATTCATGCAAATTTAAATACATCTCTTTAACAGTTGATCTAGGAAAACCTTTATAAGCGGGATTATACATATCTCTAATATAATGAATAAAACCAGAGATTCAGAAATGAAAAAGGCAAACCTCCACAAGAACTAATTTTGCTAGTGATTCCCTATCTTTATGTTTATCGATTTAGGCCTACAACTCCCCGCCATATGGTTAATTTGACTGTACTTTTTCCAAACAAGATGTGAACCTTGTTCGATTGAGAGGACGCTTTCTCACCATCTTTTCAATCATGTATCGGGCATGCAAGGCTTTGTGTTTTTGCAATAGGTGTCTTCCTAAACCCCCTGTCTCACCATGACCTTGTCCAGTTTTAAAAGAATAAACATTTTTACAAGTTTTACATACAGCTACTTGATTAGCTACGTCCCTGTCAAAATAGTTCCATACAACTGATTTTAATAGTCGCTTTCTGGACTCGCCTCATAGTAGGGGATAGGAGGCATTTCACTAGTGGGTGTATCATCATCTTCATTAGTAGGTGTATCATCATCTAGAGTGTCATCTAAATTAAAATTTTCTTCAATTTGAGGATAATCATTTGTGTCAAGATCATATGGTATTTCAGGAAATATTTCAGGATCTATAAAATCATCTTGTCTAGGAATAGCCGAACAGAATACTAGAAGTACCCTTGCCCTCATACTCCGCCTCTACTGTAAGAAGTACTCATTAAAAGACTTTTTGCTCTTTTCATTTTAATTATGATAATAAATAGTTAAAGACTTAAAGATAATGAAATTAAATGTGCTAAATGAAATAAAAACAAAATAATAATTTAATGAGAGAACGATGTACCAAACGCCGACGTAGAGTCGACGTAATCGAGAGGTTGAAAATTGAAACTTTGCTCGATAGATAATCCTCAAGCTAGTTGCCAACTTCACTCCCAATTCTCAAATTAATAAATAGATTGAATATGTAGTAGACAATGTCAGAGAGATTGATTGATAATTGATTGAGAGATTAGAGTAGAAAGATTTGTGAAAATAATAAGAAGATGAATGAGGTATTTATAGTTGAAAAATTGGGTTAAAGTGTAAATATAATAACTTAGGGGTTAAAAATAAATATAAAGGGGCAGGGGTTGGGAGGGGAGGCTAAAATGGCCGCTGACAACGACTATTTTCTCGCAGCGAGGGATCAGGCGGATCGCGGGCTCGGCGGGATCGGTCCGACGAGGTCGGGCTAGGGACCATACTCGCCCCGCTCTGCTCGAGCCCCTGGCCCTATTTTTTTTTATACGGGTCGTGGTTTGGTCGGGCCGGACCGATTTGGAATGGTCGCCCACTGGCCAGCCCTAGATGGAACCAAGGAGAAGCAAAAGGTCTAGTAAGGACAAGTCCTTCGGTTCAGACTTTTATGCTTATTTGGTTCAGAATGAACCACAGACAATCGCTGAAGCATTGTCAACTCCAGAAGCACCGCTCTGGAAGGAAGTTTTAGAAAGTGAGATAGAATCCATCCTGCATAACCACACCTGGGAGTTGGCTGAACTTCCCCCGGGACACAAACCATTGGGTTGTAAATGGATCATTAAACGGAAGTTAAAGGCAGATGAATCTATTGACAAGTACAAAGTTAGGTTAGTAGCCAAGGGCTATCGCCAAAAGGAGGGCCTTGATTACTTCGACACCTACGCTCCGGTGTCAAGAATGACATCCATACGTATGTTCATAGCTATCGCCGCCTTTCGGTATCTTAAAATACATCAAGTGGATGTTAAAACTTTCTTCCTAAATGGTGATTTTGAAGAAGAAATATATATGGATCAACCCGAGGGGTATGTGGTTCCAGGACAAGAGACAAAAATATATTGGCTTGTTAAATCGTTGTACGGGCTGAAACAAGCCCCTACATAATGGCACGAGAAATTTGATAGTACTCTACTATCAAAAGGGTACGCCATTAATGGAGGTGACAAATGTGTCTACATGAAAGGAATGTCAAATCCTTCGTCATGATATGTCTATATGTAGACGACTTGTTGATCACTAGGAGCAGTTCTGGGATAATCCTTGAAACTAAGAACATGTTAAAACAATGTTTTGACATGAAATATATGGGCAACGCAGATGTCATCTTAGGGATCAAGATCTCTAAGACATCTAATGGACTGGTCTTATCTCAATCTCACTACATCGAGGATGCATCAAGAAATTGGGATGTTCGATACCACCAGATCGACACCATTGGATATAAGTCAAAAGATTGACAAACATCTTGGTAAGCCCGTACGCCATGAGTGATATGCGCATGTGATTTGTAGTTTGATGTATATCACAAACTGCACTCGACCTGATATTGCTCATGCAATCAATAAATTGGCTAGGTTCCCTCGAAATCCAAGTGAGGATCACTGGAAAGCGTTGAACAGGGTACTACGGTTCCTAAAGTTCACGATACATTTCGGTTTACACTATTCAAGATATCCAGCAGATTAGAGTGGTACAATGATGCAAACCGGATATCCGATAATGACGACATCAAGTCCAAGTGGATATATTTTTACAAACGGTGGTGGAGTCAGGTTCTGAAATCCTTTAGACAAACTCTTATCGCCCGATCCACGATGGAGTCGAATTTATCGCTTTAGATAAAGCGGGAGATGGTCGAGTGGCTTCATGGTTTTCAGAGAATGTCCCATGTCGATAAACCCGTCTTCAGAATGATCCACCGCGATACTACCAGGAAGGGAACGAATTTCAATATACAACGGTAAGTCTCGTCATATTCGACAGAGACATGATTCTGTTAGGCAGTTGATCACCTCAGGCATTATTTCCATTGATTATATAAAATCTAAAGAAAATATCGCAGATCCCTTGACGAAGGCAATACCCAAAGATCAGTTGTTCTGCCTGTCTAGGGGAATGGGCTTAAAACCCAAACAATAAGAACTGATATAGTGGAAACCCAACCTTAAAGACTAGAGATCCCAAGAATAAGGTTCAATGGAAAAACTAAACTGTAAAGGTTCTCTGAGCGCTTCGGTGGAAGAAAGAGCACTTCAGATAATGTATCTTTCTTAAGAAACATAATCCAAAGTCGTTCCCATGATAGACAAAAAGTGCTACATGTAAGAGGGGTAAAGGATAAATTTCCAAACCTTTAATAATCCTCAACATTTGAGGTTAGGTTGGGGAAATTTTTAATGGTTCCTAATGCTTGTGTAGCAGGGTATTACAGGATACCTTGTAGGAGACCACCTATTTAAGTGCAAGGACATGCTGCCTCAAATTAACGCACTTAAGAATCCAAGGGTGTCCACGGCCCACGACGTACAAAACACTAGAAAGATTGAGTAGGAAAGGTGTTGTGTTGGTATCATTATCTTGGCATATACTAAACACTGACGGTTCAAGACATCACGTTCACCGCGCAGTAAATATGTCCGATGGTAGTCTACTATGGAAGGTTCAAAGCTCCGCCACCTCCGCATGCAACATCGATCCGCCGAGTGATTGCTCGAAAGACACCATGTGCGTGCGCCAAAATCTCTTCCAAGAGGGGATTGTTGGAAATTTACTAAATGTGAAATAAATTTCTATTAAATTATGACTCGAACAATTGGGGCCCGCACGTCGGAAACTTGGTTTCCACACACGTGCACATAAAGTGCCAAAGATCGTAATTCCCTTAAGTGGAAGAGATGTTGGTACGTATATAAATTGTTTGAGACGTAAGATAATAGATGGGTATTGGCCAAAATGACAAATGGTTTCACGTTGGTAAATGAAAGGAATACAATGTGTAAAAGATGAAACGAATCAGAAATCGCCACGAAAATAAAGGGGACCGCGGTGCCTCCAACTAGGAACCGCGGTGCTAATTCACTTTCCAGTTCCAGTGACTTACTAGAATTTAGGCATCGTGGTGCCTCCACCAAGGAACCGCGGTGCTAATTCCATTTTTAGCTCCAGTGATTTACTGGAATTTAGGCACCGCGGTGCCCTCCCGAGGGACCGCGGTGCCTCGACAATTTTCAGTACCGTTATGGGCGAATTAAAGCTGATTCTTAGGTTGACTTTGGAGAAAGTACTCTCTATTATTTGGCAATTGAATTCAACCATTACTAGGCTGAATTAACCTCAATAATAATGGTCATTACTTGACATTAAAGGCCATTCATTTGGTTAATTGAGAAGACAATTCATCTACCTATAAATTGAGGCCTTTGGCTCAATTGCAAAACACACGTTCACTAAACAATTCTCTGAAATTGTCTTCCTCTCTTGCAATCACAAACACTCAAAGATCTTTCTTCCAAAGCAAACAGTTGAGTTATTTTTGCTCATTTGTTTGATTGTTGTTTTATCTTGAGAGATAAGTTGTCATTACAACTGTTGAAAAGATATACGAGGCAATATTATCTTAAGGATAGATCAAGAATTTGGTCGACTCAGCAAACCCTCATATTTGATCATTTCTAGATTTCTAACAAATAGTTGTTGTTGTTATTTTCCCGTTTTACACATTACCACTCACAAAAAGGTAAAATTGAATTTATAAGTAGTTTTAAGGATATATGGATCGATTGTAAGTAAATATAATAAATAATTAGCAATAATTAAACAAATGGAAACAAGTAAAAGAAGTAGTCTGAGTTGATGTTATCTTTATTAGAACTTGGATTGGTCCTTAGCTAAATTGCTTCGAGCCAGAGCCAATAGTGAGAACTTGTACAACTTAAGATTACATAGAAATCGTGCAAGTAAGTGGAATGGGAATGAGTTGTTCTTGCTCCTTTTATAGTTGATAATACAAGATATTCATTTTCGAGATTCACTCCCTTATTAAATGTAATTTAATATTAATATGAATAAAGTATAACGGATGGCGTCATACAAGCTAATTGACACATGGATTTTTTTTTTACTAAACAAATGAAATAAAGAAGAAAGAAATAATAACTTGCGACAAGAGAAGGTAGCAAATAAAAGAATGGTCAAAGCTTGTTGGAACTTGTATAAGAAGAAGATTAAAGAAGATTAAACGTGATCAGAAAAGAGCGTTGTGATTTTCAGGCACAGCGTCGCGGCGCCCAAGGACAAGGCCGCGACGCTGAAACTTCTGCAAGCCTGCAGGAAATCTGGCGGCGCGGCGTCAATAGGTAGGGCCGCGGCGCTGCGTAACGGGATTTTCCAGTTTGAACCAAAAGTTGCAACTCTTCACATAGAGTCACAACATTTGATGAATGACTGCTTAAGGTCGAAAATAAATGCTATATAAGCATGATGATCACTTGTTAGAATGAGAACAACAACACAATTAACAAGATTAATCTTCAGATTTGAGAATCAAAAATCAATTG
This sequence comes from Przewalskia tangutica, assembly GCA_029844215.1. Lineage (NCBI taxonomy): Eukaryota > Viridiplantae > Streptophyta > Magnoliopsida > Solanales > Solanaceae > Przewalskia > Przewalskia tangutica. The sequence goes on along the minus strand of CM056731.1, from coordinate 20,985,161 downwards.
AAGAATAATTTCTTGTCGCATCTTCTTCTTCCTCAAAACTAAATTTCTGAAGAATACATATAGTAGATTCGTCATGAGTGAAGTTTTTGTGCTAGAACTATCACTCAGATAGTTATATCCTCAAGGCAGACGTCTGATCAACTGCAGCACAAGCGGAGACGATTTTTTGTCATAGGTCACTGCATTTGCAGGCCTCTATCTACAAATAAGTTAGTATGTGATGTCCATATTGTTGCTTTCCATGTTGTTAATCTCTATATAGTTGAAGTATCTATATAATAGTATTGTTGAATTTAATTTCTTTGAATTATATATATTGTATTGTGGTTTATACATTGAAGGTCTAGATTGGTAATAACAATCTAAGACAAAAATTCTCAGAAAATTTATTTTTCTAACTTTGTGAAGCTTGCAAAAATTTTCAGAGAATACATTTTCCTAATTTGCAAAAGAATTGATCAATCTGTATCATCAATGGTGAAAAACCATGTGGAGAAACACGAGAAATTCAAGGGTTTTGATTTCAAGTGCTGGCAACAGAAGATGTTGTTCTATTTGACAACACTTCATGTGGCAAACGTGTTGACTGCTGAGGCTCCAACCAGATCGCCAAGGAGAAGGAGAATGCTCCGATCGACGCGAGAAGGTCAAAGGTCAAAGACATTCAAACTTGGGAAAGACATGATTTTCTTTGCAGAAACTATATTCTCAATGCATTAGATGATTCTCTCTACGACATCTACTCCACGTTCAAAACAGTACGGGAGTTGTGGCAGTCGTTGGAAAACAAGTATAACGCTGAGGTTGCTTGTTCCAAGAAGTTCGCCATTGACAAGTTTCTAAACTTCATGATGAGCGATGCAAAGCTTGTTGTCAAGCCAGTAGAGGAACTCCATGTCTTTGTTCATGAATTAAATGTTGAAGGCCTGGGCCTTAACCCGTATTTCCTTGTTGAGGGAATGGATTTTGAGCAATTGGTTCTTAAAATTCTAGTTGAAGAGTATAACCGGAAGAATGAAAGTATTGATGTTGTTTCATTGGAGCCTAATGTCAATATGGTTGAAGGCAATGCTTCTAAGAACCAAGTTATTGGTGTTATTACTGTACAAGCACACATGGTTACAAATTCAACTGATTGGTGGATGGATACGGGTGCTACAAGGCATGTATGTTCTGAAAAGGACATGTTTTCATCTTACCAAGCCATCAAGGATGGAGACCCACTGTTCGTGGGAAATGCCGCTGCTGTGAAGGTAGAAGGGAAAGAGAAGGTGACTTTGAGGCTCACTTTCGGGAATGATCTTGTGCTCACAAATGTGTTGCACATGCCTGAAATATGTAAGAATTTAATCTCTGGGCCTGTTCTTAGTAACAAAGGCTACAAAGTTGTAATTGAATCTGACAAATTTGTATTCACTAAAGGTGGAGTGTATGTAGGAAAGGGTTACCTCGGTGAGGGGCTCTTCAAACTAAGTGTTGTACCTACTCAGGCAATTGTCATTATTAATGAAAATGCAGGCACTAGCACTGCTTCTATGTATATGGTTGATTTCTCTTCTCTATGACATTCTCGATTAGGCCATGTAAATTATTGTTCCTTACAAAGAATAGTACAGATAGGTATGTTGTCAAAATGTTCTATGAACAAAATGACCAAATGTGGGGTATGCATAGAATCAAAATATGCAAGTCATATTTATAAATCTGTTGTGAAATCAAATAAAGTGTTTGGTCTAATTCATAGTGATTTGTGTGATTACCAAACAACCCCCTCTCGTGGAGGAAATAATTATTATATATCATTTATTGATGATTGTAGTAAATTTTGTTATGTATACTTAATACATACCAAATCTGAGGCTTTGAACATGTTTAAAACATACAAAGCAGAAGTGGAAAACCAACTTGACAAAAAAATTAAAATTCTAAGGTCGGATAGAGGCGGTGAATATAAATTTAATGAGTTCAAGGAATTCTGTTCCACTCATGGTATAATTCATCAAACCACTGCGCCATATACTTCACAACAAAATGGAGTTGCCGAACGAAATAATAGAACGTTGAAGAATAAGATAAATTCAATGTTGGTTAGTTCGGGTGCACCTCTAAGTCTGTGGGGTAAGGCATTAATTACTGCAAATGATATTGAATAGAATTCCTCAAAAGAAAAATGATCAATCTCCATACGAATTGTGGAATAGAAAATTGTCTACTTTCAAAATGATGAAAGTGTGGGGTTGCCTAGCAAAAGTTCAAGTTCCTTTATCAAAGAGAACTAAACTTGGACAAAAAACAATGGATTGCATTTATGTTGGTCTTGCCAATAATAGTGCAGCGTATAAGTTTTTGGTTTATCATTCTGATGTTGAATGTATTCACAAGAACACACTAATGGAATCTGCTGAAGTTGAGGATATATTTTCTTATAAAGACAAGGATAAAAGTGTTCCTAATAATAAGAAGAGGACTGTCACGACCCGACCCCGGGGCCGCGACTAGTACCCTATCAGTACCTGTGTATATGTCGAGAATAGCAATGAACATACACAACACATAACTTTAATATAAGGGTAAAACATCTCTGGCCAGCCGATAAGGCTGCCTTCCATAAACATACTTAAACAAAGTATTTATAATACAACTGGTTCTTATAGCCCAAAATACATATGTGACCACATATCTCTAAAGATAACAACTGTGGCGGGATAGGGCCCCGACATACCCCCTGAATGTACAAAATACCTATAGCATCAGGGAAAATCCGTACCAAAATAACAAGCTTCCGGAGGAATGGAGCTTCTGACACCGGAAGAGTGATCCTAGGAATGAGGATCCACACCGCTTACCTTACCGCAGATTTAACGCAGCCCGGCGAAGGGGGTCGACACAATATGTACCAAGTATGTAAAGTCGAAAATACTGTAATAATGATATCAAGTCTAAAAGTGTTTGAGTCACTAAGACAATTAAAATACCTTTTATCGTGCCTTACTAACAATGAGAGTGATATATATATATAATACCGCATAAAATAGGGGCCTTAGATCAAAACAGGTACTCGCCTGCAGAGTATCAATAAGACCCCTACTCCCGGGACTATTTCACCCGTGATAGTCATGTGGACCCGCATGAGGTATTCCTCGTGATAGTCAGACTACCGCACGGGACTATTTCACCCGCATAAGCCCATAAGGACTCGCACGAGGTATTCCTCGCATCACGGGTAGCAAATCCACTGAATGTGGTATAACGATCTTGGGGACTTACCCTCGATATACTCTTACCCCGGCGGATGGTATAACGATCTGGGACTTACCCTCGATATACTCTTACACCAAGCGGATGGTATAACGATCTTGGCCGCCCTCGATATACTCTACACCGAAGCGTGGTATGACGATCTGGCTTGCCTCGCATATACTCTTACCCTGAAGAAGGTGGTATAACGATCTTGGGGCTGACCCCTCAGATATACTCTTACCCTATCTCAACTGTCACCATATCATAATCATAAATAAGTTAAGAAAACTTCTTTTTAGTCTTGTTCATATACTCTCTCATTTTAGTTTACTTAAGGCACTTAATCATATCTTTAATAAGGGAAAACCGAGAATTTAACCCAAGTACTACATACTTCAACTCTTTTAAAAGTGACTCTTTTATACATAAAAACCTTTGGGCAATTGATACCTTAAAATCAATTTGCCTCTTCATAAACTTATCTTACTTAGAGTAAATCTCTTCTCATTAACCTTTTATGAAGCTAATAAACCAACTTCCCATAAAGTTGTTATATTAACTCTTATACCTTAGTAAAACCATACTTTTCCCCTAACCAAGGGACTTATACATTCTTAACACGAAACAAGTCATTATATACTTAAAACAAGTAAGAATACCAAATCTTGTACGTCTACCGTACTACATAGTTTCATCTATTCATGCTCAAGAGATAGGAAAGCTTCACATACCTCTTTGGTCAATCCACTTGCTAAGTCCAACTACCGCAAGTAATATTTCAACCTATAATAACCATGATATGTTCATTAACCTCTAATTTCAATGTAGAATAATCTAACTCAAAGCCACTAAATTCTATGGAAAATTGGGCAGCATTTCCTTTGTTTCTACTCACTTTGCCACCTTTCTCAAGGCCGAATTTACCATCAAAACACCACATTTTAAGGCTCAATCAATCCAACAATTCAAAGGGGATTACACACCTAAACTTGGGTGTGTAAAATTCTGCCCCATAAGTTACAACAATTCACTTAACAATCCTAAGGTAGTTTTTAGGCTACAACATGCTCATAATCTCTTCTTAACCCATTTTCCATATCCAAACCACATTACTAGCATGCAATGACTCTAAGAGCATTATTTACTATTACAAGTTCTTTCTTCCTAACATGCAACACTAAAACTAAATCTAAAGGAAGAATTATACCTTAGAGTTTTAGCCAAACTTATTCCAAATATTGCTAGCTTCCTTGCCAAGAACACCACCACAACAATACCAACAAGCTAGTCACAAGCTTCCTTTTTGGTTCTTAACTATTCAGATTTTCTTGGGTTTTCTAGAGAGAAGGAGGAGCTCAAGTTTTTAGAGAGAGAGGAAAATTGGAAGATGACCAAGTCTTGAAGACTTGGTCAATATATCAGACGCAAGAAATCGGATGGGGACACTTGTCACCCTCCCAAGGTCTTTTAAAAGAAAAATCGCTTTTCCTAAGTTTTTCCGCCAAAATCCCGCAAGCGCTTCCACTTCAGCGACCCTTCAGAACTTTAGGCGCCATGCCTCAGATCCGAGCCGCGCCCACGCTTTGCCCAAACACATTTTTGTCCGATCACGACCGAACTTGTAACCTCATAACTTTCTACTCCGACGCCCCTATCGATTTAACTGGTTGCATCGAATCTAGACTCAACGAACTACGCCCTAGGCCTTTGAAACACTTAGGAACTCTCAATGTACCAGGTCATAACCCGCTTCAAAGTTGACTAAAACTCGTCCGGAACGACCCGTCAACCTATCCTTTGAAAATTTTAAGTCTTACATGCTTTCGTACGCTCTCATACGTAGGGTCAGAACTACGGGGTATAACATTCTCCCCCCCTTAGAAACATTCGTCCCGAATGTTCCTTCTAGGCTTACTCAAATCACATTGTCGACATAGACCCTCACAACTACTCTTTTGCAAAATAAAGAAGCTCCACGAGCCACAACATACTTAAGCGAAATTACTAAATCAAAACTAACAAGCATGAAAGTAGGTTACCTGGAGGTATAGGGAATAAGTGAGGATACTTCTTCATCATATCGTCCTCTGCTTCCCATGTCATTTCCTCCTGCTCGCTCCGCCACAAGCACTGACTAAGTCACGCTTTCGTCCGTAGTCGCTTAACTCGACGATCGAGTATCGCTATGGGACTCTCCTCATACGATAACTCCTCACACTGGACATCATGAATCGGGTGCACTCTAGATGGATCTCCAACACATTTCCGCAACATAGACACATGAAAAACTGGATGCACCGCCTCCAAATCGGACGGAAGATCTAACTCATAGGAAACTTTGCCTACCCTACGGACAATCTGATACGCCCAATGTACTGGGCTAAGTTTCCTTTCTTTCCGAACCTCATCACGCCTCTTCACGGGCGATACTTTAGAAAAACCCAATCATCTACCTCAAATTCCAAGTGTCGACGCCGATGATCCGTGATACGACTTCAGCCACTGAGCCGCTAACAACCATTCCTGGATAAGCTTCACCTTATCCATCGCTCACGAACTAAGTCCGCCCGACCAACCGAACTTCTCCCACCTCAAACCAAATTTATCAGTGACTGCACTTCCTTCCATACAAGGCCTCATAAGGCGCCATTCCGAATACTAGAGTGGTAGCCGTTGTTATAGGCAACTCCACAAGAGGTAAATGATCCTCCCACTACCCTCGAATCAATAACACAAGCCCGCAACATATCCTCGTTGTCCTGCTAGTGCGCTACCGCCTGGCCCTGGGATGAAATGTCAGACTAAGACTCACCAGTCCCCAACCCTTCTCGAAAGACCTCCGTGTTAGCCGTAAACCGGGCTCCTCTGTCAAATAATCGATACTGCACTCTGCGCCTCACAATCTCTCGATATACACTAGCGTAATCCTCTACAAAAGTCGCCCCGACCGGAAGGAAATGGGTCGCTGCCACCACGACGATAACCCAAATGGAATCACGCTTCTCCGAGTGGAAGGTAACCCCGTAATAAAGTCCATATTTACCACCCCACTTCCAAGTCGGAATATCAATAGCTCGCAATACCCACCGCCTCGTGCTCAACTTTGACTGGCCGCATTCGCACCGCCCACGAACTCCGCAACGCCCCTCTTTAGGCCATCCCACCAATACACGATTCGAGGTCATGATACATCTTAGTCGACTCGGATGAATGGAATAACGAGCACCGCGTGCCTCCCTGCAATCTGGCCGACGGTCTCCACATCGGGAACACACAACCGCCCTCAAATCTTAGCACCCCATCAGCGCTACCTCAAATAGACTTTTCTTTACGAACAACGATCTCTGCATCGCATCAAAATCGGATCCTCATATCGCCGCTCTTTACCTCCTCGACGATAAGACTCGCAACCTCTCGAACCCGATTCCATCACTATCGTAATCAACCAAACGAACCCCAAGGCTCGCTAGTGATGCAACTCTGACCATGTTCCTCTTCTCCTACAGACATCGCATGACTACCCATCGATCCGCGACAGGCATCCAGAACTACGCTGGCCTTCCCCGGTGGTATAGAATATCAACATCGTAATCCTTTAGTAGCTCCAACCACCGCCTCGCCGCAAATTCAGCTCCTCTGTCGAAGATATACCGAGACTCTTGTGGTCCAATGTAAATGTCCACGAACTCCATATAAATAATGTCTCCGATCTTCAAGTCATGGATCACCGCCAATTCCAAGTCATGCTGGGATAGTTCTTCTCATGCTTCCTAAGCCGCCGAGATCATAAGCTATAACCTTGCCGTGCCGCATCAAGACGCACTCAAGCCCGACACCGACGCTACAATAAACCACATATCCATTTAAGCCCTCCGAAGAGTAAGAATCAAGGCCGCCAACTTCTCCTTTAGCAATCGAAACTTTCTCACAAGTATCCGCCCATCTAACATAGCCGCTTTCCGAGTCACTTAGTCAAAGGCATCAAATAAGCAAACTTTTCTACAAACCTCCGATAATAACCCGCAAGGCCCAAAGTCGCGCACTCTCCGCCAGTAGCTGGCTCGCCAAGTCTCGATCGCTTCAATCTTAGTCAGACAACCCAATACCATCTACCCGATAACATGCCCTAAGAAAGCCACCGGCTAACTAACTCGCGATTTCGAGAACTTGACATACAATCGCGGTCTCGGAGGACTCCCAATACCGTCCTCAAATGATATGTATGCTCCTGCTCTGTGCGCGAATACACCAAGATATCATCAATGAAAACTATAACGAACATATCCAAGAATGACCTGAACACCCTATTCATCAAATCCATGAACACCACGGGCGCTGTCAAACCGGCGACATCACTCAACTCATGGCCCATACCGGTCCCGAATGCAGTGTTTGGGATATCCGCTTCTCTAACTCGCACTGATGGTAACTGCATCGCAGTCTATCTTGAAAACATCTCGCACTCGCAACCGGTCAAACAAATCATCAATCCCGGGAGGATATCTGCTTCGATAGTTACCTTGTTCACCGTCAGAATCAATACACATGCGCAGCGTCCCATCCTTCTTCTTTACAAACAACACTGGCGCTCCCCAGGGAGAAACACTTGGCATGATAAAGCCTTTCTCCAATAAGTCTTTCAGCTGGTCTTTCAATTCCTTCAACTCGGCAGGTGCCATCCTATATGGCGGAATAGATATCGGTCTCGTATCTGGTGCCAAATCAATGCAAAACTCGATCTCCCTCTCTGGAGGGATACCCGGAAGCTCATCTGGGAATACGTCTGGAAACTCTCTAACGACCGATATCGATCAAGGTCCCAGATCTCAGCCTCAGTGTCGAATACCCGAACCATATGGTAGATATACCCTTTCCGCACCATCTTCCTAGCCTTGAGGTAAGAAATAAACTTACCTCTCGGCGACGCAATATTCCCCTTCCACTCGATAACCGGCTCGTCGGGAAACTGGAACCGAACTAATCTCTCTCATACCCACATGGCATAGCAAGATGCTAGCCAATCCATACCCATAATCACATCAAAGTCCGTCATATCCAACTCTATCAATTGGCCAGAGTCCGACGACTATCTATAGTCACAGGCAAGCCTTATACACTGCTCACCTACCATCGAATCACCCATCGTCGTAGCCACCTCAAAAGGTCTTATGGACTCGCTCATCCCTATTCTACCGCAATATGAGGAGATATGTAGGACAAGGTAGAACTCGGATCTATCAAAGCATATACATCACAAAGAAGAAACCAATAATGTACTGATTTACATCCGTGACGCCTCCCGTCCCGCCGGGCCGACATAGCATATATGCGCTCGAGGACCGCCAGAGCCGAACCCCTACCACGACCTTCTCGCCGCTCGCCGCCCATAAGTACTCGCCTCCGGCATCTAACCATCGAAGACGAAGATCCAAAGAATGCACTTCGCTTGAACTGCACGCCCCGCCGCCAAGGACGGACAATTTCTTCGATGGCCTCGCCGCCACAAGAGTAACATGCTCGAACCCATACGACACTCGCCGGATGAGACCTACCGTGACGAACGCACCGGCAGGTAGGTGGTCTCGACAGCGCCGGTCTCGCCTCCCGAAACTCAAGTCCCGAGCCCTCACCCGCCTCAATAACCTCGCTGACGACCTCCCGCGGAAATCGAGAAGGAGCACTCGCCGGGCCGGAATGCGACCTAGTTCGCCGAGGCCGCCCGCCAAAATCGCCTCGAACTCGATGTCTAGCCTCTGGCCGCCCAAATCTAGCCGATCATGTCTCTCTCTCGCCTCAATCCTCGCGTATGCTCGCATCTCCGCAATATCCATCTCGCCAAGAGCTACCCTGGCAAGCAATCATGTGACGGCCTAGCCCCATCACGTATCTATGAACCCCGCTCGCCATGTCACGATGGTGTGCGCGATATCCGCCAAGGAGTCAAACCTGTCAGACTCCGATAGTCCTCCCGCCCCGCCTCAAGGTCAAGAACCTATCTACGCGGCTCTCTCACCTCGTGAGGCGAAGTGGTCTAGAACGCCTCGTGAACTCCTCCCAATCACCGGAAGAGCATCCTCACCTCGACAATACCCATGACTCAAACCAGTTCAACGCAATATCGCAGAACCTGAAGAAACTAGTATAACAGACTCACCATGCCCTAAGCGATACGACGGTCCACAGAATCGCCGGACAAACTCCCGCGATCCTCCTCAAATCTCGAACCATAGAACTCGTGGGTGACAACCCAAGAAATCCCGAATCCGTAAATCGCTTGGCTCACAGGGGTCGCCGCTTCCTCGGTCTTGCCGCCGCCACTATGTTGGTCGAATCGAACTGTTCTCGTAATCTTCAGACGCCCCCGATCGCGGATCGAGGCTCGCATCGCGTCTCGATGAGCCGCCCGCACGCCGAACTCACGAGGTCGGGCGACGACGTGGAACTCGCCGCCTAAACATCATCTCTCGTAAGGATCGCTCAGGCTCTCGCGACTCTCCGCGTCCCACTAGCAAGACTTCACCGCTTTGCCTTCTCGGGCGGTTGCCTTGCGTGAGGCATAATCGATACAAAAAGGAAACATCGAGGAGACTCAACTTATAACTCAAATTTATCACACGATCTTAGAGTGAAAGAATGGAACCCAATCCTAAATATCCTGCAGCCTCCGATTATAGATGTGCACGACACACCGATAATCAAAACTCTACTAGACTACCGCGTGGACACTTTCCGAGGACTAACTGCTTTGATACCACTTTTGTCACGACCCGACCCCGGGGCCGCGACTAGTACCCTACTGGGGTACCCTGTCAGGTATATGTCAGAGAATAGCAGCGGAACATACACAACACATAACTTTAATATAAGGGTAAAACATCTCTGGCCAGCCGATAAGGCTGCCTTCCATAAACATACTTAAACAAAGTATTTATAATACAACTGGTTCTTATAGCCCAAAATACATATGTGACCACGCACTTAAAGATAATAATCGCGGGACAGTGCCCGCCATACCCCCTGAATGTACAAAATACCTATAGCATCAGGGAAAATCCGTACCAAAATAACAAGCTTCCGGAGGAATGGAGCTTCTGACACCGGAAGAGTGATCCTAGGAATGAGGATCCACAATCTGCTTACCCTTACCTGCGGCATGAACGCAGCCCCGGCGGCGGGGTCAAGACACATATGTACCAAGTATGTAAAGTCGGAAAATCGTAATAATGATATCAAGTCTAAAAGTAAGCTGGAGTCACGGAAGACAATTAAAATACCTTTTTACTGTGCCTTACTAACAATGAGAGTGACAAGTATATATATATATAATACCGCATAAAATAGGGGCCTTAGGATCAAAACAGGGTACCTCGCCCGTAGTATCAATAAGCACCCCTACTCCTGGGACTATTTCACCCGCATAGTCCCGTGGACCCGCATTGAGGTATTCCTCGTGATAGTCAGACTACCGCACGGGACTATTTCACCCGCATAAGCCCATAAGGACTCGCGTGAGGTATTCCTCGCGTCACGGGTAGCAAATCCACTAATGTGGTATAACGATCTTGGGGACTTACCCCTCAGATATACTCTTACCCTGAAGCAGATGGTATAACGATCTTGGGGACTTACCCCTCAGATATACTCTTACACTGAAGCAGATGGTATAACGATCTTGGGGCTGGCCCCTCAGATATACTCTTACACTGAAGAAGGTGGTATGACGATCTTGGGCTTGCCCCTCAGACATACTCTTACCCTGAAGAAGGTGGTATAACGATCTTGGGGCTGACCCCTCAGATATACTCTTACCCTATCTCAACTGTCACCATATCATAATCATAAATAAGTTAAGAAAACTTCTTTTTAGTCTTGTTCATATACTCTCTCATTTTAGTTTACTTAAGGCACTTAATCATATCTTTAATAAGGGAAAACCGAGAATTTAACCCAAGTACTACATACTTCAACTCTTTTAAAAGTGACTCTTTTATACATAAAAACTTTTGGGCAATTGATACCTTAAAATCAATTTGACTCTTCATAAACTTATCTTACTTAGAGTAAATCTCTTCTCATTAACCTTTTATGAAGCTAATAAACCAACTTCCCATAAAGTTGTTATATTAACTCTTATACCTTAGTAAAATCATACTTTTCCCCTAACCAAGGGACTTATACATTCTTAACACGAAACAAGTCATTATATACTTAAAACAAGTAAGAATACCAAATCTTGTACGTCTACCGTACTACATAGTTTCATCTATTCATGCTCAAGAGATATGAAAGCTTCACATACCTCTTTGGTCAATCCACTTGCTAAGTCCAACTACCGCAAGTAATATTTCAACCTATAATAACCATGATATGTTCATTAACCTCTAATTTCAATGTAGAATAATCTAACTCAAAGCCACTAAATTCTATGGAAAATTGGGCAGCATTTCCTTTGTTTCTACTCACTTTGCCACCTTTCTCAAGGCCGAATTTACCATCAAAACACCACATTTTAAGGCTCAATCAATCCAACAATTCAAAGGGGATTACACATCTAAACTTGGGTGTGTAAAATTCTGCCCCATAAGTTACAACAATTCACTTAACAATCCTAAGGTAGTTTTTAGGCTACAACATGCTCATAATCTCTTCTTAACCCATTTTCCATATCCAAACCACATTACTAGCATGCAATGACTCTAAGAGCATTATTTACTATTACAAGTTCTTTCTTCCTAACATGCAACACTAAAACTAAATCTAAAGGAAGAATTATACCTTAGAGTTTTAGCCAAACTTATTCCAAATATTGCTAGCTTCCTTGCCAAGAACACCACCACAACAATACCAACAAGCTAGTCACAAGCTTCCTTTTTGGTTCTTAACTATTCAGATTTTCTTGGGTTTTCTAGAGAGAAGGAGGAGCTCAAGTTTTTAGAGAGAGAGGAAAATTGGAAGATGACCAAGTCTTGAAGACTTGGTCAATATATTGCATGCAAGAAATCAGATGGGGGGGGGACACTTGTCACCCTCCCAAGGTCTTTTAAAAGAAAAATCTGCCTTTTCCTAAGTTTTTCCGCCCAAAATCCCGCCTCGGCGCCGCGGCGCTTCAACTTCAGCGACCCTTCAGAACTTTAGGCGCCGCCCTCAGATCCGAGCCGCGCCTGTCGCTTTGCCCAAACACATTTTTGTCCGATCACGACCGAACTTGTAACCTCATAACTTTCTACTCCGACGCCCTATCGATTTAACTGGTTGCGTTGGAATCTAGACTCAACGAACTACGCCCTAGGCCTTTGAAATACTTAGGAACTCTCAATGTACCGGGTCATAACCCGCTTCAAAGTTGACTAAAACTCGTCCGGAACGACCCGTCAACCTATCCTTTGAAAATTTTAAGTCTTACATGCTTTCGTACGCTCTCATACGTAGGGTCAGAACTACGGGGTATAACAAGGACAATACCTCAAAATGAACCAAACTAAAATGATGATAATCTTACTTCATCAGTTCAAGAAGCAAATTCTGAACCAAGGAGAAATAAACGTGAAAAAATCGCCAAAGATTTTGGACCGGACTTTATGACCTTTTCCGTTGAAGGAGAACCTCAAACGTATAAGGCTGCCATGGAATCATCTGAAACACCTTATTAGAAGGAGACCATCCAAAGTGAAATAGAATCCATTGTACAAAATACATGAATATTGGTTGATCTTCCTCCGGGATAAAAGCCAATAGACCATAAAAGGATCTTTAAATGGAAGTTAAGACCTGATGGTACTATAGAGAAATACAAAGCTCGGATAGTAGTCAAAGGACTCCGACAAAAGGAAGGTGTGGATTTCTTTGATACATACTCACCAGTGACGAGAATTACGTCCATAAGGACACTAATTGCTATAGCAGCGATTCACAATTTGGAAATACGCCAAATGGATGTGAAGACTGCATTTTTGAATGGTGAATTACATGAAGAAATCTATATAGAACAACCCGAAGGGGTTGGTGTGAAAGGTCAAGAGAATAAAGTTTGTAAATTGATTAAATCGTTATATGGACTTAAACAAGCACCAAAACAATGGCATGAAAAGTATGATAATACATTATTATCAAATGATTTTCACATAAATGAATGTGATAAATGTGTATACATTAAAGAATGTAAGAATGCATATGTCATTATATGCTTATATGTGGATGATATGCTTATTATGGGAACAAGTACATATGTTATTAACCAAACTAAGAAACTGCTACATGCCGCTTTCGATATGAAAGATATGGGAATAACGGATGTCATTCTTGGTATTAAAATTCAAAAGAATTCTGATAGTTATGTACTAACTCAATCCCATTATGTTGAGAAGATCCTTAGAAAATTTGGACACTATAATGATAGATCAGTGGTTACACCATTTGATCTCGCATGTCACCTTAAGAAGAATGAAGGTGATAGTGTGTCTCAATTGGAGTATACGCAAGTTCTTGATGTACATAATGAATTGTACAAGACCGAAGTTAGCATATACAGTGAGTCGACTTAGTCGTTACTCACACAATCCTGAAAATGATCATTGGATAGCGCTAATAAGGGCACTACGATATCTAAAGCATACAATGAACTATGTGTTGCATTATACAAAATATCCTCCCGTGCTAGAAGGATATTGTGATGCTAATTGGATTTCCAACCATTCAGATAGTAAGTCCACAAGTGGGTATGTATTTACACTTGGTGGAGCGTCGGTGTCATGGAAATCATCAAAATAAATGGTAAATACGAGATCAACTATGGAAGCAGAGTTTGTAGCCTTGGATAAAGCTGTCGAAGAGGCAGAATGGCTAAGAAACTTCCTAGAAGGTATTCCGTTGTGGACGAAGTCAGTGACAGCCATTTGCATACATTGTGATAGTATGGCTGCCCTGACGAGGGCAAAAAATCAAATATATAATGACAAATCAAGGCACATAAGGCGACGTCATAATACAATACGAAGTTTGCTGAAGAATGGAATAATTTCCATTGATTATGTAAAGTCAAAGGACAATATAGCGGATCCTTTGACAAAAGACCTTACACGAGAGCAAGTCGTATTTACATCGAGGGGAATGGGCTTAAAGTCAATACAATGAGTTGTTAACTGGTGAAAACCTTACCTATCATAATTGGAGATCTCATGGTTTAGGTTCAAAAGACAAACTAGCTGGGGAAGACTCAAGGAGCGTAAAACACACATACACTCGTTCCTATGATGTACCAAGTGTGTTAATCCGTTGACGATATAGGGCTGAACTTTAGTTCTTAACAATATTAATAACCATTATGGTGGGATAGTACAGACTATTCTTGATTCATATTACTTATGTGAGATTGATGTGGAGTCGCATCTGAGAGAACTGAGATGGCTACGTTCCCTAGAAATTTTCATGAAGATAGGAGTTGTTCATGACCGAAAAGAACACAACCGTAAGAATTGAAATATGTTGGTATGATGTGTGTGATACTTATTGTCTCGATTTACTACAAAACGTGAATAGTTCAAGGCATTACGTCCACTACATCACAAGTAGATCCGATATGTATTCACTCCGAGCGGTTCAAGTCCAAAAGACACCGTCTCCGATGCATGTTATATCGCGTTTGACAGAAATGATGATAAGTTCCTTTATCTTATTCTCTATCCACATGTGGGGTATTGTTGGTTGTGTGAATAGAAAATGTGGGGTATTGTTGAAACGTGTATAAGAAGAAGATTAAAGAAGATTAAAAGTGATCGGAAAAGAGCGCTGTGATTTTCAGGCACAGCGCCACTACACAAACTTCGCAAGCTCGCAGAAATCCGCCATACACGCAGAATCGGATTTTTCAGTTTGAACCAAAAGTTGCAACTCTTCACATAGAGTCACAACCTTTGATGAATGACTGTTTAAGGTCGAAAATAAATGTTATATAAGCATGATGATCACTTGTTAGAATGAGAACAACAACACAATTAACAAGATTAATCTTCAGATTTGAGAATCAAAAATCAATTGAAGAATAATTTCTTGTTGCATCTTCTTCTTCCTCAAAACTAAATTTCTGAAGAACACGTATAGTAGATTCACCAGGAGTGAAGTTCTTGTGCTAGAACTATCACTCAGATAGTCAGATCTTCGGCGCAGACGTCCGATCAATCGCAAAGACAATGGGACGAATTTTTGTCTTAGATCACTGCATTTGCAGGCCTCTATCTACAAACAAGTTAGTATGTGATGTTCATAATGTTGTTTTCCATTGTTGTTAATCTCTATATAGTTGAAGTATTTATATAATAATGTTGTTGAATTCAATTTTTTTGAATTATATATATTATATTGTGGTTTATACATTAAAGGTCTAGATTGATAATAACAAAGCTAACATGCACATTCAATATTCTTTTTACCATCTTACTATTTTTTTAGTTAAAGGTCTAGATTGATAATAACAAAGCTAACATGCACATTCAATATTCTTTTTACCATCTTACTATTTTTTTAGTAAAAGTTTATTTAGCATCCAAAATGTCACTCGGATGCTATGTTTGGTTTATTTTTTAGCTCACAATCACTAAAAAAAAGAGTGACGCACCCTCCCTGACACCTGACAGAATTTTAGAGAGAAAATGATACTCATTTTATATCAATTTATATAACACATTTTTTTTAATCAATTAAAAAAATGATACATTTATTTGACAATAAATTAATTTTAAATTTTATTTTTTTACGCTTAATGAGA
Organism: Przewalskia tangutica; assembly: GCA_029844215.1. NCBI lineage: Eukaryota > Viridiplantae > Streptophyta > Magnoliopsida > Solanales > Solanaceae > Przewalskia > Przewalskia tangutica. Next base: position 20,969,161 of record CM056731.1, on the reverse strand, counting down.
TAATTTATAATCACACAAATATTTTTAGCTTATTTTACACTATAAATTTTTTAAAATTCTTTATTTTTTAAACTCCGTATCATTTGAATTAATGTCCGTTTGGTTGAGCTTTTGAAAATGTCAAATTAGCCAAAAATTGAAGTGTTTGGTTGAAAATCGAAAAAGTATTTTTGGCTTCCAAAAGTATTTTTGGCCTCTATTTCCAAAAGCTCAAATTTTGGGTTTTCGGAAGTAGTTGATTGTGCCAATTGGTAAGTCAAAAATATTTTTTTTTATTGACAATCAAATGCCTAACAATTTTTTAATAAAAAACTCTACTTGAAAAACTCTTTGTAATAATCAGTACAAAAAGGGCCTTTAACCTTTGTAATTGTTTATGGTTCAAAAGTTAATATACGTGAGAGTACAACTTTTTCTTATTTAAGATAAATAAATAGGTAATTTGCTCAATAATATAAAACTAGTTGCATATAAATGAAGGTGCTAGAGAGTGTATATACCTTGTGACAATGCGGGCATCATTCATAAAGCCCCTCATTCATCTTCATATCCCATTTTCAACTCCCATATTTTCACTTCGACTCCATTTCCACTCCTCCACTACTCCTTCACTCCCAAAACTAACCGCCATGGCCACATCCGCCGTCGACGGCAACTCCACGTCGGACCACGTAGCCGGAGGTTGGTACTCCGTTCCCGACCTCCGATTACGCGATCACCGATTCAACGTTCCTCTCGATTACTCTCTCGATCACCCTAAAATCACCGTCTTCGCTCGTGAAGTCGTTGCTGGTATTACTCTAATTTGGTTCCCGTTGTTCATCATTATTGTAATGACATTATATTTATATTGTAGCACCTTTTACTTATTTAACCAGTTTAGCTTAGCAGTTAGTATATTACTCCCTCTTCCCAAAAACATTGGCTCCTTTCTATATTTAAAAATAATTTAACTTTAATTTATCATTTATGACCACACAAATATCCAAAATTTGTTTTGGATCACACATTTCAGAAGTCCTTTATTTTTTTAAACTTTGTGTTAAGTCAAACTAGACAAATCTTTTTTGGACTGAGGGAGTAGATATTTTCTGATTGATAAGTCGGTTAGATTGTTAGTTAGTGGAAGATGTAGGTTGTTAGTTAGTTATCTAGCTGTTGCCAGCTGTAGATCAGTTCTCGTGTATACAAGTATAGGACTAGTGATATTTTCATTCGATTGATTCATCACAATTTGAGTTCTTCAGTTTGTTCATCCGTTGGAGCTCCTCGAGAGCTCTTGTTGCTTTTAATATTTTGTCAATCATTATGGATTTTGCATTTGTTAACTCTGTCTAAGTGGATGTCGCAATGCATAGTGATAAAGTATAAGGATTGCTTGTCAATATCTGCTTTATCCTGCTTCTATATATTTTTGTCATGACCTTTTATATTGCTTTGGATTGCATGTGCCGAGGGTCTACTGGAAACATCCTCTCTACCTTTCAAGGTACGGGTAAGGTATGCGTACATTCTACCCTCTCTAGACCCCACTTTGTGGAATTTCACTAGGTATGTTGTTGTTGTTGATGATGATTACTTGTCAATATATTCTAATTCTTAAATAGATAGTGAGTATCCTTCAAATAATGGTTCTAGGCTAATTTTTTATTGAGGTTTAGTTGTTGATTGATGGATTCACAGTTGTTCGGTTTTCGTATGCACATTATCCTGCTTATGAGTTGATTCATATTTAAGGCAGTGATTGGTTTGGTCTTGGTTTAGCTTATAAAAGAGCTCTAAATTTCAGCTTAACTGATAAATGAAGTACTAGGAGAAGTTTTTCAAATACTGTTTAAGCTAGTAGATGCAAAACTATTGTTTCACATTTGTTCTGTTAACTTATGCGTTAGCACACTTACGTATTGATTGTGTGAGATTTCTGTTTTAGCCTTTTAGGGAATGTTTGGTATTGAAATAGCTTATCCGGTATGGTAGAACTTTGTTTTTGAGGAAATAGGTCTTATCATAGGATGGCTTGACATATAATTGGGATAACAGCAGTAGTTTAAAGGCAAAATATTTAATTCACTTAGTGGTATTGTTGGACTATCTAGTTCGTACAACATACTGTGAATAGAAATGACAGATGAAAGAGTTTTGAAGTCCTTGAATTTTTTGTGAAGCTTGATCTAACCAGGGAGTACTATTTAACAAGTTTAAATCCTTTGTATAAAATTGAATGTCCATCTTTGCTTTTTCTGTTCATCCCAAAGTGGTGGTCTGCAACGCGAAGTGAGATCACATATTTTGAACTCAAGAATTTGATAGGAAACTTATCTATTTACTTTAATAACTCAAAACCTAGTATTACCAAATCAGCACTAAATATTCCCAGGAAGCATAACACGATATATTTCGACTCTCTTCTTGTATCTACAAAAGACAAGGCTTGGACATCGAGCAGAGGTGTTGCCCCTTTTTCTCTTGATTTAGCACAGGATGTACAAATTTTTCGTAGTCTTAGCATTTCAATGTTTTAAAATAATTCTGCTCCCGCTTCATCCTATTTCCATTTTAGACTCGGCATGCTATTAAGGTAAGAGTTGGAAATATGATAGTATGTTAAATTCTGAAGTGAGAGAACACGTTATCACCAATGATTTATTGATTGAGTTTCAAAAATAAGAAGAGGAAAGAAAATTTATTGAAGAAAAGGTGTGGCCCATGTAACATTTTGGTAGTGAAACATTAACCGTTAATTACTTATCACAAAAAGAAAAGAAAAAAAAAAGTAAAAAAGAAGGTTGCTGGATAAAAGTAAGACATGTTACCATACATACTTGTCAACAACTACACCTCAATCCTAAGTTGGATGGGTCGTCCATGTGAAGGAGCTTGCTCACATTGTCGATCCCAAGTCTGGTTAAAAGAAGAGAGGGGTGCGGTAGGTTAAAGACCATTAGAAATCTAGCTAGAAACATATACTACTACCTTTTAACGTAAAAGTTAACTTTATTCGTTAGAGTCACTATAAACGGTTTCACATGAACCTTTGTGTTTTTAGTTCAAAAATTGTGTTCCAAAACTGTAAGTCATCTATGCTGTCACAATTTGGTAAGATAGAGAGATATCAGTTAACCTGAATGCTACCACTTGTCTACAATTAACTTGGCATTAATGAATGCAAAAACATGCTTGTAGGGAAAAAGTAACACTTGAAGTTCTGGCCACCCAATATCTTAATATGCACTACTCCCATTGTTCCACTTTATGTGACACAGTTACTATTTGGTGAGTCAGAGAAGTTTTTTGCTGACCACAAAACTTTCAAATACCTTTTAAATATTTTGAATTGTTAACTATTCTGACTTATAGTACTCTTTATGTAGTTTTAGATGTGTAAATTTTATTTCAAAAACTTGAAGATTCTATGTCCAAATTCACATCGAAGATTAGGCTGTTTGACCCTCGTACTCTGGATCATGTCACATAAACTGGAGCGGAGGGAGTAATTGACTCTTAGTCAGTGATTAACTAACTGTAGTATTATTTTCTTTTAGGATCACTTTTTGGTTAATATATTGTCTCTACTGATTATCAAGTAAACTGCAGTTGGTAAGGAGGAACAACCTCTTCCATATCTACTATATTTGCAAGGTGGACCAGGCTTTGAATGTGCAAGACCAACTGAAGCTGGAGGATGGATGAGCAGGGCATGTGAGGAGTACCGTGTAATTTTAATGGATCAGGCACTCTCTCTCTCTCTCTCATAATGTAATAAGCAGTTCTCTGTATTCCTTCTGCTGATGCTTTTACTGCAGAGAGGAACAGGTTTATCAACACCATTAACACCATCGTCTATGTCACAAGTGAAGTCTGCTGAGGACTTGGTTAACTACTTGAGACATTTCCGAGCTGATAATATAGTACATGATGCTGAGTTCATCCGAAAACGCCTTGTCCCTGATGCTGGACCTTGGACAATACTTGGACAGGTCACATAGTTTTGCCCTTTCCTGTATTTGATTTTTCTACCTTAACCTCATTGTTCTATTCTCTCAACAAGTAGTTAAAGAAGACTACTGCATGAACAATTTTTTTTTTCAATTTTCGTCTTGATTATATATTTTCTAGAAAATTATTTAAGAATCTCTTTTGAGGAAAACTATCAACTCATATGATGTATGGAAGTCTTAATGCCGATGCTAGTTATGCTTGAAATTGTCGGCGGTGTGATTGAAATATTGGATCGATAATTGTGCAGAGCTTTGGAGGATTTTGTGCAGTTACCTACTTGAGTTTTGCTCCCAAAGGACTCAAACAAGCTCTTATAACTGGTGGACTCCCTCCAATAGGTAAAGGATGCACAGCTGATGCTGTGTATAAGGCAGGCTTTGAGGCGCTTGTTCATCAGAATGAGAAATATTACAAGAGGTTTCCACAGGATATTGAGATTGTTCGTGATGTTGTAAATTATCTGGCAGAGTCTGAAGGAGGCGGGGTAAGGGAGCTACACTGGTATTCAATAACACACTTCATATGAGTCCTTCTGATACATACTTTTCCAAGTAATGTTGATGTTTCTATCTCTCTGCACCCTACCCTAACTCCCTCCTTTCTCTGTGTGTGACATAGGTGCCTCTTCCATCTGGCGGCATCTTAACACCTCGAGGACTACAACTTCTTGGTCTCTCAGGTCTAGGATCAAGTACCGGTTTTGAACGATTGCATTACCTGTAAGCCATCATTTTGTCATCTGCTCTCCCCCCCCCCCCCCCACCACCACAAAATATCATATATTTGATCTTTACCTTTCCATACAATGCTTATAGGTTTGAGAGAGCCTGGGATCCTGTAATAGTTCAAGGAGCAAAAAGGAGAATCAGTGACTACTTCTTGAATGCTGTAAGATATACATATGCCTATTACAAAAAACACAGTGAATTTATTCTGAGTATAGGTGATTAATATTACAAAAAACTAGAGATCATGTTGAGCAACTAGAAAATATGGTTCATGAATACGCTGCCATAGATATCCTCCATAAATTTTGTACCATTGAGTTCAAATGCTTTCTGTTCATTTTCATCAGGCATAAATGTTTTTGCTGGCCTACATTCTTTATTTGTTTATATGGTTCTTCTAATGACTATCTTTATGCTGATTCTTGAATACGATAATTCATGACTAATTAAACCAGCTTTGACTTCAAAATTTCAATTGAAGAAATGAAAAAGTAAAGGGAGGAAAAAGAAGCGAACATCCTGATAAGGAAGAATGCAAAAATCTTTCATGTGATTTGATCTCCTACGAACTGGAAACTAAATGTTGTGTTAAGCTATTACCAGCTTTATTTTTCTAGAAAATTTGATATTCTGTTGCATGGAAAATTAATTCAAGATGCTGGACAATAAATAAAGTTCTTTCAGATGTCAATCTTGGACAATGGCATATTTAAGCCTTTAGCAGCTCATGATGACTTTGTAGAGGTCATGTCGTAGCCCACTTGGATTATTACTGTTCTCACAAGGCTGAGGCATGAGCATATAGGTGTTAAGATAACTGTAGAAGTGCTGTGTCTTCGAGTGTTACAAGTACACAGTTTTAATATTTGTTACGGTAGACTAAAATTCTTTTCCATTTAGGAGATGCTAAGGATCTGAAATTTTGGTTCATTTGTGAGAATGAGCTACCAGCATTTTCTTGGTAATTATATATTTAGAAGTGCAGGAGCTGGATGATAATATATCTGCTAAACTGAGTTCTGTGTGGCATTGCAGTATGAGAGATGGATAGCATTTGATGCAAACCCTTTATATGCTCTTTTGCATGAAAGCATATATTGTCAGGTAAACTTTTCAATAGGAGTATGGCTACAACAGTGGGAGTACTTGGCCAAAGGAATTTCTGCATCTACTTTGCACGCATGCTTGAACTGTCTAATTCATTGACTTTTTTCTGATATGAAGGGTACCTCATCCCTGTGGTCTGCTCAGAAAATTAGGGCTGAAAATGAGAACAAATTCGATGCAATTGAGGCAGCAAAAGGCAGCCACCCTGTACTTTTTACTGGAGAGGTGAGACACAATCTGGACGTTTTTAGTTAGGAACTGACATAATATGAAGCAAGCATCAAATAAAAGTTTTAATTCCACCTAAATAACTCTGATATGACTTCCATATTGACGGCACAGCAGAGGCGTGGCACAGACAATAGAGAGTCTGGAAACATATTAGTGCCAGTTTGTTTACGAGCATATACATGATAGTTGCTCATAAACGAGAACAAGGATGCAGCAGCTATACATTCTGCAAAGTTTGACCTCAAAATGTGAAGGATTGAGCGTATACATGATAGTTACTCATAAACAAACTGGCATTATTATTCTGACGGGACATTAATTTGAGGTCAAACTTTACAGAATGCATTTATTTCTTTGCTGGAATTAAAAAGACCCCGTTATCTTTTTGGGTGAAAAACAGAATTTTTGGACTTCTCGTGTAGTTCGCGGAAATGTTGATCGCTTTTTAATTTAACATGCAGATGATATTCCCATGGTTGTTTGATGAAGTTCATGCCTTGAGGCCATTCAAAGATGCTGCCCAGCTATTAGCAGAAAAGAAGGACTGGCCTTCATTATATGACATTGCTGCATTAAATGATAACAAAGTATGTTGTATTTCTGATAAAATGTTGACTAGTTGGGATACCTGATGATTATTGTTGTTCAGCTGACTCATGTCAATCAATGTGTGAAGTATTTTAATCTACCTTTATGTCTGTCTACTTCTTATAATACATAATCTGCTTCTTTTTTTTTAAATCAAAACTAAAGTAGTGGAGTCACACCTGGCTTCTTTTTATGTATAGGTACCAGTTGCAGCTGCTGTTTACTACGAAGACATGTATGTTAACTTCAAGCTATCTATGGAGACCGCTTCTCAGATAACAGGAATCAGGCCTTGGATTACTAATGAGTACATGCACTCTGGTCTGAGAGATGCCGGAAGTCGAGTTTTGGATCATTTGCTTGCTATGTTAAATGGAAAGAAGCCCCTGTTTTAATTTTATTGGTCACCACCATCCATGCTTTTTCTTGAACGTCAAAAGCTTTAGACGATCCTCATGAATTTAATGGTGAACTCTCTTTTTATTTCATTTCAACCTTTCAATAAATATTTTATTCTGTGTCTTAGATATCTTCAACCCTCGATCCGAAACACCCACCAACTAAAGATTTTCGAAAATAAACAGTTACAATGAACACGTCCTTGCTGAATGTCCTTTTAGTAGTTTATATGCAAGCTTTGGATGCATTAGGAAGGCAAGAAATACATATACCACACTTTGCCTAAAAAGGAACGCAGTGGAACAGTAGTTGAATTGTTGCTGGCTTTAGAATTTTACAAGAGGCTTGTCAATTTCTTTTCCAAGGCGTGCCTCATTTCTAATTCTCCTTGACCCTTTCTCTATGCCTATGCTTTATGCAAGAAAGTACGTTTAGCCTTCTTTGTTCTTATCCTTACCTCCACCTCCTGATCTCCAAACCTTGATGCACACCATATGGAAAAAGACAAGTAAACGTATATACATCCTAAGAAATGGAGTCCTCCTAGGGAAGGACGAGAAGTCACTTCACTTCTATATCAGATGGGTTCCTATGCATCTTATTACCATCGTCTGTGACTACCAAGAGGATGGTGTCAAGGATCTCATCGTCAAGTATTAAACTTTCTTCAACCATTATTAATGTCACTTGAATGCTCTCAAACATATCATGATCTCTTCTCGCCAACTGCATGTTTTCCTCGGTCTTCTCTGTTCTTATCTCTGCCCCACCACACCCATCTGGTTTGGATCACTTCAATTGATTAATTATTAAGGTAACATATTCTAACCACTAGATCTGTGAAAGTTGGAGTACTTTTTGTCGAGATTTAACCAGCTCAAGTTGAAATTTTAAACCAAGTTACTTTTATGTGCTGAAGTAGAGATTCAAAATTACTATGCAATAGTAGATATTTTACAAAATGTTGAAGTAACAAAAAACGTTTAAGAAGAATGGTGCACAAAGAGGATATTACGGAATCTTTCTATTGGAAGTGAATAATTTCATATTAAAATAATCGGAGATTAAACAGTTTGCAAAATTAAAAGGATACTATCGATCACACAACGTTAAATTGCTGAGATGGAGTCTAATAGTCTTTGCTACTAAGGCTGTCCCTCCCTCATTTTACCGGAGCGAATCCAGTTATTAGTTCTTGGTGCCACTAAGCTCTCTTGTTTCAAATCTATCCTTTTCTCAAGGTGGTTACTGGTTAACCATGGCGGAGCACAATTCTGAGCTATCTCCACATGTTGCTAGACAAGACGACACCAGAAAGGTTCTTTGAGGTTGTTGACTATAGCCTGCCGCTGCTAGGGCATTTGTTTTCGCTGATGTAACTGGAACAGAAGCATGCACAATCCTAGGCTTGTTTGGCATTTGAATTTTATCCAGAGTTGCATGGCACGTGCTGTATTTATTTTCATGCGTTAGCTGCTCAATGGATTGGCTCTTGCTGTATATTTGACTTGAGACACTATTGTCTTGTAAGATTGGTTTCCAGGATACATTTGGTCTGATTATATCAACAACCTCGTCACGTGCCTCATTCAAGACCTGGCAAGAATTGCTACAAAAAATATAAAACATATCACCATTTCTATCAATCATTCGTTGTGGATGATATCCTGGTTTTATGCAGTGAGGACAGTGGCAATTAGGTTTCTATGCATTCCTAACGAGTAGTAATAAACAATGCACTACTGTACCATGCACAGAAATGTAAAAAAGGATAATCACTAATAATTGGTATTATAGTACTTCTAGTTAGTCAAGTGAGTGGGTTAGGCTTAATTTGAACGGGTCAAAATGAGTTAAATGTAATAAAAGAGCAGGTTACTGATCCACTCAAAAGTTACTTGGATTGAAATGAGCTAAAATGCGGGTCATAACTCAACCATTCCAATTATTACTAATTTTAATTGCTTTATTTGTTCTTTTATAATTTTATAAAATTATTATTTCTCTTCATTATGGCTTAATATAACATATCAAACGAAAAGAAAATGAAAACATTTTGATAAACTTTTTCTATGAGTCAATTTGAATTACATATCAGCTCAATTTTGATAGACTGAAATAGAATAAGCTTCAGACTGAGATAATAATTAGGCAGGTTAAAAATACACTCTTTAAATAGATTGAGTTGAATTAGATTGGACTGAGATGACTGAACTAATAAATATGCAGGTCAAAAATCCACGCAAATTTAAATAAATTAGGCGAATTATATTTTCATGAGCTAATTTTATCGTTTATATCGATGTGAATGAGCGCAGAGGTATTGGTCGACGATAAACGTATCTGAGACGTTTTATGAAGAATAAAATATTGAAAGAGAAAGGTTGGGAACCTTCATATATATCGGTTGAATAAAACAATCGTAACTGAGACGTCTCCAAAATCTTTAAGAAAAAATCATCGAGGTGGGGAACCGACTATTTGGAGAGTAGTATTAAAGAAAGTAATGGGACAATGCTTTTGAGATTGACAAATACAGAACTCGGATCATGGCTATCTGCTAAGTTGTCGACGTTGAGCAATACGTGGTGAAATCTTAAGTGAGGCACTTAACAAGTACTTTTTTTCTTCAAACACTCAACAAGCACTTGGCGACAACGAAATTGTATAAAAAAATTAATCCCAAAGCGTTTACACGAAATTAATAAATATATATCCTATTTCTATACATACACCTTTCTAATCACTTAATCTATATTATTTAATAAGTATATAGTTACGATCTATGAAATTACTTAATTATAATAAATTATTGTAAATTTTGATAAATGCTCGGCAATGCAATTTTAACATGACAATGACGACTTTCAACTCAATCAAGAGTCAATAAGCAGGCACCGTAATTTCGCCGAAGAAAGAATTTGGCGAAACTTATTAATTTTAACTCAAACTATATATTTAATATTTAAAAAATTCACTAAATAAATCTAATTGTTTCAAAGTAATTAAACGTCGACGAATAAATAGATATTTATGCGTGTGATGTGATCAAAACCTTGGACACGGGCTCAAGATACCGACCATGCCGCGTACCAGTGTCGGCACTGCACTATCCATATCATAACTTTTCTACGTGTCAACTTATTAAGGAACCACATCCTATAAATAGATGCTTTAATTTATATCCAAAGGAAGCGTAGAGCAAGCTATTCACCAAGCACTACATATATTTTCAGTTTGACTCTGAAAAAAGGAGGAAAAAGAATGGCGGGTTTGATAGACAAAGCGAAGAATTTCGTGTCTGATAAGGTGATGAACATGGAGAAACCGGAGGCTAGTATCACAGACGTTGATCTGAAGAAAGTGAGCATGGGTTGTATTTCATATCATGCTAAAGTGGCTGTTAAGAACCCTTACTCTGTTCCCGTACCCATCATGCAGATCTCTTACGCCCTCAAATGTTCCACCAGGTCCTTCCCATCTCCTCCTAATATCACTCTTTACTCCACTTTGCTTTGTTACTGCGTATAACATACTTTACCTTATACTCGCCCTGTTTTCGGTATGTCTATGCATATTGTGTTGAAGTCGAAGCTTAATTCTAGCACCCTGTGCTAGAGTTTAGCTGATGATATTTTTGTTTAAATTTTGTTTTCACATTAAAAGGTGCCAATGTTATTTTTGTTTAACGATCCCAAGGCTCGTTATGCATATGAAATTAGAGTAAATTTCATTTAGACACTGAAGTACAATTAGTTTCTATTGAAAACATAACACGTGATAAATTGTTAATTATATATTAGACATTTTTGCTTGTTCTAAAGCTATCTACGTAATAGATGCTTGAGAACACACCCAAATACTTTTCCAAAAGTTGACTATGTAGTGTCTAGTACACGTTATCATGTTCAATTTGAATAAACTGCTGTTCGAGTGTTTAAATGAAACTTAATGACAACTTCTTAGTCATTCCCTAAAACATTCTAGGGCTACAAAGATAGTTGTTAACACTGAAATTCCTATATTAATCAAAGCTGATATAATTTGTGAGGAGAATATTAAATGATTAATTTTTAAAAGTTGGTTGTTCAAGTTAGTCCAAATAATTTGGGTTTGAAACATTGTTCATTGATTGACATAGTGAATTTAATCGTCTTCAATCACTACTAGAAATCAAGGTTTTCCCACGGACATTTCGTGAGAAATTTGTGCTATAGAACATAATTTTTTCATTTTCACCGAAAGTCAATAAATCGTTGGATTTGAAATCGAACTGAAAATGCACGGTGGGAAACATGTTTCATTGAAACCCTTTGTGTGAAAACTTTACTATTTAGGTTTTTAGGTTTTTCACACCGTCATCCGTGGTGGGAATTGAAAAAATATAGATTTTTTAGTAATGAATCCCAAATACTGATATTTGGGATCGAGACATAGTTCATTGATTGATATAGCGTCTAATATATTGTGATTTATTTTATCATGTTCAATTTGAATATATGGAATGCAGGGAAATAGTTTCTGGAACAATTCCAGACCCAGGGAGTATAAAGGCAAATGACACAACCATGTTAGATGTGCCTGTCGAAGTTCCTCACAGTGTGCTAGTGAGTTTGGCCAAGGATATTGGTACAGATTGGGACATTGACTATACACTCGAATTGGGTCTCACCATTGACCTTCCAGTCATTGGAAATTTTACCATTCCACTTTCTCATAGTGGCGAGATCAAGCTTCCATCACTGTCCGACTTATGGAAGGGTGGCAAAGAAGAAGAGACAAAAGAGGTTTAAAAAGATATGAAGAAGCATAGCTATCTATAATAACACTGTATCATGTGTCCTTTTCACTTCAAATGTTCTACATAAAGTTTGTATGTTGTTTCATAATCCAAAAGCATTGGATTTTTTTTAAAGCAATGGTTTTTGTTTGATCTTCGAAGTTGAGACACACTAACCCGGTCAGTTTTTGGGCTTAACTAAAAATTGCAAAACTATTTGTAGTTCAGGTATCATAACAAGATCGGTATCGGTTGACAGCTAGTGACCCGACCTGGTAATCTCCGGTGGGAGACCGGACAGTCTCTACCCGTTCCGGATATGACGCTAGCTGTTATTATTTACTCATTAAGTGATCGTTATTATTATTTAATTGTACTTAATGAGGGAATGATTCTCGAGCATAAATATTTTGTATTGTTAGCTATAAAAGGAGTTCAACCTTCATGTTGGAAGACATCTCATTTTCACTACCGAGTATAGTTTACATTCATAAATTACTCTTTGTTTGTTCTCGTTATTGGCTCGGACCCGGAGTAATTCAGCTAAGGACCGGATCAAATTCATTGTTCAATTTCAATCAACATCACATCATTACAGGCTAATTACTTGTTTATTATTTTTATTTATTGATTTATTAATAATTGTGTATCACAACATCTACAAATTAATTCAGATATTTTTAAAATTACTTACAAATTCGACTGTATTTTTTTGGGGTAAAAGTTTGACACCCACCGTGAGGCTAAGAATAATAGTGGTGATTTGTTTAAACTCAAATTTCACTTATTTCTTTTGAGATTTTGTTGTTTGCAAGTCAATACTAAGTACCTACAAAATGGCTAGTAATATCTAAGTTGAGGTTAGCAACCACGAGGATAACAATATTGCTAACAACCTCAATAACAACAATGATGTTTCACCCGTTGATCCATTGAATGGTGTTCTAGTTGTTTGCAAGTCAATACTAAGTACCTACAAAATGGTTAGTGATATCTAAGTTGAGGTTAGCAACCACGAGGATAACAACATTGCTAACAACCTCAATAAAAACGATGTTCCATTCGTTGATCCATTGAATGGTGTTTTACGCCGAATGGTGTTCCGCCCGTTGATCCTATGAATAACAACAACTTCGTGATTTCACCCCAGTCGTCTAGAAAATTACGTCAGAACACATCAGATGATGATGAAGATGGTGAAATAAATTTGGCTCGAATCTTTTACATGTTAAATGAGCAACAACAGGTCCACTTACTCAACGCATTTGTCCTTCAAATAATGCACATAAAATGTGACAAGTGTTACTTAGGGTGGTAGACCCATTTGGACATTTGGTAAGGTTGACTAATGAACTTAATACACCAAGGGTTCGTTTGGTACGTTGCACTGGACTATATTAATTTTATTGGACTGCACTGTACTGTATTAATATATAATGAACTGTATTTTTTTTTTAATTTTTAGTACATTCCAGGGGAGACCCACCAACTAGATGGGTCTCAAAAATGGAGTACAGTCCAATGCGGTTGAAAACGCTCACCAAACGCTATATTATTTTTTTGTCCAATATAGTCTCGCTTAATACAGAATACCAAACGTGCCCCAAGTTGTATTAAGCCTCCTAGGTTTAAAATGATGCATGCTTCCTACAAGGTTTTGATTTCGCTCTACGCTAAGTAAATTAAGAGTTGGTTGACTAGACTCAAGGTTTTCGAGCGGACTACTCAAGTGAGAATGCTATGCACTTACACGGATGATTCGAACATCATACGTCAACTCTCCTAAATTTGGGCAGATTGAAAAGAACTTCGTGGGTGCGCAAAACACTCACGTGTGATTTTGTGAATTTCTAAAAGTGGAGGAAAGTGAAACACAATGGCATTTTATATTAAAACAGTAAACACAAACGATTTATATCAAATAAACAATTAATAACATGAAAAACAGTTAACAAGTAAAGTAGTTAATATATATATACACACACACCAAAGCATCTATTAAGATCCTAGTTTCTAATAAGAAAATTAACATCACTAAGTTTGTCTAAAATCTACATGTATGTGGGCATTAGAATGCAGCAGAGTTCATTTTAAAAAATGTACTTGGAATACAAAATGACGACATAAGACGATATATCCTTAAAAAATGACGACATGAAACCTCTACGAAAAAGTTCATTTAAATTATGTACTTGGAATACAAAATAAGATCTAAAAGATTAAGATTAATGCCACACTTATCAAGCATCTGTTATTTCATTCAGTAAAAAAGTTGTTCCTTGTATTCATAGGTACGGACCAAAGAATCCGAAAATCCCAACAGATGAAAGAATACCTATTCGGCAAATCATGGTTTCTATTTTAAACTTATGGCCAGTTTGGTACAGCTTATTAAAAAGATTTTATAAGAGTAGAATTTTTTCAAGTAGAGCTTTTATGAAAAAATTGTTAGGTGTTTGGTTGCCAATAAGAAAAGTGTTTTTGTATAAAAAACGAAAAAGTAGAAAGTCAAAATAAGCTCAACTCAAGAAGCCCAATTTTGAACTTCTTCCAAAAATGCTTTTGGAACCCAAAACACTTATCCATTTGTCAACCAAACACTCCATTTAAAGGCCAAAAACACTTTTGGCTTTCCAAAAGTACTTTTGGCCTTTAGAAATGTCCAACCAAACAGACATTTAGTATACAATTGTAGTCCTAATAGAATTAAAATCTCTATTTTACATTAGTTACACTAAATTAATGATTACAGAATATATTGTGAATATATACAGAAGATACTCACTACCATATATATAATAACCTAAACTTTTTTGAAATTGCATTATTGATGCCGAAAGCCACTACTTCTATAAGCATTTAGGCGCTTGGGCAGCTCAATTGGTTTCAATGGAATATTTGGAGCAATGACTAAGGATCTAATTTCGTCAGCGGTAGTGTGAATGTTTCTTCTTGAAATAAAGGAGGGATTCTTGTGCGCAGCGTGTTACTGGTCTAATCTTTGAAATCAATTGAGTCACTATGATTTACCTCATTCACAGATATATCGGATCGGGGTGTGGAGCTCGAGAGATTCCACTTTTTGGAGCCATTTAGGTGACAGTGGCATTGATAAGAATAGAATAATACCGTAATAATTGAGTTGGGGGAAGCCTTGAAATATTCAGGTTCGCGTGTAAAAGGCAACTTTGACTTCTTCTTTTATTTGGTGATTTTCTTTGGCAACTCTCTTCCGATTTCCGACTTGTTGCATCATGTCTATTTATCTCCATTTTTTCAGATATTGGATGAAAGACACATATTCCATTTTAAATCAATGATTTAATTTAGTAAATTAAAGCTAGAGTTTAACCATTATTAGGATAATAGATATTCATAAATATTTAATACTTGTAAGATAAGCTGGCATTTAGACATGATACAAATATAGCAATTTGGAATGAACGTGGTAAATAATAAGGAATAACAATATATTTAGTGTAATTTTATAAATAGAGTTTGGAAAGGATAGAATACACGCATACCTTATCTTTGTAAGATAGATGTTGAGACAGAGACCGACTACAAGAATAAGGTAGTGAAGAAAAGGTCCCTCCTCTTGATGAGAACGAAGGCACAGATGTGAGAGAGACAGAGGTTCGTCGAGAGAGAGGAAGTGGAGAAGACGGGAGAACCTTCTGGACTATTATTCAAATGAAAAATTAATTATCTGACTATTACAATTGGGTATATAAATATCCCATACTATATATTAATAGTAAAAGACAATTCTACCCCTCATAGTAAAAGACCACTCTACCCTTTCAATATCTGCACCCTTACACAATACAAAATAATAATCTTTAACACCCCCCCTCAAGCTAGGAGTGATGAAAATATTTTTCATTCCTAGCTTGGAAACCAGAATCGCATGTTGCTGTCGACCAAGAGGTTTGGTAAGCAAGTCAGCAGGTTGTTGTTCAGAAGGTATGTACACTGTGTTGATGAGGCCAGTGCGTATCTTTTCCCGAATGAAATGGAAATCTAGTCGATGTGTTTAGTCCTCTCGTGGAAGACTGGATTTGCAACAATCTGAATAGCGGACTTGCTGTCGGTGTATACCGAGACTGGTGTCTGAATCTCAACACCAAGATCTTGAAATAGTCCTGTGAGCCATACCACCTCTGCCACTAAAGCTGCCATAGCCCTATATTCTGCCTCTGCGGAGCTCCGGGAAACTGTGTCTTGTTTTTTTGATTTCCACGAGATAGGTGAGGAGTCATGCATAACCACGTAACCGATGGATCGACCTTCGATCGCTCACGCAAGAACCCCACAAGATCACGAATACACGAGTTGAGGTGAACGAATCGACGATAAAATTCCTTGCCATGGTTCCTGTTTCACATATTTGACAACTCGCAAACCAGCCTCCATATGTGACATTTTAGGTGCATGCATAAATTGGCTGAGGCAGTGTACTGCAAATGTGATGTCTGGTCTAGTGGTTGTCAAATATAGGAGTCGACCAATTAGCCTCCTGAAAATACTGGGATCCCTCAACAGATCATCACCACTGGCTGGATGAGGTCTTGTTGAATCTGCTGATGATGTCATATGCTCTGTCACGACCCGAACTCGGGCCCGTGACTGGTGCCTTACCCCGGGCACCCTAGTGATACAACATCAGAGAAAA
This sequence comes from Przewalskia tangutica, assembly GCA_029844215.1. Lineage (NCBI taxonomy): Eukaryota > Viridiplantae > Streptophyta > Magnoliopsida > Solanales > Solanaceae > Przewalskia > Przewalskia tangutica. The sequence goes on along the minus strand of CM056731.1, from coordinate 20,952,654 downwards.
ACCAGCGGAAATGAAAACTTAAACATAAAAATAGATATAGATCAAGATGAAAGAAAATAGGCCAACCCAAAACGGTTGCCTTTCAGCATTTATATATATCGACCTTTGAACGATAATCCTTACAACCACGCCACAAATTACTACGGACCTCTAAGATTTTTACAAAAACTATGACGGGACGGGGCCCGCCATACCACGAATGTACAAGAACCTGCGGACTCGTGGTAACATACCAAAGATAAGCCTCGAAGGAACGAGCTTCAACACGAAATGTGATCCTAAAAGTGGGGATCGACGGTAGATGTACCTCACTGCGACATTGAACGCGGCCAAGAAGAGGTCGATAACAGTACCAAGTATGTGAATCAGTAAATCGTAAATGAAATCATAATAGTCTATATAAAGCGGGAGACATGTATGATAACCAAACTACAAGACACATATAACGATTATATCAAGTCGTGGACTCACGCCTCCAAATCATCACTCGTGCGTGGAATTCCTTCCTCACCGGCGATCTATGATATAACAACACCAAGAGTATACATGAACACGTGTCCCACGTGTCATAAAAACCGTGCGGGGCAAGTATAACTACCGATCCGACCGTACCAATATCGCATAATCATATCATGAAGGCGACACGTGGCAAGTGCAATAGCCTCGCGACTCCTCCGCGCCACGTAATGACGGGGCAAGTGAATCGGCCACGCACCGGATCACAACCGTAAGTCACGGCTCCATCCAAACCGACCGCGAAGGCGACACGTGGCGGTGCGGCACTAGCCTCGCGGCTCTCGCCGCGCCACGTGGTGCGGGGCAAGTGAATCGGCCAAGCACCAGATCACAACCGTAAGTCACGATTGTCGCGCCCGTTTTCGACCTCGGGGGTCTGAACGGTGTACGCAACGTTGCTCTTTGGCGCGGTTCCCTGGATGGAGCAGTAACTGCTGTTTTGAGGAGTCGCCACCTAATTATTATAGTGAATAAGGACACTTAGTTTATTGCAATAAAAATACTGCAATTGACTTCCATTTAATGGTCTGCGAAATTAGTGAGATTCTGGATCAGGGTTCTTTATTATCCTAAAGGGAAGGGATTAGGCATCCTTCAAGATCCGCTAACTTGCGGTTGTTCGTTCAAACCTAGGTTAATTATTTATTGCTCTTTTTATTCTACCTATTCTAAGCATTTATAATTAAAATAAAGTGCACTACACAATAATAAAACTAAATTAAATGCGATATAAAATAACATTCTGGGACATCTTTTAGCCCTTTTTAGGCTTTCTGCAAAAGATGATCTCCGGCTACCTGCATGAACACTTAGTAAAAGTATTAGTATCAGAATAAATAATTCTAAAGTAATGACAGGAATTTAATAAGTAAAGCAAAAAATAAATAAATCCGTCTTTTGCACAGGGGAGGCCTTGGAAATCAGACGGGGATTTCTTCATCGGCCAATATTGCTATAAAATAAATAAAACTTTCAGATCCGCGTCAAAACAGTAATAGTTTTAAACACGGAGGGCTCAGATATAAAAAATGTAAAGTGAGACAGCCCAAACACGTGCGGCTGCGAGAATTCGCCCTGCCAGCGCATGTTGGTTATCCTGTGTAAGTGGAAGAAATCATCCTTGCCCAGAAAGCTTCATTTATTTTATTTTCCGTCTTTGCAACTGTGGAGGCCTCAAAAATCGACGGATAACTTTTTCATCGGCCAAACAAGTGTAGCATCTTGTTCAAATCAGTAGAATACCAACAGTGTAGTATTTGTTCTAAATCAGTAAACCAGCAAAAATAGCCTAAAACCAGTCCAGCAATATGGCCAAAACAGTAGCAAAAATGGCCGAAAATCAGTCCAACAGAATGGCTAAAAAACAGTAGCAATAATTCCAACAAAAAAAAAACGCAGCCAGTGACATAATAAGCCAACAATACCAAACAAAAAAATGCAGCCCCCAACGCAGTAAGCAACAATACCAACAGAAAAGAGCGACAGAATATCAATGTCCGTCGGAGTTCAAACTTCGCCGGAGTTTTACTCCGGCGTATTACCAAAACAAGAAATCAAAACAGTCCGCCAACAACAGATTCCAAGACATAAAACCAAACAAATACTGAAAATCGAGCCAACAGGGTCCAACGAACAAACAGTTCGTAATCAGTCCAAAACGAAACATAACATAGGTCGCCGGAGTTTGTTAAAACTCCGGCGACATTCAAAATAATAAATCAGCCCAACAAAAGAGATACAAACAGTGATATTGTCGGAGTTAACAACACGAAAAGCGTGAGCGTGGCGTCGCTTCACGGCGAGTCGCGGGCGACACCACCGGTGATTGATAGGAGCGATGGCGGATTCGGCGGGCGAGGGGTTCGAAGGGGTTGTGGTGGTTGAGCGATGGCGGCAGTGCGTGGTGACGGGTCAGTGGTGAGGTTCGACGGGAACGGTGGTTTGACGGGAATGGTTGGGTGAGGGCTGAGGCGGCGGCGAGGGAAAGGGATGGGAATGAGGAAGGTGAGTGGAGAAGGGGTGATGTGGGCCGTTGATGAAGGGTGTTCGCCGGAGCTCAGGACTCGTGAAGAAGGCAGCGGCAGAGCGAGGAGAGAGAAGGTGACGGGAATGGGGTGTGATGCTGATATTAAATGTTGCGGCTGGGCTTTATTAAAATGGGGGGGGAATGTTTTGTTTTTATAGGGTAGGATTAGGGTTAGGTGTTTGGGGGGAAAAATGAAAAGTGGGGTATTGTTTTGGGAGGGAAATGAAAAGTGGTATTTGATTTTAGGGGGGAAAAAATAAAAGAGTGTTTGGATGAAATTAAAATGGTGTTGGATTGGACTGATTCAAATTGTGTCTTGGACTGGACTGGACTGGTTTGACAAAATGCAAGACGAGTTAATTATTTAACAGAAAATTATTTAAAAGATGCAAAATTATTAAAATTCAAATGCCGATACAATAATACTAAAATTCAATATTTAAGACATGTTTAATGCTTGATTAAAAGTAAAAACAAGATGCCAATTAATTATTTAAAGAGATGCAAATATTATTAAAAATAAAACGACGGTGTAACAATAATAAACATAATATTAACAAAGACATAATGCTTAATTAAAAATAAAAAGATAAAAATGCAAAAAATGCTGATTAAAATGCAGTGTGCTAAAATACTTAAAATTGCAATAAATATACGAAAAACGGGTCAAAATTGATCACAATGACATGTCCTCTTTGTATGGAGATGATGGAAGAGTCTTCGGACAAAGATGTTGACTTGTAGCCAATTTTGTCCTGTTTTATAAATTATAAATTCAAAAATAGGGATGATGCAGACCCAAAATGTCCCAGTGTCAAATCATGATGGCACTGGGTCGTTGTGATGCAAAAATTAAAAAGCAAAGCTGACGCTGATTAAAAATGTCTCAGTGTCGAAGTATGATTGACACTGGGTTGCAGGTGATGTGGTGCTGAAAAAGACAAGGTTATTGTAGATGTTGATGGCGTCATTGCATAGACGCGATGCAGATGCTCGTCGTTGCATGGACGAAACATAGATGCGATGCAGATGTTCGTCGTTGCATAGACGAAACATGAATGAAGCCGTTGCATAGGCTTAAATGAAATGGCGTCGTTGCATAGACGCGATGCAGATGTTCGTCGTTGCATGGACGAAACATGAATGAAGCCGTTGCATGTGCTTTTAATGAAATGGCGTCGTTGCATAGACGCGATGCAGATGCTCGTCGTTGCATGGACGAAACATGAATGAAGCCGTTGCATAGGCTTAAATGAAATGGCGTCGTTGCATAGACGCGATGTAGATGCTCGTCGTTACATGGACGAAATATGAATGAAGCCGTTGCATGGGCTTTTAATGAAAATAGCGTCGTTGCATAGACGCGATGCAGATGCTCGTCGTTGCATGGACGAAACATAAATGAAGCCGTTGCATGGGCTTTTAATGAAAAGGCGTCGTTGCATGGACGCGATGCAGATGCTCGTCGTTGCATAGACGAAACATGAATGAAGCCGTTGCATAGGCTTAAAATGAAAAGGCGTCGTTGCATGGACGCGATGCGGTCTTTCGTCGTTGCATAGACGAAACATGAATGAAGCCGTTGCATAGGCTTAAAATGAAAAGCGTCGTTGCGTGGACGCGATCACGGATGCTCGTCGTTGCATAGACGAAACATGAATGAAATCGTTGCATAGGCTTAAAATGAAATGCATTGGTTTAGGGGCGTACCTGCTTTGTGACCCGTCTGGGTTGAGATAGCGTCATTGCATAGACGTTGTGCATTTGTGACCCGCATGAGTTTATTGTTGTGTTTCTGCCTTTGCTGATATGAAGATCCTGCACTCAAAGAAAACTTGTTAGTTTTAGGAAATGAGTGGTTGATTAGCGTCGATTCTGTAGCTTTGGCTCTTGACGCTTGCATCCTTGGTTTGCACTCAAGACCTAGTTGGCCTGCTTTTTCCTGTCTATTGCCATTTTCTTGCACTGAATTCCTTAAAATGTCGGTTTACGTAATGAAGATGTTGAACTGGGTAAGGTTGCATCTTGACGCTATCAAGGCGATCAGGTAAGCATTTTTTTTTATTTTTATAATGAATGAAAAACTAATGCGAGAATATGGACAATGTACAATTGAGTAGATGAGAATGTCACCCTCAAAATATGGCACAGTCATGTGTATGTAGTAATGGATGCAAAATATATGAGGATGCTAAACTCTCCAATGGACAAAATCGAGTCATGTGCAAAAACAAGGAAGAAATATTTCTAACGGTGTGAACGAAGCCAATGTGGCTGTCTACGTGTCCCGCCGAGGGAGTTAGGTCAAGACGCTGTTCATGCTGCAAAAATAAGTATTTTTATGATTTTAAAATGATGCGGGACCGAAGCCGATGTGGCCGCCTACGTATCCCGCCGAGGGAATCAGGTCAAGACGTAGTTCGTGCTGCAAAAATAATTTTTATGTAATATGTTTTTTGTTGTTTTTTTCTGAAAAAATGGAAGACGACATTACGTTCTGACTCCAGTTGATACCAACAATTAGCATTGTGCATAAGGATGTTCTTTTATTGTTTTCAGTCTAACCGAGATTGACTCTGGTGTAATTCACACAGCTTCAGCCTTCAGATAGTACCTCAAACATACCTGAGTGTCGACACACTTGCTTGCATCCAAGGTTTCGAACTACACGTAATCTCACGTTTCAAATGCCCTCACTGAAAGAAAGTCCCATTTTACACATGTATTTCAGCATTTCGAATTTTGGGACGTTGAAAGAATTGCGCTCACACTCAAAAAGATGTTCAATGCATGCAATGGTGATACCATAGGCTTGGCCGTCATGTAAGTATCCACTAATGTGAGAACCCTCAGTATAAGATCATGTAGGGCTTGTCACGGGCTTGTAATGTAGGCTTGGGGAAAGGGAATGGATATCATTTGGGTAAAAAGTGACTAATCATTCCTCGAGCGTCGGACTATGTCCGTGCTTGATATTTGTGCGATTTAATGTTGATTTGCTTTCGTTTTGTCCCAGTTTTTCTGTATTGACTTCTTTTGAATCTTTCATTTGGAGCCCCCCTTTTTTTTTCTTTTTTTCGGGGTTATGTATATTTTTTTATAACATCGAGGCTTTTGATTTTTTTTTTTTTTGTGAAGTCGTCTCTGTTTTTGTTTTGTTTTCCTTTTGGAACTTTGACAACTTTTGTCTTTGCAAACTTCAGCGCAGGATTTTGTCAGCCACTTGCACATTTCTAAAGCGCTCGAGGAGGTCGGGCCAAAAGAGGGATAGTGCATACGCACTCAGAAATGTTATAGGTATAATATCCGGTTGTCAAAAAAATAGGTTTTAGGCTCAAAGGGGTGTACTAGGGATAATGTTATTTGGTAGGCTGAAAAGGCTCAAACGGGTCAAAGAAAGCCTACGATCATTTCCTACACCGAGTGTTGCTCATGATTTCGCCTCAACAAACATTCAGGCCAAGTTCTAGATCACAATGCAATGCAATTGAACTTATTCAAACACTCACCACACAATGCATATGAAACGATAAGGTCGGTTTCATTCTTATCTTGGAAACATGCAAGACTATGTCATCTGCGGGTATGAATAAGAGGTACCAAAAGAATCTATGGTTTACCACAAAGTCAACCCATACTGATTATCATTTGTTGTTTTTTTATTTATTTATTTTTCTATGCATACTCCTAACTGTGTTGGTAACAACCGAGTCAAACAATGATACTAAAAAAAAATGTTGTTTTTTTTTTTTTTTGAATAACGTTTTTTTTTTGTATCTTTTTTTGAATAAAATATATTTTTTTTTATATATTTTTCGAATAATTGTTTTTTTTGTATTTTTTGAATAAATGGTACGAACTTGAATAATTTGCCTACTTATCCCGTAGGGAATCAGTCTGCGTAGTTCATTCAAATATGTTATAAAACGCATGCTTGAAAAAAATTTATCAATGAAAGGATGACAATGTAAAGCTATGCAAAAGAAAATGATTGTCCACTGTGGACGAATGCAAAGTAAAATGAATGCCCGAGAACATGATGAATGGGATGCATGTGTGAGAAAAATATGTTTTTTTTTTTGTTTTTTTTATTTTTTATGGTGTCGAACCCAAAATGAGTTGCCTACGTATCACACCGTGTGGTGAGAATCAGACACGCGTAGTTCGGAATAATTATGCTGTAAAATGCATGATATGAAAGAACAATGCAATCAACGCTAAACATATCAATTAAGTTTGCAAATATGACTAAAAATACAAAGTATAAAAGAACTGAGAGCGATGTCTCGTTGAATCCGGTATAGACTAACTTCTTTTAATCAACATAACTAACGCTCATCATTTTTTTTTCCCACCCGCCCTCGGTTGTTTGCGAGGACGATCTTCCTGCAAAAAATATAAGAAATAGGTGAGTAGGAAAATGACCAAAATAATAAAAATGCAAAAGTGTGACAATATAGTCAAAGACTCCCCTGATTGGTTCGACCGGAATGGTGGTTGATGCTTCACAAAGTCCAAGTCGCGCTATTCAAGAGTGATTTACGCAGTAGAAGTCCTGATTGCAATGTGACAGCAAAAAGTGCAAAAATGCAAATGCTCGAGCCGGAATCACAAAAGAATAATTATTGCATTGAATAATATGTACAGTGTTGCTAGCGACAACAATAATAAACAAAAAACATGCAAATCAAACACGTGCCCTAATATGCTTGGGACCTCCCTTATGCCAGAGGTGAGCCTAAACGCCAAATATGCGGGATTATGATAAATAAGTCCAAGCCGTTAAACTGCAATGTTTTGTTGGAAAAGGCGACCAAATGACGGTGCACTTTTTCCAATTTCGGTGTGTCATGACCAGGCTTGGATCCGTCTATCATTATCACTCTACACATATATGCTTATTGGCCGCCGGGTTGTGAAACCCAACGACAATTTGGTGGATTTCCTAATCGTGGAGACGATACCAAGGATCGACCCACCTAAGATGTATCGTCGTGACTTAAAATAAAGAGGGCGGTATAGCTCTATCTTAAATTTTCTAAGATTTGGCTTACTAAACACAATGGTTCCCGAGCGGACTACTCGAGTGAGAAGGCTACGCGGCCACCGGATGGTCCGGCTGCTCCGCGCCTTTGCCAACTCTCCTAAAATTGGGCAACTGAAAGAAATTTTGCGGGTGCGTACAACACACCTCGCGTGTAGTGTGTGATAGTGTTAATTTTCCAGAATGGAGGAAATATGAGCGGAATGACAATTTAAGAAAAGCAATAAAATAATGTAGCAATTAAATTAGCTAATTACAAAATAAAAGAAAACAATATAAAATATTTACAACAAACATAAAAGCAAAATAAAGTGCAATATTTAATTAACCTGAGTTTGCTATGATCAAGAACCTGATATCCCCAGCGGAGTCGCCATGCTGTCGCGCCCGTTTTCGACCTCGGGGGTCTGAACGGTGTACGCAACGTTGCTCTTTGGCGCGGTTCCCTGGATGGAGCAGTAACTGCTGTTTTGAGGAGTCGCCACCTAATTATTATAGTGAATTAGGACACTTAGTTTATTGCAATAAAAATACTGCAATTGACTTTCATTTAATGGTCTGCGAAATTAGTGAGATTCTGGATCAGGGTTCTTTATTATCCTAAAGGGAAGGGGTTAGGCATCCTTCAAGATCTGCTAACTTGCGGTTGTTCGTTCAAACCTAGGTTAATTATTTATTGCTCTTTTTATTCTACCTATTCTAAGCATTTATAATTAAAATAAAGTGCACTACACAATAATAAAACTAAATTAAATGCGATATAAAATAACATTCCGGGACATCTTTTAGCCCTTTTTAGGCTTTCTGCAAAAGATGATCTCCGGCTACATGCATGAACACTTAGTAAAAGTATTAGTATCAGAATAAATAATTCTAAAGTAATGACAGGAATTTAATAAGTAAAGCAAAAAATAAATAAATCCGTCTTTTGCACAGGGGAGGCCTTGGAAATCAGACGGGGATTCCTTCATCGGCCAATATTGCTATAAAATAAATAAAACTTTCAGATCCGCGTCAAAACAGTAATAGTTTTAAACACGGAGGGCTCAGATATAAAAAATGTAAAGTGGGACAGCCCAAACACGTGCGGCTGCGAGAATTCGCCCTGCCAGCACATGTTGGTTATCCTGTGTAAGTGGAAGAAATCATCCTTGCCCAGAAAGCTTCATTTATTTTATTTTCCGTCTTTGCAACTGTGGAGGCCTCAAAAATCGACGGATAACTTTTTCATCGGCCAAACAAGTGTAGCATCTTGTTCAAATCAGTAGAATACCAACAGTGTAGTATTTGTTCTAAATCAGTAAACCAGCAAAAATAGCCTAAAACCAGTCCAGCAATATGGCCGAAAATCAGTCCAACAGAATGGCTAAAAAATAGTAGCAATAATTCCAACAAAAAAAAAACGCAGCTAGTGACATAATAAGCCAACAATACCAAACAAAAAAATGCAGCCCCCAACGCAGTAAGCAACAATACCAACAGAAAAGAGCGACAGAATATCAATGTCCGTCGGAGTTCAAACTTCGCCGGAGTTTTACTCCGGCGTATTACCAAAACAAGAAATCAAAACAGTCCGCCAACAACAGATTCCAAGACATAAAACCAAACAAATACTGAAAATCGAGCCAACAGGGTCCAACGAACAAACGATTAAATCACCCAAAACGAAACATAACATAGGTCGCCGGAGTTTTAACAAACTCCGGCGACATTCAAAATAATAAATCAGCCCAACAAAAGAGATACAAACAGTGATATTGTCGGAGTTAACAACACGAAAAGCGGCGAGCGCGGCGTCGGCTTCCACGGCGAGTCGCGAGCGACACCACGATGATTGATAGAACGATGGCGGATTCACCGCGAGAGGGTTCGAAGGGTTGTGGTGGTTGAGGCGATGGCGGCAGTGCGTGGTGACGGTCGATGGTGAGGTTTGACGAACGGTGGTTTGACGGAATGGTTGGGTGAGGCGGCGCGGCGAGGAAAGGGATGGGAATGAGGAAGGTGAGTGGAGAAGGGGTGATGTGGCTGTTGATGAAGGTGTTCGCCGAGCTCGGGACTCCGTGAGGCGGCGACGGAAGCGAGGGAGAGAGAGAAGGTGGCGGGAATGGGGTGTGATCGATATTAAATGTTGCATACCGGGCTTTATTAAAATGGGGGGGGAATGTTTTGTTTTTATAGGGTAGGATTAGGGTTAGGTGTTTGGGGGAAAAAATGAAAAGTGGGGTATTGTTTTGGGGGGGAAATGAAAAGTGGTATTTGATTTTAGGGGGAAAAAATAAAAGAGTGTTTGGATGAAATTAAAATGGTGTTGGATTGGACTGATTCAAATTGAGTCTTGGACTGGACTGGACTGGTTTGACAAAATGCAAAACGAGTTAATTATTTAACAGAAAATTATTTAAAAGATGCAAAATTATTAAAATTCAAATGCCGATACAATAATACTAAAATTCAATATTTAAGACATGTTTAATGCTTGATTAAAAGTAAAAACAAGATGCCAATTAATTATTTAAAGAGATGCAAATATTATTAAAAATAAAACGACGGTGTAACAATAATAAACATAATATTAACAAAGACATAATGCTTAATTAAAAATAAAAAGATAAAAATGTAAAAAATGCTGATTAAAATGCAGTGTGCTAAAATACTTAAAATTGCAATAAATATACGAAAAATGGGTCAAAATTGACTGTCAACAACGATACTTCGCCGTAAATAACCATAATGGTCACATGTCCACAGAATCCATCATCGGTGTAGACATGCCCATGTAACAATAATAATGGAAGCATACCCGTGGAATCTTCCACATCGCCAAGACGCCCAAGTAAGTTCTCAATAAGTCAACCGCCTCCATCGAGACGCCAGAGTATAGAAACACAATTCTTGCACAACAAAGGCTATCACAACAAGCATAGGCAAGTTACACAACAACAAGCATAGGCAAGTTACACAACAACAAACATAGGCAAGTTATACACAACTCAAGGTACTTTCATTTTATATCAAGTCCGGGTTTTAACCCTAAAGTACTACGTACGTTAAATTCCTTTTAAAGAGATCCATTCCTTTTATAAAAGTCACCCGATACCCGTAGTATTAAAATAGAGTGACTCACATTTTTAGGTAAACCAAAACACTTTCCTCTTCAACAACATTCTTTTCCCTAAAGTTCTAGTTTGCCTAATTTCAATTACTCAAGTCTCTTTATTTTAGAAAAGTTTCATAGTTCAATGTCTTAATCTCTTTTAAAACAATTGAGTAACATATGCCATATGTGTGAGCAGTTTATTCTTGTTTATAACCATCTTATTAAAGCATGATCTAGAAAATGTAATATCATTTTGTCTCATCTTAGCTTCTATGCAGATGGAGGTTTCTACTGGTTTTAATAATACTTCATTATTCAATACATTTTCCTTTATTAACGCTGCAGTGGTTTGTCGATACTCATTCTGATTTCCGAAATCAGTTAAAACATTATTCCTTTTAAAAACCAAGTACTCATTACTCACGAATGAGGTTTCACACAAATTTCATATAAATTCATTTAAGTCAAGTCTCTTATCTTTTAAGATTAAGTCTCTTAACTTCTAAAAATCAGTAAACCATTCTCTTTATCTCTCTTAAGACGTTATACCTAACTTCCCATAAAGCTAGTATAACTCTTATGTTTTCAAAACCAAGTATTACTCTTCTTTCAAAAAGGTTTCTTAATTCTTTTGAAATACTCCCAAATTCTTATTATTCAGGCTTAAGTCAAAAGACATTGCCGTACAACTACGTTCAGTTAGCACACGTACGTCTACCGTACTATATATATATATATATATTATTCAGGCTTAAGTCAAAATACATTGCCGTAAAACTACGTTCAGTTAGCACACGTACGTCTACCGTACTATATATATATATATATATACTTTTAAAACATCATGCTCAAGAGTATAGGAAGAATCACATACCTCGCGACGATTATCGACTATTAGCAAAACGCTCAACGGCTATAACCCGACTAGCCTTGTTCACCTTCCAAGTAGTTCATGCTACTCGCAGAACATTCAACCAATAAAGGTTATTAGTCTACTGTAAATACGGTCCTATGTAAGTACAGTTTAATCTTCTACTTAATATTCTTCTGATGTGATTTCAGTTCAAGTCTTTTCTGTAATATCCTTCTATTACAGTTCAATTTTCTTCTATGAATCTTATATTCATTTCTATACAACTACAGTATGTAATTCCCAATCACAATAGAAGGACAGTAGTATTTACCTCGATGAGCCCAAAAATTATCCAAGTTTAACGTCGATCCTGAGCAACGTTTAGCTCCTACTCCGAGTGCTCCAATCCGCTCCAAACAACCCTTAGAAGTTCTACGCAACTTCTACTTAACACTTCAACCGACTATGAAGGTTTTCCTTAGGGTTTCGTTTAGTGGCTAAAGGAAGTATAATAGTATTTTCCGGGCTTTTCGTATAGAGGTAACCTTGGGAATACTACAAGGTATTTGGGCCAAGGTATTTAGGACATTATAACAATACTTGGAGAGTATTTCTCTACCACAAAGGGGGGGGGTATTATACGAAACAACTAGGCAAGGGGGGGGGGTGTATTCTCGGCCGAGGGCCTCTCAAAGGGGGAGGGGGGGTGTGGCGGACGAAAGCTCAAGAGGGAGTATTTTGAGACTTAGAAAAATGCTCAAGTTTGGATGAAGAAAGTCTTCAACTTAGAGGGGTATTTATAGGTCAAGCAATGTCCAACCAATGGCCAAGATCAATCCAAGTGTTAGGCAAGTGTAGGGCTAGGATTAAACCATGTGTACCTTATCCATCTACCACACCAACTTGCACAAATATCCTACCAACTTTGACCCACCCTTTCGTCCATTACCGCCCACAATTCCTTCCAATGTGAGGGTGACACATGTCACCCTCCCGTTGGTCCAAAATGTTTCGTCTCTCGGAAAAATCCGCAAAAATTAAAAATGACATAGCCGGAATTTTCCCTTCGCAAGTCTTGTAAAACGTTTCGTCGAAAAACGATTCTTTTCGGCACTTGTGCCCAAATTTCGATCCTTGCCAATCCTTAAGGCTTAAATTATTATACGTACGCCCTCACGTACATACTCTGAAAATACGGGGTATAACATGCTCATCAAACTCAAGTGTTGTAAACTTCTGATTCATGTCCATGGGGGAATGTGTAGGTTTTGCACCTGCAAGGCCCATGTCAGAAATAAGCTCTAAAGCATACTTCCTCTGATGCATGAGAATACCTTGTGAGTTTCTTGCAAACTCAATACCGAGAAAAAACCTCAACTCACCCAGATCTTTGATCTTGAAAGCAGATTTCAGTGTTTCTTTGGTGTCTCGAATCAGTGCTGAATCATTCCCCGTAATTAACAGATCATCCACATAAACCAAGATTATCACAATGCTACCATTTTGTTGCTTAGTGAATAGAGGGTAATCTCTGATACTCTATTTGAAACCAGAGGAGACAAGAGCTGTGGTTAATTTAATGTTCCATTGTCTTGATGCATGCTTCAAGCCATAAAGAGATTTCTGCAATCTGCACACCTGTCTCTTCCTGTCTGCATTATTGTGATCAAAGCCATCTGGTATTTGCATATATACTTCTTCAAAGAGATCTCCTTGCAAAAAAATATTATAGACATCCATCTGATGGATTGTCCATTGTCTTGCTGATGCAAGAGAGATCACAGTTCTCACAGTGGCCATCTTCACCACTGGTGAGAATGTCTCTTGGTAATCCATCCCCTCCTTCTGGTTGTAACCTTTTGCTACTAGCCTGGCCTTGAACCTTTCCACTTCACCACTTGCTTTGTACTTTATCTTGTACACCCATCTACACCCTATGACCCTCTTTCCTGCAGGCAATGTCACCAACTGCCAAGTGCCATTGTCTTCAAGTGCCTTGATTTCTGCTTTCATTGCCTCAATCCATCTTGGGTCTTTGGCTGCCACTGAATAGTTGGTTGGTTCTGTCTCCAATGAGACTTTGGCAACAAAGTTCTGATATCCTGTTGACAAATTAGAATAAGAAACATTGTCAGAAATGGGGTATAGGCAAGCAGAGGAACTATGTGTAGTAATGTAGTCCTTGTGCCATATAGGGGGTCTGCTGGTCCTTGCTGATTTCCTTGTACCCTCAGGAACTGTTGGTGATGTAGTGTCATACCCTGGTGGTTCTGCTGTATGCTGATCATGGACAGGTATGTGCTGGACATCATCATGCAAAATAGTTGGATGGTGAGAAGCCAAGCCTTCATAACAGAACATCTCATGTGATGTAATGTGATTAATCTCCTCAACAGTGTTGCCTTTGAATGGAAAACACTGCTCCATAAACTGCACATCCCTGCTAACAAAAAAAACATTGTTTTCCATATTATACAATTTGTATCCCTTTTGAGTGGAATCAGAACAACAAGTATGGACCTCATTTCGGTCTAAACTTGTCATATTTAGGTAGGGCAGTGGCAAAGCACAAACATCCTAATACCCTAAGGTGATCAAGTTGTGGTGTCCTATTATATAGCATCTCAAAAGGGGACCTGTCTTTTATGGCAGTAGAGGGTATTCTGTTAAGTATGTAGACAACATTTTCCACACAGAATCCCCAAAACCTATATGGGAACCCTCCTTGTATTTTAATGGCCCTGGCTGTTTCAAGGATGTGTCTATGTTTCCTTTCAACTATGCCATTTTGTTGTGGTGTATAGGGACAAGAACTTTCATGGACAACACCAAACTGTGAAAAACGGTTATTACAATTGTGATTAAAGAATTCAAGCCCATTATCAGACCTAATCCTTTGAACTTTGGTTTCAAACTGTGTGTTGACCTTAAGAAAAAAATCCCTGATTATTGAGAATACATCAAACTTTAATCTTATTAAGTAAATCCATGTCCATCTAGAGTAATCATCCACAATGGTTAAAAAGTATTTCATTCCATTGATAGTTTCAACTTTGTAGGGACCCCATACATCCATGTGCAGTAGTTGAAATGCTTTAGTAGCTCTATCAGGATCGTATTAAAAGGACCCTAGTTTGTCTTGCTAAAGGACAAATTTCACGATTGTTAAGGACAAATTGATCATTCTTTCTAAAAATTCAATTTTCTTCAGATCACATGGGCACATGGTAAAGTCTCGATGCCAAGTCATCAGATCAACTTTTGATGCTGACATGCATCTCCTCAACTCTTCTCCTTTATTCTGTACATCCAGAGAGAGTGTATACAAACCATTCTCCTCATTACCAATCCCTCTCACCTTGCCAGATGAGAGGTCCTGAAAGACAAAATAGTTGGGGAAAAAATGACACTACAGTTTAGGTCTTTGGTCATTTTTGATATGGACAAGAGATTAAACTTGAAGGATGGTACACATAAGACTCCTTTAAGTATATCACCTCCACCCAAATGATACTCCCCAACAGTTGAGATTTTGGCTGAATCTCCTGTTGGTAGCTGCACCTTCCCTGATCCCTCTGTCAACACATTATTATGTAAGTGTCTTTGATCAGTGATCATGTGGTTAGTGGCTCCTGTGTCTACTATCCATTTTATCAATTCTTTTGAGTCAGAGACATACTTACCTGCCATGTTTGCATTGATGTTCTCACTGGCCCAAAGATAGCAAGGAGTTTCATGTCGCAGTGTAAACCGTCAGATGGCATCGTCAGAAGTCGAGTGAACAGTGCCGTATGTCCAGTTCTCATGAATTATGTTGCCTCCCGCATCGCATAAGCTTTTTTCCTTTACTCTTGAAGTTTTCGATAGCCACAAGATCAGAGCAATCATTTTCTACATGTCCATCTTCTGCAATAGTCGCACTTCATCAATTTACAATCCACCTTGAAGTGCCGCTTTTATCTTGCAATGATCACAAAAGGCATTTGATTGTAGCCTTCTTCTCGCTTTCCGCCCATTACCTCCTCTGTTGACCCCATTTTTAGAAGTGAACATGGCAGATAGTTCCATTGACTCATGGATTGCCCTACTATTGGATCCAAGCATCATCATGTGACTTTCTTCTTGATTCATCATAGCATATACTTGATTCAGTGAGGGCACTGGTTGCATCAAGAGGATCTGGCTCCTTATTTGCCTATAGTTATCATCTACTCCCATCAGAAATTGCAACAGTCTTTGATGTTGAGAGTGATCCACAAATTCTTTGGATTTTGGGCAACAAGATGGAGCTGGCATAATGGAGTCATATTCGTCCCACAGATCTTTGAGTCTGGAGTAATACAACGACATAGACAGTTATCCCTGTCGCATAGAAACTATTTCTTTGTGTAGTTGGAAGGTTCTAGAACTATTCACTTTGTCAAATCTTTCTTTCAGTTCTTCCCAGATAGTGTAAGAATCAGAGTTATACAGCATTCCTGTTAGTAGATTTTTATTTACGTTTCCCATTAGCCAAGACACAACTATCGCATTACATCGCTCCCATATCTGTGTCAAGTTTCCATGGAGATTTTCTTTTCGCACACTTCCATCAATGAACCCTAACTTGTTCTTTCCTAATAAGGCCAGTTTCATGGCTCTACTCCATAACGTGTAATTATCCATTCCATTTAAGGTGATCCCAACAGACAGGGATCCAGGAGCATCCGAAGGAAACAAATACAACGGATGATTGTGGTCGATAGTAATCACAGTTGTACTTGTTTCTCCAGAATGTTCTTCTACTGTGCTTCCCATGCTTGGATCTCAAGAACAACAGAAAATAACAAATCAACACAAATGAAAAATGAAGAATGAAAATAACCGTTGAATAGTCAGAAATCGACGGATCTAACTTCAGGCTGAGTTTTCCAACAAGATCCGCAGATCTGTGAGCTTTCCGCACCCTGCATGTGTCGCTCTTAAACAGCTTTGTGTAGATCCTTTGTTGAAAAACACATAATCTTCATGCATCTTGTAGAGGTGGTTCAGTAGGAGCAAAACCCTAAGAAATCAGTCGAAAAATTGCTTGTGACCGCGAAACCCTAAAAGGACGATTGAGAATCAGATCGCCATATTCAAAGGCTCTGATACCATGTTGAGACAGAGACCGACTACAAGAATAAGGTAGTGAAGAAAAGGTCCCTCTTCTTGATGAGAACGAAGGCACAGATGTGAGAGAGACAGAGGTTCGTCGAGAGAGAGGAAGTGGAGAAGACGGGAGAACCTTCTGGACTATTATTCAAATGAAAAATTAATTATCTGACTATTACAATTGGGTATATAAATATCCCATACTATATATTAATAGTAAAAGACAATTCTACCCCTCATAGTAAAAGATCACTCTACCCTTTCAATATCTGCACCCTTACACAATACAAAATAATAATCTTTCTAATTAATCTTTAACAATAGAGAGATTGTTTTCGAGAGATTCTCAGATAAAAAAATGAAATGAACGTGATAGGCAATGGAAAACTCATCATAAGAGAGCTAATTTTTTTAATTAAATATTTTTCTTCTTTGTTATTATGAACCATTAGTTAGAGTCCACTGATCTCAAGTCTTTCTTTTAACTGAATTGGAAAAGAAGTCCAGTTGATAAAATCCCAAAACTGTTGAATCGGGTAATTTATCATTTTTTTTTAGCATGGATAGCCTTTAATTTTTGCCAATCAAATTCATTTTTTTTGCGGATCATTCGCACAAATGCTCCTATCTTGGGTGGTCTTTAATTTTTGTTATTCAAAGTTAAGTTCTTTAATTTTTGGCGCGGCATAATTAAAATTTCATTTGGCATAATAGTGTTTATCTTCGGCATATGTATCATACATAAGGGTGACAAATTGGACTCAAATTCAATTGACTCGTCCAGATTTTAATAGGTTTGAGCATTGGCATATTATTAAATGGATAAAGTTTGGGCTAGCCCAACTTAACTCATTCATTTTGAACAGTCCAAATCAATCCATTACATTAGCCCAAAGTAACACATCTACTATTCTATTTTTAGCCAAATCTTTTATTCCATATATTTTTACTTTTATAATAATATTATTAAAAATATGATTATTTTTTTCTTACCACCTACCCCTACCCCCTCCACCCCATGCCCTACCCCATTCTCAAATTTTTTACATACCCCCACCTCCCTTCCTCCCTATGACCCTACAATACTCTCAAATCTCTATTTTTTTTATAAACAGTTTATAAAAAATATGACTTTTTTCTTACCTCCCCCTGCCCTACCCAAACCTACCCCCTCCACCCCAACCCCATCCCCAATTTCTATTTTATTTTTTTTACTTTTATAAAAATATGGAATTTTTTATTACCTCCCCCTACCGCCCTAACCCCACCTACCCATACCCACCCCACCCCATCCTCAAATTTCTATTTCATATTTTTTGTTACTTTTATAAAAATCTATATTATAAATATGAAATTTTATCTTTAACTCAGCCTACCCCAATCTCAAATTTCTATTTTATATTTATTTTACTTTTATAAAAAAATTATAAAAATATGAATTTTTTTCTTACCCCATGTTGACACCCAATTTTGACCCTCCCGTCCAGCCATTAACCATAAAATTACACTAATTTTTTGTAAAATAATTTTTAGGATTTTTTATAATAAAATACAACAATAAAACATTAAATACAGGCATAAATAATTAATTTAATAATGGCATCACGTCTTACGTAAAGTCTTAAGCATTTAGAGTCCCGCGCCCGCACTTATTAACTTTAAGCTTTGTCGTAATTCTTAAATAATTAATAAATGCATAAAATAAATAATTTAGCGATAACGTCGTGTCAGGTAGCATAGCCGCATTTATTAGTAATCATTGGTAACTTTAAAATCAATTTTAATCTAATACATACATTTAATAGCGTCGCATTTATAAAAAGCTTTAAACAATTCTTAAAAATCATATTTGCATTTAGCATTTAAATAATTCAATCTAAGCTCATTTTAATTTTAATTTAATTTCGCAATAATGCATAACAATAAAATTTTAAATAATAGCGTCGCATTCTAAAGCATTAAGCATTAATTAAACAACACGCCCGCATTTATCATCGTAATAGTTTTATAACTCGAAATTAGACTAATTCAGCACCTAAATAATTAGACTAATTTAGCACCTAAATAATTAGACTAATTTAGCACCTAAATAATTTTAAAGCGCCTAAATAATTTAATCACAATTTATTAGTTTATTTAGCACTAATTAATAACTCAACTAATCCAATACCCTAATTAATTAACTACCCAGCCCAATTTCCCGTCGACCCGCGACCCGCGAGGCCCACCCGCAAAGCCAACACCCGTTGGCCCAGTCCACCAGTCCTTTTACTTCAGCCCCCCATCGTCCCTTTCCAAAACGAAGGACAGAACAAAAGCTAGAAGAACCCTAAACCTAAAGCAACCGCCGCCAGCACCCACGCCCCCAGCCCCCCGCGATTCTCGCCGGAAATACTGCACCCCACTTCCCTTACCGACACACACGTCTCTAACGATCTCTTACCATAAACCAGCACCCAAATATCACACAAAATCAGCACAAAATCGAGTACGAATCTTACGAAATCTCGTCCAATCTCAGCCCTAATTGCTTACCAACATTAGAATCCCAACCAAGGCTATAAAAGCACATGCAATAGGCATGAGTGGATGACAATCCGCACTTCACCCTTTGCTAATAAGCACAATATGACAGTAGAACTTATCAGAGGAGACAGCAGAGCTCAGAGGGGTACGAACGGCAGAGCTCATCAGCATGTAGGAAGTTAAGGGGGGGCTCAGCACATAGACAATCAGCATAGCACAAATAGGAAATTAGAATCCTTTCCTTTCAATTCCAGCCAAAAATCAGTAAAGGAACTCGCCCTTTCATTCGCATCGCAAACCCAAAGCCCGTCGAGCGGACCGACGACTTGATACGCCGGTCATTGTCCGGAGAAGGTAATCTCGCCTCCTTTCTTATTTTCCCCTTCGATCGATATTTTGTGATAGTATGTGTGAAATCTGTGTGTCGTGCGACGACTTAGGTGTATTAATTTGATTGCTGAATCTATTTAGTTGACATTAACTGTCATTAGTGCTCTCGACTGTGATTGTTAATGCATTTTACTAGCATTTGTTATGTGATTGAACTTTGAGAGTGGTTATATCTTAAGAAGCATGTCTTAAAGGTTTCATTTCCGGTACAGTGATTCAATACTAATCTCGACATTTGAATCAGTCTGTTAGCAATTAACTAAAGCAGTCTAGGGTCGCTAAGTTACTGATTGAGATATCAAAATATGGTATATCGCTAACTGATATGTTTAAAAAGGTTTGTGATCAAATCAGACGCTTTGTGTTTATTGCTGTTTGATAGACTGACTATGTTTGGTATTTTCTTCTAGTTTTTGTATCGCTGTTAAGATCTGGTGACAAAGCTCAGATTTCCGTGAAGATTCAAATTATGTGGTTATCAACATGTTTACGTGTCCCCTGTGATTTAGGAATAGCTGAAGCTTAAATTCATTTTAAACAAATACCAGCAACTGTGGTTCTATTGTGTTCATCTTGGCCAAAGTGGCCCTGCATAGCAAAGCAGTCTCTCTGAATAACTGTGGCTCATCCTTGTTTGTCTAACATCCTACTGAATTAGTTACGCCTCGCCCTACTCCGCCAAATGTTGAAAGTCCCCATAATCAACTTGTAAATTCAAGCTCTTCTCAGTTTTCTTTTCGTGCCCATGTAATCATGCAAATTCAAATAGTTATTCGCATTGTTTATAAATGGCTAAATTAGATCAATTGTTTGAACAAATCAATATGATCTAAATATATTTGCTCCAGTCATTTGGTGTTAAAATACACATGTGATAATTTGTATGTTTAGACAAATATTATATATATAGATAGCTGGAATGAAGGACTAGCTAAAACCTGTGACTGAAGTTATATCCATGTCTACGCAAAATAATGAAGAGCTAAAGTTTTGTTTAAAATGATCTAGTACATGTTTAAATGGATTGTGATAGGGATCAGTCGAAGAACTGCATGATGTAGGATAGTTTCATGATCCTGCTCTGTCATATCATATTATGGTTGTATCTAGCATTATAGGATGTATACGCAATCCGCAGTTATGGTGGTTATATAGGCTTCAAAGGGTTGACTGTAGTGGTCATTCGCCCATATCTATCTGTCTTATATATCCATTAGGCTAGTTATATGCTTACTCTATCTGTTTAAGGGTATCTTGTTCTTAATGCATAATTTAAATGGGAGTATACATGCATAGCATTACGTTTGAAGGGATACGCATTTCAGAAAACTATTTCATGTGTGGTCACCTGCTCATTCTACTAGACATACATTCTGCCAGGCAAGCTTTCTGCTTGTCTAAATGTGAATTTGCTCCCTTGGAAAATATGTAACCTTCTAAGTTATTATACATCCTGCCTGTTATTTTTCTCCCCTCTGCCTGCTGGCCGCATATCTGCTCATCTCTGTGTCTTCCTGCCACCTGCTGGCAGCTTAATTCCTATCTGACATTGCCTCTGTTGGCTTTATGTGTGCTTGCTTCAATATAAATTATGTGCCTATTGCTTATTCGTTATTTAATTGGGCTCGTACTAATCCTTATCTCTCTTGTTTTTTACATGGCACGCACCGGAGCAACAAAGAGTCTCATAACGAGACTCGTCGTGGCAAACGTAAAGGCATGCATATACATCCATCGGGTCCCTCTTCGGCCATTCCTAGATAAACAAATAGGACGTGGTCATCCGCTCCAATCCCTTCACTCTCTTAATTTTCTTGTCTCGTTTTTATGCCATTTATTCGTTTTTCTATTATTTAATTTTGTAATTAATAGGAGAACTTCTAGCAATTAGGTCCTTAAATATATGAGACGAAAGTAATTACATTTTAGAAACGCATTCTTCTTTATTTCGCCTTTTAGGACTATTAAGCATGTTTAAAATCTGCAAAAGCAAGTAATCTAACTTACATCATAAAACCAACAATTTGTTAAAGTTCATAAACAGATTTTCTCTTAAACTCTCAAAATAGCATCTTAAAACATCTCTTATATAATATTGTACGCAGGCTAGGCAAGATTAATTTAGTTAGCAAAATACACATAATTGGTCCATAAAACACCCCCCTAGCATTCTTTAGCATTTCTAGCACCTTTTAAGCACTCTTTAACATTTAGCATCCTTTGCAATTTTAGCATCCTTTTAGCATTTTTAAAACCTTTAAGCACTTTTAAACCTTTTAGCATTTTTATATTGCATTTTATTAAGCAAGGCTCGCTATGGCTCTATTATTTATTCATAACACTTTTGCCCTTTTATACTTCTTAGCACCTTAGCACCCTTTAGCTTTAAAATTAACCTCTTAGCACCTTTAAACATCTTCCAACATTTTAAAACCTTTTTTTTAACTACTTAACGCTATTTTAACATCTAGCACTTTATTTTCTAACATTGCACTTTTTATAGATTTTTTACTTTGCATTTTTTTTAAATATAATAACTACCCTAGGTTTGGTAGGACAACCGCAAGTTAGCGGATCTTAGAGGGTGCCTAACCCCTTCCCTCTAGATTAATAAAGAACCCTTACCCGGAATCTCATTAAGTTTAGCAGACCATTAAAATGGAGTTAATGTTTTACTTTAAACTAGTTAAACATGTAGGTGTCCTAATTCACCCAAACTAATTAGGTGGCGACTCCGCGAACCCTTTAGCATTTTAGCACCCATTTAAACTTTAGCACCTTTTGCACTTTTAGCCTCTTTTGCGATTTTAACATTCTTTTAATATGATTCCCTTTTATTTTATTTTTCTAACATTTGCATTTTGAGCAGGGTTCGCTAATTAGAAAAATGCCGCGGCCGAAAACGGGCGCGACACCCCATACCACACCTACCGTCTCCACCCCAACCCCATCCTCAATTTCTATTTCATGTTTTTTCTTACCTCCCACCTACCCCCACCCATCCTCAAATTTCTATTTCATATTTTTTGTTATTTTTACAAAAAAATATATTAAAAATATGAAAAAAATTCGTCCCCCCCGGCCCCTACCCCAATCTCAAATTTTATTTTATATATTTTTTTCTTTTATAAATAATTTATAAAAAATATTTTTTTTCTTACCCTCCGCCTTAACCCCACCTATCCCCCACCTCACCCCCACACATTCTCAAATTTCTATTTTATATTTTTTTATTTTTATAAACAATTTATAAAAAAATATGATTTTTTTCTTACCCCTCCGCTCCTATCCACAACTATCCCCTTCCACCCCCACCACATCCTCAAATTTCTATTTCATTTTTTTGTTTTGTTTTTATAACAAATGAAACAATTCTTAAAAATATTATTCTTATTTTAAAAATAAAGATATGGAAAAATCAAATATCATACAAAATAAAATAACATCATAGAAGGTAAGTTTGAAATTTGTAAAAGTAATGGATCAAGTTGGCAAGTTGGGTTATGACCCATCATTTAGCTCATTTTGATTCGCCCATCTTAGCACATGTAAGTTTTGGGCGGGTTGGGCATTGACCCATACTACAACTTCAATCCATCTTAACCTGCTCAACTTCAACCCAAATGACCCATCTGCCACCCTATACACAACCCACATATTATGCCGGACAAGGCATAACTGTCAACACTCAACATAATATGAAAAAAGGCTTAATTTCATATTTTGACGGACATAATTAGCGTTGAAAATAAGAGCTTTAGTTTCGGCTCATCGGGATAGGGATAGGAAAAAGAGAGATTTTTGTCGTTTGTGGATCACTCGGATAAACACAGTAATTCGCGAAAGGGGAGCTTTTGATAGGGAATAGGGAAAAGCCTTGCCTTATTCAAGAGTACCAGGAAGGAGAAGAATAATTAAAAGTAGATGGAGTGATCAAGCGACCCTTCTTGCGCCAACATACATCCAATGGCATAGAGTGATGCGTCAGTATGAACATGTAACACTTTATTCCAATCCGGAAATCGAATGATTGGGGCTGACATCAAACACTCATTTGTATGCAACAAGGCTTAATCATGTTCCGGTTTCCAAGCCTTAGACCTTTCTTCTGCAATGATTCCATTATGAGTGTGTTGCGTCAGTTTACGCCAGTATGGTTCAAAATCTTGGTGTGAAGATATCTTCTTCCAAGTCTCTTTGTTCCTCTACTGGTTGTGCAGAGTTTGCCAAAAGATTTATTGTGGATGAGCTCCGCCGAGATCTGTCACCAGTCTCGGTTAGGTGTCTCATGAATTCTTTCTCCCCATTAGGCCTTTATGGCCTTACCCCAAACGAAGGACCCAGTCTCAAGGGAAAAGCTTTCCGGTGTCAAAGTGTCAAGTCCCGAGGGCTTGTGTCCGCCGAAAGCTTCCTTTTTTCTTTTGACTTTTTCCTTGCAATGAACCGAAATGTGAGAGGCAGAGCTCGGTCTCATGGTTGAATTGAAAGTCACTAGTCAATCCAACTGCACGAGTGAAAGACGAAAGTCAATACAGGCGTGTTCGTTTTGGCTCCCGAGTGAGAACGATAATAGGCGATGCACCATCCTTGCTACTAGTACGTTTATAACAACCCCAACCCCGTTAGTATTCCCATCAATTACTCGTCGATAAAAAAAAAGAGTAAATTAGATCCAATGTAGATCCAACTTTCGATTCACTCGTGGGATCCGGACGGTCCGGGGGACCACTACGGCTCCTCTCTTCTCGAGAATCCATACATCCCTTATCCGTGTATGCCGGACCTTCCTTAACATTATTCCGATCCAGGCTCCTTTATCAGGCGATTCTGGTCTGATTTTTTTTCCAAATAAAATAATTTTAATTTCAACATATGTATCATAACATTTACACAAACTATGTCGGATAAGACATATTTTTCAACACTCAACATAATTTAGAAAAATACTATAAAAGTATCCCCCTACTTCTCATTTAATGAAAGTTTGTGGGCTAAAGTACCATTATTCATTGAGGAGATTTTGAGTTCGATCTCCACTAGAGTAAAAAACAATAATAATTTCGCAAGGTATAGGTTTCTATGAACATATGCCTATTCGTTATGTAGTTACATAGAAACTATGACTTAAGACATAGTTCTATAAGATAACTTGATTTTTGCATAACTATGTCGGATAATGCATATTCTATCGAACTATGCCTTAAGGCATAATTTTGTAGGATAACTTAATTTTTACCGAATTATGTCTTTGGTATAATTTCTATGTAGTTACATGGAGACTATGCCTTAAGGCATAGTTTTGTAGGATAACTTAATTTCTACAGAACTATGCTTTAAGATATAATTTTTATGTAATTTTGCGTGAATAGACATATTTTCTATTAAATATTTGCCTTGCAATTTTTTTTATTCTGTTGGGGTTTGAAGTCAGAATTCAATTTTTTTAATATCATAAATATTTATGGGTCACTTTAAAATAACGAAGGACAAAAATTAAGACCAACGATTTAAGGGGCATTCCTACGAATGACCCGTAATTTATTGTTGTGGCCTTCTGGTGTTTAACAGCTAAAGAAGTCTGTTACACTAAAAATTAAATTAGGACAGCTGGAAGCAGCTAAAGAAACAAATTAAGCATTCAAAATTACTTCTTCTGTTCATATTGGGACCATCTTTTATGATAGTGAACCCTTAAATTTCCTGATTGTTATGGAAAACAGAAATAATATTAACGTTGAGAAAGACAATTAGCCACTATGATAGCAACTTGGGTAGTGACTGCTTCATGAATTTGTCCTTTCAAAATACAGTTTATTATGTCTTGCCTGATCAATATCTCATTTATAGGTAATTATGGTATTTATGTCGCCCCAAGAATTGAACATTATTAGATACACCGTATAATTTTCATATATTGAAGTGTAAAATAGTATGTACAGTCAAACTTCTTTATAACGTTATCATTTGGCCGGATATTTTTTTGTTGTTCTATCGAGATGTTGTTATAGTGAAGGGCGATTCTATAAAAAAATTGTTATAAAGAGATCTGACTGACGGTGTAATTTAGTATATAAATTTTCTTTCATTGTTATTTGTAGTCAATGTAATATAATTCACCTATATATATACCAGTATTATCATTTTCATTCACTGTACAAAATCACACAACTTAATTTAAAGTGCATCATGTGGATGTGTCTATTCCATATTATTCATTCTTTGTATCTTTTTCCCTACTTCACGAGGTGTTCCTAAGACAAACGAGGATTATATATCAGAATATGAGATTGTCTGTTTGATTATTTGCCAACACTTAGTTTTTTTTTATTCTTTCTATGTGGGGTCGGACTGGGGCTTTCCATAAAAAATAGATATTATTTTGCAATCAATTGCCTAAGAAAGGCAATGTTTGAAAGAGCTTTGTGTTGACAAAAATAAGAGATTTGGGATTTCTGATCATCTCTGTCTTTTATAAGAAGCTGTTCTTTCAGCATAGGACAAGTTGAGACTTTTTATGCTCCCATTAAACTCATTTACTAACAATTTAAGTTATTATTTTAGAGTTCATAATAAATAAAGTATATATAGTATCTTGATTGGTTTGTAAACTTACCTAGTTTGACCAGATTCTGTTTAATTCTCTATTGAAGGTCAAAGGAAGAGGGGGGAAACTACAGTTAGCTATTTTAAATTCCCGTCATGTGCATCTCAATGCTGTACTAGTTACAAGTTACAACATGGCAATTCATAATTGTTTGAACTTAGATTAGGTCCTACTGGAGCGCACAGCTAAGCAGTGTATCTAATGTTTCACTTATTATATTTTGACAAATAAGACACTAACCAAATTCTCTTACCTACCTTGTGTTGGGTTTTGATATTGGTGAATAGGAAATGATGGGATAAAAATTAAAGAGGGTAAAAGGCTCTTTTGTCCCACATCGAAAAAAGGGAAGGAAAGAGAGGTGTATATATTACATTACACCTTCTCGAGCTGTTGATCTTCCTCCTGAAAATAAACCTTTAGGATCAAAATGGATCTTTAAAAGGAAAATGAAAGCTGATGGCACTATTGACAAATACAAGGCAAGACTTGTGGTCAAAGGTTATAGACAAAAAGAAGGTCTTGATTACTTTGACACATACTCGCCGGTGACAAGAATAACATCTATTCGGGTGTTAGTGGCACTGGCGGCCGTATATGGTCTTGAAATTAACATCTATTCGGGTGTTAGTGGCACTGGCGGCCGTATATGGTCTTGAAATTAACATCTATTCGGGTGTTAGTGGCACTGGCGGCCGTATATGGTCTTGAAATCCATCAAATGGATGTCAAGACAGCTTTCTTAAATGGAGAATTGGAGGAAGAAATTTACATGGAACAACCTGAGGGTTTTGTGGTTCCTGGTAAAGAAAGAAAAGTGTGCAGACTTGTGAAGTCGCTTTATGGACTTAAACAAGCACCCAAACAATGACATGCAAAATTTGACCAAACAATGTTGGCAAATGGATTTAAGATTAATGAGTGTGACAAATGTGTTTACATTAAAAATACTCCAAATCATGAAGTCATTGTTTGTTTGTATGTTGATGACATGCTGATAATGAGTAAAAATATTGTCGATATAAATGCTACGAAGTGTATGCTCGCTAGCAAATTTGACATGAAAGACTTAGGGGTTGCCGATTTGATCTTAGGAATTAAGATCCATAAAACTCCACAAGGTCTAACATTATCACAGTCAGATTATATTGAAAAAGTACTTGACAAGTTCAAGTATTTAAATTTTAATGTTGCAAAGACTTCAATTGATGTAAGTTTTGCACTTCAAAAGAATGAAGGTGAAAGTGACTCACAATTGGACTATGCACGAGTTTTGGGAAGTTTGATGTATATTATGAATTGTACATGACCAGATATAGCATGTGTTATAAGCAAGCTGAGTCGATTCACGAGTAATCCCAATCAAACTCATTGGATGGCAATGAAACGAGTCTTGGGATATTTACAACACACCCAAAACTATGCTTTGCATTATAATAAATATCCCGCGATTTCGGGGATATAGTGATGCAAATCGATCACGGATCGTTTGAAGTTAAATCCACGAGTGGATATGTTTTCACCGTGTTGGCGGAGGAGCGGTGTCTTGGAAATCATCAAAATGCATACGCATCGCCCATCTACAATGGAATCGTAATTTATAGCTTTAGACAAGGCGGTGAAGAAAGTTCGAATGGCTCCTAATTTCTTAGAAGATATTCCATTCGCCCAAACCTTTGGCTCCTATATGTATACACCGTGATACCAAGCAAAGAATAGGTAGACAGTGAGCGTAATGTATAACGGAAAATCTCGTCACATACGACGGAGACACAATCGTTAGACAACTCCTCTCTAGTGGCGTTATCACAATTGATTATGTAAAGTCAAGAGATAACGTGGCGGATCCGCTTACAAAAGGCTTATCTAGAGAGGAGTTGGTAGATCATCAACGGAATGGGGTTAAGGCGCGACAAGTCATCACGGCGGTAACTCTACCTAGCGACCGAGATCCCAAGAGCTAGGTTCAAGGTGATCAAACAAAGTTGTGGATCGACGGTTCAACATTGTCAAATAACTCAACCCATTCTGATGAAGACAATGTTCGTAAATAAGGATAAGACTTTACGGCTTGTTAATGAGTTAATAAAGCATTAAGGTTTTTAATGGTTATCTAAATCAAGCGATGTATGACCGATAATGTGGCTATAGGACCACATGTTTAGAAATCACCTATGTGAGTGTTAAGTGTAAGCCGCTTTAAAGGGAATGACAAGAAAGGCCCATTCTCTATGCACTCACGAGACCAAAGCGGTGTTCATGGTCAAACGAACACAACCGTGAGAACCATAAACGGTTGAGGTTGATTGTGTGTCTTATGTTGTCTAGGTATACAACAAAGTTCGACGGTTCAAAGATATCAAATCTACCGATTGATCGAGTATATCCGATATAAGTTCACTACGGAAAGTTCAAAGTGGAAACCTACTTATCCAGACGCATCAATTCTCGCCAGTATATCACACTCGTCCGCATATTCTTCTATCTTATAATCATTCCCCATTCATGCGGGATTGTGGGTTTTGATATTGGTGAATAGGAAATGATGGGATAAAAATTAAAGAGGTAAAAGACTCTTTTGTCCCACATCGAAAAAAGGAAGGAAAGAGAGTGTATATATTACATTACACCTTCTCGAGCCGCTAAAAGGGTTGAGGCAGACTCGCGCTGCCGCCGTCGCCGCCGCCGCTTCGGCCGCCGCCGCTTTCGCCGGCCGGCCGCTTTGGCTTTGGATTTGGAGGTGACTATTCTGAATGGTTGCAACCATTCAGAATTAGTACCTCTAACCCTATAAATTCTTGATTATTTCAAGAATTTATTCACCAATTCATATCCTAATCAATTCTGAAATTCTGAAGTTGCTCTTCAACTCGAAAATTTCATTCTGTGTGATATACTGCCGTTGAGTGGTTCGTTGCTACCGAAATTTGGAGTACTACTATTCTGGTAAGATAATCGTTCTATCCTGGGAGGCGATATTCCGTTAACCTCGAGTACTTTGAGGGGAATAATTTCCTTAAGGACACACTTTGAACTAAGTGGGCTCGATTACATTCTGAAATTATTTTTCCAAAACAGATTCTGTTTTCGTTTATTGTTTCATTAATGTTATATGTTTCACTAAGTGATTAACATATTGTTTTGAATCATTATTTAGCCAAGTACAGATTATTATACCAACACCTTGTTAGTGTGACCCAAAAAAAAGGAAAAAGAAATGGATGAATTTTAAAAGATTTTTGATATAACATTATGACTAGCGAAAAAGTTCCTAATTTTTAATAATATGCACTTTATTCAAATTATTATTGTTTTCGTGAAGAAAAGAGGCAAAAAACTTTTTTAGGGAGTGTCGTTTTTAGGGAGTGTAAAAGAGATCCTCATATACGACACTAACAATAAGCCAAATGACTCAGGTCGAAAGCTAATTGCTTTATATAAAGTGCATTCACTTTACCGGCGTACTTTTTGTATAATAATTTATTCCGATAATATTCAAATTAAATAATTCATATTATACGAATACTAGTATTTAATTATCAGCTCAAGGCTCTCATTGCAAAGTTCCAATTATGTAACAAAGCCAAAAGAGCTAGGTCGAAAGCTAATTACTTTATATAAAGCGCATTCACTTTATTAGAGTATTTTTTTTATGATAATTTGTCCCGATAATATCACGTTAAATGACTCATATTATACGAATATTAGTATTTAATTATCAGCTCAAGACTCTCATTGCAAAGTTCCAACTATGTAACATGAGTAAAATCAATGATGTTTTGGAATTTATGAAAAGTTCTTCATTAAAAGTGTAAAAATTACATGATTCCATCACCTTACCACTATTAATGTGTACGATCATATATTGATCCTTGATCGAATGCCTCTCTAATAACGGTAAACATTGCATTTTTCCCATCACACTTGTTTATATATGTTGGATCTTTTTTGTAATTCTCATTATGAAAAGTTAAACTTCCCTCCCCTCTTATACCTTATTGACAAAGAAGGAAAAATAACACTGTGATTCAATTTCTAAGTATCAGATTTCCTTTGGGGAAACTTCTCAAAAATTAAACATTTTTTTTTTGTTGACGAAGGAATCCGCAGCCGCTTCTTCGAAATACAAGCATACGATAAACCCTGACCGACGCAATAGCGCGTAAAAAATAATTAAACAGTTGAACTAAACATTTCTTCAAGCTTAAATGTTTACTGACATGGTAAAAGACACTTACTCAATTAATCAAGCTACTTAAGACCAAACTCAAGTAAATATATTTGTTTACACTAAATATGAGTTGGTAATTCAGAAATATTTTATTTTCATGTAATATTATTTACTCTGTTTTCTTAGAAGTCTTTAATAGGTAATTCGGATAAATTTGGATTAAGAAATTAAAAAAAATGGTCGTTGATGGTATGAAAATCTATTGTTTATATACGACTTAAAATCATATTTGTAAAGGGAGGTAGATAATTTATTAGATCCGATCAAATTGTACAAATAAATATGTGGGATCCAGTCAAATTGCATGGAACACATAGAACCAAGATTATAATACTACAGTATATGTTTGATACTTTGACTATGAATCAATAAGAGAGGATCCAACATGTAAAGTTTATGAGTTATCTATTTGAAGTTTATTATACATATATATTTATTTTTTCAATAAATATATAAAATTTAAATTTAAATTATCAAATTCTATGAACCTATACTTTTATGCTAACTCCACCCCTCAAATCAATACAAAGATATTGACATTATCAAAGGGTGTGAAGATATTCTTTGATTCTTCGTCAAAAATCTCATGTTCAAGCTTTAATTTTTTTTTTTTTGGTGAGAGTACTTTACCCTCAATAAATTTACTCAATATGAATCTGAATTAAGCGAAGAATAAAGCTTCGAACATCGGATGATTATAAATAAGAAAAAGAGGTTAACACCATTAAGAGTGTGTTGGATTGATTGAGACCTCAGCGTTCATTTTAGAAGGCTAATGTTGGGACCTTTAAAATAAAATATTTTTTGGTGTGAGAGTTTATAACTTATTAAGTCTACGAAATGGGAATCTAAATTAGTGATTCCGAATGCCGAATGACTAGAAGAATAAAAATGTAACAGTATAACCAAGATTCATGACATGGCAAAGTTGAAATTAAATCTCCAATCAACCCATGGTTAAGCCCAAGACTAAACAGGACTAATAAGCAAGAAAGCAAAGTGCGATAGTTGTCATCATCAACCCCCATGTTGTCCATTAAATGACCTTCTCTGTTTTCCAAACCAAACTATTAAATGCCTTAGCAGTTAATCTACCCACCCACCCCCTCTATTCCCCCTCCCCTAAACCCTTTCCCCTTCATTCTCATGGACCTTCTCACCCCTTCATATCTCCTTTCCCAATGTCCTCCTCCCTCCTCCGGCGTCAACCACCACCCCCACCTCTAACCACCACCCTTTCCCAAAACCTCAACACCATCGGCCTCGGCTACGCAATTGCAATAGCTCTCGGCTTCCTCGTTCTTCTCTCCACTATCCTCCTCGCTTCCTACATCTGCTGCCGCTCCGCCGCCGCCCGTCGTCGCCGCCGTCAAATTCGCTCCAATTCACAAAACCCTAACAACATCGAGAATGGAATTTACCTCCCTCGTATCATATTCGTAGCGGAAGATGACGAAGAAAACGACGACGTTTCATCGCAAAACGCAACGTTGGGACTTGATCAAGTCGTTATCAACTCGTACCCGAAGTTGGTTTACTCAAAAAGGAATAGCGGTAAT
Source organism: Przewalskia tangutica (assembly GCA_029844215.1). Lineage (NCBI taxonomy): Eukaryota > Viridiplantae > Streptophyta > Magnoliopsida > Solanales > Solanaceae > Przewalskia > Przewalskia tangutica. The sequence goes on along the minus strand of CM056731.1, from coordinate 20,920,675 downwards.
GGAAACGGTAACGACGTCGTTTGTCCTATATGTTTGTGTGATTATAAGGATGGAGAGATGCTACGGATGATGCCGGATTGTAAGCATTATTTTCATGTTATGTGTTTAGACGCCTGGTTGAAATTGAATGCTTCGTGTCCGTTTTGTCGGAACTCGCCGTTACCGACGCCGTTATCTACGCCGTTGTCGGAAGTGGTTCCTCTTTCGCAGTACTCAGATGGCCGGAGAAGAGTGTGATACTAATTGGGATGTTGAATTTTGGTAATTTGGAAATGTAAAAAGTTTTAGTTAAGTCAAATTAGTCACCTTTGGTTTTTAAATTATTCATTTTTGCCCTTTTTAGTAGTATTAGGGTTGAATTATTTCGTGATGAGTTGCTTTGGTGTTGTGATTTTCGTGATTATTTTTTTTTGATTACACAGAGTGGATGATTGACAAGTATGTATGTATCAAGCAAAACAATATGAGAAATTCCAGTGGCGTAATCTCAATGGAAAGGTGAAATTAGAAGACTCTTTTTACACGACATAAAACAATTTTTTAGAAAAAACAAACCCAAAGCCAAATTATTTTCTAATAATTGAATTTAAATCATCCTTTCATTTTTGCAAGTTACTCCGACTTGTTTAATTATCTTTATAATAAGTGCTTATTTTTAACGTGGCTAGAAAATTGATACTTTTATTATTTAGTGCCCGTTTGGTTGAGCTTTTATAAAGGTTAAAAATGTTTTTTTTAATAAAAGTGTTTTTGGCCTTTTTTTTTGAAGTGTTTGGTTGAAAGAGTAAAAAATGTTTTTGGCAAAATCAAAAACTATTTTACCTCTGCTTCCAAAAGTTCAAATTTGGACATTTGGAAGCAGAAACAAAATGCATAATATTTTTTTTTATTGACAACCAAACACCTAACAACTTTTTTATAAAAGTTATACTTGGAAAAGTTCTACTCCTATAAATTCTTTTTAATAATTTATACCAAACCGACACTTAATCATCACTTAACATCATTTTGGTACAAGTCTTTTTTGTCATCAATGAGCCAAAACACACATGTGAAGTTCACAATGGAACTCAAAGGAAAGCAAAAATTTTAGTCATAAAAGTACATAAAAAAAGGAGATTAAAGGTCTGTTCCAGTGATAAAGGTAGTAGGAAGGTGGGACTTGAAATGGTCTTTCAGTGAACTTTTGGTGCCTGTTTTTTCTTTTTAAAGTTTTGGTTGGTCTTTGTGAATGCAAAATTTCCATGCACATAGAACGATATGAATATGCTCTCTACCTTTTTATTTTTCCAATACCTCTAGAGCTACTAAAAGGAATAAAGAAAGAAAAAAACACTTCTTCTTCTTCTTTCATTTCTGTAAAGCTTTCAAGATTTACTTTTGGGATTGGTGTAGCTTTTGTCTAGTACTAGTACTACGGTACTACTAGTATTCTAATATTCTTTACTGCCAAGTCCCTCTTCTATTCCAATATAAAAATATGGCCTTGTTGACTTTTATACTTCATTTTGTCTACTTATGTTAGTTATGTATATAGTATTAGTCCATCAATTGAGATGAGTCCAAGTACCAACTTCCTTTTCTCAACACTTTTTCACTATTTGCTTGTCTTATTCAGGCTAGTTTAAGAAATCTAACATGGCATTCCCAGCCTTCTTACTTGCTACAAACTACAAACTTCATTTCTTCTCTCTTAAAACTGATGTTCTTGATGAGAAGTTCCACTTTCACCAACAAACAAGCTACCATAATTAATAGTAAATGTAGCCTTTTGGTAGCAGGTACGGCCTTTGACGAATAGAAATGTTTATATAGTTGGATTTATGAGTATTTATCGTGAATTGACAAGTTTTACGCTAATATCAGCCTATCGCAACCCTCCTCGTTTATTCGGGCTTCAGACAAACAATGTGAACAAGTTCACACCGGCAGATGGAATAATTTTTAAAAAAAATAACATATGTGTATATATATACACGCAGACACTAGTTCATATTCATACCTATTGTCACAAAGGAATGGTGCATCCAAGGACTTAACATCATCGATCCACCTCTGACTATGCGGCTAGACATTTTTATAATGTAACTTGGGAATTAGTAAAGTTTATTCGCTGAGAATGCGAACTGATAAGGAAAAATTACTCCTCCCAAGAACCAGAAGAGTACATCAAAAGTTAACGCAACATGTGGACTCTGATCTCAAGATCTTTATAATTAGTTAATCTTCATAATATCCAACTCAAATCCATATGATTAGTCAAGAAAGTGATACAAGTGTTCTTCAAATTGCTCCAATCATTTCTCTCTTGATGTAGAGTAATAGCTGCCACATCAATTAGAATATATTTTCTTCAAGAAATTCCAAGTCTCATACTAAGATAGATGCCTAAATCAAATGTAATAAAGAAGTTGGGATCATGGAGAGGAGGGATACACAGGTTAATCTTCATACTTTGTATTCTTGCTCTTCTTATATGTATGGCTACTTTTTCCAAAATTTATTCTTTCAGATCTTTTCTACCTTCAAATTCCTTCTGCAACTGTAACAATGCCTGTACCATCAATCACCATGTGGATTTAACTCTGGATACTGTAATCCAAAAAATCCAACATGAAATTGACATTTTACGACAGCTTCCAAACGAAAAAGTTTTCGGAAAACAGGCTATTTTTCTAGCAGATATTTTAAATCTAGTTGAATCAGTCCACATATCACTAGTGCAAAATAGTGAGCCTGGAGCAGTGTTACATTACTTATCAAAACAAACAGAACGGGTCAATGGACCTTCTGAATATTTCTTAACCGAAGAAATACGAAAATACGTGAGGATTAAACCTAACAGGTTGAAAAAACAGAACTTTATGGGAGTTAATGGTACATTCACTAGTATAGGCCATGCTTGTTTCTCTATGAAATCAGAGCTCGAAGAATACATGGATTATGACGTTGGCGAAATGTGTAATGATGATTGGAGATTAGCACAAAAACTTATGGTTCATGGATGTGATCCATTACCAAGAAGAAGATGTTTTACTAGAGCCCCACAATTGTACAATAAACCATACCCTATAAATGAATCCCTATGGAAGTTACCTGATGACAAAAATGTTAGATGGAGTCAATATAGATGCAAAAATTTCACTTGTTTGGCTAGAAATTCAACTGCTAAAGGTTTCTTCAAATGCACAGATTGCTTTAATCTTACACATCATGAATCTCCCAGATGGATTATTCATTCCTATCAAGACTCGAATTCGAAAATGACATCCGATATATTGATAACGGAAGTGCTTAACTTTAAGCCTGGAGAGATCAGAATTGGCCTGGATTTCAGCGTTGGCACGGGCACATTTGCTGCTAGAATGAGGGAACATAATGTGACTATAGTTTCTGCAACAATAAATCTCGGTGCACCATTCAACGAGATGATTGCTCTTCGAGGGCTAATTCCTCTTTACTTGACGATAAATCAGAGGTTACCCTTCTTTGATAACACTCTAGATTTGATTCACACGACAAGGTTTCTTGATGGATGGATTGATTTCGTGCTGCTGGATTTTGTGTTATATGACTTTGATAGAGTTTTGAGGCCCGGCGGACTTTTATGGATCGATAGCTTTTTCTGTTTGAAGGAAGAATTGAATGATTATTTAGAAGCATTCAAGATTCTAAGGTACAAGCAACTCAAGTGGCTTGTTGTTCCTAAGTTGGATAAAGATGATAGTGAAGTGTTCTTCTCTGCGGTCGTAGAAAAACCACCTAGACCTTTTCGATGAATTTCTAATATTTTCATGAATTATACTTATTTCATACAATAATGTTGGTACCGATCTTGTTCTTCGATTTTATACATTTTGATCCAACACTAGATAGGATACAATGTGAGTTTATTGCATAATTGCCAGTACAATTTTAACCAATAATTGTACTAATCTAACCGATTTGTCTTTCTTTAACCAGATGATTTTTAGCTCTAATATTGACAATTATTTACTTCGATCAACGTAGACAATACTTGATGTATTTGATTTACAAATTATGAAATATCCTCTGCAATTCCATGAAGAAGAAGCTTGAATTTACAATTAAAGCAGTAAAGTTTGAGAGGCCCAAAGGTGTGGCCTAATGTCAACAAAAGTGTGTGAAACTGTGAGAAAGCAAGGTTCAAATCATAGGTATCAAACATTAAGTGATTTCTTTCTATTTGAGAGCAGTAATTTTGAGTTAGTTTACAATTCGAAATTAAAAGCACACAAAGTTTCATTTTTAAGAACATTTTTTTTTTGGCTTAAGAACTCAGCAGCAGCCAGTAGTAGCAGCAATTTTTTTTTTGATATGAGAAAGCCCATTCAGAAGCTTTAATCTGGACCATCAGCTGTAGTTTCTCCAAACGTAGTGGGCCTGATTAAAACACTATGAGTAAATGGGACTGAAAGCAAGAGAGAATTGAGAAGTACACAAATTGGCAATGATAGACCAAATTCCAAAGAGTAGATAGTACTAGAATTGAAGAATTCCCTACAAAGTATCACTTTTGCTTCTTTTAGGATTAGAATTTTACTATTTTCCCAATAATATACTAAACACACAAAATTCTCCTTCTTTCATAGTTGACATGCATTTTAATTATTGTTTTTAAAAAAAAATGTGCTATCACGATTTATTCGTTTTATTTTGAATCGAAGGTCTTTCGTAAACAAATAATTCTACCTGTCAAAATAGAGATAATATATGTATATACTCAACCATTCTCACATGAAATTTCTTTTTTATTGAGTTCAAATAAATAAAATTCCAATCATATTTTAATTTAATAATATTGGCGCATGACGCGGGCACTATAGTAAAAAACAAAGAACAGGGTAATGACGTGAAGCCCACACTGCTGTACTAAAGGTCTAATCTCCACCGCCAAATCATCAAAAGTTGCCGTCTGCAATCGTACAACACGTGTCCCCCACTTTTCACTAGTCGGTGACCTCCCTCCACCCACCCCGCTCTGATAAATGCCTTCTCAAACAATCATCACCGTTAATTTTCAAATTCAAAACCTCCAATCCTTCTGTGATCGATGTTTTTACTTGTCGTAAATCTTAATTAATTAATCACGCATATAACAAATTTTGAATTTTAGATGTTCGTTTGGTTGATAAATTACTGCGTATTTTTATTTTACTAATAAATATATTATTTATTCGTATTAGTTATTCAACGTTTGAGATATTAAAAATCTTTCCGATATCAAATAGTATTAAAAGTAATTAAGAATATAGAAATTTAAATTTTATTGGTGAGATTGAATTATATTATACTTCAATTCCACCGTTAATCTTCTATATTTGGGGAGGATATTTCAAAATTAACTAAATTTAGGTTCGGGTAAACCGAGCCTAAGGATAGGACATTCCTCGTTAACTTCACCGTTAAGAAAAACATAAATATCAAACTCTTTCCACAACTTTCTCGGCACAGTCGTTTCTTTTTCACTTTCTCACTCTTTGAAAAATATTGGGTTTTAGTAATCGAAATCGGGGCTCCGAATGGCAGAACACGTTGATAATTCGGATCCGAAAGGAGAGTCGTTGATGGAGAAGATCGCCGACAAATTTCACGGTCACGATTCATCATCGGATTCAGATACCGAGACAAAAAAACCGGAAGTAGAGGCTGCTGAACCGTCTTCGTTGAAGAACAAAGTTTGGAGACTATTTGGAAGAGAAAAACCGGTTCATAAGGTGTTCGGTGGAGGCAAACGTATGGTTCTATTAAGATTTTCTGTGTTTATATTTACTTACTTTTGACTTAATTTTTGAATTTAGTGGTTGAGAAATGATTAAAGGTTAATAGGGTTTTGAGTGATCTTAAAAATATTTAATTCCATGAAGGTTTTTTAACAGTAATTGAGCATTCAAGAGTTCAAATTTTGTTATGCTTATATGTGAAGATATAATTTTTACTTAAAGGCTATTTTTTTTGGATTTGGTGGATGAGAAATGATTAGGGTTTTCAGGGTATTGATGGATCTTAAAGAATATTTAGTTCCATAACGTTTTTTTGCAGTAATTGTGTATCAAGAGTTCAAATTTTGTTATGCTTGTGTGTGTTTTTCCACTGTAAAGATTGATTTTTTACTTTAAGACTCAAGTTTTTGGATTTGGTGGTTGAGAAATGATGAGGGTTTTCAGGGGTTTGAAGGATCTTACAGAATATTTAGCTCCGTAAACATTTTTAACAGTAATTGAGCATCATGAGTTCAAATTTTGTTATGCGTATGTGTCTTTTCCATTGTAAAGATTGAATTTTTACTTAAAAGACTAAATATCTGGATTTGGTGGGCGAGAAATGATAAGTAGTGTCAGGGTTTTGAAGGATCTTAATGAATATTCAGGTCCATAAATACATGTTTTTAACAGTAATTGAGCGATCAAGAGTTCAAATTTTGTATGCTTATGTGCTTTTTTCAACTGTAAAGATTGAATTTTTGCTTGGATTGAAGTGATTGGCAGTTGTGGAGTTTAATAGGGTTTAGGGCTTTTGGTGGATCTTAAAGCAACTGAGCTGCCTAATATCCATGTATTTTTTATTTATTATTAGATAATTGGAATTTTTGGGTTAAAATGATTAGTAGTTAAGGAGCTAAGTATGGGTTAGAGTTTTTGGAGTATCTATATGAATCTTCTGATGCTCATTTGAAAAGGAATTACAAGGAAAAACTTGTGCCGTTATATGTGGATTTTGTTTAGAGCAATTGTGAGTTCTCTGTCTGATCTAAGTTGAGCTCGATGGTGGATGCTTTTCATGTATATTAGGGTTCTTCGTTTAAAATTCTTATATTTTTATCTGTTGAGGTTGCTTGTAATAATTATTGTAATATAAATGCTAGTTGCTGTGTGCTATTTAAGTGAAGCATATAGGAGTCTGGATTATGTATGAAGGTTTTTCCTTCGAGTAATGATCTTAATTTCGTATTACGTGGAGAGTTTGACCTAGGAAATACTTGTTTCAATACATTTCTGATTGGTGATGCCAACTAAATTGTGATTTGAGGCGTAGTTGAGTGATTGTATCTTATTGTTGCAGCTGCTGATGTATTCTTGTGGAGGAACAAGAAGATATCTGCTACTGTACTTGGTGGAGCGACTGCTATCTGGGTTCTTTTCGAATTGCTCGAGTACCACCTGCTCACTTTAATCTGCCACATTTTGATCATCAGTCTTGCAGTCTTATTCTTGTGGTCAAATGCAACCACCTTTATTAACAAGTAAGCTGATCCAAATCTTAGTTTTTACTGAATTCTTCAATTTATTTAATTACTTTGCTGAGTATCCACGGTTCTATCATTTTTGACAGAAAACCTCCTCATATCCCAGAAGTTCACATTCCACAGGACCCCATCCTTCAGGTGGCTTCTGCCCTGAGAATCGAAATTAATCGTGCCCTTGCTCTACTGCGAGAAATTGCATCAGGGAGAGAACTGAAGAAATTTCTTGCTGTAAGTATACCCAGTTCCAGTACTCTTCCCTGAATGAAGTTTATGGAGTGGTTTGTGTTCCCATTACTGTTACTTGAGCCTTGCTTCATCCACCTCTAGAGATAGTTTTTTTGTGTGTGGGGGTGTTGGTAGACATCCACCTTTGTTTCACCTTATATATTGTTGTTGGTAGTTTCTGTTCTAGTTGATAGATTGCATATATGTCTGCTTTCCCCTATCTGTGACAGCCCTGCATTGGATGCACGCTCCCCTATCTCCTTATTGATCCTGACGTATCAGATAGTATTTAGGTTTTGTTGTAGTTTCTGAAGACATTACATAACATGGTAGGATTGGAGTTCTAGAGTACGTCTAGTGTCGAGTTTTGTAGCCTGTTTGACTCATGCCAGTTTAGAGGGCTAAATTGCTCCTTGCCATGTTTGTGGTTTTCCCAAATTCAACAGTCCAAGGGATTTATGACATCTGTTGTGAAATAAGTTATTGAAGGTGCTTGTTTCCATTTTCTTTCTTTGACAAAGAAATATCTTTTTGAGCTTATATGATAAAGAGCACAAAAGGGTAAACATGTGAAATCTCTTTGGTGTTTACTTGCCAAAACTTGCCCCCCATGTTACCAGGTCATTGCTGGTTTATGGATCCTCTCAATTGTTGGTAGCTGGTGCAACTTTTTGACGTTGTTCTACATATGTAAGTTTAGAAGTTCCATCAATGTTGTATCTATTTTTTTTCACCTAGTACTGGTTTCTCATTTAATGATCTTCCTTCCAATTTTTCAGCATTTGTGCTCCTCCACACAGTTCCCGTTCTTTATGAGAAATATGAAGATAAAGTGGATCCATTAGCCGAGAAAGCAATACACGAGATCAAGAAGCAATATGCTGTTTTTGATGAAAAGGTTTTGAGTAAAATTCCTAGAGGACCGTTGAAGGATAAAAAGAGGGAATAGATGTGCCTGCTTTCCTGCTTGAGAGATTTGGTAGCTGCTACTACCTTTTCAGAATGTGATCATGCTTTTCTTGTATTTACATGGGGTTGAATACCTTCTTATATTTGAGGTGTCTTAAAATGGGGATAGATGTAGAAACAGTTGGAAGGATTAGTCTATTAGGTCCTGTACGAGTGAGTATTTGGCTGCAGTTTCCAACGTGTCAGTGTTTTGAGTTAAACTAAATTTACATTGTGTTCTTCCTACCTGTTTGCACTGCTTTGACTTTTATCAACGTTGGGTTGGTCCAACTTATTGATCCTTGGCCGCCTGTACCAAGCCTGTCAAGTGATCTAGTTATTGCTCAGTTGAACAAAGTACAACTTGTGAATTGTGATATCATTCGTGGTTTTGGGCTGGCCGCCTTAGTTTTATTTCTCAGGTTCTCCGATTTCCTCGAGTGGAAATGATTGCTTCTAGTTTTGCTTACACGGGACATTGTGATATTAGGCTAATATACAGGAAGAAATTGGAGTTGGAACAGTAGACCTCAGTAGCAGGCGTATCAAAAAAATTGGCGCAAGCTTAACTCAGATTATATAATATCTTTAGACTGGCGTTAGAAAGGCTGGAATCGTGTAGTTGGGATCCATACGTCAAACAAGAGTGACTTCGTTACAGTATCATTGTTCGACAACTATCTGCTCTGATAAAGAAACATGTAACAAGAAGAAAGGATGGATCTGCTCCAGCTTCAGAACAGCCATCAGCTTATCCAACAATATCCATAATACAGAACCAGCCGAAGTTAAACGCCAGGAATATACATTTGACATTCTGGTCATGAAAATATTATGTGGATGTTCTATTGGTCTCTTTTTTTTTCCTTCTTTTCTTTCTTTGGTGTGTGGGCAGTTCCACCCACAGGATAAAGATGACATCAAACAAATGTATAGAGTAAGGTTCATTTTCCGAAAGAATTGATTGAACAAAAGAATTGCAATACAACATTACAAGAGAAACAAAATATATACCTCCTATTAGTTACAACAATGCTGTCAGTATCTAGGTAGTCTTGAAATCTGATAATTGGTTTCCAATGATGGGGTAAGAGGTACTGTTGAGAACTCGGTATCAGATTGCTCAGGCGGCAGGATAACTTGCCGTGAATTTGGTGCCAAAGGGGGCAGGTTATGCTTAGGAGAAGATTGTTGTCTCGTAGAAACAAAGGAACCACCAGCATTATTTGACCTATGTTCTGCCGGGGTTGCATCTGCACCCTTGATTTGATCTCCATTTCCAGCTTCAGCAGCCTCACTTTTCTCTCTTTCGTTCTCCTTGAGAAGAAAATCAACCCAGAGATCTGCAAAGGACTGCATGACAGTCCAGAAGCAAAGCAACAAAAACTAATGAACCTATACGCTATTTGTTGCTTATGAGACAAGTATTAAACAAGAACATGTCCAGAGAAACTAAACGAGCTCATTTGATGATATATTTGACTTCCATACGCCACCAAATTAATACGGACAGCCTCCCCATTTCTCCCGCAAACAGTAATATATCCAAAACATAACCTTTCATGTGCAAAAACATTAGATCAACGAAAAATAAAACTAAGAAAATGTCAAGTAGCATGAAGATGATAGGAAAGCTTACAAGATAAATCAATCTACTTCAAGCTGGACTTCAGGGGGAAACCAAAGAACGCACACTAATAATAATACATCAAAAGTTGACTTACAGCCTTTTAATGCAGCAAGTGGTAAGACATGTTCATTTCATGGTTCCATCAACAAAATGTTTAAACGTATTGGGTCCAACTAATTTCTGTCTACTAGTTCAAATGGAGAAGTAAAACAAATGGCAGATATGCAATTTTCGGGAAGTTGATAAACTGAGTAATCTAGAGCCGAAGAAAAGTAACAGGCCAATGTCATTTCTGTTAGATGACCTTTCTAGGTGACAACCTCAACTTCACAAGGCACGTCATAAAGTAAAAGAAAGCAATATGATGAAGACGAATTTACATGAAATTTACCTGATCTGATGTCGTACTAGAAGGTGCTGAACTTCCACCCAAGATGCCACCTACTAGTCGGCCAGGGAGACCCAAGACACCTCGCACAACACCTTTACCAGATCCTTGCTGAGCCATGCCTATCCTCTGCTTGTCTTCATCAGAGAATCCTAGCATGCGGACCATAAGATCCAAAACCTAGAAAAAGATGCAGAGATATAAATACATGCATCAAACAGAAACATTTTCTCCTATATATCCAACAATTTTCCCACTAGGGCCAAGATGTGTTTCCTCATAATTAAGTCTCTCAAGGTCCTCCACTATATGCATAAATGTTTCATATCTTCTTTGTTTACGCCTCCTAAAGTAAAAACTTCAAATGATTTCGGGGTCAGTAAAATAGTGTTACCAAGGCTAGATGGAACCTTTAGGATGAAAAATGAGTTTTCTGGTTGATGTGTCTTCTTCATTCTTTGTTTTTGCAACCAGGTGAGATTTTTTAAACATACAAGGTCAACAAGTAGCTACCCAATAACTAGTAGCATGAACAGATGCAATGGGTTTTGTATTCACCTAAGCCCTCCCCTGACTCGTAATAGTAAATAAATTATCCATACCTCTTTGCTGTGATTCCTCTGGAAGTAAGTCACCAGTAATTTGATCACAATCCGCCTGTATATACACAATTGAGTTTTAAAATATTTCAAACCATTGTAAGCTAACTACGAAACAATGTTACAGCAACTGCAATTTAATACTGGCTGAGTAGGAGAGAGAGATGATGACGTATAGGATAAGGGCCTACAAATGGACCGAGAGAGCTTGTTTTCTTTGACTATGAACAGAAACAGTATGATGTCGCATCTTAAGGTTCAACAAGAATATTCATGGGAGGAATGCCAAAAAGTTAATGAGGAACCTAGAATCTATATATTGTTTCATGAGCCAATCATGAAAAATCAATGTGACTTCATACAATTGCAGCGGCAATTTCATAAATTACTAAATAAATAACTATAGCAGATTATAGATGCATAACAGTGCTTCCTCCATCTATTGCCTGTTGATCTTATTTATGTATGACTTGACTACTTAATTTTGCAACAAAAATAAAAGGTTTAATGATTACAGGGTTGTCACATACCAAACTACATAAAAGTGGCAAATCTTTTATTATGGTTTTCTTTAAGTAGAGGCATAATCTTCGTAGACAAGGTGATTATGGAAACAGGTGCAATACATGGTTCTCAAATCTGCTATATACCTGTAAGAGTATTATTTTACATCATCTCCACCTTACTGTAGCAGCAAAGTATTAGAACAGGCAAAAAGAAATTGTTGACAATGATCTCACACGTGTTTTAGCTTTCGTAGCTGATATATTTTGATGTTAGAATCACGAGAAATGTTGGACGAGATAACAATCCAACCTTCCATGGTTTGACAAAGTCTCACCTGTCGACATAATTATCAGAGTCCAGTGACATCCTATTCAACCTGGTCATGCTCTGTTCAAGAGCTCGCCGTAGCTTTTCATTGTCTTGCTCAAGCTTATTTATACGGCCCTTCCCTTCAGAAAGTCTTCTTTCCATGTCCGAAAGTTTCACCAACACCTCTTCCTTCTCCTTCTTGAATGTTTCGGACTCATTGTAAGCATCCTGATGGAAGCACAAATCATGTTTAGAAAGAGAATAAATAGAAAAAGTGAGCCCGAAGATTGGGTCAAGTGATGAAAATGACCATATGCTCCCAAATTAGCTCTAACGATTGCACAAATTACAAAAGCTTATATGCATTTTCTGCTGGACTTGGTATCCCTGTGAGCTATAGGAAGTTATGAAATATATAAGCTAAAAGATACCCGTTTGAAGTTTTAATTCATGTTATATCAGATGTTTGATAAAGCACGTCTTCAGTTCAAATGCTGTCCCGGGGGATATGACATTATAGGAAGTTACGAAAGCATAACGGTCAAACAATTTCACTAGATAAATTCATGTATGATGTTCGGACGTGACACTTTAATTTTGTGAGCCACACCTCTGACTCTCTGATATGGTGTAATTTAAACCCGGGCCCCTCTGAATTAGTGGCCATAAGTGTGAACTTATCCTGGAACGCACTACCAATATCCAGACACGTGCTGACTGCCTTAGTTGACAAGTTCAATAACTACTTTCTCAATATCTGACTGTTTTGTGTTCTAAGTTCAAGATAAGAAGGTGCAGGCCTCTATCTTTGGAGAGGTTGACTCGGAAACTTGCTAGGAAGAATAAAGAAATTTGTTTAGGATAAGGTAACCTTGATTGAAGCTTCAGTCTCTAACTGGTCTGCCCACTCTTCCTCTCCATTTCATGTGCCAGTGGAAATACTTATGCATGGGTTAATCGTAGCGAAAGCGAAAAACACTAGGTGATTTCTTCCCATTTGTCCAAGCCTTGGTGGACAGTTACCCGGTACTTGTGTTGATGAAAGGTAGTAGATAGCCCGTGGAATTAATTGAGGTGCGCGCAAGCTGGCCCATACGCCACAGTTATAATAAAAATAACAATAATAATTGGGAACCGTCTTTGGGAAGCATTGACGGAACAAAGAAATACTAACTCTGATAGGAGAAAATGGGGCAGCTCAATTCTTTTAAGGTTGTTTTAGCATCCACAATTTCACATTCTTTAATGGCGGTTCAAGGGGAGAATGGATTTGGCAATTTTGCTGTTGAGACTGATCATTTGTTGTGGAAGCTTACTGTCATAAAAAAGGCAGTGATGATTATGATTGGTTCGCTAGTCCAATTTCTTCAGCTTATGGAGTTTTTTGTGCAGGTCATGCAGGAAAATAAAATATAATTTTCACCAGCGAATTTGCTTTAGCTTGATGTTTATTGTTGTGACAAAGCTTTTAAAGACGTCTTTCCCGTCCTCACTCGGAACCATACTGGTATTGTTTGATGCATTGATTTCAAACAACCTGTTTGAAGAATGGGGAATGGAGCAGGTGAATGAAGTCTTTCACAAAGTTGTAGAATGTCACTATTCAGCAAGTATTGATGGTAAAATCTTCTGGGGTAAAGAAAGAGGAGGCACTTTTTTGTCTCGTCATATTACAACAGTATCAGCCACAAAGCTAGTACTGATGATCATTGGAAGTTTATTGCTCTACGGTTCGAAAAGAAGTGGCATTTCAGCCAGATTTGCAGAGCTCAATGTGGATTCTTCTATTGATAAATTGCGAAAGAGGGCGAACGTCTTTATCAGTAAGTGCTTCGCGTGTAAATAAATCATTTACTGCATCACTGAAAGATTGCTTCAGACCTGTGTCATTTTATCTTCTTTTGTGGGTCTATAGGTTATTCCGGCTATATTGTTTATCAGCCAAATCTGAAGATCTAGCACATAATAAAACCCAGTGGAAAATCTGGTTCTTTTGGCTCTTTTTGAATCTGGACTATATGGAGGGAAAGAAGGGGTTGAGAATCCTATTAGCAGAGCCACAACTATTTTTTTTAAATAAATTTTTGGCCAACCCTCCAGGGTATGGATACTTGGCTTGATGTACTGTACGTCTTTTAGTCTCACCTAGTTTGTATTTCCCTTTTCTATGGCAGACCTGATCAGTGTTGTCAAAGGCGCGCTTAAGCCCTAAGGCGAGGCTCAAAACATGTTGAGCGCTTCGCCTCGTTTAATGTGCACTTCAGTGTTGTCGTCAAGGCTCTAAGACATACTTTTCCTTGCCAATGAGAGTCGACACTAACTTTATCGTTAACTTTTTTCAATTTCTTAGTCCATACATTTGTACATGCTTATAATTATTATATTGGACTAAACATATATATTTGTCTTTTTTTCTCCATTTGTGCCTTTTTTCATTAAAGCCCACACTTTATTTGCCCTTTGCGCTTAAAGCCCAACATACCTTAGAGCTTTTTTGCGCTTTTCGCTTTTGATAACACTGGCCCTAATGCGTTGTTATATCTCTGAATTATTTTTAAAAAAGCTTTTAATGCATAGCGGGAGCTTAGTGTACCGGGCTGTCCTTTTTTACATGGAAATCTGAATTAACTTACACGCAGAGACAACATTTTTTCTGTAAGACTTGGTTTAGGATGATCTGAATGACCAATCTATCCATTCAAATAGATGTATTCAGAAATAATAATTTATTCTCTTCTAGGAACACATTGAGAATGGATTATACCTTCAGAAGCCCTGAAAGTTTATGTGATTCCGCCCGTGCCATCACCAATTCTTCTCCAAGCCGTTCCTGGACATATCAAAGTGTAGATGCGAAAATAATGCATAAATTAGAAAGAGAAATTAGTTTGAGAATACCAAAGCCCCAGAGAAAAGGTAAAAATAGAGTTTACCTTGGCTTCAATCTCGGCGTAGTATTGGCCAAGAGCAGTTTGTAGGTTAAGGACTTCAATATTTTGGGCTTCCATCGTGTTCAAGCAGTTGGCTAATTTTTTATTTAGCTCATCAATCGTATCCTTGGACTTCCTTAATTCATTATCATTAAGGATTTTGACATCTTCTTGACTTGCAATTGCTTTCTTGAGAGCTTTCTCCAACTGCAATATTTGAGCTCGTTGATATTCGTTATTTTGACGTAGTTCTTCAATAATCTTGCTGTCCTCGTCCATCTTTTCTGATTCTTCCATTTCCTGCAAGCACAACAGCATGAATGACTATCTTTTACTTAAGCCACAGAAGGCTTATTCCAATTTCACACATATATATTCATTAAAGTGAAAAAGATAGCGTTAAGACAAATACAATATCCCAGTAATTAAGAAATGGCATCACATCGGATGTAATTTGCAGTACTCTAAACTAAATTAACTAGGAGAGACTCTATCATCATCCACAAATGCAGATAATCTATACAAAGTAAAATCGATTATAACATGAGATATATTTAGAACATTAAAGACATATGATGATAATAGATTAATAATTATTTTCCAGTTGATAAAAAGCCATTCCTCAATGCGATGAAGAAACCAAGAAACATGTACACTATGACGAAACCTAATATGGAGGTCACTAGACCAGATGAGGGCAAAGCTTATCAAGAAAAAAAAGAGGACATCGAGGAGAACCAAACAGTAATATGGATAAAAGTACATATTCCAGCCACATTAATCCTACAACAGCACGAAATCATAGGTGTAAATAGGATTAGAATGAAAAATGATCAGACATCAACAATATATCTATAGTCCAACAAGAAAAGCCAACTCTGCAAAGACACTCTGCAACAGGTATCAATTAACAGTACAACAACAACAACATACCCAGTGAAATCCCACAACGTGGGGTCTGGGGATGGTAGAGTGTACGCAGACCTTAACTCTACCTTGGTAGGTAGAGCAGTTGTTTCCGAAAGACCCTCAGCTCAAAACAAAGCATAAGCACAAGCAAAAAGCAAGAGAAACGGTCAAACCCAGTTCCCCTCTAGAAGCTCAAAAAAGTGTACTCATCATGTACTATTAACCTTCTCAAGTAAATGCTGCTTAAGACGTTTCAGTTCTTGCTGTGCTTTGTC
Source organism: Przewalskia tangutica (assembly GCA_029844215.1). Lineage (NCBI taxonomy): Eukaryota > Viridiplantae > Streptophyta > Magnoliopsida > Solanales > Solanaceae > Przewalskia > Przewalskia tangutica. Next base: position 20,904,688 of record CM056731.1, on the reverse strand, counting down.
CCTTCCCCGGCGTGTTTCCTTCAATTCATTCTCCAAATTTTGCAAAGACCTCTTCATTTCTTCCTTTTCAGGAAATACCTCCATAGGATGCACCTTCTAAAACAAAATAGTAGATTAGACAATACTTATAATTGAGAAATATATTAGACGGTAACGTATTAAAGACAGTTTATACCATAAAGTTGAAAGAGAGTGAGTAAGGCGACGAAATTAACCCACCTCACTTATACTATTGATGTTACTTCTATCGACTGAAGAAACACCAGTTGCTTTCAATGAAGCTTCTAATTTATCTTTCTCGTTCTGCGAGAGAGAATGTCAAGGCATGTCTAAAATGAAGATTTGCCAGTTTTATATTGATGATGAAGAAACTATAAAAAGCACTTGAAAGTTATCAGTGTGCAAAGAGGTAGACATTCATAAATGGAAGCAAACTATGTAAATGCCACAAACTAACCTTAAGATTATTGTTTTCTTTCTGCAGTGTTTCTATCACTCTTCTCAAACCATCTGTTGCTTGATTTGATTCTTTGTTATCTCTTTCATGAAGCTCCATTTGCAACTGTTTCAGTTCAGATACTTTATGAGACAGCTCAGTACGAATTTTTGTCATCTCCACAGCCATCTGAGATGCGATTTACAGAGAAAAGGATATTATATCAATACGACAGTGGAAGCTGGATTCAGTAAGGCATGCAGAAAAGACAAGTCAAAAACCAGCACAACTTAGCAAAAAGTACAATAATACTAAGCAAAGCAAGAAAGTTGGTATACACACGCACTAGCTCATGCCGTCATGCATGAAGATATATTGTGAACTACCAAAAGGTTTATGTTACGCAGTAAGTGAAAATACAAAGATGACAAAAGATATCGGTATACTCTAGTAGATGCCGAAGTACATAGCCAGCCTTCAGTTAAATAAGCTTCTCTTTGATGAATAGCCTCCCATTACATAACTAAGACAGTAAAAATCTTTCATGAAGATGTACATAAATATACACATATCCAAGACCCAAAACATATTTGCCAAGGTGACCAATTCTAATTTGTCTTTGATAGATTGATTACAAGATGGAGATGTAGGAATTAGGATCATCTTAAAATGGTAGGCTGTATTACCAAGTACAGTGACTGATAAACAACTCAAAGGCCAAGCTAACAAAGATATTAGTGATTAGTGAAGACACCTGATATGATTCAACGAGATCGGATCAGATCAAATGGAAATAAAAATGAAAAAAACAGTAAAATATAATATACTCCCTCCGTCCCAATTTATATGACAATTTTTCCTTTTTAGTCAGTCTCAAAAAGAATGACACATTTCTATATTTAGTAAAAATGTAAATTTAAATTTCCCATTTTACCCTTAATGAAATGATTTGTAGCCACACATTTCTCAATGCCTTGTTTTAGACCACAAGTTTCAAAAGTCTTTCCTTTCTAACTCCGAGCCCAGTCAAACCCTAATACAAAATGGGATGGAGGGAGTAAAACTTAACGAAAGAGGGGAACATCACAAGTTGAAGACTGGAATATATTATTCTATCAAATTATGACCCATTGACCATTGGGTGTCAGAAGGGACACAGATGCATCAATACATAAAAAGCAAAAGGTTAGCACTCACTTTATCCTTGTCCGCTTTTAAAGAGTTCAGCTCTTGTTGGAATGTCGAGCTCAGCTTCTGCTCATCTAAGAATGAAAGTGGTTTAAGACTGCATAAATCAATTGAGCCGCTTGAAAATTATACTAGCAATATTCACAAGAAGTTAAATACCTTGTAACCTAATTTTCATATTTGCCAGCTCGGTGCATTCTTTATCAAGCTCCATTTCAAGTTGTTTTATCTGTAGCTCATGAGATGCCTGCATGGCTGACAGAGATTTATTTTTTTCTTCCAGCAAGTCTGCAAGTTCCTAGAAGCATTAACAAATTTCTGTGACGTTTGTTATTCAAAGATACAATCTGGTAACAAGGGACAAAAAATGGAACTAGAAGAAAAGCGAGGTCAAGTGTCATTACTCATTATATTTCCACAAACCTCTTTTATTTAGCACTAGTGCCTGAGGTAAGGACAAGCAAAGACATTGAATCTTGTAAATTGCTCTCTTTATCCCCAATCAAATATCCTAATGTAATTTACTAAGCTTATAAGATATGAATTAGCAATATGCACTCCTTGATGTTAAGTGGAACATATAGGATCCATATTTAACCCTCCTGCGGACACGAATGTTAGTGTAAAAGAAGATCATAAATTTTGGCCACTAATATCCAACAAGCATAAAGAATGTAAATATCTCCTTTAGAAAATCTCTACAGTATGAGGCACGTTATGTCCAACTACAACAGCAAAATGCAGCTGTTGTGCAAAGCAATGAGTTCATCCTTTAATAAAAGTGGACATTATTCTTTTAATTGTTTGAAGTGGTCTTTTTTTTTATAACTAAGAAATCACTGACGGCCAGCGTCACACGGTTCAAAACCCGGTGGATAATGGACCCAAGACCCAACCCTCATCCTTCTCCACTTAATACCAAGTTTTTGTTTACGGTAGAGTTCGAACCCATGACGTGTGCCTAACCAACGCATCAGATGTTTCACTCTTACCACTAAATCAAAGACCTGGGGGACAATGGACATTATTCTGAACGACCACATGAAAGGGCAACCTAAACAGTAGCTCATTATAAGGGGATGTAGGCTACTTACCTTATCATTGCCAAAAGTGGTTCCATTGCTTAGTCCATCCTGCTTCGGAGAAAACCCATTGTTTGTTCGGCTTCCAAAGGAACGGTTAACTATAGCTTTGCTTTGGCGGTTTGGAGATTGATCACTGCTCCCCTAAACAAAACCAGATAACATTATCCACTACTTAATACAGTGAGCTGAAGCTTATATCTGTGAAATTGAACAGGAACTGAAAACAGAATAGTTCTATCACGCAACATTAAGACCAAAAAGGAGAAGAGGGGGAAAGGAGCCAGCTAAATAAATCATAGATTGGCATGGCTCTCCATAAACTAATACAGAAACAGATCATAGATATTAAATACGTACATATAGGGCAAAAGATTTGAAATTTCTTTAAAATATTTTATAACTATTGTCTAGCCTTTTGATATCTTTTTATTCAAGTATCCCCGTCAACTATAATTTTGGTAATATAAGGTGAAACAAGTAGCCCCTTCTTCCATAACTAGGGTGAAAAAGTAAGGGCTCGTTGATCCCTGATGTACACTCACGGTTACAGGAACTCCTTTATATTTCCTAATACTGTTTTCACACTAGTTATTGCAACTCATATATATCCTTCGTGCCTTCTTTATAAGGATCATTTATGCCATTATATTATTTATATATCAAGGTAGGGGTAAGGTCTGTGAACACCCCACCCTCCCCAGATCTCACTTGTGGGAATATATTTGGTATGTTATTGTATATTTTTAATATGGATACATTCTTCTCTGATACCCACCAGATAATCTTTTGCTCTATCATTTACTTTCTCTAGGTCAATGAACACCATGTGTAAATCTTGGAGCAGACTACATGTTCAAAATATAATCTACCGTTACACCTCATAATCGACACTAAGCACCATCCTCAGAATGGTGCATTTTACTTTCATAGAAACCTTAGTAGGTAAACATTAAGCAGCAGAAATAATTATTAAAAAAGAAAAGTTTTATTTACGAAAATACCAATAAAAGGAAAAAGCTTATTTATGGAAAAACTACCTTATGCATGCTCCTAGATGCACTCATAGGAGAACTTGATTGTAGACTTTGCTTCAATGAACTAGTTTCTTCATTTAACCTTGAAACTTGATCCTGCAAAGGTGACTTTTCAAGTTGTAAAAGTATAACGACAATTGTGCAGCAAAAGGCATGGCGCAAGTGTCGCCAGACAATTGAAAATCATGATTTATGCACACATCAAGTAGCACAGTTCTTCTTCTTTTTCTATTTTTTGTTTTTGAAAAAAATATCAAGTAGCACAATTACTAAGTTCAAATCACATGTTTTATGGAACATCAAAGAGTCATTTCAACAAAATCATCCCTATAGGTTCACCCCAACTTTAACTACGTCCTTATAATATTTCATCTATTAGAAAACATCCTTAAATTTTTCAAAACTGACCAAAAACATCCCCATTGAATTTTACATCCACTTCAAATAGAGCCTATTGTTTGTCACATAACTTCCTGCTGCTTTCTCTTTTCCAGACAAGTTCAAATGAACACCAGAAATAGCCATCCCAAGGTCTTCCTCCAGTGAGAGGAATAGGAAAGCCAAGAAATGGCAACACAAGAGATAATTGAACTCAGAGAAACTCACCAAACTGGGCTAAGATAAGTTGACTACATAGTGAGAATAGAGCTAAATTTTCCCTACACATGAATTGCTGACTCGATCCTTCAATGACGCTCAGACCACAGACCACTGGGTTGCGCTACTCCCAAGTGGGTGGATATTGTGCTGGATATGTCATGTAATCATGAGTTGCTTAAATCACTAAATTAGAAGTGAAAGAGGATCCCAGGGGATTAGGCTTGTATTGCTGAAGGTAGCAATGAAATGTCCATCACATATCACTTCATACAGATCCCGCGAGGACTCCATCCATGCAATTCTACAAGAAACTTGGTGTATTGGTTTCCAAGTGGACACTTTTTTTTTTTTTTGAGAAAATTTTCCAAGTGGATACACTTGTGGAGGGATATTATTCTTTTGATCAAAATACCTATCGAATGTATTTGGATAGAACAACAACATACCCCATGAAATCCCACAACTTGGGGTCTGGAGAGGATAGAGTGTACGCAGACCTTACCTCAACCTTGACAGGTAGAGCGGTTATTTCCGAGAGACCCTCGGCTCAAAACAGAGCATAAGCAAAAGCAAAACAAAAAGCAAAGCAAGAGAAACGGGCAGACCCGGTCAGGAAAAAAAAGTTAAAGCAATATGAAAATGCTGGTATCAAAAGTGAATAAGCCATGATAGCGCATTCTAAAAAAGTAAGCAGTAACTAGTACAGGTAAATAAAGGACACATAGCAGCAGAAATCAAACTACAGGAAACTAAAAAGCAATACTGCGTCTATTAGTATGATATACTATGCGGGCCTACAATAATAACACTACAACTACCAGATTGCAAGCGTAAGTAGGACTACGCTCAACTACCTACTACCCTAATCTGTGTCCTCCACAACCCCCCTATCTAATGTCGTGTCCTCAATAAGTTGCACCTACGACATATCTCGTCTAATCACTTCTCCAATACTTTTTCGGCCTACCTCTACCCCTCCTGAACCCGTCCATAGCCAACCTCCGCACTAGAGCATTTGTGTCTCTCCTTTGCACATGCCCAAAATATCTCAACCTCGCTTCCCGTATCTTATCCTCCACCGAGGTCACTCCGACTCTGTCCCGGATATCATTTCTAATTATATCTCTCCTTGTATGCCCGCACATCTATCTCAGCATCCTCATCACTGCAACTTTTATCTTTTGGATGTGCGAAGTCTTGACTGACCAACACTCCGCCCATACAACATAATCGGTCTAGCCACTGCCCTATAGAACTTGCCTTTAAGTTTTAGTGGCACATTTTTGTCGCATAAGACTCCATATGCGAGCCTCCATTTCATCTATCCTGCCCCAATACGATGTATGACATCATCATCAATCCCTCCATCCCCTTGGATAATAGACCATAGGTACTTGAAGCTATCTTTCTTTGGAATGACCTGAGTACCAAGTCTCACCTCTACGTCTGTCTCAAGATCGCTCTCGTTACTGAACTTGCACTCTAAATATTTTGTCTTGGTCCTACTCAGCCTGAACGCTTTAGATTTCAGAGTCTGTCTCCAAACCTTCAGCTTAGTGTTCACCCCGCTGCGAGTCTCATCAATCGGGACTATAGTAGTAGTGGTCAATTGGTCTTATTTGAAGGCTACTCGTCTTCGAATAACATACACTATGGCACCTCCCTTTGAATTTGTCACGTCGGTCCATCCATCACCAAGGCAAATAAGAATGGACTAAGAGATGATCCTTGGTGCAGCCCCATCATCACTAAAAAGTGTTATGAGTCCCCTCCAATTGTTTGTACCCTGGTCTTGGCTCCATTATACACATTCATGATTGTCCTAGTGTACGCCACAAGTACACCTCTAACCTCCAAACATCTCCATAGAACCTTCCTATGAACTTTGTTGTATGTCTTATCGAGGTCGATGAAAATCATATGTAAGTCTCTCTTCCTCTCCCTATACTGCTCCACCAACCTCTTAATAAGATGAATGACTTCTGCAGCTACCCAAACCATCGATGTATTTGGACTTTGACATGAAATAAATAAAGAATTCCTAATCTTCCTAGATTCTGCGGCTAACTCACAATTCTTCTATGTGCATCAGATATTGCTAACCTTCCTCGCAAACGTCCAGGATAAGATCCAATGGATCCATCATTCTTCCAATGAATTTTCATCTCTCGTCTTTATCTTCAGTGAACTCTTTCACATCTCATTCTCCATAGATTCCAATTGTAAATTATTCATTCAATCATGTGTTTTTGTCTATCTTCCTCATTTCTCAGATTTTTCATCACTAATCAGTCAAACCCCTATTTCCCAATAATTTTTACATAGTGGGATGTAAATTTTCAATATGGTTTAAGCTACATTGTAAACTTGTTACTGATTCTATTTATTTGCAAAGAGAAACTTTTTATCTAGGTTCGGGCAAGAAGGAGACTTCATCAGTATTTAATCAAGAAGCCGGCTTGCGCGCACCTCGACTAATTCCACGGGATACCTTCACCTCCTGCTAGGTAACTCTGTCCACCAAAGCTAGAATATCAAAAATACTCACCACAGTATATGGGATCATTGTTTCTAAGGATGCAACAGTATCATGATTATTTTCTTTTCTAAAGAAGAAGTTGCATTATATTGGGCCCTTCAATAGTGTCCCGAAATGGGTCCAAAGGGCTGTCTTGGGCCATCAAATACAAGTAAGGAAGATTTAACAAGTCTAGGTAACAATAAGAATATGAAGTTATGCATGATACTGAAACTTACCCAACAACTGTATAAGATATGATGTCAAGCTGTACTTTACCTCTTTTTCTTTCAATAAAGCAGCATAATTAACTGATAATGCCTTGATTTCAGCCTCAGATTCTTTAAGTCTCTTAATTTCAATTTTGTATTTCTCTATCTGCAACAAAAACAAATAAGACATGCCAAATTAATTATGTGCCACCTTATGCAACAGGTCAAAGAACTTTTAAACAACCATAGGCCCCAATAAATTCAATTCTGCTACAGCAAAATTAGACTCCAAGCAACGTTATCTTTTTAAACATAATTGTATTCGTTTCAGCCCTGTCCTTTCTCAAATAGAGTAAATAGTCTTGTCAATCTATTGCATTAACTAATAACGACGTTGAAAGAAAAGGTTATCAAATACTAAAAAGAATTCTGATGAAATGGCATGTAAAGATAACTGCTAGGACAAATAAACTAAATTGCAACTTAAGACAGCACAACCAGTTTTCTGATTATCTCACCTAGCTCAACAATATTTTACACTAAACCAGTGTCAAAATTGACAAAACAATCCAGCTTTAGAGCTAATATAAGACCACGACTCCAATGAAATAGATTGTTTATAATCATTGTAACATTGTTTATGCATTGTTTCACATTAACGCATCAATATCAGAATCACTAGAGTGACAAAACAGTCCATCTTTAGAGCTAATACAAACTCTAATGAAAATGATTTGTTTAATCAATAATATCCTAGCTCGCACACTAGCTATGTTTTGCGAAGCTCGCATGCACAGTCTCTGTTAATATAACCAAACTCAAAAATTATCAAACTTTACACAATCTGTAAACAAGCACCCAAGGATGTACTTCTCTACTTTCTTTTATTAGATGCACGCCACAAGTTCGAATCCTATCTGGTGAACCAAGTCTAGAATTCGAGTGGAGAATAGTAGAGGGACGGGCCATTATCAATGGACTTTACAAGTTGGAAACAACAAATTTCTAGGTTATCATAATTCCCCTTTATCTAACAAAAGTGAAGCATTTCTACAGAATTAGCAAATATAGCATAATAAACATCAATCAACTACACCCCAATCCCTAATTAGTTGATAACGGCTATATGAATCCTTTTGAATCCATTGCATTCTAATTAGGTCAATTTAAATAATTAGAGATTCTCAAAAGTACCTCTGGATTGTGAGCAGAATCAAAACCATTGGCAATTGGGGAATGATATGTCGGTGACTTGGTACGAGAGAAGTTTCTCCGATCAGGTAGTGAATTACTATCGGAGGGATCACCTGAATTGTAAATCGAAAGCTCTTCATCGTCGTGAATTTCAAGAGCGATCCTATTGAGATTCTCCTTTAAATTCTCGATTGAACTCCACATCTTTGAAACCCCAATGCCCAAATTTGTATCTGAATGATAGGATTCAGGGGTTGGGGAACATCTTTCTGTTACAAATTTAGTGGGAGATCAAAATGTGGTCCGTTTTACATTTATTGGGAGTTTATTGGTGGATCTGGAAAAGAAAAAGAAAAGAAATCCCTAAAGTTATTTTGTTTGTTTCCCTTTAATTAATTACGGGTCAGATGCAAACCCATAGTTATTTTTTTTCTTTTTTCCCCCCATAGGTTATTGTTGTCGCTAACTTTGCTATAGTATTTCTTTTTTAGGGAATATGGTCAAATTTACCTCTTTGATATGCGAAAAGGAATGATTTTACCCTATGATATAGTATTATCTATATTAAAAAAATCCTTAATATTGGCTAAATAGCTCAAATATACTTCCTCTTTGCTCGGTATATCCAAAATGGACACTCAATACCCCGTGATATTGTTATTTTGATGAGGTTAAGAGCCTGTTTGGATTGGCTTATTTTAAGTGTTTTTATATCTTTCTATTTAGATTGACTTATTTAAGTATTTTTAAGTCAAAATAGCTTATAAGCACTTTTTGTGTTGTTTTGATAAAATAAGAATGTTTTTAAGCACTTGTTTTTAAGCTAAAATAACAAAAACAAGTCAAAAGTCATAAGCTATAATTTCTAAATATGGCTTTTGGCCTATAAGTCAAAAGTCATACGCCCATCCAAACGGGCTCTTAAGCACTTTTATAATATTTTGGTAAAATAAAATGTACTTTTAAGTACTTATTTTTAAGTCAAAACAATAAAAATAAGTAAAAAGTCATAAATTAGAACATTATATGTCACTTCTTATTTCGCATCATCTTACCACCTCCAACTCATTCATTGTCGCTTCTTATTTCTTCTTTCACCACCAGCACCTCCCTCGACCACTACTATCACTATATTGTCAAATAAAAATTATTCAATATTGTGTAGTTTTTAAACAAACTTAAAATTTAACTATTTAACACTCTAATAAAAATGTCAAATAAAAATGATTCAATATTGTGTAGTTGTTGGAAATATTTATTAAACGTGAAATAAAGTACATCCTATTAATTATGAATCAAACAATTGGGACCACGCACGTAGGAAACCTTATTTTCACACACGTGCACACGTAGTGTCAAGGATCAAAATTTCCAGATATTGGTACGTATACGAATTGTTTGAGACGTAAGGTAATAAACGGTTATTGGTCAAATGACGAATGATTTCACGTTGGTAAATGAAGGAAGAAATGTATAATGTGTAAAGATGAAATGAATCAGAAATCACCACGAAGCAGAAGAAGTGGAGCTCACTCCAGTAAATTCGCGGCTCACAATTGGCGTTCGGTGAGTTCTTTGGGCCCGAAGCGACTCGCCATCATTTAATCAGTTGGAGGTGAATTAAAAACTGATTCTTAGGCTGACTTTGGTGTATTTACTCTCCATTATTTTGCTCATGAATTCAGCCATTACTTTGCTGAATTGTAACTCCAAATTCAAGGCATTAACCTGGCCATTACTTAGTCATTTGGAGGGTCGTCATCTACACACAATAAAATGAGCCAAAAACACTTGACATTCACTAAACAATTCTGAAATTGTCTTCTTCTCTTGCAATCACAAACACTCAAAGATCTTTCTTTCAAAACAAACACTTGAGTTCCCTTTGCTCATTTGTTTGAATGTTGTTTTATCTTGGTATAAGTTGTCATTACAACCGTTGAAAAGATATACGGGGCAATATTATCTTAATGATAGATCAACAATTTGGTCGACTCAGCAAGTCATCATATTTGATCATTTCCAGATTTCTTACTCACTTGTTGTTGTTGTTGCATTCTCATTTCTTGTCTCTACACATATTTCCCACAAGCTTAAGATAATATTCGCTGCTTTAAACAACAACATGTTTGTTGAAGATCAATTCAACACCATGAACAACAACGAAACTTCAGCCTTGATCTGTGCAATCCAACTACTCGAGGCACTAACGATGCGCCCTTGACTCATTGTTTTTGGCACTTCTAGTGTCACCACTGATCATTGCATTCCTAATGCCTTCCAAACTACTGCTTTTGGCACTTCTAGTGCTACCGCTGCTTTTGGCACTACAAGTCGCATGCTTTATTTTAGCCTGACTAGTGTCAGTTTGGTTTTAACCACGATGCTTCATTTCTTTGCTCGGGGACTTATAGTGCCCGTCTTTCGCCCAAGGTGTCAACAATATTTATGCTTTTGTTGGAAGCATTCCCAACGCCTTCTGAATCGCTCGAGGGCTTCACTTCTACGTATCGGTTTTCACCATGAGCGTCCTAAAAAGTTCATGGGTGCTCACTTTAAGCGATGACAGCAAAAAATGTTGTTTTTCCTGACGGTTATGGGAATGTCACGTTTCCTAACCGAAGACCATCCACTAGTTGGGGAAGATATGGACCCTTAGCCAAATAATTTGGCGGGAGGGGGTCAAGGTAACCATGTCGCTGACGACATGAGAATGGTTCGCGAAGCATGGATACATAGTGATTTCATGTGTAGGAACTATATTCTAAACAGTTTGTCCGATCCACTATATACTGTATATTGCACCGTTGAAAGCGCGGCGGTTATGGAACAAACTCGGAAGAAATCTGGCGCCAAGATGCGGGTATTAAGAAGTTCATCATTGAGAAGTTCCTGAAATTTCAAGTGGTGGATAACAAAAGTGTGACATCCCAAGTTCAGGAATTTCAAATGATTCTACATCACTTGGATTTGGAAGGATTAAAGTCCAACGAACAATTCTTGGTTGGGGCATTGATCGAGAAGCTGCCTCCCTCGTGGACTGAGTTTATGAATTATCTAAAACTCAAAACAAAGGAGATGACATTAGACGGATTTATTGTCAAACTCCAGATTCAGGAAGACAATAAGAAGGTCATGACAAAGGGAAAATGAACCCGCTGAGGCTAAGGCAAACCTGACGGAAGGTAAAGGGAACTCAAGCAAGAAATGGAAGTTCCATAAGGAAGGCAAACCCCCAACAACTGAAAAGTTAAAGGGAAATTGTAACCACTGTGGTATAATTGGTCATATGGCCAAAGATGCATGGCTCGGGCGTGAGAATAAGGCCAAAGCAAGGCGAGGCTAAGATAGTTGTAGACAAGCTCGTAGATGATATGATTCAGGAGTTCTCAGCGGTGGTTCTTGAAGCTAACCTACTTGAGAATCTGGTGCAATGATGGTTTGACACGGGTGTTACGTCGCGTATGTTCGATAAAGAAGCCTTCTCCACTTATACACGATCTCGGACAGAAGTTGTTCATGGAAAACAATTAACTTCGGATGTCTTTGGGGTAGGAAAGGTGATCCTAAAGATGACGTCCGGGAAGGAGCTGACTCTGAAGGAAGTGATGCATGTTCCAGAAATTCGAAGAAATTTAATTTTTGGACCTTTGTTAGTAAATGCTGATTTTAGGCTAGTATTAGAGGCTAACAAATTTGTAATCACTAAGAATGAAACTTTTGTAGGAAGGGACTTCGTCTGTGAAGTCTTCTTTAAGCTTAATGTTGCACCTGTAATGTCTTCTACTTCAACTATCAATAAAATTGCACATTCTACTTACTTGACTGGGTCATCTAAGTTATGACATCATAGATTAGAACATGTAAACTATCAATATATCCAAAGATTGATAAATGTGGAATTATTGTCGTCTGTTGACATAAACCCTCAACGTAAGTGTGAGGTGTGCATAGAGGCAAAACTTTCCAAGAGTCCCTTTAGATCCGTCGAAAGGGATACCGCTCCTCTATAACTTATACATACAGATATATGTGATTTGAAGTTCGCTCAAACTAGAGGGGGAACAAGTACTTTGTGACTTTCATAGATGATGGCACAAGGTTTTGTTACATTTACTTACTAAAATGTAAAAATGGAGTATTTGAAGCATTCAAACGCTACAAAACAGAAGTTGAGAATCAACTAGGCGGACAAATTAAAACAATCGTAGCGATAGAGGGGGAGAATATGTAACGCCTTTTGAAGAACTTTGTATCCAATCAGGTATAGTTCATCAAACAACGACTACTTACTCACCTCAATTAAACGGGGTTGCTGAACGCAAGAACCGAGCACTAAAGGAAATGATGAATGCATTACTCATCAATTTGGGCCTCCCTCAAATCATGTGGGGAGAAATTGTTCTTACCGCGAATAAAATTCTTAACAGAGTCTCACACAAGGGTAAAGACAAGACTCCATACGAGCTATGAAAAAGAAAGAAACCTACCTACAAGTATTTGAAGGTATGAGGTTATCTGGCCAAGGTAAAAGTACATATGCCAAAGCAGGCCAAGATTGGACCTAAGATTGTGGATTGCATATTCATCGAATATGCCAATAACAGTAGTGCTTATCGCTTCATAGTGCACAAGTCGAATCATTCGGACATCTATGAAGATACGATTATGAAATCAAGGAACGCATGGTTCTTTGAAGACACATTTCCATATAAGGAAAATAACATAACCTCTCGCAAATGAAGTTATGAACAAAACACGATGGCCCAGGAGCGACTATCTAGATCGAAGCGGTTCGAATCTAATAAATTACGAAGTAAGTGATGATCCAAATTTAGTATTTGATTCGTGACTTGGAAGATTCGAGAGATGGAACGAGGCAAAACAAAAGAACACGGAAGGACAAGACGCCCGATGCAGACTTTGTAGCTTATTTGGTTCGGGATGAACACGGACAATCAGCCAAGCATTGTCGACTCGAAGCAAGCTGCGGAAGGAAGCTTTAGAAAGTGAGATAGAATCCATTCTGCGTAACCCACGCGTGGGAGTTGGCGAGAACTTCCCGCAACACAAACCGGCCGTTGGGTTGTAAGTGGATCCTTAAACGGAAGTTAAAGGCAGATGGTTCTATCGACAAGTACAAAACTAGGTTAGTAATTAAAGGTTATCGCCAAAAGGAGGGCCTTGATTACTTTTGACACATACGCTATGATGTCAAGAATGACATCCATATGTATGTCCATAGCTATCGCCGCCTTGGTGGATCTTGAAATACATCAAATGGATGTTAAGACCGTCTTCCTAAATGGTGATTTGGAAGAAGACATATATATGGATCAACTTTGAGGGTATGTGGTTCGGAGACGAAGACAAAAGTATGTCGACTTGTTAAATCGTTGTACGGGCTGAAACAAGCCCCTAAACAATGACACGAGAAATTTGATAGTACTCTACTATCAAAATGATACGTAATTAATGGATATGACAAATGTGTGTACATGAAAGGAAATGTCAAATCCTTCGTTATGATATGTCTATATGTAGATGACTTGTTGATCACTGGAAGCAGTCCTGGAATAATCCTAGAAACTAAGAACATGTTAAAATAATATTTTGACATGAAAGATATGGGCATTGCAGATGTCATCTCAGGGATCAAGATCTCTAAGACATCTAATGGACTGGTCTTATCTCAATCTCAATATGTCGAGAATGTACTGGAGAAATTTGGGATGTTCGACAGTTCATCGGTATCAACACCATTGGATATAAGTCAAAAGATTGACAAATATCTGGGTAAGCCCGTACGCCAGGAGCGATATGCGTAAGTGATTAGTAGTCTGATGTATATCACAAACTGCACTCGACCTGATATCGCTCATGCAGTCAATAAATTGGCTAGGTTCACTCGAAATTCAAGTGAGGATCAGCGGCGTTGAGCAGATACTACGGTTCCTAAAGTTCACGATACATTTAGTTACACTATTCAAGATATCGGTGATGCAGAGAATGCATCGATGCAAACTAGATATCCGATAGCGGCGACATCAAGTTCACGGCGGATATATCTTTCTGATCGGTGGTGGGCGTGTCTTGAAATCCTCTGGCGACTCTTGTGCCGATCCACGTGAGTCGAAATTTATCGTTTAGATAAAGCGGGAGAGGAAGGTGAGTGACCGTGGTTTTTAGAGGATGTCCGTGTTGGGATAAACCGTGTCTTACGTAATGATCGGCTGCGATAGTCGATCGGCTCACAGGAGAGCGCGAAGTTCAATATCTGATAGCGCAAGTCTCGTCATATTCGACGGAGACATGAGTCTGTTAGGCAACTGATCACCTCGGGTATTATTTCCATTGATTACATAAAATCTAAGAAAAATATCGCAGATCCCTTGAATTATATTATTACGCTTCAGTTAGCAAATTATATTATTACACTCCAGTTATCTCCCTTGAATTATATTATTACGCTACAGTTAGCAAATTATATTACTACGCTCACCATACAAGCTAACTTTTGGGGTTGAGTTAGGTCCAAGATCTATTCTTTACATGATATCAGAGCCAGACCCGTTTCAATTTTTTGTTCACCGATGTTGTGCCCCAAATTATATTATTACGCTCCAGTTAGCAAGGTTTGAACGGAGTGTTAAGAGTTTCACATTTGATATGAACACTCTTCACTCTACAAGTTAGCTTTTGAGGTTGAATTAAATTCAAGATACATTCTTTACAAAATTCATTCTTTACAGTTTGTTTAATCTCTGGCTGACTAATATTATCGGAAAATAATGAATATCAAACGTTATTAGTATCTCGAACCGAATCTGAATTCTATTATTCTAAAATATTACTCCAGAATACCGAATTATAAAATCCCAAATTATTGAAATTTTCAATTCAATTCGATAATTCGGATTTAGATTAAACTTGAGAAGTAAAAGAGGCCGTTCCAAAGAATTACAGAAAACCTAATGGGCAACGCAACACGGCTTTATATAAAGCGCGAGGTAGTAACCTTTTTTCTTCATCTCCTGTTCTGATGTTATAGCCTCATGTCAGTGAAGCGTCAAACCCTAGGGTTAGGCTGGAGGCGGCATTAGCAGTGGCCGCACTCTATTTTCAATAGCTATAGTTTTTATTTCTATGTTTACTTGTATTTTTTTGCTTTAGCTCGTAAGAGCTGCTATGAAGAGAAACGAAGAAATCATCGGATTGCGGCAATGTTTTTCCAAAATCATCTCCGCAAGATGAGGTTCTATCTTCTATGGTTCGTATTCACTGAGCAGCTCTTCTCTTTTGTTTACTTTAACCAAACATCTATTCGTATTTTCAGAATTAAACTTTGTTAATATTTGTTTAGAGTAATTTGAGTGTTGAATTTTGATATAGATCGAAGGTCCTATGGACGAAGCGCCAAAAACACAATGCGCTTTTGGCCAAGTTTGCTTTCGTATATCGATTCTGAATCTGGATCTCCGAACCTCTATTAATTTAGTTTCGGATTGCTTCTTGCTCGGATCTGATTTCTGACATTTGTTATTTCGACTTGGTTTCTCTTTATTTTGAAAACGAAGGTTCCCAGCGGAGAGGGTTAACTCTAGAACGAGACCTCTCTAACACTATAGAACAACCTTCGCATATCAATTGCCGAATCGTAGGAAACTCCAAATTGATCCATTTTGGTGCTTCTTGAACCCTTGGCTAAATTTATATTCCCTTTCATGATTTTCATTTGCATACTTGCTGAAGTTCACTGCTTTACTGCATTTGTCAACATGATTTTTGGTTTAAGGATAGTACATTAAGAGTTTTAAACAAATTTTGTAGCTAGAGGTGATCTCAATTAAAGAAATCCATACAGTAATATCACGAACGAAAATCATGTTGAACTAACCAGAACAAATGAAAGAAAATTCTGAGGAACAAATTATGTATAAGCTAATAAAGGCAAGGGGGTATATCTTTTGTATCTCTAAGCTAGTGTTTTATTACCCACGATGATACGCCAAGCACTCAGATGGAATAAAGATGAGCGGTATATCGCCCAACAATGTTGTATGAATCAGGTTCATTATTGGGAAAACGGTCAAATATACTCTTATTTTTTTATTAGCTAATTTTATACTCTGTTAGTGACAGTAAACAAAAATAATTCTGTTGTTACAAAGTTTAAACATATACCCTTATTTGGATGGAAATTTCCCGATCTTTCACTTAAAATTTTCCGACCCACCAATTAAACACTGCAACACCCCCAAATATTCTTCAAGATGTTTCATATTGTTTTCAATAATATCTACTCAAAACGAAGCTTGGTTGCGGCAATTTAAAATTTTAAGTTGAATTCAAGTTTGTCACCCAGTATCTTTGGCAATTTGTAAAAGCTGTCTGTCCTTATCTTCGTGGTTAGCAGTGACATTTTATAGAACAGGACATTCCAGATTTAGTAGTAAGTTTGTACATGCTCAAAATTCAACAGATTGAACGTGTAAGGCCCATAATAACGAATGGGTGGTCAAAAATCACCATTGGCCTACAACCACTGCTAAGTAGATCAGTAAAATGAGCATGTACAAACTTACTACTCAAAATGAGCTTTGCCGTGAGTGTGAGTGAATATTATTGCAAACAATTGAAAACATTTAGAAGAATTTTTATCTGAAATTTGGGATAATTTGGTGGAGAGTTTAGGTTTTTTTGGTTAATTTCTGCTGCAAATTTGTTGTTGAAGTAAGAGTTGGGGGCTGTGTTTAATTGGTGGATCAGAGCGGGTTAACGGGTAATTTTAAGTGAAATTGGAAATTGGGTTTGATTTGAGAATTTCAATCTAAGTAGGGGTATATATTTTGGTAAGGTATTTTTGTTCACTATTTTAGTATTTTTAACCAAGGATAAAGTTAGCTAACTAATAATAGAAACTAGAGGATATATTTGACCTTTTTATACCCTCCGAAAAGTCAATTGGGATTTTAAATTGGAAGTCGTGTTCTTTTGGTATGATTTTTTTCGGTTGATAATCCAGTTATCCAGACTTTTGTCTGACTATTTCACCAGTATTATCTAGACGTCTTGGAGATGATAGACCTGATCCCTCATCTCTATCACCAAGGTAAACCTCGGGATGTGCTTCATTAGCTAGGGTCTGATCTGTGAGAGCGGATAACTGATCAATGACACAAGACTCAACCCCTCGCCGGAAATCGATCCCACACTGCGCATGCCAGCGCGTCTTAGCGCCCATCCTTTGCCACTGAAATATGCCCCGGGAATAATTCGCTGAGAGGGGACTAAACATGGAGCCCCCAGCATACCCTTAGTGAAATGACCACTGGGCCAAACACTTTTGAGTTCTTTTGGTATGATTATTACCATTGATTTTTAGCGGTTTAAGTAATTGAATTGGTATAACTAACTGCAACAGAAAATTATATGTGAAATAATAAAAATATTTGATTGTCTTTTTCAATTTAATGCATGATAATTTTGTTGAACAAGATAAAAAACGCTATATTCTAAAACTCAATATTGTTTCTCTTTAAAAGTTGTTTTGCTCGTGGCTTTGGAAGATAATAATGTTTGGCGTATGTTTGCTCTTACCACGAACGCCTATTTGCATAATTGCATCACATAGGACTGCTCTCTTTGCCATCAAGCTCCTGAAACGCTTCATCACCTGCTCTTAGGGATGTCAATTGGGTAGGTTAGGGCGGAGCAAGTCTTGACCTGCTAAGGATTTGACCCGCTCTGCCCTGCCCCATTTAGCAATTTTCAGAAAATATGCTTTGTCTTGTCCTGCCCCGCTAAGCCCTGTCCCGCCACATTTATGTTATTTTTCATTTTTTACTTTCAACTTCATATTTATTTTTCATTTATATAGCTAGCCTTAGACCATGTTCAAACTGCCACGGGAAAATAAACAAACGAGCTTATTTTCTGAGTACAAATTTAGTTGGCTGATCAAATAGTCAGCGGCGTTATTGCGGCCAACGGAAAAGGATATCAAAGTAATACTGGTTACTTACTTACTGGTATTAGTTGTACTAAGACTTAAATTCATTGTACTAAAATTTTATACCAACATTATTCTACCTAATACACCCTACCCCTAAGTGCTTCTCAGCTAGTGTGCCATAGGGAGAGAGTGGTCATATACTGTATGCAGTCTTCCCTGTTAAATTTCGCCAAAAAATGTTGTTTCGCCTCCTCGTGACGTGACCTACGAGCAACTCTATATTTGACTGTATAAATTCAGCAAGTAATAGTAAGGATTTGGGTGACTGCCATTCTGAAGCGTTAGATAGTTTTTCTTTATAAGTAATCAGAGATTTTATAATTTTTTGCACTAAGACAGACATAATGTATGAAGATCTTTGTTTAAGGCTATGTATATTTCTCGTATTGCCTTAAAAGAATCTTCCATTTCTTTCTAAGCCAAACATGAGTGACTTGAGGAATGGTATTCCAAGTCTTTTAGACAATATCTTCCTGTCCAGCTAATTTAAATTAATTTTTATCAAAATCCACATGCCCTGCCCCATTTTAATTTTTAACAAAACTAATTTTGCCCTGCCCCACCCTGTACCGCCCCGTTAAGAGCTTGCCTGCCCCGCCCTGCTCCAATTGTCATCCCTACCTACTCTTTGCTTACCCCAGTGTAACTGTCTTCTGGCATACTCTACACCCCAACCAACTCACTATCACGCCGAGCCCACCTAACATCGCTACTTCCCTGTGGCTTCGTCACATTATACGGACAACCCCTCTCCAACTCAACTTTTATCCCTTCTTGTTTTTGGAGTATTTGGACTCAGTCGCAATACAACAATTTTTAATCGCTCAACCCTCACCCTTGATGCCTCCACAACTCTCTAATGAGCAGCCGAATCATGGAGCAGTTCACTCAACAACTTATCAATGAGGCATAGGAGGCCTCATCCGTAACTCCCAAGGGGATGGGTTATTGGATTTGCAGCAAACACACAAGTCCGCAGATATTATTCATGATGAACTTCTTGCACTCATTCATGGATTACAAATTTACAACTGGCCTATCGCCAGCGACTCCAACCACTAGAAATAAACATAGATGCGAAAATCGTTTTAACTATATTACAAGGTGATCATTTATGTTATACTAATCTTCTCCGTGAAATAACTAATGCAGTTTTTAGTTAACAAAAGAAAACAGTTCTATGCAGAACTAATACATAATTTGATTGACTGTTTTAAATAATATCCACATTAAAGTATATTGAAATTTGTATTATTTTATGCCGGATATAATGTAGAATAAAAATACATGTATTAGCAATACGAAGATTAAACTATTTAAAGACAAATGCCTCTAAAGTAAGTAATTCATTCATAAATCTCTTTTATTATTATTCACTATATAACAGTTTGATTATTATTCATCGCAAAAACAATCTCTGGAATATAGTCCGCACAAAACAAGTATGTGAACCAAACGACCCCAAGTAAATTAACAAATCTGTAATTCTTCCCACAAGTACTAATCAATTGAAGATGAACAAGTGCAAACATGCTGTCCTAATATCATACTAATAACAATGGGTGCCATATGGCAAAGCCAGAATTTTATACAGGGGTATTCAAAACATATCAGAATGCCACAATTGAGATTCGAACTTGTGAGCTAAGCAGTTTTTTGAACCCCCATTACCAATACACTAGAATTTTCCATTATGTCAAAGGAGATTCAAGAGTTTATATATAACTCGTTCTGACCCTATTTGCACAATATAAGTTTTCGACCAAACAAATTCATTTGAACCCCCTCACTTATACCTAGCTTTGCCCCTGTATTCCGGGTGCTATATACATTGACAAAAACCTGAGATTGATGATTGTGAGACTTAGAAGGCAAACGTTAAATCCATCAATATGGTAGCTATAATGGCAATATCAGTTCATCCTGCTATTTGATCCCCTATAAAAGTCCATAGATGGCATGTCTGGTCCCCTAGCAATGTCTTCCTTGAATAGTTTTATACTTAAATCAACCTTGTTTCAGGACAAAGTCAGTCCCTCCCGTTTTGGAGTTCGGTTAATTGCAATGAGGGGAAAGAAAGAGAAAAATTAGGTACATGCCTTTTTGTCCGTGTCCTGATGTCCTCCACAAGCATCAGAGACGCAGTACTGAAAGATCACAGATAATTTAGTAGGACAACCATCAAACCAGGCAATCTGCAAAGCGATGCTTCTGCACTAGGAAACCACACCTATAAAAATGTCATTTAGGCTTCGCCAGGTAGGATGCCCATATCTCATCAGCTGGAGGTGGTGGTTGGACCCAGTGCCCAGGTATTCGACTGCATCAACACACAGGTTGTTTTTATTTTTTGTGGGGTGTGGGGTGGTGGTGGTGGTGGGGGTTTGTTAGATACACCTTACCCAGTGCAAACACTTTCAAATTACAACAACTTACCCAGTATAATCCCACCAAGTGGGATTTGGAGAGGGTAGAGTGTACGCAGACCTTACCCCTACCTTGTGAAGGTGTGGAGGTTGTTTCCGATAGACCATCGGCTCAAGAAAATATGCAAATAAAACAATAGTAATAGGCATTAATAGCAACAATATAATAAGATAAAAGAAGAAACGCAACAATCAAATCGCAATAGGGATCTAAAAAATATAAGCTAATACACAGATAATAACACTTTCAAATTAGTATTCAAATAATGCACGCGTCATTTTTTTTGATAAGGTTAAAAGGAACTGATCATAGTGTTTCTGAATCAAGCTTTAGCCCCAACATCCAAACCTTCCTCACATTTTTCTTTCTTACTTTCACCCTAATTAACATTTCCAATTCTTATTACCTGCTCAAAATAATCCGAAGTAAAAAACCCAGAAGACCTAAACACGAACACTATCAAATTGCATTCTTTCCCCCCCTCCTTTAAGCATCCAGTATAAAAAAAATCCACTGACGTGACTATACCTATTTGCAAGGAAAATCCCATTAAGAGGGTAAAGCACAGCGTACTGCGAATTTCTCCATTTGCTCAAATTCTGAGACGCTGGTTAAGAGTAGAGGGGACCCCTAACTATCTTCACCGCCCCCCCGGTATCAAATTTTGCATTCAAATAATAGTGCTACTGGTTCAAAGTTTTAGGCCCCATTTCCAAATCGTCACCATATTTTCTCCCTGATCTTACACCTTAAGTAAGATCCATCAGTTCTGTTTTATGGGACACTATTCCCTTTCCAGTCTATCTAATTCAAAAAGAGTGATATTTTTTTTATATCTATAAACATTTCAACTTTAAATGAAACTGAGGGCGTGTTTGGTATGAATGAAAAATGTTTTCCAATTCTCCCATGTTTGGTTGATCAAAATGTCTTGGAAAATATTTTGTTTAGAAAAACAAGCTCCTTAAAAATGAGGAAAATTTACAAATGAAAGTAGGGAAATCAAGTGACATTCCAAGTTTATCAACTCCCCCAACCTCCACCCCCTTGACCATCCCACTCCCCTCCCATCCCAATCTCATATTATTTTGGTAGATTACATATAAATGCTCTTAGGATAATATTTGTTCGCTTACATACTAAACACTAGAAAATAAGTAAAAAACCTGCTTATTTTATAGGAAAACATTTTCCTTCATAGCAAACACAC
Source organism: Przewalskia tangutica (assembly GCA_029844215.1). Taxonomy (NCBI): domain Eukaryota; kingdom Viridiplantae; phylum Streptophyta; class Magnoliopsida; order Solanales; family Solanaceae; genus Przewalskia; species Przewalskia tangutica. The sequence goes on along the minus strand of CM056731.1, from coordinate 20,882,769 downwards.
CCTGAGTGAGTATCATTTCCAGCTCTTTCTGACTGCTCAAAACCCAGAAAGACCTAAAGAGTAACACATATGAATCCACATTCACTAATGTATACAATAGTGTTTCATGATTCAAAGTTTTAAGCTTACAAAGCTGCTGCAAGATTCACGGTGTCGTGTAAGTTTTTGAGGTGATCAGCCACGTTGGCAGCATTCCAGAAAGTACTAGAAGCTGGTGGAAAAGCCGGCAATGGCGGAGGTGACGGTGGTCCGAATGGTGGTGGGCGGTGGATTCATCGGGTACTACAAGTTTATTCAGAGAAATTAGAATCAGCTAAAAATTGAACACATTGAAAGAATAGTGAAACAGTGGAATTAAATTAAATTACCTGCAACTTCGACTAAAAAAAAGTTGAAACCCTAGCAGATGTGTCACATAATTAATTGGTTCTTAGATTCGCGCCTTCTGAATTTTGGTGCCTCAGGAATCAGGATGATAAAAAATGAAGGCCTCCAGGAAAGAGTCACTTAATGATGTTACCATTCCAGGTATAACAAGTCAGGATGGCCGAGTGGTCTAAGGCGCCAGACTCAAGTTCTGGTCTTCGAAAGAGGGCGTGGGTTCAAATCCCACTTCTGACATCAGTTTTATCTTTTTGATTGTTTTCCCACTTGACATCAATTTTTATGTTTGATAAATGTTTTATTTTAAATTTTTAAATAGAATAGGTTCATAAAATGTAAGGGAAGATGATTCAAGAGGGAAGGAGATTTAGTTGACTTGATACCATAAACTAAATGATGCAACAGTCAAGTTGGTAGAGGCTTCGATGCTTTACTATTCTTGAATGTCGGAAATCGGATTCTATTTGATCTTCTTTCTTGTCTGAGACCGGTGACAGCTTAGAATGAAAGTGAGGCACTACAGGAGAGCGCGGTATCGAAAGGTCACGAGCGATTCCACACTGTCACCTTCGGTTGAGCACATCGCGCGTGACATCGAGTGTGGTTTACTGGCGGCGTGGTTTGCGAACTCTGCGTTAGTCCGAGGGTTTACCCAGTGCGCACTTGTAAAAAAAGTAGCGGCTGCGGGTTCCCCGTCATAAAAAATAAAAAAAAATGATGCAAAGTGGAGCGGTAATAGTTTGACATATTGGGTTTTGATATTGGTGAATGAGAAATGATGGGATGAAAATTAAAGGGAGTAAAAGGTTATTTTGTCTCACATCGAAAAAAGAGAAGGAAAGAGAGGTGTATATATTACATTACACATTCTCTAGTTGTTAAAAGGGTTGAGAGGGCAATGACCCCTCGCGTCGTCGTCGTCGCTCGCTCGGCTCGGCTTCGGCTTTGAATTTGGAAAAAAATTGATTGATAATTTTTTTGGACAAACTTTTCTTTAATTAATTAATTAATTAATTAATTATTTAATTAAAATAAATCCAAACGGATCGACCCAAGACATGACCAGGCGTCGGTTTAAGTCCTTTTCCTTTTTGAATTTCCCTCCAAAAATTTGGTGACTATTCTGAATGATTGCAAACATTCAGAAATGGTACCTCCAAAACCTATAAATTCTTGATTTGTTCCAAGAATTTATTTACTCATTCTAATACGAATTTCTCTACGATTCGAAAATTCATTCTTATTCATTATGTGTGATATACTGTCGTTGAGTGGTTCGCTGCTACCAGAATTTGGAGTACTACTATTCTGGTAAGATAATCGTTCTATCCTGGGAGGCGATATTCCATTAACCTCGAGTACTGTGAGAGAAATAATTTTCTTAAGGACACACTTTGAACTAAGTGGGCTCGATTATATTCTGAAATTATTTTCCAAAACAGATTATGTTTCGTCTACTGTTTTTCTTGATTAATTTACAATTAAGTATTTTTTATACTGTGAAATCTGTTTTTTACTAAGTATTTAAACAGATTGTGTTGAAACATTATTTTGGCAATATACAGATTATTATACCAACAATCTTAAGGAAATTATGTTTATCTTATTTTAATCTGTATTCTGGTTTGGAGATTAAAACCTGTGTGGTTTTCTACTCCGTATGAAATTTCATATTCTAACTTGAAGATATAAAAACTTCGTTGGAATATTAAAGTCCAGGAAAAAATGTTTTCCAAAAGGAAAAAAAAAATCCAGGAAAAAAAAGTGTTTTCTTGTATGTTATTTGGAGACTAAAATCTTTGAATTTTCTACTCCGGTTGAGATTAAAGTTTTCATAACTTTCTACTCATTTGGGTACTTGATTTGAAGATATAAAAACTTCATCAAGTACACAACATACAATCTATTGCACTTCGTTTCAAGCAATTTTGATTCGGTTCGAAGAAATAAAATTTTCACCGTTGTGTATGATATTTGTTGCATGAAATACGTGAAGATTATTTTCAAGGTAGTAAGAATGAATTTGACTTACTCATGTGATACTTGTACAACGATTTGAAGAACATAAAAACTTCATCGTTCTGTTTAAGGAGATTAAAACTTGTGTAGTTTTCTACTCTATATGAATATTAGTATTCTGACCCGAAGATATAAAAGCTTCGTTGGAATACTAAAGTTTCATAATTATACTGCGATTTGAAGAAATAAAATCTTCATCGTTTAAGTTTCACAATTATACTCCGATTTGAAGAAATAAAATCTTTATCGTTTGAGTCTGTGATTTAATTGCTATTCTGATTTTATTAAGTAAAACAATTTGTCGATTTGACAGTGACAAACAAATAATGACAATTGATATGAATGATGCGTATGCAATCTTTGTCGGTGCAATTTGGTTGGAAACCCCGAAGGAGTGGTGACTTGATTACGGTGTCACTCGGCGTGTTTGACTGAAAAGAAGCATTTGTAATCTATGCTCATTGGACCAAGAGGTATTGTTTATGAAATCTTGCAACAACGAGGTTGAAGGATATGGGAAGATACTTCTGAAGATGACTTCCGGCAAGGTCCTGACTCTCAACAATGTTCTGCACGTTTCAACAATTAGGAAAAATTTAGTTTCAGCCGGACTACTCGTCAAGAACGGGTTTAAGTGCGTGTTGGTTAGTGAGAAAATTATAATTAGTAAGAATGATTTGTTCATAGGAAAGGGTTATCTCACCGAAGGCCTTTTCAAACTCAATGTAATGGTTGTTGAAAGTATTAATGAAAATTTAGCTTCGTCTTACTTATTGGAGTCAAATGATTTATGGCATGTTCGTTTAGGACATGTCAATTACAAAACCTTGCGAAAATTGATTAATTTAGAAGTATTGCCTAAATTCGAGTGTAATAAATCAAAATGTGAAATTTGTGTTGAATCTAAGTTTGTTAAACATCCATATAAGTCTATTGATAGGAATTCAAATCCTTTAGACTCAATTCACACAGATATATGTGATATGAAGTCAATACTATCTCGTGGTGGGAAAAAGTATTTTATAACTTTCATTGACGATTGCACTCGATATTGTTATGTGTATTTGCTTAATAGTAAGGATGAAACAATTAATGTATTTAAGTAATACAAGAACGAAGTGGAAAATCAATTGAATAAAAAGATCAAAATGATTAGAAGTGATAGGGGTGGAGAGTACGAATCTCCTTTTGCAGAGACATGTTTGGAATATGGAATTATTTATCAAACTACTGCCCCTTACACACCACAATCAAATGGAATTGTGAAAAGGAAAAACCGAACATTAAAGGACATTATGAATACCTTACTAATTAGTTCCGATTTACCGCAGAGCTTGTGGGGGAAGCTATCCTTACAGCTAATCGAATACTCAACAGAGTACCCCACAGCAAAACACAATATATTCCATATGATCTATGGAAAGGAAGAAAACCCAACTTGAAATATTTCAAAGTGTGAGGGTGTTTAGCGAAGGTCCAAGTTTCTTTGCCCAAAAGGGTAAAAATCGGACCGAAAACTGTGGATTGTGTTTTTATTGGCTATGCTACAAACAACAAAGCTTGTCAGTTTTTGATTCACAAATCGGACAATCCCGAAATTCATGTTTATACGGTAATTGAATCAGATAATGCTGAATTCCTTGAAAACATCTATCCGTATAAAACTGAATGTGAGTCGTCAAGTGAAAGATCTAAACGACCGCGGGAAGAACCAAAGGAAAGTATACCAAGCAAAGAGGATCGAGGCGTATGGCGTCCAAAAGACATCTACTTCATTTGGACCAGATTTTGTAATATTCTTGCTTGAAAATGAGCCTCAAACATTTAAAGCAGCAATGTCATCTTCTGATTCAACATTTTGGAAAGAAGCAATCAATAGTGAGATTGAATCAATTTTAAACAACCATACATGGGAATTAGTTGATCTTCCTCCTAGAAATAAAACTTTAGGATCAAAATGGATTTTTAAAAGGAAAATGAAAGCTGATGGCACTATTGACAAATATAAGGCAAGACTTGTGGTCAAATGTTATAGACAAAAAGAAGGCCTTGATTACTTTAACACATACTCGCCGGTAACAAGAATAACATCTATTCGGGTGTTAGTGGCACTGACGGCCGTATATGGTCTTGAAATCCATCAAATGAATGTCAAGACAACTTTCTTAAATGGAGAATTGGAGGAAGAAATTTACATGGAACAACCTGAGGGTTTTGTGGTTCCTGGTAAAGAAAGGAAAGTGTGCAGACTTGTTAAGTCACTTTATGGACTTAAACAAGCACCCAAACAATGGCATGCGAAATTTGATCAAACAATATTGACAAATAGATTTAAGATTAATGAGTGTGACAAATGTGTTTACATTAAAAATACTCAAAATCATGAAGTCATTGTTTGTTTTTATATTGATGACATGTTGATAATGAGTAAAGATATTGTCGATGTAAATGCTACGAAGCGTATGCTCGCTAGCAAATTTGACATAAAAGACTTAGGGGTTGCTGATTTGATCTTAGGAATTAGGATCCATAAAACTCCACAAGGTCTAGCATTATCACAGTCACATTATATTGAAAAAGTACTTGACAAGTTCAAGTATTTAAATTTCAATGTTGCAAAGACTCCAATTGATTTAAGTTTTGCACTTCAAAAGAATGAAGGTGAAAGTGATTCACAATTGAACTTTGCACGAGTTTTGGGAAGTTATGTATATTATGAATTATACACGATCAGATATAGCATGTGCTATAAGCAAGTTGAGTCGATTCACGAGTAATCTCAATCAAACTCATTGGATGACAATGAAACGAGTCTTGGGATATTTACAACACACCCAAAATTATGTTTTGCATTATAATAAATATCCCGCAGTACTTGAGGGATATAGTGATGCAAATTTGATCACCGGATCGTTTGAAGTTAAATCCACGAGTGGATATGTTTTCACCGTTGGCGGAGGAGCAGTGTATTGGAAATCATCAAAACAGACATGCATCACCCACTCTGGAATCAACATTTATAGCTTTAGACAAGGCCGATGATAAAGCTGAATGGCTCCGGAATTTCTTAGAAGATATTCCATTATGGCCCAAACCTTTGGCTCCTATATGTATACATTGTGACAGTCAAAGATAGGTAGAGGCGAGCGTAATGTATAACGGAAAATCTCTTCACATACGACGGAGACACAATACCGTTAGACAACTCCTCTCTAGCGGCATTATCACAATTGATTATGTAATGTCAAGAGATAACGTGGCGTATCCGCTTACAAAAGGCGTATCTAGAGAGGGAGTTAGTAGATCATCAATGGGAATGAGTTAAGGCCAAGGACAAGTCATCATGGCGGTAACTCTACCTAGCAGACTGGAGATCCCAAGAGCTAGGTTCAAGGAGATCAAACAAAGTTGTGACTGACGGTTCAACATTGTCAAATAACTCAACCCATTCTCGGATGAAGATAATGTTCAGAAATAAGGATAAGACTTTATGGCTTGTTAATGAGTTAATAAAGCATTAAGGTTTTTTAATGGTTGTCTAAATCTGGCAATGTATGACCAGATAATGTGGCTATAGGACCACATATTTAGAAATCACCTATGAGAGTGTTAAGTGTAAGCCGCTTTAAAGGGGAATGACAGTAAAGACTCATTCTACATCTTCACGAGACCGAGCGGTGTTCATGTCAAACGAACACAACCGTGAGAACCATAAACGGTTGAGGGTTGATTGTGTGTCTTATGTTGTCTAGGTATACAACAAAGTTCGACGGTTCAAAGATATCAAATCTACCGATTGATCGAGTATATCCGATATAAGTTCACTACGAAAAGTTCAAAGGAAAACCTACTTATCCAGATGCAATCAATTCTCGCTTGTATATCACACTCGTCCGTACATTCTTTTATCTTATAGTCAATCCCCATTCATGTGGGGGATTGTTGGGTTTTGATATTGGTGAATGAGAAATGATGGGATGAAAATTAAAGGTAGTAAAAGGCTCTTTTGTCCCACATCGAAAAAAGAGAAGGAAAGAGAGGTGTATATATTACATTACACATTCTCTAGTTGCTAAAAGGGTTGAGAGGGCAAGGACCCCTCGCGCCGTCGTCGTCACTCGCTCGGCTCGGCTGCGGCTTTGAATTTGGATTTGGATTTGGATTTGAAAAAAGATTGATTGATAATCTTTTTGGACAAACTTTTCTTTAATTAATTAATTAATTAATTAATTATTTAATTAAAATAAATCCAAACGGATCGATCCAAGACCCGCGACCGACCCGTCCGGTTTAAGTTCTTTTCCTTTTCGAATTTCCCTCCAAAAATTTGGTGACTATTCTGAATGGTTGCAAACATTCAGAAATGGTACCTCCAAAACCTATAAATTCTTGATTTGTTCCAAGAATTTATTTACTCATTCTAATACGAATTTCTCTACAATTCGAAAATTCATTCTTATTCATTCTGTGTGATATCTGCTAGTTGGTGGTTCATCGCTGCAATTTGGAGTACTACTATTCTGGTAAGATAATCGTTCTATCCTGGGAAGCGATATTCCATTAACCTCGAATACTGTGAGGGGAATAATTTCCTTAAGGACACACTTTGAACTAAGTGGACTCGATTATATTCTGAAATTATTTTCCAGAACAGATTATGTTTCGTCTACTGTTTTTCTTGATTAATTTATAATTAAGTATTTTTTATACTGTGAAATCTATTTTTTACTAAGTATTTAAACAGATTGTGTTGAAATATTATTTTGGCCATATACATATTATTATCACTTTTATCTTATTTTACTTGATTAAGCACAAAATGCTTATTCAAGTATACCGAACTAGATGGCAGAATGACAAAGAAAAAGACATATAGTGAAAATATTTCGATTTCTTGTATTTCTTTTTTCTAACTTCCACTTTTGGAATTATTTTTTCATCTTCTTTTTTCCCTATTATTTCTTTTTTGGTAGGGTGGATCGCTGAATAATGATGAGTGAACTTTTGGTGGGATAGGAACTCGTGATGTAAAGCCGAGTTGGAAATCCATGCTATTAATCATTTCCTATTTGATTATTGGGAAAAAGTTCAAAGTTGTCCTTGAACTATGTGAAATAATTTAAATTAATCCTCCGTATCAAATATACCTTATCATTGATCCAAATATGTTCTTACTCACTAACACAACCTTTTCAACACTTACCTTATTTACAAGATAAAAGATACCTTGAACTAGGTGAAATGGTCCTCATTTTCCTGTGAGTGTCAATGAGCTTAGATTGTCTGTTGAAATCATTGGCTAAGGCTATACAATGTAGGAATGCCTAGCTAGGATAGAAGATTGTTCTAGTATAAGGCAATCTGTTAAATTCATCTTCATGTTCATTGTTCTCCTGATACTTGACAAGAATTTCTGGACTTAAAATTGACACAGTTGAAAATCATCAGCCTCTGTCTTTTCCATTGGAGACTAGTGTTAAATCATCATGAACATGATGTGACTCTATCAAGCTAACATTTGAACAAGAGTCATTTGGTCACCAATTGGGAATCGTACAAGTCCTTGTGTAGTTTTGTCATCATCTAGAATGATCAATACAAAACAACCATTTCTTTCTTGAATGCCTAGTACACTCTGCAACTCCTTTCTCTCTAGTTCATATATTAGCTAACTATATCTAGGCATTATTGTTGATGCAACGAATCTTACACTTTTGGACAAACGATATGAGTATGACCCGACAACTAAAGACATCAACAAACAGTAATGTCTTTGGTCCTCCTTATCGATCTAATATTTGTAAAGTAACTGATACCAGAACTTGTTTTGCAGAAGAGAAGTACATTTAAAACTTGATTCTCTTCACTTATGAAAAACATATTGCACTGCTACTGTGAGACACTTGCCTACTTCCTAGTCTACCTAGTTGTTCTTTTGCTTTGGAATATGAATATTATTGGAGAGACATTCCAGAATTCCCATGAACCAAATTCCAGTAAGCATGCTATCAGCTAAAGACGACAAACCAACGAGCAAAGACATGTATTAATTACACCAACTTCAAGACATGGTTCTTGATTTTGCATGTTAATTTGTTGAATGGGATATAGCATACAAGTTAGCAGATAGATGCACATTTTACTAGAGAAGAATTCAGAATTTGAAGTTTAAGTTTCTTATAGCAACTTAAAATTAATATACAATTTAAATATTTATAGAGATTTAAAAACTTTGTAGCAAAAGCTAATGGGTTCACGTGGACTCATAGCTTTCATGCTACATTTGCCCCTGCATTTTACAAACACACTCACTAGCAAAGCCATCCTTGTCCAAGAGGTGTCAATTAACAACCCGTCGCTAGAAAATTACACAGTGTATGTTAGTGTTTTGCCCTATTTTCTTATCACATTTGAATTTTATCTTTTCTTGAAGGAATGGCAAAGAGTTTATCATAATTGATTTTACTTTTCACAACACGAAAATATAAATCCTCCATCTATGAGTAATCCCTTTTTTGGAGGAAAAATTTGGACATCTATAAATTGAAGAATCTTGTTAGGGGGGAAATTTTCTCTCAATAGTTTTTATGCCTTTTTAATTAGTTTTCTCATATGTAGGCCGGTTGAACAAATCATATCAAGTTTATTAGCTATATTTTAGTATACTTTTGTTATCCGATTTATCGTCGTTTAAGTTTTGCTATTAGCTTCCGCATGACACCCTGATTATTTCGATCTCAACAATGTGAATATATAAAAAACAAACTAAACATATATATACTATGCGTTGAATCCCTTGGCGGCTCCATCACTGAACACACAAGCTTATTATTTTTTATCCACTCGTGTAACATGAGCACAATTGCACTTATATATCTAATTACGTATACGAACCACTTTGCCTAGATCTTAAAAATGGCCAATGTTTGGCCAAAGCTGCTTTCATCTTGCTAGAGTGAAGCGTGAAGAACATCTGGCACATGACAATTACACAATCAGAATTACTCTGGTAAAGTAGATACTCTGAATCCAACCAAATGCTTTCTAAAAAGCAACACATTTAATTTGGATTTAAGAGTTTTAGCTCCAATGGCAAATAAGGCATGAAATGAATATCCACGATAGACAAATTAAAGCCATGTTTTAAGGTGCACCATTCGTAGTAGTTGGTAATTGAGACAAAGGATGTGATAAAAAAAATAGACTTATGGAGCGTAGACAATATAAGATTGAGAGCTTAACATCAAATAAACAATGAATTGAGATGAATTTGACTCTAATATTACGAACTTTGAGCCTAATTCAACACTAAAAATTAGCTCATAAGGTAAGAATTGTTCACGACAATATAAAAAAACTCAAAAAATTTACACCCCACCGATGAGTGACTCAATAGGATGCAAAAGAACATTTAGCGGGGACAAGACAAGTAGGATATCTAAAAGGGTTGGTCCCCACAAAATCTCAAAATAAAATAAAATGAATGTTTTTCAAATTTGAAATGCGATAAAAAGAGCCTAATTTTGTGGTGTTTCCCTTCTCGATAGGGGTGCATTGTTTTGCATCTCAAGGATAAGAAAACAAGTTTTGTGCATGGAAACAAAAGAGTGATGGGGATAACATCTTGGATTTTCTCCTAACAAATGCCATTCATGGGACCCTGTTGTGTCTCGCTTGTTTCTCAACGAATATGTTCTCTCAATTTTCATTGATTATTGTGTATAATATATATAATGATATAATTATTTACATGACTACAAAGTACAAACTAGATAACTAATCTTCCTAATTACAATCGAAATATAAATTTACCTAATATAAAATATATACAAGATATGGTAATATTCTATCACACCCGCGCAGTTGAAGCGGGAGATTCTCGTACGCTGAAACTAGCTCAGAAATCATTAAAGAAAATACGCGAAAGTCCTTTAGTGAATATGTCAGAAATCTGATATCGGGAAGGAACATGAAGAACACGAACTTGACAAATTTATTTAAAAATTTACCGTAAAAAAATATATTAAATTAATAAAATTTAAATATTTTACCGCCAAAATTTATAAATACCCGGGGGAAAAAAACGGGAAATAATTAAAGTCAACGAGCAAATCTGTGACGATTTATGCCCCTCTGTGTGACAGTTATTTAAAACCGTCGTACACTTACGAAAACCGTCATCTACCCATCCCATGACAGTTTTTAATCCTTTTGCCTGTAGTGAATTAAAAATATGAGTGATATCATACTCCATTAATTCAACCAATAGAAAACTCTCACATGTAGTGGTGGACCTGTCATCAAAATCCTCCCAGCTGCTCCACAAATTGGCACAGACCATCCCAAGTAAAGAACAAAAAGAGAAAAAATTAGACCATGTGAGAATTCTGATGGCATTTTACAACCTTATCCCCAAACCATAAAAAATTGTACCTATAGTTTTCTGCAAGTAAAATGAAAAAAGAAATAAAAAGCTTAAGTATTCATATTCTTTCATTCCAAGAACTGATTATTTTATGGAATAGCTGTATCCCCAAGTATTTTATGGACTCGTTGAAAATGATTATAATCTATTCATGGCCTATTAAAAGTAGAATGCGCTCGAATCTTCACATACAGAAAAAGATTGCAGTCATTGCTTCTTCCCCGAACTGAGGATATAAAGTTGGATCAGAGACTTCAAAATGATAAAATAGGATTAAGAGAGTACCAAATTGTTATTAAGATTGTCAAACACAAAATAAGATAGCTAAATTCTGTCTTTTTACCTCAGAATGTACAAATATGAACCTGAGTGATACATGATAAATTATTTGTACGAAGAAACAAAAATCTAAATATACATCTGAGAAGAGAATTAAGGATGAAACTAAGAACAGCTAGATATATGCTGGAAGATTAACTTGATCTTTCTTTTTTTGCACTACTTCCATGTCTCCTACAATTGCTTCTTCTGGTAAAAATGATCATCAAGATCATCAGACATACCAAATGATTTTTTACAGTGCAAAATTGCATCAGAAATTGCGCTCTCCATATCGCGCCAAACATAAGTAGAATGATCAGTAGATGGACTTTTTATAGGGGAACCTGTGGTGATTTAATATTTCTCCAGCTTTTCACCTTGCTCGAACTCTTAACTCTACTAGTACTACTTCTTTGGTTGCTATTACCATTTTCAGCCCAATCGGCAACAGAATAAGATTTCATCATTAGCCTAGGAGATCCCTGAAATGATGAAGAATCAGTAGTAGTACTCTTGTAGCTTTGAATTTCACTTACTTTTCTTTGAAGGTCATCAACTTTTGCAGTACATTTTCTTGAACTTCCTAACTTTTTGCAAAATGGCATGATGAATCCATACCACTTAACCAAGAATCTCCTAGAAAATTTCCTCCATTTTTCAAGAGAATCAGCTTGACTAGTTCCAGAACAAAGAGTAGAGAGGGGTGTGGGAGGACCAGTTGATGAAGTGCTGAAATTATTGAAGGATTCTTGAAAAGATTGAACCTTTGATCTATCAAGATATAGAGGCATGATGTGTCCATCAGAGAAGATTTCATCAGCATGGACTGATTCTAAAATAGGATGAACATCAAAGTTGAAATTTTGGGCTTCTTCTAGGAATCTTTTCGAATAAGCGATAAACTTTATATCTTCATCATCATCACAACTATAAGAAGGTCTAGGGGATTCTGTTAGGCCATCAATGGAAGGTGTAAGATGATATCATTAATATTAAGGTATATATAGAGTACAATATTTATCTCTTATACAATAGAAATTCTAAGCCTATACAAAAGAGGAATCCTAGTCTTACCATAATTATATTTACACAATATATAGAAATATTCTAATTATGGGTAGGAAAAATATTGTTTCCTATATTTACACGTTTACACACACCCCCAGTCGGAGCGGGAGGAGGCCGGACGCTGAGACTGGATCTGAAGTCAAGAAACAACAGTCTGGAAAGTCCTTTGGTAAATATGTCTCCATACTGATAAGATGATGAAATATGTAACACTCTGACATGGCCTAGAGCAACTTTCTCACGAACAAAGTGTAGGTCTATCTCAATGTGCTTGGTTCGCTGATGCTGAACCGGATTATAAGACAAATAGATGGCAGAGATGTTATCACAGTACACAATAGATGTCGACGCAGCGACATCAAGTTCTAACAAGAAGTTCCCGAGCCAACAAATCTCGCCATTACATTTGCAACGCTCATCAAATTTCTCAGATCGATCTAGATAGGGTAGCTCGCCGCCGCGTATCAAGAAATCAGGTTATCCCCTAAGAAAACACAAAAGTCGGAGGTGGAGCGTCGCGTGACTGGACACCCTGCCCAATCTACATCCGTATATGAGATCAACCTGTTTGGCGCAGAGGGGTTAGATGCAAGTCATAATCAAGAGTACCCTTAATGTATCGAATCATACGCTTAAGAGCAGTGAAATGAGACTCTCTGGGGGCATGCACGAATAAGCACACCTGCTGAACAACATAAGCTATGTCTGGCCTGATAAATGTGAGATACTGAAGTGTACCTGCAAGGCTCCTATACAGAGTATGATCAGAGACTGGAGCATCATCCATAGCACTGAGCTTAGATTTCGAATCGACTGGAGTATGCATAACTTTGCAATTCGCCATCTTAGCCCTGTACACTATCTCCTCTGCATACTTACGCTGACACAAGAACATGTTATCGCGCACAGTCACCGATATCCCCAAGAAATAACTCCTTTTCCCAAATCGGTCATTGCAAATTCGGACTTAAGAAGACAATAATCTCATTTTTCAATCTATCCGGCGAGGCGATGTAACAATATCATCCACGCAAGATAAGTAAGTAGCTACTACCTCGATGAAAAATGAAGAGTGATGTATCACTCTTGCTGCATACAAACCCAATCTGCAAGATATATCTGGCAAAACGATCATACCATGCACGGGGAGCCTGTTTCAGGCCATATAGTGACTTACGGAGACGACACACATAGTGAGGGACTGCTGGATGGGTGAACTCTACACGACGTATGTACATCGCTTTCTCGAGTCCCCATGTAAGAATGCATTCTTCACATCAAGTTGATGGATCGACCAGTGTTTTCCCATGACAATGCTCAAAACTGTGCGAATAGTAGCCGGTTTGATAATCGGGCTGAAGGTCTCTCCACAATCAATGCCCTCCTGCTGATTTGTGCTATTAGCCACAAGACGGGTCTTATACCTCTCAAGATCCCTTTTGTCTTTGAACTTGTGACGAAAAAGCCACATACATCAAATTACATTCACCCCCTCAGGTCTAGGTACTAGATCCCACATGTGTTGTTTAGTTAAAGCATTGAATTCCTCATACATAGCTGCATTCTAATTAGGGTCTTGTTTGACCAATTTTGGGTTCTTTGAAAGTAGAGAGATGGTTTGGGCAGACAAGTTGAAATGGACTTTGAGTTTGAAGATTTCATGCTTTGAACGAGTTTCCATTGGATGAGTAGGGACAGTGAGTGGCGGAGTGGTGTCTGAGACGGTGGGTAAAATTGGATAGGGAGAAGGTGGGGCGGCCGGCGCGCCGCGGCTCTCGGATCGAGCGCCACGACGCCAAGCGTTGACATGCTCGGGCGCCAGCCGCACGCCGACGATGTTCCTGAAGATTGCTCACTGGAAATCAGGAGTCGCGACGCCTCCCCTTGGTTCCGCGGATCTGACGACGGAACAGAGGACGTGAGCTGTTCGAGGATGAGGGGAGAGATGGCAGGCTCGTCAAGAAATGAGTAGTATGATTTTTGGAATTTTGGAAGATTCGAAACGGGAATGTGATCTCGTCGAATGTGACGTGACGAGATATGTGAATTTGACGAGTCGACAAGTCATAGCATAGATAGCCCTTATGGTTTGGCGGGAATCCTAGGAAGACACATGGAGTAGACCTAGGAGCAAGTTTGTGATGATTGGTAGAACTGAGGTTGGGATAGCACAGACAACCGAAAATCCTTAGATGATCATAGGAGGGGACCCCATGGTAGAGGATTTCGGTAGGGGTCATATTATGAAGAGTGCTAGTAGGGAGAATATTTAGAATGTATTCTGACATTTTAGCAGCATATACCCAGAAGGAAGGAGGGAGGGAGGCATGAATCAATAGGGTGCGAATCATATTGTTAATAGTACGTATGATTTTTTCAGCTTTACCGTTTTGTGGTGAGGTGTGAGGTCAGGAGAAGCGAAAAACCATGCCATTATTTGTACAAAACCGGTGAAACATAGAGTTATTGAATTCACGACTATTATCACACTGAAATGATTTTATACTTTTTTCAAATTGTGTGTGGATAAACTTGCGAAACTCATAAAATTTGACAAACACTTCCGATTTAAATTTAAGAGGATATAACCAAACATAGTATGAAAAATCATCAAGCAACACAAGATAGTATTTATGACCGAGAGAACTAGATATAGGTGATGTCCATAAATCGGTATGTATAATAACAAAAGGAGCAAGTGTAACACTAGTAGATGATTTAAACGGAAGACGAATATGATTGCCTAAAGAGCAAGAAACACAATTTTGGGCAAGTTTTCCATTACAAACAATGAAATTGTTGCCTTTAAGAAAATTAAAAACTGGGACTCCTGGATGACCAAGCCTATTATGCCAAGTTGAAGAAGAAACATCCGCTAGTGTGACGGGAGAGAAAGATCTGGCAGCGGATGTGGAAGTGAATGGATAAAGATCCCCCGTGCTATTACATCTCGTAAGAGGTGTCCCCGTATGAAGATCCTTCACAGTAAAATCAAAAGGGTCAAAATCTATGGAGACTGAATTATTACGAGTAAATTGGCGGACATATATGAGGTTCTTAATCATGTGTGGGGCATATAGGGTGTTTTTTAGGGAGAAGGGTGGATGAGGAGGTTGTGTGCATGAGGTACCATACCCTTTAACTGGAATACGTTGTCCACTACCAACTGTAACATATTAAGGATGCTTTAAACTAAACAATTTAGGGATAGTACCTGCAGATTGGGTGACGTGAGATGTGGTGCCTGAGTCCATGTACCAAGTATTGTCAGGCTGTTGCATGGAGAGGGTGTTAAATGTCTGTCCCAACTCAGTGGGTGTCATGCCGGATGAGGGCTGCAAAACCTGACCTTGCATGAAGTGGACCTGCTACGAGGCTGGAGCGGGGCCCATCAAACCAGGGTAAGAATACGGATTGTAGGTCGCTGCATCGAATGGACTCGGTCCGCGACTCAACCCAGGCGTCGCGGCTCAGATCTTGCGCGCGCCAGGTGCGAATTGCCGGCGAGCCGCCCAGCTTGTTCGGGATCCCCGCTGCTGCTGGCCGCCGGTGGTTCTGTTGACCGCCACCCTTGCCACGACCACGGCCTCTTCTGTCGCGGCCCCTGCCACCCTTTCCACCGCGTTCCTACTCCTGTTAAGAGTTTTCTGGCGGCGTTGGATCTTGAGGGCGCGTTTCGACTGCTAGTGCCTTCTGACTGTGCTCATCCTGCTTAGCACGTCAAGTCTCTTCGAGCAATAACTGCGAGTGAGCTTTGTTAAAGCTGGGTAACAGATCTGCATGTTGAATCATGGTGGCCAAAGTATCATATTAATCCTTTAGGAAGGCCAACACTCAATTATAACACCAATTTGGTGTCAGCAACAGGCTCGTCGACAGCAGCAAGTTGATCCGTCGAAGAGCTTTAATCGCTTGCGATTTCAATACATTGGAAAAGTTTACAAGACGTGTATTGTTAAATTGCTCCTCTAAATACACAACACGGGTGTGCTTATTGTCCTGAAAATTTTTCTCCAAACGATTCCATAACTCAATGGCTGTGGCGCCAGATTTCATGATAGTAAGAAGAAGGTCCTGAGAAATACTACCATAAATCCACTGTTTGACGCCGGCGTCTAGATGACGCCAAGTAGACTCATCAACCTCCGGAGGGGGTGGAATGGTGTCATCGATGTGATCAAGCACGTTATAGAGACATGCATGATTACAAAACAGTTCAACCCAGGGAGAATACTGTCTGTTTTCTTGATCAAGAATAATGAGAATATAGTTCTTGATGTTTGTAACAATTAGGGTTGGATGAAAAGAGGATGACAATGTGGTGGTGGGATTTGTGGAGGTAGAATATTCAGAAAGTGTGGAAGATTCAGGGATAGCCATTTAGAGAAGAGATGAATGAAGAAGAAAACCTAAAATTTGTAAGAGGGTGGTGTACGAGTTCAGTGGGGTTCTCACGGTAGGAAGAAAGAGTTTTAGGGTTTTGGGTGTTTGACTCTTGATACCATGTAAGATGATATTAATCTCCCTTGGGGAGTCTTTCATTAATATCAAGGTATATATAGAGTACAATATTCATCCCTTATACAATAGGAATCCTAAGCCTATACAAAAAAGGAATCGTAGTCTTACCATAATTATATTTACACAATATATGTAAATATTCTAATTATGGATAGGGAATATATTGTTTCCTATATTTGCACGTTTACAGAAGGTTTTTTGTTCAACAACCAGCTGTTGGGAATTTTCCATGCTTAATAATACTATATGTGAAAAGAGATGCTTATATAAAGAGTTTTAAGGAGAATAAGACCGATTACTCGCTACAACAAATTAAAATACACTGATATTTCTGCTAAAATTCTTTAAGCTATCGACGTATATGTTAAGAGTCTCACATCGGATATGGAATGAGAATTGGACTACTTATATGGACTTAGACCATTATCACCCCAAAAGCGGGGTTGAGTTAGGCCCAAGATCCATTGTGTTCTATCTCGAAGTATCCATTCATTCGAAATTGCTCGGCTTCGGTTTCTACTTTCCGTAAGCGAGAACGAGCTTTTTCGAGTTGTTTAATAGTCCTTTCATGCAGTTCTTCTGAATTTCGAATAGTATTCAAGATCCTCTGTTTTCGATTATCTAATAAATCACTTAATGAAAGTAGATTATTTTTTTCATTCCTTTCCAAATTTCCATAATCCCTTCCCGAACAAAACATGAATCTTTCGATTCATTTGGCTCTCACGCTCAATTACTTAATTACTTAAGGTAAATTCTCATATCTTTTTTTATGAATGTAATGAGCCTATCTTCTCTTCTTTGTTCATATTCCAAAAAGATATCGAAACTAATGTAAGACCAAAATATTCGGAGGACTCTTCTGACAAAATAAAAAATATGTAATTGTCAGCAAAGTTATTTTTTTTTTCAAATCCAAAAAGCGTATCAGAGTCAAACCCATTACAATTTTTTATTCATCGATGTTGGGGATCCAAATTATATTATTCACGCTTCATCTGGGCGTGCGAGGAGTGTTTAGAGTCTCACATCGAATATGAAACGGAACATGACTCCTTATATGAATTTGGACAATCTTCACCCTACAAGCTAACTTTTGGGATTGAGTTAGGTTCAAGATCTATTTTTTTACCATATATATATATTAAATCTTTTATATAAATGCTTGGCTAAGGATGGATGCCCTCACGCGAGCTTGTTTTACTGTGACACCAAAAATACAACATTGCATAAGATTTTTTTTATTTCAATAAGTTTCAGCAGCAACACATGTTCCATTCATGTCAAACAAGCAACAAATTTGGACAATACATCTCTTTTCATTTTCTCAAAGTAATCATCATATTTATTATGTGTTTTACTTTATCTTTTAATTCTTTTCCTTTTTCTTGTTTTTGGCTATATATGCAGCACCTAATGTTATCACTGCCGTCCAATTAAATACAATATTAATATTTCTGCAGCCCCATTACTTGTTAGGAAAAAAAACAGTAATTTTAAAACAGCAAGAAATGCAAAAAAACAAATGCATAACTGCAAAGAATGTTAACCTATGATAAATCAAAATTTTAGCATTTAATAAAATCCTAGTGCTATATTCTTTTTCTTAGATAGAATGAATGGAAAAGGAGTGCTTGTGTTGTGGTTTTCGTAGTTGCGAGATTTTTTTTTTCCCGAGAAAAGGTCCCTCCTTCAATATTATGATTGGGTCGATAGCTCCACTTTGGATTATGGAGTTATTTAAGAAAAAATGAATTAAAATATGGATCAGTAAAATTAATGCAGTGAGGTGTTCTAGTTCTAGAAATATGTTAAAGTAATGTACTATTGAAATTTAATTCTTCATATTCTAAGAGAGATTTATTTAAGGCTTCTTTGACCAAAATTTTACTAAAGGCCAAACGATGACATATGATACTCGTTTTCTGCAGGAATAGTGTGGAGATATTACGATTAAAAATTTGCAACTAATAGCAGGCATGTTGAAGCCATTGACCATGCTTCAGATTAGATAGCGATATTGTTTGCCCGTTACCGTTTTTACACGTTATTCTCACTCAATCTCAATCATAATAAAATATATTATTTATAATCATATATTTATTTTATGAGTCATAAAAATTACTCGTATCTACTTAATACTGTTGGGTTTTGATATTGGTGAATGAAAAATGATGGGATGAAAATTAAAGGGAGTAAAAGACTCTTTTGTCCCACATCGAAAAAAGAGAAGGAAAGAGATGTGTATATATTACATTACACCTTCTCTAGTTGCTAAAAGGGTTGAGAGGCGGGACCCTCATTGCCGTCGCTCCTCTGGCCGGCCGCTTCGGATTCGGATTCGGCAAAAGATTGATTGATAATCTTTTTGGACAAAAGATTGAGTGGTTCGCTGCTACCGGAATTTGGAGTACTACTATTCTGGTAAGATAATCGTTCTATCCTGGGAGGCGATATTCCGTTAACCTCGAGTACTGTGAGGGGAATAATTTTCTTAAGGACACACTTTGAACTAAGTGGGCTCGATTATATTCTGAAATTATTTTCCAAAACAAATTATGTTTTCGTTTATTGTTTCATGATCAATTTACTGTTAAGTAATGTTTATATCGTGTAATCTGTTTCACTAAGTGATTAACAGATTGTGTTGAAACATTATTTAGCCAAATACAGATTATTATACCAACAAATACTTTTTTAAAATTAATGTTCTCGATATTTATCTTTCCCTCCATATAAAAAGCATGTTACGACTAAGAAAATTCAATATTAAGGATTAAGTGAGCATAAAGCCGAGACGTGGTAACCACCATCTAAAGGTTATTAAAATTAGATAATTTACTTGTCTATGACCTTATTTTATAAATTCAGTTATTAATCTTTAATCTAGAGTTTAGGTTAAACATTCATCTTGATAATCTCTATACAAAAAAAGCTAAATAAAAATCTTTCAATATTTGAAGGATATTTTGATTAACCAATATTTATATTCATGGCTAAAGAAAAGGAGATCTAACAGAAATAGCACTAGGACGTTCCGACGTTAGTATAGTATTAATAGACATTCTAAATGTTGGCTATTAGGTAGTGCAATTCAAATAGGATTAGCAATTAACAGACATTCTACATGTTGGCTATTAGGTAGTGCAATTCAAATAGGATTAGTAATTAGTTGACATTATATTACTCTGCATGATTGGGAGAGACTAAATATTCCCGTACCCCACATATAACAGAAACTTAGTGTATCGGGTTGCCTTTTTTTATATATAAATTAAAAATATAATAAAATTGAAAGAACAATTTATAGCATATTCTAAAAATATTTGTTTAGTTATAAATGTAAATGTGTATGACATAACATCCCTACCATAATTAGAATATATCTCATATATAAATATTAGTGATATGTAATTATGGTAAGACTAGAATTCCTCTTGTAATTAGGACTATGATTTCTCTTGTATAAGGGATGAATATTGTACATATATATATTAATATTAATGAGAAAGACTCCTCAATGGAGATTAATATCATCTTACATGGTATCAAGAGCCAAAACTCCGAAACCCTGGAATTTTCTCTAAACCGCCGCCGACACCCCCCACCCCACACGTCGTCGCGACTCTCTCCTTCTCTCCAAGAAAATTCTTGATTTCTTTCCTTCTCTCCTAAATTATATCCACTATCATGACTCCTCCTGAAACCCCTACAGCCTCCTCCACTACCTTTATCACTATCGAAACACCATCTTTTCACCCAGCCCTAAATGTTACCAACATCAAGAACTGCCTTCCCATACTTTTTATCAGGAAAACGGTCAGTATTCTCCATGGGTTGAACTGTTTCGCATTCAAGCATGTGTCTATAACGTGCTTGATCATATCGATAACACCATTCCTCTCCCCCGTGAGGTTGATGATTCTACATGGCTTCGTCTCGATGCCGCCGTCAAACAATGGATATATGGTAGTATTTCTCAGGTTCTACTCCTTACTATCATGAAATCCAGCGCCACAGCCCGTGACTTGTGGATTCGCTTGGAAGAAATTTTTCAGGATAACAAGCACACTCGTGTTGTGTATTTGGAGGAACAGTTTAACAATACACGTCTTAAAAATTTCTCCAACATGACTGAGTACTGCAAACAGTTAAAACTTGTGGCGAATCAACTCTCCAACGTTGGCACGCCTGTCTCGGATACTAAAATGGTGCTACAGTTGATTTCAGGCCTTCCTGAAGGCAAATGTGATACTTTGGCCACCATAATTCAACAGGCGGATCTGTTACCCAGTTTTAACAAGGCTCGCTCGCAGTTGTTGCTCGAAGAAACCCACCGTGCTAAGCAAAATGAGCAAATTCAGAAGGTGTTAGCTGTCGAAACGCAACCCCAAACCCTGACACCGTCAGAAAATTCCCAACAGCGCAGTGGTCGCGGCAGAGAGAGGTCGTGGTCGTGGCAACGGCAGCCATCGCCCATCGCCCAATTCGACTGGCTGCGGCGACTCCACGCACCCGCAGAGCGCGCAGCCACCAACAAGCCAAAGCAGCAGTGGCTCAACCCGTATGCCCAATCAGGATTGCTGGGCACTCGGCCAGTCCAGTACCAGCATCAAGCCCACGTTATGTAAGGCCAGTTTCAGCAGCCCGCATCCAGCATGACTCTCACTAATTTGGGTCAGGCCTTCAGCAACATAAACTTGCAGCCACCGGACAACACTTGGTACATGGACTCGGGAGCCACATCTCATCTCACCCGGTTTACAGGTAATATTTCCAAAATATTTAGTTTAAAGCATCCTCAATATATTACAGTTGGCAATGGTCGCCACATTCCAATACAGGGTCATGGTACATCCCACACACAACCACCTCATCCACCCTACCCCCTCAGAAATGTCCTATATGCCCCACACATCATAAAGAACCTAATTTTTTCCCGCAAATTTACTCGTAATAACTCTGTCCGCAAATTTACTAGTAATAACTCTGTCTCTGTTGACTTTGACCCTTTTGGTTTTACTGTAAAGGATTTTCATACGGGTGTTGAGTCTATTTTATATACACTATTGAGTCCTTTTTAGTTAGCATTTTCCTCTTTTCTTTTGCGTTTAGTATAATGTTAGGTTTGTTTTCTTTCTTTTGAGTCATAGCGGTCCTAAGGGAGAAAATACTGAATTGAGGATGAAATTGTACAATCAAGGACCAAGAAATCAACCGAAGAAGCTCCGAGGAGAAGGGATGAAATCTGGTGAAATTCCGGACAAGAAATGATGAAGAGCCGCGACGCAAGTATGTAAGGGTCGCGACGCCTCAGAGCCGAGGCGCAAAAATTCCAGTAGACGAGGACAGCAAATCACCATCACAAGCGTCGCGACGCAGTATTTCCAGAGAGGTTTCAGTGGTTTTCTGTTGATTTAGAGCCGCGACGCTTGGTAGCAGCGCCGCGGCGCCGACGTGAAAAAATTCTGAGAAAATAGGCCGAAATTTCATAAGGGTACAATGGTCCGAAACGAGGTTTTGATCAGATATAAAACCCTGGAACTCTCTCATATCTCATATCATACCTTTAGAGGCAAAGAATAGAGGCAACGCTACAATTGAAGACTGTTGTTCAAGTTCTTTTTCTTTCCCTTATTTCAATTCAATTTATGT
Source organism: Przewalskia tangutica (assembly GCA_029844215.1). NCBI lineage: Eukaryota > Viridiplantae > Streptophyta > Magnoliopsida > Solanales > Solanaceae > Przewalskia > Przewalskia tangutica. The sequence goes on along the minus strand of CM056731.1, from coordinate 20,860,376 downwards.
TGGAATTGTTAATTAGTTTCTTAGCATGACAATGTGTTATACCCCGTATTTCCAGAGTACGTACGTAAGGGAATACGTACAATAAGTCTAGCCTTAAAGTTTAGGCAAAACGTTTTTTTTTGGGCACAACTCACAAAACGAATAGTTTTCCGACGAAACGTTTCCACAGCTTTCGTAGGGTAAATTCCGGCTATGCCATTACTAATTTTTGCGGATTTTTCCGAGAGACGAAACATTTTGGACCAACGGGAGGGAGACACTTGGCACCCTCCCATTTATGGACTTGAATCGTCCATTGGACGAAAATGGAGAGGTTGGGCACGTTTTTTGTGCCTTGCACAAAGTCAAGGAGTTGGTAGGATATTTGTGTATAGTTAATCCTCACCCTACACTTGCCTTGCACTTGTCTTAATCTTGGCCATTGGTTGGCCACTTCTTGACCTATAAATACCCCCTTAGAGATGAAGAGTTCTTCATCCACAAATCTTTCCAAGTCTTGAAAATCCTCTCCTCTCCCTTGTAGCCTTTTCGTCCAACACCTCCCCTCCTCGTGAAGGCCCTGGCCGAATACACCCCCTCTAGCCTAGTAGTTTGGCCGAGGCCCCCTAGCCTAGCCAAAACCTACCCCTCCCTTGGTAGAAAAGTTGCCTTCTTGTATTGTTATAATGCCCAAAATACCCTAGCCCAAATACCTTAGTACTTAGTAGAAGTTGTGAAGAACTTCTAAGGTTTCCTTGGAGCATACAACTTAGGAGCAAAACCTTGCTCAGACGCGACTTTTTCTAGGATATTATTGGGCTTACCGAGGTAACTAATCCTAACCCTCTTTTGAATTAGAGAATACATACTGTAGTAGTATAAGGATAAGTATTAAATACTTAGAAGGCGCGACTTTTTCTAGGATATTATTGGGCTTACCGAGGTAACTAATCCTAACCCTCTTTTGAATTAGAGAATACATACTGTAGTAGTATAAGGATAAGTATTAAATACTTAGAAGAATATTGCGAGAATTGAATCATTACCACAGTAGAAGGGTTTAAAAGAAGAATAATCAAATCAGATTTTACATAGATTTGTTTTCACAAGAGACTTATATAGCTCACCGGGTAGGGAAGTGCTGCCCGACTTTCCGTAATGTGAACCCTCTGCTTAGAATGACCTTCGAGTAGTCTTTGATAGATATCGTGACTATTATAGTCGACTCTCGCGCGACATATTCAACTCGCGTGGTTTTCACGGTAGGTATGTGATTCTTCCTAAAGCATGATATTTTACAATATATATAGTACGGTAGACGCATACGTGTTAACTAAAATATAACTACGGCAATGTCTTTGACTTAAGCTGAATAATACTTACGAATGCCTCACGCTTAAGCCCAATAATAAAGATCCAAAGCATTTCAAAAGAATCTTGAATCACTTTTAATGAAGAGAACTAATTGGTTTTTAAACGAAACTTAAGAGTTATACTAGCCTTATGGGAAGTTAAGTATAACCACTTAAGATTGATAAAAGAAACATTTGCCTATGTGTTTATAACAGACTTATATGAATTGTGAAAAGAATAATAAGATGGTTTGATAAGTAGACATGATATGATGCTACGTGTGTTAGTGTCTTGTAACGCTTTGTGAAAAAGAGTATTCTTGCGTGCTTATGTTGTTTAACGATAAGTTCGTTAGGTTAGTGTAGCATCACTCACCTCTTGACATATTACACGGGGTTAAGTCGCCTCCGACGCGGTAGACTCAGCGTGCAGGACCATGATTCGAGAATACCTCATGCGGTCCAAGCGGACCTACGCGAGCTACGGAGTTCCGTGTTAGCGGGGTTATACCTCATGCGCCATGTGGCTGCGCGACGACGAGTCCAGGCGATGCCGAGGAGTAGCTACCCTCGACGCGGGGTTATGTACCTACGCGCCTATGTGATTGGCCTACGCGACTACGGAGTCCGAGATTAGGCTTGCATGGTGATACTACGCAATTGGCCTGCTGATCATTCGCACTAGAAAAGACACTGCATGCTTTACCTATCACGCTTTGTTTGTGATGCGCACTATGCGCTTTCCTCGTTGTTTCATACATACTTGCAAAACTGCTTTTAAATGATATGTTTCATTTAAGTATTTTACGATTTCATATACTTAGTACTGTTGCATCGACCTCCTTTCTGGGCCGTTCATGCCGCAGGTAAGGGCGACGTGCTAGATCCACATTCTTAGGATCTCTACGTTGGTGTCGAGCTCCATCTTTTCCGAGGCTCTACTGGGTATGATCTCCCGTTGTAGATAGTTTTGATACAGTGGTATGGCGGCCCCGTCCCGCCATAGTTGTATAATTCCTGAAGTGCTGTAGTCATGTTATGCGATGTTTGATGTAATCGCTAAACCATGTTTATATATATATGCCGAAAGGCGATGTTTTCACATAAACCGTGTCTTATTTTATAAACTGTTTCATGTCTTGCTTTATATTTCCGCCGATTACTCGATGTATGACTACTGGGTGCCCTGATGGCACGATCCACGCCCGAACGGGTCGTGACAAAAGTGGTATCGTGAGCGATTAATCCTGAAAGTGTCTACGCATCGTATCTAGTAGAGTTTTGATTATCGGTGTGTTGCGCACCACACCAATAATCGTGAGGCTATAAGATATTTAGGATTGGTTTCATTCTTCTCATTCTCGAGATCGTGCTTTAGAGTCGTGTTATAGGTTGGACCTCTAACGTATTCCTTTCCTCGTAATGATTATGCCTCCACGTAAGGCAACCCGGCCCGTATGGCAAGGCAAATGGCGGAGTCGCTAGCGAGACACCCAGAGTCACGAGGGCTCGTGCCCGCCTATACCGAGACGGCGAGTTCTATGACGCCGCCACCCCAAAGAGACCACGCACCCACACCTCCCGCCCCACACCGGGCGGCGAGTTAGGTACAAGGAGACGGCCCACTATTGGCTAAAGTCAGGCCCGACACGGGAGAGGCCGGACGCGCAGCTCAGCTCAGCCCAGGCCACGGCCGCACCGTGGTACACCCGAGGCGATTGTTTGAGGCTACGAGATTTCTTGAGTCAGAGCCCGCCGAGTTTTACTGGTCGAGGCCGAGGATGATCCGCAGGAGTTCATCCGTCGCCTTCAGAGGATCACGAGGTGATCAAGGCCTCAGAGACAGAGTCTGTGACCTTTGTTCGCGACGGCCGCGTGATACCGCAATCGATTGGTTTGATTCACGAGTTATCCCGGAGAGCACGCGTCCCTCAGCCTACTGGGATGAGTTCTCGAGGCTTTCTCACTCACTTCTTGCCTCCACAGATGGCGAGGGCGCGGCCGATAGATTTTTACCATCGAGGCAGAGACGACCGTCGTGAGTACAATGTCGAGTTTGATTCATCGCTCGATATGTCCCAAAGATTGGTAGCAGATATGGAGGATAGGTGCACCGCTATGTCACCGGCTAGACGACTATATGGCCGAAGTCATGTGCGGGTGTTTCTCCAACCGTATGGACATTACCCGCACGCAGCTCACGCTCTGACGTGAGCGAGCGTAGACCGCCGGTTGACAGCAGCAGGTTAAGACCAGACGGCAGTGGTCTTTTGGTGGCTATCATGGTGGCGGCCTCGCAGCAGCCTAGATTTGCACCACACCACTTCAGCACTCTCGCGCCGCCCTCAGACACCAGATATTCGAGGCGCACCAGGCCCAGGACTTCGTGACGCCCAGAGCGCAGAGGTATCGCCGACGGGACCACCTCGCAGTGGCCGACGCAGATCCCACTTCGAGTTGTGGTGCTACGGGAGTTTGTTTCAGCCAGGCTGCAGGTCACTATGCGAGGAACCGTCCACCAAGCGGCGATCTTGATGGTAGGTCACCTGTGTTCTTTCACGGATCTTCTTCATCCCCGACAGCATTACTCGCCCGGAGGGCAAGGTACTCATGGACCGGCAGGTCGCGCAGGTCGTGGCGCGGGTCCAGCTTCTAGCGGTCCTCGAACCGCATTTATGCTTTGTCCACCGACAGATCGTGAGGCCTCACCGATGTCGCCACGTGTACTTTATCGGGCTGGTTTGATGTGTATGCCTTGATAGATCCGGTTCTACTGTCTATATATCTCCCTTGTTGCTAGTAGGATAGGGATAGAGCCCGAGTCCATAGACCCTTTCGAGGTAGCTACGCCAGATGGTGATTCAATGGTAGCTCGGCGGGTATATAGAGCTTGTCTGTGACCATTTACGTCGTCGGACCTCAGCCGACTTGATAGAGTTAGAGATGATTGACTTCGACGTGATCACGGGATGGATTGGCTAGCTTCGCTACGCCAATGTAGACCGCAGAGAGAGTAGTACGGTTCCAGCTCGGCGAGCCATTGTTGAGTGGGAGGAGCACGGTACGCCGGTGGTAGGTTTATTTCCTACCAAGGCTGGGAAGACGTGCGAAGGGTATATCTACCATCTCGTTCGTGTTTGATCTCGAAGTCGGTACCAGATTTTCACGCCGAAGAGTCGTGAGTTCCCATCGTTTCCGGATGACCTCCGGGTATCCTCCCGGAGGAGATTGAGTTTTGTATTGACATATTGCGGACACTCTACTATTTCCATTCCGCCATACATAATGGCACCGCCGAGTTGAGAGAGTTGAAGGATCGACTTAGAGATTTCCGGAGAAGCGGCTTCATCGCCTAGTGTTTCTCCCCGGGAGCGCCAGATTGTTCGCGAAGAAGAAGGACGGACGCCGCGCGTGTGTTGACATGTACCGAACAAGGTGACCATTAAGAACGATACCCCTTCCTGTGATTGATGATTTGTTCGACTAGCCGGTGGTGCGAGATGTTTCTCCAAGATTGATCTGCGATCGCTATCATCAGTGCGAGTCGAGAGGTGGATGTCCCTAGATCGCATTCAGACCCAGACGCATTATGAAGTTCGTGGTCATGTCTTTGGGTTGACCAATGCTCGCAGATTCATGGATTTGATGAACCGAGTGTTCAAACCATTTTTGGACACGTTTGTGATAGTGTTCATTGATGATATCTTGGTTTATTCTCGCCAGGCGAGAGCACGCGAGCATTTGAGGGTCTTGCCGATTCTCCAGACCAGCTTATACGCCAAGTTTTCCAAATGTGAGTTTTGGTTGACTTCGATGGCGTTTCTTGGGCATATTGTGGGCCGATGGCATTCGAGTGGATACGACCAAGATCGGCGCAGACTTGGCCTGCACCTACTACTCCGGCTGAGGTTCGCAGCTCGGGCCTCGCAGATATTATCGGCTCGTAGAAGTTTGCTTTATCTTCGCACCATTGACTAGGTCGACTCGTAAGGCGCAAGTTTCAGCGGGATCGATGTCAGGAGCGTGGTTTCCGATTCTTGAAGAGAGACCGACGACCGCCCCGCTTCTTACTCTTCCGCAGGTCCGGATGGTTATGTCGTATTGTGACGCGTCGCATCGGGTTGGGATGTGTTGATGCAGCATGGCAGGTTATAGCATACGATCCCGACACCAAGAAACACGGAGAACTACCCCACCCATGATTGGAGTCGCACCGTGATTCACGCTTTGAAGATCCGAGGCACTATTTGTATGGGGTTCACGTGGATATTTATACGCACCACAAGAGCCTCCAAGATATCTTCACCAGAGGAGCCGAACTTACGAGAGATGGTGGTTAGAGTTGCTTAAGGATTACGATGTTGATATCCCGTACCACCCAAGGCCAATGTTGTGGCGTATGCCTGTCGTAGTCGATGGGAGCCTATCGATGTGCAGCTAGATAGGAGGACATGGTTCGTGATTTGCATCGATTAGCGAGCCTTGGTGTCCGCTTGATTGATTACGATAGCGGTGGGGTTAGAGTTCGTGAGGTTGCCGAGTCTTCCATCGTCGGCGAGGTGAAGAGGCAACAGCTCGAGGATCCACTTTGATTCGATATCGTGATACAACTCTTTGTGAGGGCGCGGTCCTTTGAGGTAGCACCGGGGTGCTAAGGTTTGAGGGCGCATGTGTTCCAGATGTTTCGTGACTTCAGCAGGTTCTGGGAAGCACACAATACAAGGTTACTCTATCCATCCGGTCGACCAAGATGTACCACGACCTTAGATCCGTGTATTGGTGGGATGGCTTGAAGAGGACGCTGCGAGTTCGTAGCTCGCCGCCCGTGTTGTCGCAGTGAAGGTAGAGCACCGCAGGCCCGTGGTTTGTTTCTGCATTTATCGAGATCCCGACCGAAGTGGGAGGGAATCAACATGGACTTCATCACAGGGTTACCTCGCACTCAGAGGAGACATGATTCTATATGGGTTATCGTCGACAAGCTGACGAAATCAGCCCACTTTCTTCCCGTCAGGACGACCTTTTCGGCTGAGGATTATGCCAGACTTTACGTCCGAGAGATCGCCGATCGCATGAGTCCCTACTTCGATCATATCGCATGCAGGAGCCCGCTTTACGCTAACTTCCGGAGGTCCTTCCGCAGGGGTTTAGGGACGCAGTGAGCACGAGTATCGCATTTCATCCACGCATGACGGACAGCAGAGCGCACTATCCGCACTTCGAGGATATGCCGCGAGCCCGTGTTATTGACTTCCGTGGTAGTTGGGAGGATCATTTGCCTCTAGTTGAGTTCGCGATAATAATAGCTACCACTCCAAGATTCGGGATGACGCCTTATGAGGCCTTCTATGGCAGGAAGTAAAGATCGCCTATAGGTACGTTCTATGTGGGCGAGGTGCAGCTAGTGGGACCCGATTTGGTACAGCAGGAAGTGGATAAGGTGAAGCTTATCCGAGAGCGGCTATCGATACCGTAGTCGATGTAAGTCGTATGCAGATCATCGCCGTCGGATCTTGAGTTCGAGGTTCATGATTGGGTTTTCCTAAAGTGTCACCCATGAAGGCGGTGTGATGAGATTCGGAAGAAGGGAAACTCAAATTTCAGGTACATCGGGCCGCTTCAGTTGTCCGCAGGTAGGCAAGGTTGCTATGAGTTGGATCTGCCGTCCGATCCGGAGGCGGTCATCCCGCTTTTCACGATCTATCCGGCGAGATGTATCGGATCCATCTGTGGTACACCCGATTGACGATGTCCAGTGACCGAGGGTTATCGTATGAGGAGATTCCCATAGCGATAGTCGATCGTCGTGTTAGCGTCTGCGACCAAGGACGTGGCTTCCACAAAGTCTTGTGGCGAACGAGCTCGAGGAGATGACGCGAAGCCGAGAGGACATGAGGCGGAAGTATCCTCACCTATTCCCACACCTCCGTAAATTCACTTTCCTACTTGTAAATTTTCGTAATCGTTTACGCCTAAGTGTTGCTCTGTGGCGTGTGTGGCATTTACAAATCGCTTAAGTTATGAAGAATCTTATCGTTAATCGTCTTGGGAAGGAACATTGGGACGAATGTTTCTAAGGAGGAGAATGTTATACCCGTATTTCCAGTGCGTGCGTGAGAATACGTCTAATAAGTCTAGCCTTAAAGTTTAGGCAAAACGTTTTTTTGGGCACAACTCACAAAGCGAATAGTTTTCCGAAAACGTTTCCACGGCTTTCGTAGGGTAAATTCCGCTATGCCATTACTAATTTTTGCGGATTTTTCCGAGAGACGAAACATTTTGGACCAACGGGAGGCGACACTCGCACCTCCCATTGATGGACTTGAATCGCCCATTGGGACGAAAATGGAGAAGGTTGCACGCGTTTTTGTGCCTTGCAAAGTCAAGGAGTTGGTAGGATATTTGTGTATAGTTAATCCTCACCCTACACTTGCCTTGCACTTGTCTTAATCTTGGCCATTGGTTGGCCACTTCTTGACCTATAAATACCCCAGAGATGAAGAGTTCTTCATCCACAAAGCTTTCCAAGTCTTGAAAATCCTCTCCTCTCCCTTGTAGCCTTTTCGTCAACACCTCCCCTCCTGTGAAGGCCCTTGGCCGAATACACCCCCTCTAGCCTAGTAGTTTGGCGAGGCCCCCTAGCCTAGCCAAAACCTACCCCCCTCCCTTGGTAGAAAAGTTGCCTTCTTGTATTGTTATAATGCCCAAAATACCCTAGCCCAAATACCTTAGTACTTAGTAGAAGTTGTGAAGAACTTCTAAGGTTTCCTTGGAGCATACAACTTAGGAGCAAAACCTTGCTCAGTGCGACTTTTCTAGGATATTATTGGGCTTACGAGGTAACTAATCCTAACCTCTTTTGAATTAGAGAATACATCGTAGTAGTATAAGGATAAGTATTAAATACTTAGAAGGCGCGACTTTTTCTAGGATATTATTGGGCTTACCGAGGTAACTAATCCTAACCCTCTTTTGAATTAGAGAATACATACTGTAGTAGTATAAGGATAAGTATTAAATACTTAGAAGAATATTGCAGAATAGAATTGAACTTACCACGGTAGAAGGGTTTAAAGAAGAATAATCAAATCAGATTTACATAGGACTGTTTTCACGATGAACTTATATAGCTCACCGGTAGGGAAGTCTGCCCGACTTTCCGTAGAATTGTGAACCCTCTGTTTAGAATGACCTTGAGTAGTCTTTGATAGATATCTGTGACTATTATAGGTGACTCTGCTGCGACATATTGACTTGGCGGTGGTTTTATTTGAGAAGGTATGTGATTCTTCCTAAAGCATGATATTTTACAATATATATAGTACGGTAGACGTACATGTGTTAACTAAAATATAACTACGGCAATGTCTTTGACTTAAGCTGAATAATACTTACAGAATGCCTCACCTTAAGCACGAATAATAAAGATCGAAAGCATTTCAAAGAATCTTGAATCACTTTTAATGGAAGAGAACTAATTGGTTTTAAAGCGAAACTTAAGAGTTATACTAGCCTTATGGGAAGTTAAGTATAACCACTTAAGATTGATAAAAAAGCAGTTTGCCTATGTGTTTATAATGCACTTATATTGAATTGTGAAAAGAATAATAAGATGGTTTGATAAGTAGACATGATATGATGCTATGTGTGTTAGTGTCTTGTAACGTTTGTGAAAAAGTATTCTTCTTTGTGCTTATGTTGTTTAACGATAAAATTTGTTAGGTTAGTGTAGCATCACTCACTCTTGACATATTACCAGGGGTTAAGCCCTCCGATGCGGGGTAGACTCAAGGCGATGCAGGACCGTGATTCGAGAATACCTCATGCGGGTCGAGGACCTATGCGAGCTACGGAGTTCGTGTTAGTGTGCGGGGTTATACCTCATGCGGTACATGTGGCCGTGCGGACGACGAGTCGGGGCGATGCCGGGAGTAGCTACCCTCGATGCGGGGTTATGTACCTATGCGGGCCTATGTGATTGGCTTTATGCGGACTACGAGTCGAGATTAGGCTTGCGTGGTGATACTACGCAATTGGCCTGCTGATCATTCGCGGCCTAGAAAAGACCATTACTGTTTACCTATTCACGCTCTTGTTTGTGATGTGGCACTATGCGGTTTCCTTGGTTGTTTCATACATACTTGCAAATTTTTAAATGATATGTTTCATTTAAGTATTTCTGATTTCATATACTTAGTACTGTTATCGACCTCGCCGGGGTGCGTTCATCTGCGGTAAGAGGCAAGCATGTGCTAGATCCACATTCTTAGGATCTCTACGTTGGTGTCGGAGCTCCATCTTTTCCGAGGCTCTACTTTTGGGTATGATCTCCTGTTGTAGATAGTTTTGTATGATCGGGGTATGGCGGGGCCTGTCGCCATAGTTGTATAATTCCTTAGAGTGTAGTCGTATTTATGCGATTATCGGATGTAGCGCTAAACCATGTTTATATATATATCTTGAAAGCGATGTTTTCTCATAAAGCGTATGTCTTATTTTATAAATTGTTTCATGTCTTGCTTTATATTTCCGATTACTCGATGTATGACTACTTGGGTGCCGTGAGCACGATCCACGGGAACCGGGCAGTCGTGACACAATGCTAGGAGCTAATTTCTTTATTAGGGTTTTCCATCGAATCAATCTGAAACTCTTTTCATAAGTTAATGCATTGTTAGTGATTCCTTCTTCATCTGTTTGGGATCTATTCAATTTGTATTTATTGTTTGATAATTAATTGGCCATTAATTGTCATAACTTATATGATTTCGAATCGAGATCTGAGAGAGATATTTAAATATGCTATAATTGTCTAGACATAGGTTAAAATCATGGCCGAAAGTACCCCGATACTTGTGTAGTATTTAAGGTTATTGTTCTTAATCTTCCTATGTGGTAAAACTTATCATAGAAATATAGAAAATTTCTGCATAAGGTTGAGTTTTTATATATCCTAACCGGAATATAGAACACCATAGTTAACCTGCTATCTTAATAAGAAGAAGAGTCATTAATCTTACATTAACAAGTGAAAGAGTGGATAGTTGAGGAGATTGGAAACCCTGATTCTCTACATAACTGTTTTTTAAAACCCAAAGTATTATCATCCTAGTTTATTTCCTGCACTTTACTTTAGTTGTAGTTCTTAGTTCAAAAACTAAACACAGTTTACATTAACCAAATAGAAACCATAGATTAGCTAGTCGGTAATTGATAAATCAGTCTCTGTGGACGATACTTGGTCTTACCAAAATGTATTACTACATTGCGATACATACACTTGTGTAAGCATATACAAATATCGCGGACAACGGGGAGACCTCTTACGAGATGCAATAACACGTGAGATCTCTATCAATTCTCATCTACATCTGCTGCCAGATATTGCTCTCCCGTCTCTCTAGCGACTATATCTCCATCCACATGACATAATAGGTTTGGTCATCCATGAGCCCCAGTTTTTAACTTTCTTAGAGGCAATAATCTTATTCCATGTAATAATGGGAAACTAGTCCAACACTGTGTTTCTTGTTCTTTAGATAAACATACCCGTCTTCCGTTTAAATCATCTACTAGTATTACTTTTGCACCTTTTGATATTATACATGCCGATTTATGGACATCTATCATCCCTAGTTCCCTCGGTCATAAATATTATTTTGTGCTGTTAGATGATTTCACTCACTACATTTGGGTCTATCTTCTTAAATTCAATCGGAAGTGTTTGCCAAATTTATTGAGTTTCACACTTTTATCCAAACACAATTTGAAAAAGGTATAAAATCTTTTCAGTGCGATAATGGTCGTGATTTGATGCGCGAAAAGATGCACACACTTTAACGCAAGTGCACGTTATCGTGACAAGTAATATAGTCTTGATAAGACCGAATATCGTCCACAAGGATTAGGGTTCAAGTACCAACTATCTATCTTTTGGTATCTATTTGGTAAATTTGATATTTGATTTTGTTGTTTATAACTAAGAATTATAAAGACTAATTTATCTAATGAGTTTATTTCAGTTGTGATGGGAATAGGGCTTCCATGTCTCCTCAACTATCCGCTTATGTTATTTATTAATACAACGAATTATGGTCTTCTCTCGGAGCTAGCAGGTTTCTGAAATCGTTTTATATTCCGTTAAGGATATATAAACACTCAACCTGATGTTACCTTACCTACCTTTCGGTGATAAGGATAACTCTATAGGAGGATTAAGAACAAAAACCTAGTTAACCGTCACGCACCATGCGCAAAATTAGGGTTGTTAAGCCTCTCATTAACGCTACATAAATAATTGAGGTATTTTTATCCCCAATTCAAGAATGTCTACCCAAATTACAGCATATTCACAATCTCTCCTTTCGAAGTAAATTAGAAATCATATAAGGATAATTAGTTGTCAATTAATTACCAAGCATTCAACGCAATTATTGGATAAATCTCTCAAAGAAGAATAATAACCATAAACATGTATTAATTCTTAACATAAGTTTCTAGTGAATCAACATGGAAAGCCCTATAAGAGAATTAGTTCCTAGTCATTGACATGACAAGAACTAATTCAAAGTTCATCATACAAAACTGAAATAAAGAAAAGAAAAGGAAAAGAAAGTACTAAACTATGGTCTCCAATCTCCAAGCAAGAAATCTTGTGTTGTACAAGAAGGGGAACCCTTAAATCTGCCTAGGGTTCTCCTTTTATAGGCTGAAAACCGCCCTTGACTTTTCCCTGCAGGCCTGGCCTAGAAAATCGTCAAAACCCTAATTTTTCAGCGTCGTGGCCGTGGCCGAACCAATGAGCACGCCGGGTGATTTGGCGCGCCAGTCTCTGCTGTCACGAGCGCCATGGCCACTGCAACTCAGCCTCTCGATGATTAGCGCCGCGGCCTGCACTGTTGACATGAGCGCCGCGCTGGGACTTCTGCGATCTCTCGATATTGGCGCCGCGGCCCGCATTGCGGGAGGTGCGCGACAGTATGAGTTTTTGCCTCGTTCGCCACTTTCTCTGTTTTTAGCTCTGGAACCTCCTCTTTTGCCCTCTTTTAGCTCATTTTCCGCCATTTGGCCATTTTAACCACTTTGACTCAAAATAAAGGAAAACTATCCTAATACGACACTTATTTGTACAAAAAGGGACAAAAGACTAACTAAAAATGACTCGAAAAGTGTATATAAAATACACCGATCAAATACCCCCAAACTTAACCTTTGCTCGCCCTCGAGCAAAGATAGAAAGAAAGAAATAAAAGACTTAAAGAAACGAAAAATAAAAGACTCACTGACATTGATCACTTTTGCTGCATTAGTGTTAACTAGAAAAACATGAAAGTTAGCAAAATAATATGCAGGAACATATAGCATGAAATTTCAGCACACTAAACACATTAAGCTAGATATTTCGCAAACTCATATTTATCATGCTTAATGGAAGTCAATATACTAAATCATGCATATAAATTCAAAAATCCTATGACATTTTTACTTGCTATTCTCCACTAATCTTGGATATGCATAAAAGAGATCTTCAGGACTTCAAGGGTTGTAATGTAGGCTTAGGTATATGTAGGTAAAAATAGACATTTTGGGCTCATTCTTTGTACCATAAGCTCTTTAGCTTTTCCATGTTTTCCCTTTTCTTTTGGTTTTTTTCTTCATTCAATTCTATCTTTTCCCTCTTTTGTTTAGGGAGAGTGAAGAGTATAATAATAACAAGCACCCCCAAACTTAGACTTTTGCCTATTTCTTATTACTTTTTTTTATTGGGGTGCAACAAGCTCATTCACTCTTTTTGTCTCTTTTTTTAACACAATTGATTTCACTACTTCACATTTTTACTTATGGCACAATCTGTGGGAATATAGGGTGTCAAAGAAGAAGTTTCAATTTTTAGGCTCAATGGGGCTAACTAGGGATATATTTTTAAAGTCCGGGATAGAAAAGAATAGTAAGAATTGACTATCAAAGAAATGCCTGAGTCATCTCCCTAACATGCATATCCTAACTATTTCGCCTCAAATAGCAAGCAATCATAACACATAAGTATTCATCATTTAGCATGCACAATTTCAAGCAAGAAACTCCAAATAGACAGATTTTGTGAGTTTTTGACATATCTAACCTAAGTGTTTAGATAGTTGTTTTTATTCCATTACATTATTCCACCTTACTTCACTAGGTGTTTCTAGAAACTACAGCATATATGATCTTTTGACAGACAATTATGACTCAAAAAAGAAAAAAAATTGTGACTCAAAAATACATAAAAATAATAAAAAGACTTAAATAAAACATAACAAGACACAAATAAAACATGACACAAATAAAACACCCCCAAACTTAAATCACACATTGTCCCCAATGTGTGTAGACTCAAAGACAATAAAAGAAATAAGACACTTACAGACTTGGCTAAAATGGTGGTGGTGGCGGTGGATAATGCATCGACCATTGGTTGAATAGGGAACTCATCTAAATCAAGCTTTGGTGCAGTTGTTGTTGCTCTTGCCTCAATTCTTGTTGCCCTTGTCGCAACTCATGTTGTCCCTGTCTCAACTCATTTTGTCCTTGTATCATTGTGTCGAAATGTTGCATCATCATTCTCTGGTTATGGAGCACTTGCTCCATCATAGGCATTGGAGGTTCTGATTTTGTGGTTGGCTGGTGGCTAGGTCCTGCCTCATATTGAGCCCCTATTTCAGGCTCATCTTCGTTCATTGCGGCCTCTGCTGCTGCTGCTGCTGGTTGTGCTCTTCTTAGTCTTTGGGGGCTTGGAGTGCAGGAAAGAGTGCACTATCCCATGGACACGAGCGGTTGGTTTCTCATGAGTATCAGTGTGTAGGGTTGGGACCGCATTCATGTTGCATAAATTCGTGATAAGTGAGTCATGTCCCAATCCACCTGTTGTCACCAACCTGCTAATCTCTTCAATGCTCTGTACTATCTCCTTCCCCACATCAATCGTCATTCCCCTCATAATTCCATATATCAGCTTAATCCTATCTTCTGGCACTCTGGTGAAGTACGTGGATGGAATCATGCGGGCACTGCCGAAATATAGTCAACCCTTGGCTGCTTTGTTGAATTGGCACCTGCTCAGTGCTCTTGATCCATTTCTTCCAATATCAAATGCAGCCCCAGGGTAGCTTACTGTGTCTGCGACGGCATTCCAGTTGATGTTGTTGGTGCTCCTAGACCATGTTCTAAAATGGTTCCAATTACTACTTTCTTCAACATCAACCGTCTTTAGATCCGTATTTATCGCGTCTGCCGTCACAGACATATATCTTCCCCTCACAAAACATCCCATTTCCACCCTCTCCGAAAAGTTAGCATAGAATTCACGCACCATTGTTGTGTTCATTGGTGCTATCTTCTCCGGATTTACAAATCTCCTCCACCCCCTTAACTCAATCATTGCCCGAATGGGCTCATAAACATCCTCTTCCCCAAATGACTCCCTCTGATAGTCCATTCCCCTTTCAGGATTAAAGTGCAGTATCCAGCTTTTTGTATCTTTGGAAGGCTTGGTAGCTCACAAACCTAGTATCATCGTATTGCGGGGCTGGGGTGGATGTGGAGGCTCTTCTCTTTCTGGTGGACATGGTTAAAATAGTTTCTGCAGCTTACACTTTATTAGCACAAATGTTCCCCAACACAATCAACAATTTAGCAGCTAAAACACAAACACCCCAAAACTTCAACTCTACTACCCAATACCCAACTCTCCTTGTCTACTCCTTCTCCAAACTTCACAATCAATTTTTCAGCACCCAAACTACTTCACAATGCAACACTTCTCCAACTACTACCTCCTTTGATTACTAACAACTTTCAAGAAAAGGTGAAAATTACCTTTTTGATGGTGTTCTCCACGATGTTCTTGCTTCTATTGGTGATTTGAGGCTATGGAATGGAGCTTTGTTGGTTGAGATATCTAAGGGTTTTAGAAATTTAAGAGTTTTTGTTGTGGTTGGGTTTGATTTGTGGAGGATTTGTGGGTAATTTTGTGGATTTTTCGTGAGTTTTTGTGAGAAGAAGGGTTAGGTTTTGGTTTTGAAATTGGGGCAAATCTGATTTCTGGGCGTTTTTAAGTTTCTGGATTTCAGGTCGGCGCCACCGCTGACGACGCGGCGCAATCTTACGCATTCCCCGGGATTTTCTGCGCGCTGTAGACTTGGCATTTTTAGATTTCGCGCGGCCTGCTTTTAGGCGCGGCGCTTAAACTTCAGCGCCTTGATTCTTTTAGCGCGCGGCCACTCTGGCGCGCGGTGCTTACCGTTTTCCGAAATCCTGGCTTTTCTTCACTTTTCGCCGCCCGGTTTATTGGACTGCACTGTCAATCACAGCACAAACACAAGAACTCAAGACCATGAGATTGTCCTAGACAAAATAAAATAAACTAACGACAGAAATTAAAATAACATAATTGAAAACGTTGGGTTGCCTCCCAACAAGCGCTGTCTTTAACGTCTTTTAGTCGGACGCAATTAACCTGCAGTGCCCGTTGGATACTTACGTGAGCTTGCAATCCACAGATTTATTGTTGTAGGTCTCAATTTCCGTACGACCTTTTGTTCAACCAAAAGCCTTAAACATACAATTATCCCCCAAGTACACAAGACATGCTTGTCTTTTATGCTTTCTATAATGTAGGACTCCGTGAAATTCTCTACATCTCTCGAATCTAGGGGGTACTCTTGATGATGTGGACTTCCTAATTGGGGATCAGCAGTGATAGCTGGTGGTGTTTCTTCTGTAATAGGTGCAAGAAAAAGAATTTCCACAGAATCCAAGAAGGTGAATAATTGGATTTCTGCAATCTTTTCCTTCTCTACACCAACTATCTCACCAGATTCCTCAATGGTTGGGTGTGGTTCAGGCTCCTCAATTTGCTGTTCACTGTTCAAAATGACTGCGAGTTCTCCTATTTGCAGTTTCAGCTTCTTTATGGCCAATCTCGTTTCGTCCGTGGCCGAGCTTGATACTGCGGCCCGAGTATGGCTTCTCGTAACTCCTCCTCTCTTCCTACATGGTTGGAGCTCTATCATATTGTGAGAAATCCATGTCTAAAGGATCCCTGAGATGCATCAAAACCAACAACGGATCACGGCACCCTTGTTTTCACACAATAAATACATAAAACGAAAAAGAATAAAATAAAATAAAATAAATAAAAATTAACAAAGAATAAAAACCAAATTAGAAATTAAAAATAGATAAATTTGATATTGAACTATGCCTAATCCCCGGCAACGACGCCAAAAACTTTGCGCGAAAAGATGCACACACTTTAACGCAAGTGCACGTTATCGTGACAAGTAATATAGTCTTGATAAGTCCGAATATCGTCCACAAGGATTAGGGTTCAAGTACCAACTATCTATCTTTTGGTATCTATTTGGTAAATTTGATATTTGATTTTGTTGTTTATAACTAAGAATTATAAAGACTAATTTATCTAATGAGTTTATTTCAGTTGTGATGGGAATAGGGCTTCCATGTCTCCTCAACTATCCGCTTATGTTATTTATTAATACAACGAATTATGGTCTTCTTCCTGAGCTAGCGGGTTTCTGAAATCGTTTTATATTTCCGTTAAGGATATATAAACACTCAACCCGATATTGCACCTTACTACCTTTCGGTGATAAGGATAACTCTATAGGAGGATTAAGAACAAAACCTAGTTAGCAGTAAACGCACTGCGCAAAATTAGGGTTGTTAAGCCTCTCATTAACGCTACATAAATAATTGAGGTATTTTCATCCCCAATCCAAGAATGTCTACCCAACTTACAACATATTCACAATCTCTCATTTCGAAGTAAATTAGAAATCATATACGGATAATTAGTTGTCAATTAATTACCAAGCATTCAACGCAATTATTGGATAAATCTCTCAAAGAAGAATAATAACCGTAAACGTGTATTAATTCATAACATAAGTTTCTAGTGAATCAACATGGAAAGCCCTATAAGAGAATTAGTTCCTAGCCATTGACATGTGAGAACTAATTCAAAGTTCATCATACAAAATGAAATAAAGAAAAGAAAAGGAAAAGAAAGTACTAAATTATGGTCTCAATATCCAAGCAAGAAATCTTGTGTTGTGCGAAGGGAACCCTTAAAATCGCCTAGGGTTCTCCTTTTATAAGTGAAAACCGCCTTGACTTTTCCTGCGAGCTGGCGAAAATCGTCAAAACCTCGATTTTCAGCGTCGGCGCGCGACCACCTTTCGGCGCGCGGCCGGAACCTGTGGTCACCGGGTGATTTGCACCGCGGCACGATCTCTGCTGTTCGGTAGCGCGCTGCAACTTCTGTAGCCTCTCTGATGATTAGGCGTCGCGCCGCCGCTGTTGGACATGGCGCGCGTACTGGGACTTCTGCGATCTCTCGGATATTGGCGCGCCCTGCTTCTGACTACATGAGGCGTCGCGGCGCTGGTATGGGTTTTTGCCTCGTTCGCCACTTTATCTGTTTTTAGCTCTGGAACCTCCTCTTTTGTCCTCTTTTAGCTCCTTTTCCGCCATTTGGCCATTTTAACCACTTTGACTCAAAAGAAAGGAAAACTATCATAATACGACACTTATTTGTACAAAAAGGGAGAAAAGACTAACTAAAAATGACTCGAAAAGTGTATATAAAATACACCGATCATGATTCCAATAACTCTATGTTTCATCGTTTTTGTACAAACAATGGCATGGTTTTTCGTTTCTCCTGCCCTCACACCTCCCCACAAAACGGTAAAGCTGAAAGAGTCATCCGCACCATTAACAATATGATTCACACTCTATTGATTCATGCCTCCCTCCCTCCATCCTTCTGGGTATATGCTGCTAAAATGTCAGAATATATTCTAAATATTCTCCCAACTAGCATCCTTCACAATATGACCCCTACCGAAATCCTCTATCATAGAGTCCCCTCTTATGATCATCTATGGATATTCGGTTGTCTATGCTATCCTAACCTTGCCTCTACCATCCTCACAAGCTAGCTCCCCGGTCCACTCTATGTGTCTACCTAGGCTTCCCCCAGACCATAGGGGCTATCATAGCATATGTTATGACTTGTCCACTCGTCAAATCCACATCTCTCGTCACGTCACATTCGACGATACCACATTTCTGTTTTCGAATCTTCAAAAATTCCAAAAACCAGACTACTCCTTTCTTGACGAGCCTGCAATTTTTTCTGTCAGTCTCAGTCATCAGCGTCGCGGCCCATCATGGAGGCGCCGCGGTGCCAGTCTTCCAGTGACCAAGATGTTTTTGTCCCGTCGTCAGCGCCGCGGTGCCAAAATTCCAGAGAGCATTGTTCATCCACACCGTCAATAGCGACGCGATGCCAAAACTTCAGAGATGACTGTTCATCCAGCGCCGCGGCGCCTCCGACGGCTTCACCTCCACCATCTCCATGTCCGACCTTACCATCCTTCTCGGACCCCACCACTCAGCTGCCTCAGCCACCCACTGTCCCGACTCACTAAATAGAGACTCGTGTCAAACACAGAATCTTCAAACCCAAAGTCCAATTTAACTTATCTGCCCAAACCATCTCTTTAATTATTAAGAACCCCAAATTGATCAAATAAGATCCTAATTGGAATGCAGTTATGTCTGAGGAATTCAATGCTTTGACTAAACAACACACGTGAGATCTAGTACCTAGACCTGATGGGTGAATGTGGTTCGTTGTATGTGGCTATTTCGTCACAAATTCAGAGACAATGAGAATCTTGAGAGGTATAAGACACGTCTTGTGGCTAATGATACGAATCAGCAGGATGACATTGATTGTGGTGAGACATTCAGCCCGGTTATCAAACCGGCTACCATTCGCACAGTTCTGAGCATAGCTATGGACAAACACTGGCCGATACATCAACTTGATGTGAAGAATGTATTTTTACATGGGTACCTGAGAGAAAGCGATCTACGTCATCATCCGCACTGGTTCACCCGTCAATGATCCTCACTATGTGTGTCGTCTCCGTAAGTCAATATATGGCTTGAAACAGGCCCTCGTGCATGGTATGATCGATTTGCCAGGTATATCTTGCAGATTGGGTTTGTATATCACTCTTCATTTTTCATCGAGGTAGTAGCATTGCTTACTTATTACTTTACGTGGATGACATTGTTCTTACTGCCTCCTCCAATGGGTTGAAAAATGAGATTATTGTCTTGCTTAAGACCGAATTTGCAATGACTGATTTGGGAATACTGAGTTATTTCTTGGGGATATCAGTGACCAGGTCTGTCAACCACATATTCTTGTGTCAGTGTAAGTATGCAGAGGAGATTGTGTACAGGGCTAAGATGGCGAATTGCAAAGTTATGCCTACTCTAGTTGATTCAAAATCTAAGCTCAGTGCTATGGATGGTGCTCCAGTCTCCGATCCTACTCTGTATAGGAGCCTTGCAGGTGCACTTCAATATATCACATTTACAAGGTCAGACATTGCTTATCTTGTTCAGCAGGTATGCTTATTTATGCATGCCTCATGGAGTCTCATTTCACTGCCCTTAAGCTTATCATCTGATACATTAAGGGCACACTTGATTATGGTTTACACCTATACCCCTATGCACCAAACAAGTTGCTCTCATATACGGATGCAGATTGGGCAGGGTGTCCGGACGCGACGCTCCGCCTCCGACTTTTGTATTTTTTTAGGAGATAATCTGATTTCATGGTCTGCCAAGCGACATGCCACCCTATCTTGTTTCAGTGTCGAGGCTGAGTACAGAGGCGTTGCAAATGTGGTAGCTGAGATTTGTTGACTCAGAAATTTACTGTTAGAACTTCAGTGTCCTTTGCGTCAGACATCTATTGTGTACTGTGATAACATCTCTGCAATCTATCTTTCTCACAACCCGGTTCAACAACAGCGAACCAAGCACGTTGAGATGGACATATATTTCGTTCGTGAGAAAGTTGCGCTAGACCATGTTAGATTGTTACATGTTCCCTCATCATATCGGTATGCAGATATATTTATCAAAGAACTTCCCAGACAGTTATTTCTTGACTTCAGATCCAATCTCAGCGTCCGGCCTCCTCCGCTCCGACTTAGGGGATGTGTAAACGTGTATGACATAACATCCCTATCATAATTAGAATATATCACATATATTGTGTAAATATTAGTGATATGTAATTATGGTAAGACTATGATTCCTCTTGTAATTAGGACTATGATTCCTCTTGTATAAAAAATGAATATTGTATATTATATATATTTATATTAATGAAAAAGACTCTCCAATGGAGATTACTATCATCTTACAATAAAATAATAATAAAAGTGTAAAAAGGTCAGTTTTTTTTTTTTTTAACCCGCAAGGGTAGCCAAGTTGGTGTAGCAGTAGAGCGCGGGACCGCAAGGTCACGAGTTCGATCCCCTGCATAAACCTTCTTGATTAGTCATCGCGTGACACATCGAAGTGTAGTTGTCCCGGCGTGGTTTGCGGTATTGCGTCGCATACTCTAAGGGTCACGAATGAATATGCTGAAAATAGTTATTCTTCACCTATATCTTCTCAATATATTTTTGTAACACTCTCTTAATATTTTCCTTGTGAATAATATTATTAATTTTCTTTCATAAACTATTCAAGTCTCCTTATTTTTACCTTTATATAAATGTCAACCACAAATTGATGTCACCACATAAAGTCTGTAGCTTCATGATGTGCAAATATAAGTAAAGTTTTGTATATTCTTGTGGCTAATTATTCCAACTTAAAAGAGAAGTTCATCACAAAATAGTATCCTTTGTGTTGCAATTCTTAAATAATCTACATATGACATACAAATCCAATGCATTCATAAAGTGTTCAAATCACGCACCTATATAATTACCAATATAATCTTCCAAAATCAAAAAGCCATTATCCTTGTTCTGTATTGTAATAATCAGTAATCCGTGTATACATCCTTATTTTTCACATCACATTTTATGAATTTGTAAAGTAGCCAAAGTACTAATACTATAAAATTAGATTAGGTATGTTTTTGTTGTAAATATAGGTTTAAAATATCTTACCAGTTATGACATGTTTATATTGCATCAATATGTTGCAAAAGAAATGGTTGACATGTCATGATTAGACTTTTCATCTATACTAGCATAATTACATCCATCATCACCAATTAAATGGGATATGAATCAATATCTAATTTCTTCTTGTATCTATTTCAGTGTCGTTTGACTTCCACCGAAAAAGAGAAAAAAACATTGTGAAAAGATAAATTATAAGGGTTGTTTTTCGTTGGGCAGAGGCTAAATTATTTATGTAAAATTCAACACACTTAATGTCTTATTTTTTTTTGTTGTGAAGAACCCGCATTCTTCTTCTTCGAGTGCGCAGCAGGTAAACCGGGCCCGTAATAGCGCAAACCACGTCGATCGATTCGCTCCACACAGCAAGCCAGTGTGACAGTTCCCAAGGCGAGCGGCGGTCGAGCGTTACTGCGGGGTTTCGAACTTGTGATCAAGCTCTCCCACACCACCCAATGAGGATACCCTCTGCCTTCAAGACCAACTGATTGCAATTTAGAAACTCACATAATCAAAATATACATAAATATTAATTATTTCATATTCGCATAAAATAATATAATATAAATTTTCTCATTACTAATACTTGCATAACTCTAACAAGTTACCAGACAACCCTAAAATGATTTTAAAAGGGAAATTCACATAATCAAAATATACATAAATATTAATTATTTCATATTCGCATAAAATAATATAATATAAATTTTCTCATTACTAATACTTGCATAACTCTAACAAGTTACCAGACAACCCTAAAATGATTTTAAAAGGGTTTAACCGCCGTTGCCGGGGATCGAATCCGGGTCACCCGCGTGATAGGCGGGAATACTTACCACTATACTACAACGACTTGTTGATCATCGAGGCTTCTTGAAATTATAAGATCGACTAATCTGAACCAGCAAAAGATGTTGACCATACAGGATGCAGCTGGGGATTCTATAGAACCCGAGATTTCCTACTCGAAGTTTATTGTATGAGTATATATTTAAAAAATTAACAACATTCTATAATCCAAAACTCACATCATCTAAATTAATTTTGAATCTGTCAGTCTAGAATTGGGAGAAAATCGAAAGGGCAGAATCAGAGGCTAGAAACTGACATAGGAAACTGATTTACAAAGATCCCATACTGGTTTGCCGAAATGAACAAGGCTTGTCTGCTGACTACTTGCCTATTAGTTAGGTTCCAATTTGTCTTTTCAAAAAAACAAAATATGGCAATTTCATGGCCAAATATCAGTCATCTCAAACAGACATTTTGCGTTATAAGAATTCATAATTGTCTTTTCTGACCAAACAAAAGAAAGTTGTTAATGTATTGTACCATGATTAAGGCCACAATAATCAACACAAGAATGGTAAAGTTCAGTTTGAGGAGAACAAAGATGCGTGAGATGTCTAAATGAACTAGATTAGAGATCCGTTGGGTGCTTAATTAAGAATTAAAAGAATGGAGACATATTTATTAGCTTCTAATATGTCACACACTCTATTCCAAGTTTCCATCGCCGTAGCGTCAGGTTCAATAATCGTCTACAAGAGGTCCGTAGAGACAGTGGAATAAATCCACTGGAGAACGGTAACATCAAGAGTTGTCCATAACATCGGGTCAGCCTCCGGAGCAGGTTTCGTACATGTGACTGAGGGAATGATATGATGTAGTACTTGATGCGAGCGTGCGTGAATCTTAAACAATTTTGTCCACGTCGCATATTGGACGTTTTTCATTTCAAGAACAATAGGGATGTGGGTCTTGATGTTGGAAACGGTAAGGGCAAGATGAAACATGTTTTTTGATGTAGACATATCAAAAGAACAATATGTGAAGTAGGGATTTGGAAGAAAAAATTGAGAATATAGGAAGAAAAAAATGGCTCGAAAATCGGGAATGGTCTCGGAAATCGAGGGAGCCGTGCGGAAGATTTTTGTGAGACATAGACTTCTGATACCATAAAAGTAGGGGTGACAAAATTAACTCAAACCCAAATGACCCGCCCAATCCCAAGATTTCATGGGTTTGGGCATGAGTGATTTTGATGATGGGTTGGTTTGGGCTAGCCCAAGTTGACTCATCATAAATCAACAGCTCAAATGAGCCAATTATTATGCCCAAATTTGACCCATCAAAATACATAATTTTAAGATTAGAGTTCCACTCTAGATTAAATTTTTTATTTAAAAATTCTTTTATTATTTCGAAACAATAAAAATACACCAACGCATCCCAACCACACTATCCATCAACCCTACCCCCTCCCCTACACCAACCCCCACTCAAACACTGAACCACCCTCACATCTCTGTCCATACATTTTCTACTCCACCCCACCCCACCCACTTCTACCCCACCTAACCCCACATCCTAC
The DNA here is from genome assembly GCA_029844215.1 of Przewalskia tangutica. Classification (NCBI taxonomy): domain Eukaryota; kingdom Viridiplantae; phylum Streptophyta; class Magnoliopsida; order Solanales; family Solanaceae; genus Przewalskia; species Przewalskia tangutica. The sequence continues at coordinate 20,836,599 of CM056731.1, read as the reverse complement.
CGTACCCCCACCCTACCTCATTCTCAAATTTCTATTTTATATTTTTTTACTTCTATAAACAATTTATAAAAAAATATGAATTTTTTTCTTACCTCTCCCTACCCCCACCCCCACTTCATCCTCAAAGTTTTATTTCATATTTTTTTTTACTTTTATAAAAAAAATATTAAAAATATGAAATTTTTACTTACCTCCTCTCCCCCCACCCCTCCACCCTACCCCCACTGCCCCACCCCATCCTCAAATTTATATTTCATATTTTTGTTACTTTTATAAAAAAAATATTAAAAATATGAATTTTTTTCTTACCTTTCCCTACCCTCCCCGCCCTACCCTCCACCCCAACCCATTGCCCCATCCCATTCTCAAATTTCTATTTCATTTTTTTTGTTACTTTTATAAAAAAAATGTGAATATTTTTCTTACCCCCGCCCTACCACATTCTCAAATTTCTATTTTATATTTTTTTTACTTTTATAAACAATTTATAAAAAATATAAATTTTTTTCTTAGCCCCCTCTGCCCTACCCCCACTCCAACTCACCCCACCTAGGGTTGTTATCGATCCGGTTAGGTATGTGTATCGACATATCGGAATCGGACCGATAAGGTTACTGGTCCGAACCGATATGAATTCAGTCCTGAAAAGAGATTCGGGATCAGACCGATACCTTATCGGGAGGGTACCCGATCCGATTCTGGATACTGTTTCCGGTCCGAAATCGATCCAAAATATTAAAATTCTGCTTTACTTAAAGATCTCAATTTTACTTATAATTTTTTTATATATATAAAAATATCGATTTTATTACCTTTACTGCTTTACATAATACATATTAATAAATTTAAAGCAATATATAATAGCAATATTTCAAGGATTGACCATCAATTCATCATCCCAATTCTCAAACTATACTAAGGGACTGATAACATATAAGTTATCGGGTAATTAGACCTGGTTGTCAGATTGGATCCTTATGTCTGGTACTCGTATCCGGACCGTTAACTTTTCGGTCCGAGTATCAGTCCAGGTATTTCGGTCCGGTTCTCGGATGGTTCTCGGGTGTATCCGAATTGATAACAACCCTACCCCCACCCCATTCTCAAATTTCTATTTTATATTTTATTACTTTTATAAATAATTTATAAAAAATATGATTTTTTTCTTACTCCGCTCCTATCCACACCTACCCCTTCCACCTTCACATCATCCTCAAATTTATATTTCATATTTTTTTGCTTTTATAAAAAATGAAAAAATTCTTAAAAATATTATTCTTATTTTAAAAATAAAGATATGAAAAAATCAAATATCATACAAAATAAAATAACATCATAGAAGGTAAGTTTGAAATTTGTAAAAGAAATGGGTCAAGTTGGGCAATTTGGGTTATGACCCATCATTTAGTCCATCTTGACCGCCCCATCTTAGTCCATGTAAGTTTTGGGCGGGTTGGCATTGGCCCATCTAGAACTTCAGCCCGTCTTGACCCGCCCAACTTTAGCACAAACGGTCCATCTGCCACCCCTACATAAAAGAAATAATATCTTGATTGTTTTCATTAATGATTGAGTATATTTATAATTTACCATTTTCATAATATGAAAAATTCTATTCCTACTCTACTCCCAAAATCATATTCTATTTATACAAAAATTCTATAATTATGGTAAGTGTACAATGATAATTAAATACAAATACATCACCAATTATAGAGTCACAAACTGTGATATATACGGTTGTATATACCGTGTATATCACGGTCTAAATATGGTAAAAAACATATTGTGTTTCCGTGATATACACAAGACATCGTATATGACGTGTATATCATGGTTAGGGCTAGCAAATTAGACCAGACTTAATTGACCCGCCCAGATTTTAATGGGTTTGGGCATTGACATACAATTAAATGAGCTAAATTTGGGTTAACCCAACTTAACACATTCATCCTGAACAACCCAAATCAACCCATTACATTAGCCCAAAGTAACTCATCTACTATTTTATTGTTTACACAAGTCTTCTATTTCATATTATTTTATTTTTACAAAAAAATTATTAAAAATATGAAAGAAATTCTAACCTTCTTCCCCCCTACCCACTCCATCCCATGCCCTACCCCCTCCACCCCCACTCCATTGCCCTATCCCCATCCTCAAATTTCTATTTCATATTTTATTTACTTTTATAAAAATATGAAATTTTTCTTACCTCCCCCTACCGCCCTAACCCCCCTCCACCCCCACCCCATTCTGAATTTCTTATTTCATATTTTTTGTAATTTTTATAAAAAAAATATTTACAAATATCAAATTTTTTCTTACCTCCTTCTACCACCCCACCCCACCCCATTCTCAAATTTATATTTTTACTTTTATAAAAATTATAAAAATATGAATTTTTCTTACCTCCCTACCTACACTTATCCCTCTCCACCCCCACCCTATCTCTACCCCATTCTCAAATTTCTATTTCATATTGTTTTTACTCTTATAAAAAATATGAATTTTTTTCTTACCTCCCCCTACCGGCCACCGTCCTAACCCACCTACCCCCCTCCACCCCACCCATCCTCAAATTTTTATTTCATATTTTTTGTAACTTTTATAAAAAGAAAATATTTATAAATATGAAATTTTTTCTTACCTCTCTCTACCACCCCACCCCCATCCCGACCCACCCCATTCTCAAATTTCTATTTTATTTCGGATTTTTTGTTCATTTTATATAAAAAAAAATATGTAAAATATGATATTTTTTCTTACCTCCCTGACCCACCCCATTCTCAAATTTCTATTTTATTTTTACTTTTATAAATAATTTATAAAAAATATGATTTTTTTCTTACCCGCCCACCTATACCACAACCTACCCCATCCACCCCCACCCCATTGTCCTACCTCATCCTCAAATTTCTATTTCATATTTTTTTTACTTTTATAAAAATATGATTTTTTTTTCTTACCCCCTCTACCCACACCTACCCCCTCCACCCCAATCTCATTGCCCTACCCCCATCCTCACATTTCTATTTCATATTTTTTTGCTTTTATAAAAAAAATACTTAAAAAAATTATTCTTATTTTAAAAATAAAGCTATGAAAAAATCAAATATCATACAAAATAAAACAACATCATAGAAAGTAAGTTTGAAATTTGTAAAAGTAATGGATCAAGTTGGGTAAGTTGGGTTATGACCCATCATTTAGCCCATCTTGACCCGCTCATCTTAGCCCATGTAAGTTTTGAGCGGATTGGACATTAACTCATCTGTTGATTCAGCCCATCTTGACCCGCCCAACTTCAACTCAAACAGTCCATCTGCCACCCCTAATCACGGTATACTTTCAGTTACAAATTACAATTCTCAACTAATCCTTCATGCAAGACCCACCATCTCAAGTAAAACTCCCTACAAATCAAAAAATAAAATCACAACAAAAAATAATAAAGAAAGAGTTGTTATGAATATTATTTATTATTATGAATGTCTATATCTACAAGAAAAGTTAGAGTTAGTGAATTTGAGACCAAGGTACTTAGACCCTATAAATAGAGATGTTTCCCTCATTGTATTTCATCCATAGAGAGAAATAAAGACTCCCCCCTTTCTCCACAATATTCTTGTTCTAGTTTTGTTCTAGTTATATTATTTCATAACACGTTATCAGCACGAGTCTCTAACCAATTGACTTAGAAGAGGTACTATATTTTTCTTTTCGATCCAGGGCTTTTGTTTTACGTACATATTTATTTGGTTGAGAATGAATTTTAAATCGGAACAAAATATGCTTGAGTTTATTAAATTGAATATACTTGCTGACAAGTTTTGATTCTTGTGTAGATCTAAGTGTAATAATTGTACAACCATCAGAATTGGTTTTATATTCATGTTTTCATGAATCATAGAAGTGGTAAAATTTTGATAGGCATCTTGTGAGTACAACTGAAGATGTGCTAAAGAAAATTCTCTACATCATATATATGCATCGATTTGCTCATGGAGTAACAATTTTAGATATGTTTAAGGCACGCTGAGGTATGTCCCGTTCCTAAAGAATGATAACTTTTGATGATGTTATAAGTACAAATCCATTCTCTGAAGTGAATGTGACAATATGAAGTAAAACTTATATATACGGACGTAACAATATGTGGCAAGATCTTAAAGAAGTTCCAAGTTATCATTACTTGATATGTTTAAGACATGTTGAGATATGTTTCATTCCTGAAGAATGAGAACTTTTCATAAATCTTATAAGTACATATACATTCTCTGAAGTGAATGTGATAATTAGTAAAGATTATAAAGACATACGTGCTCTTTATTGTGAAAATATCACGACCACCTCCAGAAGAGGTAGGGTAATTGTGAAACAATATTCTAAATATTTTATGCTTTGCTCCCGAAGTAGCAAACTTAGAATTTTGCTCCCGAAGTAGCAAATTAAGAAATTTGCTCCCGAAATAGCACATTTTAAACTCTACTCCTTAAGTAATAAATCTTTGAACTCTACTCCGGAAGTAGTAGAACTTTGAAAGTAGTTATTTGCATGAGTACTAATTTTTCAATTAGTATTAATTAGAGTAGATCTATAGTTAGTTATTAATAAAATTTTAATCATTTCATTTTGATTAATGTTTTAATATTTGTGTTGGTTTGCTTGTTTACTAAGTAATTATTACATTTTCTGGAGCATAAAATTACCATATGAACATTAGATGGTGTCCTTCGCATACTCTCTTTTTATGGAAAGAATTTTTAATTACTCCATTTCTATTATTTGTCATACATGAAAACGGAAGGATACGGGAATGGTAACAAATATACGAACAAAGTAGATCTAAGTATAGAAAATTCTTTATTTAAGATAGTGAACACATAGGAAGATTAATAAGAATGTCAAGTTGGTAATAGAATAAAAAAGGAAGATTGCTGATTTTTCATAACTAAAGACCTATTACTTGTATTTCTCACTATTGCACGTATTTTGTTAAATAACAAAGAAAAATAAGTACTATATATGGTGTGTGTCCCATTGACTCTTATTTAGGACTAATGTACACTGATACAAGTATACAACGGGTTGTTATATGATATGATGTATGTATATTTGCATGTTAATTATGGTTACCGTTGTTATTTGCTCCTTGTACATTATTGATTTGGATTATTATATTGAAATATTATATTGGGGTAAAGTTTCATTTGTGTATGCAATTTTATTGATCTTTGTTTGTTTTTATCAGAAGTACTAATATTTGATAGAGTATTTATTTTACCTTGTGTATATCGATCTACGAAGATATGGATAATTCTCAAAGCAAGTTTGGATTAAAATTCAATTACGAAGACATTTGTTTGATTGATTCTGCTACCACATTGATATATTATGGTTACTGTAGTATCTTTGATGATAAATATTCGAATGTTAATAGTATTCTCCCCGGAATAAGATGTATACTAAAATTTAGAACTTACTTTTCATCATTTATAAATTGTTTTGTCTTTAAATGTCTATTTGATTACTAATTACTTCATGACACCAACAACGTCTAACTATAACTTCTTTTATGATATCAGCATTATCTAAGCAATATTTGATTGTACACAATTAATAATCTAGTGCTCCAGAAGAGCTAACTATTTATCTAGAGGACCATGACACTATTTATCTAGAAGATCACGACATCAATAGTGTCCAAACAATATGTGTGATTATGGAGAATAAAATAGAGGCTCCTGAAGAGTCTTATATATTATATCATTCGTTCTAGATTTTAATATACAATGTTGCTATGATCGAAACACAAGTTATAGTAAATTTGAAGTTTACTAAAGTAAATGACTATCATATTGAAGCTATAAATGATTGGATGACTAAACCATAATGGGTAAAAAATATGTATTTGAAATGTTACCTTCTTTATTCTTCAAATTGTATTGCACAAATATGAGCATGATGAAATCACATGTCACGATAAATCAGAAGTTTATTGTACAAAATAGAATTCATGTAATATTAAATCATAAGTTTACTAAAATAAATAGCATATGACATGGTAAACTTGAAGTTTACTAGTACAAATAATTTTATCAATTGACGTGATAATTTTGGTTGTCCTGATTTAAATTTAATGTGCTAAGTTTGTATTTGGAATATATTAAAGAACTAGAAGATTCTTCAAGAATTAATTTGCTTGTTCTCATGATAAGTTGATTACACCAGCTAATGTTGGGATTGAATTCCCTAAATTCTGAAAAATATAAAAGGTGAATAAGGACTCGTTCACCTGTTATGTGATGTCTTAAATAGATGCATCGATAAGACGGTCACATGTGCGTTTATTGTCAACCTGCCCCTAAATTCTGAAAAATATAAAAGGTGAATAAGGACCCGTTCACCTGTTATGTGATGTCTTAAATAGATGCATCGTAAGACGGTCACATGTGCGTTTATTGTCAACCTGCAGCTTGACATTTACAAAGTTGCTTGCTCAAAATAATTGAGTTGAGATTATAATTTTCAGATTATGTAATCAAGATAATTCATTTTGTAAATGCTGGTTTATATTCAAGCTGACTTAGTGTTGAATGCCTCCGATAAATAGCTAAACCATTGCGAATGAGAACAAAGCTTCACGTGTTGATCTGAAATATGATATATTGCATACAACGATGTTAGTATGTTTCAGACTAATAAATTATGATAAATTCTCCCCTCATAATTGGTTCAAGGTTAGGAATCAAATATTTTCATCTAATAGTTTTATTGTGCGGTATATGATTAATGAATCTACTACGATGCACATAGATGGATTTCCCAAAGAAGGTGAAAATTATGTTAGTTTTTCTAACATAAAGGTAGAGAGAATAAAAAGCTAAGAAATATATTGTGAATTATCACGGGTATGATCCTCGTTCAAACTGCAGGATGCTTCTAAATGTCCATGAAGGGCATGATTTACAACATGTATGAAGCATGATAGACAATTCGGTTTTAAACGCAATAATCCTTGAAAAAGGAGAGGAACAAATGATCAAAATGATCATAATAAGGAAGCAATGTGCTTTTGAATAGCCTACGACATAACACTTCATAAAATCTCGTACGAGGTTCAGGTACTTGAAAAATAATAAAGTGATAAGATCTTAATATGTTATGTCTAATTGCAAACCGATACAAAATGATATCTCGTCGACGATATATTTGATACAATATAGTGCGCAATATTGTATAATATTACGAGGATCTGAATTCTACGTCTCTTAAAGCATATTGATGTAGAAATAATTATCAAGTAGATGTATCTTGGTAAGAGTAAATTTACTGGACCTGCAGTCCTGACATTAGAAGATGTCGTGTAAATGAAAATTATCTCAGCCTATATGACTTACGTGACAAAATTTATATGTTTTTTTTTGAAGGATTCAAAATGCCTGAAGCATATTTATTGAAAAATTTGTTTGTAATCATTAAACGGATTAAATGAACTAAGGTTGATGTACTGAAATTACCTTAATAAATATTTATTGATGAAGGGTACAAAGATGACTATATTTAACCTCTTCCCTTTATGATATTCAAAATCTTTCATAAGGTTGTGCAAGTTGCTGACTTGAATATGATTGAAGATTTTGAAGATTTTCTAAAAGCAGTAGATTACCTGCTAAAAGAAGTTGAAATGAGAAAATTAGATTGGTCCTGAAATATCATATATTTGTTCAATTGATGCATTTATTTATCTTGCTATAACTATAAGCATGATATAATTTCTTCCTTACACAGGGATACATAAATAAGATCAATTGCATATTATCGATTTGATGAGAGAATTTTTCCAAAATTAGGGGGAGAGAATAATAAAATAAAAAGGGGAAATTTGTGAAAAAATACATCATCATCTCATACGTGTTTCTATTAGTGAACAAGAGGTCCAAAAGATTATTTACTTGCAGAAAATAACAAATCAAATGCCAGACACATTTACAAATTTGAAAAGGATTACTGAATCACATATCCTTGTAGAGAATGTCCCAATTCGGATTGATGTCAGTGTAGGACCATCTACTAGTGTCATAGCAGATAAATTCAAAAGCACACCTGAAGCGTGATAGACCATTGTGTTCTAAGGATCGGAATTCTAGAAAAATAAAAATAAATGGTCAACATGACACTAAGAAAGAATCTCATAAAGAAATGCAAGAATTGATCAATCCTGATATTTTTGAAGAAATCAATGAGCCGCAAACTCAAGAAAATGAAGAAACATCAATAAATCAAATTGATGTTATGACTATTTGAATCGCTTGGAAGTAAATGTGGGTTGAAATACCCACAACCTTATAAGAAGATAATACAACATACATTGCTCAATTGAAGGGAGGATTCAGAAAAGTAGATATGACAAAAACACATTTCACCAAATTTGTTCTTCACACACGAGCTCCAAAAGAATGGTAATGTCAACGTGCAACAAATTCATTCATGTGATAATATGACTGATTTGTTAAGTCTCTACCAACTGTAACTTTCGAGAAGATGGTGCACAAGATTGAAATACGAAGACTCAATCATTTGGACTAAAGTTCTCATCAGGGGGAGTTAATACATGTTGTACTCTTTTTTTCATATAAGGTTTTGTCCCACTGGTTTTCCTTGTAAGATTTTTAATGAGGCAACCAAATGTGTATTATTAGAAATATGTACTCTTTTTCCTTCACTAGATTTTTTTTTCACTGGGTTTTTTCTAGTAAGGTTTTAATGAGGCATATTGTTTACCAAATATACATTCAAGGGGGAGTGTTATGAATATTATTTATTATTATGAATGTCTATCTCTACAAGGAAAGTTAGGGTTAGTGAATTTGAGACCAATGTACTTAGACCCTATAAATAGAGATGTTCCGCTCATTGTATTTCATCCCTAAAGAGAAATAAAGACTCATCACTTTCTCCACAATATTCTTGTTCTAGTTTTGTTCTAGTTATATTATTTCATAACAAGAGCAACATAAATTTCTGAACGAATAATCTGATTTAAAAACTAAAACTCCTCCATTTCAATTTATGTGAACTTTTTCGGAGTATGAGAGTCAAATTATATAACTTTGACATTAAATTTTGACATAAATTTTTCAAATAAATAAAATTTATATATTTAGAAACTACATTAAAAGTACTATAAGTCATGATAATTGATAATTTAGAAAAAATGTAAGGAAAACATGATCAAAGAACCACCTCGTAGACTCCCCAAATAATACAGTGTTCACATAAATTGAAACAGAGAACGTACGTATGAACCATAAACAAATGTAAAAGAATCTAATTTTCTTTTATGCCATAAACAAATGTAAAAGAATCTAATTTTCTTTTATGTGAAAATTACGATTGCATTTGTAATTGTTCGTAAAACCCACAAAAGATAAATAAAAAAGAAATATAGGTCATATTAATTAAAAATTTGTGAGAACAATGAAGGTTACAAGTAAATGAGAAGTAAGTAACGAATACAATGATTACAATATGGGGGTAGAGAGGGTTAGGGCGGGGGGAGGGGTAAAAATTTCATTTTTTTTATAAAAATAAAAAAAACATGAAATAGAAATTTGAGGATGGGTGGGGTGAGACTGTGAGAGTGGATGGGTAGAGGGTAGGTTTAGACATATTTGAGTCATTGACTATCATATTGTCGTTACATTTTTTATGTATAATATAATATTTTTTTTATTAAATGTTGCAATTAGATATTTTTTTTAAAATTATTAAATTTTAAAGATATACTAATTTTTAAAAATATAGGATATAAAAGAATATTTTAAATAGTTTTAAATCTATTAAAAAAACATTCTAGTTTATTTGCATAAATGTGAGTCAAACAGGGAAATGTTTATGTTTCTCAGAAGTACTTTTATAATTATAGGTCACACACCCTAACAGATTTTCTACAAACAGTTTTTGCAAAATTACTTTTAAGAAACAGAAATACTTTTAAACAGATTCTAAGTGCAATTATAAGTCTGTGTTTCATGGATATAACTTATGGTCTGTTTTTTTTAAAGTAGGAGTTATAAAAGAATGGGGCTTGTATAAGTCAGTTTACTTGATATTTGCCAATCAACTAACCGCTTTCTTTGAGAACTGACTTGTTAATATTACTTGGTGCGATTTAAAAGTCTCATTTACTACGTTTATGAATCACAGTTCGAGACCAAGCTCCAAAGTGTCTAAACTAAAATGTTTTCCATGAAAAAACACATAAAATAGCCCCTTCCAATTTTAATATTTTGACTATCTCATCCACCAATAAGAGAATTTTCCACCGTCCTCCCCATAACTATTTAAAAATTTCAATTATCCAATTGGAAAAATATGCCTTGTGCAAATCTCAAACTAAATTCTTCCAAAATCTAATCTCCGATGGCCACTCTTTTTTCACCGTCGCTAGAAGTTTCATCATTCTCCACCGCTCGCCTTCCACTGAGAATTTCTTCTAACATAAACCCTAGAAATAGGGGTGCTAGGGTTAGGGTTTGTTCGAGTGTGAAGGATTTGGAGGAGTCGCCGCCTTTGAATTATGGGAATAATTTAGGGTTTTATGCACGGTTCTCTGCACCTGTGCAGACTAGCACGACGAAAGTGAATGAGGAAGAAGAGGAGGAGGAGGAGGAGGAGGAGAAGAGGAATTACTATTTGAATACGGGTTATGCTATTCGGACTATCCGAGAGGAGTTTCCTGCCCTATTCTATAAGGACCTAACCTTTGATATCTACAGGTTTTGAGCTTTTAATCGTCCATTTTGTTGTGATTAGGAATTGTTATTATTGCCTTTTTTATCGTGGTGATGTTACCTTTTTTTTTTAAATATCCCTGATTTCGTACCTAACTCAGCTTATTTTAAGTTTCACAAACCTTAGCTAGTCTCAAGTCAATAGGTTGACAACGACAACAACAACAACATATCCAGTGTAATTCACAAGTGGGGTCTGGGGATGGTAGAATGTAAGCAGACCTCACTCTCTAGAGAGGTTGTTTCCTATAGACCCTTAGCTCAAGGATAAAGCAAAAACAAAGCAGATCAACAAGGAAAATGAACAGTAACTACAACAAAATATTATGTTAAGCGAATAACAAGTTACAATAGATAGTAACAGAAATCGAAGTATAAGAAACTGCGTGAAAAATACGACGACTACTAGTAAGGAAAAGCAAGACAGCATTCAACTACCTATTAGCCTTCTATCCTAGTATGTGTCCTCCCCAACCTCCTATGATCATGTCCTTGGTAAGTTGCAACTTCGCCATGCTTACTGAACCTGAAATGGGCTTGAATGGAGTGGAATACATAAGGTGCCTATAGGTAACCTTAACTATTTTGGAACTGGTGCGTAAGTTGATTGATGCAGCTACTGATCTGGTTGTTTTGCACTAATGAGGAATGAGAATTTCGAGTTTTGTCGATTAGATTAGGGTGAATTGCAGCAAGTAATACTTAATCCACGGAACTTAAAGATGGTGAGATTAAACCACTAATGAATAAATTTACCGCTTCTTTTTTCAGGTTCTCTCACATTTGTTGAGGTATAAAACAGAACTAGGGAAAGAAATGTTTCTATGAAAAAAGTGACCGAGAATCTTCTTATTGATTCTTGTTGTAGTCTTGAGTTTCAAGAGCGAGCAGAGGCATATAATGAAACTCAAATAGGCATATTATTCGAAACTCAAGCTCCCTATGAAAACAAGAATTGTGAATTTTCTTTTTGATGGCTCTTTCCTTCTTATTTTGTTTGAAGATTTTAGATTGCAGGGAGTCTGATGCACTAATGGCTTAGTGCATCTTAATCTTAGTGGGTTAAAATGCTATTTTCATTTTTGGAAACAGTTCAAGTATTATGACTTGCTGCAGTTCACTTTCAGTATAAATTGTAGCAGTTGAACTCGGTCCTTTAATTACAGAAGTCTTAAGGGGCTTTGGACACCTGAACGGGGTTGCCTAAACTGAGTTCTGTTGTATGAACCATTTAGAACAATACACCTCGTAACTGGGCTTTACTTTTTATTATCAATAAAATCATTACTTCATCAAACAAATAATAACAAGGATAATAAGATCAATAAGTGAACCATTTGGGATGTCCTTAGTTTCATAGGGAGGATCATATAGATTCTAGTTAGATCATGACAAATAAGTGTTCTTCCAACACAAATTTGCAAGCAAACAGATCATGGTAGTCCTTCCCCGGAGAATAGGGAATGGAATTGGTTGATTTGGGTGGATTTTCATGCTGTAGGATCATGGCAGGTGAGACCACATGTGGCTTCACACGTCACACTTTCATTAAGTAACCTACAGAGAGTCTTCCTAGTGCCTAATGTATCAAAAGAATGATCGCTTTCACATCTTTTACATTTTTCTTTTAAACTGGCTTGTAACGCAACTAGCTTGTGTTGAGGCGTTGTTCTCATTGTTGTAGATTTAAGCTGGTTCGTGATGACCTGATTATATCAAGGGGTTACTAGGAGAAGGGAGGAGTGGGCAGGCATAGGCCCCTTTCTAGTAGTTAGTTCAGAGGATGCATAACTAGGATGTAATTAGAACTTAAGATTGTTACTCCTATATGTAGATGCTGTAAAAGCAGTTTTAGAGAACAGTGACACAGTAATTTGTACTTATGTAAAAGCAGTTTTAGAGAACAGTGACACAGTAATTTGTACTTATTTTGCTCCGCCTCCTTGATGCTGCGTCAATTGCATATATGCATGTATGCACTATGGAACTTAATTTTGTTGAGAATTAATGCAAGTGTGATGATATTGTACCCAGTTGCGACTTCAGTGAAATAATGTTTTAAGTGTTAATGGTGTTCTTCCGCTCTCTGCAGGGATGATATTGTCTTCAAAGATCCACTTAACACGTTTACTGGCATTGATAATTATAAATCAATCTTCTGGGCTCTACGATTTCATGGCAGGATGTTATTTAGGGCTTTGTGGATTGATATTGTTAGTGTTTGGCAGCCTGTGGAAAACATGATAATAGTTCGGTGGACTGTTCATGGCATTCCCCGTGTTCCATGGGAGAGCCACGGTCGGTTTGATGGCACTTCAGAGTATAAGCTTGATAAAGATGGGAAGATTTATGAGCACCGAGTTCACAACATTGCTCTGAATGCACCTCCAAAGTTCCATGTACGTGCTGTGCAAGAATTAATTGAATATATTGGCGGTGCCTCAACACCAAAGCCTACTTTCTTTGAAATCTTTACCCCTACCTCGAGGAACATTGCTCCAGTAATGAAATTTTCTTGGCTGAGGCGGCACCTGGGCTCAATTCTAACCTCCCTAAAGAGAAATGAGGAGGAGCAATCAGACCACCAAACATAGCAAGTGAGGTGCCAAAAATGGTGAATTTTCGCTCTAGATTCCAAACTAGCATAATCCATACAAGTATATATGTACTAATATACTCCCGCAGGCAGCAAAATGTATCTGGAGTTCTTTTCTTTTTTGTTTCTTCGGGAGGCAATCTACTTCTCTCTACTGTATGCTTCATTTGAGCTCCAGCTACTTGCTCGTGGTTGGGAACTCAGAACGTTGTAAATATTTGTATACCATACCACACTGGGTTGCTTTCCCGTCAGAGTGTTTGCTCTGCATTTTGTAAAGTATTACTCATCCTTACCAATTATATACACGCCTTCCTCTTTCTAGCCACATTGCTAACTCATTTATAATCATCTCTTCTTCTCTTTGGTTTTGAATTATTGGTAAATCAAATATTTTCAGTAATTAATATATTGTATGTTACAGTACAATCAACGAAACGACAACGAACAATATAACCTATCCAAATATATAATATGATATAATACCAAACATTATGAAATGAATAGAAACACATGCAAACAGGAAATCGTTCTGTTTGTCATCTTTGAGTTCTAATCTTTAGTCAATATTGCTGTTTCCATGACCGAAAGAGGGCATTTAAGGAATTAGAAACTAAGGAATGAATGATTTGATACGCCATCCTCCTTGGCCCCTTCAATGTTAGCCGTATTTGGACAACCCAATTTCGATCATAGGCAACTAGCAATTCACTCACGATGTTGAATGTCAGATGTAGAGCTGCGGTCAAAGCTGTATTTGCAAGTTGCAACTATATAGACACTTCATTTATGCACTCGTTTGGTAGCTGGTTAGAGTTATGTAGGTAATAGTAATATAGAGATTAGTTATGAGAAATATTTGTATTATTTTTCTCATAACTTATACTTATATTAATAACATTTTGGGGATCCTGTTCTAATTCGTAAAAGTGGGTCATTAATATAAGTAAATATACGATTTCAATGCGTTGAATAATTTCAAAAAAATCTTTAGCTTTACTGCAAGAGTTAGCCATATGCCCATATCACACTGCCAAATTAAGACTATGACAACCACAAGGAGTATAAAGGCTCTCGGATTCATGAAAAAAACGTACTAAAATTTTCGTTTTGATGTAGCTGCACTTCATGTGATTCCAAAGACAACCCTGTTAGTAATGTGAGTTTCTAAATTGTTAACTAAACACCGTACTAATTTTATACATGAATATTACCTCATAGTCAGCTACCAAATGACCCCTTAATTCTCTAATTCTGCTCATAACAAGAAGTCAGTAAATACTCTAATTCTGCTCTAAGTAAAATAAAAGAAGGATAAATATATTTGTAGGGCAAATCTTGCTACGAATTAATTTACTTTTAATATTATCGCATAGATCCCAATGCTCGATTATCAATTATGGAACTAGCTCTAACAGTAAATGGAATTGCGTAGCATGATTGTTTGCATAAGGGGGAAAAAGTTTGGTACCATACTTAACAACAAAGTACTCCTATTGAGTATTGACCAAAAAATTGGTTGTTAATTTCTTTGGTGCTACGGCAGTCTAAAAACACATACGAAGAGCAAAAACCAACAAACCAATAGTGTTAAAATCCCAAACCATTACTGACCAAATGATTTAGAGCTTAAGTACCACCCACAGTTTAAAACACAATTTACACTCAAATTACTTAAAATTAAATGTAGATAAATCCTACACTGAGTATGGCTCAATAACTGAAAAAGAAATGTATAGCATGGTTGAGTCAGTCAAATAACATTGCATTCATTCAACACATACATAGTTGATTGAAATGAGTTGTATTAAATGTCATGAATGTTAGTGGAATGTCGGGTGCTTTTATTGCTTCCATAAACAATAGGGGTGTCTAATGATAATTCATTAATTACCTGTTGGAAATTTATTAAACGTGAAATAAAATTAATCATATTAATTATGACTCGAACAATTGGAGTTCCACACGTCGGAAACATGGTTTCCACACACGTGCACATAAAGTGCCAAGGATCGTAAATTCTTTAATGGAAGAGATATTGATATGTATATGAATTTTCGAGACGTAAAACAATAGACGATTATTGGCCAAATGACAAATGATTTCACGTTGGTAAATGAAAGGAAGAAATGTGTAAAAGATGAAACGAATCAGCAATCGCCGCAAAGCCGAGAAGGGCCGCGGCGCGACCAAGTCAGGGCCGCGACGCTCGTAACGGTAAAATCCTTGGGAAGTTACTGGAACTTAGGCGTCACGGCTCCTCAACTCCAGTGAGTAACTAGGTAATTAGCGCCGCGATGCCCTCGAAGAACGCGGCCGCATCGATTGTTTTGATCATTGGGCGGGTGAAATCGATTCTTGGTGACTTTGAAGTAGGGCGCGATGGGCGGCGGGCCACCGGTCGGTATTAGCGGGATCGGGATGGAGAGGAGAGGCGGGGTCGGGATGGGCGGGCCAGGCGGGATCGGGACTAGCGGGGCGATCTGGTGTCGTCGATCGATCCGTTAGGCGAAGTCGGGGCGAATTCGAGCGGTTTTTTTTTTTAATTTTTTCAATAAATTAAAAATACTAAATTACTAACAAAGTAACATTAACATATACATATACTCATATAGTCATATAGTGATAGTCATAGACTCATATTATACTATTATAATTATACTCATATATATTATATATTTATAAAGTATAAAGTATAAACTAAATAATTAAACAAAGACAAGAAGAGTGTAAAAAAAAACATCTCAAGGTTGTTTTTGTGCCTCTTATATTATTAATTATTTCATTGAAATATACAATATTCAGAATTACAACATTGTAGTGTACTGTTGTTGAAAAAAAATGCAAAAGACATAGAAAAAATAAAAAATTACAATGAAATAAATTACCAATTTGAAAATATTTTTTCTAGTTTCTTTATAATTTCGTGTGGTTCTTCGGTTGTAATTGATATATCTTGGTCAAATTGTTCCACGTCGCTACTCATGTCTTCAGATAAAATGTCGTTGTAGTTGTCGTCTTCTTCTTCGTTAATCTCTGGTTGACCGCATCTCTTTGGCTCCGCTCGTATCCAATCTCTAAATAGTACCGCCATCTCCAAGTTGTCTCCGGCTAATGAGTGTCTGTGCTCTCCTATTTGAAATCTGCTGAAAAAGCGCTTCGAAGCGATTGATGGCACGCCAATGTTCAAAATATCTCGCCATCATTGAAAGTGTCGGAAATGTCTTCTCATTCTGCATCCAATATTTCAAAGAAGTCTTCATTTCCTTCTTCATTGATAATCGCTTGGTAAGGTAAATTACCTGCAAAATAAAAACATCGAACTCGCTAATTTGGTTAGCATCGCTACCACCGCATTCTATTTACGAGGCGTTGATAGAATCAATACTAGCCCGAAACAACATGTCTTTTTTGTGTTGAAGAAGAAGATGAGTACGAAAGTCGGTTGGTTACTAGCACTTTCTTCGTAATGCCGATATACTTTTTTGCATTCATCTTCTACGCTATTCAACACTTCTTCTAGCGTTTGTTCAATAGGTGGCTCAACATTTAAATTTTTGGGAGTTGGAGGTGGTAGTACGTCCATACAGGTATAAATATTTTCAATAAGACTTTTACAACCCTCTACTTTAATAGTCGGGTTTAATACAACACCAATAATATAAATAGGGGGAATAGGAATAAAATATTTCTTTAATTTCATAAACATTTTTTTAATAGTTGCCTTATAAGCAGGTTTTTCCATATATTCTTTAAGAAGTAAAAATATTATAGCTATATAAAACAACATAGTTGAAATAGTAGGATAATATAAAGTAGAAAATTCTTTTGTTGCTCGTTGAAAATTCTTTAGAAATACAATAAGTTTTCTAATTTTGTCCCAATCATTATCCACAATCATATCATTTGGATTTTGATTATGGGCGTTAAAAAATAAAGTGATAGGTTTTCTATAGTCATAAGCAACAACTAATTGGTCATATAAAGAATTCCACCTAGTTGGTACTTCTTCGGGAATTTTTCTGTAAGATAGTCCACAATCGTGACAAGTTTTTTTATATTCTTTTCTCTGTTGAATTCTATTATTTTTGAAAATAAAGTGTATAGCAAATTGTATTTTTTCAAGAATATCTTGAAAAAGTGAAAGACCATCCTTTACAGCTAAGTTATAAATATGGCACGCACATTTGATATGAAAATATTTTGGAAAAGACGGAGTTAAAACATCTCTTAAAATACAAATAGCAACATTGTTAGAAGATGCATTATCTAATGTAATACTCATAACTTTATCAGTTATTCCATAATAATCGCAGACTGAATAAATATTTTCTGAAATAAACTCACCAGTGTTCATAATATATATATATCTATATGCTTAAATACGTTTTTGCATAGACCATTTATAATCTATCCAATGACAGGTTACCGTTAAATAATCATGGTCATTAGTTAAGTCTTACGACTATATCGAGAAGTTAGAGCGACTTTGCAATTTAAATGATATAATGAATAACGCAAATATTGTTGATATTCGTGTGCAAATTTAAACACGTCTCTCTTAACCGTTGATCTAGGAAAACCTTTATAAGCAGGATTATACATATCTCTAATATAATGAATAAAACCAGGCGATTCAGGAAATGGAAAAGCCCAACCCTCCACAACAACTAATTTTGCTAGTGCTTCCCTATCTTTATGTTTATCGTATTTAGGGCCTCTGACTCCACGTCATAGGGTTAATTTGACCAGACTTTGTCCGGGACATATGTGAACCTTGTCCCGATTGAGAGGACGCTTGCTCATCATATTTTTCAATCATGTATTGGGCGTACAAGACTTTGTGTTTCTGATAGGTGTCTTCCTAACCCACACAGTCCACATGACCTTGTCCAGTTTTAAAAGAATAAACATTTTTACAAGTTTTACATACAGCTACTTGATTCGGTACGTCCCTGTCAAAATATTTCCATACAACTGATTTTAATGGTCGTTTTGCCGGACCTCGTCTCATACTAGGGGGGGTAGGAGACATTTCACTAGTGGGTGTATCATCATCTTCATTTGTAGGTGTATCATCATCTAGAGTGTCATCTAAATTAAAATCTTCTTCATTTTGGGGATAAACATTTGTGTCAAGATCATATGGTATTTCAGGAAACAGTTCAGGATCTATAAAATCATCTTGTCTAGGAATACTAGAAGAAGTACCCTTGCCCTTGTTACCCGCCCTACTAGAAGAAGTACCCTTGCCAAAAACATTTTTTACTCTTTTCATGGTAATAAATAGTTAAAGACTTAAAGATAATGAAATTAAATGTGCTAAATGAAATAAAAACAAAATAATAATTTAATAAGAGAACGAATGTACCAAACGCCGATGTAGAGTCGACGTGTAATCGAGAGGTTGAAAATTGAAACTTTGCTCGATAGATAATCCTCAAGCTAGTTGCCAACTTCACTCCCAATTCTCAAATTAATAAATAGATTGAATATGTAGTAGACAATGTTGTATAGAGATTGATTGATTGAGAGATTAGAGAGTAGAAAGATTTGTGAAAATAATAAGAAGAGGAAATGAGGTATTTATAGTTGGAAAATTGGGTTAAAGTGTAAATATAATACTTAGGGGTTAAAAATAAATATAAAGGGGGTAGGGGGGTTGGGGGAGGGGGGAAGCCAAAAATGGCCGTTGTCTAACGGCCAAATGTAAATAGTAGTTAGACAACGACTATTTTTGCAAAGGTAGGGCGGGGCGGGATCGGGGCTGGCGGGTGGTCGGGCGGGACCATACCTGTCCATGATTCGAGCCGGTCCGTTTTTATTTATTTTTATATGGGGTCGTGTCGGGGGCGGGTCGGGGCCGGGGCGGTCGGTCGGCGACCAGCGACCGTCCTACTTTGAAGCAATAACTTTCCATTATTCGGCTCATGAATTCAGCCATTACTAGGCTGAATTAACCTCAAAATCAATGGTCATTACTTGACATTGATGGCCATTTATTTGGTTAACTGAGAGGACATATTCATCAACCTATAAATTGATGCCATTGGCATCATTGGAAAACACACATTTTTAGAATACATTCTTCCTCTCATGCAATCTTCAAACACTCTAAGATCTTTCTTCCTAAAGCGAACACTAGAGTCTCCTTTGCTCTTTTGTTTGATTGTTGTTTTATCTTGGGAGATAAGTTGTCATTACACCATCGAAAGGAATACACGGGGCAATATTATCTTAATGATAGATTGAAAATTCAATCGACTCAGCAAGCCAATTTATTTGTTGATTTCCAGATTTCTAACATATTTGTTGTTGTTGTTACATTCTCATTTCCTTGTTACTACACTTTGTTCTCACAAACTTAAGATAATATTTGTTGTTTCAACGACAACATGACTGGACAAGATCAATTGAACGCTGAAAAATCCACCAATGCTCAAGGCAATCCCACTGCCTTCACCACCACTCCTCAAGGCAATCCTAATGCCTTCAACACCACTCATCAAGGCAATCCTAATGCCTTCAACACCACTGGTTTTGTCACAACAAGTGTCAATACTACCGCTGCTCAAGGCGTTCCAAACGTCTTTGCTACTGCTCAAGGGATCGCCACTGCTCCAACACCCGTCAGATTCCATTATGACTTTCCTGAAAAGTTCATGGGTATGCACTTCAAAAGATGTTGATCTTCTTGACGGTTATGGGAATGCCACGTTTCCTAACCGAAGACCCTCCACAAGTTGGGGAAGACACGGACCCTCAGCCAACTGAAATGGCGGGAGGGGGCCAAGATATCCATGTCGTTAACATCATGAAGATGGTTCGAGATGCATGGAATCATAGTGATTTCATGTGCAGGAACTATATTCTAAATAGTTTGTCCGATCCTTTGTACACGGTATATTGCACCGTTGGGACAACCAAGGAATTTTGGGAGAAATTGCAAAAAAAATACAACACCTAAGATGCGGGTGCCAAAAAGTTTGTCATTGAGAAATTTCTGAAATTTCAAATGGTGGACAACAAAAGTGTGTCATCCCAAGTCCAGGAATTCCAAATGATTATACATCACATGGACTTGGAAGGATTGAAGCCCAACGAGCAATTCTTGGTTGGGGCATTGATCGAGAAGTTGCCTCCTTCGTGGACTGAGTTTATGAATTACTTGAAACTCAAGACGAAGGAGATGACCTTAGATGATCTTATTATCAAACTCCAAATTCAGAAAGATAATAAGAAGGTCATGCCAAAGGGGAAACAACCCGTTGAGGCTAAGGCGAACCTGACGGAAGCCAAAGGGAACCCGAGCAAGAAGCGAAAGTTTCAGAAGGTTGGTAAGTCCCAAACAACTTAAAAGTTTAAGGGTACTTGCCATCATTGTGGTAAAGTTGGTCACATGGCCAAGGACTGTCGCAAGCTCAAACAAGAGAATAGAGAGAATGCCAAAGACAAGGCAAAGGCTAACATCGTCGAAGACACGCTCCTAGACGATATGATTGAAGAATTCTCAGTGGTGGCGCTAGAAGCTAACCTCGTTGAGAATCCGGTGTAATGGTGGTTAGACACGGGTGCTACCCGTCACATTTGTTCCTATAAAGATGCCTTCTCCACATACACCAGTCACATATAGAAAATTGTTCATGCGCAACAATTCTTCTTCAGAGGTGCTGGGGGTTGGAAAAGTGATCCTAAAGATGACGTCCGGGAATGAGCTGAGTCTAAAAGAAGTGATGCACGTCCCGGAAATTCGTAGAAATCTAATTTCTGGATCTTTGTTGGTTAATGCTGGTTTTAGGCTAGTATTAGAGGCCAATAAATTTGTAATCACTAAAAACGGAACTTTTGTAGGAAGAGGCTTCGTCTGTGAAGACCTCTTTAAGTTTAATGTTGCACCTGTAATGCCTTCTATTTCAACTATCAATAAAATTGAGTCTTCTACTTATTTGATTGAGTCTTCTAATTTATGGCATAATAAATTAGGACATGTTAACTATCCACTCATAAAATGGATTAATTTACCAATTCAGATCAGTTATCACCATGAAAATATTTCCATAATGTTAGCCAGAGGAACGAGATGAATTAGATTATCGAGTTGGTACAAACGACGAGTGAATCCTATACTTGACTTGATCTTTATAAACTGAGCGGATCCTAATCCTTAGTGATATTTCCCTTGATAGTACTTTGAGTTTTATAAAAGGAAAGTTGTTTACCTATTCGTTTGATAATGCCTTGAGTTTTTCTAAAAAGATAGTTCATTCTAATTGTGCTAATGAGAGTCAAAGATGATTTAAATTGTACATAGTTGCTTGTGATAACTATATGTGTACAGTCCTTTATATTCACACCGAGTCCCATAATGGCCAGGGACATATCGTACCTTGCATGACTTATAGAGCGTTACACCGAGTCCCAGAATGGGCCGGGACATGACGAACCTCGCATGACAATATTTATTTATTTGGACAGACGTTTTTAATTTTGACA
Organism: Przewalskia tangutica; assembly: GCA_029844215.1. Lineage (NCBI taxonomy): Eukaryota > Viridiplantae > Streptophyta > Magnoliopsida > Solanales > Solanaceae > Przewalskia > Przewalskia tangutica. Next base: position 20,814,711 of record CM056731.1, on the reverse strand, counting down.
TGACTCTCATTTTAAAAGGAAGTATCGTGGGCACGGTTGCATCTTATTATAAAAATGCGGTGTCTGATGATGCAGTGGTACAATGATACTGATGATACGAAGTACAGTGATACAAGGTACAGTTGGTTCCATATCTGAAACAGTATTTTAAAAAGGTAAAGATGACTCTCATTACTCTATTTTGAAAAGGCACAATATACTTGTATTTGATTATTATACTTGTCTCTTGTTATCCTTTTGGCCTGTTATAATCTTGTTTACTGTACTTCATGTTTAGATACTTGGTACCTTGTCGTACTGACCCCCTTCGGGGGATTGCGCTCATGCCCGCAGGTATTAGGTACTAAGTTGGGTGATCCGTGAGCTTAGGATCCTTGTTCAGCGTTTTGGGATAGCTCCAATGTTCCGGAGCTTGTCATTTTGGCACATGTCTTCTATTATGGCTAGGTATATTCAGGGGTACGGCGGGGCCTTATTCCGTCATAGTTTACTGTCCAAACTCTTAGAGGTCTGTATTCATATGTGGGATGGACTTGCGTGAGTTGTATTTATATTTTTGTACAGTTGTAGTCCCATTCGGGTGTTATATATTATGGCAGCCTTTCCAGCTTTGCCCTTGGAAAAAAATGATGATGAGTGTTATTTAGCTTCCGTGGGTTACTTGTGTTGTATGGGTAGAAGGGTGCCCAGGTAGGGCACCAGTCGCGGACCCGGGGTTCGAGTCGTGACACTCAGGACTTGGAAGATTCAGAGATGGAACCAAGACGAAGCAAAAGGGCTCGGAAGGACAAGTCCTTCGGTCCTGACTTTGAAGCTTATTTGGTTCAAGACGAACCACAGACAATCGCCGAAGCATTGTCAACTCCAGAAGCACCGCTCTGGAAGGAAGTTTTAGAAAGTGAAATAGAGTCCATCATGTACAACCACACATTGGAGTTGGCTGAACTTCCTCCGAGACACAAACTTTTGGGTTGTAAGTGGATCCTTAAACAGAAGTTAAAGGCAGATGAATATATCGATAAATACAAGACTAGGCTGGTAGTCAAGGGCTATCGCAAAAAAGAGGGTCTTGATTATATCAACACCTACACTCCGGTGTCTAGAATGACATCCATACGTATGTTCATAGCTATCGCCGCCTTGCGGGATCTTGAAATACATCAAATGGATGTCAAGACAGGCTTCCTAAATGGTGATTTTGTTATACCCCGTGGTTCGGGCCTGGACATGATCGGTCTCAGTGGCCGTATGCCGGGCGAACGCGCGGCGCGCAGTGATTGTAGGGCGCGCCAAGTCGGCCGCGGCTCGAAAATCTTGGTCGCTGAAGTTTCAGCCATGGCCGGAAGCGAGACGCGGCGCAAAGATCCGAAGTCGCAGGAGTTGCGGCCATGTGCCGGGAAGCGAACATGGCGAGGCGAAATTTGGCGGAAAAACTTAGAAAGTCGATTTTTGTTTTAAAAAGGCCATGGGAGGGTGACAAGTGTCCCCACGTCGATTCTGCTCATGCATTATATTGACCAAGACTTGGTCATTTCTTTCAACATTTCATCTCTACACTCCATCTCTCTCTAAGTTAAAAGCTCATCCTTCTCTCTAAATTCCCAAGAGGAATTCTAGCCTAAGGGAAAAATCTGAAAAGTGTAATAGGAAGGAGAGGTTATTACAAGCTTGTGAGGACTATTGTGGTGGTGTTCTTGGAGAAAAGGCTAGCAAGGTGTTGGAATAAGTTTGGCAAAAACTTAAGGTAACATTTCTTCTCTTGTAGTTGGTATTGGGTGTTGCATGTTTAATAGGAAGAACTTGTAGTTGGAAAAATGCACTTAGAGTAGTTGCATGTAAGAAATGGGGTTGATTATGAAAGAATTGGTTAGGGGGATATTATGAGCGTGTTGTTGCCTAAATACTACATTAGACTTGTTGGGTTAGTCGTTGTAACTTGTGGGGCTGAATTTTACACACCAAAGTTTAGGTGTGTAATCCCCTTGGTGTTGGTTGGTTGTTGAGCCTTAAACATGGCATTTGAGCATTAAAAATCGACCTTGGGAAAAGGTGGCAATGTATGTAGAAACAAAGGAAACGCTGCCCAATTTTCCGTAGGAAATTGGTGACTTTAACTTGGAAATTCTGCATTTGTAATTAGAGCTTGATAAACGTATTGTGGTCATTTTAGGTTGACATACTACGTGCGGTAAATTGGACTTAGCTTGTGGATTGACCGAAGAGGTATGTGGAGCTTTCCTATCTCTTGAGCATGATTAGTTGTACCTATGTAGTACGGTGACGTCTGAGATTTGGAAATCTTCGTTTGTTATAAGTATTTGATACTTGCTTCGTTTTAAAGAAAAGTATAAAAATCCTCGACTTAAGGAATGTGTTTTACTATTGTTAACTCTAATATAACGGCTTTATGGGGAGTTGGTTATATTAGTTTGTGAAAGTTTAATGGAGAAAGGTTTTGATGTTTTGAACTTGTGAAAGGAAAATGGTTTTAAGGCATGAATTGCCTAAGGTTTTACAAGAAATGAAGTCACTTAAATTAGAAGCTTGAGATAGTTTTAAAAGGAAATGTGACTTGTTTGAAAAGAAATCGTAACTTGATACTATGGTGATTAGTATCTTGGAATTTTTGTATAAAAAGAGTTATTCCTTAAAAGGTTAAGTACATGATACTTGGGTTAAATTCGGATTTTTATTAAAAGACATGATCGTGCCTTAGGTATACTAAAATGAGAGGATGTATTAAAACTATTAATAAGAAGTTAGGTGATTCTTAACTTGCTTAAGTTATGATAGGCGGTAGTGCTTATGTTATGATATGATAGGCGGTAGTGCTTATGTTATGATATGATAGGCGGTAGTGCTTATGTTATGATATGATAGTAGGTAGTGCTTATGTTATGTATGATAGCGGATGAGCTATGTTGTATATATATTGTTACTGGGTAAACCGGGTTATTATTTATGCCATGGATTTGCTACCCATGATGCGAGTCGCGGCGCTTGTACTCACGCGGATCGGACCATAGGATCCGTGCGGGTGAAATAGTCCCGTGCGAGTGCGCGATGGTACTCATGCGGATCCACGGGATCCATGCGGGTGAAATAGTCCCGTGCGGGTGAAATAGTCCTATGGCGAGGCGGATGACCTCATGCGGGTCCACAGACCTATGCGGGTGAAATAGTCCCGAGTAGGATTGCTTAATGATACTACAGGCGAGGTACCTGTTTTGATCATGAGCCTCCTATTTTTATGCTATAAAATGTATACTTGTTACTCATTATTAGTAAGGCACGGTCTGACATAATTTGGTTTTATCTATAACTTTAATGTATTTTGGACTTATGATATTACTACGATATTTTCGATTTACATACTTGCACGTTGTGTCTTGACCCCTTCGCCGAGGGCTGCGTTATCCGCAGTAAGGAAGCGGCGGTGGATCCTCGTTCCTAGGATCTTGTACTCAGTGTCGGGAGCTCCATTTCTTGGAGGCTCGACTTTTGGTATGGTTCTCCACAGGTTGTTGTTATTTTGTACATTCGGGCATGACGGGCCCGTCCGTCATAGTGTTATTCATTCTTAGAGGCACTGTAGTCTTGTCGAACTTGGTTCGTTAAGGATGTATTTATTCGGTTTATGTACTTTTAGGTTAGCTTGATTTAGGCTAGACTATTCTATATCTTAATGGTTGTTTATCTTGAGTTTACATTCCGCTGGTTTTCTCTGATGTTGTGTCACTAGGGTGCCCGGGTTAAGGCACCGGTCACGGGTCCGGGTTCGGGTCGTGACAGATTTGGAAGAAGAAATATATATGGACCAACCCGAGGGGTATGTGGTTTCAGGACAAGAGACAAAAGTGTGTCGGCTTGTCAAATCGTTGTACGGGCTGAAACAGACCCCTAAATAATGACACGAGAAATTTGATAGTACCCTACTATCAAAAGGGTTCGCCATTAATGGATGTGACAAATGTGTCTACATAAAATGAAATATCGAATCTTTCGTCATGATATGTCTTTATGTAGACGACTTGTTGATCACTGAAAGCATTCCTAGGATAATCCTATAGACTTAGAACATGCTAAAATAATGTTTTGACATGAAAGATATGGGCATCGCAGATGTCATCTTAGGGATCAAGATCTCTAAGACATCTGAAGGACTGGTCTTGTCCCAATCTCACTACATCGAGGATGTACTGAAGAAATTTGGGATTTTTGACAGTTCACCGGTAACGACACCATTGGATATAAGTCAAAAGATTGACAAACATCTTGGTGTGCCCGTACGTCAGGAGCGGTATGCGCAGGTGATTGGTAGTCTGATGTATATCACAAACTGCACTCGACCTGATATCGCTCATGCATTCAATAAATTGGCTAGGTTCACCCGAAATCCAAGTGAGGATCACTGGAAAACATTGAATAGGGTACTACGGTTCCTGAAGTTCACGCTAAATTTCGGGTTACACTATTCGAGATATCCAGCTGTACTAGAGGGGTACGGTAATGCAAACTGGATATCTGATAGCGAAGACATCAAGTCCACTAGCGATATATTTTTACAATCGGTGGTGGAGCTGTGTCTTGGAAATTCTCTAGGCAAACCCTTATTGCCCGATCCACGATGGAGTCAGAATTTATCGCTTTAGATAAAGCGGGAGAATAAACTGAGTGGCTTCATGGGTTTCTAGAGGATGTCTCATGTTGTGATAAACCGTGTCTTCTGTAATGATCCACTGCGATAGTCAGTCGACTTTAGGAAGGGCATGAAGTTCTATGTACAACAGCAAGTCTCGTCATATTCGACAGAGACATTAGTCAGTTAGGCAGCTGATCACCTCGGGTGTTATTTCCATTGATTACGTAAAATCTAAGGATAACATCGCAGATCCCTTGATGAAGGGAATACCCAGAGATCAGACGTTCTGCCTGTTTAGGGGAATGGGCTTAAAACCCAATCAATAAGAACCGATATAGTGGACACCCAACCTTACAGACTGGAGATCCCAGGAATAAGGTTCACTGGGAAAACTAAACTGTAAAGGTTCAGTTGAGCGCTTCGGTGGAAGCAAGAGCACTTCGGATAATGATTTCATCTTAAGAAACATAATCCAAGGCCGTCCCCGTGATAGGCATAAAGTGCAACCTGTAGAGGGGTAAATGATAAATTTCCAAACCTTTAATGATCCTCTATAACTGAGGTTAGGTTGGAGAAACTTTTAATGGTTCCTAACGCTTGTATAGCGGGGTATTGCAGGATACCTTGTAGGAGACCACCTATTTAAGTGCGAGGACAGACCGCCTCAAATGAACGCACTTAAGAATCCAAGTGTGTCCACGGCCCACGACGGACAAAAACATAAAGAAGGATTGAGTAGGAAAGGTGTTGTGTTGGTACCATTGTCTTGACATATACTAAACACCGACGGTTCAAGACATCACGTTCACAACGCAGTAAATATGTCCGACGGTATTCTACTATGAAAGTTTCAAAGCTACGACTACCTCTCCAGATGCATCATCGATCCGCCGAATGATTGCTAGAAAGACACCATGTGCGTGCGCCGAAATCTCTTCCAAAAGGGATTGTTGGAAATTTACTAAACGTGAAATAAAGTTAATCCTATTAATTATGACTCGAACAATTGAGGTCCCGCACGTCGGAAACATGGTTTCCACACACGTGCACATAAAGTGTCAATGATCGTAAATTCCTTAATGGAAGAGATATTGGTATGTATACGAATTGTCGAGACGTAAAACAATAGATGATTATTGGCCAAATGACAAATGATTTCACATTGGTAACTGAAAGGAAGAAATGTGTAAAAGATGAAACGAATCAAAAATCGTCGCGGAGCCGAGAAGGGCCGCGACGCTCGTAACGGTAAAATCCTTGGGAAGTTACTGGAACTTAGGCGCCGCGACGCCTTAGCTCCATTGAGTAACTGGGTAATTAGCGCCGCGACACCTCGAAAGCGTGGCGCGATCGCTTTTTGATTCGTTGGAGGCCAATTGGCGATTTTTGGTGACTTTGGAGCAATAACTCTCCGTTATTATTTCGTGAATTCGATCGTTACTAAATTTGAATTAACCTCAAAATCAATGGTCATTACTTGACATTGATGGCCATTTATTTGGTTAATTGAGAGGACATATTCATCAACCTATAAATTGATGTCATTGACATCATTGAAAAACACACATTTTTAGAATACATTCTTTCTCTCTTGCAATCTTCAAACACTCTAAGATCTTTTTTCCTAAAGCGAACACTAAAGTCTCTTTTGTTCTTTTGTTTGATTGTTGTTTTATCTTGAGAGATAAGCTATTATTACACTGTCGAAAGGAATATACGAGGTAATATTATCTTAAGGATAGATTGAAAATTCAATCGACTCAGCAAACCAATTTATTTGTTGATTTTCAAATTTCTAACATATTTATTGTTGTTATATTCTCATTTCCTTATTACTACACTTTGTTCTCACAATACCCTATACAACTAGTTCATATGGGCATGTTAGCCATGTGGAGGTGGTTTAAAGCCGAAAAAGACATATTCCCGTTTACCTAATAACCTTATTATAAATAATGCTCAATTGATTCATCTTTAAAAACAATAGAATTTGAAGATACAGAGAGTCAAAGACAAACACAATGCATTAAAGAAATTATGCATAGTAAAATCACATAAAAGTACTAGAAATGAATTTGATATTCGGTATTTACAGTAAAATATTAAGATACCAAATATTGTACTGAAATACTTAATTGCATATGGAGTCCAATATGAGTAGTTATATTATTACATAAATAAAAAATTCCTTAATCTAAATATAAACTAATAAACCCTAAAATCATAAAATTCTTCCGATTACAAGCTTTTCGCCTTTAATACTAAGTATAAATAAAATACTTAATTATGTATAATTATATATAATACAATACAAATTATCCAAACACGTGTGTCGTTTCTAATCAACAATAGACAATTTTCATTCATTTCAAAGATAAAAGAATCTCATAATTGTCGGAGTCATAATTCTTCGATGTATGTAAGTCGAAATTGAATAAACCACAATTATAAACTTATCGTATCGTATAAAATTAAAATCAAATTTAAAATAACTAACCATACCAAACTAATTTGACATAATAATGATAAAAATATATTTTTTAAATTAATATAAAAATTATGGAACCAAAGTTTTCAAAATCAGTTCGTACCTTATGATTTTTTTAAGAGATCTTCATTTTTTACACAAAAGAAATCTGAAAATAAATAAATAAAAAATCTTAAAGATATTTTCTTCTATTCAAATTGTAAGAGGTCAAAAGATTTCATTTACTCCTAATTTAATAAGGGAAAAATCTCAAATATGTCATTACTATCATAAACGACTAATTTGTTCCACTTATTAACAATTTGATTCATTTATGTTATTATTGTTATTAAAATGGTTCATCTATGTCATTTTTCATTAATATCGACGTTAATTAAAAATTATATTATAAAACTCGCGTTATGAAAAATTGAAATAAATTGATCATTTTAATAACGACAATGACATATAACTATTATCGAGTGAGATAAATAAATTTTTCGTATAGTTGGATGGCCGATTTTTCTTTAGAAGTTTGGGGTCCACCGTGAGGGTCAAGGTAGGAAGAGCTACTCACTTGCAGAGTGTCAGTTGAACCACCTCTTATCTGCCCACAATAAATACGACGTCATTTTCACTTGCAATTAAGTCATTAACTCCTTCCAAATTCCACTTCCCCAAAAAATAATAAATACTCCAATAACAGCGACGGACTTCCCGGGATTGCTTCACTCACACACACACAGACACACACATTCCTCATTTAATTCTCCTACCTCCACCTTCCACCGCCGTGCCCCACCTAAACTCTTAACTCCTAATCCACCTCAAAAAACAATTATTCATTGTGTAATTAACATATTTTTGAAATATTAAATGTGATTTGTTGATCGATTGATCTGGGACAACTTGTGCGATATTTGAAAGAGTGAACAATTGAAGCTTGAGAATTCAACGTCGATGACGTTTGATCAAGTGTCAATGGAGCGAAGCAAGAGTTTCGTTAAGGCATTACAGGTTTAACTACCACTTTTTAATCTCTTTTGTCAAATTTGAGATCAGATCTGGTTATTATTGTGTTTGCTAGTACAATGTTTGTTATGTTGTAGCTTAGAATATTTTAGTTATTTTCGCAACTTTTGTCCAAGAAGCTCAAACTATAAAGTAAATTATTACTATGATGATAGCTCAGTTGATGGAGGTTACTCTTTACAAGTTCAAATTACCTTAAATCTTGTTGATTCAGGGTGTTATTTGTTGTTTAGTTACTCGTGTATGTATCATGTGTAGTGACTTTTAACTCCAACCATTTTGCATAGCATAGCGGTTCCAAGTCAGGAAGAGGAGAGTTGCAGTAGTTTGACGGCTAGTGTACAATATAGCTATGGTTATTTGTTGAATTTATTGGGTAGTGTTCAATAAAATGTGTCTGAATTTGAAAGAATAGATACAATAGATTCATATAACCAACAACAACAACATAACCAATGTAATCCCACAAGGTGAGGTCTCCCTTGGGGAGGGTAGGCTATACGCCTATGTAGCACGGACACGGACACGCGGAAACAGCAATTTTGAAAAATAGGGGACACGACACGGCAGGGACACGGCTGTAAAAATAAATTAAAAAATATTTTTATATATATATAATATATAATATAATATAATATATAAAGTACTAAAATTAATATTATTAAAGCTTCACATTCATAAATAAATTATAAATTTAATTCAAATTTGTTATATACCAAATAACCAAAATACCAAATTAAATATGTACCAAATTAAAAAGAAACATTCATAACAAATTGACAATCAATCAAATATTCAATACATAATTCATAAGACCATAGTCTATAAACTAATACATCCCAAATTCAAATAAATATAAATTTACTTAAAATAAATCAAATAAAATTAAAACTAAACTTTTTCTAAAAAAAAAAAAAAAATGTCCCTGCCGTGTCCCCCTTTCCCGTGTCCCCCGCGTGTCCCTGCCGTGTCCGTTTTTTTTTTTTTTTTGCTGGGCCCACTCGGAAACGTCCCGGACACGTGTCCGAGGCGTTTCGTGTCCGATGAGGTGTCCGACAAATGAGGTGTCCGTGCTTCATAGCTATACGCAGACCTTACTCCTACCTTGAGAGGTAGAGAGGCTGTTTCCGATAGACTCTCGGCTCAAGCAAACGGATTCATATAACCGACTCAACTATGTTGGGATTGAGATGTAGTTGTTGACTGATATGTGGACGTGGAGTGTTGTTGGCCTATTGTATCTTTGCCTATTGCATCATTTTGTTTGTAATGTATATGCTGGTTAGTTATGTGCATCAAACACACCTTTGGAGGGTTGAAGCTGGAATTGTTGAGTGGCTGCTTAGGTTCACATGCTAGGGCCAACTTATTTATTAATACCACATACAGAATGGGTTGACACGTCACGGATGCAGTTAGTGATTACTGTATATATAACATGGATTTATCTTTTTTTACCAAATATACTACATACTTAAAATAGTAGTTTTAGGCCCGAGTAGTCGTAGAGCAGAGTGGTTTCGGAAGATTATATAGGCAAACCCAACCTTTTTTCAGGATTGAGGAGTTTTTGGTTCATTGATATTGATGTGCTTTTGAAGGTGATTGATTGATATACTGATGTATATGGTAGCCCGTGTGCACTAAGCTCCCTCTATGCGCACGGGATTCAGGGAAGGGCCGGACCACATTGGGTCAATTGTACGCAACTTTACCTTGTATTACTGCTATATGTTGTTTCCATCTTAACCATTTGTCAACCTTTGCAAGAACTCTGTTCTAACTCAATGACACGTGTTGCCTGTCTCAGGAACTAAAGAACTTGAGGCCTCAACTCTATTCTGCTGCAGAATATTGTGAAAAGTCTTATCTTCAAAACGAGCAGAAACAAATGTAAGAGTATTCCCATGTACAGAATATTTTCCAGTCAATCTTTCATGCTTCTCTTAGGTTTTACAGCAGTCATAGCAAAAGTAGGTAGAAAAATTTTAGCCTTCTCAGCAAGAATCTTTCCTATGCTTGGGGCAATTTCCAAAATGCTGGTAACGTTTATTCTTGGTCGTGCTGTATTTTTTCATTGCTTCTTTGTTCTCATACTCTAGTACTGCTTGTTTTCAGGGTTCTTGATAACTTGAAAGACTATGCTGTAAGAGCTCTTGTCAATGCGGTCGACCACCTGGGAACTGTTGCTTATAAGTTAACTGACTTGCTTGAGCAACAAACATTGGATGTCACAACAATGGAGCTAAAGGTCACTTGTCTTGATCAAGTAACTTCTGGATCTTTCTCTAATGCAATTTTTTTATTTGAGAATTAAACAGGATAGAACGAAACTTATTTTTCTTATTTCAGCGACTTCTGACATGCAAAACATACACTGAGAAGGAAGGCGTCAGGCAGCAACAGCTATTAGCTATCATCCCAAGGCATCACAAGCATTATATTTTGCCAAGTACGGCTACTTTTTAGTCCTTATTGCATTTCTCTTAAAGCTCTTGCTGTTTTCTGCCGTTGTCCTCATCCTTTTTGCCTGACTTGCACACTTCTCTCTCTCCTGATTGATGCACAATTAGATTCCGCTGGAAAGAAGGTGCACTTTAGCCCTCAAGCTAAGATGGATTCGAGGCAACATTTACAAGCAAGACCTCGCCTTTATCCTTCAGGTGGCCTGACTTCTTGATGATACTGTCTTGTATTCTCTTCGGCATTTTATTGCGTCGTTCTTATCATATGTTCTGAATTAGGTACACCTGCTGCAAAAACTCTCTCTTGGCATCAGGCAACAGAAACCAAATCGACATTGAAAGGGACTTCACATACTTTTATGAGGTTAGTGGTGGTATTATTCTTGAAGCTTTGAGAAGGAGATTACTATCATATTTCTGGATAATAATACTCTCAAATAATTTCTATAGGTTGTAGAAAACTGATCTTTCTTTACATCTGCAGTCCTGAGGAAGCAAAAGTTTCTGCAAAAGCATCTGCCGCGTTTAACTTGTTAGGTATGTGAAGGTTCCATGTTCACTTGTGCTTTTTGTGATGATGTGTTAGACTCGTGGCTTCTCATTGTCAATTTTCATTGACCAGATGAAGAGAATACCCGGAAGAAATCATATGTAGCTCGTCCTCAGTCGCCCAATGTTGGTCCTGCATCAAGTCTGGCGATGCAAACGTTGGGGGTCACACGGCAGGTAATGTCAAATGCATTAATTGGAAGAACAGTTCCATATATTATGCTATCTGTTCCTTATATTACATGCTATCTGTCCTGAAACTGAACTGCACGAAGTGTTGTTTTATGCACGCTGCTTATTGAACGCCTTTATATAGCTGTCAATCTTGTTATCAGACAGCAATTTGCCCTTCTTTTACTGATTATTGATACTTATAGTACTTAACAAGTGGTTGAGAAGAAAATGACGTTGATCCACTTTGGTTTGGTAGTAATTAACAGTTCCATGTGTTATGCTATCTTTCCTTATATTACATGCTATCCGTCCTGAAACTGCCAGCTGCTTATAGAATGCCTTTAGATAGCTGTCAATCTGTTTATCAGACACATCAATTTGCCCTTCTTTTACTGATTATTGATACTTTCTATAGTACTTAACCAGTGGTTTAGAAGAAAATTATGTTGCCCACTTTGGTATGGTAGTAATTATTCCATAAGTAGTAGAGGGAGATTGATGATGATCATAGCTGTCATTGCATAAATATCGTGCTATTAGTAACAAAATGTATCAATTTCAGCACTTTCCTATGTTCTTTTTCCCTTTGTGTACTTTGACAGTTGTCTATTTGCTTACATATCAAGTTAGTGATCACTTGTTATTCGTCTAACATTGTCGATGCAATTAACAAAGAGGTCTAACTGAAATGTCTATGATGCTATAGACAGCATGATCTTGAATATTGAGCTCAAAGTTTGTTCAGAAAATCTGTGCACCTACAGTAGTAAATTCTCCTTTGAAGGCTCTAAGTAGTTAATTGATAGTATGGATCAGTATATGGAGTTTTTGGATTTGTTAGGAAATTTGTAATTCGTGCTCTGCTGTTGTAGGTGTTGACGGCTTATGATGCAGTCTTTTATTCCATCTTAGTACCTTTTTAAATACAATTTTACCTTATCAAAACAAAAGGCTCTGGGTAGTGGTCAGAACTGATGTTTATGTGTTAGAAATCTTATTTTTCTCCAAAAAATTGGCTTGTTCCCCTCGGGGGGTGGGGGGTGGGTAAAGGTTACCAGGGATTGTTTTTCCTTTCTTTAGCTATTTAAATCCTTAACTCAGCTGGTTTCGTCCTACTTTTTATTTACCACAACAGCATTGCATGACAGGTGAACAGAAGGGTTTAGTTTCTTCTGTTGTAGAAGTATCTGGATTTTAACCCAGGTTACTCCTTCCCCTTCTTTTAAAAGCATCACTTGAAGGGAGGAAAACTAAAGCTAGAGAAAGAATGTACAATTTATTTCATCAAAAAGAAAGAATATACATTTATTCTCACAGTTGTCGGTTTAATCTACTTCCATTAGACGGTTTGCCTATGAGATATATCATATATAACCAAATAGGTATTTTTACCAATAAAAAAAATATGACCAATAATCTAAAAGATATATGTGCTTGTTATATGTTTGGCTCTTGTGGTTCCAGCCAACATCAGGATTTCTCTGACTGGTTTTGGCATGTTAAGGTAAATACTCTAGAATTCAGATACTATATAATTTGAACTCTCTGAGAAATGGATCTGTCTAGTTCCTATTCGATGCCCATCATTCTATTTCATCCATCCCAAAATAATGTCTGTATTCCCAGGAAAGAAGTTTTAACCATGTATTAGTAGTATTTTCTAGAAAAAGTTAATGGGCCCAACTTTTTGCACTTCTAACTTTTCTTTATTTAAATTCAGTAAGTTTGTGTGTTTGCGCGCACTTGAATTGTGTAAACCAAAGCCACCTTCACTTAAAAGTAAACAACCACTTTTCAACTCTACCTTGATAATTGTGTGAGAACTGTGGAATTGCAGAATAGGAAACATAATTCAGAGGGAAGAGTATTAGATGACTTGGTGAATATACAGACGTGTGACTATCATTGTTTAACATTGCTATCTGAGGATCATAACCTAATTGACATATGAGCATCCACTTGCGTTTTAGTAGTCGGAGTCTTGCAATCTGTCATTGTACTTGTTAATCAATCAGACAACTTACAATTAATATTTCAATTAGTTAGTTTCATCTCTCCAGATTTTTAATTCGAAGGGGTAAATAATGCACTTTTGCTGGAGAGGTGAGATCTGAATCTGGAAGATATATTTTGGGGGTAAGAAAAGAGAGCAATAACTTGTTTGATATTGAAGTTGGTTTGTTTGTCATTTCGTCTCATGTCTTTTGATGTAAAATAGTTTTTGACTGTCTGTATATACGTAGACATTTTGCCTCTTTTCCGTGATCTAATTTAACAGTATGTGGATATCTTGTATGTCCTGAAATTTTGCTTTGTATTGCATCATTGGTCTTAAATCTTGTTTGGTCGTATAGTCTGTTTGGAATTACGTACTGCTTTGTATTGCATCATTGGTCTTAAATCTTGTTTGGTCTTATAGTCTGTTTGAAGTTGCATACTTTACTTGTGGAGCATCCAATAGGACCAGACCAAGATTGCACGCTTAAATGATCAAGCATCCTCCGCCTATCTTCTCTGAATTGCTTTCTTCTTTATAGCTTGAATGAAATTTTGCCTTTGCAGGGTTACCTGGAGGGTAGCAAACCACTAACACCATACAGATCATTTGATAATCCAAGACGGGAGATTATCCGTGCACCTAATCGCAGCAGGAGTATGCTCTCGTCTTTCTTTGTCAAGCACAAGACACCTAAGTTGAAGACCAGTGCTGTCTCGTAATCTACTCTAAAAAGAGAGCAAGAGGTGCCATCCTTCTAACTTTCCATCTGTAAAAGAGAAGTTGTACTGAGCCATCACCTGGAGAACACCTAGTTTTAAGATCATTCTCAAGTTTCCCACGACCATAGGCAATTTGTTTCGTTTGAGAATCAATAAAGAGCAGTGTGTATATTGGTAAGGTAAAGGAGATGTTAATATCTGTCTTCTTGTAGAACAAATTGTTGGAAAAATAATTCTCTAACTGCATTGTCCAGTATTCTTAAGCCGAGTGTAATGCTTGCATATCAATGTTCTTGCAATTCATGAAATGAATAATACTAACCATGTTGATGTTGATTTTGATTTCGAGAAAAGGATGTCCGGCAATTCTGACCAATCTTGTAGAGTAATTATTTTTCCCCCATTTTTTATCCAAATTAAATTTCTTTTAACATAACAAAATACTGGAGATAAACGCAGGAAACGCGAAGGTGATTTCGTGTATTTTTACCCTTTTCTCTGTGGATAACAAACAGATCTCAATTACTGTATGGGTTTACCAAAAACCACGTCTTTGGCAGAATGATTGATGTAATTAAGGATTTGCCATAAGTTGTAAACACAAGACAAAGGCTCTCACAATGCCGTTTGGATAATCTTTATTTAGAGAAGTTTTTTTGAAAAACTTTCTCAGAGAAAAATAGCACAAAAACTTATTTTAAAATTTGTTATTTTCTTAAAAGCTTTTGTGTATTTATTAAAGGACATTTAGATGGATAAGTGGGCTTGATTGAGATGTAGTTATTATTGTACACTTGTACCTAAAAAAATATATTATACATGTAATAGAGATGTCACATTGTTCATAAAAATGAGATTTGATTATTTGAAAAATTAGACTGATTGCATGCCAAAACTGTAAATAGACCAGACAGAGAGAAAAATGTACTGTATAAAACATTTTACATATCAGTGTATATAGATTAACCTCACCTCATAAAGCAAGAAAATAAAATACTCCTACTCTCTTCCTCATTTGGCACACACTACTCTTCAAAATAAAAAATGAAAGATACAAATCTTTGTTCATTTGAGGCAGCACCAAGAACATAAACTGACCAAGTGTGGATCCGGTTCATAGTGCAAGTGTTTTCAATCCCAGTCCCCATCTAAGATCTATACAATTTCCCCAAATCATTATTCAATCCAAATCTAACAACAATGTCATCAGCATCTTTACACCAAAGACCTCTACACAATCCACTCACAGACCCAAATCCAATATCCCCACCATCTTCTCAAACTTCCCAAAAAAACACTTCTTTTCTCCAAAGCCGCACCACCCTTTTCCTCCTTCTTTCTCTTTTAGCAATTCTTGGTGTTCTTTACCCATATATTCAATTCCCTTCAAATGGGTTTCTCTCATACACTTCAAAATCATCAAACCCTTTTGAATCCAAGTGGCGTGACTATTCCTTGCCTAAAGCTGCTGCCTTTGTGGCCAAGAATAATACACTTATAGTATGTATTGTTAGTGAACCTTATTTGCCTTTCTTGAATAACTGGTTGATTAGTATTGTGAGGCAAAAACATCATGAGAAAGTGCTTGTTATTGCTGAGGATTATCCTACTTTGTTTAAGGTTAATGAAAGGTGGCCTGGTCATGCTGTCATCATTCCTCCTGTTTTGGAGTCCCAAACTGCTCATAAGTTTGGATCTCAGGTACCCTTTTGGAGCTTTTGCATCTGGCTTTCTTGTGTTAAATTAGACCTAAATATAATAAAATTACTTAGCAGTATTTGGAATGAAATAGGCCCGAATAGGACACGGGCTTATTGTGAATTAGTATCACTTACTTCAACTAGTCTGGGATCGAGGAGCAGGTAGTTAATTGATTTATGTTTTGGGTTTATTGTGTTTAGTGACCTCTAGCTTTAGATGACCCCTAATTTGCATAAAAGAATAAATTGCTTACTAGTATTGGAATGAAATGGGTTCAAATAAAGCAGAATATGTAGAGGATTCATATTGTAAAATCTCAAGAATTTTGAGATAGGACATTATCGATTGATTGATTTACAGCCCGGACTGTCCATTGGTTTGATTTTTTTTTAGTTTCTGTTCCTATTATGGTTGTCTGTGAGCAAATAGCTACTTGGAATTTTGGTATAGCAGATTGGCATTATTTTTTACTCTTAATGTTTTCCCAGTAATGAATATTGGAATTTAATCATGACCATCATGTTTTCTTAAATCTTTCTCTAAAATAAAGTAAAATTCATGACCATATTCCCCCCCCCCCCCCTCCATATTTGGATACTTTCAGGTTTATAGGTAAAATGTGTTTGAGAGTGGCAAGATTCTTGCAGTATTTCTTCATTATTCAGCTGATTAATGCTTTAACCATATAAAAAAAACTGATTCGTGCTGATTATTGAAGCTTGAAAATAATAATAATAATGAATATTGTGTTTCCGTTGATCCTTCACTATCTGTCTTTGACATCCTGAATTGCAACCTTGTACTTAGATTTAGAGAGGAAACCTT
Organism: Przewalskia tangutica; assembly: GCA_029844215.1. Lineage (NCBI taxonomy): Eukaryota > Viridiplantae > Streptophyta > Magnoliopsida > Solanales > Solanaceae > Przewalskia > Przewalskia tangutica. The sequence goes on along the minus strand of CM056731.1, from coordinate 20,798,138 downwards.
TTTAAAAGATTATAGAGGGAACAAGAGCTTTCTGGAATGTTGTACTTGCTTGAGTTACTTATTTCGTTTCGACTGAAATAACATTGATAGTTCTATTTTGAAGGGATTCTTCAATTTTACGTCCAGAAGGCCTCGGCATCTTCTGCAAATTTTGGAGCTTGGTTATAATGTCATGTACAACGATGTTGATATGGTTTGGTTAGCGGATCCATTTCAATATTTAGAAGGAAAGCATGATATCTACTTCATGGATGACATGGCTGCGGTGAGTGCGGAAGAGGATGCAAATGTTTTAACTTTTCCTTGTATAGTTTTGATAAGCCTAATGGTTCAGAAGTTTTTTTTTTTGAGAAAGAAATGGTTGAGACTTTAAATTAAGAATGATATGGTGCATGATTGAACGTACTAGCTTAATTTATTGCGGTGGTAGTTCTTAACTCTCATCATCTTGGTTCACTCTAAAATTTTCTATTTTAAGCATTGTGACAACCACTATTTCCTTTTTTTCCCCTTTAAGTTCAACTTCTTAATCTTTTTTTAACTGAGAAGACGGGCCATTCTCCAGAAGTTAAGACAGTTTTTATTTGGTTCAATCAATTTATACTTTGTACAAAATTTATTGTCTTGACATTGTGGATTGGATTGTTAGTGATGAAAAGTCTGCTCTCTTCCTTTCTTTTGGAACACCAGGTAAAACCTCTGAATCACTCTCATGGTTTGCCACCTCCAGGGAAGAAGGGTCGGCCTTACATCTGTAGCTGCATGATCTATGCGCGACCCACCGATGGAGCAAAACTAGTTATGAAAAAGTGGATTGAGGAAATGCAGATTCAACCATGGTCCAGAGCGAAGAAAGCTAATGACCAGCCTGCTTTTAACTGGGCATTGAACAAAACTGCTGGACAGGTGCGTTGTTTTCTTTTTTATTTCATATTCTACTCCCATGCTTCAGAATCAGCTGCAAGAAACTTCATTTTCAGTTGAAATCCTTGTTGGTTTTGCATCATGACTTATTAGGTGTTGGTTCTTCCACGGGTCATTGAGTGGTTTCGGCAAGACATGTTAAAAATGTCAGGCTTATTTCAGATCCAAAATTAAGTGTGATCTAAACTTAAAAGTAAGCTAGTTTCTCAAGTAGCACCGGTATTCTTTGAAGCCCAATGATTTAGGAAGGTATAGTCCAGTCCCTTTTATGTTTTAACCCCTTCCTTTCTTCTTCTGTCCCTTTTTTTTCTCCCCATTTTGTCTTTGTAGCAAGTCACTGTTGGCTGAATAATATTATAGCCTGAAATTTATGTGATTGAGGTTGAAGAAGCAATGTAATATGCAGTTGGTTGGATCTAGTTTTCAAAAGGCAGATTAATTGATTGTGGAATTAGGCAGCATTTCTGAAATAAATAAGCTGCTGTTTGCTTGCTGCTATTTCTAATTTCATAATGATTGCTAATTTAGTGATCTGCAGCGATTTAGCTTTCTTTCTTTTCCAGAAAGCTCACCTCTGGTATTCTTAGAGTTATACTAGGGTAGTAGGGCCAAGTAGGTAATTGGTAATTGCACACAACTCTCAGGAACCTTTTGAGCCTTAGTCTCCTCGTGCCTATAATAGCGACAAGAGGACTTCATGTGGTGATTGCGGTGAGAGTTAGCGAAGTGCCAAAACCCTTTGTGCTACTACTTTGAAGAGCAGCTCAATTGACTTGAAGCTGTGATAGAGGATGTGTCCTCTCGCCTAAGAGCTGAGAGACCTTCAACAGCCTTAGAAGTATAAAGGGAGTGATTCATGGCTCATGGATCAACATACTGCTAAAAAAGTGCACTATTTCCATTTTCTCATGTGAGCTAGTCATACCCTAAGTTGTGCGGACTCTTTGTTTTTTATGCTGAACCCATGTCAACACGACTGGGGCGGGTGCGGGATATGTCTCGAATTCGGTCAACCAACTTCGGATACTTTGACCGGAGTCCATGGACAAATTTTTGGGGGTGGGGGTGGGGGTGGGGGAGGGAATTGAGATTTTGACTTCTCAAAATGAAAGATAAAACAGATTTAAGACATGGGAAATGACATACCTTCAATATTATAGTCCTTTTGTCTCATATTCACTGCTTATGTTTTAGGCTAAACCGAGAGAAACCAAGAATTCAAGGGATCGTGTTCTGAGTTCGGACTTCTGGTCCTTTTATGCTCTATTTGTATAATTTTGAATTTCTTAGTCGAATTCCCGTGCACCCGTATCCATACCTGGATTCGCACCCCCGAATTTTAAAATGTAGATTTTGCCGAATCCGACACTCAGCCCGTATCGGATACCCGCACCCGAGTCCGAGCAACTTAGGTCATACCAAGATTGATGAAAGAGAAAGAAGTGGAACTAGCTTTAAATTTATTGGCAGACTGATGCAACTAAAAATACTGGATCGAAATGTTGTCCAATTTGGGGTTATTTAATTCTGTTTGATTGAGAGATGGAATATAGTTGGTTTAATTGTGTTTTAGGCTAAAATAGGAATTATTTAGTCCTCTTTTTCTGTTCTGCATGAGTTCCATTTCAGAAAATATAAGTCAGCAGGATTTTGTTCAACTCTCAGCTGAATCAAGCTGGAATTATATGGGATCAAAGCTAAAATATAAGTGTGATACAATTTATCACAACATAGACATTCAAATAAAGTGTGATATCTCTGACCAGATGATGAAAGTTGGCAGGCCTTCTACTGTATGCAAAGCCCGCTTGGCTTTATCTCATCCAATTATCACATTCTTGGAACATGAATATGTCTATTTTCAACCTTCAACCGACGCACTAACTTTATCTGAGTCTCGTTTCTGGAAAAACTAAATAAAGCAAGACCAGAGTCTGATAATAGCTCTTTCAGTCGTCAATTTTCCTTTTCTATTTTGTGGCCACAACATGTACAACAGCTCTTCCAATTTCTGTTTGGCTGTTTATGTTAGTTTTGCGCCCCTTTGCATCCAACACTTGTTTTTTCTAATTTCATTTTTCTTTTGGTTACTATTTTAGTTAACTTTGATCAGGGTAAGTAGTTAACTTGTTTGTCTAATACATGAAACTGTTGCAGGTCGACATGTATCTGCTTCCTCAGTCAGGATTCCCAACGGGTGGTCTATACTTCAGAAACAAGACTTGGGTGAAGGAAACCAAGGGAATGCATGTTATTATTCATAATAACTATATTGTTGGTTTTGAGAAGAAGACAAAACGTTTTCGTGATTATGGTTTCTGGTTGGTGGATGATTATAGCTCTGAGTCCCCGCTTGGCAGTTTAGACTAGATTGGAAGAGAGTTAAAAGACCCCATGATGTCCTTTTGGCAAACCACCGGAGCAGTTAGTCAAACAGCAGCAGTAAACTTCCAGCGCAGGTCAAAGTTCTTTCTTCCTCTAAAGGCTTTGGAAGTTTTAGAAGCTGGTGCAACATGCATTACCAATGCCTCAATCATTTCATTGAGTTGATATTCTGTGATGCTAAGCGAAGCAAGCTGGAATGTTCCTTCCTAAATGCTTAGATTTTGTAATTCCACCCTAGATTATTGAGAACTCTACTATAGTTTATCTAATTTTTGCTTTGTTCTCATATAAAATGAGTCTGCATTAGGGACTCCAAAAGTTGCTCTATTCTTCCCCTTTTTATACTCCAATATTCAATTGTATCTGTTTAGTGTACAAGGCACAGTAATTTTTATGAAATACTGATGTAATGTTTGACAAAATTGCGAGAGTGCTGTCAATTTGGTTAGTGAACAAAGACAGCTCAAAGGTTGAACATCATATTTTTTCCAATTCCAAGTGATGTAGTGCTTTCCATGTTGGTTTTTCCCCTCTTTTAAAAGTTCATGCTTAGTTAAATACTATCATATAACTGAAACAGCAAGAGTACTGATTTTTCTGTCCTAAAGGGGCAGCCCGGTGCATTAAGCTCCCGCTATGCACGGGGTCTGTGGATGGGCCGGACTACAAGGGTCTATTGTACGCAGTCTTACCTTGCATTTTTGCAAGAGGTTGTTTCCACGGCTTGAACCGTGGACCTCCTGGTCACATGACAACAACTTTACCAGTTACTCCAAGACGGGCTTCATATTAATTAATTTCATATATATTTGAATTATTTTCTGTATTATCAATGATCAACAATATTTAGGGCATGTTTGGTTGACGGTGGACAGAAGTGCTTTTGTCAGAAGTGATTTATGTCTGGATGCAACAATGTAAAAGTGATTGTTTTCAATAAATGATGTTTGGATAGTTTTGATCAAAATTGTTTTTGAACGTAGAATTACCAAAATGGACATTTAGCAATTCTCTGGTCAGCTTTGAAACTGACAGCAAGTTGAAGTGGAAACTTGGTACACACATCACATTTTTAATAAGATCACCTCCATTTAATCTGCAACTACCAGTCTGTGTAATGGCTGCTCTATCACCAGTGGGTAATTGCACATGACCTGCATTATCTGTAATCTAATGATTTTCAATTAGACTTCTATCAGTCACCATGTGATTAGTTGCCCCAGAGTCAACAATCCAACTTGGATTATCATCAGTTACATATTTACCTACCATGTGAGCTTTAGGAACATATATATTACCAGAAGGTCCAGCCAGTCCAGCCAGCTGCTGAGACAGCATTGTCACTACATGCTGATACTTTTCTGGAAAACTTGATCTCAGCATGTTGTTGAGTTGATCATGTTGTTCCTGTGATAGCTGTGGTATCCATATCTGATACTGCACAGGCTGTCTGACATGCTGAACATTATCCCCATGTGGCCGTTGAACATGCTGCCCTGATATAGCCATATTAACCTTCTTCCTGGTTTTGGAATCATCCGGATAACCATTGAGCTTATAACATTTCTCTGTTATGTGACATTCTTCTTACAATAGTCACCGTACATTAGTCTATAGCACATATCTCTATTATGTCCCTTCATGTTACAGAAATCAAAATACAGTCTCGACTTAATATGTGGAGCTGAATTCTTACTGAACATGGCTGAATGTTCTGTGACTTCACCACCAGCATATCTCCCCGTAATCAATCTTTAACTCTCATCTTGAGCGACCATAGCATATGCCTGATTTACACTTGGAATAGGTGTCATTAGAAGAATATTTCTGCGAACTTGATTATAACCATCATTTAATCCCATTAAGAATTCCAACAGCCTTTGATGTCCTAAATGTGCTACATATTCCTTAGGAGTTAGGACTAGTACAATCGCAAACTGGAACAGGAATTATAGAATCAATCTCATCCCATATATCCTGCAATCTAGAATAGTAACTAGATACATGAGATACGCCTTGGTGAAGCATAGCTAATTCTTTTCTCAATTGATAAACTCGAGAGAAGTTTACTTTATCGAACCTTTCTCGCAAATCCTTCCAATCAACACAAACAGATGATTTATATAAAATTCCACTAAGTAAGTTTTTATTAACATTCCGTATGATTCACGAAATTACAATCGCATCACATCATTCCCATTGCTTAACTAAAACAACACCAAATGTGTTTCGTTTAATCGATCCATCAATGAAGCCAATTTTATTCTTCGTTAACATATTTAATTTCACCATTCTATTCCATAACGTGTAATTCTCCATTTCTGTTAGCTGTATTTCAATTTGCAGTCCAGCAGAAGAATCAGATCCACTCAAAAATAGTGGATGATTGTTGTCAATGAGCCTATTTATATGTCTATTTCGTTTACTAGGGGCATCATGTCTAAATGTATAGCTGTCACGACCCGAACCCGGACCCGTGACCGGTGCCTTAACCCGAGCACCCTAGTGACACAACATCAGAGAAAACCAGCGGAATGTAAACTCAAGATAAACAACCATTAAGATATAGAATAGTCTAGCCTAAACTGGCTAACCCAAAAGTACATAAACCGAACAGTTACATCCTTAACGAACCAAGTTCTGACAAGACTACAGGCCTCTAAGAATGAATAACACTATGACGGGACAGGGCCCCGTCATGCCCCTGAATGTACAAAATACCCACGACTCCAGGGAGAACCATACCAAAAGTCGAGCCTCCGAAGAAATGGAGCTCCTGACACCTGAGTACAAGATCCTAGGAACGAGGATCTACCACCTGCTTTCCCTTACCTGCGGCATGAACGCAGAAGGGGGTCGAGACACAACGTACCAAGTATGTAAAGCGGAAAATACCGTAGTAATATCATAAGTCCAAAATACGAAAGTTATAGATAAAACCAAATTATGTTGCCTTGTGCCTTACTAATAATGAGAGTAACAAGTATACATTTTATAGCATAAAAATAGGAGGCTCGTGATCAAAACAGGTACCGCCCGTAGTATCATTAAGCAATCCTACTCGACTATTTCACCCGCATAGATCCTGTGGACCCGCATGAGGTCATCCGCCGTCATAGGACTATTTCACCCGCACGGGACTATTTCACCCGCATGGATCCTGTGGATCCGCATGAGTACCATCGCGTACTCGCACGGGACTATTTCACCCGCACGGATCCTATGGTCCGGATCCGCGTACAAGTCACGCGCGCTCGCATCACGGGTAGCAAATCCATGGCATAAATAATAACCGGTTTACCCGTAATAATATAAATATATATAACATAGCTCATCCGCTATTAAACATAACATAAGCACTACCGCCTATCACATCACAACATAAGCACTACCGCCTATCATAACTTAAGCAAGTTAAGAATCACCTAACTTCTTATTAATAGTATTAATACATCCTCTCATTTTAGTATACCTAAGGCACGATCATGTCTTTTAATAAAAATTCGGGATTTAACCCAAGTATCATGCCTCTAACCTTTTAAGAAATAACTCTTTTTATACAAAAATCCAAGATACTAATCACCATAGTATCAAGTTACGATTTCTTTTCAAAACAAGTCACATTTCCTTTTAAAACTATCTCAAGCTTCTAAATTAAGTGACTTCATTTCTTGTAAAACCTTAGGCACTTCATGCCTTAAAACCATTTTCCTGTCACAAGTTCAAATCATCAAAACCTTTCTCAATTAAACTATCACAAACTAATATAACCAACTCCCATAAAGCCGTTATACTAGAGTTAAACAATAGTAAAACACATTCCCTTAAGTCCAAGGGATTTTTCTACTTTTCTTTTAACAAGCAAGTATCAAATACTTATATCAAACGAAGATTTCCAAATCTTGTGCGTCTACCGTACATAGGTACAACTAATCATGCTCAAGAGATAGGAAAGCTCCACATACCTCTTCTGGTCAATCCACAAGCTAAGTCCAATTTACGCATGTAGTATGTCAACCTAAAATGACCACAATACGCTTATCAAGCTCTAATTTATAATGCAGAATTTTTCCAAGTTAAAGTCACCAAGTTCCTACGGAAAATTGGGCAGCGTTTCCTTTGTTTCTACATACTTTGCCACCTTTTCCAAGGTCGATTTTTAACGCTCAAATGCCATGTTTAAGGCTCAACAACCCACCAACACCAGGGATTACACACCTAAATTTTGGTGTGTAAAATTCAGCCCCACAAGTTACAAACAACTAACCCAACAAGTCTAATGTAGTATTTAGGCAACAACATGCTCATAAGATCCCCTAACCAATTCTTTCATAACCAAACCCCATTTCTTACACGCAACTACTCTAAGTGCATTTTTCCAACTACAAGTTCTTCCTATTAAACATGCAACACCCAATACCAACTACAAGAGAAGAAATGTTACCTTAAGTTTTAGCCAAACTTATTCCAACACCTTGCTAGCCTTTTCTCCAAGAACACCACCACAATAGCACTTCTAAGCTAGTCACAAACTTCCTTCTCGCTTTAACTTTTCAGATTTTCTTAGGCTAGAACACCTCTTGAGGTTTTAGAGAGAAGAGCTCGAGCCTTGGAGAGAGAGAGAGAAAGTAAAGATGAAAGATGGAAAAGTGACCAAGCCTTGGTCAATTATATTGCATGATTCTGAAAATCGGATGGGGACACTCACACCCTCCCACGGCCTCTTTTAAAACACAAATCAGATTTTCTAAGTTTTTCCGCCAAATTTCCGCCTCGGCCGCGTTCGCTTCCCGGGCCGCTGGCGCCGCAACTCGCGACGCCGGATCTTTTCGGCCGCGCCTGCTTCTGAGCGCGGCCAAACTGGGCCGACCCTCGGATCTTTCGGCGCCGCGGCCCTGACTTCCGGCGCCGCGGCCCTACAATCACCCGCCTTGGCGCCGCGGCCCTGCCTCCGGCGCCGCGGCGCTGAGACCCCTGACCGCGGTCCAGGCCCGAACCACGGGGTATAACAATAGCATAAATATGAATGCGAGTGTTTAGCAGAGTTTAGATGGTTACGTATATCAATGCTGACCAGTCGTCTGTTCATCCCCATGCTCATATGTGTTATACCCCGTAGTTTCAGGGTATGTATGTGAGGATGTACGTACGAGAATACGACAGAAATTTTGGAAAGAAATAAAGATGTGATTTTTCGACGGAAAAGTTTCCGGTTTTTGTGAAGAAAAAGGTTCGTTAATGGGAATTGGATTTCCAGATTTGGTATTTGGACTTCTTGGATTATATTAGAATTTTGAGATTTTATTTTCGGAAATGGTCACGTGGGGCCCACGGGAGAAATTTACGGTTTTGTGGGGCCCGCTTTGTTTTTGAGATTTTCGGTATTTTGGATATTTTCGGAAGACGAAATATTTTGGACGAGTCGGGGGGCCGGGGCGACACGTGTCACCCCCATGTGTCACTCGGGTGGAGGGACAGTTGGTCACGAAATGGCCCAACAAGTGGCAAGCCACTTGTCTTGTGAAATCGTTGGCCATGTGGTGTGGTGGGACCCACACACACATGGCCCAATCTTGACCATACACTTGATAAGATCTTGGCCCTTGTTTCTTCTATAAATACCCCCTTAAGGTTGAAGACTAATTCATCCCACACTTGAAGCTTTTTCAAGCAAAATACTCCCTCCCTTTTAGCTTGTTCTCGTCCCACCTTCCCCCACTTGTGTAGAAATACTTGAAGTATTATTGTATAATCCCAAATACCTTGGCCTAGTATCCATAGTAGTATTCCAAAGTTGTTTTAATACTAGGAGCCCGGAAATACTACTTTTTCCAAAAGTCGCAAAATGAAACCCTAGAAAAATCTTCATAAGCTTGATTGAAGTGTTTAGAGAAGTTGTTTAGAAACTTCTAAGGGTCGCTTGGAGCGGGTTGGAGCGTAAGGAATTGGAGCTAAACGTTGCTCAGGATCGACTTATAAACTTGGATAATTTTGGGCTTATCGAGGTAATGATCTATGTCCCCCTATTGTAATTGGATATTACATATTGTAGTAGTTATACTTGAGTATATTATATTGGAAGGATGATTATAAAGGATTGAATCAGTATTTACATTGACCGTATTCTGATGAGACTTGTGTAGTATTATTGTGAAGTAGAATTGTACGTCAGGTTAGGCGTGTGACCTCTCCCCGGGAGTTGTTGGCCCTGTAGCGGGCCGAGTAGAGAGGAGATTTATGTGGTCATGCGGGGAGGTCTGCCGAATTATCGTAGAATAAGGAATCTTGCAGTTAGAATATTCTACGAGGAGATCTAGGAGTTGATAGGCGTTTTGTGGCCTTTATAGGTTGCAGTACTACGAGTAGCGTATTCTACTTGAAGAGTGGAAAGCGGCTAAGCGATTCTGATCGTGGAGCGTTTTGCTAATTGTCGATAATCGTCGCGAGGTATGTGAACCTCTTCCTATCTTTTCTAGCATGATTGTTGTGAACTATGTAGTGCGGTGAGCGTCGTGTGCTAAGTGATTTGGTTGGTTTAAAACATAAGGTGTTATAATAGCTTTATGGGAAGTTAGTTATAACGACTTTGTGTAGGTAAAAGAATGGTTTATTGATTTTGAAAGATAAGAGACTTGATCTTGAAAGATAAGAGACTTGACTTATAACGACTTGTTTTCGGAAAAAGAGAAGTAACTTGATTTTAAGTATAGGTTACTTGTTTTGAAAAGAGTAAGTTATTTGGGTTTTAAAAGAATACTTGTTGTTGTTTTAAAAGAAAGGAGACTTGTGGAATTGAAGAGTTTTTGGTTTAGAACATAAAGTGTTATAACAGCTTTATGGGAAGTTAGTTATAACGACTTTATGAAAACAAAGGAATGGTTTTTATCATTGGTTTTAAAATGGTAACTTGACTTTAAAAGAAGAAGTGTTTTGGTCTAAAAAGAAGGCATGGTATTGTCTTAATTTGGTTTAAAAAGGAAAGTTTGGAAGTTGTTTTGGTTTAATTAAAATGTTAGTCACTTTATTTTGATACTACGGGTATCGGGTGACTTTTGTAAAAGAAATGGATCTTCTAAAAAGAATTTAACGTACGTAGTACTTTGGGGATTAAAACCTGGACTTTGTCATAAAATGAAAGTACCTTGAGTTGTGTGTAACTTGCCTATGTTTGCGTGTGATAGCCTTGTTGTGCAAGTGTTGTATCCTTATGTTACCGCGTCTCTCGATGGAGGGCCGGTCATGTTGTTCTTGATTGATGGACCTACTGACACGTTGGGTGGCCCACGGGTATGGTTCCATTAGGATTATTATTCCATGGACTAGCTCTCCATGAGGTTTTACTGATTCGGCTTGGTATCTGGTAGTTGGCTCTCGTACTTGCCCCGAAGTCGTGGCTGTTTCGGCTTGGTATCTGGTAGTTGGCCTTCGTACTTGCCCGTTCGGTTTGTGGCGTCTCGTGATTCCGGCGGTATCGGTAGTTAGTCTTCGTACTTGCCGGCGGTGCGTGGCGCAGCTTGGTATCTAGTAGTTGGCTTCGTGCACTTGCCGGTCGCTTCGTGGTATGGTTATGTAGATTTGTTAGTACGGCCTTGGTATCCGTAGTTGGCTTCGTACTTGCCGGTCCGTCGAGGATGCGGCAGTATCTGTAGTTAGCCCGTGACTTGCCGTCACGGTTTATGACACAGTGGGACAGTGTTCATGTGTACTTCTTGGTGTTATTATATCATAGGCTGGCGATGAGGAAGGTATTCCACGCATGATTGATGTTGTGGGCGTGAGACCCATTGTTATATTTGAGTAATGACTTTGAGGCATAGGTCACGACTTGACATATTTGTTTATATATCGTGGATGTAGTTTGGTTATCATACATGTCTCGCTTTATATAGACTATTATGATTTCTTTTACTGATATTTCTGATTTCACATACTTGGTACTGTTATCGACCTCGCCCTTGGTGCGTTCATCTGCGGTAGAGGTACATCGGTTGTGGATCCTCGCTCTTAGGATCACGCGATTCGGCGTTCGGGAAGCTCCGTTTCTCGGAGGCTTATCTTTGGTATAGTCCCTGTCGGTGTAGTTACTTGTACATTCGAGGTATGGCGAACCTGTCCGTCATAGTTATGGTTACATTCTTAGAAGTGCAGTAATCTTGTTGTGGCGGGGTTTGTAAAAGGATTTAACTGCTCGTGTTGATATATATATGTATATATTCGGGAAGGTGACCGCTTTGGTTAGCATGTTTCATACTTTATGTCTTGTCTCATGTTTTAGTTTTTATTTCCGCGATTTTCTCGATGTTGTATCACTAGGGTGCCCGGTAGGCACGATCCACGGGCCAAGTCGGGTCGTGACAAAAGTGGTATCGAAGCGATTAGTCCTCGGAAAGTGTCTGCACCGTGTCAGTAAGTCTTGATTATCGGTGTGTTGTGCACCACATCTATAATCGTGAGGCTGCAGACATTTAGGATTAGTTTCCATTCTTCTCACTCGAGATCGTGCCTTAGAAGCGTGTTGTAAGTTGGACTCCTCGGCGTATTCTTTTATATCGCATGCCTCCACGCAGGCAACCGAGCCCGAGAAGGCAAGCGGCGAGAGGAGGCTGCGAGTAAACGGAGGTTACCGAGCGAGGCCCGATTTTTACGGTGGTGCTACGACGGCGGATTCTACGATGCGCCACGGCCCAACAGAGTTTAGAGCCGCAGCGATGGCTGCCGAGACCACGATACTGAGCATCGGCCCGCGGCGAGAGCAGAGGATATGGGTTGCAAGAGATGGCGATTACTAGTTAGGTTTATGGCGAGACTTGAGGACAGACGGGAGCCGGGGGTACCAGTAGTGCACCCCAGGGCCGATAGTTGGAGACTTCGGGACTTCTTAAGTTGCAGTCCACCAGTGTTCTATGGATCGAGAGCTGAGGATGACCCTCGTGAGTTTATCCGAAGCGATTCTGGATCGTGAGTGATCAAGGCCTCTGAGGCAGAGTCGGTGATATTGGGTTCGCATCGGCTGCGTGATACTGCAGTCGACTGGTTTGATTCATGGGAACTGTCCCGGGGGGGAACATGCGCTTTCAGCTGTATGGGAAGAGTTCTCAGGAGCATTTCTTGCACATTTCTTGCCCGCGGATGAGAGGCTCGGTAAACAGATTTTTGATGTTGAGGCAGGACGGGCGTACGGTTCGGGAGTACAACGTGGAGTTCGACTCGTTGGCCCGATATGTCCCGACGTTAGTGGCAAATATGGAGGATAGAGTGCACCGCTACGTCACGGGGCTTGATGACTACTTGGCAGAGGCTTGCTCGGGTGTAGCTCTTGCCCGCATGGACATTGCCGCACGCAGCTTATGCACTTAGGTGTGAGGCGGAAGGTCGGCGGAATGACGGGATCAGCGAAGAGGCGCAAGCAGGGTCTTTTGGCGACTTTCGAGGCGGTGCCTCGGCCAGCGGACTAGTTATGCGCCTCGCCCGATCTGAGCGGTCCTCCGCGATCTTGAGGCATCCGAGTATTCGGGAAGCGGTCGGGCTCGAGGTTCGAGTTTTGGGAGTAGTGGTGTTGACGGATGAGGCCACCCTTGCCTCGGTGTGGCGTTGCGGTAGAATCCATAAGGAGTGTCGTCTTTGGTTCGGAGGTTGTTTTACATGCGGCGGCAGGCCATTTGCGAAATTGTCCGACCAGAGGTAGCGCGGATGTAGAGACTCGGCGCCCGGGATCTATGGTGGTTTATCACCCTACTGACTATGCCTGCGCGTGAGCCTATGATTAGAGTGAAGCGGTAGATACAGGTATATCCTTAACCCTCTAGAGTTTAGTATGCTTGATATGATGATCTTCTTATTGTGTGCTATGTCCGGATAACGTTGTGTTATTTGTGAGTTAGAAAACATGGTTAGTTGAAAGGTAAGTATGGGGGTATGGAAGGTGTGAACCTTAGAATATTACACGTTGAGACCTTAGATGTAAGGCCGTCCTGAGGAAAAGATTTTACGGTTAGACTTTGTCGAAACACTTGGTATGCGTGAAATGTATTGAGGGATAATTCCTTGGGTAGTGTGAGATGGAAGTGGTAGCTTTCATGACGTGAATTAGTAAGATTGTTCCGGATCGGGAAACGAGAGAGTTTGGGCGATAGCGGGTCGGGTTGAGGCGGATCGCGGGTCAACCGCGGCCGGAGTGGCGGGTCGATTCGAGGTGGTCACGTGTGTGATAGGGTCACAAGGGTGCTAGGCCAAGTTTGGGTAACCATCGTATGAGTTCGTGGATGTGTTCGACCAGATCGAATCGTGAAGGCGGGAATGGCCTTGAGGAATTTGAGGCTAGTAAGATGACCAAGTTTGGAGGTGGTACTCGGGGTTGTGGAAATTGAAGCGATGGCGAAGTGTGGGCGTGTACTATCTGATTTCGGGTGTACGAGAAGGGTACGACGAGTAAGAAGAGAAGCGAACATGTGTTATGAGAACGGAAGTGATTATTCTTTTGTGAGGTGAAGATGCGAATGGAGTATCCTTTAGACCTTGGGTGTGAGTTTTTCTGTGATGTTAGAGGTGATTCCTCGTTGGCTTGGGATTGTATGTTATACTATGGCCATTTATGGCATGATTGGTTTCGTAAGTATAGTAGTGAAGACTATACCGGCGCTTGTGTGTTTGGAGACTTCGATGGAACATTCGGGACGAATGTTTCTAAGGGGGGGAGAATGTTATACCCCGTAGTTCCAGGGTATGTATGCGAGGATGTACGTACGAGAATACGACAGAAATTTTGGAAAGAAATAAAGATGTGATTTTTCGACGGAAAAGTTTTCGGTTTTTGTGAAGAAAAAGGTTCGTTAATGGGAATTGGATTCCCAGATTTGGTATTTGGACTTCTTGGATTATATTAGAATTTTGAGATTTTATTTTCGGAAATGGTCACGTGGGGCCCACGGGAGAAATTTACTGATTTTGTAGCCCCTTTTGTTTTTGAGATTTTCGGTATTTTGGATATTTTCGGAAGACGAAATATTTTGGACGAGTCGGGGGGCCGGGGCGACACGTGTCACCCCCATGTGTCACTTGGCCGAATTGGAGGGACAAGTGGCTTGCCGAAATGGCCCAACAAGTGGCAAGCCACTTGTCTTGTGAAATCGTTGGCCATGTGGTGTGGTGGGACCCACACACACATTGCCCAATCTTGACCATACACTTGATAAGATCTTGGCCCTTGTTTCTTCTATAAATACCCCCTTAAGGTTGAAGACTAATTCATCCCACACTTGAAGCTTTTTCAAGCAAAATACTCCCTCCCTTTTAGCTTGTTCTCGTCCCACCTTCCCCCACTTGTGTAGAAATACTTGGAGTATTATTGTATAATCCCAAATACCTTGGCCTAGTATCCCTAGTAGTATTCCAAAGTTGTTTTAATACTAGGAGCCCGGAAATACTACTTTTTCCAAAAGTCGCAAAATGAAACCCTAGAAAAATCTTCATAAGCTTGATTGAAGTGTTTAGAGAAGTTGTTTAGAAACTTCTAAGGGTCTCTTGGAGCGGGTTGGAGCGTAAGGAATTGGAGCTAAACGTTGCTCAGGATCGACTTATAAACTTGGATAATTTTGGGCTTATCGAGGTAATGATCTATGTCCCCCTATTGTAATTGGATATTACATATTGTAGTAGTTATACTTGAGTATATTATATTGGAAGGATGATTATAAAGTTGAATCAGTATTTACATTGGGTGTATTCTGATGAGACTTGTGTAGTATTATTGTGAAGTAGAATTGTACACGTCAGGTTAGGCGTGTGACCTCTCCCCAGGAGTTGTTGGCACATTAGCGGGCTGAGTAGAGAGGAGATTTATGTGGTTGCGGGGAGGTCTTTGTCGAATTTTCTGTAGAATAAGGAATCTTGCAGTTAGAATATTCTACGAGGAGATCTAGGAGTTGATAGGCGTTTTGTGGCCTTTATAGGTTGCAGTACTACGAGTAACGTATTCTACTTGAAGAATGGAAACGGCTAGCAGGGTTACAGTACTGTGGAGCGTTTTGCTAATTGTCGATAATCGTCGCGAGGTATGTGAACCTCTTCCTATCTTTTCTAGCATGATTGTTGTGAACTATGTAGTACGGTGAGCGTCACGTGTGCTAAGTGATTTGGTTGGTTTAAAACATAAGGTGTTATAATAGCTTTATGGGAAGTTAGTTATAACGACTTTATGTAGGTAAAAGAATGGTTTATTGATTTTGAAAGATAAGAGACTTGATCTTGAAAGATAAGAGACTTGACTTATAACGACTTGTTTTCGGAAAAAGAGAAGTAACTTGATTTTAAGTATAGGTTACTTGTTTTGAAAAGAGTAAGTTATTTGGGTTTTAAAAGAATACTTGTTGTTGTTTTAAAAGAAAGGAGACTTGTGGAATTGAAGAGCTTTTGGTTTAGAACATAAAGTGTTATAACAACTTTATGGGAAGTTAGTTATAACGACTTTATGAAAACAAAGGAATAGTTTTTTTATCATTGGTTTTAAAATGGTAACTTGACTTTAAAAGAAGAAGTGTTTTGGTCTAAAAAGAAGGCATGGTATTGTCTTAATTTGGTTTAAAAAGGAAAGTTTGGAAGTTGTTTTGGTTTAATTAAAATGTTAGTCACTTTATTTTGATACTACGGGTATCGGGTGACTTTTGTAAAAGAAATGGATCTTCTAAAAAGAATTTAACATACGTAATACTTTGGGGATTAAAACCTGGACTTTGTAATGAAATGAAAGTACCTTGAGTTATGTGTAACTTGCCTATGTTTGCGTGTGATAGCCTTGTTGTGCAAGTGTTGTATCCTTATGTTACCGCGTCTCTCGATGGAGGGCCAGTCATGTTGTTCTTGATTGATGGACCTACTGACACGTTGGGTGGCCCACGGGTATGGTTCCATTAGGATTATTATTCCATGGACTAGCTCTCCATGAGGTTTTACTGATTCGGCTTGGTATCTGGTAGTTGGCTCTCGTACTTGCCCCGAAGTCGTGGTTGTTTCGGCAGTATCCGGTAGTTGGCCTTCGTACTTGCCGCTCGGTTTGTGACGAAGTCTCGTGATTCGACTTGGTATCGGTAGTTAGTCTTCGTGATTGCCCCGCCACCGCGTGGCGCAGCTTGGTATCGGTAGTTGGCTTCGTACTTGCCTGGTCGACCGTGGTATGGTTATGTAGATTTGTTAGTACGGCCTTGGTATCGGTAGTTGGCTTTCGTACTTGCCCGGTCCGTCGAGGATGCGGCTTAGTATCTAGTAGTTAGCCCGTACTTGCCGTCACGGTTTTATGACACATTGGGACACGGTGTTCGTATGTACTTCTTGGTGTTATTATATCATAGGCTAGCGGTGAGAATGTATTCCACGGGCATGATTGATGTTGTGGGCGTGAGACCCGTTGTTATATTTGAGTAATGACTTTGAGGCGTGAGTCCACGACTTGACATATTTGTTTATATATTGTGGGTGTAGTTTGGTTATCATACATGTCTCCGCTTTATATAGACTATTATGATTTCTTTTCTGATATTTCTGATTTCACATACTTGGTACTGTTATCGACCTCGCCCGAGGCTGCGTTCATCTGCGCAGTAGAAGTACATCGGTTGTGGATCCTCGCTCTTAGGATCACGATTCGGCGCTCGAGGAAGCTCCGTTTCTCGGAGGCTTATCTTTGGTATAGTCCTGTCGGTGTAGTTACTTGTACATTCGGGGTATGGCGAGCCACTGTCGTCATAGTTATGGTTACATTCTTAGAAGTGCATGAAATCTTGTTGTGGCGGGGTTTGTAAAAGATTTAAGCATTCGTGTTGATATATATATGTATATATTCGGGAAGGTGACCGTTTTAGTTGCTTTGTTTCATACTTTATGTCTTGTCTCATGTTTTAGTTTTTATTTCCGCTGATTTTCTCTGATGTTGTATCACTAGGGTGCCCGGGATAAGGCACCAGTCACGGGCCCGAAGTCGGGTCGTGACAATATGTCAATCCAAATTCACAGTGTACTTCCCTTGCCTATTTAGGTATCAAGATGTTCCTGTGTTAATAGGTGAAGTCTCCCAAACTGTCTTGTACTGTGCCCCAATCTGTTAGGTTGCGACACTGTGTGAAGTTATGTCTCTGTTTTGCATCCCATATTCAATTCATAACCCCATACTCGTGCTTGTGCATAATATCATGTAGTACTGCTAGTTTAATCCTGTTTTGATAAGTATTTGCTTAATGTAGTTTATTAGGTAGATCAAGTAAAATTAATATAATAGACATATATATGCTTTCGTTAATGCGAAAACTATTATTTATGATAGTCCAAGTCTGAATACATGCATATAGGATAGGAATACTTGTTATTAGGCTCACCACGTTTGGGCGATTCTTCCTAAAGTCTGAAAACAATAGTTGGGGGCAGCTTATTTGATTTTGGGTCGTTACAGTTGATGGAATGAGAATTGGGTCGTGTATTTGTTTAAATTTACATAGTTATGTCATCTTTGCTCGCATTATTAATACGCTTTGAAAATGTACTAATCTTTATCTTTCTTTATTTTTACATGAAATGCACCGGTGCAACAAAGAGTCTCACGGTGAGACTCATCGTAGCAAACGTGAAGACCTACACCCATGTGCATTTATCTCCGCCTCAGAAATTCCAAGCCACATGCGAATGAAATCGCCACCCCTCGAGTCTTTTTCTAATTAATTCATGTCCGCCCCATTCATTTATTGTAAAGTAATGGTCTAACACTAACGTTACACTAGCAGGACATTTAGTACATTTAAGCTTTGAGTTATTGAAAAGTAGTTTGACATTAGGAACCTATTCCCGTTAAGTTAATTATTTCAGGCTTGCTAGACATCGTTAATAGTTATAATAAATCACCTAATAATCTTCATTCTCATAACTATTCAGGTAGCTAATTTATTATTCCCTAGCATGAGAAACCCATTTGTCTATAAAATCCTTATTCTAAACTCACGTAGTAAAATTACTTTAATCATAGGTTTGTTAGCCTTTACATAATAGACATTCTTTTGCACCTTATCTACAAGTATATATTTTGTGGTAATAGCTTTTGCATTATTACTCCTATATTGTATATAACATGTATATCTATTAGTATGTTATTTAAATACCTTATAATGCATATCTTTCAAAAAAAACTAACTTTATCTTTTATAAACAAGTGTTACATGTTTTGTCAAAATACATTTTTAGCTTACAAATACTTTTACTTAAATATTATTTTAGCATGTATTCTTTAGCAATAATAATTAACCTAGGTTTGGCAGGACAACCGCAAGTTAACGGATCTTAGAGAATGTCTAATCCCTTCCCTCTAGATTAATAAAGAACTCTTACCCAGAATCTCACACTAAGTTTTGCAGACCATAAAATGGAGTTAAGGTTGACTTTAACCAAGTTAACATTTAGGTGTCCTAATTCACCAAAATTAATTAGGTGGTGACTCCGCGAACCCTTTAGCAACACTTTAGCATTTTAGCACTTCTTTTAGCATTTTTATTTTTATTTTTCTAACATCTTCTAAGCAGGAGCTAGTTTTATAATGTCGCGGTCGAAAAAGAGCGTGACATATAATACCTGAGAAGCTGCAGAACATTCAGAGCCGCATCGCCATAATGCAGGGCCGCGGCGCCGAAACGAAAAAATTCAGATCCGAGGCGAAATTGGCCAGGGGCAGAAGGGTCCAGAGCACATGATTTTTGCAGCATATTTAAACCCGTGGGACAGATTTTAGGGATCCATCTCATATCTCATATCTCATATCTCATATCTCATATCTCATATCCCATCTCTCACAACACAACGCTTGTAGGCTACAATTGAAGACCTAGTTCTAAGTATTTTCTTTTTCTTTTCTTTATTTCAATTCAGTTCATGTTGGATTTTGTATTAGTTCTTAGCATGTCTATGCCTAGGAGCTAAACTCTTAATTAGGGTTTTCCATTGAGTCACTTGAAACTCGCTTTCATGAATTGATGCATTAGTTTGGTTTCTTCTTTCACTTGATTAAGATTTATTCAATATATGTTTGATAGTTAACTGATCACTAATTATCATAATTTATATGGTTTCGAATCAAGAACCGAGAGGAGAGATTTGGATATGCCGTAATTGAATAAACATATGTTAAAATCGCGGACGAAAGTACCCCGATACTTGTGTAGCATTTTAGGTTATTGTTCTTAATCCTCCTATGTGGTAAAACCTATCATAGAAATATCGAAGGTTTCTGCACTGGGGTTGAGCTTTTATATATCCTAACCGGAATATAAGATAGACTAGTTAACCTGCTATCTTAACGTAGAAGAAGAAACCATTATTATTGCATTAAGAATTGAAAATAGTGGATAGTCAAGGATATTGGAAGCCCTAATTCCATCATAACTGATTTACATCACATCATATTTAGTTTAATTCTCGCAATTACTCTAGTAGTTTTAGACAAAAACACAAATCAAACTATCGTTAGCCAAATAGATAATATAGAGTAGATGTTCGGTAATTGAAAACCAGTCTCTGAGGACGATATTCGGTCTTACCAGACTATATTACTTGTAACGATACATACACTTACGTGAGAATTTGGAAAATCGCTAACAAGTTTTTGGCGCCATTGTCGGGGACTGGCGTACTTTCAATATCGAATTATCTATTCTTATTTCTAATTTGGTTTGTATATATTTGATTATGTTATTTTATTTCTAATTTGGTTGCTCCAGGAATAAGTTTTTAACTTGTTCTGCGAGCATCTTTTATCACTGTTTGTTGTTTTTCTTATTTTGTAGGTAAAGTTAGTAAAAATAAAAAAATAAAAAGTAATAATAAAAGGGCATGGACTACTATTGTCGCACCCGATTTTGAACTCTCAGGCTTGAATGCGCGACAGAATGGTTATCCTCCCCAAAATGTAAAAATGTTAAGTGTTAAGGGAGTCGTCACCTAATTAATTTGGTGAATTATGACCCCTAAATGTCAACTAATTAAAGTTAACATTAACTCCATTTTAATGTCTGCTAAACTTAATAAGATTCTGGATAAGGTTCTTTATTATCCTAAAGGGAAGGGGTGAGACATCTTTTAAGATCCGCTAAGTTGCGGTTATCCGTTCAAACCTGAGTCAATTATTTATGTTAAAGAATGCATGCTAAAAAAAATATTTTTTGAACAAAGATGTGGTAGGTGCTTAAAAAAATGCGTTTTTTGGTAAAAAAAATCTTCGTTTTTGTAGAATATATATATAAGCTAATTTTGGATAAAATATGTATTTAGAAGGCATTGTATAGAAATACTTTATAAATAAAGCATATGTTAGGATGAAATGCAAATTTGGTCTTTGATGAAATATATATTTAAACAACGTAAGATAGTACAAAAATTGATAAGGTTAATGAAGAGCTTATGAGAAAATTTATTTCTTAAGAATTAGATATGGAATGATGAATTGACTATATGATTAAAGCATAGCTAGAGTTAGTTGAATTATTTTAGATTTAGATCTATATGGTGAACCTAGAATAAATAAGGAATGAATTCATCTTTTAAACTACCCTTCCAATGTATTCAAGGACTAGTAGAGTTAATTATCCTATTAATTACAAGGTTAACAAATATATTTATCACAACAATAAATAAATAAATAGGCAAGGAAGGAATGAGATTTGGAATTTAGAATGGATGACGACGTCATTCCATCCCATTGTTGTTTGGAAGCCCTGCGGCAAGAGTGTGAACGGCGATATAGAGATCATGATGAGTCTTATACCGAGACTCTTGATTATTCTCCCGACGCATGTCATGTAAAAATAAGAAAGAAAAAGATTAGTAAATAATCTAAACTTCATCATATGCGAAAATGAATGAAATGTTACACTAAACACACATGTACACATGCTGCCCATATTAACTATGGCAGTACAGATGACGGCCCCCAGCAAATAAATACCTTGAAATATTAATTAAGTGATGGGCCTCAGTATGCCGAAAACGTGACTCAAGCCCAGTAATATCAGATTTTATTTTCTCCAGATTTCAGCATTATCGCACAACAGGCCCATTTATACAAACTCACCTCTAATATATATAGCCTATAAGGGTTGATATACACAAGACATCCACATAAATCATGAGAAGTATACACCCCATATACATTGAATGTATACTAATGCAATTTAAACAACATATCAGATAATGGGGGAATAATGAGCAATTTCATACATAAAGCAGCAGTGCAGATATGAGGGTAAATCAGCAGGTATATCTATTGCGATGTATGATCATTGATACACTAGATTGGCAGAACTCAAAAGGAAAGTATGGGGCAGAGATTTCCCGAGACCAATAGTTTAGGTACATTCCTTGTGGGAAAAACTCATTTTAGTTCTAGATAAACTGCCGGATTCATACATGGAAAAAGTCATGCAACAGGTATATCTCCCTACTTATTCAGTTACACATAAATCCAGGGTATAAGAAAACATGTAGACAAATTCAGTCCATCCGGAGCTGTCCACTGACCACTAAATGTCAGGCTTCCAGATTCGTATCAAGTTATGGAGGTACATCGAATGTATCAACAAACTGAGCATACAAATAACTTTATTAGCAGGATATGTAAGGCATAATAGTATGGTTAAAGAAAAGTCGATCGGGGAACCATGTTTAAAGCATGCATTTATTGTTCGTGTAATACCAGTTCACGCAATGTTTTGGCTATATTGTTTGTTAGCTAGAAAGGTACCTAACCTATCTATTCATATGGGAAATAATTCGACAACACGAAAGGGCAACCACAAGTGAATGTGGAGATGATTTCAGATCCGTAAGAAGTAAGTTCATAACACCTGCTAACTTTTCATGAAAGGCATTTGAACAGATGAAGATACGACATAGTATGGCTATTCCAAAAAAAAAAAATCCTAAATCAATAAACCATCACCTTTCAGGTAGAAACATACCAGAACATGAGAAACCCATTGTAAGACCACAAAACTACTTCAGAATTACTTAAGCATATCCATTGTCAGTTATATTTAGGAATCAAACGTCAACTCTGAGATTTACATTTGGCTATGTCCGATATTCTGTTCAGAATACCACACTATAGGCATATTATAGAATTTCAAAAAAAAGAAAAAAAATCTAACACCCCGAGTATAATATTAAGCGAACCACACCTTATTTTAATCAGTAGCCATAGTCACATAAATAACCGCACTTAACAAAGGTAACCTGACAACCTATTCGTAATCAAGACGGAGAAATCCTAATGCCTTTTTTTAGTTGAGATTTGTATTGAAACCCCATAGCTCATTAATGAATCCTAAGACCTGCTTTTAAAGATATAGACACACTCTAAGTCGGTCATACAGATTTAAAGTCGAGCCAAATTACCCACAGAAGGTCCATCACATAAAATTAATCCATAAACAAACTCTAATCAGTTCCTTAACTCCCTGAATTCATCCTTATCTAATTGTTTTACATGATGAACACCTAACCTACACAAAACAATACTTATAGTTCGATCCCATAAATTCAAACAATAACTACACCGTTCGAACACACAACAAATCGACAATCATAGTCGCGAGAAAAGCAGCATAAACAATCCTCTGTATCGACTCGATGCACGTTTAATATACAGACGCACAACGATATAAAATAAATTGAAGGGATTCTGGGTTTACCTTTTTTGGGTAGCGAACTGAAGCGGCGTTTCGAACGTCGACGCATTAGGATGATATGTTGCGATTGCAGAAAATGATGGCTTGAGTGTTTTAACTGTGTAAGGGTTTTGTATGCCAGAGTCCGATGATCTGAATGTGTAAATCGATTGGGTTTATATAGTTCCAATTCCGGTTCTGAGTTTGGTACGTTTAAGGGCGATTTCAAAGGTTGATTTTGGCTATTTTGTGACAGATTTGGGGTGATTTGAGATTGATTTCCTAAGATTTGGGACTGATTTTGAGACTAGTTTGGACTGATTTGGTTCCTAATATGGTCAATTTCGAAAGTGATTTGAGAAGATTTGGGATGCATGCGCGATCTGGAAGGAGACAGAATGGAAATATTGTTGACTCGCCGGAAAATCCGGCGAGGGTCTTGCTCGTTGTCGGCGGCATGGGTGAGGGAGTTAGGTTTAGGTTTCACATTTTGTAGAGGAGGAAGTCTGGGTAAGGGGAAAGCGGGTTGGACGAGGGGAAAGTTAAAGGGGGAGATGGGCTGGACGAAGGGGAATAAAAGGGCTGGGGAAGGTATTGGGTCGCGGGTAGTGGGCTGCTGGTGTAAAAAATGGGCCTGGGTATTAGTTTTAGGATAGTTATTATTTAATTAATGGGTTATAGATAAAGTTTTAGGTGTATTATTTAATTAGTGGTAAATTAAATTATTTTGATACGCCTTTAGTTTTAGCTTAGATTTAAATTATTGACCATAAATGCGGGCGTGTTAATTAATTAGTGCTTAACATTTATAATGCGAGACCGTTATTAAAACTTACTTATTATGTGTATTTTGCGATGTTAAATTAAAATTGAATAGAGTTTAAATCCTTTAAATGCTAAATGTAGATATGATATCTGAGGATTGCTTAATGCTTTTACGTAAAATGCGGTGCTTTTATTTAAAATCTTGTTTATTGTGCCTTATTTATTATTATTTGAGCTAAAATTAAATTATCTTGATATGACTTTAGGTGCTTTATTAATTTTAGCCTGAGTTTAAATTATTACAATAATTACGACATTGCTTTGCTATTTGACACGACGTTATTGCTAGATTGTTTACTTGTTTACGTATTTATTATTATTAAAATTATTAAGAATTAATGGAAATACGTAAGGTGCGGTGCCATTATCAAACTCCTTATTTACGCATGTATATGTTCATTATACATATACTATTGGTGTAGAGATTGTTTTTGCGATGTAAAAATTGCAGTTTTAAAAAGAAAAATTGTTTAATTTATTGGTTATTGATTGAAGGGGATGGACAAAATTGGGTGTCAACAACTACTACTATCAGGGGCAGTGGAATCATCAACAACAGCCTAACCCACAGGTTCCACGGGAAGATCAAAATGAGTTGCAGGCAGTCATACTCATGCTACTTTGAAGTGCGGACTCGGTTTATGGTCGAGACAAGTGTCCTCAAAATTCAAGACCTGAATAGGGCAGATAATGGATATGGTGATCAATGTACCGCAAGAAAATCTGCCTAGCGACACAGTTGTGGGAAGTGATAAGCAGAGTGAGGAACCTGAACCACAACAAGATGTTGGGAATAATGAGGAATTGAGAGAGATAGTTGATGTAGAGAAATAAGAGGTTACTGAGATCCAATTTTTCATCTTTTTGGATTCCTTGAAATTTCTTTTTCCTATACCCGTTGCAGAAAAGACACAACCAACTATCATTCTTTGAGCCCCGACGGAAAGTCCATACCTCGAGGAACCCCCAAAAGTTGAGAGATGGAGGGAGTTTCACTGATCCCTACATTATAGAGAGCCTTGAAGACAAGTATGTCTTGTGTAAATGGGGGACAAACTTAAACCTGAGGCCATTGATTGAAAAAATTGTTGTAGGTGAAGTGAGACCCACAACAATAACTGTGCGGATTGCAAACCGTTCGCAGAAGGATCCACTGGGCAATAGTAAAGATTAATTGCGTCCGACTAAAAGACGTTAAAGACAATGCTTGTTGGGAGGCAACCCAATATTTATTAATTATGTTAGTTTGATTTTCTGTTTTAGTTTGTTTTATTTTGTCTTGAACAGTCTCACAGTCTTGGTTTTTGTCTTATGTTTTGATGGCAGGTGGACTAGAGACTGACCCTGAGTGGAAAAGGATAAAAAACAATGAAACTTCAGAGAGCCCAGATGATGTGCAATTTTCAGAATTCCTCACATACCTCCGTTATGACCGTTGTGTAGTATCAGTAAGTTGTCCATATTTTTAGTCTTCACACATTGGGGGTATCTTATTTTATTTTATTATTTTGTTTTTGAGTCTTTTTTATTTGTCTTTGTGTTGTTCTATGTGTTTTTCAGTCATATTTTTTTTATGGATCAAACATGTTGTATTTGCTCAAGATATCTAATAGATTAAGTGGAATAATGTAATAGAATTGAAAGCAAAATCTGTGTGCTTAAGCTAGATATGCCAAAAATTCATGACATCTAATTATTTGAGATATTTATACTTAGCCTATGTGTGTCAGTTATGGAAAGAAATGTTGAAAAATGTCTAGAAAATCTGTTTGCTTGTTATTTGAGACGAATAGTTAAGATGTACATGTTTAGGGAGATGATTAAGGCATTTCTTTGTTAGCCCTTCTGATCATTCATTACCTAACATGACATAAAATGTATCACTAGTCAGCCCCGTTGAGCCTACATTGATATTTTTCTTTGACACGTTATGATTTCCTGTTTGTGCAATAAGTTATAATTAGGGGTAGCCGGTGGCGGCGGACCACCGGTCGGGATTAGCGGTCGGGGCGGTCGGGCGAGAGAAGAGGCGGTCGGTGGGGTGGGCACAGCGGGTCAGGTCGGGCGGGACCATATCGTGTCGCCGGTCCGATCTGTTGGGCGTAAGTCGGGGCGAATGGTAGGAAGAAGGGGGTCAGGGTTTTTTTTTTTTAAAAAAAACAAAATTTTCACTAAATTAAAAATACTAAATTACTAACAAAGTAACATTAACTATTATAATTAAAGTATTAAACTCATATATATAATTATAGTATTATACTCATATATATAATATATTTATAAAGTATAAACTATAAAGTATAAAGTATAAACTAAATAATTAAAGTATTAAACAAAGACAAGAAAAGTGTAAAAAAACATCCCAAGGCTATTTTTGTGCCTCTTATATTATTAATTATTTCATTGAAATATACAAGATTCAGAATTACAACATTGTAGTGTACTGTTGTTGAAAATTTTTTGCAAAATACATAGAAAAATTAAAAAATTGCAATGAAATAAATTACCAATTTCTTCGGTTGGAATTGGTATATCCTGGTCAAATTGTTCCACGTCGCTACTCATGCCTTCAGATAAAATGTCGTTGTAGTTGTCGTCTTCTTCTTCGTTAATCTCTGGTTGTGCGCCTCGCCCGCTCGCTCGTATTCAATCTCTGAATAAATCTGCCATCTCAGTGTCTCGGCTAATGAGTGTCTGTGCTCTCCTATTTGAAATCTGACTGCAGAAAAAGTGCTTTCAGAAGCGATTGATGACGCTTGAATGTTCAAAATGTCTCGGGCCATCATTGAAAGTGTCGGAAATGTCTTCTCATTCTGCATCCAATATTTCAGCAAAGTCTTCCTTTCCTTCTTCATTAATAACTGCTTGGTAAGGTAAATTACCCTGCAAAACAAAAACATCGAACTCGCTAATTTGGTTAGCACTGCTACCACCGCACATTCTATTTCTGAGGCTTTCAATAGAATCAATACTAGCCCCAAAAACAACATGTCTTTTTTTAGCTGTGTTGAAGAAGAAGATGGTACGAAAGTCGGTTGGTTACTAGCACTTTCTTGCTGGTAATGCCGATATACTTTTTTGCATTCATCATCTACGCTATTCAACACTTCTTCTAGCGTTTGTTCAATAGGTGGCTCAACATTTAAATTTTTGGGAGTTGGAGGTGGTAGTACGTCCATACAGTTATAAATATTTTCAATAAAACTTTTACAACCCTCTACTTTAATAGTCAGGTTTAATACAACACCAATAATATAAATAGGGGGAATAGGAATAGAATATTTCTTTAATTTCATAAACATTTTTTTAATAAATTGCCTTATAAGCGAGTTTTCCATATATTCTTTAAGAAGTAAAAATATTATATTGTTATACCCGTATTTCCAGTATATGCGTAAGGAATACGTCAAAAGTCTAGCCTTAAAGATAAGCCTTGGGCGTTTTTATTTGTGCACTGACTCACTAAAAGAATCGTTTTCCGGCGAAGCGTTTCCCACGACTTCGTAGGGTAAATTCGCTATGCCATTTCTAATTTTTGCGGATTTTTCCGAGAGGCGAAACATTTTGGACCAACGGAGGGCAACACTTGGCACCCTCCATTGGTGGACTTGAATCGTCCATTGGACGAAATTGGAGAGCATTAGCGCGTTTTTGTGCCTTGTGCACAAGTCGAGGAGTTGGTAGGATATTTGTGTATAGTTAATCCTCACCTACACTTGCCTTGCACTTGTCTTAATCTTGGCCATTGGTTGGCCACTTCTTGACCTATAAATACCCCCAAGACGAAGAGTTCTTCATCCACAAATCTTTCCAAGTCTTGAAAATCCTCTCCTCTCCCAAGCCTTCGTCCAACACCTCCCCTCCCCGTGAAGTTTGGCGAGGCCTACCCACCCCTCTAGCCTAGCCAAAATCTACCCCTCCTTGGTAGAAAAGTTGCCTTCTTGTATTGTTATAATGCCCAAAATACTAGCCCAAATACCTTAGTACTTAGTAGAAGTTGTGAAGAACTTCTAAGGTTTCATGGGCATACAACTTAGGAGCAAAACCTTGCTCAGTGCGACTTTTCTAGGATATTATTGGGCTTCTTGAGGTAACTAATCCTAACCCTCTTTTGAATTAGAAAATACTTCTTGTAGTAGTATAAGAATAAGTATTAAATACTTAGAAGAATATCACAGAATAGAATTGAATTTGTTATCACGTAGAAGGGTTTAAAGAAGAATAATTGAACTATGCTTATATAGATTTGTGTTCTGATGAGACTTATATAGCTCACGGGTAGGAAGTCTTGACTTTCCATAGAATTGTGAACCCTCTGTTTAGAATGACCTTGAGTAGTCTTTGATAGATGCGTGACTATTATAGGTGACTCTGCGCGACATATTGACTTGGCGGGTGGTTTTTGCGATTGAAGGTATGTGATTCTTCCTAAAGCATGATATTTTATAATATATATGTAGTACGGTGACGTACGTGTTAACGAATAATAACTACGGCAATGTCTTTGACTTAAGCTGAATAATACTTACGTGATGCCTTGGCTTAACGAATAATAAAGATCAAAGCATTTCAAAGAATCTTGAATCATTTTTAACGAAGAGAAATAATTGGTTTTAAGCGAAGCTTAAGAGTTATACTAGCTTTATGGGAAGTTAAGTATAACCACTTAAGATTGATAAAAGAAAGCGGTTGCCTATGTGTTTATAGGACTTATATTGAATTGAGAAAGAATAATAAGATGGTTTGATAAGTAGACATGATATGATGCTATGTGTGTTAGTGTCTTGTAACGTTTGTGTAAAGAGTATTCTTGTTGTGCTTATGTTGTTTAACGATAAGCTGTTAGGTTAGTGTAACATCACTCACCTCTTGACATATCTGGGGTTAAGTGCCTCCGTCTGGGGTAGACTCGGTGATGCAGGACCATGATTCGAGAATACCTCATGCGGGTCCAAGGACCTATGCGAGCTACGGGAGTTCGA
Source organism: Przewalskia tangutica (assembly GCA_029844215.1). Classification (NCBI taxonomy): domain Eukaryota; kingdom Viridiplantae; phylum Streptophyta; class Magnoliopsida; order Solanales; family Solanaceae; genus Przewalskia; species Przewalskia tangutica. Next base: position 20,769,334 of record CM056731.1, on the reverse strand, counting down.
GTTAGTGTGCGGGGTTATACCTGCACGGTCTATGTGGCCATGCGGACTACGAGTCGGGGCGATGCAGGAGTAGCTACCCTCGATGCGGGGTTATATACCCTATCGAGTCTATGTGATTGGCCTATCACGGACTACGAGTCGAGATTAGGCTTGCATGGTGATACTACGCAATTGGCCTGCTCGATCATTCGCGGCCTAGAAAAGACACATTCTGATTTACTATTCTGCTCTTGTTTGTGATGTGGCATATGCGGTCCCTTGGTTGTTTCATACATCTTTGCAAAACCGATTTTAAAATGATATGTTTTCATTTAAGTATTTTCTGATTTCATATACTTAGTACTGTTATCTTGACCTCCTTGGCTGCGTTCATCTGCCGGTAAGGGCGGCAGTGCTAGATCCACATTCTTAGGATCTCTACGTTGGTGTCGGGAGCTCCATCTTTTCCGAGGCTCTACTTTTGGGTATGATCTCACTGTTGTAGATAGTTTTTGTCTGATCGAGGGTATGGCGGGGCCCTGTCGCCATAGTTGTATATTTCCTTAAGTGCAGTCATGTATTTATGCGATTGTCGGATGTAGCGCTAAACCGTATCTATATATATATCGAAAGCGATGTTTTCTCACATAAAGCGTATGTATTTTATAAAGCTGTTTCATGTCTTGCTTTATATTTCCAGATTACTACGATGTATGACTACTTGGGTGCCGGTAAGGCACGATCCACGGGCCGGAATGGGTCGTGACAAAAGTGGTATCGAGCGATTAATCCTCGGATAGTGTCTGACCGTATCTAGTAAGTCTTGATTATCGGTGTGTTGTGCACGCGATGTCGAGAGGCTATAGGATATTTAGGATTGGTTTCCATTCTTCTCACTCACGAGATCGTGCTTTAGAAATGTGTTAAAGTTGGACCCCTCTAACGTATTCCTTGTTACAGCTTATGCCTCGCGTAAGGCAACCCGAGCCCGGAAGAGCAAGGCGAGGAGCCGATCGGACAAAGAGTTACGAGGGCTCGAGCCCGATCTATCTGCATGACGGCGAGTTCTATGACGCCCTTGCCAGCGAGACCACAGTACCACACTCCCGTGTCACGACCCGTTACGGGGCCGTGGTGGTGCCTGCAGGGCACCCAAGTAGTCATACATCAGTAATCGGCGGAAATATAAAGCAAGACATGAAAGCAGTTTATAAAACAAGATACGCTTTATGTGAAAACATCGCCTTTCGGCGTATATATATAAACATAGTTTAGCGATTACATCCAGACCGTACAACGTACTACTGGACCTCTAAGGAAATATACAACTATGGCGGGACAGGGCCGCCATACCTGATCTCAAAACTATCTACAACGGAGATCATACCCAAAAGTAGAGCCTCGGAAAGATGGAGCTCGACACCAACGTAGAGATCCTAAGAATGTGGATCTAGCACTGCTTGCCTTACTGGCATGAACGCGGCCCGAAGGAGGTCGATACTGGTACTAAGTATATGAAAGCGTAAAATACTTAAATGAAACATATCATTTTAAAAAGCAGTTTTGCAAGTATGTATGAAACAACAGAAACCGCATAGTGCGCATCACAAACAAGAGCGATAGGTAAAGCTATAACAGTCTTTTCTAGGCTGCGAATGATCGGCGAGGCGATTGCGTAGTATCACCATGCAAGCCTAATCACGGACTCCGTAGTCGCGTAGGCCAATCACATAGGCGCGTAGAGTACATAACCCCGCGTCGAGTAGCTACTCCTCGGCGTCGTCTGGACTCGTCGTCGCGTGCCACGCATGGACGCGTGCAGTATAACCCCGCACTAACACTGAACTCCGTAGCTCGCATAGGTCCCGGACCCGCATGAGGTATTCTCGAATCATGGTCCCATCACTGAGTCTACCCGCGTCGGAGGCGGCTTAACCCCGGTAATATGTGAGGTGGTGATGCTACACTAACCTAACGACTATCGTTAAACAACATAAGCATAACAAGAATACTCTTTTTCACAAAGCGTTACAAGACACTAACACACGTAGCATCATATCGTGTCTACTTATCAAACCATCTTATTATTCTTTTCACAATTCAATATAAGTCCATTATAAACACATAGGCAAATGTTTCTTTTATCAATCTTAAGTGGTTATACTTAACTTCCCATAAGGCTAGTATAACTCTTAAGCTTACGTTTAAAACCAATTAGTTCTCTTACATTAAAAATGATTCGATATCTTTCAGATCTATTATTGGGCTTAAGCGTGAGGCATTCTGTAAGTGTTATTCGGGCTTAGCCGTGAGGCATTCTAGTAAGTATTATTCGGGCTTAAGTCAAAGACATTGCGTAGTTATATTTTAGTTAACACGTATGCGTCTCGTACTATATATATTGTAAAATATCATGCTTTAGGAAGAATCACATACCTTCTCAGTAAAACCACGCCAAGTTGAATATGTCGCGCAGAGAGTCACCTATAATAGTCACAGATATCTATCAAAGACTACTCAAGGTCACTCTAAACAGAGGGTTCACAATTTACATGGAAAGTTGGGCAAGACTTCCCTACCCGGTGAGCTATATAAGTCTCATGAAAACGATCCTATGTAAATGATTTGATTATTCTTCTTTTAAACCCTTCTACTGTAGTAACTTCAATTCCATTCTGTGATATTCTTCTAAGTATTTATACTTATTCTTATACTACAACAGTATATATTCTCTAATTCAAAGAGGTTAGGATTAGTTACCTCGGTAAGCCCGATAATATCCTGAAAAGTCGCGCTGAGCAAGGTTTTGCTCACAAGTTGTATGCTCCAAGGAAACCTTAAAAGTTCTTCACAACTTCTACTAAGTACTAAGGTATTTGGGCTAGGGTATTTTGGGCATTATAACAATACAAGAAGACAACTTTTCTACCAAAGGAGGGGGGTAGATTTTTGGCTAGGCTAGGGGGTGCATTCGGCCAAAGGCCTTCACAAGGGGAGGGGGGAGGTGTTGGACGACAAGGGCTTCAGGGAGAGGCGAGGATTTACAAGACGTGGAAAGCTTTGTGGATGAAGAACTCTTCATCTTAAGGGGTATTTATAGGTCAGTGGCCAACCAATGGCCAAGATTAAGACAAGTGCAAGGCAAGTGTAGGGTGAGGATTAACTATACACAAATATCCTACCAACCCCTTGACTTGTGCACAAGGCACAAAAAACGTGCCATAGCTAGTCCAATTCGACGATTTGAAGTCCCACGATTGGAGGTGCCAAGTGTCGCCTCCCGTTGGTCCAAAATGTTTCGCCTCTGAAAAATCCGCAAAATTAGAAATGGCATAGCCGAATTTACCTACGAAAGTGTGGAAACGTTTCGTCGGAAAACTATTCGTTTTGTGAGTTGTGCCCAAAAAAGCGTTTTGCCTAAACTTTAAGGCTAGACTTTTTTATGCGTATTCCTACGTACATACTGCGGAAATACGAGTATAACATTCTCCCCTCGCTTAGAAACATTCGTCGAATGTTCCTTCCCAAACGATTAACGATAAGATTCTTCATAACTAAAATAGTTGCAAATGCCACACAAGGCCACGACAACTTGGCGAAGCGATAACGAAAATTTACAAGTAGGAAAGTGAATTACGGAGGTGTGGGAATAGGTGAGGATACTTATGCCTCATGTCCTCGCCGGCTTCCCACGTCATCCTCCACGAGCTCGTTCGCCACAAGACTTTGTGGAAGCCACGTCCTTGGTCAGACGCTAACTTTGACGATCGACTATCGCTATGGGAATCTCCTCATCGATAACCGCCGGTCACACGGACATCGTCAATCGGGTGTACCACTAGATGGATCCGATACATCTCCTCGGCGTAGAAACATGAAACACGGATGCATTGCCTCGGATCGGACGGCGAGATCAACTCGTAAGCAACCGCCTACCTGCGGACAATCAAGCGGCCCGATGTACCTGAAAGTGAGTTTCCTTCTTCGAATCTCATCACACCGCTTCATGGGTGACACTAGGAAAACCCAATCATGAACCTCGAACTCAAGATGCGACGGCGATGATCTGCATCGACTTACATCGACTACGGTATCAATAGCGGCTCTCGGATAAGCTTCGCTTATCCGCTGCTGTTGTACCAAATCTGGTCCCACTAGGCCCGCCGCCCACATCGAACCAACTATAGGCGTCTGCACTTCCTCCATACAAGGCCTCATAAGGCGCCATCGAATCTTTGGAGTGGTAGCTATTATTATCTGCGAACTCAACTAGAGGCAAATGATCCTCCCAACTACCACGAAGTCAATAACACGGGCTCGCAGCGTATCCTCGAAGTGCGGATAGTGCGCTCTGCTGTCCGTGCATGCGTGGATGAAATGCGATTGCTCGGGCTCACTGCGTCCTAAACCCTCGGAAGGACCTCGAAGTTAGCGTAAATCGGGCTCCGCATGCGATATGATCAGTAGGGACTCATGCGATCGACGATCTCTCGGATGTAAAGTCTGGCATAATCCTCGGTAGAAAAAGTCGTCTGACGGGAAGAAAGTGGGCTGATTTTCGACTGTCGGCGATAACCCGTATAGAATCATGTCTCCTCCGAGTGCGAGGTAATCCACGTGATGAAGTCCATGTTGATTACCTCCACTTCAGTCGGGATCTCTATCGCTGTAACAAACCACGTGCCTCGGTGCTCTACCTTCACTGCGACAACACGGGCGAGCTACGAACTCTGGCGTCCTCTTCAAGCCGTCCCACCAATACACGATCCCAGGTCGTGGTACATCTTGAGTCGACCCGGATGGATGAGTAACGCTTGTGTGTGCTTCCCCAAGAACTGCTGAAGTCACGAAACATCTGGAACACACAATCGCCTCAAACCTTAGCACCCCATGGTGCTACCTCAGGACCGCGCCTCACGAAGAGGCGTATCACGATATCGAATCAAAGTGGATCCTCGAGCTGTTGCCTCTTCACCTCGCCGGCGATGGAAGACTCGGCAACCTCGCGAACTCTAACCTGCTATCGAGAATCAATCAAGCGGACACGAGGCTCGCTAATCGATGCAAATCACGAACCATGTCCTCCTCTCTGTACATCGATAGGCTCCCATCGACCTACGACTAGGCATCGCCTGACGTTGGCCTTCCCGGGTGAGTGCGGGATATCAACATCGTAATCCTTAAGCAACTCTAACCACCGTCTGCGTAAGTTCGGCTCCTGCAGGTCAAGATATCTGGAGCTCTTGTGTGCGTATAAATATCCACGTGAACCCCGTACAAATAGTGCCTCAGGATCTTGGCGTGAATCACGGTGCGACTCAAATCATGGGTGGGGTAGTTCCTGCGTGTTTCTTCATTTGTCGGGATCGTATGCTATAACCTGCCGTGCTGCGTCAACACACATCCCAACCCGATGCCCGGCGTCACAATACCGACATAACCATCTGGACCTGCGGAAAGTAAGAAGCGAGCGGTCGTCGGTCTCTTTCGAAGCTGGAAACCACGCTCCTGACATCGATCCATCAAACTTGGCGTTGTCTCGAGTCGGCTAGTCAATGGTGCAGATAAAGCAAACTTCTACGAACCGCGATAATATCCTGAGGCCCGAGCTGCGAACCTCTGCCGAGTAGTAGGTCTAGCCAAGTCTGCGCCGATCTTGGCGTATCCACGCGAATGCCATCGGCCCGACAATATGCCCAAGCGCCATCGAAGTCAGCAAAACTCACATTTGGAAAACTTGGCGTATTCTTTCAGTCTGGAAGCCATCGCCTGATCGCCAAATGATCCGCATGCTCACTCTGGCGAGAATAAACGAAGATATCATCAATGAACACTATCACAAACGCGTCAAAATGGTTTGAACACTCGGTTCATCAAATCCATGAATCTGGCGGAGCATTGGTCACCAAAGACATGAACTGAACTCATAATGCGCATGCGGGTCTGAATGCGATCTGGGACATCACCTCTCGACTACTTTGATGATAGCGATCGCGGATCAATCTTGGAGAAACATCTCGCACCGCAAATGAGTCGAACAAATCATCAATCACAGGAAGGGTATCATTCTTAATGGTCACCTTGTTCGGTGTAATCAACACACATGCGCGGCGTCGTCCTTCTTCACGAACAATCTGGCGCTCGAGGAGAAACACTAGGCTGATGAAGCCGCTTCTCGGCAAATCTCTAAGGCGATCCTTGACTCTCAACTTCGGCGGGTGCCATTACGTATGGCGGAATGGAAATAAGGCCGAGTGTGCAATATGTCAATACAAAACTCAATCTCCTCGGGAGGATACGGGAAGGTAAATGCAGGAAACACGTCGGGAACTCGTGACTCTTTGGGCCTGAAAATGCAGTGCGGCTTGATATCAAACACGACGAGATGGTAGATATACCCATGCGCATCTTCCTAGCCTCGAGGTAGAAATAAACCTACCGCCGGCGTCTGTGCTCCCTCGCTCAACCGGCTCGCCGAGCGGAACCGTACTACTCTCTTCTGCGGTCAACATTGGCGTAGCGAAGCTAGCCAATCCGTCCCATAATCACGTCGAAGTCGGTCATCTCGACTCTGTCAAGTCGGCTGGTCAAAGCGGTGTAAATAGTCACGGGACAAGCTCTATATACGCCGAGCTACCAGATCACCATGGCGTAGCTACCTCGAAAGGGTCTATGGACTCGGGCTCTATCCACATCCTACTAGCAACGAGGGAGATATATGGGGCAGTAGAACCGGATCTATCAAGCATACACGTGAGCCAGCGATAAAGTACATGGCGACATCGGTGAGGCCTCACGATCTGTCGGTGGACAAAGCATAAATGCGGTTCGAGGACGCTAGAAGCTGGACCGCGCCACGACCTCTGGCGACCTGCCGGTCCATGAGTACACGCCTCAGGCGAAATGGCTGTCGAGGATGAAGACGTGAAAGAACACGTGGTGACCCTACCATCGCGCCGCCCAGTGAGACGATTCTCGCATAGTGACCTGCGCCTGGCCCAGAAACAAACTCCGTACCTGACTCCGAAGTGGGATCTGCATCGGCCACACCGAGGGGGTGGTCCGTCGGCGAACCTGCTGCTCTGGATGCGAAGTCACGGGGCCACAGTGCGCCTCGAATATCTGGTGTCTTGAGGCGGCGCGAGAGTGCTCTGGCTGGGCGTGGTGCAAATCTAGGCTAGCTGCGGCGCCGCGATAGCCACCAAAAGACCTGCCGTCTGGTCTTCTGCTGCTTTGCTGTCGGCCCGCGGTCTACGCTCTCGCATCCAAGAGCATGAGCTGCATGCGGGTAATGTCCATACGGTGGAGAAACACCCGCACATGACTTCGGCCATATAGTCGTCTGGCGGTGACATAGCGGTGCACACTATCCTCCATATCTCTGCAATCTTTGGGACATGCTCGAGCCAATGAATCAAACTCGACATTGTACTCCACGGCGGTCGTCCTCTGCGCCTCGATGGTAAAAATCTATCGGCCGCGCCCTCGCCATCTGTGGAGGCAAAGTGAGTGAGAAAGCCTGCGAGAACTCATCCAGTAGTTGGGGCGCGTGCTCTCCGGGATAACTCCGTGAATCAAACCAATCGATTGCGGTATCGCGGCCGTCGCGAACCGAAAGATCACGGACTGTCTCACGAGGCCTTGATCACCTCCGATCCTCGGTAGCGGATGAACTCCTGCGGATCATCCTCGGCCTCGACGTAAAACTCTGGCGGACTCTGACTCGAAATCTCGTAGCCTCAACTATACGCCTCGGGTGTACCACGGGTGCGGCCGTATAGGCCAGGCTGGGCTGCCGCGTCCGGCCTCTCTCGTGTCGGGCCTGACTTTAGCCAAAAGCTGGGCCGTCTCGCGTGCTAACTCCTCGCCCGGTGTGGGACGGGAGGTGTGGGTGCTGTGGTCTCTTTGAATTGGCGGCGTCATAGAACTCGCTGTCTCACGGTATAGTGGGCACGAGCCCTCGTGACTCTGGGTGTCTGCTAGCGACTCCTCATGCCTTGCCATACGGGCCGGGTTGCCTTGCGTGGAGGCATAAGCGTACGGAAAGGAATACGTTAGAGGTCGACTATAACACGGCTACAAAGCACGATCTCGGAATGAGAAGAATGAAACCAATCCTAAATATCTTATTGCCTCACGATTATTGGTGTGGTGCACACCGCAGATAATCAAGACTACTAGATGCGGTCGTAGACACTTTCCGAGGATTAAGCTGCTCACGATACCACTTTTGTCACGACCGTTCGGGGCCCGTGGTGGTCTAAGGCACCCAGTAGTCATACATCAGTGTCAGTGAAATATAAAGCAAGACATGAAACGATTTATAAAACAAGACACAGTTTATGTGAGAAAACATCGCCTTTCGGCGTATATATATATAAACATAGTTTAGCGATTCATCCAAACCTTTGTATGACATGACTACTGAGACCTCTGAAATATACAACTATGGCGGGACAGGGGCCATGAAACCTGGCCGTACAAAACTATCTACAGCGGGGAGATCATACCCAAAAGTAGAGCCTCGGAAAAGATGGAGCTCAGACACCAACGTAGAGATCCTAAGAATGTGGATCTAGCACTTTTTGCCTTACTGCGGCATGAGCATGGCCCGAAGGTCGATCTGCCAGTACTAAGTATATGGCAGTAAAATACTTAAATGAAACATATCATTTTAAAAGCAGTTTGCAAGTATGTATGAAACAACCAGGAAGCCGCGCATAGTGCCATCACAAACAAGCGTGATAGGTAAGCGAATGTCTTTTCTGAAAGTGCGAATGATCGGCAGGCGATTGCGTAGTATCACCATGCAAGCCTAATCACGGACTCCGTAGTCGCGTAGGCCAATCACGTAGGCGCGTAGGTACGTAACCCGCGTCGAGGGTAGCTACTCCTCGGCGTCGTCTGGACTCGTCGTCGCGTAGCCCGCATGGACGCGTGAGGTATAACCATACACTAACACGGAACTCCGTAGCTCCGCGTAGGTCCCTTGGACCCGCGTGAGGTATTCTCGAATCATGGTCCCGGACACTTTGAGTCTACCGCGTGGAGGCGACAACCCCGGTAATATGTCAAGGTGAGTGATGCTACACTAACCTAACATTATCGTTAAACAACATAAGCGTAACAAGAATACTCTTTTCACAAGCGTTACAAGACCACTAACACCATAGCATCATATCATGTCTACTTATCAAACTATCTTATTATTCTTTTCACAATTGATATAAGTCTGTTATAAACACATAGGCAAACTGTTTCTTTTATCAATCTTAAGTGGTTATACTTAACTTCCCATAAGGCTAGTATAACTCTTAAGCTTCTGTTTTAAAAACCAATTAGTTCTCTTATGTTAAAAATGATTCAAGATATCTTTCGGATCTATTATTGGGCTTAAGCGTGAGGCATTAGTAAGTGTTATTCGAGCTTAAGCGTGGCATTCTTAGTAAGTATTATTCGGGCTTAAGTCGAAGACATTGCGTAGTTATATTTTAGTTAACACGTATGCGTCTACCGTACTATATATATTGTAAAATATCATGCTTTAGGAAGAATCACATACCTTACCGTGAAAACCACCGAGTTGAATATGTGCCTACAGAGAGTCACTATAATAGTCACGGATATCTATCAAAGACTACTCAAGGTCACTCTAAGCGGAGGGTTCACAATTACATGGAAAGTTGGGCGACTTCCCAGGTGAGCTATATAAGTCTCTTGTGAAAGCAGTCCTATGTAAATCTGAGTTTGATTATTCTTCTTTTAAACCGCCTACTGTGGTAGCGATTCAATTCCGTGATATTCTTACAAGTATTTATACTTATTCTTATACTACAACAGTATATATTCTCTAATTCAAAAGAGGGTTAGGATTAGTTACCTCGGTAAGCCCAATAATATCCTAGAAAAAGTCGCGCCTGAGCAAGGTTTTGCTCCTAAGTTGTATGCTCCAAGGAAACCTTAGAAGTTTTTCACAACTTCTACTAAGTACTAAGGTATTTGGGCTAGGGTATTTTGGGCATTATAACAATACAAGAAGACAACTTTTCTACCAAAGGAGGGGGGTAGATTTTTGGCTAGGCTAGGGGGTGCATTCGGCCAAAGGCCTTCACAAGGGGAGGGGGGAGGTGTTGGACGAAAAGGGCTTAAGGGAGAGGAGAGGATTTACAAGACTTGGAAAGCTTTGTGGATGAAGAACTCTTCATCTTAAGGGGGTATTTATAGGTCAAGAAGTGGCCAACCAATGGCCAAGATTAAGACAAGTGCAAGGCAAGTGTAGGGTGAGGATTAACTATACACAAATATCCTACCAACCCGGCGGCTTGTGCGCGAGGCACAAAAGCGTGCCATAGCTAGTCCAAATGGGCGATTTGAAGTCCACCAATTGGAGGGTGCCAAGTGTCGCCCTCGTTGGTCCAAAATGTTTCGTCTCGGAAAAATCCGCAAAAATTAGAAATGGCATGGCCGAATTTACCTACGAAAGGTGGAAAGCGTTTAGTCGGAAAACTATTCGTTTTGTGAGTTGTGCCCAAAAAAGCGTTTTGCCTAAACTTTAAGGCTAGACTTTTTTATGCGTATTCCCTACGTACATACTCTGAAAATACGGTATAACATCTGTCCCTGACACAGGGCGGAGGAGTTAAGTCTGAGAGATGACCCGGCTATTGGCTAGAGTTGTGGCGAATCGAGATAAATTTGAATCACGGCGATTCAGTTCGGCTCAATGCCGTCGCGCGTGTGGTGCACCGAAGCGAATAGTTTGAGACTACGAGATTTCTTGAGTTGTAGCGCGAGTTTTACGGGTGGCGGAGGATGATCGCGAGGAGTTCATCCGTCATTCTGAAGGATCGTGAGGTGATCGAGGCCTCGAGAGCCAGTCTGTGACGCCGGTTTGCATCGGTGCGTGATACCGCATCGATTGGTTTGATTCATAGGAGTTATCGGGAGAACCGCAGCCCGCCTACTGGATGAGTTCTCGAGGCTTTCTCGCCCACTTGCCTCCTCACGGATGAGAGGCGCGGGTGATAGATTTTCTTCTGAGGCGAGAGGGCCTTGTCGGGAAGTACAATGTCGAGTTTGATTCATTGGCTCGATATGTCAGCATTAGTAGCGATTATGAAGGATAAGTGCGCGCTACGTTGTTATACCCGTGGTTGGGCACAGACATGATCGAAGTCTCAGCGCAGCGCGGAGCGGCCATGGCGCGGCAGTGATTGTAGGGCAGCGCGTCGAAGCGGCTCGAAATCTTGCGGTCGCTGAAGTTTCAGCGCGGCTCCAGAAGCGAGGCGGCGAAGAAGAGTCGCGGGAGTTGTGGCGCCGCAACTCGGGAAGCGGGCCGAAAGAGAATTTCGGAAAAACTTAGAAAATCTGATTTGTGTTTTAAAAGAGGCCATGGGAGGGTGACAAGTGTCCCCATCTGATTTTCAGAATCGTGCAATATAATTGACGAGGCTTGGTCACTTTTCCATCTTTCATCTTTACTCTCTCTCTCTCTCTCTCTCTCTCGAGGCTTGAGCTCTCTAAAACCTCGAGGTGTTCTAGCCTAGAAAATCTGAAAAGTTAAAGCGAAGGAAGGCTTGTGACTAGCTTAGAAGTGCTATTGTGGTGGTGTTCTTGGAGAAAAAGGCTAGCAAGGTGTTGGAATAAGTTTGGCTAAAACTTAAGGTAACATTTCTTCTCTTTTAGTTGGTATTGGGTGTTGCGTGTTTAATAGGAAGAACTTGTAGTTGGAAAAATGCACTTAGAGTAGTTGCGTGTAAGAAATGGGGTTTGGTTATGAAAGAATTGGTTAGGGGATCTTATGAGCATGTTGTTGCCTAAATACTACATTAGACTTGTTGGGTTAGTTGTTGTAACTTGTGGGGCTGAATTTTACACACCAAAATTTAGGTGTGTAATCCCTTGGTGTTGGTTGGTTGTTGAGCCTTAAACATGGCATTTGAGCGTTAAAAATCGACCTTGGAAAGGTGGCAAAGTATGTAGAAACAAAGGAAACGCTGCCCGATTTCCGTAGGAAATTGGTGACTTTAACTTGGAAAAATTCTGCATTATAAATTAGAGCGATAAGCGTATTGTGGTCATTTTAGGTTGACATACTACATGCGGTAAATTGGACTTAGCTTGTGGATTGGCCAGAAGAGGTATGTGGAGCTTTCCTATCTCTTGAGCATGATTAGTTGTACCTATGTAGTGCGGTGAGCGTCTGAGATTTGGAAATCTTCGTTTGATATAAGTATTTGATACTTGCCGTTAAAAGAAAAGTAGAAAAATCCCTTGGACTTAAGGAATGTGTTTTACTATTGTTTAACTCTAGTATAACGGCTTTATGGGAGTTGGTTATATTAGTTTGTGAAAGTTTAATGGAGAAAGGTTTTGATGATTTGAACTTGTGAAAGGAAAATGGTTTTAAGGCATGAAGTGCCTAAGGTTTTACAAGAAATGAAGTCACTTAATTTAGAAGCTTGAGATAGTTTTAAAAGGAAATGTGACTTGTTTTGAAAAGAAATCGTAACTTGATACTATGGTGATTAGTATCTTGGATTTTTGTATAAAAGAGTTATTTCTTAAAAGGTTAAGTGCATGATACTTAGGTTAAATCCCAGAATTTTTATTAAAAGACATGATCGTGCCTTAGGTATACTAAAATGAGAGGATGTATTAATACTATTAATAAGAAGTTAGGTGATTCTTAACTTGCTTAAGTTATGATAGGCGGTAGTGCTTATGTTGTGATGTGATAGTAGGTAGTGCTTATGTTATGTTTAATAGCCGGATGAGCTATGTTATATATATTTATATTATTACGGGTAAACCAGGGTTATTATTTATGCCATGGATTTGCTACCCGTGATGCGAGTCGCGCTTGTACTCGTGCGGATCTGGACCATAGGATCCGTGCGGGTGAAATAGTCCCGTGCGAGTGCTGTGATGGTACTCATGCGGATCCACGGGATCCGTGCGGGTGAAATAGTCCCGTGCGGGTGAAATAGTCTATGGCGAGGCGGATGACCTCATGCGGGTCCACGTGACCTATGCGGGTGAAATAGTCGAGTAGGATTGCTTAATGATACTACAGGCGAGGTACCTGTTTTGATCATGAGCCTCTATTTTTATGCTATAAAATGTATACTTGTTACTCTCATTATTAGTAAGGCACGTCTGACATAATTTGGTTTTATCTATAACTTTCTTGTATTTTGGACTTATGATATTACTACGGTATTTTCGATTTTACATACTTGTGCGTTGTGTCACCCCACGCCGGGCTGCGTTCATCTGCGGTAAGGGAAAGCGGTGGTAGATCCTCGTTCCTAGGATCTTGTACTCAGTGTCGGGAGCTCGTTTCTTGGAGGCTCGACTTTTGGTATGGTTCTCCGAGTCGTTGTTATTTTGTACATTCGGGGGCATGGCGGGGCCCTGTCGTCATAGTGTTATTCATTCTTAGAGGCCTGTAGTCTTGTCGAACTTGGTTCGTTAAGGATATGCTGTTCGGTTTATGTACTTTTAGGTTGCTTGATTTAGGCTAGACTATTCTATATCTTAATGGTTGTTTATCTTGAGTTTACATTCCATTGGTTTTCTACGATGTTGTGTCACTAGGGTGCGGGTTAAGGCAGGTCCGAGTCGGGTTAGTCGTGACAAAAGTGGTATTAAGCGATTAATCCTCGGAAAGAGTCTGAGCCGTATCTAGTAAGTCTTGATTATCGATGTGTTGTGCACATCTATAATCGGAGGCTGAGATATTTAGGATTTGTTCCCGTTCTTTCACTCTAGATCGTGCAATAGGCGTGCTATAGGTTGAATTTCCTCAGCGTATTTTTTCTGTATCGATTATGTCTCGCGCAAGGCAACGCAGCCCGGAAGAGCAAAGCGATGAGAACTACGGTAGAACGCAAAGTCGCGAGGCACGAGCAGTCCTTACGAGCGAGGTGTTTGGACGGCGAGTTCTGACGTCGCCAACCCAGTCGGGCGGCAGCGGCGGCTGCGAGACGCGGTACGAGCCTCGATCCAGCGAGGCGAGAGGATATGGGCTCTGAGAATAGCCCGATTCTTGGCGAGATCGTGGCAAGCAGGAGGATAAGTGAAACCGATTCATTGCACCGTAATTCGGCCAGGCTGCTAACGAGGCGAAGACTTTTGAGTTGCAGCCCACGAGTTTTATGGGTGAGGCACGAGGATGATCGCGAGGAGTTTATCAAGCGATTCGAGAGAATCGTAGAGTGTCGGGGATTCGTAGACCGAGTCAGTGGTATTAGGTTCGCATCGGCTGCGGGACAATGCAGTTGACTGGTATGATTAGTGGGAACTGTCCCGGGTGGAGCATGCACATCCAGCTGTTTGGGACGAGTTCTCAGAGGCGTTATGGCCATTTCTTGCCACCGCGATGAGGAGGCTCGGTAGATGGATTTTTGGCCCGAGCGAGAATGGGCGGGCGGTCGGGAATACAACGTGGAGTTTGATTCATTGGCTAGGTATGTGCCCGCATTGGTAGCAGACATGGAGGAAAGGGTGCACCGCTATGTCACGGGACTCGATGATCACTTGGCCGAGAGTTGCTCGGGGGTGGCTCTCGGTAGGGCATGGACATTGCCGCGTGCGAGCCACGTGCTCTCGGGTGTGAGAGCGGTAAGCGGATCGGCAGTACCGGCAGAAGAGGCGGGGCAGCGAGGTCCTCTGGTAGTTTTAGGGTAAGCACCCCGGCAAACAGTTGCACCACGGCGGTCGAGCGCTCCTCCAGCATCTTGGGGCGGGCGAGTATTGAGGCGGGGCGGGGTTCGGGGCTTGGGTTTCGGAGGACGAGTTCGGTCGGATGAGGCCACCTATGCCTCGGTGTAGTCGATGTGGTGATTTCCATTATGAAGTGTCGTGTTCCTCCGAGAGCTTGTTATTCTTGCGGCGGCGAGGGCGTTTGAGAGAGATTGTCCGTCCAGTGGCGGGAATATGATGGCTCGGTAAGCGGTCGATGTTGAGTCTTCATCGTCGATGGCGATGCGCCGGGCGAGCGGTGTTAGCAGACGAGCGGGCGCGGCGGTCGTGGTAGAGTTCGATTCAGCGGTCCTCGAGCGCATTTATGCTATGTCCGGCCGCCCGGGACGGGGCGTCACCGATGTAAATCCGCAGTACATTGTTGGTTTCTTCTTTGTGATGTTTATGCTTTGATAGATCGGGTTCTACCTTGTCCTATATATCTCCTCATATTCTTTGGTAGAATAGGGATAGAGCGAGTCCATAGAATCGCTTTGAGGTGGCTACGCCGTAGGTGCCGGTGTTAGGCGGCGGGTATATAAGGCTTGCCCGGTGACTTTAGATGGTCGTCGGACTCTGGTGACTTGATAGAGTTGGACATGGCGGACCGATGTGATTATGGGTATGGATTGGCTGGCGTCTTGCTATGCCAATGTGGAGTGAGAGAGGTTAGTTCGATTCCGGTTTCTGGTGGCCGGTTATCAGTGGAAGGGAATCTTTGCATCGCAGAGGTAGGTTTATTTCTTACCTCGAGGCTAGGAAGATGATGCGGAAGGGTATATTTACCATTTGGTTCGGGTATTAAATCTGAGGTGAATCTAGGACCTTGATCGATTCGGTGGTTAGAGAGTTTCGGGCGTTTTCCCGACGAGCTTAGGGTATCCCTCACGAGAGGAGATTGAGTTTTGCATCGATTTGGCACGGACACTCGGCCGATATCTATCGCCATACATCTGAGAATGGCACTGCGAGTTGAAGGAATTGAAGGACCGGTGAAAGATTTCTTTGGAGAAAGGCTTTATCGGGCCAAGTGTTTCTCACAGGAGCAGGTGTTATTTGTAAAGAAGAAAGATGGAGCAGCTGCGTATGTGTATTGATTCTGACGGTGAACAAGGTAACTATCAAGAATAGATATCCCTCCCGGGATTGATGATTTGTTTGACGATTTGCGAGTGCGAGATGTTTTTCCAAGATAGACTGCGTTAGGTTATCATCAGTGCGAGTTAGAAAGCGGATGTCGATGCGCATTCGGGACCGTATGGGCACTATGAGTTCGGTGATGTCTTTGGGTTGACAGCGCTCGGCGGTATTCATGGATTTGATGAATAGGGTGTTGAGCCATTCTTGGATATATTCGTTATAGTTTTCATCGATGATATCTTGGTGTATTCGCGCGAGCGAGAGCACCGCGGTCATTTGAGGCGGTGTTAGGAATCCTCGGGGCCGGCGATTGTATGCCAAGTTCTCGAAATGCGAGTTTTGGTGGCCGATGGCTTTCTTAGGACATGTTATCGGGCCGATGGTATTCGGGTTGATCTGACAAGGTGGCGATCAGACTTGGCCTAGACCAGCTACAAGCAGTGCGCGACTTTGGGCACTTGCGAGGTTATTATCGGAGGTTTGTGGAGAAGTTTGCTTCTATTTGGCACCTTTGACTAAGTGACTCGAAGCGGCTATGTTCGATGGGCGGATACTTGTGAGAAAGTTTTCGTTGCTAAAGGAGAAGTTGTGGCCCCGTTCTTACTCTTCCGGAGGTTTAGATGGATATGTGGTTTTATTGTGGCGCGTCGGTGTCGGGCTTGGAGTGCGTCTGATGCGGCCGCGGCAAGGTTATAACTTATGCGTCGGCGGCTTAGGAAACATGAGAAGAACTATCACGCGTGACTTGGGTGGCAGCGATGATTCGTACCTTGAAGATGCGGAGACATTATTTATATGGAGTTCGTGTGGACATTTACGGACCACAAAGTCTCGGTACATCTTGACGAGAGGAGGCGAACTTGCGGCGAAGGCGGTGGTTGGAGCTCTTAAGGATTACGATGTTGATATTACGTACCAGGGAAGGCGATGTAGTGGCGGATGCCGCAATCGCGGTCGATGGGTAGTGTCGATGTTGAGCAGAGAAAGGGATATGGTCGGAAGCTACACGATTAGCAAGCCTTGGGGTTCGTTTGGTTGATTCCGTTAATGCGAATTCGGGTTCGAAGGTCGCGAGTCTTCCATCGTCGAGGAGGTGAAGAAGCGGCGATATGAGGATCCGATTTTGATGCGATGCGAGATGCGGCTCTCGGGAAGAGAAGAGTCTATTTGAGGTATGCCGGATGGGGTGCTAAGATTCGAGGCGGTTGTGTGTTCCGATGTAGCGAGGACTTCGTCGGCGGTTAGGGAGGCGCGGTGCTCGTTATTCGATTCATCCGGGGTCGACTAAGATGTACCACGACCTCAGGTGTATATATTGGTGGGATGGTTTGAAGAGGGACGTGGCCGGTTTTGTTGCCCAGTGTCCTAATTGTCAGCAGGTTAAGGTTGAGCACCAGAAGCCCGGTGGGCTATTACGGTATTGATATTCCGATGTGGAAGTGGGAGGTGGTCAGCATGGACTTTATTACGAGTTACCTCGCACCAGGAAGCGTGATTCCATTTGGGTTATTGTTGTGTGTGAAATCAGCCCACTTTCTTCGATCGGGGCAGCGTTTTGTAGAGACTATGCGGTTATATATTAGAGAGATTGTGAGATTGCGGAGTCGGTGTCGATTATATCGAGATAGAGGCCAGTTCACGGCTAACCAGAGTCTTTCGAGAAGGGATTAGGAACACTGGTGAGTCTCGGCCGGCGTTCATCCTCGAGACGG
This sequence comes from Przewalskia tangutica, assembly GCA_029844215.1. Taxonomy (NCBI): domain Eukaryota; kingdom Viridiplantae; phylum Streptophyta; class Magnoliopsida; order Solanales; family Solanaceae; genus Przewalskia; species Przewalskia tangutica. Next base: position 20,751,758 of record CM056731.1, on the reverse strand, counting down.
ACGGACGGGCGGCGCCTTATCGAGACGCGAGGATATCTGCGGGCTTGTGTTATTGATTTGAAGTAGTGGGAGGATCATTTACCTCTTGTGGAATTTGCTTATAACAACAACTACCATTCTAGTGTTCGGATGGCGCCATGAGGCCTTATACGGGAGAAGTGCAGTCACCGATAGGTTGGTTTGAAGTGGGAGAAGTGCGATTAATCGGGCGATTTGGTTCACGAGCGATGGATAAGGTGAAGCTTATCCGGAAAGCGGTTATTAGCGCCCAGTCGGCGAAATCATACGCGGATCATCGGCGTCGACAACAGGATTTGAGGTTAATGATTGGGTCTTTACGAAAGTGTCACCCATGAAGGGTGTGATGAGATTTGGGAGAAGGAAACTTCGGCCCAGTACATTGGGCGTATCAGTTGTCAGAAGAGTGGGCAAGGTTGCACATGAGTTGGATCTGCCGTCCGATCTTGGCGATACATCGATTTTCACGTGTCTATGTTACGGAAATCGTTGGAGATCCGTCAGAGTGCACCCGATTCAGGATATCCGGTGTGAGGAGTTGTCTTATGAGGAGAGTCCATGCAATACTCGATCGTCAAGTTAGGCGACTCGGACGAAGGAGGTGGCTTCGTCGAGTTTTATGGCGGAGCGAGCAGAGAGGAGATGGCGTGGGAAGCGGAGGATGATATGATGAAGAAATACCCAAACTTATTCCCTATACCTCGGTAACCCCTTTCCTACTGATTGGTGTTAATTTAGTTGATTATGCTTGAGTAATGTTGTGGCTCGGGGAGCATTCTTATTTGCAAAGGAATAGTTAAGAAGATATGTTTATATTGTGTTTTGTGTGAGGCTAGAAGGAACATTCGGGACGAATGTTTCTATGGGAGAATGTTATACCAGTGGTTCGCTGGACAGCGATCGAGTCTCAGCCATGGCCGGAGGCGAGCCATGGCGCCAAGCAGTGATTGTAGGGCCGCGGCGCCGGAATCGAACGCGACTCAGAAATCTTGAGGGTCGTGAAGTTTCAGCGCCGCTCAGAAGCGGGCCGCGCCGAAAGATCCAGTCCGCAGAGTTGTGGCGCCAGCGGCTCAAGCGAAGCAGCAGCGAAGCTGAAATTTGGGCGGAAAAACTTATAAAATCTGTTTTGTGTTTTAAAAGAGGCCATGGGAGGGTGACAAGTGTCCCCCCATCGATTTTCGAATCATGCAATATAATTGACGAGGCTTGGTCACTTTTCCATCTTTCATCTTTACTCTCTCTCTCTCTCGAGGCTTGAGCTCCCTTCTCTAAAACCTCAGAGGTGTTCTAGCCTAAGAAAATCTGAAAAGTTAAAGGCGAAGGAAGCTTGTGACTAGCTTAGAAGTGCTATTGTGGTGGTGTTCTTGGAGAAAAGGCTAGCAAGGTGTTGGAATTAGTTTGGCTAACACTTAAGGTAACATTTCTTCTCTTTTAGTTGGTATTGGGTGTTGCGTGTTTAATAGGAAGAACTTGTAGTTGGAAAAATGCACTTAGAGTAGTTGCGTGTAAGAAATGGGGTTTGGTTATGAAAGAATTGGTTAGGGGATCTTATGAGCATGTTGTTGCCTAAATACTACATTAGACTTGTTGGGTTAGTTGTTGTAACTTGTGGGGCTGAATTTTACACAAAATTTAGGTGTGTAATCCCTAGTGTTGGTTGGTTGTTGAGCCTTAAACATGGCATTTGAGCGTTAAAAATCGACCTTGGAAAGGTGGCAAAGTATGTAGAAACAAAGGAAACGCTGCCCAATTTTCCGTAGGAAATTGGTGACTTTAACTTGGAAAAATTCTGCATTATAAATTAGAGCTTGATAAACGTATTGTGGTCATTTTAGGTTGACATACTACATGCGGTAAATTGGACTTAGCTTGTGGATTGACCGAATAGGTATGTGGAGCTTTCCTATCTCTTGAGCATGATTAGTTGTACCTATGTAGTGCGGTGAGCGTCTGAGATTTGGAAATCTTCGTTTGATATAAGTATTTGATACTTGCCGTTAAAAGAAAAGTAGAAAAATCCCTTGGACTTAAGGGAATGTGTTTTACTATTGTTTAACTCTAGTATAACGGCTTTATGGGAGTTGGTTATATTAGTTTGTGAAAGTTTAATGGAGAAAGGTTTTGATGATTTGAACTTGTGAAAGGAAAATGGTTTTAAGGCATGAAGTGCCTAAGGTTTTACAAGAAATGAAGTCACTTAATTTAGAAGCTTGAGATAGTTTTAAAAGGAAATGTGACTTGTTTTGAAAAGAAATCGTAACTTGATACTATGGTGATTAGTATCTTGGATTTTTGTATAAAAGAGTTATTTCTTAAAAGGTTAAGTACATGATACTTGGGTTAAATCGAATTTTTATTAAAAGACATGATCGTGCCTTAGGTATACTAAAATGAGAGGATGTATTAATACTATTAATAAGAAGTTAGGTGATTCTTAACTTGCTTAAGTTATGATAGGCGGTAGTGCTTATGTTGTGATGTGATAGGCGGTAGTGCTTATGTTATGTTTAATAGCGGATGAGCTATGTTATATATATTTATATTATTGCGGGTAAACCGGGTTATTATTTATGCCATGGATTTGCTACCCGTGATGCGAGTCGTGACGTACTCGTGCGGATCTGGACCATAGGATCCGTGCGGGTGAAATAGTCCCGTGCAGTGCGCGATGGTACTCATGCGGATCCACGGGATCGTGCGGGTGAAATAGTCCCGTGCGGGTGAAATAGTCCTATGGCGAGGCGGATGACCTCATGCGGGTCCACAGGACCTATGCGGGTGAAATAGTCCCGAGTAGGATTGCTTAATGATCTACAGGCGAGGTACCTGTTTTGATCATGAGCCTCCTATTTTTATCTATAAAATGTATACTTGTTACTCATTATTAGTAAGGCCGGTCTGACATAATTTGGTTTTATCTATAACTTTCTGTATTTTGGACTTATGATATTACTACAGTATTTTCGATTTTACATACTTGATACGTTGTGTCTTGACCCCGCCATAAAGTGCGTTAAATCTGCAGTAAGGAAAGCGGTGGTAGATCCTCGTTCCTAGGATCTTGTACTCGAGTGTCGGGAGCTCCGTTTCTTGAGGCTCGACTTTTGGTATGGTTCTCCCACAGTCGTTGTTATTTTGTACATTCGGGGGCATGGCGGGGCCTGTCCGTCATAGTGTTATTCATTCTTAGAGGCACTGTAGTCTTATCGAACTTGGTTCGTTAAGGATGCTTATTCGGTTTATGTACTTTTAGGTTAGCTTGATTTAGGCTAGACTATTCTATATCTTAATGGTTGTTTATCTTGAGTTTACATTCCTGGTTTTCTCGATGTTGTGTCACTATGGTGCCGGGTTAAGGCAGGTCAGTCGGGTTAGTCGTGACATACGTCACCGAGCTAGATGACTATATGGCGAAAGTGGGTATGCGGGTGTTTCTCTTGGGGTATGGCATTACCGCATGCGAGCTCATGCTCTTGGATGTGAGGCGTAGAGACCGCCGGGTTGTGACGGCGGCGAAGACGGGGCAGCGAAGTCGTTTGGTAGCTATCGTGGTGGCGGCCTCGGCGGCGATCTGGGTGCACCACGGCCGGCTCGAGCACTCTCTGCGTCCTCGCCACGGCGGAGATATTCGGCGGACCGGGGCCCAGGACTTGAGCATCAGGCGGCGAGAGGTTACGGCGTCAGGACCACCCCGCCAGTGTGGCCGTCACGGTAGATCCACCGGGAGTTGTGATGCGAGTTTGTTTGATTGTAGCGGCGAGTCACTATCACGGCTGTCAGGCGAGGCGATCTTGATGGTAAGTCGACTACGAGTTCTTCATTTGATGCCATCCCAGCGATTACTGCATACGGAGGCGAGGTACTCGTGGGCCGGCGGTCGCGGCGAGGTCGTGCGCGGGTCGATTCTAGCGGTCCTCGAACCGCATTTATGCTTTGTCCGCGGGATCATGAGGCCTCGCTGATGTCGCGGTACCTTATCGGTTCTGGGTTTGATGTTTATGCCTTGATAGATCCGGGTTACTACTCATCTATATATCTCCCTTGTTGCTAGTAGGATGAGGATAGAGCACGAGTCCATAGATCCTTTCGAGTAGCTACGCCGATGGGTGATTGATGGTAGCTCGGCGGGTATATAGAGCTTGTCTGTGACCGTTCGATCGTCGGACCACTGGCGACTTGATAGAGTTAGAGATGATTGACCGGCGTGATCATGGGGATGGATTGGCTAACGCTTTTACGCCAATGTAGCTGCGAGAGAAAGTAATGCAGTTCGATTTCTGAGGCCGGTTGTTGAGTGGGAGGAGCACGGTATCGCCAGGGTAGGTTTATTTCCTACCTCGAGGCTAGGAAGATGGTGCGAAGGGTATATCTACCGTCGTTGGTGTTTGATCTGAGGCTGCGGTACCAGATTTTCCGTCGATTCGGTGGTCGAAGTTCCCAGGCGTGTTCCCAGACGACCTCGGTATCCCTCTGAGAGGAGATTGAGTTTTGTATTGACATATTACGGACACTCGGCTTTATTTCCATTCGCCATCTGAATAGCACTGGAGTTGAGAGTTGAAGGATCGGCTTAGAGATTTCTTTGGAGAAGAGCCATCGGGCCTAGTGTTTCTCGCAGGGGCCGGTATTGTTCGTGAAGAAGAAGGGCGGGGCCAGCTGCGCATGTGTTGATCTGACGGTGAACAAGGTGACCATTAAACGAATACCCTTCCCGAGATTGATGATTTGTTCGACCGGTTGCGAGTGCGAGATGTTTTCAAGATTGATCTGCGATCGGGCTATCATCAGTGCGAGTCGAGAGAGGAGGATGTCCCTGGATCGCGTTCGGACGATGCGGGCATTATGAGTTCGAGTCATGTCTTTTGGGTTGACGATACTCGGCGGTATTTATGGATTTGATGAGCAAGTGTTCAAACCATTTTTGGACACGCGTTTGTGATAGTGTTCATTGATGATATCTTGGTTTTATTCGCTCGGGCGAGGCGTGCGGAGAATTTGAGGTATCTTGTGATTCTCGGGACCAGCGATTATGCGCCAAGTTTTCCAAATGTGAGTTTTGGTTGACTTGATGGCGTTTCTTGGGCATGTTGCCGGGTGATGGCGTTCAGTGGATCTGGCGAATCGAAGCGATCGAGGACTTGGCCTGAACTCTACTCCGAAGGTTCGCGATTTTACGGGCCTTGCGAGGATATTATCGGCGGTTCGTGGAGAAGTTTGCTTATCTACGCACCGTTGACTAAGGTGACTCGAAAGCGAGTTTGATGGTGATGCTTGTGGCGGGGTTTCGATTCTTTGAAAGAGAAGGCGGCGACCGCCCGTTCTTACTCTTCCGGAGGTCGGATGGTTATGTCGTGTATTGTGATCGTCGGACATCGGGTTGGGATGTGTGTTGATGCGGCATAGCGGGGTTATAGCATATGCGTCCCGGTGAAGAAACACGAGGAACTACCCGCGTGATTTGGAGTTGGCGGTGATTCGCTTTGAAGATGCAGAGGCACTATTTGTATGGGGTTCACGTGGATATTTTTCTGAGACCAGAGCCTCCGGTATATCTTGACGGAGGAGGTGAACTTACAGCGAGGCGGTGGTTAGAGTTGCTTAAGGATTACGATGTTGATATCTGTACCACGGGAAGGCGATGTTGTGGCGGATGCTCTTAGTCGTAGGTCGATGGGAGCCTATCGGATGTGCGGCTAGAGAGGAGGGACATGGTTCGTGATTTGCATCGATTAGCGAGCCTTGGTGTCCGTTTGATTGATTACGATAGCGATGGGGTTAGAGTTCGTGAGGTTGCGAGTCTTCCGTCGTCGAGGAGGTGAAGAGGCGATTCGAGATCGGCTTTGAGTCGATATCGTGATACAACTCTTACGTGAGGGCAAGAAGTCCTTTTGAGTAGCTTTGATGGGGTGCTAAGGTTTGGCGGTATGTGTTCGGATGTTTGAGGACTTGGCGGAGTTCTTGGGAAGCACCGCGTAGCGTTACTCTATCCGTCAAAGTCGACCAAGATGTACCACGACGCCCAGATCGTGTATTGGTGGGATGGCTTGAAGAGGGCGTTGCGAGTTCGTAGCTCGGTGCGTGTTGTCGGCGGTGAAGGTAGAGCACGAGAGGCACGGTGGTTTATTCTGACGATCGAGATCCCGGCACGGAAGTGGGAGGTAATCAACGTGGACCGTCACGGGATTACCTCGCACTCGGAGACATGATTCTATATGGGTTATCGTCGGCGGTGGCGAAATCAGCCACTTTCTTCCGTCGGGGCGACTTTTGGTGAGGATTTTGCGGACTTTACATCAGAGATCGTCGATTGCGTGAGTCCCTACTTGATCATATCGAGCGAGAGGAGCTGGTTTACGGCTAACTTCGGAGGTCGCTTCGAGAGGGTTTAGGGGCGGTGAGCACGAGTCTGCATTTCATCCACGAGCAGGCAGGCGAGCGCGCCTTATCCGGACTCTTGAGGATATCTGCGAGCTGTGTTATTGACCGATGGTAGTTGGGAGGATCATTTGCCTCTGGTTGAGTTCGCGTATAATAGCTACCAGGTATTCGGATGGCGCCTTATGAGGCCTTGTATGGGAGGAAGTGCGGTCGCCTATAGGTTGGTTCGATGTGGGCGAGTGCGGCTAGTGGGACAGATTTGATACACAGCGATGGATAAGGTGAAGCTTATCAAGGCGGCTATTATTTCGGCTGAGTCGGCAGTCGTATCGAGATCATCGTCGTCGGCATGCGAGTTCGAGGTTCATGATTGGGTTTTCTAAAGGTGTCACCCATGAAGGGTGTGATGAGATTCGGGAAGAAGGAAACTTCGGCCAGTACGTTGGGCGTTTCAGTTGTCGCGAGGTAGGAAAGGTTACTACGAGTTGGATCTGTCCGATCTAGAAGCGATGCATCCGGTTTTCACGTATCTATCTTGAGAGATGTATCGGGGATCCATCTAAGTACACCCGATTGTGATGTCAGTGGCCGGGGTTATCGTATGAGAGATTCCCGTAGAGATAGTCGATCGTCGGAGTTAGGCGTCTGCGGACGAGGCGTGGCTTCGTCAAAGTCTTGTGGCGGAGCGAGCTCGGGAGAGATGGCGTGGGAAGCCGAGGAGGACATGAGGCGAAGTATCCTCACCTATTCCCACACCTCCGGGTAATTCACTTTCCTACTTGTAAATTTTCGTTATCGTTTACGCCTAAGTGTTGTTACGTGGCGTGTGTGGCATTTGCAAGCTGTTTAAGTTATGAAGAATCTTATCGTTAAGCGTCTTGGGAAGGAACATTCGGGACGAATGTTTCTAAGGAGGGAGAATGTTATACCAGTATTTCCGGTATATGCGTGGGAATACGTCTGAAATCTAGTCTTAAAGATAAGCCTTGGGCGTTTTTATTTGTGCCTGACTCACTAAAAGAATCGTTTTCAGGCCGAAACGTTTCCACGGCTTTCGTAGGGTAAATTCCTATGCCATTTCTAATTTTTGCGGATTTTTCCAGAGGCGAAACATTTTGGACCAACGGGAGGCGGCACTTGGCACCTCCGATTGGTGAACAGATAAATCCGTTGGGCGAAATTGGAGAAAGCATTGGCACGTTTTTGTGCCTTGTGCACAAGTCAAGGAGTTGGTAGGATATTTGTGTATAGTTAATCCTCCCTACCCTTGCCTTGCACTTGTCTTAATCTTGGCCATTGGTTGGCCAACTTCGACCTATAAATACCCTTAAGATGAAGAGTTCTTCATCCACAAATCTTTCAAGTCTTGAAAATCCTCTCCTCTCCTTAAGCCTTTTCGTCCAACACCTCCCCTCTCCTTGTGAAGTTTGGTAGAGGCCTACCCACACAGCTAGCCAAAATCTACCCCATCCCAGTAGAAAAGTTGCCTTCTTGTATTGTTATAATGCCCAAAATACCTAGCCCAAATACCTTAGTACTTAGTAGAAGTTGTGAAGAACTTCTAAGGTTTCCTTGGAGCATACAACTTAGAGCAAAACCTTGCTCAGCGCGACTTTTCTAGGATATTATTGGGCTTCGAGGTAACTAATCCTAACCCTCTTTTGAATTAGAAAATACTTCTTGTAGTAGTATAAGAATAAGTATTAAATACTTAGAAGAATATCACGAATAGAATTGAATGTTATCACGATTAGAAGGGTTTAAAAGAAGAATAATTGAACTATGCTTATATAGAATTTGTGTTCACGATGAGACTTATATAGCTCATGGGTAGGAAGTCTTTGTGACTTTCCATAGAATTGTGAACCCTCTGTTTTAGAATGACCTTGAGTAGTCTTTGATAGATGTGCGTGACTATTATATCTTGACTCTCTGCGCGACATATTGACTTGGCGGTGGTTTTATTTGAGAAGGTATGTGATTCTTCCTAAAGCATGATATTTTATAATATATATGTAATGCGGTAGACGTCATGTGTTAATCGAATAATAACTACAGCAATGTCTTTGACTTAAGCTGAATAATACTTACGGCAATGCCTCACGGCTTAAGCCTTTGAATAATAAAGATCCAAAGCATTTCAAAGAATCTTGAATCATTTTTAATAAGAGAAATAATTGGTTTTTAGCGTAAGCTTAAGAGTTATACTAGCTTTATGGGAAGTTAAGTATAACCACTTAAGATTGATAAAAGAAAGCATTTGCCTATGTGTTTATAACGGACTTATATTGAATTGAGAAAGAATAATAAGATGGTTTGATAAGTAGACATGATATGATGCTATGTGTGTTAGTGTCTTGTAACGTTTGTGTAAAAGAGTATTCTTGTTGTGCTTATGTTGTTTAACGATAAATGTTAGGTTAGTGTAACATCACTCACCTCTTGACATATACAGGGGTTGGCGCCTCCGATGCGGGGTAGACTTCGGTGATGCAGGACTATGATTCGAGAATACCTCATGCGGGTCCAGGACCTATGCGAGCTACGGAGTTCGTGTTAGTGTGCGGGGTTATACCTCATGCGATGCATGTGGCGTGCGGACTACGAGTCGGGGCGATGCCGGAGTAGCTACCGCCGATGTGGGGTTATATACCCATGCGGGACTATGTGATTGGCCTATGCGGACTACGGAGTCGAGATTAGGCTTGCATGGTGATACTACGCACGGTGGCCTGCTTGATCATTCGCGGCCTAGAAAAGACACATTCTGATTTACCTATTCACGCTCTTGTTTGTGATGTGGCCTTATGCGGTCCGCTTGGTTGTTTCATACATCTTTGCAAACTGATTTTAAAATGATATGTTTTCATTTAAGTATTTTCTGATTTCATATACTTAGTACTGTTATGCTTGACCTCGCCCGAGGCTGCGTTCATCTGCGGTAAGGCGGCAGTGCTAGATCCACATTCTTAGGATCTCTACGTTGGTGTCGAGCTCCATCTTTTCGGAGGCTCTACTTTTAGGTATGATCTCACTGTTGTAGATAGTTTTGTATGATCGGGGTATGGCGGGCCCTGTCGCCATAGTTGTATATTTCCTTAAGTGCAGAGTCGTATTTATGCGATTGTCGGATGTATCGCTAAACCATGTCTATATATATATCTTAGAAAGCGATGTTTTCACATAAAGCGTATGCTTATTTTATAAACTGTTTCATGTCTTGCTTTATATTTCCGCTGATTACTCTGATGTATGACTACTTGGGTGCCCCGGTAAGGCACCAGTCACGGGCCCCGGAATGGGTCTTGACAATAGCTATATAAAACAACATAGTTGAAATAGTAGGATAATATAAAGTAGAAAATCTTCATCTAGAGTATCATCTAAATTAAAATCTTCTTCAATTTGAGGATAAACATTTGTGTCAAGATCATATGGTATTTCAGAAAACAGTTCAGGATCTATAAAATCATCTTGTCTAGGAATAGCTGGAATACTAGAAGAAGTACCATTGCCCTTGTTACATACTCTTAGAAGAAGTACCATTGCCATTGTTACATACTCTTAGAAGAAGTACCCTTGCCAAAAACACTTTTTACTCTTTTCATGGTAATAAATAGTTAAAGACTTAAAGATAATAAAATTTAATGTGCTAAATGAAATAAAAACAAAATAATAATTTAATGAGAGAACGAATGTACCAAACGCCGACATAGAGTCGACGTGTAATCGAGAGGTTGAAAATTGAAACTTTGCTCGATAGATAATCTTCAAGCTAGTTGCCAACTTCACTCCCAATTCTCAAATTAATAAATAGATTGAATATGTAGTAGACAATGTTGTATAGAGAATAGAGATTGATTGATTGAGAGATTAGAGAGTAGAAAGATTTGTGAAAATAATAAGAGGATGAAATGAAGTATTTATAGTTGAAAAATTGGGTTAAAGTGTAAATATAATAACTTAGGGGTTAAAAATAAATATAAAGGGGGTAGGGGGGGTGGGGGAGGGGGGGAAGCCAAAAATGGCCGTTGTCTAACGGTCGAAATGTAAAATGGCCGTTAGACAACGACTATTTTCTGCAAAGGGCGGGACTGGGGCGGGGTCGGGGCGGGGTCGGGGCGGGATCGGGTCCTGGCGGGGTCGGGTCGGGAGGGACCATACCCTGTCCCGCCGGTTGAGCCAGTTCCATTTTTTTATACGGTCGCGGTGTCGAATTAGTCGGATCGGCGACCACTACAGTTATAATTGAAAACTCTTGGGATGAAAAGTGTTGAAAAAGAAATAGAAGATAGTGAAAATTGATGCACCCCACTGAAAAATATGCAAACGCCTAAGTTTGGGGGTGCCTGTTATTTATACTACATATCATTCTCTCAAAAGAAAAGAGGAGATAAAATAAGTATAAGATTAAAAAGAAAGTCAAAAAGAAGGAAAAAAGAGTTGAATGAAAAATGCTTATGGTACGTAATTGAGCCTAAATGTCTACTTTCACCTATCCCTGCCTAAGCCTACATTACAACCTTTGAAAGTCATGATGATCTTTAGTATGTATATCTATGATTAGTGGAGAATAGCAAGTAAACAGGTCTATAGCATTTTGGGAAAGATGGAATAAAATTGACATGCATAGGTTATGTGTTTGTATTTCCATGAATTATGATCCAAGTGAATTTGCGAAATATCTAACTTGAAATTTTAGATTGCTAAAAATTCATGTTATGTATGTTCTAACATATTATCTCAGTTTCATCCATGATTGTTGGAGGCAACATTGATATAACTACTTGATCCATTTTTGAACGTCCTATTTCTTTTTTTAGACCTCATTCCAATTTTATACGCTTCACAACTTTTCAGAAATAATATATCAAGTTATGATTTTCTACTTTCATTTGATGAGGTCAAATTTTGATTATTGTGAAAGTTACTGAATGAATATATTTTATTTTAATTCGGTATAAGAAGAAAAAATTCAAGTTTATAATATTTGAACCTACAAAATCGAGTTTTGGAGACTCACGTTCTACCGAACTAAGAGCGCTTTCTTATATGACACTTTAACCTTTTTAATTACTATGTATATATATTTTGTCACCACCACTGTTACATTGTATAAGTGAATATTTAAATTTCGTGTAAAATTAAATATCATCATATAAAATAAGATTTAATTTATTAAGATACCTTATTTGTTTCTTATTCTATCGCTGTTACACATTTTACTTGGAAAATGAATTCAATTTATCATTTTTGACCTCATTAATAGCAAGGTAACTTGAAAAAGAACTAATCAGGCCTCGCTTTTTTAAAAAACATCAGATAATTTTAAAATATATTTTTTGGACTAAAATTGCACTTAAAATGGGACAGACAAACATATTCATAGCCAATGCTTTAATTTCACAAGTATTTTATTCTATTTCCTAAAACATATTCATAGCCAATAATGCTTTAATTTCACTTCTCGGACAAACAAACCCTTCCCATTAGGTAGCGGAGCTGATATCACACTAAATTCTCATGCACGAGCCACACCACTAGCCTATTCGAGAAATCCAAAATACCGCGTCTTTTTCAATTTCTCATTTATTACAGTCCCTTTGTCCAAATGTTTTACTACCACGTGTTTTGATTCACTTTTAAAAAATAATTTATAACTTAAAAGTTAAAAATCATAATATCTTACTTTTGATTTTTAAAATAAATTAGAGACATATTCGATCTAACTCTTTTTCTTATGGTTAAACCGCAATATATAAAAGTAAGAGCATAAATGACATAGAGTAAAAAGACAAGGATTAGAAATTTAAGTATGAAGCTTGTAATATTTCATGAGAGCTCAACAATAGTATAAGGTTATAAGGTGAGAATGAGAGATGAGTATTCCTTCTTCAATAAAGTGTACTTACGAATTAAGACATAAGACTTTTCAATGTAAAAGTATAATTGAAAGGACTACTCTACAATACAAACGTCCCATCGAACATCGATACGAAGTTCGAGCTTGATTGACGTTTGGCCAAAAAATAGTTGGGAGTGTATTTCAGCTGGAAATAGAGTCGATACCGGGGGAAAAGACCCGTGACAAGACATTCTTAGTCGCTTGGCTACATAGCAATTTATGTCACGTTGGGAGGACCCGATCTTGGACACACATGGATGATGATTTAATTTAAGGGGGGGGGGGGGTGACGAGTAACATCTCTGTAGACCTAGATCTCAGTTGGTCCACCCTTCAAGCGGGAATTTCACCCCATATAATTTTATTGTAAAATTTAAAAGTTCCATTCTATAATAAGTTATACTCCCCCATCCCTAAAAGATTTACATACTTTTCTTATTAGTCTGTTTCAAAAAGATTGACTCATTTATATATTTAGAAATAATTTAATTTTATGAGATTATTTATAACTATATAAATATCTAAGATTTATTTTGGACCACACATTTCAAAATCTTTCTTTATTTTTTAAACTTTGTGTTAAGTGAAATCAGACCATATTTTTTTAAAACGGAGGGAGTAGTATATACTGACAATATAATAAATTTCTTACAACATCTACATAATTTAACATTTATAAAAGGTTACTTATGTTTATTCTAGATTAAATGCTTGCCATTATCTTTTAAATATTTGTTGCAAGTATTATATTTTAACCGTATAGTAACAAATTATTTATTTTCCCTTTGAATATTACTAAATGTATAGTTGGTTCTTTTAGTAATTGACACTCTAAAAAACCTTAGAGCTGTATTATCTAAAAATTATGTAAATATTAAAATACCGAATAAACCGTATTTTTGTGTGTATATATATGGTTGACGAATGACGACCAATGCCACGGACCACGGTAGCAGAGCAGCCGTATGGCCATGGGGCCTTATCTTAATCTATTCATTATTATTCAGCTCCTTATTACTTCCTCTGCTCTGCTCCTCCTCCTCTTTTCTTGCATCAATAATAGTTGTATTCCTTTCCTTATTCATATTATATAAATTAATTAATAAGTACATGCAGATCTTTTTAATATTGAATTAATGTGAAGCTGCTTCTTTAAACTCACAGTCACAAGAAAGAGAGAGAGAGAAAAAAACTCACAAGCATCTTCTTGATTTCTTTAATGGTAGAAAACAAACAACACTCTGCTAATTCCTTCTTTTGCCATCACAAGAAATATTCTACTAAACACTACTAGTAGAAGTGGGTATAGCTTTGATTCTTTAGTTTCTTTGCTTTGCTTTGTATGAGTTGGTATGTATAGATTTATGTGATTGTTTCTTGAAGGGATGTAAATGGGGTCTCTTGAAAATGGGGTTTCTTTAAAGAAAGATCAGAACTTGCTTCGTTCTTTATCAGCAACTGTGAGGAATTCATTTAGTCAAAGACAAGTCAGATCGAGATTTGCAAGATTCTTGTTTGTTAAAAAGATCAATTATTTACAATGGATTTGTACTGTTGCTGTCTTTTTCTTCTTTGTTGTTCTCTTTCAGATGCTCTTACCTGGCTCTCTAATGGAAAAATCTGGGAATTTAACTCAAGACAGTGAAGTGGGGTATGGGGATTTAGCTTTATTGAAAGAGTTGGGGGGTTTGGATTTTGGGGAAGATATAAAGTTTGAACCTTTGAAGGTTCTTGCTAAATTTGGTGATGATGGTGTGGAGGCTAATGGAACTGTTGCTTCAAGAACTGTTGTTAGATTTGGTTATAGAAAACCTAAGCTGGCTTTGGTAAGCATCACTATTCCACTCCAATTGTTGCTTCTGTAAAGTAAATCTTGATTGTGGTTAAGTGATAAATTCAAAATTTTGTTACTAATGGTGGATGTTTGTGTACGTGGTTAAGTCCTGTGTGTTTTTGTTCCTTTGAAGTAGCTTCTGATTTATTCTGTTTTTCTGCATATAGGTATTTGCAAATTTGTTTGTTGATCCATATCAAATAGTGATGGTTAATGTTGCAGCTGCATTACGTGAGATCAGCTATGAAATTGAGGTAATTTTTGTGATTTTTTACTTAGTACCCGAAGGATTTTTGAAAATGGAGGCAATGTCAGCTGTTATGAAGTCAAAACTATGTTTTGGAACTTATCAGAAAAGTTAAACAAGGTTGTGGATGTTTTGCTCCGAGATTAATGATAACACAATTAGGGATGTCAGAACTTGTAAGTAAGGATATAAAGTTCTTTTTGTACAACTGGTAATCGATGCTACATGTTTAGTGATTTAGTCAACTGGGACACTGGGTTCATCTTCTGCAGAAGTTGAGCTGTAATATTTGTTGAATCTGTTGAAGAGTACTTCCGGGATTTTTGTATCAACTTTTTTTTTTTAATTTACAGGGAAATTTTTGGGTCTGGTTTGGGACATTGTTATGCAATCTTATAGAAATAGGTTAAATCTAGTAATATGAGGGAATCGGAAATGTGATGATACATGTGATATAAAAATCTAGTATCAAAAGAAGAAGTGATTAGAGCTGTATATACTCGGAGATATCATCAAGTTGTTCTGGACTTGGTAAAAAAAGATTGATGAAGATCTTGCTTGTACACTAGAGAAATAAAAAAGACAACAGTTCACTAACATCAACTTAGCTTGTTGTATGAAGATGAATGGGGCGACCTCAAAATGTTCAACTTATGGTTAGCACCGTGAAAGATGCTTTGTGCAAAACAAAAAGGACCTGTAAATGAGTTCATGTCAATAATGTAGCTTAAACAGTTTGTGTTTATTCCATTAATAATTTCTTCCAGCACAAAGAAGGCATGAATGTTACTTGGTTTCTGCAGCTGGCATACCCTACTAGGCTATAAGTATCAGAGGTTACAGAATACATGAGAGTTGCCCCTTCTTACAAGAGATGGTTATTTCTTTTGGCACTTATGACCTTCCAAAAATCTGCAGGTGCTCTCACTTGAAGATGGTCCAGTGAGGTCCATTTGGAAAGATGTAGGAGTTCCAGTCATCATCATGAACACCGATGGGCATACAAAGATCTCCTTAGATTGGCTAAAGTATGTATCTTTTTATTATTTTCTAAATTGCATTACTTTTTATTAATGTTGATTAATGATGGAAGAATAACTTTTTGTCTGTAGCTCAACAATCATTTTTCTATCTGTTATATAACTTTAACAGGCTTCTTGAAATTATCAGACATAATTTTGTCTACTCTTCCTTAGGTATCTAATTAGAGTACGTGCCATGCTGAGTTGTAGTTCCCTGTGCCTTAGATGTTTAAAATATTTCACCACTGAGAATCATCTATTCCCAAAAATTTGGAGTGACGCAGTTTCTGATCATTCTACATGCTCTTTGTAGCTACGATGGCTTACTTGTGAACTCTCTTGAAGCTGTCAATGTCTTGTCTTGGTAAGCGCTTCTTTTCTTTTCAGTATCAGATATCTTCCTCAAGTGTCATGTTGGTTAAATATTCTTGTGATTTTCCTTCTTTCATTCTTCCACGGACCCCGCGCATAGCGGGAGCTTAGTGCACCGGGCTGCCCTTTTTAAAAAAAAAAAATCTTTGTGGAGCATGCGAATTGCTGCCTTACCTGATGAATATCTACTTAACCAATTCAACTCATGATTGTTTGAGATTAGCAAAGATACACACTGGAGATGCTATAGAACTCAGTGAATTTAAGTTAGTTATGTTCTGGTTCTGGTTGAAGGAATTGCTGATGATTTCCAAGTTGGGGCTCTTGAGGAGTGAATTTGTGGGTGTTTTCATGGTTTTGTTGGCTGAAGATCTTCAGCTCTCTTTTCTTTGGGTAGAAAATGACCTAATCTGGACTTACGCTTTGTGAGGTGCATATCTGGTGCAATTTTCTAATATATTTTGACAACAAAAATCTGGATTTCTACTTATTAGGACTGGATTTTCTCAAGCTTTAGGCCAGATCCTATTAATATATGGTGTGATCCTAGACTGTACAACCGCACATTTTTGAAACAGTGTGGGTGTTTATTAGTAAATACTATTATGTCTTCTTTGTTTTGATTAAAAAAACTATTACGTCTTGTTGTGAAGATCTGATAAATTTTTGAGTTCCAGACAGGTTTGATTTTAGATTGAACTTTTGGTCAATGTATCTCACATGTGATATAGACTCAGAGACAGTCTTGTTAGATAACTTTGTTACTTAAACTGATCATGTTCTAATAAGTATTGCCAATTTCTTGTATCTCTTTTTCAAAGCATTTGTTATTTATGTTGCACTTTCTTAACTACGGTTGTAAGAACTCTAATTTGCATCAATTTCCTTTCGCTTTCTCTCTTTTCTGGTTCCTTTTTCCAATGATATTTGTGACAGTGTAATGCAGGAGCCTTTCAAGAATGTACCTCTGGTATGGACCATTAATGAACTTACACTTGCTTCTCGGTTGAAGCAGTATATTTCAAGTGGGCAGAACGATTTTGTGGACAACTGGAAAAAAGTCTTTAGTCGTGCCAGCGTTGTTGTCTTCCCAAACTACATCCTGCCGGTACTGTTCTTTAATCAAAGTTAGATATCTCCTTTGTCTCGATATGAGTCTAGTTTACATGCATGTTGAAATACTGAAAATTCTGGGTGAAAGATGATTTGCACTCATTTTATGTGTTTCGCAATTTCTTCTCATCTGCCTAAGCCTTGGTGGGCAGATCTACCCGGTACTTGTTTCTGTTTATTCTACCTATCAAAAAGATAAAATGAAAGAGTTACCCGGTACTTGTGTTGGTGGAAGGTAGCAGTTACCTAGTGAAACAGTCGAGGTGTGTGCAAGCTGGCTCATACACCATCGTCATCAAAAAAGAAAAATAATAATAATAATTAGATATCCTTAATTTCTGCCAGTTTGTATGTTCTCGTTATCAACTCCTATTTAAATTATTCTCCTTCTGAAACAGTTGAGTTATTCAGACTCCCTTTTGCATTCTCATACTTAGTTCTTGTTATCAGTATTTTCTGTACCCTGACTATGGGTCATACATAATTTAGATAGGTTATTCAGTGTGCGATGCTGGAAACTACTTTGTCATTCCGAGTTCTCCTAAAGAAGCGTGGGAAGTTGATACCTTCATGGCTGTATCCAATGATAATCCACGAGCTAAAATGGACTATGCACCTGAAGACTTTATTATTGTGGTTGTGGGGAGTCAGCTTTTATATAAAGGCCTCTGGCTAGAACAAGCCCTTGTTTTACAGTCGTTATTACTGTTTTTTTCTGAATTAACAAATGATGGCAATTCAAATTCCCGTTTCAAGATTGTTGTACTGACTGAGGGTTCAAATACCAATTACAGTGTGGCTGTGGAGGTAATGGATCTTTTTTCTTCTTATTCTTGAGTAAATTGTGTCCTTGTCTTGGTCTTCTTATATGTACTGTAGTAACACGGCGGTGTGATTTCCATAGGCTATTGCACTGAACTTGAGATATCCCGAGGGAATGGTGAAGCACGTTGCTGCTGTCGAAGATACAGACAGAACTTTGAGTGTGGCTGACCTTGTCATATATGCATCGTTCCGTGAGGAGCAATCTTTTCCAAACACTTTGCTAAAGGCAATGTGCTTTGGGAAACCTATAATAGCTCCAGATCTACCAATGATAAAGAAATATGTAGGTATCTTTACTCATTAAATTTTCCATGGATATAAATTTTTTGCGTAGGTTGACATGTACATCTTTGTCGACGTGGTTGAGAGCATGTATTACTAGTAGCAAGTTACTTTTGAATCTTCGTTGAATCAATTTTTGATTTCATCCATCATCATGAGACACTTAGCTCAACTACAAGAATTCATCCGTGCATGAGGAAGTGTTCGAAGATGATCACCTAAAAAAATCTTTCCGTTCTAATAACTTAGTCCTTACAAAGATGGAACAAATGATTTAGCCATATAAATGCTCACACTTGTCTTTGGGCAGACTAGTAATGGTTAACAACAATCCCACATAAAATAATTGAAATGTTGCAACTGGGAATCGTACTCACGTCTCTGCCATGACATTGAACAACTTTACCACTAGACTACTCATAGTCTTTTTGACTAGTAATGGTTAGTATTTGATATTTTTTAAGACATGCATAGCTTTTCTTTGGCCTAATTCCAACTTTAGTTTCTCTTGTATACTACTCGAGACTTTTATGTTTAGTTTGTCTTTATCACACCCAGTGCACGAAGCATTTGGTCAAACATATCTCATGGACTGAATAACTAAGATTTGTACTCCTTGTCCTGTCATTTATTTCACCCAGTGCTTGTTGGGCAACAATCAACAATCACTACGTCTTCACTGGCTTAAATGCATAATGATATTCTTTCAACTTTTAAAGCAAGAGACTAAATGTTTTACGTTATTATCAGGTTGATGATAGGATGGTTTTTGACTTTAAAGCAAGACTGATTATCTTTACACTATTATTAGGTCGATGACAGGGTGAATGGCTATCTTTTTCCAAAAGAAAATGTCAACGTTTTAGCACAGATTATGTTGCAAGTAGTATCAAATGGTGAACTATCACTTCTAGCCCGCAAGGCTGCTTCAGTTGGACAACGTACTGCAAGGAACCTTATGGTTTCAGAAAGTGTAGAAGGGTATGCTCTGTTATTGGAGAACATTCTCCGATTTCCATCCGAAGTTGCATATCCCAAGGCTGTCACTGAAATTCCTGAAAAACCAAAAGCAGAATGGCAGTGGCAACTTTTTGAAGCAATCGAGACAAAATATTCTCAAAACAAGGCTTTGAACACCTCAAGATATTTGAGTAAGTTTGAAAAGCAATGGAATCAGACGCAAAGAGAGGGTTCTGCAGCTGTACTGGATAAGAACGACAACTTTTTGTATAGTATTTGGGAGGATCACAGAAATAGTGAGATAGCTAATAAGAGAAAGCGAAGAGAAGACGAGGAGGTAATTTATTCTTGGACTTGTCGTTCTTCTGTTTGATCTCCCTTTAATACCTGACTTTGTGACTGGTTATTACTTCTACCAACAAAGAAAAAAGAGGTGTTTTGTAACTGGAAAATTGCAGAGATTAATGTTACTTTTATCTTTTTGCATTTAAATTGATGCAGTTGAAGGGCAGAACTGATCAACCTCGGGGAACATGGGAGGAAGTATACAAAAGTGCCAAAAGGGCTGATCGGTCTAGGAACGATTTGCATGAAAGGGATGAAGGGGATCTTGAAAGAACTGGTCAACCATTGTGTATTTATGAGCCTTATTTTGGAGAAGGGACCTGGCCCTTCTTGCATAGTACATCACTTTATCGTGGCCTTGGACTTGTGAGTAATCTTGCTTTCAAATTGCTTCACATTTCTCTATAGCTTGCTTGACAGGTTATGTCTGGGAGCATAAAGTATTAGTTCTTTCCTTAGTTTTATTTATTTTCTTAACTCAACACCATGGACCATATGCAAAGAAAACTGAACTTTTGTGCTAACTGAAAGAAAACTGTATGAAGATCAGCAATAGTTTCTAAATGTTTCTTAAAAATGACACTTTTGCAAAGCCTGTCACCAAATTGCTTTATGTATCTGGTGGTTTACTTTTTCCTTCCCTTTTATCAATTCCTCAGTGGCAAATCTTTTCAAAAATTGAATTTGACAATTTGCTATGTGAGGTTGTTTTCTTTGGCTTATCAGTATCATAACTATATCTCCATTGAAATTGGATGCCAACCTGAGCAAGAGAGATAATATAACTTAATTTTCAAAATGATATGGTACTATCTGTTGGGAAAATGAAATGATATACGGGAAGTAAATAAATATTACAAGTGTTCGAAAGGATAAACAAACAGTTAAGTTTATAATTGCCGCACTTGAATCTTGATAACCTGAAATCAAGAAACACCAAATCTGGATTGTTACAACTGTGGCTAAGTCGAGATGACTCTCTGTAGACAAGATTGCCCCGTACATATGCTTTTACGTTAGTAGGCAATAGTCTCCCAAGATAAAACATAACTCTTCAACACTACAAAGCAAATAGGTTGATTCTAACGAAGAAAACAAACATGAACGACTGCTGAAGAGTGGAAATTTAGAGGAAAAAAGAGGAACTCTTTTATGGACTGTTCTTGTTCAAGACTCGTCTTTTACAAAATAGAGTAAGCTTCTCATTTTATAGTGTTTAGGATGAGGAGAGGTGTTAAGATGCTAATTATAAGGTACAATCAAGGCCAGGAACGTTTTGTAATTAGTACAAAACGTTACAGATGGTTAAAGCCATCCAAACTGTTGACTTTCCCGTTGCTGGCAGCATCGCCAACGCTTCCCAATTTTATCTTTCCTGAAACTCCAGGGACCAAAATGTAAATACTAAGTTTGGGGTCCAAAAAGATAAGCCCACAGCCACCGACCGGGCGGGTGGTGGTGGCGCGCGCGTGTGGGCCTAGCCTTGAACCCAAGCGCACCTAGGTCCTCCCTCCTTCAAACACATGTGTTATTCCTTGGGGTCCCAAACCCTTATCTATTTTTGAGGCTTATAAATGAACAATTCTTCCTTTTCCCCACCGATGTGGGAGATTTGTCCCACACCATATTTTTCAAGCCTCAAACACCTTACTTTGTGGACCAATATCTCTTTCATTTCTTAACGAAATTTGGCGATCATTGGCCCTACGATCATCTACTCGCTTAGAAGATTATGCACATGTGAAGAACCAAGATCTCCAACATGCGGAACCCTAGTGTTTAAGTCATTAAAGATGAGTGCACGCAACCCCATCAAAGGCAAATTTCCAACACTATCCCTGATTGGTGGAAGTTCACTATTGTTTTCTTCAGTGTTGATGTATTTGTTGATGATCTTTCGATGTGAATTTGCTGTTGGTAGTTTGATTCATCATCTCTTTGAAGTTGGTAGATAGAAAAATGTAACTCATCAGTCTGATGTGTATCTGAATTCGCTCATTGCAGTCGACCAAAGGGCGACGACCCGGTCATGATGATATGGATGGTCCTTCTCGGCTTTCACTTCTAAATAATCCTTACTATAGAGACGTTCTTGGTGAATATGGAGCCTTTTTCGCTGTTGCTAACAGGATTGATAGGATACACAAAAATGCCTGGATAGGGTTTCAATCTTGGAGAGTAACCGCAAGACAGGTATATATTATTCATTGATGTTTCCGCTTTGATTTTATTTTCTAGGCAACTTGTTCTTTTGCTAGCGTGGGAACATGATAGCATATCCACAGAAGAGTGTATGGGCCCTTGCCCTTAATTTAGTTTAGACGTGGCTCGAATGCCTTTGTGTAAGCATGATTTACTATACTATCTAGATTTTGCTTGTTTTGTCAGCACTAGTGAATCACCTTTTTGACAGACTAGTTTGGTGACTTACATTGTAATATAAACAGCAATCGTTGTCCAAGACTGCTGAAAAGTCATTACTTGATGCTATTGAAGCGCGAAGGCATGGTGACACACTCTATTTTTGGGCTCGTATGGATGTGGATCCAAGGAACCCACTCAAACATGATTTCTGGTCATTTTGTGATGCTCTTAATGCTGGAAATTGCCAGTAAGACTCCCTACATTATTTAATTTATTTTCCAATATTGCAGCACCCCTGCTTCATAAAAAAAAAATCCTTTTATTTGATACTGTTGGTGATGTATTACCTAATGTCTTTCCCGTCATCTATTAAAGGTTTGCTTTCTCTGAGGCACTCAAAAAGATGTACGGCTTAAAGCAGAACTTGAGCTCTCTTCCTCCCATGGCCGTTGATGGAGGCACATGGTCTGTCATGCACAGTTGGGTTTTGCCTACCAAGTCCTTCGTAGAATTTGTAATGTTTTCAAGGTTTGAACACTTTTTGTCTCTGCAAGTCGTAGTTGAAAGATTGGGCCCTGGAATTGCTTTTCTCATTGTGAAAGATCTCTTAAAGATGCCATCTTCCTTTGCAGGATGTTTGTTGATGCACTCGACTCACAATTTTACGAAGATCACCATCGAAGTGGCCGTTGTTATCTTAGTTTGGCCAAGGTAGTGATGCTAATTTGGGAGGCACACAACATTAAAACGTGAACAGAATGCATTTTTTTTATGTTTACTTCATGCATCCCGCATGGTAAAGAATTTGCTGACTAAGCTCATGTTTCTGATACCTGATTGTTAAACAACTAGCAGAATGAGCTAAAGGATGAGCGATATGTCTAATAAATAGAGAAGTATTGAAATAAAACTCTTAAAAGAACATCTTGAAATTCGTTGTCTTATTGACATTAGGAGGAATGTGGAAACAACCTCTGGTAAGACTACATACAATAGACCCTTCTGGTCCGGCCCTTCCCCGGACCCGCGCATAGCGGGCGCTTATTGCACACTGCCCTTTTTTACTGACATTAGGAGGAATATTCCCTTGTACAAATTCCCCACGTTATGTTGTAGATTGCTTCATTAATAAATCATCTTTGACATTGTTATGGACTTAGCTTGTAACCATCAATTTTTTTCTGACATGTTTTCAGGACAAACATTGTTACTCAAGAGTCATTGAGATGCTTGTAAATGTTTGGGCATACCATAGTGCAAGAAGAATGATGTATGTGGACCCACAGACAGGCTTGATGGAAGAACAGCATAGACTAAAAAGCCGTAAAGGCAAAATGTGGGTGAAATGGTTCAAATTGAACACTCTTAAGAGCATGGACGAGGAACTGGCTGAGGAGGCGGATGCTGACCACCTAAAAAGGAGGTGGTTGTGGCCGTCAACCGGTGAAGTTTTCTGGCAAGGTATCTATGAGAAAGAGAGAAATTTGAAAAACAAAGAGAAAGAGAAAAGGAGGCAACAAAGTAAGGATAAAATCAAAAGGATTAAGAACCGAACTCATCAAAAAGCATTAGGAAAATATGTCAAGCCTCCTCCAGAGGAGTTGGAACATTCAAACACAACGACGACAACAACAACAACAACAACGATTATGAGGTAGCACTAGTCTACAGGTAGTCTGTCCAAAGTTAAATAGTCCAATTTGGTTATTATTATTTTTTCAAAATCCCTACCATTTTTTAATTTTTGTTCAGAGGGATGCTATAGGTTTTTATGATGTGTATGAGTGGGTATTGAGTGTAGATGCATCCTTCTGATATTGTTGCCAAGCATGTGCATGTATTATGTTAGTGTTTCTTTCTCCATTCTTTTTTGCATCGCTCATTTTCTCTCCATACTCATCCATATAGGAGAATGAGGGATGGATTTGTAAGCTAGCAGTTACACGCTGAGCTTCAGCAATGTACGTGTACAACTTAAGAAAACTCTCTATACCTTTCTGCTAAGTAAAATTACGTTGGTTGGTTGAAATGCAGATTAAATCTACAGTAGTTGATGTAAATTAAGATATGTCAATGCTGATGAACTGAACATTCTCACGAAATCTGAGTCATTTGTAACAAGTCTTTTAAAAAATAAACAGGTCGATTCATTTGTGCAGGAAAGACCATTCCAATCTTACTTTGTTGGTATCAATCACTTTACTCCCCTTATAGACTTATAGTGGTGTTTAAAGATAGTGATCATTCTAAAGCGTCAAATATTTAACATTGACATAACATGGTGAAGTAGCTACTACTACATTTTGCAGTAGCCTTTTTGAGTCTCCTAATATTAAAATAACTTTGATAATCTATATTACTTCCTCCTGGATCTTAACAACTGATCATAGGATATAACAAGATGTGATAAGACACATTATCAGAGCTTTAACAAATGCAATTTTGCATTCCTATCTTGTTCACTCTATCTCCCGCTAAACACAGAAAATACAATTTATATACATATAAACAATAATGATACATATTCTATACACTAATGATACAATTTTTATACATATGCTGGAATTAATTGAAAAAATGGCTAGAAAATAAAATTATTTTAAAAAGGTTAAAAATTACCTTTTAAATTCTTAAGTCTTTGGATGTCAATAGTTTCGCCCTAGCTAATTATGTCCTTTACCCTAAAAAGAGGTATTTCGCACAAAAGGAGTAAAAACGCAAGTAATGTAATTTTTTCCCTACCAGTTATCTAGCTAAGTACTTCTTTCATCTCAATTTTTGTGTTATCATTTTTTTTATTTGGCAATTGAGTATTTAATGACACCATTTTTATTTTATTTTTATTAATCTCAGCTATTATGAAAATTAATAGATTTAGACACTAAAATAAGAGCAATTTATGAAATGATGCCACAAAATTGGGGCAAGAGTAATTAACATGATAAAAATTACACCACAAAAACTTAAAAAGAAAACTCTGGATAATTCTACTTGGCCCTTATAAACAGGTTACCGTATATAATACAAAAATTAAGAACCAATAAACTAATGCCAATTCATCTAACAGCCACGTGGCGTTTCACGAGCTTAGCAGAACATGGATATAACCTGCATCCCATCGCATCTAATCTTCTCACAGTTTAAAAAATAATTGTAAGAATGACTACGTGGCAACAAAGGAAGAAATATGGGGACAGTCTCAACTAACGTTGGCGCGCGAAACATCTCGAACAACGTAGAACTTTGGTCATTTTACGAGTATATAAATATGAAAATGTTAAGCAAAGTGATCAGATTCAAAGAAAAAAAAATCGATTTTGAGTTCAGCTTTTAAAGAGAGAAAGCAAAGTAGGAGCACTAAAGAAATTGGGTTGGTGGATTGATTTGTGCCGAAAATTGAGTCATTTGGATTTGTGGAACCGATTGGACGGAGCTTTTATTCCTTCTTAACTGTAAGTTTAGCTTAAATCTTTTTAATATTCGGCTTTTCTGTGTATTCTTGTGCTGAAATGATGCTGGAATTTGTGTTTTTTTTTGGCAAATTTGTTTCATGCCATTTTAGATAGGTAAAATATATTACTCCCTCCCTTGTGATCTAGTTTGACTAGATACCGATTTTAAAAACTAAATAAATATTTTTGAATTTTATGATCTAAAATAAATGGGAAATGTTTGTGTGATTATAAATTATTCCGTTAAATGAAAAAAATAAAGTTTAAAATTAATTTTTTATTAAATAAAAAATATATTATTTTTTTAGAACGACTAAAAAGGAAAGTAAAAGTGTGTCGTGTCAATTGACACAGAAGGAGTAATTGATGTTTTCACTTATCACATCAAAATGGAAAGGGCAACATTAAGATCATTAACCATTACAATTCGAACTGGATCATCTTTTTAAGGCTGAGGGGGTAGTTTGATAATTATAAACACATTGTCTTGTTATTTGGTCATGAGTTAAAGTCGTGGAAACAACTTATAAGGTGCGTATGTGATCCGGCCCTTCCCGGATCCGCGCATAGTAGGAGCTTAGTGCACCAGGTTGTCTTTTTTTTTGTCTTGCTATTTGGCCAGCAAGTCTAAAGAGTAAAGACGAGTTCTTTCCTGTGTTGCAAGAATCAAATGGTGAAAAAAGTTAATATAAGCACTAGAGATTGTTTAACACAAGATTGGTAAATTGTCATGATAGCTTGAAGCGGGTTCAAAAGATCAATTGTATGGAGTGGAGTTTTTACCGTCTATTACCATAGATGGATTATCACAATGGGAGGTTGAAAGCAAAAAATGAGTGGATGGCTAGGAGGACCAAGATACACAAAGGATTAGGATTAGTAATTGAGATTGTGTAAGTTATCCAAGAGGGTATCTATGTACATAAAAGGAATTCCAATTGGGGAGTAGATTTATTGTTTTGAGCAAATGAGAAAATAAAACAGCAACTTTCAGCCATCTTCCAGCCGAAGAAAAAAAGGTTTGTGGAATTTGCTTAAAGGGTGTTTAATGTTGTGCCTAAATGATGTTCTTTTGTATGTCGTGAATTTGTAGTTGTACAATTTCTTGGTTGTGTCACTTGAAAGCCGATGCGGTGTCCACAGAATCACAGATTGATCAAACCCTATACTACGTAGGAAATTGTCGATCTAAATAAATACTCTCTAATTGTCGCATTCAGAGTTATCGTAGATTGTCTAGAGGGTGATGGAGATGATTTAAGCATTGTTTTAGATCTTTCCCGCAACTGTTAATTTTATGCAGAGCTGCTGCTTTTTTTTTAATCTCGTTTGCTTGTATTCCTTTATTTCGTTTCCTTACATATTTTATGGATCCGCTGAAGTCTGTTTTCTTCTTCTCTATAGTTAATAGGTAATTAGCACTTATAAGAGGAGCTTAATTTGGACCTGCATTTGAAGTTTTGAACCAAGCTGTATAGAATGTATCCCATGAGCATGGACTCATATCCTTACCAAAGGAACCAAGTACCTTACCATCCTCATTATTATCCCCACTTCGAATCGAATCCTCATCATATGAACATCGATCCAACTAGATCTACTTTAGCTTATGAATCTTGGCCTTGTGGTGGTAACTATGGGCATCCTTATCAAACCCAGTGTCACAGTTGCTGTATCCATATCAATTCTCCAAGCCAGTGTGCATTCAGACCTCCTTATCCTTACCTTCCACCACCTCCCTACAGCAACGGTAGTTATCCTGCATATCCGGGGATGTATCCTGCTCATTATGTTCCTCCTCCGCATTTTACTATGGAGCAGCCCCGGTACGAATTTGAAAAGAATATGGACAGAGGTAATCACTGCTATGGTTGTCCAAATCATTCATATACTAATAAGAATGGAGGTAGCAATAACAAAATAGAAGAACATGACCAGGATAACAAAAATGAAAGCAATGAGACCTTGGTTCCTTTTGGGTTCAAGAATTGTCCTTATCCAGTTATGTGGTTACCACCTGATGACATGAAGAACAGGGAGCGCATGAAGCCTAGTGGATCTAAAGGTAAAGAGCAGGAGGAGGATTCACAAGTTGTGAAGCCGTATGGAGATTTCAGTCCCTTCCAACAACCAAATGTCTGGAATGTATGGCCTCCTCATCATGGAAACAACTCGGAATCACCAAAGCAACTGGGAGATTTGCGTGGAAAACAACAACATGATGTGAACAGGAAGCAGTTTCCATTTCCAATATTCTGGATGCCTTATAAAACTGAGGAAGCCGGAGAGGAAGTAAGTAAGGAGACTGATTCTGGCCTCGTCGCTGAGCAGGAGCCAACCCTCCCCTCAAAATTAACCAAACAAATGTTGCATGATTCTGAAGACCAGAGAAGCAATTCTAAAGAAATTGAAGTGAATGGTGGAAGTGAAATCCGTGGAAAGGGACTGAATAAAGAGTCTGTTATAAAAACCATTCCTGTAAAGCAAGTGGAGCAGAATGAGAAGGTCTTGGATGGAAAAAAAGATGATGCTTCCCAAAGGCATGATAGTGATGCTAAAGAGAAGAAAATCATTCAAGATGGTGGTAAAAAGCAGTCTTCTCCTACAAAGTCGTCCAAGTTTCCTCCTGTTTGTCTAAGGGTTGATCCCCTGCCTGGGAAGAAAAGCAGTAGTGGCAGTTCTAGGTCCCCTAGTCGTCCTGGTGGGAAAGGGAAATTAGTAGAATCACGCAGTGACAACTCCAAACCTCCCATTTTATCACCTGAGAAGGAGAATGTTCAACTAGACAAATCATCAACAACAAGCATGCCGGAAAGAAGCAAGACAAAAGTTGTTGAGGTTGCCCAAGGGACGACGAAAGAAGATAAACTTCAGGATCAATGTACTGTTTTCCCTGATCTGAAATGCCAGGCAAGGAGCCAAACTGCTGAGGGCGATACTAGTAAAGCAGAAAATGAGCCAAAAGATCAACCTGATGGAGTAGGTGCAGAAGCTCAGTCCAGCAGTGAAGGGCATCAGAGAGGTGAGACCAGAGAAGCAGCAAATGGAGAAGCGGATGAGATCAAACGAGAAAAGAGGAGTAAACTATCCGATGATAAGGCGGCTACCATGATTCAGTCAGCATACCGAGGTTTCAACATGCGAAGATGGGAGCCTCTGAAGAAATTAAAGCAGATAGCCAAAATAAAGGAGCAGATGGCTGAGCTTAAAAACCGTACTCAGGAATTGGAGAGCTCATCTGACAATTTAGTTGACAACAAACAGATAACTATTTTCACAGAAACCATAATGGGTCTCCTGCTGAAGCTCGACACTATTCAGGTATGTCGATGACAGGAATTATAGAAACCATCATGCAAAATGCGATATATCCTCCTCTATATTACAATATACTTTCTAGTGGGAGTCCTTGTTTAATTGTTCTTACTTTCGAACTCAGCTAAGATGGAAGCTGTGATTGGTTATGTAAAATCAGCTTAATTATATTTGCTTATGTACTGATTCATATTGTGTCATGTTGTTTGTATAATCATTGGCCTACTGCCCAAATTACTTGTGGTCTGAGGATTCCAATGTACATGTCACCTAAGTTTTTCATTTGTGTTTTCAATTGTGATTTGATCAAGTTTGTGGGGATAAAGTTATATTTGTCTATACTATTTGAAGTAGTTGAATCACGAAATCCTGATTTTAATTTTCTTTGCTAGGGGTTGCTTCCAACTGTAAGGGAATATAGAAAATCTGTAGCAAAGGAGCTAGTTAGCCTGCAGGAGAAGCTGGATCTTCTGAACTGTAAGAAGCAACCAGCAGAAAGTGAACAGGCATTAACTGCTAAGTCTAGTGAGAGTACATGCAGGACGTTGGAAGACAACGTTTCCTTGCAGGGATGTCAGTTGGAACGCAAGGAATGTCAGTTGGAACAGGATGATGAGTTAGGTAAGGGGGACGAAGGTATAAAGTTTGATGCAAAGGAACCCTGTGAGGAGCAGCCTCTTTGTGAGACAGAGATGCTATCCAACTCTCGTGATGGAGGCAGTGCAGAGGTACTGGTGGGAAAAGAAGAAAACAAGTACGTTGAGGAGGTAATGGAGAACTTTTCGAGTGGCAGTGCAGTGGAGACGGGATATGGGGCATCAGAAACACCTTTTGAATCTAAAGAAAATGCGGATGATAAGTTACCAGATGAGAACGCAGCAGTAGTTGAGAAATTAGAAGAGCATCTAGAAGCTGAACAATCTTTGCAAAATTCTGTTCCATTTTCTGAAGAACTAATTGCAAGTTCTGGTTCAGAGTCAGAGGTCCGAGGTTGTGGTTTTGAGGAGAAGGGTGGCGTTGTGGATGAATTGGATGAACTCCCTCGAGGAGTCCTTGATGAAGAAACCAGTGTTCAAGATTCTGCTGATATAAAAAAAGACGAAGTCCTCCAATATGACAAAGGAGACCTTACTGTGCATATCCCTGAAGAAAAAGTTTCTGATACAGAGGGTCTAGAGCACCATCACTTGGAAGCATCTGGTGGAACACCAGTCATTTTGGAGCTAGAGAATACACACAGAAGGAACGGACAAGAGGAAAATGCAGTTGTTCTGGAAAGAGATGCAGCAGTACTGATTGACGTTCCCAAACAAGAGAAAGAAGATGCAGGACCATTAAATGAAGATGTGAACACCGACACGGAGGAATCTGAAACAGTTGAGTTTCTGCAGGAGAAAATGCAAATTGCAGTAGACAGAAACATTGAAATCCTTGATTCAGGAAAAACCAAAGAACAATCGGCAGTGCCTCAACTATCCGCTGTTACCAGTGCTGAAATTCAAGAGTATCACATTCAGGACGAGCAGAAAGTAAGGGAGGAAAATATGGAGGTGCAAGGTGAGGAATTGCCAGCTCGCAGTGATGCGGTCTCTGTACCCGACAATCAAGGCAAAGAGCATAATGTCGAGGTTGAACAGAGGCGTGTGGAGGAGAACTTTGAGATGCAAGGGAAAGAACCAGTGGCTGTTGATAATGCTGCACCTGTGAACGAGGAACCAGTGGATGGAAATAGAGTGATGGCTGCTCCAACATCAGAAGCTGCAGCTACTGAGACACAGCTGTTAGGGGAGAAAGAGCTTGGTGTAATAGAGGACCACAGCACATATCCATCGAGATGTGATGCCGTGGAAGGTAATTCTGCTGATGCTGCGGATTCTTTTGGTTCTACGCCTACTGAAGTACAAGTTATGGAAGCTGCTCAAGAGCTTAAAGAATGGAAGAAAGTGGACATGTCACCATCATCACCTACTGCTAGCAAAGTATCTTGTGATAGTGATGCGCTGTCTGAGAGCGATCGAAAGCTTATAGAGGAGAATGAAAAACTAAGGGAGATGATGGAGAAACTAATCAAAGCAGGGAATGAACAACTGACTGCCATATCCAGTCTTTCTGGAAGAGTTAAGGACCTGGAGAAGAGATTGTCCAGGAAGAAGCTGAAATTGAAACGAAATAGGGTACCAGCAGCTGGATCAACCTGTGTGAAGCCATCAAATGACTCACTGAATGACAGAGCTGCGAGGTTGGCAATGTGAACATAAATTTTTGTGATTCCTTTTTTTGGGATGGTAATTTGGTTCATGTGGTCTGTATCTGTGTTTCATTGTATGCTATGTATCTGGAATAACAATTATAAACAAGTCATTTTCTTCTCAATTGAGTCCCTTCTGATTTCGCTTCTTATGCAGAACCGACTTCAAACTTGTTTAGTACTGTTAAGGCACTAGGCGTAGCAGTAATATTATGTCCAAGATGTTCATTTCCACTTGGATATCATTCTCTTCTTCGACAGGTTATACACTTGGCTAAATTCTCTTTTCATGTTGCTTTTAATTCCTCTTAAATGGAAACAGATGATCAATTTTCAAAAAATAATTGCATGCTATGAATCACGATAAGAAGAAAAGAATAGTAACAGGTACTCCCTCCGTCCCAAATTACTTGGTCATATTATTAAAATTACTTATTTCAAATTATTGGGTCACTTTCTAAAAACAAGATATAATTAATTAATTTTTTTATTTTATGCTTAAAATTAAATCATTTTGAAAGTTTAATCAGTGCATTGACCACCTCCATAAATATTGTATTAAAAAAAAGTTCCTCCAGTGTTGGTCAAAAGAGTGCATTAATTAATAAGAAATATTGTACAGTTCCACATAAAGTTCCTCCCCCCATTTGCATCTTGCTTCTACTATAAATTCAGTTCTTAAAACTACATATAACACTTAGTAAAACAGATTACACAATATAAAAAACTCAATAAATTACAGAAACTGGAAATTGAACCGAATCAGTGTTGGAAGAATAAAAATATTTTTTCATAATATAATCGAGCTCACTTAGTTCAAAGTGTATCCTTAAAGAAATTATTCCCTCACAGTACTCGAGGTTGATGGAACATTCACTCACAGGATAGAATGATTATCTTACCAGAATAGTAGTACTCCAAATTCAGATAGCGGCGAATCACTCAACGGCAGTGTATCACACAGAATAAAACAAGAGAATTATGGAGAGAAAGGTTTTATTTTGTTTGTGAGCGCAGAAAAGATTGTTATGAATTCTAGAACAAATCAAGAATTTATAGCAGTTGAAGGTAGAAGGTACTAATTTTGAATGTTTGCAACCATTCAGATCAGTCATCAGGTTTTTGGAGGGAAATTCGAAAATATTCAGGTCGGTCACAAGTCGCGGTCAGGGTCGATAAGATAATCGATTGATTGACAAATCCGAATCCGAATCCGAAGCCGAAGCCGAAGCCGAGCCGAGCGAGCGACGACGACGGCGCGAGAGGTCCTTGCCCCCTCAACCCTTTTAGCAATTAGAGAAGGTGTAATGTAATATATACACCTCTCTTTTCTTCTCTTTTTTCTATGTGGGACAAATGTTTTAGCCAAAACAAAAGGAACCTTTTACATTTTCTTCACTTTTCATCCCATCATTTCCCATCCACCAATATCAAAACCCAACAAAAATAAAAATTGATCATCCGATATTTGAAGATCCAAAAAAAAGTTAAAATGGCTGTTAAAAAAGATGATATTGTGTTGCGGCCAATTTGAATACTCCCTTTGCCAATTTTCCACCAACACTTTTTTGAGTAAAAATTCATATAATGTTCTTCTTTCTTCACTATTTAGTTTTTTTTTGTCCTCGATGGCCCTGATAATTGTTCATCTGCATTGTCATCACCCGGATCGTCCTCTAGCTTCTGCGACGGCTTTGGTGATGTGAGTCGAACCTCATCTTTGGTGGGCACTTTTCTGACTGAACCCCCTCTAGCAGGGAAGCCTTCGAAGAGAAGAATAGAAAAAGACGTCAAGACAAAGCATAAATGCGCAAATAATTAATGATGCAAAGGAATCTCAGTATCTCACTATGGCTTTTGCCCTTCCAATCTTCGACGAAGAGGGCCATCCACGTCCGTTCGGTACCCTGGGAGGCTCGGAGCAAGCCTATCACCCAGCCAAAAATGTCAGGTAGCGGCTCAGGGATCAGAAGGGCTGCTAAGATAAGAGATAAATCAGTCAAAGAAAAACCTAAATGTTACACCCCGTAATTCCAAGGGCAATATATTGAGAACGTGATTAAGGAAATAAGATGTGAGCGTCGAAACTTGTAGAAGAAGAAGAGATTTAGTGAGAAATGTGTACTATGAATTTCAGGGACAGGACCGCGGTGCTGAAACTTCAGAGGGGTGCAGGACTTTATGCACCGCGGTGCCAGAGTGCAGTATCCCGGTGTCGTAACCTCTGAGAGGCCACAGAACCTTATGCATCGCGGTGCCAGAGTGCAGTACCGCGGTGCCGATGCGGTTTTTTAAGCAGATATTTTGAGTGAAGAAGGGATATGAGGACAAGTGTCCTCTTCAATTGTGCTATATATACACCCATAGCTTACTAAGTCTTAAAGACTTAGAACAAAGGAAATCTTCTCTCTAAAAATCCTTATCCTTTCTCTTCCTTAGCCTTCAAGATTTGGAATTTCCATAGCCAAAGTAACAAGATTAAGTCTTTTCTCCAAATTAAGCACCTAAGCCAAGTTAACACACCAAGATATCGGGTCACGGTTTTGGCCAAGAATAAGGTCTTGAAACCCTAAGCTATTCATAAACTTGTTGGAAGAAAAACAAGAAAGAAGGATGGATACAAGCTTGTAGAGGATTCCTGCATGTCGTAGTAACTTGAAGAAGTGGTACAAAGAGGAAACTATGAACCGAGAACTTGTGGACTGTTTTGGGCATATTTAAGGTAAGGATTCCTCCTTCTCTTGAAGTAATTTGGATATTGCATGTTATAATGAAGTAATCTTGTTGTTGATAAGTTGTTATGACTTGTATAAAAGTATTGGAACTTGAATTGGATTAAAAAGGATTATGGAAAAGGGTAATTGTGTTGGGGTTGTTGGTCGAGAATTGTTATAAAACTGTTAGATATTATTGTGCAGTTTTAGGGACTGATTTTGTGGGCTGTTTTATATGGATTATGAGGCTGTTTTACGTAAGAAATAAGGGTGTGGATCCCCTTGGTTGATATTTGTTGTGCCCTTAATTGGTGCCTTGGTTATTGTTGAAATTGTCCTTCTTGAAAGGCGGAAAAGTACGTATAAACAGGGGAAGTGCTGCCCAAATAGTTGTAGGAAAAGAGAACCATTACTTGGTATTAACCTACACTTGAAAGCTTGAAGTTGATAGAAGTGTTATTCTCATTATAGGTTGAAGTACTACTTGTGGCGTGTTCTACTTAGCGTGAGGATTAGCCGAAGAGGTATGTGGAACTCTTCCTATCTTTCTTCAAGCATGAAACTTATAAAACGAGTGTACGGTGGACGTACGTGTTTTAAATGAATTCGGATTCCTTGTGGTTTATGAAGGAAGTTACTTGATTTTAAAAGTATACTTGACTTGATTTTAAAAATATAAATCACTTGGTTTTAAAGGTGTAAGTGCCTTGATTTTAAAAGTGTAACCTTGATTTTTAAAGAGTAAGTGACTTGATGTTGCAATGCTAGTGCCTTGGGGTTTTATAAAGGAAAGGATGTACGGTGGACGTACATGATGCTATCGGATTCAAGTCCATAATATTACATGATATGATTCTTTTTGTAACAAGGATGTACTGTGTACGTACATGGTGTTATTGGGTTCAAGTCCCTAATATTATACGACATGGTAATGCCATGGGTTTTTCTAAGATGATAATTCATTCTATTTGTTCTAATGAGAGTCAAAGATTATTTTAACTTGCATATGTTTGCTCATATAGCCATTCGTGCAAGTGTTATATTTCTACATCACCGCGTCCCTCACTAGAGGGCCGACAACATTATGTATATATTTGATGGATTAGCTCTCATGACGTGAGTTGGTATACACTCATTGCGGGTCTGAAGGACTCATGCGGGTTCAATTCCCAGGATATTATTCCATGGACTAGCTCTCCGTGATGCGGGTATCGGGTACATATATCCATTGCGGGTTCGAGTCCCATGCGGGTGAAATAGTCTCATGAGTAGGATTGCATAATGATTCTGAGGGCAGATGTCTCTGACTTTGACATGACTTTCATATTTTGAAATGGTAATGATTTCATAATTTAGGAATGATACGGTTGATCTCACTTTTAAAAGACATATTTTAAAAGGTACAGTTGACTCTCATTACTTTCATCTTTGCAAGGCATAGTTGTACTAGCATTTGGATTATCATACTTGCTTCCTGTTATATTTTGGACTGTTATGATCTCATTTACAGTACTTACTGTTTCACATACTTGGTACATCTTTCAGATCGAATTTTCCTGGGCCGTTTCACGCCGCAGTGTGGTACACATTTGGTGATCCTCGCCTTGGATCTTTACTCGCTGAGTAAGCTCCATTATTTCGGAGGCTTGTCTTTTTGGTACGGATCCCTGTTATTGTAGGCTTATGTACATTCAGGGGTATGGCGGGGCCCTGTCCCGTCATAGTTTAATGTCCAAACTCTTAGAGGTCTGTATCCATATGTGGGCTGAACTTGCGGGAGTTGTATATACTGTTGGTCATTTGTACTACTGTATTGTCGGGTTATTCCCCTTTGTATATAGCGGCAGTCTCATTGGCTTTCCTTATTGCTACTTATACAGTTTTTCATTCATTATTTGGCCTATGTCTTGTATGGGATGTGAGGGTATAAGAGGGGGTGTCCAGGTAGGGCACCAGTCGCGGGCCCGAGGTTCGGGTCGTGACACTAAAGTATGGGGAAGAAAAAGTTACTCACGAGCGTTGTTTCAATGCTCTGGAAGGGGGCCGAAGTTGGTTCCCTGAGGACGGTGGGTAGGAATCATCACGAACCAATCATACCACCTCCGATCATGATCATCTTCAACATTTGTGATACTCTGGATCCCATGAAAGCGAATTTAATTATCCTCGTGAAGTATTCGGGAGGAATATAAGTATCCAAAGTAATTGGGGGATGGGCGAGGTTAACTAAATGCTGCAAGCAGTAGACTATTCTCCATACTTGCATGGTCAACTACCCAGATAGACGTCGTATCTTCGACAGAATGCCTCCATCACCCAGTGGATTGGGAGGTCAAAACCAATGGTAAACGGATGTAGATAAACGACATCTCAAAGATGTGCTCAGTAATGTTGGTGTTGAACGGAGGGGGAAAATATCGATGTCAAAGCCTCATCTACAATCGATACGGACTTGGGGGATGGCAGAATCATCAATTAAAATTATCACGTCCTCCACAGATTTGAGACGAAGGTTTGCACGAAAATCCCTCTCAAAATAGAAATTGGGAGGGATGAACTCGGAAGTAGTAGAGCCCAGATCTATGAACTGGGTGACGTTGGATGATGACGGTCTACGGCGGGATGGACCTAACTCTGCCCTCATTCTTGTAAAGGTCAGGTCGTTAGAAGTACCAAATATAGATGAGGAAGATGTAGACATTTTTGAAGAAAATAAGTGAAAGAAGCATGAAACTAAAGTTGCAATAAGGAGGTTGAAAATGAAAGTGAGGAAAAGTGATCGGGGTTGTCGGTTTATATAGCCAAAGGAATAATCATTGTTCTTGGAAATCGGAGAGGCATGCCTTATAAGTAGGCGTCAATCGGTGTCTCAAAAGAGCCAACGTCGATTGAGTACATTTAATGATCAACTGACAAAGTGTCTGGCAGTGAAAAGATTAACGGTTTGGTTCCCGTGAAAAGTTTTTTTTGAAAAGGCGCTTAGACTCTTTCACTTCCTAATTCTTTAAGTTCGAGAGTCTCGAAAAGCGAGGGACTATATGTATTGGATAGAAAGGCATCCGGAGTCATTAAGCATATAGAAGAAGCTTTGTAGTTTCAAAAACTCTAACAAATCTATACAGCTGTCCTCCACTCCTAACAACCCCCGTCACCTCAGTTTGCACAGATCAGAGTGTCGCAGTGCGCATGTGTGTAGTGGCGTCAGTATGCTCACGTCGACATAACTCTCTAGGGTCATAATAGTTTATATTTGTATTATATATGCAAGACATAGAAGAGAAGAAAAATACATTGTATTATCTCTAAGCACACACTTATTACTCAAATATCTCTCAAGCTAATACACTATTCTTAGCTTTGACTCTTATACGATTCATAGCTTATTTTTAGATCCAAACTACTAATCTTCTTTACTTGCTTGTTATCATATTTTTACTAGTGTTTTTAATACCATTCATCTGTAACCTAAATATCAATTCCGAACTCAATCAAGAAGGTCTCCAGATCGGATACGACCTACTTGTCTTTAAACTCTTGAAAACAAATCTCTAACGGTATTTTTGGTTGAAATCATTTTACGGGAAAACAAAAAATACTTCAACGTCATGGCTTTGATGTGTTTAACATTCTCATGAACCATCAAAGAAGTTTAGTACACTTCAAACGTGTAACTCTAAGCTACCCAACCAATTACCATCTATATACGAACCAAAAAATAAAGACTCAATTTACAACTTTTTATATGTATATTGGAATTAGGTGAAATGAACGGATAGCCGAACTTGCCACCACCATTTAAGTCTATCTGCAATGTTAGAAAATTGCAAAATTACCAACTTTCGGAACAACATCACACATCTAAGTCTGAAGTTGCAGAAATCTTATCTAAAATTGGGAGGTCACATACATGAGTGAATTCAAATGCAGATGAATGACGTTTAGAATTTTTCACGAAATTTCGGGCATATACGGATACGGGTAAAGCTCAGGTATTTTACATTTATGCAAAACATCAAGCATTTATGAGTTATAAGTGCTTCAATTCTTAAAAAATATCTAATGGCAATGTACACAAACACGGCTTTAATTGTGTCAAGATTATTTATGAGGTTCAACAATATCGAAATATATTACTATCAAACACTATCTCAAATGACATAATCCGGTAAGAATTACATATTACTTGAAGGTAATATCACCACTTTATATAGGGAAGATGCTATTAATTATATATGTTGAAGAAGAAGCGAAGCTTTACATATGAAATTTATTACTATTACCATAAGTTAAATAATTTGGAAAATTTGAGTACAAGTTAAATAGCATGGTCCAAATTGAGCCACCATTTTAACACAAAATTGCACGATTTTGTTGACGAAGGAACCCGCAGCCGCTATTCTTTCGAGTCTTGCATACGATAAATCCTACGACGCAATAAGAAACCACACTGATGCCCACGCATGACAGACTAATTCAGCAAAGTTTATGCAGGATCGAACTCGCGACCATATTCCGCTCGTATCACTTCTTCAACTGCTTATCCTTACGGGTCAAAATTGCACGATTTGACCTTTAAATGAGTTGTCTTTAATTTTTATCTTTCAAATAGAACTTATACCTAATGGGACATAAATTATTTACGAAAGCTGCCATAACTTATCGAATATTATGATACAAAAATAAAAATTTGTGGTCCACGAAAAAATTGTTTGTCTTGACAGTACTTCTGGTACTAGTACTGCAACTCCGACGTTTACAGCTGTACAAGTTAGACGACCTTCTGGAAGGTTCCATGGAGTTCTGAACATTGGTGCTGCGGTGTATAGTAGTAACGATTTCTCGTTATTTAATGGATTGACTGCCATATGTTTCCGTGATTTGATGCAAGAGAAAGAGAATAGTCGATGGAGATGACGACGTCGTCTTAGCAGTGTAGGATCTAAGCGAAGTGAACACTCAATTGAGACCGTTAGATCTTTCGAGTCTTGCGATTTCGATTTTTCAAACGGTACTGATTCGACGACTTCTTCTTCGTCGTCGGTTTCAACGGCGTTGAAAGAATGGAACTGTGTACGGACAGTTGGAGAGATGGCGGGAGAGAATTTGAAATCGGACGGTGGAGGTTTGTTGTGCGGGTTGATGATGCAAAAGAAGATTCAATTACGTCCGTTGGATCAGAACTTAGGATTCTGGACTGAATCGTTTGAGAAAGAACCTTAATGAACGGACCAGATTCTTCATATACAAATGAACAAGATAAGCAAATTTAGCACACACTATAGTCCATGAAAAAAAATCCAGCTTTTTAGTCCCATGAATTCAAGATTTTACCCTTGTGATTACCAATTAACATTTGTGATGTAATCTAGTTTGAAGGTAGCTGCTATTTTGAATTCGAATGATGTTGGACTCAGAAGCTCAAAATGTTAATGATCATATAGTATAATCAGTTGAGTAGGATGGAAAATGGTCAAAGTAAATTTGAGTCATATATATGTTAGTTTTGCACAATCCAAGCACCTACTGGATTGCATGTGCAATCCAGTACATTTCGTATGAGATATGGTGAAGATGAACTGAAGAAAAAGTGAAGAAGAGAAGAGAGAAAATGTTTGTGAAAGCTTTTCTTATTATTTCTCTTATTGAAAATTACAAGTACCACGTTATATTTATAAGCTAGACTAACACAACTAATAACAACTAAGCTAACAGTTTTAACCACATATTAATAACTAACAAACTTGTAACAACTTTAACTAACTAATAACAACTTTAACCACCAATTAACTTGTATCATATATCTCAACACCCCCTCCCTTCCCCCTTCGCAAGCTAGGAGGTATGAAGACATTCTTCATTCCTAGCTTGGACATTAGTTACAACAGGAGCATTTGCATCATGTATCCCATTAGGTCGGGTTCACCAGCAGCTGCAACAGTCACAAGATAGCTTATCAAGATGGTAATAGCATCTGCTGTGCTCTCCCTTTTTTAACTCTCCCGCAACAGAACTTCTTGTAGCACTTCTTGTAGCTTTCCAGCAACACAAATCTAGTTCAATCATCATAGACTATCCAAAAGGCTTCAACAAACAGTCATGTCCATGTACCTTACCCAAGCAAATCCTTGAATAAGTTGGGATTCTGATTTGCTGGTGTCACACCAATTGAAAGGAGATTTCATCGTTCCCGTATTCGCCTAATCGGGAAGTGTCACCATAAAGAGACATAAAATCAGGCGCGGCGCTTTAGTAGCACTACTGGAACCTGGAGTTGTAGTTCCTTCGTTTAAATCAAGCAATCCTTCCAATCGCTTAAAAGGATTCACAACACTATTACTAATACTAGTTGGTTCACCCATGTCGAGCAAGTCTGGAGGTGGTTGAGCCCCCCCTTATTGAGTGACTCTTGAACATAACCATTGAGAAACGATAATTCTCTATCAAACTCGATGTCTTCACAGCTAGCATCCATTGGCAATATCTCATCCTTCACTAACTGAATGAAAACCTTCTCCCAGGCCACTGATTTCTTAGAATAGTTGCCTTCTTTATCAATTGCATTATCCACATGATATGTCACAGTGAAAGCAGAAGCCTCAGAGTAATTATTACCAGAGAAACCACCAAGAGCAGTACTTGGATCAAGTGGAGCTTTAAAAATACTCAAACAACTCTCTGTTGAAGTATAATGCTGAGAAACAGTACTCAACATGTTCTTTCCCATCAGGATTTCTCATAACACCACCATCAACAACAAACTCAGTCGCAGTAATTCGAGCAAAATTACAGCTCAGCATTAACATTTTCCAGCAGCAGGAGCTACAACTCCCACAACAACAACGAAGATTCCCTCGTTAGAGAATCCCTCAATTCTCCCTATGCAAGCTCTTATAATAAGCTCGGACATGCAGTAGAGTCTCCCTTAATTTCTAGTCCAATTACGGCTAGAAATTCCTCGATACTCCTGTCCTGAGCTAAACAAATGAAAACATGCAATCTAACTGTAAGAATTATTTAGAACTGAAAAATCTGTCTTGATCTTATTCATCCCCAATGGTCACAATATATACACTAAGTAACAATTAATAGGAAGATTAAGTCTTCCTTAAAATCCTCCTACCTATCCCATAATATATTCATTTTCCTATATTAATACTATTCTATTTAATACATAATACTATTTACCATATACAAAAGATTCTACATAATTATATTATTAATAGTAACTGTTAGGAAGTTTACTAGTGATAATTGGGTTTCTGTTAAATTTGACTCATTTGGTTTTTTCGTACATGACTTTCAGACGGGGAAGCTTCTCATGAGATGTGATAGCAAGGGGGAGCTCTATCCAATAAGTTTACCAAATCCACAGTCTAAAGTTCCTTCCACTTTGCGATCGCTCCATCACTATGGCATGAACGATTGGGACATCCGGAGTCCGTTTGGCCTCTCTTAAACAAAACAATTTTATTTCATGTACTCAAACTCATGTTTTGAATAAGTGTCATGCTTGTGCCCTCGTAAACATGTTAGGTTGCCATTTACTTCTTCTACTTCATGCACTACTATGCCGCTTGATATTTTACATCGTGATATTTGGACATCACCGCTTTGAGTTCCTCAGTCATAGAT
Organism: Przewalskia tangutica; assembly: GCA_029844215.1. NCBI lineage: Eukaryota > Viridiplantae > Streptophyta > Magnoliopsida > Solanales > Solanaceae > Przewalskia > Przewalskia tangutica. Next base: position 20,710,732 of record CM056731.1, on the reverse strand, counting down.
ACTATTTACTGTTTCTTGATGACTACTCTAATTATTTGTGGACATTCCCTTTGTCGAAAAAATCACAAGTGTTTTCCACTTTCCTAAACTTTAGAGCATTTATCCGAACTCAGTTTGAACGGTAGATTAAAAGTATTCAATGTGACAATGGGAGGGAATTTGACAATAATCAGTTTTGGGATTTTTTCAAAACAAATGGTTTACAATTTCGTTTATCCTGTCCTCACACCTCTTCACAGAATGGGAAGGCGGAACGCAAAATTAGAACCATAAACAATATTGTGAGAACATCCCTTGCTCATGCTTCTATACCCCCCATTTTTTGGCATCATGCGCTTTAAATGGCAACCTACATGTTAAATATCCTTTCCCATAAAAACATGTCTTACCAAGCTCCACTAAAAATACTTTACTTACGAGAGCCCTCATATCATCATTTGAGAGTATTTGGTTGTCTTTGCTACCCTCTATTTTCATCCACCACAATCACAAAACTTCAACCCCGGTCTACTCCATGTGTCTTCTTGGGATATCCTACGAATCACCGTGGTTACATGTGTTATGACATTTCTTCCAAACGTATGATTATATGTCGTCATGTAATTTTTGATGAGTCACAATTTCCCTTTGCCAAGATACATGACACAGGGACAAATACTTATGATTTTTTGGATGATGATAGGCCCCCGTATCTAACTCATTTTCTCCACAGCCCGGGACTCACAAAAGATACATTCCAGCAAACTGGGTCATCGGTTCCAAGGCCCAGTGAACGAGAACCCCCCACTTCATACCACCGCCTTCACTGGGCCAACCTCCAACCTCGTGCCCAACTACACACAAACTACTCGGCCCAAATTTCAAAGGCAACCAAATGGAGAAAATAACAATAACTGGCAGCGTTGCGTCACCCACTGTCTCACTCCCGCCAATGGCGTCGATCCATCGCCCACTAAACTGCCACACCCGTAGTTAACATGGAATTACAAAACCCAATGTCAAATACAGTCTACACACTCAAGTCTCGAAATCACATTTGCCTTGTAACCCTGTGACTGCTCTAAAAGATCCTAATTGGAAAATGGTCATGGATGATGAATATCATGCTCTAATTAAAAATAGGACACTGGAGTTAGTACCTCGTCCATCTAATGCTAATATAAGTAGTTCTATGTGGATTTTTAGCAATAAAGAAAAATATGATGGTTCTTTTGAGCGGCATAAGGCACGACTTGTATGTGATGGCAAGACTCAAAATGTGGGATTAGATTGCGGCGAGACATTCATCCAAAGAGTTAAACCATCAACCGCCGAATTGTTCTCGCTTAGCCTCTCAAAAGGATGGTTACTTCATCAATGGATGTCAAGAATGTCTTCATACGGACACTGAGCGAGATCAGATACATGCACCAACCATCGGGGTACAGGATTCTCGATATCCCAATCATGTGTGTTTACTTAAAAATCATTATATGGACTCAAACAGCTCCCGTGACTTCGCATGCGGTTTGCGATTTTGTGTTCAACATGGGTTTCTCAAACAATAGTTCGGATAATTCACTATTTATTTATCAACAGGTAATCATCCGCTTATATTCTCTTATGTAGATGATATTATCCTATGACCTCTTGGACTCTCTTCGCAAGAATATCATGGCCAGTGAGTTCCGAATTTGCTATGAAGGATCTTGGTCCACTTCACTACTTTCTAGGAATTGCGGTGACACGTCATGCAGGTGGTTTATTTCTTTCCCAGAAGAAGTATGCATCAGAGATCGTAGAACGGGCTGGAATGTTATCTTGCAAACCGTCTGCAACTCCAGTAGATACCAAGTCAAAATTGAGTGCCATATCCAGTAGTCATTTTGCCAATCCGACATTGTATCGCAGCTTGGGAGGAGCTTTACAATATCTCACATTCACCAGACCAGATATTACATATGCAGTACAAAAAGTGTGTTTGTTCATGCACAATCCAATGGAAGAACATATGCATGCACTCAAACGTATTGTACGATATATTCAGGGCACTCTGAATTATGGATTGCATCTGTACCCGTCTTCCATGACCAAGCTTGTCACCTACTGCGCAGATCTGGCAGGCGGGATGTCAGACACGCACGCTCCACCTCCGGTTATTGCGTCTTCCTCGGTGATAATTTAATATCATGGTCCTCCAAAAGGCAACCCACAGTATCACGTTCCAGTGTTGAAGCTGAATACCGTGCGGTAGCCAATGTTGTGTCTGACTCATGCTGGATTCAGAATCTTTTACTTGAGCTTCATTGTCCTATTCTGACAGGCACTATGGTATACTGTGATAACATTAGTGCAATTTATCTCTCCAGGAATTCAATCCATCATCAACGCGCTAAGCATATTGAGTTAGATATTCATTTTGTCCGTGAAAAGGTGGCTCGCGGACAAGTGCGAGTGTTACATGTCCCGACGCGACATCAGTTGCGGATATCTTCACAAAAGGGCTTACGATCTTATTTGAAGAATTTCGACGCCTCAAAGATTCGCCTCCTCCGCTTCGATCATGGAGTGTTAGAATATTTATTATTAATTACTATTAATAATATAATTATGTAGAATCTTTTGTATATGGTAAATAGTATTATGTATTAAATAGAATAGTATTAATATAGGAAAATGAATATATTATGGGATAGGTAGGAGGATTTTAAGGAAGACTTAATCTTCCTATTAATTGTTACTTAGTGTATATATTGTGACCATTGGGGATGAATAAGATCAAGGAAGATTTTCCAGTTCTAAATAATTCAGACCATGTAAGAATTATTTAGAACTGAAAAATCTTCCTTGATCTTATTCATCCCCAATGGTCACAATATATACACTAAGTAACAATTAATAGGAAGATTAAGTCTTCCTTAAAATCCTCCTACCTATCCCATAATATATTCCTTTTCCTATATTAATACTATTCTATTTAATACATAATACTATTTACCATATACAAAAAATTCTACATAATTATATTATTAATAGTAATTAATAATAAATATTCTAACACTAACAATTGATTGACCTGTAAAGAAACTGTAAATTGAGCTTCAACTCAATCCATATTGCTCAGTTCTCGGTCGATTTGCACCTGAAAACTCCTCGATCCTTCCATCTATCTATTGTTTATGTAATTCAAATATGCAATTTCAACAATTTTACGCTAATTGAATTCAACTGATGCAAAATCCCTCGATTTCCGACTCGATCGAACTGGAAATCCCTCGATCCTGCTTAGAACACATGAACTTTCTCCATGATCTATACCCTATCTCATCGAATACTGCAGGAAGCAAGGTGGAACCTGCACTTTCCGATGGATGCATATAGAAGGGACCAGTAATGTCCATATTTCCTGTTGTAGTTGTTTGATTTTGAGTTTCCTAGCAGATGTAGGTAATAATCTACAAAGGAGATCACAGTAATAGCGATCCATGATCTTCGAAGATACAACGACTTAGGTAAATTTGTGGATTTCACCAACACTATCACTACCACATCAATGCATTACCAATACAAATTCAACTTTGACAATACAGATTCAACTCACCAACATAGAATAAAAACAACGAAAACGAAATCGAGATTAGAAATCTGTGATCAGGTAGTTAGCCCTAATTCTGATGAAAAGTAATAAAAACGAAACAAAATCGAGATTAGAAATCTGTGATTCGGGTAGTTAACCCTAATTCTTATGAAAAATTGAAGGAATTTATTCGAGAAGATATACTGGCTCATTGGATGAAACAGTAACTGAGCTTCGTGATGAGGCTTTCTTCTGGAATCGAGCAAAGCTCTGATGGATCTCTCTAATAAGAAAACTACTTCGATCTATGTTGAATCTCTCCAATAAATCAACAGTTCGCAAATTGCGATACGAAGAACAGAAGAAAACAGAGATATGCGAGCTATAATCAGATCGATAATGGAATCTAAGGCTTTGCTTTGATACCATGTTAGTTTTGCACAATCCAAGACCTACTGGATTGCATGTGCAATTCAGTACATTTCGTATGAGATATGGTGAAGATGAACTGAAGGAAAAGTGAAGAAGATAAGAGAGAAAATGTTTGTGAAAGTTTTTCTTATTATTTCTCTTACTGAAAATTACAAGTACCACCTTATGTTTATAAGCTAGACTAACACAACTAATAACAACTAAGCTAACAGTTTTAACCACATACTAACAACTAACAAATTTGTAACAACTTTAACCACCAATTAACTTGTATCATACATCTCAACAATATATAAACCCCAATTTTTTATAAATCCATCATATGGCTAATAAGGTCAAATAATGTGCCTGTATCATTCTTTTTTGGTTGGAGTTGAAATTATTGATATGAGTATTTATGGTCCTTAGCCTAAAAGGTTTCTTTAGGATTCAAAAGTGGGAGAAAATTGGGTTTTAGCTTTCTTAGGTGAAATATTGATAAATTAGTTTCATCAATTAACCCATATAATTAATTTGATGTAAATATTGACCCCTCTTACTCCTTCCTCTCCTCCTGGTTTTACTAGATATGTAAGAAAATAAGTTTTTAGTTTGAATAATTCACCATGTCAACTAGGCGATAGCCGCTACTACGTACTGTACTAACTAATAATACAACCAAGTCGTCCTTTTCTTTCGTTAAGCACCGGTGATGTGGTTATTGCGGCGCTATCATACATTCATATCTTACGCGCACTGAAAGAGTAAATGGCCATGGCCTTCACAACAAAAAGTCGTCCTTTTCTTTTACCAGTAAATTAGAACATACTCCTAGTTGATTGTAACTTATTATAAATATTGTGCATCTCAATTTCTGTTCTATAATTGCAGCCGAATTTTCTATAAGAACGGCGTTAAATTAAATTACTGAACGAAAAAACAAACATGCAGTTATGTTATTTAGACGTGCCTCCAAAAGCTTTCTCTCCTTTCAAAATAAATACGTAGTTTGCAAAACACTTGAAGAAAATATGATACTAAATTACTTATGTCTGATACGTACCAATATAATTATCGAATATTAATCAATTATATAGTTTTTTTGTTTAAATAAGATTAGATTATTTTTTTTAGATTTTTTTAATCTATATTAAAATCAACGTGAGTTGAGTTTCAATTTCCTCGTATCAAAATGATGGATTAAAAAGGTTATAGATATTACTCAAAATTTACTTAGTTTGACTTTCAAAATAAAAATTATAAATATCTCGGAAGAAATCAATGAAAGTATATGTATGTCCTAGAGACAATCTGTATTAGGACACAATGTACTTTATATACATTCGTATTTATATTAATATTAATATTATGACAATTTGTATTTGTTGAATTATTAGTTGATTGTTTATAGTATTCTATAAATGCATCCCTAGAGGTTACGTGTTTATTAATGATGTGAGATAAACGTTATTAACATGTTATAACGTACTTAAATTACCTCGACTAATGATCATCGAAATTGGGATATCGATGATATGCGATATGTCGACATGTAGTCTGCATCATATCCTTAGGGGATGTAATATGTCTCACTTGCTACGAGTTATGACGACTCATGATGGACACGTGAATACTTGTTGAAGTATTGGTATGCCCTGCTGATGTATTGTTTTGTTATATGTCTATAATGTCATCGACGTGTGGAAGATAAAAGTCCTTAGACTTGAGGTCAATATCATCTTGTTTACGGAGTAATGTACTTTTATCCTGTCATAAGCTCAAATGCCTTATAGGTTGAGACGCGGCTTGTTTTGGGTGCATTACGAAGTAGATTAAAGGTGATATGTGAGTCAAGATTAAGATTCATTCCTTGAATACATATTCGAGTGAACACTTAGATACCCATATGGTATTAGGTTGACTAAGTCATTGGCGATCTGATGGGCGTATACGTGACATGGTCCTGTTGTCAACTAATATAGATGAGTCATAATAACCAAGTCATTTGGATAGACACTTGACAAATCCTAAGCTTGGTTGAGTGTGTCGAGAATGAAGGGATTTTATCTTCTCACATATAGGTTCAGTTCACATATTTTGTGTAGCTAAACTTTACATATTAGGTTCGTCTTCCAGCGCAGTCTAGGAGTTCCGTGAAGATCCTAATGTAATAGTGACAATATGTAAAGGCCTGAAGGGTAACAATAAGTCAAATGTTTCGTCGATTGAAGAATGTAATTAGAAGGAGATTATACCTATATGTTCGGTTGATGACCGGGACATTAAAATGGGAAAAGGCTGAAAAATGGGACAGGATCGCGGTGCTAAGAATACTGGGCAGCACCGCGGTGCCTCCTTAGTGGGACCGCGGTGCACATGCGGATCTCGCGGTCAATTTTTGCCACCGATTTCTCTGGGCCCAGCCCACGGAAACCCTAAGCCTCTGTTTTGCAATTATAAATAGAGGGCTTACCTCCCATTCAAAAGACACTGAAAACCTAAGAGAGGTAAATCTCTTCTAAAGCTCTGTCGGAATCTCTAGCATTCCTGACTTAGCAATTTACATCACAGTCAGGGCCATTCCTGGGTATTTGATGGCCCTGGGCGAAACTCATAAAATGCGGCATTTTAAAAAAACATATATTATATTATTTTTAGTATATATAAAATAAAATTAAATAACTTCATCTCATAAATTATAATTGAATTCATAATTAGTCACAACTGAAGTTCTTCTTTAATTTCTACTCAAGCAAATTATAAAGGCGTACTAACCTTTAGATTGTCAAAATGTGACCTCAAAATCTTCTATTAACAACTTGTTGATAGGAAAAGATAAAAATCAATCTCATAGTGAGAACATATAAAGGACAAATAAAAGTATAAAAATTAAGATGTACCTCTCAAAGCTTGATTTTTCAATAGATCTTCAATAACAAATTGAAACTATTACAATACTTTTACTAGGAGAACACAAAAAAGGAAAACAGTTAGTACTTTACTACGTATTGAACATTGATCTTCTTGCATTCTTAGCATCAAAATAATCGATTAGACTTTCATGATCGATTTCATCTAACAATTCATGCTCTACGGAAATCAAAGCTAAGGCATTTAATCTTTCTTGCAACATGGTTGATCGCAAGTAAGATTTCAAAAGTTTTAATTTTGAAAAACTTCTCTCCGTTGTCGAAACCGTAACATGAATCATCAACAAAATTCTATATGCAAGACAACACGTAGGATAACAATTCATTCTTATCAAATAATTTAGTATTGCACTAGCTGTACTATATTCTCCTGGTAAACGATTTTGTAATAGGTTCAATTCATTAAATAAGTCCTCACCATCAATGTCTGAATTCTGACCATTCTCTAACTTCTTTTCAAGATTGTTGCAGTTTGTCTTCAGTTCCTCAGCATCCAATGACTTTAATTTTTTCGCTATAAATAAGAACCCGAAGGTATCTTCATATTCTTTATACTGCTCAAACCTTCTTTCTAATGAACCGATTGCTTGATCAACTATGTATACAAAGTAATGAATTCTGAAGTTCTCTTGAATTGATTCTTCCAGGACCGACTCAGACGCAATATCAATCTCATCAAAAAAAAGTCGCTCTCTTTTATCGGGTTACTAAAACACGGGATCAATATCCAAGTCATTTGCAATCATTTTAGAACAATCCAAAGCCTATCAAACCCATCTTGTCTAAACTCATGAAGAGAAGAAATTAGTGCCTTAACACTAGCCATTGCCCCATCAATATGCATATCTTTCGACTGTAGTTCTTTGCTACCTATATTAACTTTCACCAAGATACCATACCAAATTATCATACCCACTATAAACTCAAAGCTTTCAAGGTGTTTAGCCAAAGACCGTGCTGCAATTCTAACGCTTGATTTATCATCAACTTCGCCAAGCTCAAGTAGAGCTTCTCTTATCTCTGGAGCTTGAGGCCCTATATTTTTTGAGGCCCTGGGAGCTCGCCCGGCCCGCCCACCCCAGGGCCGGTCCTGATCACAGTTTCAGAACTTACAAATCGAGGGACGTTTGCGTGTGCACCCTCGGACTACACAAAGTAATATATTCAATTGCTTGGTTGTTTGCTACTTCAAATGTAAGTCTTTTGTCGAAGTTTACATTTACTCTGTGATTTGTATTTTCATTACTTATCATACTGCAGTTCGATCGTCGTCGGGTTTGAAACATAAATTTTCAAATTCCGCTGCGTGTACGAACTCGACGTAAACACAAATAGTAGTATCAGAGCCTGGGATGTTTCGTGTTATTTGTAATGATATTAATGATAATATGGGTTAGGATTTGTTTAGATCTATATTTTATGTATTTAAAGCTTTAGAATCCTAAATCTTTAGAACACATAATCTTTGTTCCCTAATCTGTTAAAACGATTATGTATTCGAACAAGTCAAGCCAATAAATAACTCTTCTAAGTTGATATGTGTTATCCGACTTAAAGCATGGTGCATTAAAACGAATAACGAGAAGAAAATTGGATTTGATGGTCGATGAACATGTTTTAATGGTGATGGTAATACAAGTGATATATCTGAAAGATCTGGCCCTAAACCAGTTTTAGGGGTTCGAAAATTTCGAATTTTGTGATTCTAGAGGAGAGGCACATCGGTTCCATGATGGAGCACCGCGGTGCTTGCTAGGGTTTTGGCGGCGGCACCGCGATTCCATGATGGAACACCGTAGTGCTGCCCAGATTAAGCCAGAGGCACCGCAGTTCCATCTGTTGGGACCGCGGTGCCTGTGACGATAATTATGAGGCACCGCGGTGCCACTTGTTAGGACCGCGGTGCTAATTAATTTGAAGATTTCGGGCTTCGCATCGAGGCATGCGGTGCCACTGTTGGAATCATGCGGTCGCACGCAATTTAAAAAAATTGAGAATCAGAAACAGAGAATTAAAAGTTTCAGATTCTGAATCTGAAGTTTCAGTTTCTGAAAATAAAGTTTTAAAATCGAACAAATTTGGTCATTTCGGGCAAATCTGTAATTAAAGAAAGTTTTCTGAAAGTTGATTTTAGGTTCTGGAAATTGCAAATAGGTCCCAGAAACTTGAAAATGTTTTCTGAGTTTTGAAATTGTATTTTCTGAATTTATAGGGGTTCAAAATTGAACTTTTAAATTCTTAAAGGACTAAACTGTAAATTTTAAAAGTTCACAGAAATCCTGAAAATCAGAATTTCAGAATCAGAAATATTTGGGGACTGTTTGACATTTACATGGATTGTAGTGTTTAGACAAATAGACTCATAGTTATCATTAATAGTGTATTATTGTATAATATAGAAATGTGCTAAGTGATTGAATGTGATGCATTTAAATTATTACCATAGCGTCCGCAATTATTGTCTGGGTAGGCGGCGCCCAATAATTATTTAAATTCAAATGACCGCTATAACTGTTTGGGTAGACAACGCCCAGTATGTGATTAAAACCATCTTTTATCATGCATATTGGGTTTGATGGTTTCCCATCTAATTGTGTTTAGAAATTGCATGATAGGATGTCATATGATGTATGACTTGATTGTTGATCTTGAATGAATCCCCGAAAAAAAAATGTTCCCCAAACATTAAATACAAGTATAATTATAACGTGTCGTCCATTATAATTGTTAGGGTGCTAAGTCTTTTTCAGCGATAAAGATATTTATGTCAAAGTATTTGCTATAAGTCTAAGAGAACCAATGTCTTTTCATAGATGTGTTAAAATGAAAGTAGATAATAAACTTTTGTAAGTATTTACACCAAAGTGTTTGCTTGCAAAGACTAAATTTACTTAGGCATTTAAATGCAGACGTGTAATGGATTTGACTTGTTTAGATGAATCTTGACGCCAAAGTGTCAGACTAGTCTATTGACGTAAGATTAAAATGAAAGATATTTAATCAAACCAAGAGTTGTAGAGTTGTTTTATAATTGGTTGAGGACCTACCAAAGTGTGCTATTGAAGTTATCAGTCAAAGCAAACGCGGATATAACATATGTTTGGATCTTGGCCCATTATGACCTTTATATTGATTTAGGTCTGTATTCTACCTTGGGGTCGTAGAAGTATGCAAAATAGTGGGAGCTAATTAAACAAAAGGTCATGTTAAATTAGAATATAATGAATGTGTATAAATTAGGAGAATGAATTGTTGATTGCATTTTCCTGTCTATCTAAATCTTCAAAACTTCAAAATGTCGAATCTATCGTTGAAATGAACAAACTCACCAAACCGAACTATCTAGACTGGCTAAGAAAATCTAAGAATTGTCCTAAAAGCAAGAAAAGATAGAATACGTATTGGATAAAGTATTCCCCACAGTGCATGTTGATGATTCTGCAAAATATGCCACATTTAATAAGGTAGTCTACCATAAAAACCTAGATGACGCCACTTCAGCACGATGCATCATGTTGTCTTCCATGTCATTAGAACTACAGAGACAGCATGAGAACATGGTCCCTAACGAAATGCTCGAACACTTGAAGAGAATATATGGCTCTCAGTCCCAAACCATGGAATATGAGTTGTTAATATAAACTTTTCAAGTGTAAGCTAAGTGAAGGGAGCCAAGTGTCTCAGCATGTGTTGAAGATGATAGGGCTAATAGAAAGGCTGGCCTCGATTGGTATAAGGTTGCAGAATAACGTCGCTTCCACCCTTATCCTGAACTCTCTCCCTCATTCGTTCGAGAATTATATTGTATACTACAATATGAACGGAAGAAAAGGGAGTCTGTCGGAACTGCATGACATGCTAAAGACTTTTGAATCTTGAACTTCCGAGAGCAAAATTGTGCTCATGATGAGCTCCTCTATCCGGCCCAAGCCGAAAGGTAAGGAATGACAGAAGAAGAAGGGCAAGGCGATCAACTGCGCCTCATTTATGGCTTTAATGGAAGTGTGAATTTTCGGAGAGGTGATTTCGGCTAAGGATGTATGCCTCGACTATAATAGGAAGGCATTGGAAGAAAGGACTGCACTGCACTAGGAGAAAGAATACCAGATGTTTCTACCTCTAGTGGATAAGGTATGTACATCATTGAAATAAAAGAATTTTTCAATGTACAAAATAAAAAAGCAAAGTTAAGTGAAAGAAATTCTACCTACTTGTGGCATTGTAGACTTTATATCAATCAAACAATGATAGAACGGTTGAGGAAGTTAAATTACCTCGAACCATTTGACTCACAATCTTATGGTAACTGCGAATCCTATTTGAAGGGTAAAATGACCATTAAACCTCTTTCTGGAAAGGGGATCTGTGCCAAGGAGGTGCTTGAGTTGGTACATACGGATGTATGTGGACCATTTTTTACTCAATCTAGAGAAGGTTTCTCTTACTTCATCACTTTCACATACGACTTATCAAGGTATGGATATGTGTATCTTATGAAACACAAATCCGAGGTTTTTGAGAAGTTTAAGTGTGAAGTTGAGAAACATCTCTCAAAGAGTATCAAGACTCTCCGATCTGATCATGGGGGTGAATACTTAAGTAAAGAATTTCTTGACTACTTAAAGCTTCATGGAGTTCATTCCGAATGGACACCTCCTGGAACACCACAGATGAATAGTGTTGCCGAGAGGAGAAACTGAACCTTGCTTGACATAGTTCGTTTCATGATGAGTTTTTCAGCTCTTCCTACATACCTTTGGGGATACTCTATTTTGACCTCAATATATGTTCTAAAAAAAGTTTCATCTAAATCTGTCGAAAAGACACCGTATGAGGTATGGTGTGGCAAGAAGCCACACTTAGACACATAAGGCCCTAGGGGTGTCCTGCATATGTCAAGAAGTTGATCACTGATAAGTTGAAATCTAAAAGTGAGAAACGTTACTTTGTTGGGTATCCAAAGGAAACTAAGGGATACTATTTCTATCTTCCTGGAGAACTTAAGATATTTGTTTCTAGGAACGCAACTTTTCTTGAAGATGAATATGTCTACAAGGATGAGAGTTTCACAGAGATAGAACTTGAAGAAATTCAAGAACAAGGTAACAAAGAGGTTGAATCTTTGCCCGATGATGAAGGCAAGAATTCAGTGGGAGATTTAGGTGAAGATTGAGTATTTAGGGTACCCCTTCGGCCAGTGGGAGTGCTACGAGAAGTAATGCAGAAATGCAAGATCTTCCGGCTCAGACCTTGGGAGCAAGTGCACCAGTTGCATTTCCTCTCATTCAGGAAAGACATGAAAATGATATTTCTGAAAGCTCTAATATTGGTAGTTCAACCAGCGCACAAGAACCTACTCACAGTCAGAACATACCTGTAACTGAACTGCAAGACAATCAACTCCGTATGTCTACTAGATCTCATCGTCCTTCGAAAAGACTAAATCTACTTGTGGAAACACAAAATGAACTAGATATTACAGATGATGACGAGTCTAGAACCTATAACGAAGCAATGCTAGACATTGATTCGAAGAGATGGCAAGAAGTCATGAAATCCGAAATGGAATCTATGTATATCAATCAGGTGTGGAACTTGGTTGATTTGTCAAATAGGGTTAAACCCATAGGATGCAAATGGGTCTTCAAGAAGAAGATTGATGCATCTGGCAAGGTTCAAACTTATAAAGCTAGACTAGTGGCTAAAGGTTTTACTCAGCGTCCTGGTGTGGATTATGATGAAACCTTTTCACCGGTAGCTAAGATAAAGTCTATTCGGATTTTGCTTGCGATAACTGCACATTATGATTATGACATTTGGCAGATGGACGTCAAAACTGCATTCCTCAATGGTAATCTAATTGAGGAAGTGTATATGAAACAACCCGAGGGTTTTTCATGTGAGTCCAGACCAAATGTTGTGTGCAGGCTACAGAAGTCCATTTATGGACTTAAGCAAGCCTCTAGGAGTTGGAATATTTTATTTGACAATGCTATCAAATCTTTTGATTTTGTCAGAAGCAAAGAGGATCCTTGTGTTTATTTCAAATGTAAGGATGAGGGTATTGTCTTCATTGTTATATATGTTGATGACATATTGATAATGGGAGATAACAATACCCTCATGCAGTCAGTTAAGGATTGGTTGTCCAAGACCTTCATGATGAATGATTTAGGTGAAGTCTGTTATATTCTGGGAATTAGGATCTATAGAGATATACCTAATAGATTGTTGGGGTTGTCACAGTCAGTCTACATAGACAAAGTGCTTAGACGATTTTCAATTGAGAATTCCAAGAAAGGCGGTCTTCTGATGGGTCAAGGCATCAAGTTATCAAAGAAAGGCTGCCCTTCTAATGCTATTGAACTTGAGCGCATGAAGAGGATCCCATATGCTTCGGCTATAGGATCGATCATGTATGTCATGACCTGTACTAGGCCAGATGTGGCCTTTGCACTTAGTATGACTTGCAAGTCCAGCAAAATCCTGGTGAGGAACACTGGAAAACAGTCAAGAGTATTCTCAAGTACCTCAGGCGTACTAAAGATTGCTTCTTAGTCTATGATGGAGTTGATGAGCTGGTTGCCACTGGGTATACCGACGCTAGTTTCCAGACAGATGTTGATGATTTCAAATCTTAGTCTGGTTACACGTTCATTTTCAACGGAGGAGCAGTGAGCTGGAAGAGTTCCAAACAGGCTACTACTGCAAACTCGACTACTGAAGCGGAGTACATTGTTGGATCGGAAGCTGCTAAAGAAGTTATCGCGATTTCTGAGTTCCTGAAGGAACTGGGGGTTGTTCCGAGTACTAATTGTCCAATAACCACTTATTGTGACAACACTAGTGCTATTGCACATGCAAAGGAACCAAGATCAACAAACTGAAACAAACATGTACCGAGGAAGTACCACATCCTAATAGAGATGATGGAAGCTGAAGATATCAAGATAGATTATATTCTCACAGACAATAATCTAGCAGACCCGTTTACTAAACTATTAAGCTTGGTGAAGCATAATGGTCATTTTGAGAACATGAGTATTAGATATGTTGGTGATTGGCTCTACGCCAAGTGGGAGATTGAAAGTATATGTATGTCCTAGAGACAATCAGACAGACACAATGTACTTTATACACATTCGTATTTATATTAATGATGATTAATATTATGACAATTTGCATTTGTTGAATTATTAGTTGATTGTTTATAATATTCTATAAATGCATCCCTAGAGGTTACGTGTTTATTAATGATGTGATAATTAATGTTATAACGTAACTCTTAAATTACCTGGACTAATGATCATCGAAATTGGGATATCGATGATATGCGATATGTCGACATGTGGTCTGCATCATATCCTTAGGGGATGTAATATGTCTCACTTGCTACGAGTTATGACGACTCATGATGGACACATGGATACTTGTTGAAGTATTGGTATGCCCTGCTGATGTACTGTTTTGTTATATGTCTATAACGTTATCGGCGTATGGAAGATAAAAGTCCTTAGACTTGAGGTCAATATCATCTTGTTTACGGAGTAATGTACTTTGATCCTGTCATAAGCTCAAATGTCTTCTAGGTTGAGACGCGACTTGTTTTGGGTGCATTACGAAGTAGATTAAAGGTGATATGTGAGCCAAGATTAAGATTCATTCCTTGAATACATATTCGAGTGAACACTCAGATACTCATATGGTATTAGGTTGACTAATTCATTGGCCAATGCAATGGACATGTTTGTGACATGGTCCTGTTGTCAACTAATATAGATGAGTCATAATAACCAAGTCATTTGGATAAACACTTGACAAATCCTAAGCTTGGTTGAGTGTGTCGAGAATGAAGGGATTTTATCTTCTTCACATATTTTGTGTAGCTAAACTTTACATATTTGGGTTCGTCTTCCGGCGCAGTCTAGGAGTTCCGTGAAGATCCTAATGTAATTAGTGACAATATATAAAGGCATGAAGGGTAACACTAAGTCAAATATTCCATCGATTGAAGGATGTAATCAGAAGAAGATTATACCTATATGTTCGATTGATGACCATGACATTAAAATGAGAAAAGGATGAAAAATGGGACAGGACCGCAGTGCCCTGTTTTGGGACCGCGGTGCCAAGAATACTGGGCAGCATCGCGGTGCCTCCTTAGTGGGCCCGCGGTGCGTGACGATTCTCGCACCCAAATTTTTGCCACCGATTTTCTCACGGGCCCAAATTTACTAAACCCTAAGCCTCTGTTTTGCAATTATAAATAGAAGACTTACCTCTCATTCAAAAGACACTGAAAACCTAAGAGAGGTAAATCTCTTCTAAAGCTCTGTCAGAATCTTTGGCATTCTTGACTTAGCAATTTACATCACAGTTTCAGAACTTACAAATCGAGGGACGTTTGCATGTGCACCCTCGGACTATACAAAGTAACAGATTCAATTGTTTGGCTGTTTGTTGCTTCAAATGTAAGTCTTCTGTCAAAGTTTTACATTTACTCTGTGTTTTGTATTTTCATTACTTATCATACTGCAGTTCGACCGTCGTCGGATTTGAAACATAAATTTTCAAATTCCGCTGCGTGTACGAACCCGACGTAAACACCTACAATCAAGTGCTTCGTTAGGAAGAAACCCATAGAATATACAAGAATTATAAAGAAAACAAAAACATTTTTGAGATAAAACAAGTGCTTCATTATATATGAAGAAACCACCTTAGACTATACAAGAATTAAAAAGAGGACAAGAGGGAGAAAGAAAAAGAGACATTATAGTAGAAAAGTTTAGAAAGGTGTTATAAGTAGGGGTAATAAAACTAGCACATTAAGTTAATGATTCACCCATTTCGTTTAAATTTGGGGAGATTAATACCAATTTATTTATTTATTCAGTTCATTATAACCTGTTCAATTAAATATATTTAAATGTTGGGTTGATTTGGCTGAATATATGCCAAAATTAACCTATGAGAAGTCTTCAATTTTTCTTTTAATTTTTAATATGTTATATTTAGTCATAATAATAAAAAAGATATTAGGTAATTAAATGAATTATAAAAAAATAGAGAAATTAAAATATGGTAAGCATTGGGTTATGACTCATTGTAGCCTATCTTGACAACACATCTCAACTCAAATAATATTTGAATTGTTAATACCACACTTATTTATTAACTCAATTTATTTTGATTCACTAGCGCACTAGACCGGTAAGAGAACAGAAAGAATTCTCTCTTCACTACGGACCAAATTCAGCTCAACTGGCCATTTTACACCCCTACTCACTAATCATGTGGAGCCTTTGGAACAAACTAATTACTATGTTTTTTCGTTCTTTAATATGTGTTGAAAAGGATTTATCAGTATAATATTAATCAGTATATAATCAAGAAAAGTGAATAAATCTTAGTGAGACCCCGCAAATCACAACCACCATAAGGTTTGCCTTTGGGATATCTTGGTCTCTGGTCTGGTATCCAAACATTCTCTTCCACATTACCCTATGTAATCTGCTCCTTATTTTTTGTTTCCCACATGTTTTGTCACTACTTCAGTACTTTTACTTTTTCCTAAATGTCAATCCTCAACTCATCACTATGTAGACTATAAGCATTTTAGATTTTAGTCAAACAAACAACTTTCTTGATTTCTTTCTTCTATCCCCCACCTCTCCATGTGATGCACCTGCATATTCCTAAATGCATACCTAGAATTTTACACTTCTGGATAAACCATCACAAAACTTTTATTAGGATATGTTTTGTGACATTCATATATACAGTATGTCTCTAAATTGGGGTGTACATATGCATATATATTTCTGAGTTGAAAATATTTATCTGATCATAAACACAACGAAAGGTTGTATTCTTTTATTTTGAGGGGGTAATTAGTCTCCTTCCATCTTTAATACTCCTTCCGTTCCAAAATACATGATTGTCTAGGAAATTTTTACTTTTTCACAATAGTTGATTGTTTGCAATTTCAATGTAGTTTTAATCTTATTTTCTCCATTTTACCCCTAAGCTCCATAGTACTTTGAAAGTATTTTTTATGAGATAAATATGTAATGATTGATTTGTTTTTAATGATTGTAGTGTATGTAAACTATCAAAATCCTTTAATAAAACACTTTATTCATATACAATCATGTATTGTGGAACAGAGAGAGTATTAGTCAAAGATTTGACTTCAAACCCTATAAATGAAATGACTTTTCATAGAAAGTGTTTTAGTGAAATTTTTTCAGTGCAAATTCAAATTACTACGGCCTTAAAACGGACAATGAACACCATGTCAGGAAAAAAAAAACGCGCTCATAAACAAAGGTTAGAACAGCGAGCTCGGTTACCTATTATGTAAGCTAAGTACAACCCATATTAATGCATGTAATAAAATTAGATGGAATTGACAAGACACTGCAGCCCTCAATTCATTGCTCCGCAAATATGATTACAACATTCGATTATAGTATATAGTACTATAGTCGAATGGCTGACATTTATTAGAGTGGTTAAAAGGTCTACCAGGTTAATAGTATTATATTTGCTTGTTTTAGATATGTAATTATGCATTTAAAAAACATCTTTACAAGTGTCTCAACTCTCAAGTACTCAATTGCATTTCTGGTCCAGGAGTTCTTTTAGCACTTAGGGCTTATTTGGATTAGCGGTGGCCAAAAGTGCTTTTGGTAGAAGTACTTTTGGCAGAAGTAATTTTGTCATACGTGATTCTGACATAAGTGATTTATGTTTGGATGCAACAATGTAAAAGTGATTGTTATCAATAAATGATGTTTTGATAGTTTTGATCAAAATTGCTTTTGAATGTAGAATTACCAAAATGGACATTTAGTCAATACATATAAATAAAATTTACTAATAAATGGAAGTATGTAAATAAAAATTACAAATAGATAATAGAATTTAAAGTGCAATATAATACTTAAATATTAGTAGAATATTATTACAATACTAATTTTGCATGTTTGCGGACTAAGTCTCGAACATGATTCATCTCTGATGAAGAAGCTACAATAAAAACCTGTGATTGATCCAAGTCAGATGATGTATGATAATCATCATTGTGAATGATTGTGCTTTCATCTTGATTGGTAATAATTGAATACTTCATTATGATTTGCATACCCGTTAGAACGCCTAAAATCAGGAAGGTGATAACGTTCACATCTGTAGAGACCAATGTACTCAATTGGTGTTGGATAACCAGAATCTACCAAATAATACTTACATGAATGAGGGTGTGGAAAATTAAGGTTCGCATTTGTGAGAGTCTGCTAAATAACACGAGCATCATGGGCCGTACCTTCCCAACCAGCTAATACAAAAGTGAAACATATATTCCAATCACATAAAGTCATTATATTTTGTGTTGGATATCCCTTTCTTCCAATAAACCTAAGTTCCAATGATTTTTCACGCCGAAGGAGCCGCGACCCTTGGGAGGAGGTGCCGCGGCGCTCTTCAGGCAATTCTTCAAAAAAAATCGATACTTCAACTTGGGTATATTTATTTCTTGTTTGTTCAAAATATAATGTATTATAGTAGTAATATTCAGAGTATTTGAAAGAAGACAATAAAAAACAGAGTAGGATAATCCTCGTATAATCGGACAACGTTAGGATGTTTGAGGAGTTTAAAGTTTCAATCTGCAATTACACATGAACAAATGTCAACTTAAGTAGTATATTTGATTTTTTTTAATTAAAACAGAACATGAGTAGTATATTTGATTTTTTTAGTAATTACTTCTATATATTTAAAGAGGGTAATGAAAGTTGTATATTTGGATTATTTTTTATAGTAATTATTTTTAAATATTTAAAGAGGGTAATGAAAGTTGTATATTTGAATATTTTTTTTAGTAATTATTTCTAGATATTTAAAGAGGGTAATGAAAGTGGATAG
Organism: Przewalskia tangutica; assembly: GCA_029844215.1. NCBI lineage: Eukaryota > Viridiplantae > Streptophyta > Magnoliopsida > Solanales > Solanaceae > Przewalskia > Przewalskia tangutica. Next base: position 20,691,904 of record CM056731.1, on the reverse strand, counting down.
AGTTGTTGATGATAATTAAAGAGGATAATAAAGGGAATGATCAAATTCAAATTGAAATAAATGGTAGAAGTGCTTCTGGCAGAAGCTACAAATTTTAGCTTGACACCACTTCTGAAAAGTCAAACCAAATATATCAATTTTGCAATTTTCACAAAAATGGGTACCGAAAAACCAATCCGTACGGACAAGTAGTCACTTGCTTAGCACAACAAGACAAATTAAGAATAGTTCTTAAAGTTTATTTAAATATAAACTATTGAAAGTGAGACATGAGTCATTTGTGACAAAAAAAAGTCTTGGCCGGAAGGAGGTGTTAGTCATGTTACAAACATTATATGGTTCACCCGGATGATCCCTAAAAATACCACTAGAAGAATCCTGAGTATCGGACGATTGAAGGCTAAAATCCGTAATTGTTGTCGTGGATTGACTCGCATTTGTATACGATGTAACACTGGAATTTAATGGTTGTATAAGTGGGGTTCCCACGACTCACTGCTGCTACTTTCAGTTCTCTATTCTACTTTTTGCTCCCCTAGGGGCTGTTTGGTTCCTGAAACTAGGTGAGTTATCCCATTAAAATTTTGACCCGTGTTTAATTGAAGGTATTAATTAAAATAAGTATTAAAATAAAGACTATAATCTAAATAACTTTCGTATAGAAGGTAAGATAAGTTATTTATATTATAATCCTGATTTAAATTGTAGGATTAATATAATTATGAGATATCTCCATTGTCAACCAAATGACCCCCTAGTTTTTTAATATAAACAATGGGGTTTTTCTTCTACTTGTTATGTATACAATATAATCTCGATAAATGAATACCATCAAGATCGGAAAAAAATATTTGTTTAGCGATGTTATTTATTTATCGATAAATGAATATTTATTCATTTAGATAGTTTTTTTTTTCTTCTTATGATTAGTATTTTTACATTTAATGTACAAATGTACCTAGAGGGTAATGGTCAAAATTCTTATGAAAAACTTAATTACATTCATTTTCTTTAGACTCTAGATTAGGAATACATGCACTATACGTGTGGACTAAGTACAATGTACTATGTATTGAGACTACTAATAAGACTGGATGTATAGAATACTTAGAGTCTAAGAAAATATACTTAATCTACACTACAAACTATATATAGTTCTAAAATCTTAGTTTGATAAAGAATTCATACTAATGTATCTTTCTTAATCTTCAATTTAATGACTTTCAATCATCCGTCAAAATCAATAACAAAAACAACTTTAACCGACTAGATAATGAGGGTCATATGTGAGCATAAGAAGGAACTTTTGGATGCTATTAATTTTTCTACCATGGCTTGGAGATTTGATGTGACGGTAAAAACAATTGCAAATTGTTCCGGCATTGCAAGATTCGGTCTGAAGAAATCGATGTTCCTAAAGTAGAAGTTGATCAATTAGAAGAAGATATCCAATGATTAACTGATGTCATTTCTAATTTATGCTATAGAAATATGATTGATGTCGAACATATTTTGAACTATTCTAACGAGAATGATGCAGTTATGAAATTGCGTACAGACGAAGAAATTATTGAGTCTGTACTGAATGATGAGAATGAACCCGAACCAGATGATAGTAGTGTCATACACGTGTCATCAAAAGAGATCTTTCAAGCGATAGTCACCATACAAAATTACTTGCTACAACACGAGGAAAATATTTCAGGAGTTTGTTAGAAGCACGAATCTAAAGGAATAATTGGTTGCATCCATCTTTGAAGATGGAGCAATGTAACTGGAAGTCGAGAGAGTTGGGAGGAAGACGAGAGTGGTCCATTTTGTGAAATCTTTTCTGTATATTCCATTCATAACCAAAGAGTATTTATAGGTAAGGCTTTGCGTGGCTAGCCTTATTACAAACATAGCCAAATACCAAAAGTAAACTAGGTGCTAAAACTTAAAGACGAAATGACAAAGAAAGGAAATGTATATTGGCTGTATACAAGTGTATATGCCTACGAATCTATACTATCTTCAACACGCCCCCTCAAGCTAGGGACACAGAACAAGTTAGTGACGCCTAGCTTGGACAATAGATAATCATGTCGACCGATCGTCAAGCTCTTGGTGAGAACATCTGCGGGCTGGTCATCAGTAGACAAATAATGGGTGGAAATCAGTCCTTGTTGCAGCTTTTCACGAATGAAGTGACAGTCTATATCGATATGTTTGGTCCTCTCATGAAACACGTGGTCAAGCGATTTGTAGCCGACTTTGCCGCCATTGTATATCGAATGGGAGTGTAAGAGAATCACAAAGTTGAGAATGCACGAGCCAAACTACCTCAGCAACTGCAGAGGCTAGGCTACGATATTCTCGCCACCGAGCTCCGGAAACAAATGGTTGCTTCTTCGATTTCCAGGAAATGAGGGAATTTCCAAAGACACTGTAACCAAGAATCGACCTTCGTGTTGGGGGTGAAGCCCAATCAAGATCACAAGATGCGGCGAGGGCTGGTGTCTCCGTAAGACATAAGCCCTGCACTGAGCCTGCTTGTATCTCGACCACTCTTTGTGCTGCCAAGAGATGGGAGATCTTTGGTTGCTGCATAAACTGGCTAAGGCATTGGACAGCAAAGGATATGTCTGGTCTTGTGTTGGTCAAGTAGTAGTTCGCCAATCGCCTTTGATAACTAGTTGGATCATCCAACAAAGCATTCGTGACATCGAGGATTTACTAACTGTAGAGGAATCTACAGCAAGATGATGATCATACAATGTAGAAGTCAGCTTGACATTAACCTCCAGGGGTGATCTCACAGGTTTTCCAGCAGACAATCCAAGATCAGAAATCAATTCGACAGTGTATTTTCTCTGGTGCATTACTATGCCACTACTATTCCTAGCAAATTCGAATCCTAGGAAATATCTCAAGTAACCCAAGTCCTTGATTCTGAAATTCATTGCGCATACGCTTTGTTTCTTGAATGAGGCTCATCATTGCCGAGAATGAGCAAGTCATCTACATAAATGAGTACCACCACGATTTTATCATTCACCTTCGTAAGCGCGAGTGGTCAAGTTGACTCGAGAGAAACTCGAGGCTTGCGGGTGTGATCAACTTGATGTTCCAACGCCGGAAGCTTGTTTTAGCCCATATAGTGACTTGATTAGCTTGCATACCTTCCCTTGCTGTTGATCAAATCCTTGAGGCATGGACATGTATACCTCCTCATTAAGATCACCTTGTAGGAATGCATTATAAACATCCATTTGATATATATGCCAATTTCTGGAAGCTGCCACTGAAATGACTGCCCTTACAGTCACCATCTTAGCCACTGGTGAGAAGGTATCTTGATAATCAATTCCTTCCTTTTGGTTGTAGCCCTTGGCCACAAGCCTTGCTTTAAATCTTTCCACTTCACCATTTGCCTTATATTTGATCTTATAAACCCACTTACATCCAATGGCCTTCTTGTGAGCAGGAAGATCTGTCACTTCCCAAGTCTTGTTACTCTCCAAAGCCTGCATTTCAACCTTCATAGCCTCGACCCATCTGGTGTCTTTGACTGCAGCAGAATATGAATTTGGCTCATGTTCAAGTTCAATCTTTGCAATGTAGCTCAGATTTGCATTCACCCAAAGATAGCTTAGACTGTTAGCCATAGGATACAAGCACTCTTGTCTTCCTCCTGTGTCTGCTGTTTGTGGAATTTGAACAAAATCTGTCATCCAAGCAGGTTGTCTTCTGTTTCTGTCGGATCTCCTTAATGGTGGTGGAGATTCAGAAGTTGGTGCACCATCTGGTTGGATAATGGGACTGTTAGTGTCCTCCTGAGATCTGCCATCTGCTATTGCAGCCTCCTGAGATCCTTCAATATGTTCTGATCCAGCAGACTGTTTGCCAACATTAGGATCATAGTGGAAAATATCAGCCTCTGCCTCAAGGTCCAGGCTGATGTCAACTCCAGATTGGTCCTTCTGCTTGAAAGGAAAGATATCCTCATAGAAGGCAACATCCCTGCTTACAAATAAAACATTGTTAGATAGATTTAGGAGCTTGTATCCCTTCTCTCAGAGTAGCCCAAATAGATCGCCTTGATGGCTCTAGTGTCAAATTTGTCATTTTTCACTAGATTTGTAGCATAACACAGACAGCCAACTACTCTTAGATGTGATAGGCCAGGTGCCTTCTTATATAGTTTCTCATATGGGGAGATGTTCCCCAGAACCACAGAGGGCAACCTGTTCATAATGTAGACAGCTGTCTCAACACACTCTCCCCAGAACCTGGCAGGCAGGCCACTTTCAAATTTTATGGCTCTAGCAAGCTCTAGTATATGTCTATGCCTCCTTTCAACCACACCATTTTGCTGAGGACTGTATGGGCAAGATGTTTGGTGCATAATGCCTAACTGTGCAAATATATCCCTACAGGAGCTGTTTATGAATTCTGAACCATTGTCAGACCTAATACACTTAATCTTGGATCCAAATCGTATTCGATTAGCGCATAAGTCTTTGAGCACAGTAGTGACATCTGATTTAATGTGCAAGAGAAATATCCATGTCCATCTAGTGAAATCATCTACCACAGTAAGAAAGAATCTCATGCCATTATAAGTGGGAACTTTGTATGGTCCCCAAACATCAATGTGTAACATATCAAATGGGAGTGTACTCCTACTTTGACTAATAGGAAAAGGTAATCTAGTTTGTCTTGCCATAGGGCATACATCACAGTGCTGAATCACAAAGTTAGGACTATTACTAAAGGCATTTATTTTCCTAAGAACACTCATTGGTACATGTCCCAATCTCTTGTGCCACAGGACTGCCTTCACTTCTCCTATGCTCTGCCTTGACATATTTACTTTAGCTGTCATCAATCCCTCCTGCTTTCTTGTAGAGTCCAGTACATACAGTCCATTAACCTCTCTACCAATCTCCTTCACCTTCCCAGTGAGGAGATCCTGCAGTACAAAGAAGTCAGGAAAGAACCTAACACTGCAATTGAGTTCCTTAGTCAATTTTGACACTGAAAGTAAGTTAAATTGAAAACTTGGCACACACAACACATGATGTATAAGTTCACCTCCTGTTAGCCTACATTCTCCAGTGTGTGTAATTGGAGCACTGCCTCCATTTGGTAGTTGTACCTGTCCTGAATTGATAGTTGACCAGTTAGGAGTAGGAGTCTCTATCATATTTCTGTTTTTAACCATATGATTTGTAGCCCCTGAGTCCACTATCCAAGGACTACTAATGCCTTCATTATAGTTACCTGCCATACATACTGTACCACCAAAGATTGTGACTGCACGATCCCTGCCTGGTTGGTCATAGGCGATCATCTCTAACTTGTCTGGAGTGCAAGTTCTGATCATCTGCTGGAGTTGCTGCTGTTGATCCACAGAGAGGTGGTTACTGTCTGCATGATATCTCTGGTTCATTTCACCATATACAGACCCACCATGATTGGCACCATGTCCCCCGCACATACCGCCGCTTCCACCGAGGTACCATGACAGCATTGGCCTTACTCTTCCCTCTATAGTCAGAAGGGTATCCTATCAGCCTGTAGCATTTCTCCTGGGTATGTCCCTGCTTCTTGCAGTAATCACAAAAGTATAGTAACTTGTGGCATCCTTCTTTACTATGTCCCTTTATGTTGCAGTGATCACAAAAGGCAAATTTCCTATTCTTTCCAAATGATGCCCTACTGGTTAGTGCTAAGTTATCAACAGAATTCCCTAGAGAGGAAATATTCTTTTGGCTTTCATCTTGGGCTATCATAGCAAATGCTTGGTTCACACTAGGTATAGGGGACATCAATAGGATATGGCTTCTTGCTTGATTGTACCCATCATTCAATCCCATAAGAAATTCCAGCAATCTCTGATTTCCCAGATGCAGGATGTATTCCCTGGGATTCAGGCAGTCACATGTAGGTGGTGGAATAATTGAGTCCATCTCATCCCATAAGTCTTTCATTCTCGAGTAGTATTGGGACACTGGTGAGGTCCCTTGAGTTAACATTGTCAATTCCTTCTTTAGCTGAAAAACTCTTGAGAGATTTATCTTGTCAAATCTCTCCTTGAGGTCCTTCCAAACAGCAGCAGCACTGGTACGATACAGAATCCCACTTAACAAGTTTTTATCCACACTTCTCATTATCCACGACATCACCAGAGCATTGCACCTGTCCCACTGTCTAATGTGAGTAGGTCCATATGTGTCGCGTCTTATAGATCCATCAATAAAACCGATTTTATTTCTCGTCAGTAACACCAATTGCATAGCTCTGCTCCAAAGCGTATAATTCTCCATTCCTACCAATTGAATCTCAATTGACCGCCTCATCAGATCGGATGAACTCAGAAACAGAGGGTGATTATGGTCAATAGTCTCTATATTAGAAGTTGAGCTCTCTTCTAGCACAACGGAAGGTGTTGTTGTAATGTTCTCCATATCCACAGAAACTCAGATCCAATGTAGATCGAAAAATCACAATGACAAGTATCGCAATCGATAACAGAATCGCATAAAATTCCCGAAAGCAAATCACAAGTGATATAAATGAATCCAATGACGAAAATGAAGCAAATACAAGATAAAAAAAAAAAAATTATAACCACTAAACCTCGCAAGTGTTGAATCTCTCAGTCCCTGTCCTTATTGAGACAGAGTGACCTCTGGATCCACCTTGCATGGCTTTGATACCATGTTAGAAGCACGAATCTAAAGGAATAATTGGTTGCATCCATCTTTGAAGATGGAGCAATGTAACTGGAAGTCGAGAGAGTTGGGAGGAAGACGAGAGTGGTCCATTTTGTGAAATCTTTTCTGTATATTCCATTCATAACCAAAGAGTATTTATAGGTAAGGCTTTGCGTGGCTAGCCTTATTACAAACATAGCCAAATACCAAAAGTAAACTAGGTGCTAAAACTTAAAGACGAAATGACAAAGAAAGGAAATGTATATTGGCTGTATACAAGTGTATATGCCTACGAATCTATACTATCTTCAACAGAGTTGCGCATGCATTACAAAAAATTAAGTATGGGATGCATTTTGGTGGAAGGAAAAAAACAAACAATTTTAGATGCATTTTTTTAGAAGAAATGACTTCTTATATGAACATTGTTGATGGATGGAATATTTTCGTTTATTATATATACATATTTTTTATCGAATTTAGTGATTATTCATTTATGTTTACATGAGAGTTGAGACCCTTAAGAACTAAAAAAATTATTCGTTAATGCATTTAGTGAGGTTATTCATTTAGCCCCTTTGCCCAAATCGAAATCAGAAAAAAATTATTCATTTGACGAGGTTATTCATTGTCACGCCCCAAATTTTCCTAAGTCTTTACCTAGGGCGTGATGGCACCTGGACAATTATTTTCCACCAGGAGCACCATTTAATTCTCTTTATTTAGAAATTTAAACTTATATTCAAATACGGAGCGATTAATAAAAATAACAATAAAGAAATATGTTTATGACTTTATATGAAAAAAACATAACGCGAGCCCATGCTCGTGCAAATATTGTTTCTACATAGACATACTGACAAAGATTATTCTAAGTTGGAAGGGAGATCATTCCACACGGGCATATCCCGAGACATTGGAACTGACATTCTGAACCTGACGAGTACCAAGCCCGAAACAATGGACTTGGTATGAAAAGAGGCTGCGGGACGATCGCTAGCCTTGACGTGGAGCCTTTCCTCTATCACCCTTTCCTGAAACATGTTAAATAAAGAGTCAGCCCTACCATCTGGGGCTGAGTGAGAACCGCAATTCAAAGTAACACCACAATATTCCAAGTGCAATCACATTATAACGTAATAAGCATATTGCAAAAACATATCAGGTTACAACATCTTTAAATATGCAACAACTCCTCATAGGAAATTCTTGGTTTAACTAACACTTCATTTTATCTCGTATTATACGTTAAGACATTCCCCTGCATTTCCACATGTTTATTACATTTATATATTTGTGAACGCGTATTCACTTTTCATATTTATATATAGGTGAACATGTATTCATCTTTCATATTTGTTGCGCGCAACCCGATCCATTATATTTACGTATTTGTGAACACGTATTCACTTTACGCTTTGTTGCGCGCAACCCGATCCATTATGTTTACGTATTTGTGAATGTGTATTCACTTTACGCTTTGTTGCGGCGTGCAACCCGATCCATTATATTTACGTATTTGTGAACATATATTCACTTTACGCTTGTTGCGCGCAACCCGATCCATTATGTTTACGTATTTGTGAACGCGTATTCACTTTACGCTTTGTTGCGGCGCAACCCGATCCATTATATATTTATATATTTATGTGAACACGTATTCACTTTTCATATTTTTCAGAAGATCAAATAAATACTATTCTCTTTTCTAACATTCTGTCATTCATACTTGTAACGATTATAACTTTTTAACCATAACTCCAACTAAGGTGTTTCTCAAGCGGAAACTAAGGTAAGACGGGGATCTTTCACTGTACCAAATTTCATTTAAAACTACTTTGGGTAACTAACACAAATTTATCCTCAAAACAGCCACATGAAATTTATTTCGGCAGAATATTTATTAAACAACACCCAATCTTAGAATTGTCATAACTCCTAATCTGTAAACCCGTTCAAGCCCCATAAAATCTCAAAACGACGAGAACAGAGAGCTACACGTCTCCATGTAAACCATACTTTCATATTCTGTACCATTTGGTACAGTTTTACACTTTTATTCGCTGCCCTTCCTGGATCTCGATAGATCCGAGGCAGAAACTTTAAACAGCGATAACTCTCAATCCGTAAGTCGGATAGACCCCCGTAAGGTCTCAAAATGTCCACAACAAAGAGATATAGAACTTTCATTTAGCAACAATTTTCATATTCCCCACAGATTAGTACAGTTTTACGTTTCAACGTCCTGCCCTTCTGGATTCCGACGAATCCGAGGCAGCAACTTCAAACTACAATAACTCTCAACTCGTAAGTCCGTTTTAATAAATATTTATATATATCTGTCCGTAACAGAGAGATTTACAACCATGTAAATTTTCATATAATTCTAATAAGTAAAACTCAATAAAAACAGTCCGTAATTATGCCTTTCCGAATTTCGACCAAATCTAAGGCAGGAACTTTGAACTATGATAACTTTCAAACCGTACGTCCATTTTACCTCATTTTTTGTTCTATATGATCATATTAGATAGGTGTACAATTCCTCCGAATTTCATCAAATTCTAACAATTATAACTCAGTGAGAACAGTTCGTAAAGTTCATGAACGTAACTAGTTGTCTAAACAATCAAAAGTTCAATATTTATTTTCAACACTCAATTCTTATTCTAACATGTATTGAACTAAAAATAAAGGATGTTACCAAGAATTTCTGAGTGAGAAAACTCACCTTGTAAGTGTGAAAAAAATTGTGGTTCGGTTGCTACAACCACCCTTGCTCCCTAGTATTTTTTTATTATTCTTCTTGCCTTCTTGAAAACTTTCAGATTTGTTTTCCTCTTGTTCACTTATTTTTTTCTGATTTTCTATTCTTTGTGCTAGTCCTTTGTTTGTGCCAAGTATAATGTATAAGTAAGAGTGTTTGTATAACTTATGGGAGGGGAAAAGCCAAGAGTGGAGGGAGGTGAAAAGGGGGGAAGGGGAGGGGTAAAGGGAAGGGAAAAAACGTGCATAATTCTGCATGGTTTGTTTTTTTTTGTTTGTTTTTTTTTTTTTTGTTTTCTTTTATTTTCTTTTTGTTTTCTTATTTTCATTTTATCTATCTATTTATCCAACTTTAACACTAACTCTATCCCATGCAATTTATTCATTGTTTTCTTATATATATATATATATATATATATATATATATATATATATATATATATTTATTTATTTATTAACTCAACCACAAGTCCACAACTATATATTATTATTATTTTTTTCCGGATTTTACATTCTCTCCTCCTTAAGCAACATTCGTCCTCGAATGTGAATAAGGTCGTAACATAATCACATAGACACAATAATGTTTATTGTTATTGTAACAAATTTGGGACTTCACATTCTCCCTTCCTTAAGAAACATTCGTCCTCGAATGAGAGTAAGGTTGTAACACATGCATAAAGACACGAAAATGGCACACATATGAAATACTATGTAATGCATTTTTTTATTACCTTAGTCAAATAGGAACGGATATTTGACTTTCATCGCCTCCTCCGCTTCCTGTGTGGCTTCCTGTGGAGTGGTTCCTCCATAGACCTTCACTAAGCAATATCTTTATTCCTAAGGCGCTTAACCTTCCTATCAAGTATTTCCACCTAACTTCTTCATATCAAGCTCTCATTAAGAATTATCTCTGGGGAAGGATGACGTGACTTGGGTCGTGCAAGTATTTTCGTAACATCGACACACGAAATACGGATGCATCGCCTCTTGTGGAAGTGCTAATTCGTAAGCCACATTCCCCACTCTTCGCAAGATCTCATATGACCCAATAAACCTTGGGCTCAATTTCTTTCTTACCAAAGCGCATCACTCCTTCATCGAGACACTTTTAAAAATACTTTCTCCCCTCTTGAAATTCAAGGTCTCTTTTCCGATGATCCGCATAGACTTATGACGACTATGAGCTGTTTGATCCTCTCCGAATCATCTGCACCTTACCATTTGTTTCTGAATGACTTCAGTCCGACAATTCGTCTCACCTACCTCGAACCATCCAAGTGGAGACCTACATTTTCGTCCATATAATGCTTCAAACGGCCATTTGTATGCTAGAGTGAAAACTATTGTTGTGGCGAACTCAATTAGACATAGATGGTCCAACCACTTCCCCGAAAATCTAACACACAAGATCGCAACATGTCCTCAAGTGTTTGAATTGTTCGCCTTGCCCATCTGTCATGGGTGGAAAGTCGTGGCTTAACTTAACTTTTGTCCCGAGACCTGCTGAAACTTTGCCAAAAGTGTGAGGTGAACTGGAACCCCTATCTCAAATAATTTGTAAAGGAATCCTGTAACCGCACAATCTCCTTCAAATAAATCATGCGCATCTTGTGGTGCGCGATACGTAGTCTTGGCCAGTAAGAAATGGGTGACTTTGTGGCCGATCAACAATCACCCAAATAGAATCATACCCTTCTCGAGTTTGGTGGGCGATTCCACGAAATCCATATGAATCGCCTCCCACTTCCACGTGGGACTCCAATGTCCTGAAGTAATCCGCTGTTTTTGATGTTCACTTTCACCGCCGACATATAAGACACCTCCGACAAACTCCGCAACGCCTTTCTTCATCCCGCCCCACCGCAATTTGCCTTGAGGTCCCGATACATTTTTGTTGACTGGATGAATGGAATATCTTGTGTTGTGACCCTCATCTAAGATCTTCCTCCTTAGATCATTTACCTTAGGAACACATAACCTACCCTTATACCGGGCTTCCGCCATTATCTCCCAATGTAAATCGTGGCGTCTTCCTGTTGATCTTCTCTCGAAATCCAACAAACTCCGTATCCTCAAACCGACTTTCTTTTATTTCAAGCTAAGGCATCGCGAGGTATCATGTACCACCACCCTACCTTCACCGATCTCGCTTAAGCTAACCCCGAGGTTTCCCAATCTTTGTACCTCACGAACAATACCCTTTTGTATTGCCAAACGGGCTGTCGCTCATTGATCTCCCATCGAGTGCATCACCACCACGTTGGCTTTCCCGTGATGGTAAAGAATACTAAGGTCATAATCCTTAAGCAACTCTAACCATCTTCTTTGTCTGAGATTCAGATCCTTCGCGTGGTTATGTCTCGCAAACTCTTATGATCTGTAAATATGTCCACATGCACACCATACAAATAATGTCTCCATATTCGTAAGGCAAACACCACCGCAGACTAATTCCAAGTCATGAGTTGGATAATTCTTCTCATGTATCTTCAATCGCCTAGATGATACGCAATAACCTTTCCAAATCGCATCAAGACACATCCTAACCCAACTCTGAGGCATCGCAATAGATCGTGAACCCTTCTTGTCCCGATGGTAAGGTTAGATCGTGCATGAGTCAACAATTCCTTCGCCAAAACTTGCTTCACATGCTTCGACCATCGGTACTTAACCGCTTTTTGAGTCAATCGGGTCAAAGGAGCGTGAAGACTAGAAAACCTTTACGAATCTTCTATAATACCCACCAAACCCAAGAAACTTCTAACCTCCGCCGAGTGGTCGGTTTTGGCCGCTTCTTATCGCTTCTATCTTCCGAGGTCTACCATAATTCCATCCCTTGACACAACATGACCCAAAAAGGCTACCTTTTCCAACCAAAATTCACACTTTGAAAATTTAGCATATAGTTTCTCCTGTTTCAAGACTTGAAGCACTACACTCAGATGCTCTTCATGTTCTTCAACACTCTTATCAGAATTAAGATATCATCTATGAACACAATCACGAACAAATCTAGGAATGGTTTGAAGATTCTGCTCATTAAATCCATAAAAGTCGTTGGGGCATCGTTAACCCAAAAGACATGACCAAGAACTCATAATGGCCGATCGGGTTCTAAAGGTCGCTTTGATATATCATCCGATTTATTTTCACCGTGATATCCCGAACGAAGATCAATCTTGGAAAAATAGCTAGCTCCCGAAGTTGGTCAAAAGATCATCGATTCTTGGTAATGGGTACCGCTTCGATCGTGACCTTATTGAGTGCCGATAATCGATGCACATTCTGAGCGATCCGCCTTTCTTTTTCACAAACAGATCGCGCACCCTGCGGGAAACACTAGGCCTTATAAAGCCTTTATCCGTAAGATCCTTCAATTGTTCTTTTAACTCCTCAATTCACCGGGCCATTCGATATGGAGGAATAGAAATAGTCTTGATCTTAATTAACTCTATGGCAAACTCCACTTCTATCCGAGGAAGGCATGGAAGATCTTCAGAAAACCTCCGAAAATTTCGAACAATAGGAACATCGCCATCACTGGGATTCTTTTTGGGTATCCACTATATTAGCCGATATGCATACTCCACTGCGTGACTTCTCAATAACTTTTGAGCCCCAAGGTAGGAAATAAACTGACCTGAGGATATTCCAACCCTACCCCTTATAACAACTTCTGGTTCTCCGGGAAAAGTTAATCTCACTATCTTTCGTCGACAATCTAACATGGCATAACATGCCGACAACCAATCCATACCCAAAATGATGTCGAAGTCTACCATATCAAGTAGTACTAGGTTCACCCTTGTTCCCCTGCCATTCACTTCTAATGGAAAATTATTTACCACCCGAGAGGCCCAAATTGAGGCCCCTACTGGTGTCATAACCTCAACAGGTTCACTTAAATAAGAAGGTTCTACATGTAAATTCTTAGCAAAGCTCATTGACACATATGAAAATGTAGAGCCGGGATCGTATAATACAAATGCAGGAATACTCGAGACTAGCAAAATACCTGTGACCACCGCATTAGATGCTTCTGCCTCATTCCTCTGGGGCAAAGCGTGAGCCGATTAAATTGTTGGGTTGTTGACCTCCCCGACTCTGGCGGGTTGGTTTCCGATTTCCCAGCAGGCGTGGTTGCTTCTCGACCTCCCCGAATATATTGAGTTTGGGTCCTCTTCGCAATCCTCGGCATAGTGGCACGACTCTCCACGCTTATAACATGTCTTCGTTAGAGCCGACATTCTCCAAGGTGTTTTCTTTGACAAATCTTACAAATCGGTTTGTCGCCTCGTGTTAGGGTTGGTGGCCTTGTCGCTACCTTGGTAATTAGACCAACTGTGCCCTTAGGCTTGAAATAAGATCGACCATTGCATTGGTTCGGCCCCAAGATCCCTTACTAAACTCCTGCTTTTGATTTTGACTCGTTAAACGATCCCGACGTCCAAATCTCTTCTCGCGAATATTCTCTCTTTGCTTTAGCGAAACCTTCTACCTCAAAGCCATATCGACAATCAAGATAAGTTCGATCGTTGGCTAACGCCACCACCTTCTTCTCGCTATGTTCGGTTTAAACCTCTACAAATCGCTGACTCTATCTATTTCGTAGGACGACATGTGTGTCAGATGCCGATAACCTCACGAATCGTATCATATTCTTGTACATCGCGTCACCTTGCTTCAATTGTTCAAACTCCGCCCGAGCGCATCCTCGCGCGTATTAGGCATAAACTTCAATGAATGCCGCTCAACCTCCCCAAGTCATTGGTGGTGACATCGGGGACGATTTTTCCTAAAATTCCTCCACCACACCCGCATCATCCACTAGTCGCGCGCCTACCAAGTTGACGCCCGCGCCTCCACGCATCCCAACGTGAACATTAAGTCTTCAACTTCATCGAGGAATACCATCTGCCTCGGGTCCTTCCCCGAGTACAATGGTTCTCTTCTCCTCATAAAATTTGCCCATAGCCTATCAGTCGCTGGGATTCTACACTCGGCCTGTGGTGCGCCGCAATCGGTCCCTACTGCCCGGTTCGTTCTGGGCTATGACAGAGACACTAGGTGCGGGCGGAACCATGTGTGGAATGCACTGCCATTAACTCATGAGTCTATCTAGTTTTTGTCCCATCGCTTGGGCCATTTGACTCTCGTTCTCCAACATTTTCTCCGCTCCTTCGCACACCACTACGTCAATCGAGGTACACGAGCTTCGTGATGAACCTCCTCTTGAGCCCCTGGATTTGTGAATTCACCATTTTCTGTGAAGACAAACACACTCATATTTTAGAAGACTAATGTCTATTCTAGCTCCTAAATTTTCTTATAGTTCATAAGCACGCAACACCACAATATGCCAACACGGAAAATAATTTAATAAAACATATCCTTTCTTTCTTGTATTCATAGTACTTCATTCATCATATTTTAAAATAACAATGTCATGACTACAATACATCACATCAGTCAACTCGCCATCATGCAACCCGCTATAGCCCTTTGATCGAATGTACACCTACTATCACGCGTTAAAGGGCTTAACCGCATGATTCGCCTATTCTCAGTTGACATTCAACTCCCCGTGAACCTTCCTTTTGCTTCTCTTTCCATATAGTTCATTTTATACCTTACTCCTCTTACATGATTCGAAATCGTGCAATGAATTTTCGTAATATCTTCTCTTAGCATCCTTGCCTTTCTCGAATGCGGAATGAAACTTTTCTCGACTGAATTGACAATTATCCGTAGTATGACTCAATTGGAAAGTTGAAGAAGGTCGGGTCGTATGAACGCCTTTTCCTTCTAGTCCTAAGCAAATATGTACATAGTACGATTGTGTCATCAATGTACTCATCAAAATCACCTTCTGAGTCCATCTTGCGACGCATGAACTCCTCTCGAGCTCTCATTTCCTTTGTCTGCTCCATGAGTACTTCCTTTGTTGGAACCCGCCTTATAATCGCCATCTACACAAATCATATTAGTCAAGATAACGTTGTACAATCCCCTTTTCTAACCCGTGAAGGAGGTAGTACGAGAAATCAAGTCTTTGAAAAGACTCAAGATAGCACGGTAAGAGTAATGGAAAGAGGAAACTTTAGGATGTTATTCCGCTCACTTATTACTAAGGTGGCGCGCACACCGTCGCAATAAGTAACCGCTCAAACATCCAACTCAAGAAAACTTCCTAGAATTTTTTAACTGGTTTAGCTTTGATACCAACTTGTCACGCCCAAATTTTCCTAAGTCTTTACTTAGGGCGTGATGGCACCTGGACAATTATTTCCCACCAGGAGCACCATTTAATTCTCTTTATTTAGAAATTTAAACTTATATTCAAATACGGAGCGATTAATAAAAATAACAATAAAGAAATATGTTTATGACTTTATAAGAAAAACATAACGCGAGCCCATGCTCGTGCAAATATTGTTTCTACATAGACATACTGACAAAGATTATTCTAAGTTGGAAGGAGATCATTCCACACGGGCATATCCCGAGACATTGGAACTGACATTCTGAACCTGACGAGTACCAAGCCCGAAACAATGGACTTGGTATGAAAAGAGGTCGGGACGATCGCTAGCCTTGACGTGAGCCTTTCCTCTATCACCCTTTCCGAAACATGTTAAATAAAGAGTCAGCCCTACCATCTGGGGCTGAGTGAGAACCGCAATTCAAAGTAACACCACAATATTCCAAGTGCAATCACATTATAACGTAATAAGCATATTGCAAAAACATATCAGGTTACAACATCTTTAAATATGCAACAACTCCTCATAGAAATTCTTGGTTTAACTAACACTTCATTTTATCTCGTATTATACGTTAAGACATTCCCTGCATTTCCACATGTTTATTACATTTATATATTTGTGAACGTATTCACTTTTCATATTTATATATAGGTGAACATGTATTCATCTTTCATATTTGTCATGCGGCAACCCGATCCATTATATTTACGTATTTGTGAACACGTATTCACTTTACGCTTTGTTGCGGCGTGCAACCCGATCCATTATGTTTACGTATTTGTGAATGTGTATTCACTTTACGCTTTGTTGCGGCAACCCGATCCATTATATTTACGTATTTGTGAACATATATTCACTTTACGTTTTGTTGCGCGCAACCCGATCCATTATGTTTACGTATTTGTGAACGCGTATTCACTTTACGCTTTGTTGCGTGCAACCCGATCCATTATATATTTATATATTTATGTGAACACGTATTCACTTTTCATATTTTTAAGATCAAATAAATACTATTCTCTTTTCTAACATTCTCATTCATACTTGTAACGATTATAACTTTTTAACCATAACTCCAACTAAGGTGTTTCTCAAGCGGAAACTAAGGTAAGACGGGGATCTTTCACTGTACCAAATTTCATTTAAAACTACTTTGGGTAACTAACACAAATTTATCCTCAAAACAGCCACATGAAATTTATTTCGGCAGAATATTTATTAAACAACACCCAATCTTAGAATAGTCATAACTCCTAATCTGTAAACCCGTTCAAGCCCCATAAAATCTCAAAACGACGAGAACAGAGAGCTACACGTCTCCATGTAAACCATACTTTCATATTCTGTACCATTTGGTACAGTTTTACACTTTTATTCGCTGCCCTTCCTGGATCTCGATAGATCCGAGGCAGAAACTTTAAACAGCGATAACTCTCAATCCGTAAGTCGGATAGACCCCCGTAAGGTCTCAAAATGTCCACAACAAAGATATATAGAACTTTCATTTAGCAACAATTTTCATATTCCCCACAGATTAGTACAGTTTTACGTTTCAACGTCCTGCCCTTCTGAATTCCGACGAATCCGAGGCAGCAACTTCAAACTACAATAACTCTCAACTCGTAAGTCAGTTTTAATAAATATTTATATATATCTGTCCGTAACAGAGAGATTTACAACCATGTAAATTTTCATATAATTCTAATAAGTAAAACTCAATAAAAACAGTCCGTAATTATGCCTTTCCGAATTTCGACCAAATCTAAGGCAGGAACTTTGAACTATGATAACTTTCAAACCGTACGTCCATTTTACCTCATTTTTTGTTCTATATGATCATATTAGAGAGGTGTACAATTCCTCCGAATTTCATCAAATTCTAACAATTATAACTCAGTGAGAACAGTTCGTAAAGTTCATGAACGTAACTAGTTGTCTAAACAATCAAAAGTTCAATATTTATTTTCAACACTCAATTCTTATTCTAACATGTATTGAACTAAAAATAAAGGATGTTACCAAGAATTTCTGAGTGAGAAAACTCACCTTGTAAGTGTGAAAAAATTGTGGTTCTGGCTACAACCACCCTTGCTCCCTAGTATTTTTTATTATTCTTCTTGCCTTCTTGAAAACTTCAGATTTGTTTTCCTCTTGTTCACTTATTTTTTCTCGATTTTCTATTCTTTGTGCTAGTCCTTTGTTTGTGCCAAGTATAATGTATAAGTAAGAGTGTTTGTATAACTTATGGGAGGAAAAGCCACGAGTGGAGGGAGGTGAAAAGGGGGGAAGGGGAGGGGTAAAGGGAAGGGAAAAAACGTGCATAATTCTGCATGGTTTGTTTTTTTTGTTTGTTTTTTTTTTTTTTCTTTTATTTTCTTTTTGTTTTCTTATTTTCATTTTATCTATCTATTTATCCAACTTTAACACTAACTCTATCCCATGCAATTTATTCATTGTTT
The DNA here is from genome assembly GCA_029844215.1 of Przewalskia tangutica. NCBI lineage: Eukaryota > Viridiplantae > Streptophyta > Magnoliopsida > Solanales > Solanaceae > Przewalskia > Przewalskia tangutica. The sequence goes on along the minus strand of CM056731.1, from coordinate 20,673,706 downwards.
TCTTATATATATATATATATATATATATATATATATATATATATATATATATATATATATATATATTTATTTATTTATTAACTCAACCACAACTATATATTATTATTATTTTTTTCCGGATTTTACATTCATTTATCGAGGTTATATTGTAGTATGTTGAATTTCGAAACCCCTTGAATGTCATGCTAACTAGGTTAAAGTTTATTTGAGGCCAATGCCATTTGTATGGACCCAATGGGCATGTTTCTGCTAAGAATACTTTTCCATACATTAATGGACAGTAGAAGAAAGAAAAATAATTTCTTATTTATTGTCTTTATTGTTGAAAATATTTATTAAACGTGAAATAAAGTTAATCTTATTAAATTATGAATCGAATAATTGGGGCCCCGCACGTCGGAAACGTTGTTTTCACACACGTGCACATATAGTGTCAAGGATCATAATTTCCTTAAATGCAAGAGATATTGGTACGTATACAAATTGTTTGAGACGTAAGGTAATAGACGGTTATTAGCCAAATGACGTTGGTTTCTGTGGAAGATTGTGTTTACAGTCAACATCTCCAGGAGATGCTTATTCAGAGATGCGTAGTTACAGTTGACAACAAGAACTCAAGAGAGGCAGTATTACACAAGCAAACAGAGAGGGACGTCAATAGAGAAGTGTACAATCTCTGTGTATATACACAACTTTCAACTATCAACTACCCAGCAAGAACATAGAGAAAATAGGAAGAAAATCTGAAGAAGATGATGAATTGCGTATGCCGCTTTAGACAAAAAACCCTAAAAAACTCTTATCTCTAATACAAAGGGTTATCGAGATATATATACAAAGGGTAAAGTGAGTGGGCTCCCTTAATGGGCTCCAGACACATTACATTGCCAGCCCACCTATTTGCTTTATCAGCCCAACATTACTTTATCAGCCTAACACATATATACATTTCAACAGGCTCCCTCAAGCTGGATGCTGGAAGATGTTCAGCAATCCAAGCTTGAAACAAAGATGAAGGTGTTGGACTTTGTTTAGACCTTTTGTAAGGAGGTCTGCTGGCTGTTCTGCAGTAGGTATATACTCAGTCTTCATCAATCCTTTCTTGATCTTCTCTCTTATGAAATGTAGATCAATCTCTATGTGCTTAGTTCTTTCATGAAATACTGGATTTGCAGCTATTTGTATAGCTGATTTGTTGTCTAAGAACACAGTGACTGGCAGCCTAATGTTGATGCACATATCCTTTAGTAGACCAACTATCCAAGTCAATTCTGCAATTGTACTAGCAAGGCTTCTGTATTTTGACTCTACAGAACTTCTGGAGATTGTAGTCTGCTTCTTAGATTTCCAGGAAATGAGAGTCTCCAAACTTAACCAAGTAACCTGTAATAGACTTTCTTGTGTGGGCACGCAGCCCAGTCTGCATCACAAAAAGCTGTTAGTGAGCTTTGTTTATTACTGGACATAAGTACTCCCTGTCCAGGCTGATTTTTTATGTATCTTATAATTCTTAAGGCTGCACTTAGATGAGACTTCTTAGGTTGTTGTAAAAACTGACTAAGAGTTTGGACACTATAAGCAATCTCTGATCTTGTAATAGTGAGATATAGCAATTTACCAATTAGCCTTTGATAGACACTAATGTCACTTAGGAGTTCATCTTCAGTGATTGTACTCTTTTTCTGAGTATTCTGATGTACTGTGTGAGTTTCCTGCTGTTTGACCACAAACTTATCATATTCTTTTGTGGTCATCTTAGTATTACAGTCAGTAGGAGTGTTAATAGGTTTTGCACCAGCTAAACCTGACTCAGAAATGAGTTTCACTGCATATTTTCTTTGATGCATTAGAATCTCTTTATTAGACCTAGTAAATTCTATTTCTAAAAAATATCTAAGTTCTCCTAGGTCTTTCATCTTAAAAACATCTTGAAGGGACTGATTTGTTTCTCTTATTAGGTTGATGTTGTCCCCTGTAACTAACATATCATCTACATATACTAGTACAATAGTAATACTTTGGTTAGTGTGTTTTATGAACAAATAGTGGTCATAATGGGACTGTCTAAATTGCATTTGAATCAGGGACTCAGTGAGTTTAAAGTTTCATTACCTAGGTTCTTGTTTGAGACCATACAAGGATTTGCTTAGTCTACATACTTGTTTCCCCCCTTGACTAAAGAATCCTTGTGGCAGATTCATATATATTTCATCATACAAATCCCCTTGAAGAAAGGCATTATAGACATCCATTTGATGAATATGCCAGCCTCTAAAAGCTGCTATGGACAGAACAGCCCTGACAGTTACCATTTTGACTACTGGAGAGAAAGTTTCTTGATAATCTATTCCTTCTTGTTGATTGTATCCTTTTGCTACTAACCTAGCTTTTAGCCTCTCTATTTCACCAGTATCTTTGTATTTTATTTTGTAGATTCATTTACAGCCTATAGGGTACTTGCCTTTAGGCAGAGGGAAAATATCCCAAGTTTTATTATCTTGTAAGGCTTTTATTTCTGCTTTCATACCTTCCACCCATCTAGGATCTTTGGAAGCTTCATTATAATTCTTAGGTTCTGTGATTTCAGAGAAAGAAGTAAGAAAAACTTGATATTTGTGACTTAAGTGTTCATAAGACAGATAATTACTAACTGGGTAGAGCACATTATTAGCATTAGGAGCAACAAAGTCTTTGAGCCAGATTGGAGGTTGTTTGGGCCTGCTAGACTTTCTAATACCTAAAGTATTATCTGGTTGTTGATGACTCTCAGAGTTGTCAGTGTTGGCATTTGAAGTTTGCACATTATCTGTATTACTATCAGCATAGTTAGGAATTTCAATTGTATTGGGAGTGGTTGTAGTATTGGTAAGATCATCATGTGATTTAGCTAGTTTATTCTGGCTAACAAGTTGTGGTATGTCTTCAGATTGAGGTTGATGAATATTATTCTGTAGATTTTGGTAAATAGGTTCAGAGTCTATTTTGCCTTTAAAGGAGTACTCTGTCTCTCTAAACTTGACATCCCTACTAACTAAAAACACTTTAGATCTTAGATCATATAATATGTACCCCTTTTGTGTTTCTGAGAAACCCATCAGAACACAGTTCTTAACTCTAGACTGTAGCTTGTATGTAACTGTCAGATCATTAGCAAAGCACAGACAACCTATAGTTCTTATATGTCCTATAGAGGGCTTCTGCTGATTAATGTTTTCATAGGGTGTTATCGCAGTAATGGAAGAAGGTAACCTATTTATCAAATATACTGCAGCCTTAACACACAGACCCCAGAACTTGATAGGGATATTAGCCTGAAGTCTTATGGCTCTAGTACTTCTAGTATGTGCCTATATTTTCTTTCAACCACACCATTTTGTTGTGGTGTGTAGACACATGATTTTTTATGGACAATTCCTAACCTTTGAAAAAGACTGCAGCAAGTTTCATTCACAAATTTTGTACCATTATCAGTCCTAACTACCTTAACCATTTGATTAAATTGAGTAGACACATAACTAAGGAATTGGTTAATAACTACACATGCTTCTTATTTCAATTTAAGCAAGTATATCCAAGTCATTCTAGAGTAGTCATCCACTATACTTAAGAAGTATTTCTTGCCATCATGTGTTTCAACTTTGTAAGGACCCCATACATCCATATGAATCATATCAAACCTAGAGCTACTGCAAGTGGTACTATTAAAAAATGGCAGTCTATATTGCTGTGCACAAGGACACACATTACAATTTTGTATTGTTTTAGCTATAACATCAGCACTAGTAGTTATCAGTTTACTTAGTACTTTACTAGAAGTGTGGCCAAACCTTCAATGACACAGTTTAATGTCTTCTCCTGAGACTTTTCCATTCTCTTTGGATTGTACATTTAGTCCCAACTTCCTCTGATTCTGTGTTGTATTTGAGTGATTAACTAACACATAGAGGCCATCCTGAAGTCTACCAATCTCCTTCACCCTCCCACTGTAGAGATCCTGAAATAGGCAGAAATCAGGATAAAAAATAGATGCACACTTTAATTCTCTAGTTAGTTGAGATACAGATAATAGATTGTATTTGAATTGGGGCAAATAGAAAACATTATTGAGTGTGCTTCTTTCAGACAAGTTACTTGTGCCAGTGTGAGTTACTTTTACAGTCTCTTCATTTGGCAGGAATACATGTTTATTAGTTATAGTGTATTCTCCTACTCTTGTTACTTTGTCTAGCATATCTAGATCAGAAACCATATGGTTTGTGGCACTTGTATCTATTATCCATTTCTTGACTATATTATATACTTGTAAGGCTTTGAGTTTAGTGATACCTGCAATATTTGCTAGAGATATGTCACCTTGAGGATCTCCATTTTGAGATGCAGTGGTCTGACTCTTGTTCTGGTTCAGCAGTTTCAAGATCTCCTCATATTGGTTTTGAGAGAAGACATATGCTCCTTCAACTTGCCAATTCTTTCCAGAGTTTTCAGGATTAGACCCCTGAGCCTTAGGTTCAGTTTCCCCAGCACAAACATTGTTCACAGCATGCTCATTCCTCTTAGACTTGAAACCAGGAGGGTAACCCACTACCCTGTAGCAGAATTTCTTTGTGTGTCCCCTCATTTTGCACACATCACAAAACAAGTTGGTATTTCTTTTGAACTGTTTAGATGTTGATCCTATCTTAGAGTACAAGCCTGTAGAACTTGTGTTTCCATTTTGTCTCATACTACTTGGTCCAGTACCTAACAGACCTACAGATTTCGCACTTATGCCCTTTTGATTTCATGGAGTAGGCTTTATTTATTGTGGGCAGTGGTGTCATGAGTAATATATGGGATCTTGCCTGCATATAACTTTCATTTAGACCCATGAGAAACTGGTACAACTTCTGTCTTTGTAAGTAATCTGTGAAGTCTTTAGATGTGGGACAGGCACAATTAGGAGGAGGGACTAAGGCCTGAAACTCAACCCATAGAGTCTTTAGTTTAGTAAAATATTCAGCCACTCTGCTATTGCCTTGTGTTAGGGTGGCAATTTCCCTATGCAAGTCATAGGTTCTTGATTCATCTACCTTGTCGAACCTTTCTCTCAAATCTTTTCATACTTCATATGCAAATTCTGCATACAACACCCCACTTAGTAGACTGCTCGATACAACATTCATCAGCCATGCTTGAACAACAACATTGACCCTGTCCCATTGGTCCCACAGTTCCTCTTCATACTGATTTTTGGTGCATCTTCCATTTACAAACCTCAATTTGTTTCTACCTAGCAGTGCTATTCTTTTGGACTTGCTCCATATCGTGTAGTTCTCAGATCCTAAGAGTTGAAAGGATATCAAAGAGACTCCACTAACATCAGAAGCTTGTAGGTATAGGGGATGATTATGGTCAAATATTGTAGTGACAGAAGAGATTCCTGCCTTTTCTCTTAACATTGGTTGTTTGGAAGTTGTGGGATTAGGGTTTCCTTCAGTATTGTCTTCAGAACCAGTGTTCATTTTTTAGAAGAATTGTATTTCTTGTTAATTCTTTTAGAAGTGGGAAGCAATAGGGTACAGAGAACCAAGAAAATACGGAGATACATAATCTTTTTCCTTACTGGTTTCTTTCAGACACACCTCAGATGATGCAATTATCTTGACCCATTGATCGAAAGCTTTGATACTATGTGGAAGATTGCGTTTACAGTCGACCTCTCCATGAGATGCTTATTCAGAGATGCGTAGTTACAGTTGACAACAAGAACTCAAGAGAGAAAGTATTACACAAGCAAATAGAGAGGGACAGCAATAGAGAAGTGTACAATCTCTGTGTATATACACAACTTTCAACTATCAACTACCCAGCAAGAACATAGAGAAAAAAGGAAGAATATCTGAAGATGATGATGAAGTGCGTATGCCGCTTTAGACAAAAAAACCTAAAAATCTCTTATCTCTAATACAAAGGGTTATCGAGATATATATACAAAGGGTAAAGTGAGTGGGCTCCCTTAATGGGCTCCGGACACATTACATTGTCAGCCCACCTATTTGCTTTATCATCCCAACATTACTTTATCAGCCTAACACATATATACATTTCAACAGTTTCACTTTGGTAAATGAAGAAAGAAGTGTACAAAGTGTAAATGTCGAAACTAGTCGGAAACAGGCCGTGACGCCGCAGGAATAGCCTCGGCGCCGCGACGCCACTTCCTCAGAGCGGCGGCGCCGCGGCGCTGCGACAGTTTCAGAACGTTGGAAGAGAATTAAAGTGATTTTTTGGTTGACTTTGGAGCATTAAAACTCCATTAAATTGCTCATGAATTCAGCCATTATTTGGCTGAATTGTAACTCCACAATCAAGTCTAATTTATGGCAATTCAAGGCCATTACTTGGCTTGTGGAAGGTCATCTTTCCAACACTATAAAATGATGCCTTAGGCTCATTTGGAAAAATCACAAAAAAACATTCTACACTTGACAATTTCCTGAAAATTGTTCTTCCTCTCTTGCAATCACAAAACACTCAAAGATCTTTCTTCCTGAGCAACCACTTGAGTTCTCTTTGCTCATTTGTTTGATTGTTGTTTTATCTTGGAAGATAAGTTGTCATTACAACCGTTGAAAGGATATACGGGGCAATATTATCTTAAGGATAGATCGAGAATTCGGTCGACTCAGCAAGCCAATTATATTATTGATTTCCAGATTTCTAACTTAATTATTGTTGTTGTTACATTTTCATTTCCTTGGTTTACACACCATATACCTACATTTATCATATGATGATTAAGAAATACATCAATTTTTGGTTTGCAAGGAGAGAATCAGACAATGTGATAATCAAGGGGGGAAAATCAAATTATAATATCACAAATTCGAATATCAATAATTTCTTCGGATTAAAAAATATGCTATTTTTTCGTTCATAATGGAGAAAATCGGACAATGCAATGATCAAGATGAAGAATTTTCATAATATCATGAAGGGAAAAACATTATTTGTCCCAGTACCCTCCAAGAAAAAGAAAGAATAATTAATATAAATATTTCGTACTATGTATCTGATCATATTTTAGTTTCAATAGAGATTACCGTTGGACCACATATTCTTCAAGCTCAATATAATATATTCCTTTCTTTTGTTTTTACCCCTGGAGGTTTCCTAACGTACTTTAATATTATAAAACAATTGAAAAAAATAATTAATCACAAAAAGAAGTACTAAAATACAGAACGAAAGGAAAAGTAGCATTACGTGGACATTAGTTTGCATGAAATTAATTATTAGTACTATATTAATCATGTCTTATATAGTGTTTTAATATTTCATTTAATTGAGAGTTCAAAATGTCATCTTCTTAAATGACCTTTCAAGAACGGCCCACCGGCTTTCACTATTATATTCTTTTTGTGTAAATTATCATGCCTGTAGATCTCACAAGCCAGTAAACAGAAAAAGGCAACAGAAGTAGTTGGTCCCGTTTCGTACGTCAGACCTGGCCTCAGATTAGACAGACCTGATCAGTATTAATATATAATGAGCGGTATTAGACAGATTAATATATAATTGATCGTATTTTTTTATTTTTATTTTTAAGATACCTGCGAAAATCCACCTGCTAGATGAGTCTCAAAATGACAATTGGAAATAGTACAGTCCAATGCGGTTGAAAACGCTCACCAAACGTTATATTATTTTTTTGTCCAATACAGTCCATCTTAATACAGCGTACCAAACGTGCATCCTGAAAGATTTTTTTTTTTGTTGCTTAAAATCGAAATACATATAACAATGGTTGCCATGTACAATGCCTCCCCCTCTCCAAACCAAAATAATATAATGGGGTCAAAATAAGTCATCTTAATTTACATTTTAAAAGCTTAATCACAATAATTGAATAAAGTGGCGTAAATTCTAAAGACTAAAATAGAAATAATCATAAAGATTAGTTAATAATATGAACTGATATTAGTTGTGTGAAACTTCTTTCTATCTTAGAGATCCAAATCTTACATGTTTTTATTCACAAATTTGAATCCAATAACTTATGTGACAAAGAAATCTCATATAATTAATGTCAGTTGTTTGACGCACAAAATAAAAGTTTCAAATAAACAATATTTTCGTCTCAATTCAAGTAAGTTGGGATCATTTATTGCATCATCACTTTTTTGTAACAATAAAGGCAGTTGCTCTGTGGATATATGCTGATGCATTTGGAGAGTAAAATTTGTTGTAATCAGAAGATTCAGAACTCAAGACTCTCAAGAAATCAGATAATCAACATTCATGATTTTTCTGGCCCTTTTAGAAGTGAGGCTCAAAAGCCTAGCCTCTCTTGGCCCGCCGGTTTGTGCCGAGGCCATCCCCTGATGTCAGAAAAATAAATAAATTATTTAATTTTAAAAATATATAAGTAATTTAAATAAAACGATAAATTCAATGAAGAAAAAAAAAGTATTAATTACTAAGCAATAAATTAAAAACTAAAGTTATACTTTTTAATCTCAGAAATTATATTATGTTTAATTTCTTTTGGACGTGACTTGAATTAGTGAACAAAGATAGTAGTTTATATTTGTTCTTTTGTATTTATATGTTTCTGTAATGTGAATTCGTGAGACAATGATATGGTAGAAAAATCTATTTCCTGCAAAAAAATTGTGTTCAAATTGTACGAAAAGTCACTTAAGAGATGTTATTTCGGGAGAATTATTTTAAAGGGCTGGTCTGTCCTAGCCCGCGTAGGACTGGGTTGGGCTACCATTTTAAGGCCCTTCAGTAAAAAAGGGACAGCCTGCCCATACATTTTAACTCTATGGCCCTTTAGTGTTGGGTTGGATTAGCTCGTTTTGACACCTCTAATAGTAAATTTTGATATAATCCCCTATATATAGTGTAGTTCATCTCCTTATATAATTAAGCAATAATAATTACTTAACCATAATCCTAACTAATTGTACAAAGTTGTTCACTAATAAATTGAAACTAACTAACTTGACTACTTCTGGGAAAAGACTGTTTTATTCATCTGTCATCTATTAGTGATATTAACACTCCCCCTTAAGTTAGGTGGGAAGAAGATGTTAAGAACACGCTCTTAAGAAATTCATGTTGAACCTTAGTCAATTCTTTTGTAAATAAATTTGCATGTCGATCCTTTGTGTTGATATATTGAGTGATATGAGACCTTGTTGAATTTCCCCCCTTATAAAGTGACAATCTATTGCAATGTGTTTTGTCCTCTCATGGAAGATATGATTTGCACCAATTTGCATTTCTTTTTTACTATCACTAAACATTGTCATTGGTGTAGAGATGTTTATTCCCCAATCCTTCAACATACCAATTAGCCAAGTTAATTTAGCCACAATAGATGTCAATTTGTACTCAGCTTCTGCTGAGTTTCAAGATACTATGATTTTCTTTTTTGACTTCCAAGATACTAATGAGACACTAATCTTGATCAAGAATTCAGTTATTGACTTTCTAGTAAGGGGGAAAACAACCGGTCTGCATCACAATAAGCTGTTATTGTGTCATTTTTATTGATTGACAATAACCAACCCCTGCTCTGATTGATTCTTTGCATACTTCACTATCCTTATTGCAGCTTTCATGTGTGTTTTCTTTGATTGTTGTAGAAATTAACTGAGAGTCTGAACCCCAAATGCTATATCAGGCCTAGTTACTGTCAAGTACAATAACTTTCCAATTAACCTTTGATATTCTTCTTGAGTCCCCATATGATTATTATCAGAAACCTTCTTGGTCTGCTCATCTTTTTCAATATACTCATCATACTGTCTAGAAGTGAGCTTAACATTATTGTCAATAGGAGTAATTGTTGGTTTTGCTACTGATAAACCAGTCTCAGATATGAGCTCCAAAACATACTTCATCTGATGCATAGTAATCCCCTATATATAGTATAGTTCATCTCCTTGTATGATTAACCACTAATAACTACTTAACCATAATCCTAACTAATAACTACCTAACCATAATCCTAACTAATCGTACAAAGTTGTTAACTAATAAACTAAATTAACTAACTTAACTACTTTTTAGAAAGGTATGTTTTATCCTTCTGTCATCTATTAGTGATATTAACAAAATTGAGATTTTAAAAAAAAAATATTTGATATTTAGAATTTACTGATCCCATAAATTCAGATTCATATTTCTTAGGACTTATTTAAGAAAGAGTGCTTCTTAGCTACCATAATTTTTTTATTTTCATAATTTGAAATTAATCCTTTAATTAAGAGTAGATGGGTCACATTTATCTCACATCGGGCGGAGCTACATGATGGCCAGGGGGTCCGAGTTCTCCCTCAAATTTAAAATTTTCCTAGTAAACTACTAGTAATATTCATAATATTACAATAGAGTCCTCAATTTTTCGCTCCCCCTAGACCAAAAGTCCTCAATTTTTCGCTCCCTCTAGACCAAAATAGGCTCTCCTAGTCCGGGCTCCCCCTAACCCGGAATCCTGACTTCGCCCCTGCTTATCCCACATCCCTTAGTGGGTGTAAAATTAAGTTATTGGCACGAATAATACTTGTACAGTCATTTACTACATCTAGCTTTGCCTCTTTTTTTCCTTCCGATTTCTCTGTACTTAAGCACTAATGTAGTTAGGGCTCAACAAGTACATAATATCATAATCACAAACTATATATTAATCTACTTCTATTAGTATTAACTTTCTTTTTTCCTTTTTTTGTTTGTTTTGGCGACAATTGCAATTAGTGCTTTGTGTAATTGAATATTTTTCAAAGATATATAATTAATACAATTCTTTAATGAAAGAATATTGAGAAATATTATATTATTGTGAGCCATTGCACACAAAATCATCTTTTGGGTTATCATAGAAATTATTCGAATTATGTTATATTCCATGGGATGATTTTTGACACGGCTAAAGCTGAAACGTGGCTATAAGCGAAGAAAGAAGTTATGTTTCTTTCAGCGTTTTGAGTAAAACAATTTATATAAAAAGTTCTAACTAGTCCGGGCTTTATTATATTTACATTATTATTTTTTTGTTGACGGCGAACCCGCATCACGCTTCTTCGAAACAAGCTCGTGATAAACCCGATCGACGCAATAACTCGCAAACCACGCCACCGCTTAAACTACACTGACAGTCAGTGTGATGCGCCCCCAAGAGGCCGGGCGACGCTGCACTGGCGCTTCGAACTGTGCCTCTCACACACCACCCATCGAGGATACCTCCGCTTCAAGCACTAACCATCTGCAGGCTGATTTATATTTACATTGTTAAGAAGTGGATGAGAGGTTAAATATGTTTATTGTTAGTTTTTAAGATTATTAACATACATTGTAATATAAAATTAGATATAGAGGTGGACCAAAAATTTTAAGCTAACTCACATAAAAGTACATATTATTTCTTTGTAACAAACAAATGACTTATTAAATATATATATAAGATTTTATAATTTGACCAAAGATAGTGGGTATCAGCGGGCACAAGCGGGTGACAACATTGACTAAATTAGCACAGAGGATGAAGCTGCTCCCCTCACTGAGAGGTTTTGCTTTTGAGCTTTGAGTATGAAATTTTTTATTAGTTAGAAACATTTTTTACGAATGAATCATTTACGGTGCAAATCAATATATAATTAGATTTTAATGCGAGTATCGCACCTGGAATAAAAAATAAAAAAATAAGACAGCCTTGAATAAATCAGTAATTTCTTGTACATTATTCAGGCACACGTTCTTTACCAAACTTTTCTACATAATTGAATACAATCACACAAAAGCACTATGAAAAAAAAAAGAAAAAAAAAAGAAAGAGAAAAACGTATCCTAAAAGAAGTGAGAATATGAAGATGTGACAAAACAGGAATGGGACATTAATTAGGTAAAGTAAGGCTATTGGAGGAAATCCCTATGACAATCAAAATTTATACAAAAGCAAATCAGAGAAGATTGCTTAGTGGGACATAGAAACTATACTTACATGTGTTGGTAAAGTATATTCCATAAATAAAATGGAAGAAGAGAAGAAGCTTATGTATAATTTACTATTAATACAAACAAACAGGAAAATTCATAATGGAGAATTTGAAGTAGAAAATATATATGACGGAAGGTCGTTTTCAATGAAAAATGGTATTCCTAAAACATATTCTCTAAGGAAAATATTTTCTTCATTGTTGGATGGAAATGTTGGATATTACCGTGGATGTATGAGAATAGTTTACAACTATCACTAGTGCTTAAAAAGGATAATCATTTATAATTTCAATATAATAGGCTTAAGTCTAACATCAGTTGTCACAAACTCACAATATCAATAAGAGTTAATGTTCTTGATCTTCAGTATTTGCTCCTCCTTACTATCTTGAGATCCTTATTCAAACTGCAACAAGCCCCTTGAAAACAATAACAACAATATGTTTAGAAATATGAAAATATAACAAGATAATTGGTTTGCTGAGTCGATTGAATTATCAATCTTTTCTTAAGATAATATTGTCATGTATATCCCTTCAACGGTGTAATGACAACTTATCTCCGAAGATAAAATAATAATCAAACAAATGAGCAAAGGGAACTCAAGTGTTCGCTAGAATATAGGGATCTTTGAGTGTGTAAGATTGCAAGAAAGGAAGAGATTTCATCAAGTCTGAAATCATCCAAGTGTAGAGAGTATTTCTCTTATGTGTATTTCTCTTATGTGTTCAATGTGTACTCTCTCAAGTCTGAAAGTAAAGCTTCATTATATAGTGTAAGGAAGAGAAGAGGTGTTAATGGCTATTAAGAGGTTGTTTAAGAGGCTCAATGAAGAGCCAAAACGTTCAGGAATAAGTGTTGGCGCCGCGGCGCTGGCCAACTTTGGTTGGTTTCCAGAAAGTTGGGGTCCAAAAAGATAATGTCAGAACAACCCAACAGCCCGCGACCCACGACCCGACCCGAACCAGGCGGACCCACGACCCGACCCGGACCGGGAGGGTGGTGGCGCGCGTGTGGGCCTAGTCTCGAAGCCAAGCACACCTAGGTCCTCCCTCCTTCAAACACATGGGTTACCCCTTGGGGTCCCAATCCCTTATTCAGTTTTGAGACTTATATTATGAACAATTCTTCCTTTTCCTACCGATGTGGTAGATTTGTCCCACACCACTCTTCCATGTCTCAAACACCTTACTTCGCGGACCAATATCTCTTCCATTTCTCAATGGAACTTGACGATTCTTGGCCCTACGGTCATCTACTCACTTAGTAGATTATGCACATGTGAAGAACCAGGGTCTCCAACATATGGAACTATGATGTTTAAGTCATTGAAGATGGGCGGACCCAACCTCCACCAAAGACAAATTTCCAACAATCCCCTCTTGGAAGAGATTTTGGTGCACACACATGGTGCCTTCTTTCAGCAATCTTTTTGGCGGATCAATGTTGCATCTGGAGAGATAGTCGTAGCTTTGAACCTTTCATAGTAGAATACCATCAGACATATTTACTGTGCGGTGAACGTGATGTCTTGAACCGTCAGTGTTTAGTATATACCAAGACAATGGTATCAACATAATACCTTTCCTACTCAATCTTTCTTAGTGTTTTGTCCGTCGTGGGCTGTGGACACCCTTGGATTCTTAAGTGTGTTCATTTGAGGCGACTTGTCCTCGCACTTAAATAGGTGGTCTCCTATAAGGTATCCTGTAATACCTAGTTTCACAAGCATTAGGAACCATTAAAAGTTTCCCAAACCTAACCTCAACTATTGAGGATCATTAAAGGTTTTAGAAGCTTAAACTTTACCCCCTCTGCAGGTAGCACTTAATATCTATCAAGGGAATGACTTTGGATTATGTTTCTTAAGAACCATTATCCAAAGTGCTCTTGCTTTCATCGAAACGCTCAACTGAACCTTTACAGTTTAGTTTTCCTTATCCATGTGATTTCCAGTCCGTAAGGTTGGGTGTCCACTATGTCGATTCTTATTGATTGGGTTTTAAGCCAATTCTCCTAGACAGGCGGAACCCTTGATCTGTGAAGGTCTACTATATTCTCCTTTGATTAGTAATCAAGGAAGTGTTACCGGTGAATATCAACTGTCATTCGGTCTTATGTCTATGACAGATATGTTCAGATGTCATCATTCGTGCTCTCACAATGTCAAAATAGAACAGACACGAGTTACTCCCAAGAAGGGAAATCCTCTAAGTGGTTGTGAAGTTACTCAACTTCTCATCATCCTTTGTGCGAAGCGATGAACTCTAATTCCATCATGAATCGACCGATGCAAGATTTGCTTAGAGGATTTTTCTAAGACACACCATGCACATTTGGTATTCTTTAGGCCTTATGTCCAGTTTGCATCATTTTGTTCTCCCAGAACCACTGGACATCCAGAATATCATAAGTCATAGATAAGCGAATAATTCAGATGTCGTCATATCCGACTTAACACCTTCTGTTGATCATTTCCAGAATCACGAGTGAACCTTAGTTCAACTGATCTTCTGTTATGAACCAATACCAGGTCAATTGCAGTGTGACACGAGCATATCTCTCCTAGAATATGGGTGCACCATGATTTCAATCACTCTATGATTCAAATCTATTGGTGACTTCAACGAGACTGTCAAGCTCCTCATAGAGGAGTTTGGAATTTGACCAGTCCGTTAGATGTCTTAGGGATTCCAAACCTAAGATGTCATCTGCAATATCTATATTTTTTCATGTTAAAACATATATTTCAGGAGAAATGTTTTGTGCCAAACTTTAGGTCCGCTTCAGCCTGCACAGAAATTTGATAAGCCGATAGACTTTTTTCTCTTTCCTGGAACCTCAAACCCCTCGGATTGTTCCGTATTACTTTCTTCTTCCTCTTTCAGATTTTTGTTTTTTCAATTGTTGGCTTTTTAACATCAGAGTCAAAGTTTCTGTAGTCAGAATCATTGTTTCTGTTTTGTCTGAAACTTCCAGGACCAAAATGTAGACATTTTAGGGACCATAAAGAAATTTCATAAACAAGCCCAACAATCCTCAAACCCAACTCTCCGATTAGGAAGGTTGTCTCAACATTCATGTCACGCTGCACAGCGATGGCCCTGGATGTTAAGTTGTTCACATAGGAACACATGTCTTGGTAACCGAGGTCTTATACTTGTCAATAGATCCATCTACTTTTATAACCCACCGGTTCTTTTCCCGGAGGAAGATCTTCCTGCACATAAGTATGGTTTTATCTGACGGAATCTATTTCTATAGCTTATTTCCAAAGCAGCGCTTCTGGAGATGACAATTCTCAATTAGTCCATGGTTTATTCTTAACCATATAAGCTAGATGGCATGGAACAAGTCTTTGTCCCATCATTTGCTCCGGTTTGGTTCAACATCTAGAATCTCTGAGTTCTATAGATCTGGAACATTAAGTTTCGGATAGCCAGCAACTTTCGAGTCCTATAGATCTGGAATATCTCATTCCGTACAATCAGGCCCTCACGGGTTCTTGTTAACCTCGAACAATTACTTATTTTTCCTCTTCAAGGAAAGATAACTTCAAAGAATTCAGAACTCCTGGGAGACACCGTGACCCTTCACGGCTCCGCGACATTTCTGACTCATTTCATCTTTGTTCTTCAACAAAGGATGCAATGTATTGTATCATCATCAATTAAGATCATAATGTACTTGTCTCCCCCCTCTATTTGTACAAACTTTAAATCACCCAAGTAGGTGTTACTAAGTTATAGAGGAGCGGTGCTTCTTTATCTAATCCTTTGATGAAACAAAAAGGTGATTTTGCCTCTTCGCCTACCGCACATTCATTTGAGAGTTTATATCGACAGACGGCAACAATCTCAATTTTGTCGGCTTTTGAATGACTTTCTATTAAACGTGTCTTAATCTATGATGACATAGATGCACGGATTACAAATACACCATCCACTTGACTACAATTTTACTGTACCACTTTTGGATATTATCGACATGTGGGACATGAGGCGAAAACTTAAGCCATATTGTCCAACAACGTCAAAGACATCAAGTTTAGGACATGTATAACCTCTCTTAAGAGTGATCCCATTCCTTAAGTCCTTTTGAGGACAACTTCTTCAACTTATTCTATTTGAAGGTAGCGTTGCTTCACATGAACAACCTTTTGCCCATGGTTAAGGCGTAACTGGATCATATGCGATCTAGACTCTCTGGCCTACTCCAGTTGTCTTGGCAGACTGAGTGTCCAATTTCTTTTCTGCCTATCTCTTGGCATTCAGATCGTTCAAGATCTGGAAACTCTGAACCACTCCAGTCGCCCGGAGGCTTTGTATGACTGAGTGTCTAACATTGTCAAGTCATGTGACGGATCTGGCCCACTTCAGTCGCCCGGAGGCTTTGTATGACTGAGTGTCTGCCACTATCATGTCGAAAGACATATCTTCTGTCAGAAACGATGATAGGATTGTCACTAGTCATTGTCTTTAGTCCTCTAGTCCTCTTCCCATGCTTAGGATTGTCCATAAAATCATTTATTACAATCTAAGTCCATTTCTTTTAGGCCGTTGTTTATAACAATCCAATATTTAAGCGGGAAGGTAAGTGAGATTAAACTTTCTGATTTTAAGGCGCAGGGACTATAAAGATATGCTTTCATATTTGTAGCCTTATTCAGTTCATTTTAATCAGACCTCTTTTAATCTCATTTTTTATAAGGAATAAATAATTAACTCATACCTTTGGGATTTGGCCCACGTTCGTCACGTGTCCAAATCCTCCTTACCATAAGATGGAGGTTTCCTGCTACAAGATGAACCATCATCTTCAGCCTTCTCCTCCAGTTCCAATTGACATCCTCCACTTTTGTAGACACTTTTTTACACCACTCTCGGGAGCGGTGACAACAACTCTTCTTTGACCCTTAGCCTTGCCAACAAGACTATCAACATTATCTTTCAAGTTAAAGATCAATCATTGAGATCTCACCTTTGAATTGTTGGCCCTCCTCTTTCTAGCACTAGTACAATATTATCTTAAGACTGTGGATACTACAGTAGATGTATGAAAATAGTATACAACTATCACTAGTGCTTAGAAAGGATAATCATTTACAATTTCAATATAATAGGCTTGAAGCTTAACATCAGTTGTCACAATATCAATAAGTGTTGATGCTTTTGATCTTCAGTATTTGCTCCTTCTTACCATCTTGAGATCCTTATTCAAACTCCAGCAAGCCCCTTAAAAACAATAACAACAATATGTTTAGAAATCTGGAAATATAACAAGATAATTGGCTTGCTGAATCGATTGAATTATCAATATTTTCTTAAGATAATATTGCCCCGTATATCCCTTCAACGGTGTAATGACAACTTATCTCCGAAGATAAAACAACAATCAAACAAATAAGCAAAGAGAACTCAAGTGTTCACTAGAATAGAAGGATCTTTGAGTGTGTAAGATTGCAAGAAAGGAAGAGATTTCATCAAGTCTGAAATCATCCAAGTGTAGAGAGTATTTCTCTTATGTGTTCAATGTGTACTCCCTCAAATCTGAAAGTAAAAGCTTGATTATATAGTGTAAGGAAGAGAGGAGGTGTTAATGACTATTAAGAGGTTGTTTAAGAGGCTCAATGAAGAGTCAAAACGTTCAGGAATAAGTGTCCAACGTTCCAACAACTTAATGACATTAACTCTGAAAAAGTCGTGGCCCTGCAGGTTGGCGTCGCGGCGCCGAAACTCCTGAGAGTTGGCGCTGTGGCCTTGCAGCCTGGCGCCGGCCAACTTTGGTTTCCAGAAAGTTTGGGGTCCAAAAAGATAATGTTAGAACAACCCGCGACCCACGATCCGACCCGGACCGGGCGAGTGGTGGTGACGCGCGTGTGAGCCTAGTCTCGAACCCAAGCACACCTAGGTCCTCCCTCATTCAAACACATGGGTTACCCCTTGGGATCCCAATCCCTTATTCAGTTTTGAGGCTTATATTATAAACAATTCTTCCTTTTTCTACCGATGTGGTAGATTTGTCCCACACCATTTTTCCATGTCTCAAACACCTTACTTCGCGGACCAATATCTCTTCCATTTCTCAATGGAATTTGACGATTCTTGGCCCTACGGTCATCTACTCACTTAGTAGATTATGCACATGTGAAGAACCAGAGTCTCCAACATATGGAACTATGATGTTTAAGTCATTGAAGATGGACGGATCCAACTTCTACCAAAGGCAAATTTTCAATACGAAAAGCTATTTTTTATTATTGGAAAATATTTTCCGATTTTGATTGTTGAGTGAAAAAATATATTTAATTGATTAATAATACAAAAAAAACCAGATAATGCATTGATAAAACTTTTGAGTGATGAAGATTAATAACAACGTCTAAGTATCAGTTGAAACAAGTAATATGAAGTTAAAAATTAAAATAATTATAAATATAATAGTTTTCGTCCAAAAGTGATAAGTCATTCTCATATAATGAAAGTTATTATCTTCTAAAAGTATTTTCTTATATGTATTTTTCAAGATGTACCATACTGAATTTTCACCGGATCCTCAAATTTCTATTGTTCTTGCGTGGCTATCTCAAATCAACTCTTAATAAAATAAATTCTTATAAAATATTCTAAAATAGAGGATAAAATGAAACATACAAATAATTTTCTATTAACCTCACTTCCTAAGGGATAAATTTTAGTTCTTCACCTTCAATGTGGCTTGAACTTCTATTCCTTTTTTGGACAATAAACGACTAAACTTCATTAATATATAAAAGGTCTCAAAGAGTTAAAAGATACATTAACATCAATTACAATTCAACTAGGAAAAATATAAATCTCAATAACTTCACTTAACAACAAAATATTTTTTTAACTAAAATGTGCGCTGTCATATTCCAAGATCTAGGAATATATATATATATATATAACATGTATGTCTACAAAAAAATTCATAAGCTTCCACATATCTTTTATAGCTCCCGTTTGGCCATAGATTTTGGGAGCATTTCGAAGATTTGTTTTCAAGTTTTTTTTTTGTCATAAAATTTTGACATATTTTGAAAATAAATCTTCAAATTTCAAATTCTGGCTCAATCTTATTTTGTAGCCAATATTTATATTTTGGCCTTTTAAAAACTGCCCCAAATTTTGTATTTTATAAAAAATACCATTTATTTATGACTCGACTAATTTTATCTACCATGTTCCCCCTTTAAAGCAGTATCTATCATGTTTCCACCATTAAAACAATTTATTCTATAAAGTGAACGAGCTAAGTTGTGCCCAAGCAGTAAAAGAAGAAACCTTAGGGAAAATTGCTCTGCCAACGGTAAAAATTCATTGCGAAGATAAAAATGAAACTTTCTCGTAATTTGAATTGTAGTATCTAATAAGTGTGTTATTAACATAACTTGAGACTAGCAAGTATGTATGTGTTTGTGTGATTGAATATTCTTGATAATTTTAGAAATTATGAGTATAAGTAATGTTTCATGTTTTCCAAAACAAAAATGAAATATGTTTTGAAAAATTATGGCCAAACACATTTTCAAAATTTAAAAAACTTCCCCCAAATAAATTTTTTTAAAATATTTTTGAGAATTTATAGCTAAACGCTAGCATAGTCTCTTTCTCCCATAAAACTACACTAAAAGACGGTTCAAATTAGACATGTACATCGGGTCGGGGACCCGCCCGGCCCGGACCAACCCAAAAAAAATCAGGGTTAAGGTCAACCTATATCTGACCCGTGAGCCACCTGACCTGAAAAAGCGGAGATCCGTTCATATGTAGGGTCGGGCCAGAGTCCGATTTTTTTTATCCGTCTGACCTGGTCCGTTCACCGACCCGACCCGACCCGCGTATCTTTTTAATATAATTTATATTATTTTCCTTTATTAATATTTATTTTATACTTATTAATATTTATTTTGTACTTATATATTTTCGTCATTAAGTGATGCATGTTTTTATAATATATGTGTTACTCTAATCTACATTGAGCTCGACATAAAATAAGATAAAAATTGTAGCTGATTATTAATAATATATTTATATCTTTAGTCGTTTCTGTTAATATATAAAATCATTCCACTACTAAGTCTTAGTATTTAATTTGTGTATTTGTTGTTTAGATTTCTAAGATAGTAAAAACGTTATTTTCATTCCTGATAGTGTATCGATTATGATTATAGTTTTAAAATTGTATTCAAACAACAATTCTTTAGTGTGAATCAAAGTCCAAGATATTTAACAAAATCCTAATATAATTACGTTGATTTTAAGATTTTAGTTTTAGTTCAGTACAAAGTCCGAGATATTAAGGAAAAAGTTTAACATTATAATTTTACCCAATATGTTATTATTTTGTAGAGAAAATTTTAACTTAAAAGGGCATACAAGTCGTTCAGTATTTGAAGCATATTTTGGTCAATCAATATTTATATTCATGCTTTTAAAATAATATGCTTAAGTTTTTTTTGGTGTAATTTTTAATGATTTTTTGTTGTAATTTTTAATTTGTGACAAATTATATCGGATAACGGATTGAGTAGAATTTCAGTGTTTATTTACTATTTTATTTTATTTTATTTTGTAAAACGGGTCAGAGCCGACCCGTGACCCGTATAGTCCCCAAAGAGTTGGAAACATGGTCAGAATCGAATAAGAATCGGGCAAGCAGAAAAAAGTTATCTAACCCGGCCCGACCGAGCTTTGGATAGGTGTAGTTCAAATCTACTAACCACAAATGTATTATGTAATATTGTAATACAATGAAATACTGATTTGTTTTTTCTTTTTAACCTTTTCCCTTGAAAATAACACATAGAAACAAGGGGAAGAAAAGAAGGATAGAAGACATAAAAAACTTGATGTGATGAGTAAGACAGCATTATATATATATATATATATATATATATATATATATATATATTTTTTTGATAATTCAGGTTTCGAGATGACTTTAGTATTTATTCTAAGACGCCATCACTGCACTGTACTAAGGCTTGAAACTCACCCTAAGCGATGGAACCCGTCTGCCATTCTGCGTAAATCGCGAATGTGCACCGCATTCGATGTCCGATCGCTACCAATGATCAACGCCATGCGTCCGACTCAAGCGACTTGTGCGGAGAATCAAACCCACACCGCAATATGCCTGCATGCTTAAGCTGGCACTTTAATACGGCATATACCCTGAAACGATCCGTAGAAATTAAACTTATGGCTTAACACCATAAATTTGACTAATGGCCACTGGGCGAGCGGATCAGCATTATATATCCTTAATAGTGTGTTTTCTGTATTGAGGCCAAAATCCCAATGTTTTTTCTTCCCCCATTAAAACCCCCTTCATTTTCCTTAAAAAAACACCTCAACTCTCTCTCCTTCTCTCAATGCCCTGTAAAAATACGGCCTTCTGTGTCACTTCAGTGCCGGTAGTTTTTTTGCTCCAAAACATAAGAGAAAGAGAGACATCAAGAAACCCCTTTACTCTTCTTCTCTCTTTCTCTATACTCAAAGGGTAGATGTGTTTGTGCTGTAAAAATCCAATCTTTAGCATTTCCTTTATGATTTGAGTGATAATATTGGATACCCATTTTGTTTTCTTTGCTGTTGGACGTTGTTTGTATCTGAAAAAGGGTGTTCTTCTAGTGTTGTTTTCCTCACTGCTTTACTGGTAAATCTGGCTGGACTCATTAGTTTTGGAGCTGGTGAAGGAAGGTTTCTTAGCAAAGGTATTGTCTTTGATTTCAAGAAAATTTAGTTTCTTAAAAAAATGGATTTTGGGGGTATTGAGATCTATCTATTTGAGAACATGTTTCCTTCTTGTAGTTTCCATTTGCCAAGGTTTATGATTTATTGTGTTCTATGGATTGTTTTGTACAGTTTTCTTAGTTTGTGGTTTCTTTTGCCCTTTGGGACAATATATTGTTGTTGTTATTATATGCTAACAAGACCATTTAAGGTTTTTTTTTTATGACGGAAACCGCAATCGCTACTTTATTACAAGTGCGCACGGGCTAAACCAACCACGTGTAAACCACACTTCCACGTGTGACAGACTCAACTAAGAAGGTGTTGACAGGGGAATCGCTCTCCTGCTCCACCAACTTGGCTACCCTTGCGGTACGATTAAAGGTTTTCAATCTATGCAAGTGGTGCTTCTTTCTGGATTAACCAAATCCATTATGGTATATTTTGGGGGATACTGTATTCCTCCACCCCCTCCCCTCCCCCTCCTCTCCACCCCCCACATTTTATGTCTCTCTTCATTAAATGCTTTTAACTTTTGGTGGGGAAATATTAGAGGTGGGATTTCCCCTTTTTGCTTCTAGGTACTAGGACAAGTATGCTGATCTGTTTATATGTATCTGTTTCTTTGCCTTTAAATCCTATCCTTTGCATATGAGGCAAAAAAATGCACTTACATGTGTTAGTTTATATAAGTGTACTCAATTTTGCAATGAAGTGTTGAACTTAAAAGAAAGATCTTTTGGTTTTATCTGTAAACTTGTTGTGTAGATTCTTTCTCTAATATTCTTTTATCAACAATATTAGTCTTCTTTTACTTGCTTCTCCATGTCATTGCATCTTTCTGTAGTTTTTTTCTTTTTCTCTTGTGGAATTTGTATGACCATTCTCGCTCTTTTATTTATTTTTGTTTGTTATAAGTAACTTGGATGCTTAGGATTGAGGTTTCTTATGTTAAGTGAGACATGGTTGAAGTACAACATCACTCTTGACCTTCCATAAAAACAGGTGCATTGAATTTATTCGTGCTGCTCAATCTGCTTTATTGAGCAATAGTGTTTTGCAATGGACAATCTGACCTAGGTCTTGTGATATAATCCACTTCTTATTAGCTTTATCACAAATGCTTTTCTCTACAAATCTATTTTTTTTTCATGCTTTAGGTTTTGATGTCAGATGGTCTTGTTATCCTCTGATCTGATCTTAGTATATTTGATCACTCACTCAAGGATAACTGTGGTTTAGTGAATGCGGTGAGGTTAATTTTGTTAGGTGTACTACATAATCTCACTCAATCTTTTTGGTTTTAGGTTTCTGTCCCTTTCCATCATCATGGAAGGGGAAACCTCTTGGGTTAATCATTGCCCTGATTATGTTGCACCAGACATGGTTGAGTTTGATTCATTTTCAGAGCTTAACGATGAAGACAACAGAGAATCTTCCTCAGTTCATGTGGATTTGATACTGCCTGATGATTTATTGGAACAAATATTGGCCTATCTTCCCATTGCTAGCATTTTTAGGGCAAGTTCTGTGTGTAAGAAATGGTATGAGATAGTGAACTCAACAAGGTTCTTATGGAACTTCTCTCAGGTGCTGTCTCAAAAACCGTGGTACTTTATGTTCACAAGCTCAGAGGAGCCAGTTGGTTATGCCTACGATCCTTCCCTTCGGAAATGGTATAGTATTGAACTCCCTTGCATTCAGACATCCAATTGGTTCATTGCGTCTTCAAGTGGATTAGTTTGCGTAATGGACAACGACAGTAGAAGCGAGCTATATGTTTGTAATCCGATAACCAAATGCTGCAAGAGCCTTCAGGAGCCTCCTGGTCTCAAGTTCTCTGATTACAGTGCATTGGCTATTTGTGTAAACAAGAAAACTTGTTCTTACAGTGTCGCCATTGTTAAATCTAAGCAAGTACCAGGTAACTTCTTTCAGTGGGATTTGTCAATCCACATATACGATTCTGGAACGATGATGTGGGCCACCCCTTTGACCGAGGTTCTGACAGGTTGGAGAGGTGGGGACGAAAGTGTCATTTGTGATGGTGTTTTGTACTTTTTGATCTACTCAACTGGAGGTGGTGGGCCCTACAATCGCCACGGTCTGATCACTTACAACCTCTCAAGCAGATCATCCCATGGTTTGTTAATAAGGACTTTCATTCCTGTGCCATGTTCTCTAACGTGTGGCCGGTTAATGAATCTCAAGGAGAAGTTAGTAATGGTGGGTGGGATTGGGAAACCAGATCGTCCTGACATAATTAAGGGGATTGGCATATGGATACTTAATGGGAAGGAATGGCAAGAAATTGCCCGTATGCCGCATAAGTATTTTCAAGGTTTTGGGGAATTTGACGATGTTTTTGCCAGCAGTGGTACAGATGATCTCATATACATTCAGAGTTATGGAGCCCCTGCCCTTCTTGTTTTTGATGTGAACCAGAAACAGTGGAGGTGGTCGCAGAAATGTCCTGTGACAAAGAGGTTCCCCCTTCAGCTCTTTACTGGTTTCTGCTTCGAGCCAAGGCTTGAGATATCTCCCTGATTGATTGGTGCTCCTTAATTAAAATCCCATCTTCTTTCATGTCTTGTTGTTGTACTCTTTTTGTTGTTCTTTCATGCCCTGTCTCCTCCCAATACAAAGATTTCTGTGTTCTTGAAAGGTTTATACATGTACCAGCCGATGAGGCTGCTAATTTATGAAATGACAATATTATTTAAAAAAATTGGCAGTCTGAGGCACACTCATTTCAGCTTCCAAAGGTTATTATCTATGTTTATGTTGCTCACTTTGGACTCTTTAAAATTGTTGTTGCACTCATGTGGATCGTTAAAAATTGCACTACTTCTTGAGGATCTAATACGTACTAGTTGACATTTTTGAAGAGTTGAACATTGAGCAACATTGGTTATTATTACCTTTATTGATCTCTAGTTTCTGTGTTCGATAGACCCTCAGAATATGGGCAATCCCAAGACAGGGACAAGTTGTCTTTGCAAATCACAAAGTCAAAACTGGAAGATGGGTAATCCTAACTTATGACCTCATACAGACTTTTGAGTAATATTTTTAGACCAAAATTTCCCTTCTTTTATATCTTCTCCCCATGAATCCTCAATTGGGCAGCAACATGATTGGCTTGTTTATGGACCTTTTGATCTTTAAGCTAGGGACCACAGTTAGTTGCCAAACTGAGTTGATGACCATGAGGGTTGGCAGCACGCCCTGCACATGGTAAGGGAATAAGTGAGCTGTTGCCAAAACCATGGGTGATCCAAGATTTCACATGTGCACAACTAAGTTTTTCATTGGCTAATGGCTTGCTCAGTCTATTTTGGTAGTCACACTCATACCCCATGCCTTGAGTGTGTTTTGAGTTTTGGTACATCCCTTGTTTCTTGTTTCCATGCCAACAATGAAATGCAAGATTATGAAACCCCACTTTACAAGACACTGATATCTGCGTCTAAGTGAGGTAGCCAAATTGCTGATGGCAAGTAACCAAGAATTATTTATTTATTTTCGGAATAATTTTTCACTTTATTTAAAAATTAGTGTTTGATTATAAAACTTTTAATTTCAAATTTGAAAAAAAATAACTTATAACCTGTTTTGCAACTCATTTTTCATTTTTGAAATTGTATTCAAGTATGAACACTTGTTCAAATATTCTTTGTAAAAAGTATAACCAAACACAAGTACACAACTCCAACTCTATAAATCTATTTATTTATATAATAAAGCCGGGCAATAAGAGAATGACGTGACACATTTCTTAGGCCAGGATTAACATTTATCTTTTTTTTCTCAGATTTTTTCACTTCCTTTTGATTTAAAAGATCTGCTAAAAATATTAAGTACCTTATTTATCTCTCTCCTCACTATTATTATTATTATTATTATTATTATTATTATTATTATTATTATACTTTTCCTTAAATTCCTTTCTCCATATTAGAATTCTTTTCTCATTTAATTTCTTTCCAAAATTGTATCCCACAACCCAATATTCATGCATGCCCCACAATTCTCTATGTCGATATTTTTAGCTTTGAATGCAATAAATATAAAATTGAAATATCATTTTAAAATAACAAACAATTGAAGAGAAAAAGTGTTTTGGTTGCAAAATATGTGAGGCAAATATGAAGCAAGCTAAGGGCATGACTGCTCGGAGAAGATATGACGTTCAAAGATTCTTTTGAAAACGTGTGCCCTCCCGCTTTAACAAGTGGCAGCAGGCACTCTTTTAACTTTGTTAAAACCGCAAGACTTAACAAAGTTACAAGAGTGAATCTTTTAATTTGGATTCATCCAAGTGCTTTATTTATGTTCTTAATTCTAAAGAAAAGGAAGAAATATATAGATGGGACTGTTTGCGTGAATGGTTAGCATCTTTTATGCTTATCTGAGTTCACACTTAACATTTATTGTACGAGTGTTCACCATCAATGGTAGATACACATTTATTGTGAGCTACGTTTAAGCTTGAGTTCATTTACTACGCTTGCACGAAAGGAGAAGGTTATATATCCTCTTCCCATAATTTATTTTCTCTTTTCG
Organism: Przewalskia tangutica; assembly: GCA_029844215.1. Classification (NCBI taxonomy): domain Eukaryota; kingdom Viridiplantae; phylum Streptophyta; class Magnoliopsida; order Solanales; family Solanaceae; genus Przewalskia; species Przewalskia tangutica. Next base: position 20,647,397 of record CM056731.1, on the reverse strand, counting down.
GCTAAAGCAAGAAGCCATTAAGGCTTGGGGTTTACACCCCCTTTGGGGTCGGCTCCATCATTGAAGGAAGACTCATTGACTTATCAAGAAGCTCATTCTTCATTTTGAAATCCCCGACGAAGGCCACATAAGCGAGGACTACGCAAGAGGACGGGCCAAATCAGCGAAAATACCTCACTCAATCAGGTGTATCTCTTCCTTACACTTAGTTTTGCTTAAGAACTTTGTGGCTTGTCTCTTGGAGTTCACCGAATTTGTCGTATTTAACGCTTGGTTTCGTTTTATTGTTTACCTTGCGTGTTAAGTTGTTGGTGCTCCTACGGGTGTTGTGCGGGTGTTCTAGGTGCTGGACTGAGTTTAACTTCATTTACTGGGTTGTTGTAACACTAGTTCGAATCTTGCCTCACCTTTGCTATGTTCTTGTTCATCCGTGTTCTTGAGAATCTCGTACTTACCATTCTTTGCTTGTTCGTATGATTCTTGGGTTACAGGTGATTTGCGGGATGGGAGACGCCTCTATTAGTGTTATTTCTATCCAGTGAGATTTTGTTTACCAGCTAGGTGTTGGTTATTTGAGTATAATCACCTTAATCTTTTAACAACTATCGTGTTAGTTCTTATCGTCTTTGTGTGTTAGTGTCTTAGTGTACTTATACGGACTAGCCAGTTCTTCGTGTTCTTCGTGTTCTTCATGTTCTTCATGTTCTTCATGTTCTTCATGTTCTTCATGTTCATATGGATTGCTAGACTAATTGGTACACTTTGATTATTAGTTGACTTCATTTATTGCTTGCATTGTGTTTCTCTATGCAATTTTGAATTTCATGCGCATTGTACCGAGGGATTGTGACATTTTGCCTCTTTTGTGTAAGCAACCATTGCCCTAGGCGCAAAGCCACTGTGCCTTTGCCATTTTTGACATTACGCACTGCCCTATACTTGCCTCTTTTATGCATGCTATTTATGTTGACTTCACCTACGGTCCTTGTCCATTGCTATCTTTAGCTTTCGCAAGACCCTAGAACCTTTGTCTCTACTCTTCAAAAGCTTTGTTCTTAATTTATATATACTATATATAAACATATATTATATAGTATATTTTATATATTCGTATTTCATATATCCATATATTATCTTTTATTGCCGCGATACTGGCTTGGCTCGGCTTGCCTTGTTTTGCAGGCTATAGAAGAAGTAGGACGGCTTGATTTTGGCTCACTTGAGGGGTATTCTCATATTATTAGTTTTTGGAAAAAGGATAGCTACACGCACGCAGTAGTTCAACGTCCTTATCTGTTCACGGTTAAACCCGTTCGAACCAACGAGGCACGCAACAACGAGGTATTTCTAAAATCTTGCTTGTTTACATTCCATTCCTTAATTTTGCATTTTACTATCTATATTCACTAGGCAAACCTAAGAGTATCGATAGGCAAATACTAGGACTACGATTTGTATGAATGAATGTTTGCTATTGCATTTGATAAACCTTGTATAAATTAGAAAGTCTAAAATTTAAACTCCGGGCCTGTCCGGGTTACACTCATTTACGATCTTCCTAGTTTATTTATTGAAATAGGCAAGTGTTTGTATATTTAGTAGAAGCGTTGTGATTCATAAACCGGGCCTATCCGGATTTAAATTAACGCATTTCTCAATTGTATTCATCTCTTGTTTGTAATCGTACTTGGTAACTTTGAGGATGACGAAAAAGAAAAAGAAGCGGACCCATGAGAACTTCACGCCACTATCCATCCGGATGGGACAAGCTTCTATTGATATCACCAACAACATTGAGTTCCCCCCGATTGCTCACGAACCTACCAAATTCGGGCTTGTGAGTAATGGTCTTCAAGTGGGGGACGCTCACGCGGGAAATGACGAGTTATCTACCAATGAGGGAACTTCGGACTTCATTCCCTCCTCTTGCACCCTTGGTTCTCAAGACACTGCATCGACTTCGAGTGGCAACAATTGCGAACCCGTCGTTGGGAATGTCGCAGATGGAAAGAACAAAACTACAGATCACGTGAGTCAGAACAACAAGAAGGCTTATGCATCCATAGTCAAAGGAAATCGTGATGTTTCGAATGGAAAACGTCTACATTTTGTCGCCGATTGCCGTAGTGTGGGCCCTCTTGACTTACCTAGGGGTGATTTAGATAATCTTACGGAAACTGTGGGGCATCTTTTGGTTGGCTACTTTGCGGGGTCCTACCCGGGGAGCTTGGCATTAAAGAAGCTATGTCGCTCATGGGGAGTTGCATACCGCTTTAATGTCCACACTTCGGGTTGGATTGTCTTCAAGTTTAACACGGAAGTTGACAAAGAGAAGGTCATGGCCAATGGGCCATACTTTGTTTATAGCACTCCACTTCTGCCGAAAGACATGCCTCAATGCTTCACCTTCGACAAGCATGAGATATGTACCATTCCAATATGGGTAAGGCTCCCATCTCTCCCATTAGAGCTTTGGAACGTTAACGCTTTAAGCCGTATCTTGTCACGTATTGGCAAATCTGTTACACCCCGTAGTTTCAGGGTATGTATATGAGGACGTACGTAAGAGTATGCGACTTTAAGTTTGGAAAGGAAGAAAGATTTCTTTTTTCTACGAAAAATATTCCGAACCTCGTGAAGGAAAAAGATTTATTATTGGGAATTGGATTCTCAATTTTGGTATTTAAGATTTTTAGGATTTATAAGAATTATGGAATTTTATTTCCAGATTTGGTCATGTGGGGCCCACCCGGAAAAAATTTACGATTTTGTGGGGCCCACAAGGTTTTCGATATTTGACCAATTGTTGAGATTGTGGGGAGATGAAATATTTTGGACCAATAGGAGGACGACACATGTCACCCCCATGTGGCCCATGTTGGGCGAGAATGCTAGGCCAAGTGGCTTGAGATCTTTGTTTGACAAGTGTCTTGTGGGACCCACACACACTTGTCCCCAATCTCAACTACACACTTGCTTTAATCATAGCTCTTGGTTGTCTTATATATACACACCTAAAGGTTGAAGACTTGAACACTTAAATTATTTTCAAGACAAATATACTCCCTCCCTTGGATGTTGCTCTCGGCCAACCCCCCCCCCCCCTTAGGCATAGAAATTCTTCAATTGTTGTTGATAAATCCCAATACTAAAACCAAGTGTCCCTAGTAGTGTTCTAGGGATATCCCAACATAAATATCCCGGAAATACTACGTTAATCTGATAGTCGCAAAGTGAAACCCTAAGGTGATCTTCATATTTTTGGATGAAGTGGTAAGAGAAGTTGGTTAGGGACTTCTAAGGGTTGCTTGGAGTGGATTGGAACGTAAGGAATAAGAGCTAAGATTCTTAAGGATCGACTTATAATTTTGGAAAATTTTGGGCTTATTGAGGTAATAATCTTTGTCCTTTTTATGAAGTTGATACTACAGGTGTTAGTAGCTTATCCTTATTTTGTGAAAAGAGTCATTTCCAAAGAATAGGAGTACGTAGTACTTTGGGTTAAATCCCCGGATTTTTACATAAAATGAAAGTGCCTTGAGTTTATAAAATGATAATCCAGTTTACATGTTAATGAAAGTCTAAAAGTATGTTAAACTTGCCTATGCTAGTTGTGATAGTCTTTGTTGTGCAAGTGTTGTATTTCTATGCTACCGCGTCTCTCAATTGGAGGGCCGGCCATCATGTTATATATATATATATATATTTATTTGTTCCATGGACATGCCTGCACCGATGCGGCCATGATGCAGGTTCAATTCCCGGATGATATTATTATTCCATGAATTAGCTCTCCATGAATACATGTACCTGAGATGCAGGATACCACGGGCATGTTATATATATTTATTTATTTGTTCCATGGACATGCCTGCACCGATGAAGGATTCCGGGGGCATGCAGCCATGATGCGGGTTCAATTCCCGGATGATATTATTATTATTCCATGGACTAGCTCCCCATGAAGACATGTACCCGAGATGCAGGATACCACGGGCATGTTATATATTATTATTATTCCATGGACTAGCTCCCCATGAAGTCATGTACCCGAGATGCAGGATACCACGAACATGATATATATATATATATATATATATATGTAGATATATATTACATTGGCGGCTGCCGACAGTGACGAAGGATTCCACGGGCACATTTTGTATTGCGGGCTTGAGACCCTTGTTTAAATTACGCAATGTTTATGAGGTCTTGTGTCCCTGACCTTGGGTGACTATTTATATGTGATGGAGTGGTCTTTAAAAAGGTTAAAAAGATAAAAATTGACTTTCATTACTTTTACGTTGACAAGGCACGGTGGTACTGTTAGTTTGGTTATCATACATGTCTCCAGCTTTATATATAGATTGTTATGATTTCATTACAGTACTTTCAGTTTCACATACTTGGTACCTGTTGTATTGACCTCCTTCGGGGGGCTGCGTTCATGCCGCAGGTAGAGGTACACCGGTTATTGATCCTCGCTCATAGGATCACCGTTCTGCGTTTTGGGAAGCTCCGTTTCTCCGGAGGCTTATCTTTTGGTATGGTTCCCTGTCAGTATAGGTTCATGTACATTCAGGGGTATGGCGGGGCCCTGTCCCGTCATAGTCGTTATGTCAAAAACTCTTAGAGGTCTGTAGTCCTGTTGTGAGTTGGGTTTGTAAAGGATGTAATTGTTCGGGCTTTTGATATTTATATATATGTTGAAAGGCGACCTAATCGGTTAGCCTATTTCTTATTTTACATTGTTCCATGTCTATGAGTTTATTCCGCTGGTTTTCTCTGATGTTTACCTACTAGGGTGCCCGGGTAAGGCACCAGTTGCGGGCCCGAGGTCGGGTCGTGACAAAAGTGGTATCAGAGCAGTTACTCCTCGGAAAGTGTCTACAGACCGTGTCTAGTAGAGTCTTGGTTATCGGTGTGTTGTGCACCACATCTATAACCAGGAGGCTGCAGGGAATTTAGGATTGGTTTCCATTTTTCTCACTCTGAGATCGTGCGATAGAGCTGTGTTGTTAGGGTCGTCTCTCCCTAACGAGTTATGTTGATTGCATCTATGAGAAATGCAACAGTGACCCAGGAAGGATTATGTGGATTGCGTATCCAGGTTGGTAATAATTGATGTATAGTTGGTATATTGATGTACAGCTATACGGTTTTAGGTATGAGGGTCATATATGTGTTGCCTAGGATGATTAGAGATTACCAAGAATTGGCAAGGACTAATAGATATCAGGAAGGTATGAAACAGTTTAATGAATTCTCATCAAGGTTTTATGTGCTAATTGGATATAACTAGGAAATAATGAGCTGTCTGAGAGGGTATTAAACCCTTAAGAAATCATATTAAGGGACTTAATGGAAGACTACGTTAATAGATTAAGCTACGTAGTATGCTTAAGAGAATTATACGAATGAGATCCGTATGGAGTAAGTATGGTTGTTGTGATCAAGACAACACAATTGTGGTATTATGAGAAATTATCTTACCCGTATGCGGGGAAGGATAATGTAGGCTTGGGGCATGAAAATTTTGAGTTTTAGAATATCGATAGCCGCTGAGTCGGGTTATGGACCTAATACGGGTCAACCTGTAGCCCGAATTGGAGCAGGGTCAATTGAGGGTGGTCTCGCTACGTGACAGGGTCACGAGGGTGTAAGGCCCAAGTCTATTTAATCGTTGTACGAGTTCGTGGACGCGTTCCACTGGAACCGGATCGTAAGAGCAGGAAATGGCCTTAAATTATTTGATATTGTAACTCCAAATACTGGAGGCCAGAATCAGTATGGAGGTTATGTACGTATGCTAGAACAAGTTTGGAAGTACGGAAAGAGTACGACCAGTAAGAAAGAGAGCAACCAAGTGTAAAAGAATAGAGCCTGAATCCATAAGAGCCTTTCGAGGTAGCTACACCGTGAGGGATGGGGTGGTAGCTGAGCGGGTATATAAGATTTGCCCGGTGATGATACGATCGTCGGACCTAGCGCACCTAGTAAATTTGGATACGGACACTTGAGGTCATTATGGGGATGGACTAGTTGGCTTCTTGTATGCCAAGGTTGACTATAGAGAGAGATTGGTTTGATTCCAGTTTCCCGGTGAGCCGATTATCGATGGGAAAAGAATGAAAGTGTTAGTAATATGTAAGTTATTCCTTCCTTCTTTGACATGATAAATTGTGGAGTCTATGTGACTTGTTTCATGGAAGAAATTGATTTGAATTTGAACGTTAAGAAACAGAGATAAGAACGTACGGTTATTGAAGGATTTTATGATAAGTACCCTTGGAGGTACTTGGAGTCGGCTTAGTATGGAAGTCAGGGCACGACTTTCCGAATAATCTCCAGAGAATGCGCAAAGCAAGAATAAGATAAGTACGAGTGCTGCCTGTGGAAAAACAGAAGATATCATTGGTAAGTCTTAAAAATCTATACGATTATAGGGTGGCGCTTGATGATAAAGATTATGAAAGGGAGATAAGCTCTCTCCCCCACGTAAAAAGGATAATTTTACGTATTATTAAGGGTTATGCGTACCCATATTATTAGGCCATAGATATGGGACTTGTAAAGTCTCCGGCTTCGTTATGCAATAGGTTACAATTTTAGATAACCTTAGAAAAAGGTATTGGGTTGGGGTAATTGAGGACGACACGAGAAAATGGTTGAAGAAGTGTCGTAAGGATACCAATACGGGTAATACACATGAATGAATCTGTATGATTAAGAATCAAGATAGAAGGAAATACGAGGAGATAAGCGACCCCAGGACAACGTGAAATGGGAAATAAAGGTAAGACGTGCAGACACTCGAACGAAGAGAGACATAATCATGACAAGATATGAAATCTTGGCATTAATGCCATGGATTGAGGTTGAAAACCAGACTATAAGCTCTATAAACTGGGGAGAATAATAGGATTACTACTTAACGAGATCAAGGAAATCTCCCCCTAGATTGTGATCGGCAGAAAGTCATAGCCATGAGGCAAGTGAAGGAATTTGAATCTAAGTATGGTAACCAAGTTTGGTTGCAACAGAAAACTGGAAACAGGAATCATAATTAAGATTGTATCATGTCCGAATATTTCGGAAGTATGAGAAAGACTTCCAGTTATTAGAAGATAAGTTGAATACGACTACAGTTCTAACCCCTCCTGAGGGACTAGAGGGTTAGGTTATTATTGTGACACTTTGAGTGTTGGGCTAGGTTGTGTGCTTAGCAATTATTGATTTTGATTGAGAAAAAGTTCCTTCGCGGATTTTCAGTTCTTCGATTTCGATTCTTTCAACTCCTCGATCTCTCACTTCGATTTGAATCAATCGCTTAATCTCGATTTCAGATTCTTCGATTTCGATTCTCTGTTTTCCAGACGAAATCGCGATTTCAATTGATCAATTTCGAATCCTAGATTATGCAGGTCCTCTTACGAATCATACGCTCTGATACCATGTTAAAATGCTGAGCAACTGCTATGTCTCCGTCTCCATTGGAGCCGACATGCAGTGCGTGTGCACAGCGAGGAAGACTAAAGAAGCTGGGAGCAGAGAACGGCAACAGTTAGTGAACGAGAGAGTTTGGGAGCAAATGCTCTTTAACATATATTTTCTTATTAATTGCTCAAATCTAATTATAAGAGATTAGTGGTGTATTTATAATACCCACTAATAACATCCCACTAACAATGTTACAAAATATCTAATTAATTCAAAATATCTAATTAACAACTAACCACATATATATTTTGTGTATATATGTGGTATATCTATATACTTCAACAGTTAGGCCTGAGTGGCATATCTTTACACCTTTTTTAGGTGAAACTTGCAAAGCACAGAGAACTTTCTCTAGGTTTATGTTCATTGTTGTGTCAGCATCTAGTGCTAGTGATTTGACAATTGTGGGTCAAATATTGTCACCTTAGAGAAGCTATAGGAATTTCTATCCATTTCATGAGAAATAATTAGTCTTTTTCATTCTCATGGAGCAGAGGAAGCTGCACTAATGGAGCTCCTGAATTTTATGTATAGCAATAATTGACCACTAATACAGCACCCGCTTTGCTGGATGTACTCATGACTGCCGACAAGTTTGAAGTTGCTTCTTGCATGCGGTATTGTAGACGTCAACTGCGTAATTTACCTATGACTCCAGAGTCCGCTTTGCTGTATTTGGAGCTTCCTTCTAGCTTCCTGATGGCCTAAGCAGTTCAGCGGTTGACTGATGCCGCAGAACAATTCCTAGCTGCAATATACAAAGATCTTACCAAGTTTGTTCCATTACTGACCAAACTTTATTTCATTCTATTTCTTCTTAGTTCTGTTAATTTTTTGTAATGCAGCTGTATGTTTGCCATATAATGATATTTCAGTCTACACAGCATACTTTGGTCAATACAGCGGTGGTAGATTTATATTTGCTAGGAGACCTTTTTTATCCAGTGCCAGAAATTCTTGTTTGAATTCTGCCCTACATTATTAAACAATGGAAGAATTTCTTTTATATAGCTACTAAGTACTTGTTTTGAATGTGGATGGGGAACAAGTGAAAAATTGGTATCCATCTACTGCTGCTTTTGGTTAGTTTTGATTAGCTGTCACACTTGTCTGTGCTTGATAATGAGCTCATTTTCTTTGGACAGGTTTCAGGAAGAGATCATGAAATTGCCTCTTGCTGGAGTAGAGGCTATTTTGTCCAGTGATGACCTCCAGATAGCGTCAGAGGATGCAGTTTACGACTTTGTATTGAAGTGGACAAGGACTCAGTATCCACAAATAGAGGAGCGGCGAGAAATCCTTGGTTCACGACTTGGTCGTTGCATCCGTTTTCCTTTCATGAGCTGTAGAAAGCTTCGGAAGGTTCTGGCGTGTAATGACTTTGATCATGAATTTGCATCCAAGCTCGTGCTTGAGGCTCTCTTTTTTAAAGCTGAGGCTACTCATCGTCAGCGAAACCAAGCTGCAGAAGAATCGTCTTCCACTAATCGGCGTTTCGTGGAGCGTGCTTACAAGTATCGACCTGTCAAGGTGGTTGATTTTGAACTTCCACGGCAACAATGTGTAGTCTACCTGGATCTCAAGCGGGAGGAATGTGCTAACCTCTTTCCTTCAGGAAGAGTGTATTCTCAAGCATTTCATTTAGGAGGGCAAGGTTTTTTCCTGTCTGCACATTGCAACATGGATCAGCAAAGCTCTTTCCATTGTTTTGGTCTCTTTCTAGGGATGAAGGAAAAGGGTTCAGTGACTTTCGCTGTTGATTATGAATTTGCAGCAAGAACAAAACCAGGGGAGGAGTATGTCAGCAAGTACAAAGGCAACTACACTTTTACAGGGGGCAAGGCAGTTGGCTACCGCAATCTGTTTGCCATACCATGGACATCTTTCATCGCTGAGGATAGTCCTTATTTTACTAATGGTACGCTCCATCTCAGGGCTGAACTTACTATCAGGAACTGATTCCCTACTGCTGTTTTTGCTTCTTGGGTGAGTTCGCCCCCCAATGCTTCTTGGTTTGATAAAGCAAGGCAAGGTTTAAGCGAAGGCACTAACCGCCATAGGCTAGGTATTAAAATATTTTGTACTGAATTGCTTTGACCAGAGTCATCCATATGCTCTGCGAAACAAATGAGAAGGATGTAAATGGAATTGAGGGAGTTAGAATGTTTCTTATGCCGACCAGTTCAAAACTTCAAATGCAATACAAGCCATGGTAAAGAATGCACAATACATGTTGTCTCTATCAGCATCCTAGCAAAATCTTTCTTATAAACAAGGTACCTGCCTAGCGGTTGATACTGATTCTTGGTCAGCTTTTGGAATCACATCCAGCGTGGTTGGGACAGTTCACAAACAAATCCAACCACTTCTCACCTATTGCCCAACTGTTTTAACTCTATCGAAATAGAGTGGTTATTCCTCCTAGCTGTCTTATATGCTTGAATGTGGCAAATATAAGATGTTCATCCAAGGATTTTTTATTACTATTCCCTGGATAAATCTTTTGGCATCATCTCTGAATTTCCACAAGACTTTTGTGTTGAACTTTCCGAAGTGTTTGGCACTTTTGGTTTCTTTAGATTCAAATTAAGTGCCGTTGAAGTGAATCTTTTTGCTAAAAATAAATTGCAACTTATAATACTACTAGTGTAGTATTGACTATTGAGTAGTTACATTTTACATTTTGGTTTGATTTAACTATAAAATTTGATAAATGACGTGAGAAGCTACAAATATATTGAGATGGAATGAGTTATTTAATGTGGTAAATGAAATAGTAGAAAATATATTGAAATAAGTTATGCTTTCGTAATAATGGTGGAACATTACGAATCACACTGCAGCGAATATCTTTATCTCTGAAGTTATCCTACTAGAAGCCAATAACAGGGAAAGAAATAATTTCTTAATTTAACACAATATAATAAAGAACAATTGAGTGTACGCAATCTACTCCCTCCGTTCTAAAATACATGATTGTCTATGAAATTTTTATTTTTTCACAATAGTTGATTGTTTGCAATTTCAATTAATCTTATTTACTCCATTTTACCCTAAGCTCCATAGTACTTTAAAAGTATTTTTTATGAGATAAATATGTAATGATTGATTTGTTTTTAATGATTGCAGGGTAATTTCTCCGTCCTGGGGCATACCACATATGCCTGGGGTTAGTGATCAATAAAAAAAAACTCCACTGCTTGGAGATGGACCGCTCGAAAAGCTTCCTCGTAGTGTCATTATCGTTCCACAACAAAAAAAGGCATGTACCCTCGATCTGGATTTCAATGATTTAAAATAGATAAATACACCAAACAACAAATCCCATTTTTTTATGAGATGGATAAAAAAACCGGGGTCTGAGTCGTGTCTTGTCCTTGAGTCCTCTCTATGCCTCTCATGTCCTTCCATTTGTAGAAAAAAATAAGTAGGATTGGGCTGGTTTTTCGATAGGGAAAGAGACAGGGGAGGGGGAAATGGCGGCTGTCCGTGCACTTTCCGAAAATGACGGAAATATAGTCTAGTGCCGCGAAGGCGATAATGTCTTACGATCTGGAGATCAGGTAAGCATTTCAGTAGATAAGATCGCTCCCGAAAAGGAATCTATTGATTCTCTCCCAATTGGTTGGACCGTAGGTGCGAGACAACGTCGAAAGAGTGTATTTGCCGATCTACTTTTCTGTGCTTTAGTCGACAGGTTGGTGTTCTCGGACAGCTCTCCCGCGACCAACTTACGCTTTGCGCCCTCAAAGCAATGATTAGTAAACTATTACAATTTCTTAATAAAACATTTTATTTCTAGACAATCGTGTATTGTGGAACAAAGGGAAAGGGAGTACAAATTATTTGAGTTGACTCCAACATGTTTGATACTTGCTCCAATTCTAAATATCAGTCGTTCTAAAAGACTAATTTATATTTTCTAACTATCTATAGCATTATAAAATAAGTTATTGTTATTGCTTCAATTAATAAACGTTAATAAAGATTTTTAATGCTCCACTTTCAATTCGGAAAATTGTGAGTTCGAGTCACAAGGAGCAAATGAGAGCTCTTGTGAGAGTGGTTTAAAAAAAAGAGTAGTTTAAATTCCAACTATAAAGAAATGATTTAGCAATAATTTAACTCTAAAAATTTATTTTTACTCTTAATAAAATAATTTTTAGTTATAATTTGTTTTAGATCAATTTTAACTTTTAAGCCTAGTCAAATAGCTTTGTATAAGTTGGAATGAAGGGAGTATGTATTTAACAAGGTTGAGCAAAACTTTTATAGGAGTACTATATTAATGTTCCTTTAGTCATTAAAAAAAATGCAAAATGACATAGATGTCTGGTTTTACAATTTTGGGCATACACATGAAGGCCCATTAGGTAACCGCCAAAGGGTAAAATAGTGGGAAAATAATTTATTTATATAAAGGAAAAGCAGAATCAATTAAAGCAATTTTGTTTTGAGCTAGGGTTAGGGCATCAAGGAAATCATGCCGAAGAATAAGGGAAAGGGAGGAAAGAACAGGAAGAGAGGAAAGAACGAAGCTGATGATGAAAAGAGAGAACTTGTTTTCAAGGAAGATGGACAGGAATATGCTCAGGTTCTTCGTATGCTTGGTAATGGACGTTGTGAAGCCACTTGTATTGATGGTACTAAACGTCTTTGTCACATACGTGGCAAGATGCACAAAAAAGTTTGGATCGCCGCTGGTGATATCGTTCTTGTCGGTCTCCGTGATTATCAGGCAAGATACTCTATCTTAATTGCCATACCCCTTTTTTTTCCTATTAAAATTGACCTTAATAGATTGAGATTTGGTCACTTAGCTGAAACTTCTGATTTGGTTTTTGGCTTTATGCACTGTGTTTTATGGGTTAGTCTAATAACAAAGAAACACATATCTCTAAAGGTCGTATTTTTTGCTTCCTAACAAATGAAAGGTGAAAGAGTGACTAGATGATTGTTTTTTTGTTGTTCCTTGCACCGTTTTGATTTTTGTTAATTTTCATCTGATTAAGAGCCTGCTTGGATAACTACTTTTGTAGTGTTTGAATTAGATAAAAAGTACTTTTAAACACTTGTTTAGCCAAAATAACATAAATAAGCGAAAAGCCATGAGTTATAAGCCCATCCAAACAGGCTCTAAAGCTGCATAAATGTTTTTGATGGCGTTATCAATAGCACATGATATGCACTATTGTAATTTGTGTATTTGGATAAACTAATTCAGGGTCCACAATCTTTTGATATAAGGACAAAGATGGCACTTTTATTTGATTATTCTCGAGTGTCAGAAGAGTATAAATATAAAACGGTAGCCGGTGCACTAAGCTCCCTCTATGCGCGGGGTCCGGGAAAGATCAGACTACAACAACATAATACCCAGCCGTGTTCTAAAAAACGGCCTGGGCGGCCGCCTAGGCGCTAGGCGCCCCCAGACCGTCCCGCCTAGGCGCTAGGCGCCCAGGCTCTGCCAAGCCTCCGCCTAGCGTTTTTTAGAACATTGATACCCAGTGAAATTACACAACGTGGTGTCTGGGGAGGGTAGAGTGTACGCAGATCTTAAACCTCTCAACATAGGGAGGTTGTTTTCTAAAGACCCTCCGCTCAAAATAAAACATAAAAATAGATCAGATAAGAACAAAAAATTCAAAGCATTATGGAAATAAAAATAACAAAAGCGACTAAGTCATGATAAAGTAGTTTGAAAAAGGGACAATAACTAATATAGATAAAATAAGATAATCGAAGTACAAGTAACAAATAGTAGCAGAAATCAAAGCACAAAAAATTATAGAGTGATACTGCGACTACTAATATGAAAGGATAAGTGAGACTACCTACTAGTCTTCTACTCTAATCTGCGTCCTCCGTAACTTCATATCTAAGGTCTTGTCTTTAAATGTGACATGTCATATCTAATCATCTCTCCCCAATACTTCTTTGGTCTATCCCTACCTCTTTTGAAACCGTTCATTGTCAACCTCTCACACCTCCGCATTGGGCATCTGTGTCTCTCCTCTTTACATGTTCAAACTATCTCAGGCTCGCTTCCCGCATCTTGTCCTCCACCGAGACCACTCCCACAAGGATCTATATATAATTATCTGTTTTATATTTTGTCATTTGACTGTCATAAGAGTACAAATAAACATGAAGTCGTGATATTTACATTTTAGGTTCAATGGTGAGTTCAGTTTTATGTTACCAGGAGTGTAGGGAAGAAGTTGTTGAGTTTCTAAATGTGCCTCTTTCGTATGTGAGAATCTTTTCTCTGTAATGTTTACTTGTGTTAGTATATCAGATCATTTATATTTTTCATAATTGGGTTTTGCCAGGATGACAAGGCTGATGTAATTCTGAAGTATATGCCAGATGAGGCAAGGTTGTTGAAGGCATACGGAGAGTTGCCAGAGAACACTAGGCTCAATGAGGGTATTGCTAATGGATTGGATGAAGAAGATGAGAATGCTGCTGATGATTACATTGAGTTTGAAGACGAGGACATTGACAAGATCTAAAACTCCTGATATAAATAATGCTGTTGCTGGGGTTTCTGTTGGCCTCACAAATATTTCATTGAATTTGAGTTTAATATAAAAAGAGAACTTATATGTACCTTCTGAAGTAGTAATTAAACTTTGTGCACTAATATTTCTGTATGAAGATTTATGCTTTGTTTGATGAAACAGATGAAATAATAGCTACCTGTTCTCTATTTTACTCTTGCAACTCTTGATTTATTAGATGCAGTAATAGCCTATGTTTGATGCTCAAAAAAAGAAAAGGAAAGGTCTTCTGAGTTACTTGCTCTCGATTTACTTTAAACCCAGTGGACGTTGAACCTGTCCCTTGAAGTACAGGTTGTGATTATTTTGGTGTCTTTCAAAGTTTGTACTTTTTGAGTAACCTGTTGTAGCTATGACTAAGATTTGGAACCCGTTCTTTGTAGTGGAGTATGGATGATGAATGTAATATCTCAGTCTGGATGTCTGAGTTCCTGTGTTTCCTAGATTTCTTGTTCTTGGTTGTAGTTTCCATGCTGGAAATTACTCTCACGTTCCAAAATATTTATCGCATTACGCTTTTCTAGAGTTAAATTATATGAACTTTGATTAATAATTTAAGCTATATTTTTTTGAGAAGAATTGCAATTTATAATATTTTTTGCATAGTTTTTGAATATTTTAATTTTAAAAAATTAAATTAATCTAATTTAATTAGCTTTGAAATTTAATCAAATTGATTTTTTTTTTAAAAACATGACAAGTATTTTGAGACAGAGGGAGTAACTCAGTTGAAACTGGTCTGACGCTTGCACAGAGCAATCTCACATGCGATAATGTTCTCATAAGCAAAAACCATTATTTTACTTGAAATATATTGGTAATTTCAAATTTGTGGTATTTTTCATACCCAGTATATTCATTTACCTTATGTTTTTAGTCCCACAACCTTGCGGAATTGATGTTGAAAAGTTAAATTTGAAGCCTAAAGACTTGTTCATCAAAAGAACTTTTCTTGTTTAGCTTACCAATTTCATAATTCTTTATGATTTGGCAAAAAGTTGTGTAATCGTTAGTAAACACTAGGAAGTCTATGATATAACCTTTCATACCTTCTTACCTTTTGAGAAGCTCTTCGTGACTGTAATTACAGGAGATTCTCCTTTAATTATTCAAAAAGTGAACACATTTTATTCTTGACTGCTCAACTTAACGTTAATTATAATATTACAATATACCCCAGTGAAAATCCCACAACGTAGGATTTGAGTTGGATGACGAGCTTTTTCACGAAAAAAGCTTCGCGCCCAACTGCTTGTATATCGATCGGAAAGAAGCAGCTGCAAATGCTATCAATGGTTCTTCCTTCCCATCCCATCTATCTATAAGAGTTGCTTGATTCGCCCCCAGAAGGGCATTTGGTGAGGAGCATTGTTTTGAGGGAGTAGTTCTACCTACCACGATTGTTTTCAAGAGACCCTTGACTCAAGACACGACAAGGCATAAGCACAAACAAAGCAGGAAAAACAATCAAATCCGGTCAAGAAATTTAAGACAATATGAAAATACTGGTATCAAAAGCGAATACGTCATAATAGCGCATCATGAAAAGGAAACAGTAAATAAATAAGATAAACAGAGTACACTAAAAAAACATAGCAGCAGAAGTCAAACTACATGAGACTATAAAGCACTACTGCGCCTATTCGTATGATATGCTAATCGGGCCTACAACAATACCACTACAACCAGTTTGTAAACGTAAGTAGGACTACGCTCGACTACCTACTACCCTTCTACCCTAATCCGTGCCCTCCACAACCCCCTAAGGTCATGTCCTCAATAAGTTGTGTCAGCGCCATATCCCGTCTAATCACCTCTACCCAATATTTCTTCGAGCTACCTCTACCCCTCCTGAACCCGTCCATATTCAAAATCTAAATAACACAACTACTTTCTTACTGTTAAAGTAAGACAACTTTATATTCAGAAAAGAAAATATGAGTTCTTGGCCAAGTAATCTAGTATAAATTGCAGCCTGACCAAGATTGAAAGGGAAGAAGCAATGTCTCCATCATACAGTGGATATCCCTGAAACTGGTACTAAAAACAATAAGTAAAGCAACCTGATCAAGAGATTTACCAACTAATACAAACCTAGTGCAATGGACACAAAGGATATTGCTGTGTAGCAAGACAGATAGCATATCTCAAAAGCAAAAGACACCAGTTTAACCAAAACAAAGTGAATTGTTGCAAGGCTGTTTATGCGATTACAAGGCTTATTCAACTTCTTGTTTTCCAGATCCCTCCTGCTGCTAAATAATGGATTCATAACGCCACAAGATCACCAGCAAACCTTGCAATCTCCATAAAAACGCTTCCAACTGCATTTGGAATCAAATTACCAAGTCAATGCATATAGCAGTCACTAGTTTCATATCACGATAAGAAAAATAATTGCACTACGATGAAAGAAAGTTGGAGGAGGTGGAGAAGTTGTTAAACTCATCAATGCATAACCTCAATGATAGAAAAGTTTAGCATCTAAGACGGAGCCAAAAGAAGACTTAATGGAGAAAGCATGAAGCCCAATCTATTCTATGACAGAGATAAACAGATTTTTATCATTGGACCGATGATCTTATACAGTAGTCATCATGCTTATCAGAGAATATTAAAGTCAGTACAGGAATCTAGTAAGATAAAGTCATAAAACAGGAGAAAATTAATTGTTGGTACAATATTATTACTACTAGCTGACTTTCAAGTTTATCCATATTTAACCATCAACCTTTTTTCTGAGAGAAGAATTGTACCATCTTGGTTGCATATCCAACTTCACAGAATCATGGTAAAGACCAGCACCAAACTCAATACTTGAAGATTATTAACATGGTTTGCACCATAACAATCAAGAAATAGAATTTTCCCCAGTCCAGTATAGTGCCAGAGTCACTCATTAACCCAGTAATTATGTTGGCTACAGATGTGTTTGGGATGCCATAAAAATAATTAAATATTAGTAGTTCTTTGTGGAATCATTTTCCTAATTAGCCGCAAAGTAATGATTTACCATTAAGGTGGGAACTCAACAAGTGAAAAAAATCGAATTTCACACCTTTTTACTTTTCTGATGGACCAATCATTCCCTGAAAAAATCCTACTCTTCCTTATTATTTCTACTTTTTGTATTTATTACATTTTTTATTTAAGCGGATTCGGAATCGTCTTCCATTCCAAGGCATAACTTGTATCCATTGTATCCATGCGCTTCATATTCACCCGGGGTTTGCTCCCATAAATATAGCCATCCTTGCCCCCTCAAAGCAATCCCACGAGCCTCTTATCCATTCTCATTACATTGCTCAAGGGCAGTCATTCTCTGTTACAACTAAAAATATCTCAACTCATCTTCCATGTCATGCAGAAATCATTGCCAATTTTTGCTACTAAAAATATCCCGAAAGTACTTTCCCCAAACCCATCTTCCACTTGTCACATGCGGCGTATCTCTACAGTTAACCAAACATTGAAATGATTAAAAAAATAGTTTTTCTAAGAAAGCCATTTTGAAGAGATGATTTCAGTGGCAGATTATATAAAAAATATCGTGTATTGAGAAAGCTTAAATTTCAGCTCACTGAATTGCACGGAAACACACTCCTCCCCCACCCCCACCCCCAAACCACCCAAAACATAAAAAAATGTTCGAGGATAAATGAAAGAAATAAAGAGGAAAGAATAGTCCCAGGTAGTGTCCTTGAGCTGATAGTATGCATGTTTTCAAATACTCTGTAAAACAGTAAGCAAACAGTCCCTCAATTGAAAATGTCTACGGATAAGGATATATAAATCCTTTGCTTTTAAGGAACTAGAGCCTAGATGATCTAAACAACATCGAGCCAATGCCCTAATAATTTCTTAAGATAAAAAAGGATCAAACGGCACATATTTCTTAATACTAAAGTTAGCTCTTTCCTTTAAGTTTTAGCTCATAAAACACCTTTAGATCATATCATCACGCGAATAAATCAGACACCAAAGATACAAACTCAACAAGAGGAAAAATTAGATCAAAATCAATCAACTACGACTCAATATCAAACAAGTTCAGATCAGCTATACAGAATCCTCTATGACCATTCTTATCTATTTGGTCCTCTATTCCTCGACTCATGTGTATCTCGCGTATCTCGCGTATCTCACGTATCTCACTCCAAAGCTCGTAAAAATTTGTCTTTTATAATTCTATTGGATGTGGAACAAAAGTCTAAAGGAAATGGCTAGTCCAAAGGTACAAATTCAACAAGAGGCAAAACAAGATCAAAATCAATCAATATCAAACTAGTTCGGATCAGCTATACTAAATCCACTAAGTCTATTTGGTCCTATCTCTTCTACTCATACCTATCTCACTCCAATGCTCGTAATTTTTTTCCTTTTTATCGCAAATTAAGGGAAAAAACAAGGTAGCATGATTACAATATCACCTTACCCCTCCAATCATCTAAGCTTCTCTTTTGCAGAACTCTTCTTAGCTGCTTCCATAACCTTGTCAAGATAACCTTCAATAGGCGGTGTCAAAGTAGCCATAAACCTATTCACGGGAAACGGAGTCAAATCAGGTATCAATGCAGCAGCTTTCAAATTCTCAGGTAACGCCTCAATCGCTTCTTTCTTCAATCTCAACATTGTCGTCTCAGCAGCTTGCCTTTGCCTATGCTTACGCATTAAAACTCTACTATACTCCTTCGCAAGCCTCCTTCCATCTTCAACAGTCAATTCGTACTTGGGAAGCTTCTCAACGTCAACAAGACCAAGTGAAATCAAATCCAAACCTGGTGGCCCAATTGGCCATGGTTTAGCAAACTCCTTTTTAAGGTCTTGGTCTTTAGCTTTGGTAATTAATCCCATTTTCTCTCTTTCAACTTCACGGGCTTTTTGTTTGGGCTTTAGTGATCTTAACGGAGAAGTAGAGGACAAACAATGTTCAACCATTTGGTCGAATTCGTTTTTCCTTGTTGGTGGTTCTTTTTTGGCGACTTCAGAGCCTTTCTTTGTTGTGACTTTTGATCTTTTCAATATTTGTCCTGCTTTGCCTTTTCCCTTTGCTGTTCGACTCACGAAACATTTTTGTGTCAATTGATGACCTATGATTGAGGTTAAGGGTTTCGATTTGCCGATTTCTGTTAATCGCATCATCTTTCACTGCATATATACAAAAAACACTAACGTTAAGGACAGTGACGATGTAATTGGAAACAGCCTTTATTGGACCGGGGCAACTCTCCATTTTATTTTATTGAGTTTAAAAAATAAACTTATAATTTTGAATAGAGTAAGTATTACTTTTGATATAATAAAAATATGTAAAACTTCTAATATGATTTTACAAGTATGAAATGTAATGATAGAAAAGCTATTATTATGAGACACAAATCAACTCTAACATCTTAACTTTCAAACAATACAAATTTTTAAAATATATTACTATCATACTATATAGTTGTCAGTAAGATTTCTTCATATATTTGTCACTTCCTTTCCATATATTTGTCACAGCAATCAACCCAAACTAAGCTAAAGCATGCTAAATCAGATAATACCAATAAAACACAATTAATTAACAAAAATATGAAAAGGAAACTAGATCGAGAGGAATTCGAGCGCAACCTTTGTCAAGATTCTGGAGTGAAGAACAGTGACAACAGGAGAGAGGAGAGGTGGAGCTGAGTTTCGAAAGGGGAGTGAGTTTAACTTCTCTGGGCAGCGAACCGAGGCGTGTTACTCGTCGATTCCGCTCGGAGAGTGTTGTTGTTTATACGATTAAGAGAGGTGAAGATTTAAGGATTTTTCTTGACTTTCCAAATCTTTCAAGGTAAAAAGAAAAGTGAGTTTTGTTCTAAGCGTAAAGAGAGATTTTCGATGCTTCAACATGAGAACCTTTTTTTGGTGAAGAATAAAGGGGAGATATTTCAAACACTTCCAAAATCCGGACCCCCTTCAATGAAGAACAAAGAGAGTTTTTGTAGGTAAAATCTATGGGTTTGGATTCCGAATTAAAGTTGTAAAAAAGGTCTGATTTTGGACGATTTTTTGGTTCAACATCGCGGGATTTGGGAATAGGGTATGGGGAAGTGATGAGTTGGTGGTGTCAGTGGTGGTTGAAGTTGGAGGGATGGGCATGGGAGATGGGTTTGGGAATATGGACGAGAAAGGTGATAAGAGGATAAGGCTGTGGGCTATGTATATGGACTCTGGTTTTTGGGCTGATATTTATGGGGGTTTGGGTAACAGATATGGGATTGGGCTGCGAGTTGAACGATGGGGGAGGGGTTTTGGTTAATTTCGGGTATTAAAAAAAATTGTGGGAATTGGGTGTGTTTGTTTTGGGCTGGGCGTTTTGGGCCAGTTTTTAATTTGCTGAAATGGGTTGGGGTAAAAGTTTAGGTGGGGTTTGGGTCGTATTTTAGGTGTTTTATTTTAATAACGGGTATAAAATGATTTATTAAAATTATAAATTATAAGAATAAAAATATCAATGTGATAATAAACAATACAATAATACTTTGGAAAATGTTTTAGTGCTTAATATAAAATGTGATGTCATTTTATGAATAACATAGAATATTATGATGAAAATTATGATTGTGATAAAAACGCCACGATCGTAAAAAGGCGAATGAAGATAATAATAATAATAATAATAATAATAAATAGTGATTATCTTGAGAATATTCATTTTTTTATTCATGTATGTATTTAAAAAATTGTTTTGCAGTGTTTTAAAAAAATAGTTTAATTTTATCGATAATAATCGTAGGAGAGGAAAAAAATTGGGTGTCAATAACGGGTGCTACTCGTCACATTTGTTCCAATAAAGACGTCTTCTCCACATATACACCAGTCACAGATAAGAAGTTGTTCGTGAACAACAACTCTTCTTCAGAGGTGTTAGGGGTGGGAAAAACCCTAATGTTAAGGATAGTGACGATGTAATTGGTTATTGGACTGGGGCAAATATAGAAATTAAAGGAATTGAAGATATATTACTATCATACTATATAGTTTACCTCCCTAAAATAAATAATATACAATTTACATCCCTAAAAAAGATAAGTAATAAACTTTATTAGTATTATAATTAAGCATCACTTCTTCATGAATAAAATAAAATTACATTTAGAAATAATAAAATATAATAATTTTGAGACATACAAAAACATGAAGACCAATGATATGTAAAGATGTATTTAGCTATGTATTCTTAAAAAAATGTTAAGTGATATTCACTCTCACGGTGTTGTCAAATACATCATATGTCCCAATTTATATGACACACTTTCATTTTTAGTCAGTTTCAAAAGAATGATACATTTTTTTATTTGACAACAATTTAACTTTATACTTTATTTATTACGCTTAACTAGATAATTTATAATCATAAAAAATATCTTTGGCTTGTTTTAGACCACAAGATTCAAAAATATTCTTTTATTTCTTAAATTTCGTGTCCATTAAAATTACATCATATAAATTGGGACGGAGGAAGTAGTAAATATGCAATAATTGATGGGACGAATCACAACATATCAGTGAACAATCACCAAAGTTCAAATTATATATAATCTGCATACGGTAATAAATGAGTATGTGATTCAATTTTAGTTGATTTTCGTTATTAATAGTTATTTCAAACTAGAGGATAACTTTTTAAAATGATATAAAATAATAAGCTATAATTTGAGTATAAGAAAATTATCATTAAAAAGTTGTGTGCTACATATTTGTGATTCCTAAATTTTTAGCACATTTGTTTTAATTTAAAACTGACCATGTACTAAAATAACATGCGGAATATGTGAATATTGTTTTTTTTTTTTGACGAAGGAACCCGCAGCCGCTACTCTTTCGAGTGCGCACAGGGTAAACCCCGGACTAACGCAATGTGAATATTGTTATTTATATCAGTTATAGATAATTTAAATAAACAAGACGTTATATATTTACAATCTTTAATCTTTGATATTGTTATAAAAGACTCTATTTACTAAATGATGATTTAAGTAGTTTAATATAAAGTTTTAAAATGTTTTTATTGTTGAAGAGTAGAAAGTCTTTCTTCTTTCTTTTCTATCATTTTTTGTATTTTTTTATTTTTTTAACAAACCTTAATATTATTTATACTAAAATAAAATTATAAAATTCACTATAAAAACTAGGGGTGGGCGTATATCGATTCGGTATAAAAAAAAGTATGAACCGAATAAAAATAGAATCAAATATTTTTTTTTTTAAAACGACTTATCAGTTTATATTGCCGAACGTATCGATTTATATCGGGTTTTTTCAACCGCAAATTTCAGCAGTAATTTTAACCGCATGACTCTTAAGAAAATTCTTCTATGTCATAAAAAATCCTATAGGACAGCTAACCCCTAAATCCTATGTCACACATCCTAAATTTCAAAGATCATTGATAATAGAAACAAGATGCAGAAATGAATAAAGCTTTGTTTTGGTTCTTCCAAAGAAAAAAATGAGACCCCATGAATCTTAAACATATCACCAGCTAGCCCCATGAATCTTAACATATCACCTGCTAAGTTCAATGAGAAATGTGCAACTCAAATCATCCTTGTCAACCTTATTCGTTACCCATTTAGTGTCCGTTTGGTTGGACTTTTGGATTTGTCAAAAGTGCTTTTGGAAGGGCAAAAATACTTTTGGCAAAAAATTGGAGTTTTTGGTTCAAAATCGGAAAAGTATTTTTGGCTTTCAAAATCACTTTTGACCTCTATTTTCAAAAGTTCAAATTTTGGTCTTTTGGAAGCAGAAGTTGATTTTGCCCATTTTTAAGCCAAAAATATTTTTTTATTGACACCAAACACCTAACCACTTTTTGATAAAAAAAACTATTTTTAATAAGCTATACCAAACGGGCCCTTAGTTCCCAAATTACCTTAAAAAAGTTACTCATTCCTTGTCAACCTCAAGACATATATCTCGGGAGTCGGTTCCTTCGTCAACAAAAAAAAAAAAATATATATATATATATATATATATATCTCGGGAGTCTTGTTCTGTTTTGGATATAATTTCATAACCAACTTCCAACTCGTAACTCGACCTTCAACATATATGTTATTCCTTTAAGACATATAGTTAGCAGTCTATATATTCCTAGAGCAAGAGAAAGGAAGAAGTCCAACAAGTCATACAGAGCCTAGGCATGGACAGCGGTGTATAACTAACCAAAAAGATCATAATCTAGAACCGTATGACCCACAACAAACATAAATTGACCTTCATGTTTTTCTATGTCTCAAAATTACTATATTTTATTATTTCTAAATGTAATTTTATTTTATTCATGAAGGAGTGATGCTTAATTATAATACTAATAAATTTTTTTTTTTTTTAGAAATGTATATTGTATAGTATTTTTTTAGGGATGTAAACTATATAGTATGATAGTAATATATTTTAAAAAATTGTGATTCTTTTATTATTTGAAAGTTAAGATGTTAGAGTTAATAATAGTAGGACAAATTTGTCAGAGACAACCTTTTATATATCACATTTTGCGAGAGACAACCTTTTAAAAAAAATTGCAATGTCAGACCTTAATTTTTTTTTTGTGAAAGACAACCTTATAACGGAAAATCAAATTTTCTGTTAAAAAATTAACACCCCTTATTTTAAATTTCAAAAATACCCCTTCTTCTATTCCTTTAATATCGACTTCATCTGCCCGCATTCTCTTATATTAATTTCACAATAAACTTCTGCGACTTCATCCTCTTCAATAACCCATTTCATTTTTTATCATCGTCTTCTGCGACATCATCGATTTTTGCTTTTTCATCTTCCCCTCTTCTCCATTTCGTTTGAACTCATTTAACTGGTAATTCGCTGTAATTCGTTCAACTATATATTCAAGTAAGTTTTTTCATTATTTTCGTTTTGCCATTGTTGAATTAGGCCATTGCTTTCTCTGAAAATAACTTGCAATTCGTTGCATAAAAATTAGGATTTTTTATCTAATTTTCTAAATCGATTGCTTTCAGGTTTCTAAATCTTAACTTTATGTGTTAATCGATAGTTATATGGTTCTAATTCAATCGTCGATATAGAAATTTCTAATCGACAGTGAACTCAATCGTCGACATAGATTTTTTTTTTACCCGAGTGTAAGGTTCTAAGTATCGATTTTTCCAATTTCTTAAAAAAAGAATCACCCAATTACAAACTCAGAATTTAGACGATTGTGACGACTTTGTTTGTTTTGTTGTTTGTTGTTGTTTGTTCTATTTGTTCGAATTTATATTTCGACGATGTCGACGGCGATTGAGTTAGAGCATACTTCTAATCTGTTTTAAAAATTTGTGTTCTGTTATAATCGATAATTTTTTCTATGATTGTATGCTACTGAGTTTGTTTTAGAAAAGTATTCTGTTATAATCGACAATGTTTGTTTTAGATTATAAGTTAATACAACCGAGTTTATGTTCAGCAACTAAGAAATGTCTCAAGTGAGTTGTTCTTCACAAAGAAGGTGTCATTGTGGTATGACTGCGAATCAATTTATTTCGACGACCACTTCAAATCCTGGAAGGAAATTCTTCAAATGCCCCAAGCCTAAGGTATGCAATATTAATGTAATACTTTGACGATAGTCTTTGTTTGTTTGTTTTTGTTTTTGATTCTTTCTTCATTTTTTGCTTATAGAGAAGTTCTTGTAGATATTGATAATGGGAGGATGATGAATATATTGAAAATTTTGCTGGTGAATTAGTGTCGTCATTGGATGTGTTTAAGAATGTAATAGCATATTTGAAGAGTGAAAGAGATACGTTGAAAGCATAAATCGGTGTGTTGAAGGGTATAAATGAAGTTGAAATGAACAAAGTTTTGAAGAAGCGCGTGTTTATGATGATTTTTCATGGGTGTTATTTGTTGGATTTGTTGCGACATCGATTATGAAATGATTATGTATTTGTAGTTAAATAAGAACTTTTAATGTTATGTTTAATAACTAGTAGTTGTAGTGTTGCAAATGATGTAATTATTGTACTCAATTAATGTAATGTAATTACTGTACTCAAATAATGTAATGTAATTGATGTACTCAGTTATGTAACTTTTAATGTGTTGCAAAGGATGCCCATATTTTATTTTGCCCTAATGTGTTGGAAGTTTCCAGTCTTTCTTTTTGCATCAGTAGCATTTTCTAAACATTTCAACAGTAGCAGTCTTTAATTATGCAGCAGTAGCATTTATTTTGCCCTGATGTTGTTCTTGCTATTGTTGTGCCTGAAACTTGTTGTTCCAGAAGGAGAACAAGAAGTTGTTCTTCTTTAATAAAGAAGCAGCAGCAGCGCAGCACACATCACAACAGTTTAATAAAAGTGCAACACAACACATCAATTTAATAAAAGTGCAGCACAGTTGAAACTATGAAGCATGTCACTTAGTCTAGTGTACTAGTTTTAGCTTTTCACATGATGGTGTAAGATCACTTCTTATTTAGTCCTAAATTTAAGCATGTCAATGAAACTTGTTTTGGTTGGATGAAAAGGCGTTGGGATATCCATTTCTTGCTATAGATGTGTCCGCTCTTCATAGGTTTGATATGTGTAATTAGCTCATTTCTCTTGTTTGAACCATCTGTGCCTATTGCTAGCTTATTTGATATGTGTAATTAGGATGTATATGAAAGAATAATGAACTGAAAGCAATTCTTTCAAATGGTGCATTCGTGAACATCTGCAGGGTAACCAGTGTGCTGCCACATTTTAATTTTACTAATATGTTTAGCATTTATAACTCTCTAACTCTGGTTTGTACCCATTTTTATGTCTCCACATCTCAGTTTTTAATTTTACCCACACATCTCAATTATAAAAAAAACAAGCTCCATATACAAAAGCAAGATTACACTATAATCAGATCAATCTCATATACACTCATAAGAAACAAAATTATGAAACCAAAAATGTCAATACAGTGACTTGCTTGCTGATAAAGAATCCAAAAATGTCACTACAGTACAGTGACTTGCTTGCTGATAGTGAAGGCAAAAATGCCACTAAACACAGTGAGTTGAATTACAAAAATAGTGAATTCTGATGGCCTAATACTACAATCTTAGCTTTGACTTAAATTCTGAGTTTGTGCCATTGATGATGGTGTAGATGTTGATGTTGAAACTTGTGAAGCTTGAATAGAATTACTTAGAGGAAGAATGTATGATTCAGTTCCAGCCTTCTTTGTTTTGGATGAAGATTTCTTTTGTACATGTCCTTTCTTTTCTGCATCAGGCATCGGAGTATTAGAATACTTAGTTTTGTAGTGGCCTAGACCACCACATCTACTACACTTGTTCTGCTTTTTGCCCTCTTCACTTGTGCATATCATAGAATATTATGATGAAAATTATGATTGTGATAAAAACGTCACGATCGTAAAAAGACGAATGAAGATAATAATAATAATAATAAATAGTGATTATTTTGAGAATATTAAATTTTTTATTCATGTATGTATATGTATGTATTTAAAAAATTGTTTTGCGGTGTTTTAAAAAAATAATTTAATTTTGTCGATAATAATCGTAGGGGAGGAAAAAAATTGGGTGTCAATAACGGGTGCTACCCGTCACATTTGTTCCAATAAAGACGTCTTCTCCACATATACACCAGTCACAGATAAGAAGTTGTTCATGGGCAACAACTCTTCTTCAGAGGTGCTGGGGTGGGAAAAACCCTAATGTTAAGGACAGTGATGATGTAATTGGTTATTGGACCGGGGCAAATATAGAAATTAAAGGAATTGAGGATATATTATTATCATTGGGTATGTTGTTGTTGTTGCTGCTGTGTTATTAATGATTTATTTAAGTGCTAACACTGAGTTTTTTTTGTTAATAGCTTACAGTGGGATGTTGTTGACAACAAATCTACAGTTATAATTTATGGAGGTGGGGCAATTGTAGCAGTTTGGTTGTCTTCAATTGTTGTTGGTTCCATCAACTCAGTTTCTTTGGTAAGTCAATCAATGTGATACGACAATCATCTTGCTTCCTGAACTGCTTTAAGCTTTGTTTTGGGTCTTCTCCATATTACAGTCTGTTTAGTTCCTGTTAAATGAGTGAGATTATGCGTTTTTTATGGATGTCCTTGTTAAAGTATATGGACTTCAAAGCAAATATAGCAGTCCACGGAAACACAACACAGTAGTGGGGCCACCGTGGGGCCCTTGCCGTTGTATATTTGGTGAATATTAGACTTAGGTTTGTACCTTAATTAGTAGTGTAATATTACCATAATTGTAAAGTTAGTCTTAGGGATTTATAGGTAGAATAGGAAGAAGATCTTCCTAGTGTAACTTGTAGACATATACCTTTCATTAATAAGAATAATTAAGGGATTAATTCTTTTATGGTATCAAAAGTCTAGGTTCTCTTTACCCTGCTTCCGCTCCTCAAATTTTCTCATTTTTTTCTCGATTTTCTAGCCCTAGCGCCGCAACCCTCTTCTCGTATTTCTTCCAAAGTCGCGGCTCTTCTCTCCAGAAAATTCTATCTCCCAAATTTCCTTCTCCGAATCTTGTTGTTATATTCCCTATGGCTGATAAGAACAATTTTCATCCTGTCATCATAGTTTCTAACATCAAGAGCGTCATCCCTATCGTTTTTTACCTAGAAAACGTTCAATATGGGACGTAAGCAAAATTATTTAAGATTCATGTTTTGACACATAAAGTCCTTCACCACATCATTCCTCAAACTCCTCCAAAGGAGGGTGATAAGGCGTCTACTTCTACGACCGTTGTGCCCACTAAAGAAGTAGATCCAGAATTATGGGTCATGCTTGATGTCAAAGTTCTTCAGTGGATTTATGCAACTATCTCCTTGGGTCTTTTACATACGATTATGGAACCCAACTCCACAGCTATGGCGGCGTGAAATCGATTGCGTGACATCTTTCAAGATAACAATCATTCTCGCATTGTTATCCTTGAGCAGGAATTTTCTCAGGTTTCTATGGTAAATTTTCCAAACGTTTCTTCTTATTGCAAACTCCTCAAGGACTTAGCAGACCAACTCAGCAACGTGGGTTCTCATGTTTCTAATAGTCATCTAGTTCTTCAGATGGTTGCAGGCCTGTCAGAAGCCTATAGCGGCGTTGTTTCGGTTATTCGTCAGAGTAACCCCTGTCATGATTTTATCAAGTCCGTTCTATGCTTACTTTGGAAGAAGTCGGATTGGCTAAAAAAATGGCGATTGGGGCCAGCCCTGTCGTCGTGATGACTGCTTCCAATTTTTCTCCTTTCAATCCAGTCAACGTGACCCAAAATCACAAGGGATGTTTTTAATAATGTGGGACCGAAGCTGGTGTGGTCGCCTACGTATCCCCCGAGGGAATCAGGTCAAAACGTAGTTCGTGATGCAAAAAATAAGGATTGTTTATGGTTTACAGACACCCTATCTTCTTTTAGCACGAGGAACAAACTTCTTTTGCATTTTTCACCTCAGGGAACAAACACCCTTAGAGACATCTCAGTGAACAAACACCCTTAGAGACATCTCAGTGAACAAACACTCCGTCTTCTTGTAGCACGAGGAACAAACACCTTTTGAATTTTTCACCTCAGGGAACAAACACCCTTAGAGGCATCTCAGGGAACAAACACTCTGTCTTCCTGTAGCACGAGGAACAAACACCTTTTGCATTTTTTACCTCAGGGAACAAACACCCTTAGAGGCATTTAAACACATTTGTCACCAAACACCATTGGGAAATTATGCTCCTTATTTTGCATGTAATGAAATACACTCATTTGTTCGCCTTGTTAAGACAAGTTTTCCTATTAGAAGCAACCGGAAGGACGGTAGCAACCATGTGGCCCGCAAACATAGCACATTGATACGATAATATTTGCGTTACGTCCGGAAAAGACGTCATCTGCATTACATAACGGCGAATATCAGCAATACGTCTGAAACGACGTTTGTCATTTTAATTCACAGGATCATATTCTCATATATTCATGCTTTATCATTTTGTCTTAACAGTTATGCACTAATTTTTTCTTAAGCTTTAGCCTGCAGAAGGCTTAATTTACAGGAGCAGGAGCACAACGTGGAACTATCTCTTATGGCGAATCCAGACAATTTGTACCTCGAACGTCGATCCGCTCTCCTCCAGCATCCCGCAACACAAAGGGCCCCAGCGTCATCATAATTCGACATTGGGACAAAAAAAAATTGAATCTGCGTCAGCGCCATCTTTGATTTTCTAGCATCACAACAAATCAGTGTCATCATAATTCGACACTGAGATCAATTTTGAGTCTGTGTCTGCCTTGCCTTTAATTCTCTACCATAACAATGGCTCCAGCGTCATCATAATTCGACACTGAGATAAAATTTTGAATCCGTGTGAGCATGTCTTTAAATTTCTAGCATCAAAATCTCATTTCCTTCTTGAAAACTCCGTTTACTCATGCATTTCGTAATCTTTGACGATCATGACAAAATTGGCTACAAGTCAACGTCTTTGTCCGAACACTCTTTCATCGTCTTCAGTCAAAGAGGGACAAACTTTTGACACCCAACTTTGTCCCCTCTTTACTGAACATTTCATTCAGATCATCTTTTATCTCCAATTAATTTCACTATGTTTCTCAGTCTTGAAAATTTTCAAAAATGCTAAGTTTTAATATTTTTTCATTAATTATCGCATAATTTTAAAATATCGGGTATTATATTTTTTATAATTAAAATATAAGTAAAATAATTTTAAATTTCAGCTTCGACATTAGTGATTGATTTTCTCTTAATATTTTCACTAATTACTAAATTAATCATTTTCTACGAGTATTATATTTTTTACTCAAAATTAAATACATATATTAAATCTTTTGTATTGTAATTTATGTGTGCGCGCATTTGTTGAAATTAGTTAGGATGATTAAGCATATTTATTTAATTAGGAGAATTGAATTAGTTATAAATTAATTCATCATTGAGTTAATTAATCCTCAACATTTTATACCCCATTCCCAAGCCCAAAACCATAAATCATTTCCCCCTTATTTTTTATATCTAATTTTCGTCCAACCTAAAAGAAAGGAGCAGCCCAATTCGGCCACCCCCAGGCCCAACAAACCCGAGGCCCATCGCCATTCCCCTTTAACCCCTTTACCCTAATCCTCTTGACCTAAAACACCACATAAAACTTAAAACCAAAAGACAAAACTAAAGCCTCCCCACGGTAACCCTTTCAGCTTCACGGGCTTTTTGTTTGAGTTTTAATGATCTTAACGGAGAAGTAAATGACAAACAATCTTCAATCATTTCGTCGAATTCATTTTTCCTTCTTAGTGGTTCTTTTTTGGCAACTTCAGTGCCTTTCTTTGGTGTGACTTTTGATCTTTTCAATATCTGTCTTGCTTTGCCTTTTCCCTTTGCTGCAAAATATTTTTTTGTCAATTAAGGGTTTGGATTTGCTAATTTCAGTTAATCGCATCATCTTTCACTGCGTATATGCAAATGCAACAAAAAACCTTAAGGTTAAGGGCAGTGATGAAAGTGACTGATGTAATGTACTGAACAGATATAGAAATTAAAAATTAGAATTTTTCGTATAAAATATAATGATTAAAGGCTTCTTGGAATTATCCCATTCTTATACTATCTGCATTTTATTTTATTGAGTTTAAAAAATAAATTAGAAAACTTTTAAAACTTATAATTTTGAATTGAGGAAGTATTACTTTTGATATAATAAAAGTACGTAAAACTTCTAATATGATTTTACAAGTATAAAATGTAATGATAAAAAAACTACTATTATGAGATATAAGTCAACTCTAACATCTTAACTTTCAAATAATAAATTAATCAGAATTTTGTAAAATATATTACTATCATACTATATAATTTACATCCCTAAAAAAATAAGTAATAGAATTTATTAGTATTATAATTAATAATCACTACTTCATGAATAAAATAAAATTACATTTAGAAATAATAAAATATAATAATTTTGAGACATACAAAAACATGAAGACCAATGATATGTGAAGATGTATTTGGCTATGTATTCTTAAAAAAAAAGTTAAATGATATTCACTCTCACGGTGTTGTCAAATACACCATATGTTCCAATTTGTATGACACATTTTCATTTTTAGTCAGTCCCAAAAGAATGATACATTTTCTTATTTGATAATAATTTAACTTTAAACTTTACTTTTTACGCTTAACGAAATAATTTATAACCACAAAAATATATTTGGCTTGTTTTAGACCACAAGATTAAAAAATATTTCTTTATTTCTTAAACTCAGTGCTCAGTAAAACTATATCATATAAATTGGGACGGAGTAAGTAGTAAATATGCAATACTCCACCTGTAATTTGAGTTACTCTCAATATTCTTATTTGTATAGATGAAAAAAGTTAATACGCATCATTCATTTATAGAAGAATTATGAGGGTCAACATTATTAACTAAGAAATTTGACACATAATTTATGAAAGAACTATTAGGCCCCGAGCGTTAAGTGTAGACGTGTTTAGCGCATATAGTTGAGCGCTTATGACGTAAGCCTTACAAAATTAAGCCCCACACGGTTTTGCCAGTGCCCCACCCCAGGACGAGTCCTATAACTGCCTTTTAAAACACTGATTACTAGTAAGAGTCGAAAAAGAAATAGTCGAGGTAGAATATTTGAAATGTGCGCAAACTGGTCGAACCCCGTCTTAAAAGAAATGAAAAAGGGAGGTTTTCATTGTTGCAGAGCCTAGTTCTTGTGTTTATCAGTCTTCATGCATTACTATAACAACTTTACAAACAAAACAATTGGTTGCAGCAAACATGCATCAAAGATTCATAGAAACAGAGGGAATACTATATGATTTATAAGCACAATGAACTGTAAGGTAAATACAGAATCTTATTTTGAAGATGTTGCTCGGGTAAAAGAAAATTACATCAAAATCTACTCTATTTCAAACAAGCATATGCCTCATTGTACAGAATTGGCGCTGGCATTTATTCAGTTCCTGAAATCTTCTTCTTCAACTGCTCAATGTCTTCTGCCAATTCTTTTCTACTAGACTGTCACCAACAAAAAGAAATTCAAATCACTAGTAAGTAACCATCTCCGGAACAAAAAAATGTGCCCTTTACATGCAAGGCTTTACGTAGAAAGGTGATTAGCTTTTTTCAGCTGAGTATGTTTCTCATGGAGTTATCCAAAAACTTGACTCAGTTCCCAAAGGACCTCTACACATGATTTGGCTCATGGTAAAAGATATGTTGCGGGCCAAAAGGTAGACTCTATAATTGTAGTTACCAACTTTGATGCTAACAACAATAACATACCCAGTGAAATCCCATAACGTGCGGGGTAGAGTGTACGCAAACCTTACCTCTACCTTGGTAGGTAGAGCGGTTATTTCCGAGAGACCCTCGGCTAGTTACCAACTTTAATGCTAAAGGCAGATTTCTCAGACAAAGGAATTGAGTTGTGGATAACATTACAGCAGATAGTTTAAAGAATCTTTGGGTTTTGGTGTAGAGGAAAGGGTTACCGTGGGGAATATGATGGAGAAAAGAGTTATAACTGACTAAACTTAAACCCTTTGTTTCATCTGTCCAGAATAATCTAATCTAGGTTTATCCACAAAGAATACTCCTAAAATACCATGGCCATGATTCACGAAGATTAGTTCACAACTATGCAAAAGAAAACAAGGTCGCACGCCACCTTGTAAATTCAGGCTACTAATCTGTTGTAGCTAATTAACAGCCAATCTCCAAGATCCATGATGGATGTCTAGCAAAACCCACCCCCTAGGAGGAAAGTAAAATAATGGCATGCTGAAAGAGAGCATGCTCTGTAATGTTAGTTTGGTGCTTGAGTTCCGTACATAAAAGACGATGTGAATAGCTACACAGTCCAAAAATCTTACCTTGAAGAGAAGGTAGCGGTAGACAAACCACCCAGTATATCCAAGGCCTACCAACTCCATGATTTTTGGGAGCTGCAGAAAGAGGAATAAAGATTAGCTGATCTGGATAGTTGAATGAAACTACATAAGGACATCCATAAAAAAGCACAATCTCACTCATTTAACGAGAACTAAACAGACTGTAATATGGAGAAGACCCAGAACAAAGCTTAAAGCAGTTCAGGAAGCAGGATGATTGCCGTATCACATTGATCGACTTACCAAAGGAACTGAGTTGATGGCACCAACAACAATTGAAGACAGCCAAACTGCAACAATTGCCCCACCTCCATAAATTATAACTGTAGACTTGTTGTCAACAGCATCCCACTGTAAGCCATTAACAAAAAAACTCAGTGTTAGCACTTAAATAAATCACTGATAACACAGCAACAACTACAAAATAGAAAACAAATGGAGTATATCAATATGACAGGTTTGGCAGTAGAATATTTTACAGGAATCAAGCAACTTACACTCTCAGAGATTGAAGTATGCACAGAAGAATGTTATGTATTTGGAATAACCTTAAAGCTTATAATGCAGCCGAGAAAGAGTGTGTGTAGAAAATGACTAAAGTGAGTGCAATAGAGAAGATCTCAGCTAGCAAGTTTCCACTTTACCTTTTCTTTTAGATCACTCAACAATTCACTAGTATCAAGAACACCAGATTCTTCTGATGAAGACGCTTTGACATGGAGTAGCGAAGACCTCTTGGGCTCTGGTAAGAATATTAACATAAGATGATGAGCACATCAACATGAGTAAGTATTGAACTTCAGTATATAGCAAAGAGCACACTTAATAGGTGATGCTTATTAGTTTATGTCAGGTTTAACTTTAACAACATTAATATCGGCAAAGTGAATCACTTTCATCTTAGCCAGACCTATTCTGCACCATATTCTTATGATTACACGGTAGAATAGAGTCCCAGATTTTGAGTAGGGACTTGTTGTCTTCTTGGAGATAACATCATGTTCTCTTTATCACTACTCATTAGACCTCTAAGAAAATATTATGTTATAAGTAAAGACGATGTTATGCCATTTCACTGACATCAGTTGAGAGGCCGTTCAACACAGCATCCAAGGTTCACTTACAAACAAAGTGTGACATCTTGTAGATAAATCATATAGATACCGTCATCTTTATAAAGAGCATGACAGAACTTTGAATGTCCAAATCCAATGGAAAGTAAAAAATGAAATCTACACATAAGTTTATCAAAAGCAAGTTTAAATGTCAGTCTACTTCATCAAAGAATTCAAAAACATGTAAAGATAGTAGATGTAGGTTCCACTGAAGCTATGAAATCGTGCAACATTCATAATTCTACAGATTGTGGAACAAAAGTCTAAAAGAAATGCCTAATTCAAGTTGATTGACAATCGAAGATATCATTTTCCTTTTTTCTTTATGAAGATCGTTGGGTCCGGTCATCTTGGCCACAAATATTTGAGTAGATGGACCCACGCTGAATGTTGTAGGTGTTATCCAAACCTCTCTGATATCCAGTTGTTACTCCTATATCTCAAGCACTCCACCATTCCTTGGGGACAATATTATTTTCCCTTATTAGACGACCCTTAAGTGGCACCAAATGCATTTTCGCACAGATTAATCAACACTATAACTCGTTGAAATTGGACGAAAATAAGCTTTAGAACAATTGAGTTAACCAAAGAAGTCAGGACCTAACTCGAGTAGCAAGGGGTATATGAGGAGGCTCTTTTTATCATAATTGAGCAGTAGATGAGCTCATTGCAAATGGAAAGAGCATCAAGTTAACACCCTAGCAAAAGATGAAATCATCTTTGCCAAACATGGCATCTAAATAACAAACAAAGTAAGCTTCTACTCAGTTCATCACCAGTATGGAAGCAATTTTGTCACACAGCTGTGTGTTCTAGCAACAATCACTTCATATTGTTTATAGACATATAAGATTGATATAAGAGACAAGTTAACACCTTTTCAAATTCAGGAGTCTACATCTGCACAACTATCTTAGCACAACAACTAGAAGAACTACAGCACAAATGTCCAATCAGAGTTGGAAAGACGGAAAAAAGACAGATCTTTCTATGAACTAATAAAACAAAGCATTCTAAAGTATATTGATTTCATTGAATTGGATTCAATCTGGGAAATATAGTTAAATAGTGCCTTCAAATTCAGTGTTTCAGTATCATGCCTCCAAGTATGACCTTAATTCAAATTGCTAGGCAAATATACACAAGAGTGAAATTGGTTAACAAGTTAGCACCTTTTTAAAGAAGAGAATGAACAACTTAACATCTTTATCAGCATATCAACCGGAAGATTCACACGATGAATGTATCCTTCAAGAGAAAAAAGACCAAAGAAAGTATCTTTTTAGAAAAATACTACTAACACAAAGCACCATATGCCTAATTTTATTGAATTGAGTTCTAACCCCCCCCCCCCCCCCCCCCCCGAT
This sequence comes from Przewalskia tangutica, assembly GCA_029844215.1. Classification (NCBI taxonomy): domain Eukaryota; kingdom Viridiplantae; phylum Streptophyta; class Magnoliopsida; order Solanales; family Solanaceae; genus Przewalskia; species Przewalskia tangutica. The sequence continues at coordinate 20,611,900 of CM056731.1, read as the reverse complement.
TACATGTTGTACATCTCATTGACTTTACTCAGATATATGGAGTTTAAGCAATTGCCTTCCAAGTCAGTATTTTAGTTTTATGACTACAACGGTGACCTCAATGGGCAGTTCCCATCAATTACAATAATGCTATAGCCAATTCTTAGAAGTAGAAAAAGTACTAACAAACATTATAACTAGGAAACACAAAAGCTAATAATATGAATACCAGCAAACTTCAATGAAGATGAGAAGGAAGTAGCAGAAAGGCGGGGTGGAAGGTAAGGGGTGGCGGAGCAGCGAGCTGGGGCGGCTTTGGTGGTAGAGCTAAGCGGGAAACGAGAAGAGAAGACTGCAGTGGCCGCCATTGAAGTAGAAGCTGCTGCCATTTGGCCAATTCTAGGAATGTTGTGGTGGCTGTGTATGCTTGGATTCTTGGCCTCTCTTTCTTTTTGGTTTGGTTTGGTTTGGTTTCTTGATATCCCCAATTTTGTGTGCTTCTCCTACTTCTGTTTATCCACTAATATTTTCTCCTTTCTTTGTGGCAATAGAATTTGATTGTGGTGTGTGATACGTGGAACCTCCCAGCTTTCTCATTCGTCGGTTCCCTATCTTCATAATCTACTTTTTGTTTAGATTAGCTTTTGTACCAGCTTTAAAAAAAATAAAGGGACATAGTTTCAACAAGTAGAGTATCAAGTTATTAAGTCACACTATAAAAGTTTAGGGAAGAGTCGTGGAGATAAGGGTGAGAAGAGACGTGTCTATCTTCGAGAATCAGTTTGAATTCATGCTGGGCGTTGGACTACAGAAGTCATTCATCTTATTAGAAGATTGGTGGAGCAGTATAGGAAGAGGAAGAGAGACTTACATATGGTTTTTATCAACCTCGAAAAGGCATATGACAAAGTCCATAGGGAGGTTTATGAAGATATTTAGAGGTTAGAGGTGTACATGTAACATACACTAGGGCAACCAAGGATATGTATTATAGAGCCAAGACCAGGGTACATACATTAAGAGGAGACTCGGAGCACTTCTTAGTGATGATGGGCATGCATCAGAGATAAACTCTTAGCTCATTTCTATTCACCTTGGTGATTGATGGATTGACGCGACAAATCCAAGGGGATGTGTCATGGTGTATGTTATTTGCAGATGACATAATCCTGATTGATGAGACTCGCGGCGAAGTGAACGCTAAGCTGAAGGTTTTGAGACAGACTTTAGAGTCTAAAGGGTTCAGAGTAGGACCAAGACAAAATACTTGGAGTGCAACTTCAGTAACGGGAGCGACCTTAAGACATGCGTGGAGGTGAGGCTTGGTACTTAGGTCATTCCAAAGAAAGAAAGACCTTAAGACATGCGTGGAGGTGAGGCTTGGTACTTAGGTCATTCAAAAAAAAAAAGTTTCAAGTACCCCGGGTTTATTATACAAGGGAATAGATAGATTGATGATGATGTCACACATCGTATTGGTGCAGGATGGATGAAATGAAGGCTTGCATCTGGAGTCTTATACGATAAAAATGTGCCACCAAAACTTAAAGGCAAGTTCTATAGGGTGGTGGTTAAACCGACTATGTTGTATGGGGCGGAGTGTTGGCCGCTTAAGACTTCGCACACCCAAAGATGAAAGTTGCGGAGATGCGGATGTTAAGATTGATGTATGTACATATAAGGAGGGATAAAATTAGAAATGATGATATCAGCGACAGAGTGAGAATGGCCTCGGTGGAGGATAAAATGCGTGAAGCGAGGTTGATATAGTTCGGGCACGTGCAGATGAGAGACACAAATGTGGAGGTGTGTGAGGTTGGCTAGAGACGGGTACAAGAGGAGTAGAGGTAGGCCGATGAAGTATTAGGGAGATGTGATTAGACGGGATATGACGTAGGTGCAACTCATTGAGGACATGACGTTAGATAGGGGGTTATGGAGAACACATATTATAGTAGAATGGTAGTAGGTAGTCCAGTGTAGTCCTACCTACGCTTACAAACTAATAGTTATAGTATTATTATAGTAGGCTCGCCTAACCTATCATACTAGTAGACACAGTATTGTCTTATAGTCCCTTGTCGCATGATTTATGCTTCTATGTGTATTTTGTTTGTCTTACTTACTTGCATTCGTTATTGCTTCTTTTTGCTTCCTTCTCTTTTTAAGAATTTGCTATCATGCCTTACTCACTTTGTTTGTTTTACTTTGCTTGGGCGTGTGCTTTGTCTTGAGCCGAGGGTCTCTCGAAAACAATCGCTTTATCTACCAATGTAGAGTTAAGGTATGTGTACACTCTACCCTTCTCAGACCCCACATTGTGGGATTCCACTGAATATGTTATTGTTATTGTTATTGTATTCATTTACGAGCTCTTTCTATTCATTTCTAAATTGGAGCACTTCTCATTTGTTGGTACATTTTTCTCTCATTATTACTCACTCCGTCTCAAATTATTTGTCGTGTTTATTAGAAACAATTATCTTAAATTATTTATCGTTTTAGAAATTCAACGCGTAATTAATTATTTTTTCCATACATAAATAGAATAAATATTTAATGGAAAATATAACTTAGACATAAATATAAATAAATTAATCAAATTTCTCTTCTAATTAATATTTTTTAAGGGATATGTAAAACAAGAAAATAATAGATTATTTGAGACGGAGGGAATAGTTTAGGACAAAACACAATATAAACTAATTATTTTTGTAGGTGATATCAATTAATAAGGTTAATTATTTTTTTACTATAATCATTCGATATTCAATATTTACTGGACCAACTTTCACGTCGAGTAAGACCCATTATAGGGAGAAGTGCTCTTTATCAAGAATTTTTTCTTATGAAGACTCAAACACAAAAAAATTAATTAATGGTGGAGCAATATTGTCCCTTCCACCACAGCTATTTGTGGTTAAGAAAACCTAGTTAAGACTAAAATTTACTCCATCTGTCCCAATTTATATGATACACATTTTTTTAGTCAGTCCCAAAAAGAATGACATATTTCTTTGTTTGGCAATAATTTAATTTTAAAATTTACTTTTTACGCTTAACGAGATAATCTATAACCACACAAATATCTTTGGCTTCGTGTCCAGTCAAACTACATCATATAAATTGGAATGGAGGGAGTAATCAATATTATTATCCCTTGAATTTCTGCATTGACTATGTTCTTTTGAACCGATGGTCTATCAAAAATAACTTCTCTACCCCATAAAGGTAGAGAATCAAATTCCAGACCAAGTGTGTTGTTTAGTGAGCGCATCAAATTCCTAACGCAGAGCCGCATTTCAATTTGAGTCAAGCTTGGCTAATGTTGAGTTTTTAGGTAGAGGTGAGATAGTTTGAGTGGATAGATTAAAATGGACTTTTGGTTTGAAGATCCCGTGTTGGACACGAGTTTCCATGCGGTGTGTAATGTGTGTAGGAATAGGGACCAAATAGGTAGCACTTTGTAGGATATGGTTGGGCTGCGTGTGATCTGGGCTCAAGGGTCAGAAAGAAGGCGGGGGAAGATGGGTGTTCGACGTGGGCATGGGGATAGGGAGGGTGGGCTGCTGGCAGTGGACAGTATGTGACGGAGAAGGGAAGGGTGGTGACAACACACTGCCCGTAGACAGGCAGTGTGTTAGGGTTTGACGGAAGACGTGGCAGGTGTCGGAGGATCGGGTGGGCTTGAGATATGTTATACCCCGTAGTTCCGACCTTACGTGTGAGAGCGTACGAAAGCATGTAAGACTTAAAATTTTCAAAAGATAGGTTGACGGATTGTTCCGGACGGGTTTTAGTCAACTTTGAGGCGGGTTATGACCCGATACATTGAGAGTTCCTAAGTGTTTCGAAGGCCTAGTGCGTAGTTCGTTGAGTCTAGTTTCCAACGCAACCAACCGTTCATCGATAGGACATCGGAGTAGAAAGATATGGGAGTTACAAGTTCAGTGCGTGAAGCGGGCCAATGCGTTTGACGAAGCAGCGAGGCGGCGCGGATGCGAGGCAGCTGCGCGGATATCTGGTCGCTGAAGTTGCGTGCGCATGCGCTGAAGCGAGGCGCGCGCGGAAGTTCAAAGTCCATGAAGGTTTATTGCCATGGCCGTCAGTCATGTGTGAGGCGGAGTTCAGCGGAAAAACTTAGGAAAATCAGTTTCTTCTTTTAAAAGGCCATGGGAGGGTGACAAGTGTCCCACATCTGATTTTTGCATGTCACTTATATTGACAAAGTCTTGAAGACTTGGTCATCTTTCAAGACTTTCCTCTCTAAGTTAGAGCTCCACTTCTCTAAAATTCCAAGAGGAATTCAAAGCCTAAGAAAAATCTGAAAAGTTAAAGACAAGAAGGAAGTTTGTGGCTAGCTTGTAGGAGTTATTGTGGTGGTGTTCTTGGAAAGGAGGCTAGCAAAGTTGTTGGAATAGTTTTGGCTAAAGCTCTAAAGGTAACATTTCTTCTCTTATAGCTAGTATTGATGTTGCATGTGAAGAAGAAGGGATTTGTAGTAGTATATAATGCTCTTAGAGTCATTGCATGTAAGAAATGGGGTTTGAATATGGAAGGATTGGTTATGAAGATATTGTGAACATGTTGTAGCCTAAAAACCACCTTAAAATTGTTAAGTGAATTGTTGTACCTTATGGGGCAGAATTTTACACACCCAAGTTTAGGTGTGTAATCCCCTTTGTATGTTTGGATTGTTGAGCCTTAAATGTGGCATTTGGATGTTGAATTCGGCCTTGAGAAAGGTGACAAAGTATGTAGAAACAAAGGAAATCTTTGATTTTCCATAGAATTTAGTGGCTTTGAACTTAGATTATTTCTACATTGAAATTAGAGGTTAATAAACGTATCATGGTTATTATAGGTTGACATATTACTTGCGGTAGTTTGGACTTAGCAAGTGGATTGACCGAAGAGGTATGTGAAGCTTTCCTATCTCTTGAGCATGAGTAGTTGTATCTATGTAGTACGGTGAGCGTCTGAGATTTAGTATTCTTACTTGTTTTAAGTATATAAAGACTTGTTTCATTTTAAGAAGTATAAGTCCCTTGGTTAAGGGAAAAGTATGATTTTACTAAAGTATAGGGTTAGTATAACAACTTTATGGGAAGTTGGTTTACTAGCTTTATAAAAGGTTGACAAGAAGAGATTTATTCTAAGTAAGATAAGTAAGGACAAATGACTTGATTTATGAAAGGTAAATTGATTTTAAGGCATGAATTGCCCAAAGGTTTTATATGAAAAGGAGTCATTTTTAAAGAAGTATAAGTATGTGGTACTTGGGTTAAATTCCCGGATTTTCTTTTATTAAATATGATTAGTGCCTTGAGTAAACTAAAATGAGAGAGTATATGAACAAGACTAATAATAAGTTATAAGCTTTCTTAACTTATTTATGATTATGATATGATGGCCGATTGAGCTAGGGTAAGAGTATATCTGAGGGGCAAGCCCCAAGATCGTTATACCACCTTCTCCAGGGTAAGAGTATGAATGAGGGGCAAGCCCCAAGATCGTCATACCACCTTCTTCAGGGTAAGAGTATATCGAAGTACATCCAAGATCGTTATACCACCTTCCGGGGTAAGAGTATATCGAAGTACATCCCAGATCGTTATACCACGTCTTGGGGTAGAGTATATCTTGAGGCAAACCCCAGATCGTTATACCACATTCCATGGATTTACTACCCACGATCGAGGAATACCTCACGCGAGTCCTATGGGCTTATCGGGTGAAATAGTCCCGTGCGGTAGTCTGACTATCACGAGGAATACCTCATCCGGTCCACGGGACTATCACGAGTGAAATAGTCCCGAGTAGGGTGCTTATTGATCTACAGGCGAGTACCTGTTTTGATCATGAGCCTCCTATTTTCATGCGAGATTATATATATACTTGTTACTCTCATTGTTAGTAAGGCACGATGTCTTGTATTTTGATTGTCTTTCATGACTCAAACACTTTTAGACTTATGATATCATTATTACAGTATTTTCGATTTTACATACTTGGTACATATTGTGTCTTGACCCTTCTGGGCCTGCGTTAAATCTGCGAGTAAGGGTAAGAAGGTGGTGGATCCTCGTCCTTGGATCACCGTTCGGTGTCGAAGCTCCATCCTCCGAAAGCTTATTTTGTTGATGCGGTTTTCCACGATGTTATAGGCATTGTGTATATTCGGGGTATGGCGAGCCCGTCCACTTGGTTGATATCCTAGAAGTGCGTGGTCACGTATGTGGTGGGGTGTAAGAACAAGTTGTACTGCTATACTTTTGATTAATATGTTTTTATGGAAGGCAGCCTTATCGGCTGGCCAGTGATGTTACCTTTTTATAAGTTATGTGTTATGTATGTTCCGCTGCTATTCTCTGATGTATACCTGATAGGGTACCCCGGTAGGGTACTAGTCGCGGCCCCGAAGTCGGGTCGTGACAGGATACTAGTCCCATGTATTGTATTTCTAACGAGTGGGGATGTGTCTGAATCATTAAGAAAGCCATAATCAGTGACTTGGTATTTTTGGATGTTTGTGAATGGAAAAGTGTGCTCCTCAAAGGTGACATGGCTAGAGACTAAGTTTTTATTTGTGGACAAATCATAACATAAGTACCCCCTATGATTTGATGAGAAACCCAAGAAGATGCAAGGAGTAGACCTAGGCGCTAGTTTGTGAGGAGCCGTGGAGGCGAGATTCGGGTAGCATAATCAACCAAAGATCCGAATGTGACTATAGGAAGGAATTCGAGATAAGAGAGTTTTGGTTGGAGTTTTATTATGAAGAGTATGTATTGGTAATATATTAAGGATATATGCTACCATGTGCAATGTGTAGACCCAAAAACAAGGGGGATAAATGCATGAAGAAGTAAAGTACATATCATATTGTTGATGTTGCACAAGATTCTTTTGGCTTTTCTATTTTGAGCGGAGATATGGGGGCAAGAGAAGCGAAATACCATGTCATTATCAGCACAAAATTTATGAAAATGGGAATTGTCAAACTCACGACCATTATCACATTGAATGTTTTGATATTTTTCTCAAACTGGGTTTTAACATATGTTTGAAATTCAAGAAAAATGGGATAAATTTGAGACTTATATTTTAGGGGATAAACCCAAAGAAAGTGAGAGAAATCATCCAAATACATCATATATATTTGTGACCTAGTTTGCTAGTAATTGGAGATATCCATAAATCTGATGAATGATATCAAAAGGAGAAAACGTTACACTTAGTGATGACTGAAAATGAAGTCTAACATGCTTTCCTAAAGGACATGAGTAACAATTTTGGAGAAATTTTCCTTTATTACATTGAATTAAATTTTGACTCTTCAAAAAATTAAAAAGTGGTGCTCCCGGGTGGTCAAGTCTATCGTGCCAAGTTGATGGAGAAATTGCATCTAGAGAGGGCTGTGGATTGACACTTGCAGCAGAATTGGATGAGAAAGGGTAGATGTCCCCACACTATTGCATCTCGTAAGAGTTGTCCCCGTACGTAGGTCCTTTATAGAAAAATCAAAAGGGTTAAACTCAATAGTTACAGAATTGTCACTAGTAAATTTTCTAACATAAATTAATATTTTAATGATGTTAGGCGCATATAGGACATTTTTAGGGTAAAGAGAGGGTGATGTGGTAGTGTTTGAGTGGTGCCATAGCCTTGAATTGGAATGTGATTGCAATTTTCGACCAAAATAAATTGAGAATTACTCAAATAAAACAGTTGAGAGAGATTATCAGAGTTACAAGTGAGATGGTATGTGGCCCCTGAATTCATGTACCATGCGTCGTTAGGCTGCTGGAGATTTATAGTATTATAGGACTGACTTAGTTCGGTAGGGGTCATAAAACCGTATGCCTGTTGTTGTTGTTGGGTCATAGAGAGGTAGGCCTGATTCGGCTGACGCGTGTGGTGTGTGCCAGGAGCAGAGCCTATAATACTCGAGGTCAGACTCGGTGTTGTGATGGGATGGTTAGGTAAGGGCAAAGCGGAGGCCCAATTTCTGAAGGTTGGCCACGACATTAGGCTGGTCCATGGATATGGAGATAGGGCTTGATGTGGATGTCCACTGGAATTGGATCGGCTCCCTCGACCCCTTCCTCTGCCGCCGCGTTCGTTGCCTCGGCCTCTGTCACCACCTGAGCCACTACGATGATTTTGGTAGTCCACTGATTGCGGTGGTCTCGCGGGTGCTGGGGTGGTCGGCGGTGCATCTACTACAAATGCCTTCTGATTATGTTCGTCTTGTTTGACACATCTAGTCTCTTCCAATAGCAATTGTGGTCGGGCCTTATTGAAGCTAGGGAGGGGGTCAACTTATTGGATCATCATCGCAAGTGTATCGTACACCTTTCGGCAACCCATTATTGAGTTGCAAAACCATCTTTGTTTTGGAATTCGGATTGTCAATATTAGACATTGTTGAGCAACTAATTTAAGTTGTTTACAATAGTCTGACATGTTAGCAAAGTTCTCAAGATGGATGTTGTTAAATTATTCCTCCAGATACACGACATATATGTTTGTTGTCTTGAAAGATTTCTTTTATTTCGTGAGTCGAAGCACATGTCTTCATAATGGTATGAAGTAAATCTTTGGATATGGTGTCATATATCAATTGTTTGGCTATTGCATCGATGCGCTTCCACGTTGGATTGTCAACATCGGGTGGACGGGTGGTGGTGGCATCGATGTGATCAAGGATGTTGCAAGCACAAACATGTATTCAAAATAGCTCAACCCACGATGAGTATTGACTATCATCTTGATCAAGAATCAAAAGGATAAAGTTCTTGATGTTCGTCACAGCAAAGGCTGGATAAAAGTTGTTAGGAGGGAGTGGGGGGGGGGGGGGGGAGAAGGAGTAAGGATGTGTGTCGTGGGTGGAGGAGGAATAGGCGGGAGAATCCATGGACAAGGGTTGTCGGCGGCGTGAAAAAGAAACGAAGAGGGTGGGCGGCGGCGGATTTAGGGTTTTGGAGGGCTTCCAGTGGCGTGAAAAAAAAAAGAAGGGGTGGGCGGCGCCGGATTTAGGGTTTTGGATGAGGGTAGGATTTGATTCTTGATATCATGTAGAAGTGTATAATTCTCATTGTCTCGAGACTTTTTATTAATACAATATATATATATATGTGTTTACAAATACAAACCTAATTGTATGAAGATATCAAATTTACATAATTACATAATATACGGAGAATATTAATATATTCTCTATCATTTAAAAGTATTTTCACTAACAAAACTGTGATTTATAGTAGTTTGGTTGTGCAAAAAAAATTCAAAATTCTGAATAATCAGACTGAACATGACCGAACATAAAAAGACTTGTACTTTGATACTTTAAACTATGTTATTATTTTTAAAAACGAATGGAGCAGTAGTATTCATATGTACAACAAGATGACAAGTTCATATTTTCTTAGCATCTTGTTACCATGTTGGAGATTTCGAAGATGATCAGGAATCTAGGAGTTCCTAGTTCTCATCAATTATTTTACTATATTAGACCATAGCCAATACAATGTCAAACATGTAATGCTTAAATAAGTGCAGACACAATAATTATTGAATTCTTCTTTTGTTGAAGTATGCCAGTAATTCTACATTAGAATGAAAAGGAGGAATTCTACGTTAGTACTTTTGCAGTCTTAGCACTAAGATCGATTCTTATTGCATAGTGCCTGGCTTGTGGATGTGAGCTTTGGGCTCATATATGGTATCTTGAGTTGACCGCACTAAAGCCGTCTATTCACCAAGTTGACTCAGCATAAACATTCAAGTGTCACCTCGCCGGCCAGAGTTAGTATCCTCGTACAAAAACAAAATATACTTAATTTTATCCCTAAGCACATAAATTTTATATAAACGTTAAAAAAAGTAATATAAATTAAGTCATTTTTTTATGATGAACTGAAGTAACAACTCCGGCTAGAATGACTCTGTAAGAGAAAATTCAAGAGTTGAGTGAGTTATTGATATAAAATTAAGTTAAGTGATTTTGTAAGAGAAAATTCATAACTTGAGTGACTTTATAAATACAAAATAAAGTTAAGTAATTTAGCTAAATAATTCGACATACTTGAGTGATCTTTTGAAAAATCTACTCGAGTGAGGTGGGTTGGATCCCTCAAATAAGAAGTTTTGGTTTTCGAGTGCAAAAATGGAGAAACTTTTGGTAAGTGGGCGATTTTCCCTAATGTGCTCTACGCTGTGCTAATTTAATTAATTGGACCAGTAGATTCTGAATACCAGATAGTTATACCGGAAAATAAATTATTTTTTGGGAAAAGAGTTTTGGGGAACATAATTTTTCTTCCTTGTTTCGCAAAATTATGTTTCAACCGAACTTGAAGAAGAAAAGAAAACTGAACATGCACGATGTGGACTATATTAGCTTCTATTTTCTCCACCAAGGTTCTTCTTTACATTGATTTTCTTCTAATATGCAAAATGGTAACTTGGAATCCAGATAGATTTTACCAATAAAATGGACCATACAACCCACCTCCTTAAAATAAGCATTTTGTACAAATTTTGTATGTGCTTTTGTCCTTGGAAGATTGTTCCCAACAAAAGCCCAGTTGGTACAATTTATAAAGTACTAATGAATTAGGAGAATAAAATTACATATCCTATTTCCAACTAACCCAATTGCACAAGCTTTGTTTAAGCAAATTGAGTAACAACATAGAACAATTCCTAAGGGGCCCTTATTTTTTTAGTATAATACATTTCTTTTGAAGGTGCCAAATTAAGGTTAGGCCCTCAATTTTCCCTTCTAGCCACCCCACAAGAATATTAGTACCACGTTTTAAAGAGCCCATTTTTTTGTTATTCCTAAATAATCTTTTATTTGTTTCATTTATCAATCATCACTGTTGGGTCCCGGGCTATAAATAAGTAAGATTAAAATCGAAACAGAAAAAATAACTGAAACAGTTTCTGGATGTTGCCTCAACATTGGTGGCAACATCTGACAAAAAACAAAATAAACCTTTAAGAGAGTAGTTGCAGCGGAAAAGTAAAAGACACAAATGTTTATATTTTTAAGGGTATATATGTTAATATATCCCTTGATGGTCAATGACCAAAAGAATTGTATATATTATATACAATTACAAATGAATTTCTTTTTACAAGATTGAGCAATACAAACAAAAAAGAAATTACAAAAAAGGAAGTCGCAGATGACTTCACCTAAGTTAAAAAGTCTAAAAAGACAAATACAACATCTTCATTACAATTGCATTTATATTGAGCTTAATCTAGAATAGAGATAGCAATTGTAATGTGGGACAGATGTTGTTAAAAGACTTAGGCTAAAATAAAATGTTTTGATCCAGATTTCTGAAGCGAAATCCCGAGAGCTCTCTTGGTATTTTTACATTATGATTTTGGATACCAATACTCTGAAGTTCCTCCTCTATTTATAGTGTGGAACTTTCTTGAAACTCTCGCTTGTTGGTTGTGGAAGTTGAGAGAAAGAAGACAGCAGCTTGGATCTCTTCCAATTTCTCAACAGCTTTGACTTGGTCTATTTTGACTTGGTCTTCAAGTTCCTTCGATTCCAAGCTTGACTCCTTCAATTCCCACGTTTTAAACACAGCTCCATATTCAGCTTGCCTTGGGCATATTTTACTCATAGTAACAAATACTGTTTTGACCGGAAGAATAGGCAAAATCATTTCCAAAGATGTCGGGTGAAATGTTGCGGCAACATCGGAGACAACATATGCAGGACAATGCGGATGTAGCGCAACATTGCGGGCAACATCTGCAGACCACTGCAAGATATTGTCCAGGCATAAAACCTGATGTCGTCACAACACTCACACTACATCAACAATCTCCCCCTTTTTGCCTTTCTTCACAAAACTCCATACAAACCTCAAAATGCCTAGAATACGACTGATTGTAAATGTTTTCCCTTAACATTCCAAATTCAGCAAGATCGTAGTCATGCTCCCCCTCAACCTGCAGTTATAAGTTTCAAGTAGAGTATTGTAATTTAGGTTAGTAAGACCATATGTTTGTCAGTCACAACATACGTACAACATTGTTGTAAGTACCAAGAGACTAACATCCATACATCATCCACAAATAAAATATATACAGATATATTTACAGACTAAAAATAGAATTTTCTCATTGTTCACACATATCAATATCCATCAACGTGAAGTAAGACAAAACTAATTTAGAAGAAATACGAAATGTTGCATAACATTTGTCCCAACATATCTCCATACATGTATGTAGATATGTTGTTACAAATGTTACAACACTAATTCCAACATTAACAATCTCCCCCTTTTTGTCTTTCTTCACAAAACCCACACATTAACCAAACATGAACAGTTAAGGTTCTGCATCATCAATCTCTCATTTGCTCTTTATTCAGCAATAACAGCATCAGTCTGAGAAGCAGCATCAGTAGGATGTTGCCTGCGATGAGCCCCGTCATGTTCCCTATGAGATTAATCGCTGGACGAATGTAACATTTTACCATTGTCCTTAATCAACTTAGTTGAACACATATGGATAAAAATAAATATTAAGGAATTTTCAACCTTCTTGAAGCACATGGTACTCCTATAGAATAGGAACGATACCAAACTTAGAGCTTTGCTCTTTTTGTATAAAACCAAATATTTAGTAGAGGTTTCGCCTTCTTATGATACCCATTTTTTATGATACACATAATTGTTAAATATACCATCGCAGAGAACAGTATCACATTCAAACATTGTCCTTGTAAAGTCATGCTTGATTCTTTTGAAAAACATTGCAACATTACTACAACACATATCCTACACATTGACTCAAATAGTAAATGTTATCCAGAATGTTAGGTCAACATCTACCTAGCCTGTCTTATTTTTAGAGAAAACAGAGACCAAGAGTTTTTTTTTTCAAGCTAGAAAATCTCTCATGATCTAGGGGTTTGGTAAAAATATCAGCTAGTTGAGAAAGAGTATCAACATGTTTGATTTGAACTAGCTGTTTTCCCACTAAGGACAATACCTGATGTCGACCTCCAACTAAACATTGAATGATCCGCTCGAATCCGTTGTGCCAATCCGCTCTTTGGCTGTTGTGCTCGAATCGGTTGTTACAAAATCTGCTTCAATTGTGTCCCTGTCTCCAAGTGTGTGATCCACCAATTCACTGAGTGACTTGGATCATTCACTTTATAGGCCCTAACTATAGTTCTTTTCCTGCCGCACATGCTCTGCCGCCAGAATCTTGAGATTCTTTTATCTGTTAGAAAAAGAGATAATCTACTATTTTTCCTAGCCCGACGACTCTTCTCTTCACAAGTCTCTTAAAAACGGTGTCTTATGTCTATGCGTTTTGTACGTGAATGTTGAACATGATTTTTGAAAATATTAATAGCACTCATATTATCACAGTACAAAATCATAGTCTTGCTTGAAAAATATGTATAAGATTGCTGCCAAGGAAAACAATATCCTCTACTTGTATTCTCCATATAATTCACATATCCATCCCAATTCAAGTCACTAAATCTTATTAAGTTAGGATAAGTGTCATTGGAATATCAAAATTTCCAACCCATATGTGTCAACAACATATCGAATAATACGTTTTACGACATTTAAGTTGAATATTTTGGGACATGCTTGAACACATGCACACACAAATACACTAAATATAATGTTGGATGACTAACAGTAAGATACAAAAGACTACCTATCATGATTTGGTACAATTTTGGGTCAACATCTTCGCCAACATCGTTTTTACATACCTTTTGCGAGAAGTCCATTGGAGTTTTCACATGTTTAGCATTCTCCAATCCAAATCTTCTAACTAGATTCTTGGCGTATTTGGTTTGTGAGATGAAAGTTTCATCTTCACATTGCTTTATCTGCAGGCCTAAGAAATCAGTTAGTTCCCCAATCATGCTCATCTCAAATGTTGATCACATAGCTTCGACAAAAGTCTTAAGGTACGACTGTGAGGTCGAGCCAAAAACTATGTTATTTACATAAATTTGAGCGATGATAATATCTACACCATGATGTTTTATAAGTAAAGTTATATCAGATTCATCATGGTTAAAACCAAAATCAAGTAAAAGTCTAATCAAATGACCATGCCACACACAGGGGGCTTGTTTCAACCTATACAAAGCATTTTTTTTTGTTTGTATACATAATGTGGGTGGTGAAGATTCTCAAAATATAGACTTCCTTATCAAGAAAAATCATTTAGGAAAGCACTTTTAACATCCATTTGGTACAAGGTAATTTTTAGACAACAATCAACAGCAAGGGTAAGTCTAATTGATTCAATTCTAGCCACAGGTGCAAAGGTTTCGTCATAGTCCATACCTTTAACCTGAGTATAGCCTTGAGCCACTAGATGAGCTTTATTTTGAACTATAGTTCTCGATTAGTCTGACTTAAAGATCCATTTAGTTCCAATATTATTTGAATTATTAAGACTTGGAATCGGATCTTAGACATCATTTCGAGAATGTCGCTCAAGCTCTTCTTGCATTGCTTGAAACCAAAAAATCATCTTTTAGTGCTCCAAAATATTTTTGGTTCTAAAGTACATATGAAACAAGAAAGACTAACTTGTTGGTATATGATAGACATACACACATACCTTACCATCTCTCGGTAGTTGATTGACTCTTTCTCTCTTGTTATAATTTCTTCACAATCTCCCCCTACCACCTGGTCTGAGGGATGATTCTTACTAATCCTTGATGGAGGGTCTCTCGATCTTACATTTCAGTTCTGGACTCATCCTCCAGTTCGACCCTTATGGTCTCTTCTTGTGGTTCAGATGTTGTCTCTGATGTTGTGACAACATTTGTGACAACATCTGATTCTGCAGTTTGCTCTTTTTCTGATGTAACTGCAATGTTGTTTTCTGATGATTTACATGTCATATCAGTAAGATCACCAGAAATAACATTGATCAACTCTTGTACGGTCTTGATCCTCAGATTGTATATACGATAAGCATGACTAGCCAATAAAAATTCCTTTCTCATTCTTAGAGTCAAACTTCGCCAAATGATACCTGTCATTTAAGATGTAACAAATGTACCCAAAAGAGATATAAAAGAAACTCAATTATTATTTCAAAGGGTGTCATTTTAGTACTTGACCTTAGGTAGACTCTATTAGAGATGTGGTATTTAAGGATTCTGCCATAAAACAACAAAATAAACTCTTTGACATTTGTTTAGAACTTAACATTACTCTTCCCTTTCTTGCAAGGTTTTGTTCGTCCTTTCTGCTACCCCATTCTACTAAGGAGTTTTGGGAGCATAAAATTCATGAAAAGTTTTTCTTTTCACAAACTTTTGCAAAAGAATGGTTTTTTTTTTAAATCATTTCCATGATTGGACTTAATCCAAAAAAAATAGGAGAACAAAACAGATTCATAACTCTAGAGTGTAAAGTTTTAAACATATCAAAGGTTCGTGATTTTTCATTTAAAGAAATATTTTCTTGTGTACCTAGAAAAATCATCCACAATAACAAAGGAATATCTCATGCCCGTATGTTGTCTCCTTCAATTGGATCCATTAGATCCATATGTAATAACTGAAAACAGAGAGACATACCTGAATGTTGTTCGTCGTGTTGGGCAACATTAAGGGCAACATGTGTTTGCTTATCTTTCATACAAACTTCAGGGAATGTTTTACCTTGAGATCATCATCACAAAGCTGATTTATGCTAAGAAGGTTAACAACTAAGTCATCAACATTAAGTACATTCTTCAAGGTTGGTATATTAAGAACCATTCAGCGTTCTTTTATCAAAAACTTGATCTTACTCCCACCAAAAGTCACGTAACCTCTATTGAACGACTCTTAATTCTTCATAAATCCTTTCGTACTATTCATGTGGCATGAATGCTCACAATCAAAGTACTAAGAACCTGTAATGTTAGTTCTTTAATGCAGTAATATAGATATTACCAGTTAAGACCATTTTGGGAACCCAATCTCTCTTAAAATATTTTCTCCTTGTATGTTTAGAAATGTAGCTTCGAATGTTGTCTGAAATGTTTGGACAACATTTTAGATGACATTTTAGGCAACACCTTCCTCACAGAATTTCAAAGTTTAAAATAGTATGTCATTATATTTTCAAGGAAATTTAAGTAATTACCCACATACTTCAGATTATTCTTTAATTTAAACAAGATAATCTTTTCTTTAAAAAAATCTCATTTTTATCAACGAAACTAGAGTAAACAATTTTAAGAGATTTTTTTTACCCAATACCTGCATTTGAAGACTTACTAAAGTAAAGAATTTCATCCAATTTTAAGATCCTCGTGTTGAGCTTCTGGAAAGTGGCTACGACAGAATCCAAATTTTACACGAATCTTACCAAATTAGAGATCATTTTTTATAAGTGCTACCACTAAATGGGTAATTGTGCCTTTTAAAACATGTTTCTCACAAGTTAAAGATTTGACTTTTGAGTCACGTTGCTCAGATTCAATGATTAAAGCTTTACAAAGATTTTGTACTTCCTTAATCATATCATCTTGAGAGTCAACTTGATCCAATCATAGAGCCTCACTAGTTGAAATAAAATCACTAAAGCAATTTACATGTGGATAGTTAAAATATTCATACCTTAGAGATGTTCTCGCAGATGTTGTCGCTGATGTTGCCACAGATGTTGTCGCTGATGTTGCCACAGATGTTGAGCAACACCTGCAGAGTACTACAGATGTTGAGGCAATATTGTCGATGACATCTTCGTTATCAACATAAACTGTTCGAAAACAGCAGCCAACATTGCTTGTGATTCTGGTTCTGGATCTCCTTCTTCATCATCACTAAGAAAAACTCACCGACTCTTACCAAATTTCCAAGAGTGTTTGTACATTTATCAACATAATGACCTCATTTTGAGCATACATGTACAGACTCAAGTTGCTTGAGATCAAATTTGGTATGATTCGAATTGAATTTCCTTAGTTACCTTTTTGTGTATTTGAAGAAAATTTAGTGGACTGATGATTAAAAATTTGACTTTGGTACTCTTTGGATTTAGACTTAATCATTGTTGATCTTTCTCACTGTCGAAATGAATTTTCGAGAGAGCAAGACAACATTAGCACCATCACAAACTTCTTCAATCGCACAAATCTTTATATTGAACTTCTCAGGAAGAGAACAGAGAGTTTTTACCACAGTTGAGTGTTGGTTAAAGGAACACCAAATACTTGACATTTATTAGAAGGTATGTTGGGCAGAATGTTGTCCAACATTTGTCCCAACATATTCACATACATGAAATATGTTGTCACAAATGTTACGACATTAATTCCAACATTATAAATTTAAAAACGTCATTCAACTTTTCAAAATAGGATTTTACGTCTTCCGTTCTTCCATCCTCAAATGTTCATTTTTTCATTGTAGCTCGCATTATTGCTTTCTTCCGCTGTCCATTTGGATTTGGGTGTAACAAGAATGTCACATTCCTCATTCGGCGACTACATTGGTATAACATACCCATGAATTATAGATATACATGTTCTAACATCAATTAATTTGATATAAGAACATAGACGTATTTTCCAAAGACATAATTTGAACCAACGGGAAATCTACCAATATTTTGGATTTGTCGGATCCATAGCTTAGAATAACAGGACCAATCACTTATTGTGTCAAGTGTTGGCTCTGATACCACTTGTTGGGTCCCGAGCTATGGATAAGTAAGATTAAAATCGAAACAAAAAGAATAAATTAAACAGTTTATGGATGTTGCCTCAACATTGGTGGCAACATCTGACAAAAAACAGAATAAATCTTTAAGAGAATAATTGCAGCGAAAAAGTAAAAGACATAAAGGTTTATATTTTCAAGGGTATATATATTAATATATCTCTTGATGGTCAATGACCAAAAGAATTGTATATATTATATACAATTACAAATGAATTTCTTTTTTACAAGATTGAGCAATACAAACAAAAAAGAAATTACAAAAAAGGAAGTCGCAAATGACTTCACCTAAGTTAAAAAGTCTAAAAAGACAAATACAACATCTTCATTATAATTGCATTTACATTGAGCTTAATCTAGAATAGAGATAACAATTGTAATGTGGGACAGATGTTGTTAAAAGACTTAGGCTAAAATAAAATATTTTGATCCAGATTTCTGAAGCGAAATCCCGAGAGCTCTCTTGGTATTTTTACATTGTGATTCTGAATACCAATACTCTGAAGTTCCTCCTCTATTTATAGTGTGGAACTTCCTTGAAACTCTCGCTGGTTGGTTGTGGAAGTTGAGAGAAAGAAGGCAGCAGCTTGGACCTCTTTCAGCTCCTTGAATTTCTCAACAGCTTTGACTTGGTCTATTTTGATTTGGTCTTCAAGTTGTTTCGATTCCAAGCTTTACTCCTTCAATTCCCACGTTTTAAACACAGCTCCATATTCAGCTTGCCTTGGGCATTTTTTACTCACAGTAACAAATATTATTTTGGTCGGAAGAATAGGCAAATCGTTTCCAAAGATGTCGGGTGAAATGTTGCGGCAACATCGGAGACAACATCTGCAGGACACTGCGGATGTTGCGCAACATTGCGGGCAACATCTGCAGAACACTGCAAGATGTTGTCCAGGCATAAAACCTGATGTGGTCACAACACTCACACTACATCAACAATCACCTTTAAGAGTCCAGCCTCTCTCATACTCCTGAAATTTTCGGGCATTGCCAAGGAGATTAGCAATGTCAATTCTTGATTAGTATCCCCAAAACCCTCGTCTTTTATTTATGAGAGGTTCATTTATTGTCTAATTAGTTGTGATCTTCCATGCCTCTCTTGGTTCTTTTGCATTAATTTATGTCACATAGGCTTGACAATTGATCCAGATTTAATGTGTTGAAGAAATGAGGATGAAGATGTCATATGGGGATTTTTGATGGGGTCTAATAACAATATATGTTACGTCATCCCTCTGATCTCTTGGTTGTTATTGTTATTGTTGTTGTTATTGCCATTAAACGTTGCACGGGGATCAAGTGATACGTTAGATCGAGACTCATTGGATTCATTCATTCACGACTATGCAATCAAGAATATAACGAGACGATACACGGGTAAATTGTACGATATTCCCCTTCCTGCAAAATTTTCATGCATGGAAGGTTCAATTGTTCGCTTTAGAAGTGGACATTTTTGGAGAAAAGGGGCCAATTTTAGCTTCTTCAATATCCCACCAAGTGTACTACCATGGCCTTTTGTTAAGAGACTTGACATCATCTATGAAAATCTTGGGAATTTGTCATCTAAATATTATGATGTCCCAAATTACACATTTGTTACTCCTGTCATAGGCTTTTTAGCATATGATGCAACGAGAAGCAAAGAAAAGTATGGAATGATTGAGCTAAACATCATGGAAAATCACATTTTGGTTCTCTTCCCACAAATATCATTCCCACAAGACAACAACGACAAGAATGTGACAATGACATGTGTTAGATTTGTTACAAATGGAACCACAGAATTCAGCAATGTAACGATGAACAAAACGTGTATTTCGCGGGGACAAGGCCATTTCGCCATAGTGATTTCTTCATTGAAGCGAGAGGATGAGAAGAAAGGGGGGAAATGGAAATGGTGGGCGATAGGATTTGGAGTAGGAATTGTTGGATTAATATTGTTGATTGTGATGGGAATTTTTATATGCAAATGTGTTAGACTAAAAAAGAGGGGAAATATGGAGAGACAATCTGAAAAAAGTGAGGCTTTGTATACTGTTTGGGTTGGGAATAGCAGAATTCCTTCTGTTTCAGGTATCAGAATTCAGCCAGTTCTTGAAAATAGTTATGTTCCTTGATTCAATTTTCTTGATTTTTTTCACTTTGTTGTTTTTTGTGTGTGTATACATTCATGTCTCTCATCAAATTCATTTTTTTTAGGAAATTGTAGTGTGAATCATAAACATAATTCTCATGGATAGTTTCTTGAAATTTTTGCATAATTCAAACCCAAAACACCCTCCAAATAAATGAATAAAATATAAATTAAAGGGAATAGGCTCTCTCTAAGAAAACTATGCATAAAATGTGAGATTCCTTTTGAGTGTACAAACTGTCATCAAACAAACTTTATGGTTGGTTGAAGATAATTATTTAGTCCAATGAAGAAACTCCAAAATGATTAGTATGTTCTAAAGTGAGATCATTAGCTGATAATTTTATAATATTACTATGCCAATAAAATATTAAGTTGACTGTTTTTATTGAAAGAAACATTCAAAGTTTACAATAACTAGTGAAGTCACCTCACTAAGTTAAAGAGGTTTTTATCTGGAAGTGTCAGGCTTACATACTTGTCTTTTTTCTATTAAGTATTATAGTAAATACTAACTTTATTCTTGACAGGAAGAAGACACAATTGCCTAAAACTTTGTACAACCAAAATTTTATAGTAATATTTAGACATACAGATTAGCACATATGACCTTTTCCCCTCAAATAAATGGGCCAACTTGAAATTTTAGAATAATCTTCTGTTGAGCTATCTGCATTTTTGCTAAAGATTGATCTGTAAGCTAAGAATTTTCTTTATAAATATAACATTTGATTAAAACCCTTAAGAGAAGCCAACAGAATCCTTAAGGCTATAAACCCTTCAATTCATTTAAAAAATGGTGCTTCTGATGTAATCAGGAGTATCTTTTGTTTTTTCTTTTGCTGGTGATGCAGTAGTATAATCACAATTTGAGAAGGACAATTTTTCAAACATTGCAGAAACTAGTCTCAAACAAATCCAAACATAATGATTAAACACCTCACATAGATATGAATGGATTGCATTTTTTAAAAAGAAAATTAGATTGAGATATGGATTACAACTCATAGATGAAGATTGTTGTTATGGGATGCAGCTCAATAATCTTTCAATTATCAAGTCCTTGTTTAAAGTTTCCATCAATAACTGTCACATTTTAAAGATGAGCCATATCATTTAAGGGAAAGACTTATCGTGTTTACACCAAATTAATAAATGAACGGAAATTAATAAATGAACGGCATGAGTTTGCATATAAATGTATATTACTTAACCATGGGAATATAACATGGTCTGATGTAAATACCGAGTGCAGTAAGTCTGATGAACTTGACGATAATAATGAAAGCATCTAGAAACTTTTCATCCCTTTGGCTAGTAACGAGCCATAAGTATGGATTTATTATTATTGCTAAAGACTTGAACATGAATTAACAGTATCAACCTATAGGCTGGATATTACAATATTGGTGAAAGTGGAAAAGGAGGATCAAAATAAGAGCCATTGAGAATGGCATATGCAGTGAGTTTGTTTGCTGCATCAGTAGCATGTATTCCATCCCAGCTTACATAATTTTGTGGATCCTTACAGGCTTTGGCTGTTACGGTTGTTCCATTTATCTCTACTGTATTTCCACAGAACACTTGCTGGTTAAAATTGTATTCACCATCTCCATATCTACAACATGCTTTAGTTCCAGATTTTAGCCCTGCAAAAACAAAAAAAATCACTATGGTACTCTTCTGTCACAAAAAGAACAAAAAATTTACTATTTGAAGAGCCGGACCATTTTTCTTAATCGATTTTACCTGAGAAAAAACGATGAAGATGCTATTTACTACATAATTTTCAATAGTTGAGTGACGAGCAATGAACTCTTGAAATGGGACAGATAGCAACCTTTTTGATACCGTTTCCGACTAGATAATTTCCCAGAGAAGGTATCTACTCTGTTGGCTGCTAGGTGTTATAAAAGTGACGTCGGTCCATTTGTTATGCAATTCAAGACGTATTTTGGCCTTTTCAGCACAGTAGATCTAGAAAATCTCACAACTTTAATAAACGTCAATATTTGGTTGAAGTTGAAAATATATATATGACGCTGAAGTTGAAAAATAACATTTGACTTGTGTTTGAATATGAATTTTACTTGAGAAAAAGTTGAAGTATATCAATGAAAACCATTATTACGCTTGAAATACTAAAATGATACTGTTATTCATGATCAAGGGGGCCTAAAAAGCTTGGACCTTTGCCTAACCATATGTGCAGAAAACCAGTACCTTTTTCAAAACAAATAATTTGGACTGTTCGGTATCTTAAAAGAAAAAGAAAACAAAGAGTACCATGAGAAGTGGGGTGTTGGAATAGCTCCAAGAGCACAGCATGAGTGTCCACACATACAACATTTGCATCAGCAAGTTCCTTTCTGGTTTTTGCCAATGCTGTTTTTAGCATATTGTTATAATCCACCACTGCATTATTGTATGATATTAAACAACCAAACTGGTCTTTATCAGAAGTGTTATGAGGCAGTTCCACCAGAAATGCAGGGTAACATCCAATTGGTGCTAGATTTAGCACCCAAAATGTTCTCCCACCTAATGCATATATCTCCTGTCAAATAAAACAGAACTAGCGTCAAATAGGCGTTCAGTTAGTTTGAGAACAGACTCATAATCAGATACTTCCTCAACAACTATCTTTCTTGAATGTCCTGTCTCTCCATTCAATGCTCTAAAAACTGCATTTTAAGATGTTATATACTAGTCATGATGACTTGATCAATGTGTTGAACACATAATTAAGTAGATACATATATGCTCTATCTAATAGCTAGCTTAAAATTTTCGACTAGATGGTCACATACTTCATCATGATATTAGAGCAGACGGAGGTCCTGAATTCAGTCCTGAATTCAAATCAGACATTCACGATAAATGAATTACCACGTGCCTGACCTAAAAAGAATAACTAGGCCCACGTGTAATATATATGTTTAAAACATAATTTAGTATTCATCGAATGCTAGGACATTGAAGGCAAATGATGTTACCTTGATGGTGCTGGCAATTTGGGAAACAACTCGAGGTAGAAACTCTTTCACTCCACTTATTCCTATTCTTGCCAAATTTCCAGTGAAGTCATTTTGGCCAATGTAGAATGTATATAGTGACTTTCCAAATATGTCTGGGGAAGGCAGATGAGTACTTTTCCCTGAAGATTCAAACATATTCAGTTATGACTAACAATACAACGTAATATTCATTGTGTAACGGAACATTAAACGGTATGACCTTTGTGGGGAAGTTCATCGACTTTAGCTTTAAATTCTTTCATCTGTTGAAGTTGGATTTCAAGAGAAAAAGGGCTAACCCCAGTTACAAATAAGGAAGTTTGTGGCAAGCGTACTGTGGATGCTAATGTTGCGAAATTAGCACCATGTCTGTAATCAGATCCAATTGATTGCAGATATGGACTCAAAAATGGCAAGTCTGCACAACAACGAACAATAAAACTTTCAAAAAAACGTTTAATGAGGATAAACTACATTAGAACTTATGACAAATATTTTCCTAAAATACATGATTGTGTGAAGGATCCAAATTATTAGGCCAATAAATCATACTTGGTATTATATGAAGTAGGGAAGATTAAATAAGGCAATTGAGTTGTCAGTCTTACTTCCCGGATGTAGCTTTCCACTGCTTTGCAGCCTTCAACTGCTAATTGCATGACATTTTCAAAAATATCCATTGGTAGTTTAGCATCCATCTGCACCACAGAATTGTTACTCATTGATTCACCAAGACAAAACCCTTATTCCAATCGTTACTGCCAATAAGGAGTTAACAAACCTGCAGAAGGGTCACTTTGTCCATCTTAGGTAAAATTCTTACAGTGACATCAGCGCCTCCAGCACTGTCTTCCAAGTAGTTTAGATCTGTTTAACGAGTAATATTCACATATTAATACTGGAAAAGAATGAAATCAGTTCAAAATAAAGAACGGGAAATCAACTAAATTTTTTTTGGAAATAATTTACCAAGAAGAGGCGTGATATTCAGGTATCCAGCCCTGCACGATGTGACAAGATCACGCATGGGAATCCCTGCGTCAGCTAGTGCCAGTGTGGCAGCATTTATGCATGCTGATCTTGTACCTACATAATGCACAAAACTTAGTTAGACTACACTTCTAGAGGGAAAATAAAATAGATGAGCTGCATGCAGCGCCAGACAGCTAAATATCTAATTCTAAATGGTTCTGGAGGAAAACAGAAGAATAGAACACTAATACACTGTTCTTACCTCCATCTGCTTGGAGAACTTGGACATAAATGTCTATCTGAAAAGCAAAATATCAAGAAATTGTAAATGGAGGTCAGTCTCCATAACTTAATCAAGTTAAAAATATTAAGTGGACCTCGGAACCTGAGAGCGAGGCATCAGGTGTGTCAATATGCAAGCTTCCATTGTCTGGCGAATAACAAGAGATATCTCTGTGGATCTCCTACAAATGGAAAACAAAGCTATCATCAAAATGACATCATGTAACCAGAAGTCACACTAATTGAATACTTTTTCTTAGTTAATTGTGGTAATCATAAATTGAATAAATTTTTATAGTTAATTGTAGGTAATCATAGATGATAAACATACTAAGATCAGTGATTCATGAACTGTGTCAACTACCTAGCTTCGTTTCAATTTAATTTTTGCATTGTCTGGAAAATTTGTTCTTTGCCGCCTTATGCAGGCTTACTATAAAAGGTTATTCTTTGGGCACTACAAGTATTCCTAGAATTTTGCTTATTTTTCAACTACAGTTACTATCCTAGTATCCTAGCAGCACCTTTCATGGCTGGACCAGTGCCTGAACTGTCCCAAAGTCTTCCATTTGGTTATAGAATATCTTTTTCTAAAATAACCAAGAAATCCCCGAGGACTAATGGCACAAGGTTTACAACTCGGTGGAAGCCAGCCGCACTACCCTTCTACACTTAAATACTAGGCTTGTGTTTGTGGCAGGGTTGAACCTGTGACAAGCACCAAACCGACACATCACTAGCTATGCTATTACCTGTTAGGCTATTACCACTAGACCAAAACTCAGGGCATATAGCATATTTTTTCTAATCCATCCAATAACCATTAATGCTCTATGATGCCTTCCATCTTTTGAACCACTATAACCTTCAGTCCAGAGTTGGGATAACCACCACCAGTTCTGTAGGATATTGTCCATTGAATTTCCAATACCTTTTTTATAATGGAACTGTCAGCAGAGCAAGATGATATCAACGCATGGGTGAAAACACATAAAAAGCAGAAAAGAAAAAGGACTGACAAAATAACATGGAATCACCTGTCACCCTTTGTTTTTCTCCGGCGATCACCAGTGCTGAAATTAGCCATGCTATACTCGCATCGTACCTAAAAGAGTGGCAATGTAAAGATCATCTCACTTTTGAAGTGATACATCTGCAGTCTAAGAATTCATCATAAAAGGTAATTTACCGGTGCCTGGTCATTCATCTGTTGACTCCTGTTCTGAACCTGAATAATGAAACTAACAATTGAGACATTTGAATGAACCTTTTATATAGAGCAAAACTAAGACCAACATTGTTATCATTGATCACAGTAGTAGTGACTAGTGAGTGCATATACACCAGCATACACAGATATCTATCCAATTTACATCTAGTGTGATACTCTCTGACTTCAAAAAATAAAAGCATCAACTATAAAATTTGCCTCATTTTCCTTGTTGGATGTTCAAGGTACTGAGCACCCAAGGAAGACAAGGCAGTAATTTGATTGTCTATAATTGATAAACATCAAGTATCTTAAGGAGCTTTCTGACGCAAAAACTGGACTAGATGACATCTTATATGATTGAGGTTAGTGCCGTTCTAAGCAGTTTGTTGCGATGATGCAACCATACTACGCACTCAACATGTTTAGGATCCTTAAATTCAACCTAAACTTCCGTGGACACGATCCATTTCAGCAGCAACAGAAGTTCCGTTGAGAGCTATAACTTTGACATGCTAGCACATACAACAATTGATTTTGGTGCAACGGTAATGACATCTTATGCACAATTTCTCCCGCTTATTCTAATCTTGATGAACACATTATGCTGAAGACAGTAATTGGCATTTAGACATAACTAGTATGCAATTCAAAATTTTAACTCCTGGAGAATCAAGATCATCTTATGTTTCCGTGATAAAGTTTACAGCCTAGTTATGTATCTCTCTTTTCTGCTTTTCTTACTATTCATTCAACAAATTCATTACTGCAGGGCCAACTGGCACAAAGACAACAAATCAAATAAATTATGGAGAAAATGCCTGAAGGCAACCATGATTCTCAGTTGTACTTTGCAAATTGACATAGCTTTCAAAATGGACGAAGTGTCGAATTTACACAGGTCTTTTACAATAGCAATATCGTATTTCCTTTTTCTCCTGGTTGGCTAAAAACTTCATCAACGGGCATTAACTCAAAAACAAAAACACTTTCCTGAAAGGCTGAAACCTCTCAATAAATTCCTTATGCTTGCACACATGTTAACCAGTTAAATTTAATAGAAGTTTATTGTTACAATCATTCCCCAGCTATTCAGTTGACTTCGGATAAAAGTCGGGTATAACCTTAAAGATAAAGCTATAATTAGCAAATTTAGGTCTTCTATAATCCATAAACATCCCATTCTCTCGACAACTAAACATACTCATATGAGAAGTGATACCTGCAGAAAAATGACTAAGAAAAAAAGCCCAAGATATGATTCCACCTATAACCAAAAAAACCTGCATACGCAAGAAAGCAGCAAAAGATTTGCAGAAAACCTTAATAATTAAATAAAAGTCTCTGTTCTATATTGAAGATTTTGGGTTTTAGGAAACTTAGAAGACCCGTGAGTCCTGAGTAGTAGGAAAAGAAAACTGGAAGATTTACCATTAGTTCATTTCATTCTCTTTATTTTGGTTCAAGTTCAAACTTACACACAGACTACTGAGTATATTGTTGGCTCAATGATCAGGTCTTGGTTAATTACACTAATATTTTTCTTTAGGAGTTGCAGTCCAATGTACAGAAGCTAACAACATTACGTGTGGCAGTTAGTGCTTCATCTGCAAGCATTCACGTGAAGATGTGGACCACCTCCTCCTACATTGTCCTGTGGAAACTCTCTTGTAGTGTGAGATTTTGAGATAGTTCGAATTGCAACGGGTGATGCCAGGCATAGTGAAGGAGGTTATCTCCAGCTAGACTCTCAGAAAAAGGAAGACAAGCTAAGTCAAATGTTTGGTGTCTCATTCAAGGGCTATGAAAAAGAATCCTATACTTTACTCATGAAGCTGGAGCAGAACAGAGTTAGTGAGGAACTGAAAACAAAGGCCAGTCCATCCAACAATAGCAGCAATACAATGCCTAAAGAACTGAAAAATATTTTCTTTGACATGAAATTCAAGGATGGAGAGGAGCCTAGGATCAGAGGGAGAAGTCTAACCATTGTTGAAAAATGATGGTAAAAATAATGACTTGGAATGTAAGGGGGTTACATGATGAAAGAAAAAGCGGCTGGGTCCGGAACTTGATCAATCAATGGGAGGCAGATGTATATGTTTTAGTGGAAACTAAATTAGAGGGAGAGGTTAGTAAGTTACTGCATAGTATATGGAGCAACAGGTGGGTTGGGGAAATACATTTGGAGGCTCTATGTAGTAGTGGAGGGACCTTAATTCTTTGGGATAAGAGGATATGGGAAGGGGCTCTAGGTAGTAGTGGTGATCAATGCATCATCTGCAAATTGAATGGTCAGAACCAGGAGATAACATGGTATTTGACTGCAGTATATGCTAAATGTATAAGGATGGAAAGAGAAGAATTATGGGTTGACTTGGGAGCTATGAGAAGTCTTTGTGAAGGGCCTTGGGTAGTGTGTGGGGATTTCAATGTAATTAGATACCCTTCCGAAAGAACAAACTGCTCTAGAATCAATGGTGAATGCATAGAGGAGCTGGAGCTTACAGACCCTCCTTTATTTGGAGGGTCTTTCACCTGGAGAAGAGGAGAAACCCACAGATCTGCTTCAAGGATTAATAGATTTTTATTTTCATCTCAATGGGAGGAACGTTTTGTCAACATCAAACAATCAATTCTTCCTAGGTTGGTTTCTGATCACAATCCATTATGCTGACATGTGGAAATATGAATTTCAAGAAATCCTATTTTAAATTCAAAAATTGGTGGATGGAGGTTGAGGGATTCAAGGAGAAAGTGAAATTATGGTGGTTGTCCTTCATAGTGACTGGAAGATCAGGATTCATTCTAGCTGAAAAGTTAAAAATGCTAAAAGGGAAAATGAAGGAGTGGAGCAAAACCAATAGGGGTAACTGGAAACAGCAAAAGGAAGACATCCTCAAGCAACGTTCTAACTGGGAAGTTATCCAGTAACAGAGAAGCCTTTCAGATGATGAACTTTTACAGAAAACTAATTTAGCTATGGAGTTTGAGGAGCTGGCTAAGAAAGAGGAGATAGGTTGGAAACAAAGGTCCAGAATACAGTGGCTAAAGCATGGAGATAAAAACACTGGGTATTTCCATAGGATAGCCACAACATATAAGAGATTCAACAACATTGACAACATGACAGTGAGGGGGAAACAACATCACTAATCCTACTGATATCAAGGAAGCTATTCAAAGCTTCTATCAAAACTTGTACAAGGAATCAGAGGAGTGGAGGCCAGGATTGCAGCTTCATAATCCTTCTTGTATTGCTGAAGAAGAACATGAGTGGTTAGAGAAGCAATTTGATGAAAAGGAGATTCTGGAAAGCATCAAGTTGTGTGCCATGGAAAAGGCCCCGGGGCCTGATGGTTTTCCCACGTCTTTCTATCTCTCTTTTTGGGATTTGATGAAGGAAGATATCAAGAGAACTGTCCAGGACTTTTATGCTAACCAAAGGATTGAAAGGAGTTTCAATGCAACGTATGTGGCTCTCATTCCAAAGAAAGCAGGAGCTACAGAGCTAAAGAACTTCAGACCCATAAGCCTCAAAACTGGCATTTACAAGATAATAGCTAAGTTATTGGCTGAAATGTTGAAAAGATGGTGGATAGGCTAGTTAACAAACATCAGATGGCCTTCATTAAAGGGAGACAGATTATGGATGTTGCACTTATTGCAAGTGAATGTGTGGACTCCAGATTGAAAGGAAATGAGCCTGGTGTGATGTGTAAACTAGACATTGAAAAAGCCTATGATCATGTTAATTGGAAGTATCTAGTGAAAACCCTCAGACAAATGGGATTTGGGGAAAGATGGCTGGGATGGATTGAGTTCTGCATAAGTTCAGTCAGATTCTCAATCCTGGTGAATGGAGAACCAGTTGGTTTCTTCCCTTCTGGAAGGGGACTCAGACAAGGGGATCCTCTCTCCCCTTTTCTCTTCATTTTGGCTATGGAAGGTTTTGATAGTATGATGAGGATAGCAATCCAAAATAGGTGGATCAAAGGCTTCCAAGTAGGAAGCATCAGTGGTCAAGCTAAGGAAATATGTCATTTGCAATATGCAGATGATACTATCATTTTCTGTGAACCTTCTGAGGAACAGAAGCTACATCAAACTGATACTTCAGCTATTTCAAGCCATATCTGGTTTGAAAGTAAACTGGGGGAAAAGTAATTTGTTTCCAATCAAGGAAGTGGGGAATATACAACATCTGGCAGAGATACTAGGATGCAAAGTGGATAACCTACCTACAGTTTATTTAGGCATGCCACTAGGAAACAAACATAAGGAAGAAGTGATATGGGGTGGCATAATAGAGAAAACAGAGAAGAAATTGGTAAGGTGGAAGGCACAATATCTATCACTAGGAGGCAGACTCATCCTCATCAATTTAGTGCTCGACTCACTCCCATCCTATGTGATGTCTTTGTTTCCTCTACCATCTAAGGTGCTGAAGAAACTAGACAAGCTTAGAAGGGACTTTCTATGGCATGGCTGTAAGGAAAAGAAAGGGATACAATTTGGTAGAATGGGAGATAACATTGAAAAGCAGAGATATGGGAGGTTTGGGCATCAGAAATTTAAGAAAGCAAAACAACAGCCTACTGATGAAGTGGTTGTGGAGGTACAGTGAAGAAGGGCAAGCTCTATGGAAGGAGGTGATCAAAAGCAAATATAGTGAGTTAAATCCATGGTGCAGTAATGTTAGCTCAAATTTGCTAACAGGGTAAGGTTATGGAAGACAGTTAGGAACCTGTGGCCAAAGCTGGAAAGAAATCTGGTAATAAAAGTGGGAAATGGAAGTAGGACAAAGTTTTGGGCAGATTGCTGGAACAATCATATTCCTTTAAAG
This sequence comes from Przewalskia tangutica, assembly GCA_029844215.1. Lineage (NCBI taxonomy): Eukaryota > Viridiplantae > Streptophyta > Magnoliopsida > Solanales > Solanaceae > Przewalskia > Przewalskia tangutica. The sequence goes on along the minus strand of CM056731.1, from coordinate 20,581,696 downwards.
GAATCCTTTCCTGACCTGTTCAGCATATGCAATAATCCGGAGGCTACTGTCAATGATTGTTGGTCTGAATAGGGATGGAATCTTTCATTTAGAAGAAATTGAATGATTGGAAAGTGGATAGGGTGGCCAACTTGTTGCATGGTTTAGAAGAAGTAAAAGGTATTACATCAGATCCAGATATTTTGAGATGGAAGCACAGCAAGGATGGCATTTTTTCTGTTAACAAGATATACAGATTAACTAGCATACAACAAAACAGAAATCAGCAAATTTTGTAGAGAAATGTGTGGAAAAACATAGCACCAACTAAGATAAAATGCTTCACGTGGTTGGTGGTCAGGAGGGCCTGTTTGACACATGAAGTTTTGAAGAAAAAGGGGCAGATCATTGTTTCCGGGTGTCAGCTATGTGTGGGGAAGCTGAAGAGACCAACAGTCATCTGTTTTTGCACTGTAGCTTCACAAGACAGTTATGGTCACTATTCTCGAGTCTTACAAATACAATATGGACCATGCCTGAGCATACAGCAGATTTGTTGAGCTGTTGGATTAGAAGAGGAGGAAGCAAGAGTCAGCAGAAATGGTGGGGAGTAATCCCACTTTGCATCTGGTGGACAGTGTCGAAGGAAAGGAATAACAGAAGCTTTGAAGATAGATCCAATTTCATTCACTCAGTTAAATGCAATTGTATTGTATCTTTTTGTTTTGGTGTAAAGAGAAAGATGTAGAGGAAATAGATCTTGTAGATTTCTTAGGTCTGTAAGTATTCTATCTCTTGTTCTTATCTTTTTGGTTTTTTATGTTGCCAGCATATCCTAAATGCAGAGGAATACAACATTACCAGTTTCCAAAAAAAAAGGAGAGAAATCACAGAGCCTAGCAACTCATGTGAATGAAATATGAAAGTTTTTGATGGGATAGAGAAAGATTATGTACGAATGGGAGCCTTAGAGCTTGAGGATGATGTCATACATCGTATTGGTTCGGGGTGAATGAAATGAAGGCTCACATTCGGAGTCTTGTGTGATAAAAAGGTGCCACCAACACTAAGGGGAATTCTACAAAGTGGTGGTCAGGCCAATGTTGGCCAGTCAAGAACTCTCACGTTCAAAAGATAAAAGTTGCGGAAATGAGGATGTTGCAGTGAATGTGTGGGAATACTAGAAGAGATAGAATTAGAAATGAAGATATCTGGAACAAGGTGGGAGTGGCCTCGATTGAGGACAAGATGCGGGAAGCGAGGCTGAGATGGTTTGGGCATGTGAAGAGGAGATGAGCGGATGCCCGAGTGCAGAGGTGTGAGAGCTTGATTGTGGATGGCTTCAGGAGAGGTAGATATAGGCCGGAGAAGTATTGGGGAGACGTGATTTGACAGGACATGGCGCAATTGCAACTTACCGAGGACATGATCTTAGATAGAAGGTTGTGGAGGACACGGATTAGGGTAGAAGGTTGTGGAGGCCGGAGAAGTATTTCTTCTGTTGTTTCTTGTCTTTCGAATTCTGTTATTATTTATTATTTCGTGTTCTTCGATTAGCATACTATTTGGTTGTAATTGTTGTTTTCTTTTTCCTATTTGACCTGCTTTGTTATTGGTTTATTATGAGTCGAGGGTATGTCGGAAACCTCTCTACCTTCCAAGGTAGGGGTAAGGTTTGCGTACACTCTACCCTCTTCAGACCCCACTTGTGGGATTACACTGGGTATGTTATTGTTGGGAGTCTTAGAGCAACGGTAAAGTTGTCTCTGTGTAACCTTTAAGACACGAGTTCGGACCATGGAAGCAGCCATTAATGCTTGCATTAGGGTAAGTTGTCTCCATCACACTCCTTGGGGTGCGGCTCTTCCACGAACCTTGCTAACGCGGGATGCTTTGTGCACCTGCTCTTTTTTCTTAGAGAAAGATTATGCACCTTTGTGGAATGGCCTCTGATTTCTAGTTTCTTTTTGGTGCACCCATGAGGTTCCAATGTGTATAGATGATCGGGTGCAATTCGTGGAGAATCATACTATGTTGTAGATTCTCTCATTTTTTTATAAGGACTATGTTGTAGATTCTCTACACTTAGGTATACTGCTTGTATACAGGAGATTTCCCTATTTTTAACAGTTATTAACCTTATAAAAAAAATGTACCAAAGCTAACCAAAATTTTCACTTATTCTGTTAGGCATCTCAGATGCCCATCAACTAATTACTATACCACATCAAAGGAAAATCTCCATTGATAAGGACAATAAGATATCCAATGAATTATTTAGGAAGGCAACATCACATGGCAGGGCAGTTAGAGGATATTGTATATTTGAATTACATGATGAGGGGAATATCAAATACCGCTTTTGATGGTTCTATCATCCTTTTTCAATTCCTTTGTGCTTTTGATGGCTTCAGCTTTCCTTTTCCTTTCATCAAGCTTAGTGTTTGTTTCCTTCTATTACGATATTTTATTTCATTAGCTCATCATTTTTTCGATTATTTTCTCATTTCTTGAGTAGCATTAGCCGTTTAGTTAATAAGTTTCACACAATGCTATTAATTTATAACCATGATGAGAGTAAAAACGATGGAAAATAAAAATATTAAGATAACAGTAAAAGGAGATAGGTGCGACATATTGGTGGGGGAAAAGCTTATTGGGACGAGGCAGGCTTGTGGGTGGCGGAATGCTTCTCCCCCCAGACCCACCTTGCCCTAGCCATTCTCATGCCTATCGACGAAGAACCATTTGACCATGTTTCTTAGAGAACTTACTGCAAAAAAACTAAACTACCGAACAGGTCATGCCCTTGTCCACATAAAAGATTTATCTCTTCCTCTTCCACCACCCCATATTTCAAAGATTAGCAGAGCAACCTATCAAAAGGTTCTTGTTTAACCAAGAAACACCCCCTCCGCCATGGAAGACAATGTCACACAAACTGCTATTTTACATGATCAACTTTCCTCCTTTATTTTTCAGTTCAAAGACCATAACCATCACTTCACCTTGACAATAATGCCAACAAACAACAATTTTATTTGATTCACAATCCAAAAAGAGTCAAATCAGCAAATTGAGTGTGTCGTGAATTTACTTCCCTAGGACCATAAACTGCAGCAATGACCTTGGTATTACCCATTTCAAAAGAAGCAGAACTGCAAATAACCGGAGTAAACAAACTCAGTTTCAGGTAGAAAATTATGCAGCCTGTGGCAGTCAAACAGATTAGCAATCAAAAGCATATCCAAAGTTCCAAACAATAGAGTCAGTGGACTCAGGAAAAAACTTACCCGTATTTGCACCAAACAATGTATATTTATAACTCAAAAAGAAAATTAGTTAAAAATTGACGTATAAATTTACTCAGTTAAGTTCTGGAACTTTTATTTAAAATACAATGTCATGCATCTAATGTTCTGGTGCAAAAAACAGTTTATAAAACGGTCAGACCTCTCTCTATAACAGTCATATATCCTCTATAACAACATTCAAGTTCTCTATAACAACATTCAACTATTAACTGGCAAGCTATATTTGGAACTGAGTTTCATTTCATGCTATATTTGGAACTGATTTCCACCGCCTAGCCACTGCCACACCGGATCTTCAAGCTCCGGTGAACCCCTCCGTCGTTTATTACAACCCTCTGTCGTTTTATTACGTTTTCAGGCGAACCCCGTTGATCACTGTTACTTAGGTTAAATGTCTCCATTTTTGCCTAAATTGTTCTTGATCTGATAATTTTCTTTGGTTCTTCTGCTTTGGTGTTACGGTTTTGCTACTGCTCTCTGTCACGCTACTATTTCGAACTATTTTATATTATTACCTTTTCCAGCGATTTTCTCCTCGAACTACACAGGTACTCGACGTTTTACTGAAAACTCAAGTGAGCAGTACTTACGGTGCCGGTGAACAATGATTTTCGCCGACAAACAGGTTCGATTCAACTGGAGTTGGTACCTCCGGTTGCCCGTATCCATTCTTTGTCCTTATCCTTGTTAAATTTTGTCGCTTCGCTTATTGATTCGTGACTTTACGTTCTTGCATTTACCCTTCTTGTCTTTACTTAGCATTCTTGGCGTAGTGATTTTACTTGCCTCTAGATTCTTGTTAACTTGTGCTTTCATTTTGATCTCTTCCTGTTTTAGGGTAAATGTTTAAGTAGTTTATTATTTTATAGTTGCTTTAGTGGCTTTGGTAACGGATGGTAGACTAGGGTCATGTTCTCAGTCGGGGACGGAGGCGAGGGTTAGGGGGGTAAGTGGGGTAAGGGAGATGCTAGGCTGAGAATAGGGTTTTGGAACATTAGGACTTTAACGGGAAATCCATAGAGCTAGTTAAGATTCTTAGGAAGAGGAGAATTAATATAGCCTGTGTCCAGGAGACCAAATGGGTAGGACTTAAGGCTAAGAATGTGGACGGGTATAAGTTATGGTTCTCGAGTAAGTCGAGTTATAGGAATGAGGTAGGCATTTTAGTAGACAGCGAGCTAAGAGATCAGGTGGTAAATGTTAGGTGGATCAATGACAGGATGATGGTGATTAAGTTGGTAGTTGGAGGGTTCATTATGAACATTATTAGTGCTTACGCGCAGCAGACGGGCTTGGAGGAGGAGAAGAGACGTTTTTGGGAGGATTACCACCCACTGAGAAGTTATTTGTATGAGGGGATTTTAATGGACATATCGGGTCACTTCCTGGGGTTATGACGACGTGCATGGAGGCTTAGGCATCGGGAACATGAATGGGGGAGGCGTCTCACTTTTGGAGTTCGCTAGAGCTTCTGGGATGGTGATAGCCAATTCGAGGTTCCTGGAGAAGGAGGAGCACTTGGTGACTTTCCGTAGTTCGGTAGCTAAGACTCAGATAGACTTTTTGCTCCTTAGAAAGTTGACAATGGTCTTTGTAAAGACCGCAAGGTTATTTCGAGAGAATATCTTACAACCCAACATAAAGTTTTGGTGATGGATTTGGAGATCAAAATGAATAAGAGGAAGGTTGTGGATTACAGGTTAAGAATCAAATGGGGGAGTTTGACCATGGCTAGCGCATAGGAGATGGGGGAGAGGTTGATGGCCGAGGGGGCTTGAGGGAGTAGTGGGGATGCGATCGGTATGTGGGACAGGACGGCTAGTTACATTTGAGAGGTAGCTAGAGAAGTGTTTGGGTCTCGAGGGGTAGCCGTGGTGGGCATCGAGGGAACTAGTGGTGGAATGATAAAGTTCAAGAGAAGGTTGAATCGAAGAAAGCGGCGTATGCGAAATTGATAGAAAGCAAGGTTGAGGTGGAGAAATGGACGAATAGGGAATTGTATAAGATGGCGAGGAATGAGGCAAACTTGCGGTTACAGCGGCTTTTAAACGTCTGTATGTGAAATTAGAGAAGAAAGACGGGGATAGTAAGTTGTACAAACTAGCCAATGCGAGTTATGAGGCCCATGACTGGATCACGCGAGGCATGAAGGGCGATTTGCGACGCAGCATCGAGAAGGACGCGCATATTAGGCGGAGGTGACAGTTTTATTTTCATAAACTCTTGAACGAAAAAAAAAGATAAAGACATTGTGTTGGGAGATCTGGAGCAATTCGGTAGGTACCGAAATTTCGGATATTGTAGAAGCATTAAGATTTAGGAGGTTAAGGGTATTGTTCGCAGGATGAGCAGGGGACGAGCAACCGGGTCTGATGAGATCTCAGTTAAATTTTAGAAGAGCGCATGCAGGGCAGGTTTGGAGTGGCTAACTGAGTTGTTTAACGTCATTTTTAAGACGGCAATAATGCTCGAAGAATGGAGGTGGAGTACAATGATCCATTTGTATAAGAACAAAGGTGATATCCAGAGTTGCAATAATTATAAGGGTATCAAGCTGCTAAGCCCCACTATGAAAGTTTGAGAAAGGGTCGTGGAGAAGAGGTGAATCTGTTTTCGAGAACCAGTTTGAATTCATGTAGGTGCGCTCGACCACAAAAGTCATTCACCTTATTATGAGGTTGGTGGAGCAGTATAGAGAGAGGAAAAAAGACTTACATATGGTTTCATCGACCTCGAAAAGGCATACGACAAAGTCCCTATGGAGGTTCTATAGAGATGTAGAGGTTAGAGGTGTACACGTGGCGTACACTAGGGCGATCAAGGATATATCTGACCCGTGAGCCACCTGACCCGAAAAAGCGAAGACCCGTTCATATGTAGGGTCGGGCCACTGTCAGAATTTTTTACCCGTCTGACCCGACCCGATCATCGACCCGACTCTGACCCGCATGTCCTTTTAATATAATTTATATTATTTTTCCTTTATTATTTATTTTGTACTTATATATTTTTGTCATTAAGTGATATAATGCATTTTAATCTAATCTACATTGAGCTCAACATAAAATAAGATAAAAATTGTACCTGATTATTAATAATATATTTATATCTTTAGTCGTTTCTGTTAATATATAAAACCATTCCAATACTAAGTCTTAGTATTTAATTTGTGTATCTGTTGTTTAAATTTCTAAGATAGTAAAAACGTTATTTCCATTTATGATAGTGTATCGATTTATGATTATAGTTTTAAAATTGTAGCCAAACAACAATTCTTTAGTGGGAATCAAAGTCCAAGATATTTAACAAAATCCTAATATAATTACGTTGGTTTTAAGATTTTAGTTTTAGTTCAGTACAAAGTCCTAGATATTAGGTAAAAGTTAACATTACAATTTTACCCAATATGTTATTATTTTCTAGAGAAAATTTTAACTTAAAAGGGTATAAATCGTACAATATATGAAGGATATTTTGATCAATCAATATTTATATTCATGCTTTTAAAATAATCTGTTTCAGTTCTTTTTTGTGTAATTTTAATCATTTCATGCTTTTGTTTGTTGTAATTTTTAATTGGTGATAAATTATATCGGATAACGGATTGGGTAGAATTGCAGTGTTTGCTTATTGTTTTATTTTATTTTGTAGAACGGATCAGGGCCGACCCGTGACCCGTAGGGTCCCCAAAGGGTCAGGTCTGAAAATTTAAAAATAAAACAGGGTCAAGCCAGGGTCGGGCAAGCAAAAAAAAAAAGGCACCGACCCGAGCTTTGGACAGGTCTAGCGGGCATACAAGGAGGGATAGGATTAGAAACAATAATATCCGATACGGAGTGGGAGTGTCCTCGGTGGATGATAAGATGCGGAAAGCGAGGTTGAGATGGTTTGGGCAAGTGCAGAGAAGAGACACAAATGCTCCAATGCGGAGGTGTTAGAGGTTGGCTATGGACGGGTTCACGAGGGATAGAGGTAGACCGAGAAGTATAGGGAAGAGGTAATTAGACGAGATATGACGCAAGTGCAACTTAATGAGAACATGACCTTAGTTGTGGAGGACACGGATTAGGATAAAAGGGTAGTAGGTAGTCGAGCGTAGTCCTACTTACGCTTGCAAACTAATAGTTGTATTGTTAGTATTGTAGGTCCGCTTAGCCTATCATACTAATAGGCGCATTTTTGCTTTATAGTCCCCTGTAGTTTGATTGCTGCTAGGTGTCATTTAGTGTTCTTTATTTAGCTTATTTACATGCATTGGCTACTGCTTATTTTTTCGAAATGCGCTATCATGACTTATTCGCTTTTGATACCAGCATTTTCATACTGCTTTAACTTTTTTCTCTGACCGAGTCCGATCGTCTCTCTTGTTTTGCTCTTGCTTTGCTTTTGTTGTTGTTTTGCTTGTGCTTGTGCTTATGCTCTGTCTTGAGCCGAGAGTCTATCGAAAACAGCCGCTCTATCTACTACGGTAGAGGTAAGGTTTGCGTACACTATACCCTACTCAGACCCCACGTTGTGGGATTTCACTGAGTATGTTATTGCTACATTTAATATCATTTGTTCCCTATAACAGTATTTCGCTATAGCAACCAAAAAATATTGGGACAAACGCCGCCGTTATAGAGAAGCTCTAATGTATATTCACTTGTCGGAGGTTTTTTTTCTGGATATGTTTACATGATTCCAATAAAAAGCAGTGTTATACTGTACCTACTGCAGGGCTAGACGCGCCACTATTACCAATAAACAATAATGCAGGAGAAATAAGTGATAGTGGTTACCCATCTGCTCTTGACACAACCCCTATTTCAGCACGAAGTTGTCTCATCTGAAAGTAAAATGGCCACATATAACAAGTCAAAACAATAACACAATGAAGTTAATATGAAATTAGCAGAAATTTAGTGATCAGATTGAGGTGTAAGTGTAAAGAGAGAAACAAACCTCCATGGGACGGCGACCATCTAAGCGAAGACCTTCCGGATTGACGTACTCCGTCTTTGACACCACCAATTTCGGCCCCCCGTGGGGGTGGGGGAGGGTTAATCAGGATTTAGTTTTGCATTTTGGGGTACTTTTTTTTCTTAAATTAAAAATATTTTGTAGGGGGGTATAAAATTCTTCCCGGTTTAGGAGAATTTATTAGTAATATTTAATTATTGTTTTATCTTATTGAAATATAATTAAAATAATTATTTTTAAGAATAAATTACAATTTGAACAAAAATTGGTCTTAGCTAATATATCAAAGACGCAAGCACGTAGTGTTTTTGATTCGAGGAAAGAAGCTAAAGAATTCAATCAACCATCAAAATATCAAATTAAAGAATTCATGGCATAGTCACGATTTCAGTTCCCGCTACAACAATTGTGTAATTTAAATTTTAACAAGTGAAATTCAAAAGAATTCATAAAATTTCAGATGTGCGGTTCAAGCTCTAAAAAAATTATGATTTTTTAAATTATGGCATTTCAAATTCCACAAGGAATATTTTGGAGGTATAAAATTTTCTTAAATTTTAAATATGCATTTTAAACTCTTAAGAATTTTATTTTAAAAAAAAAACAATATTCTTCATGTACAATAAGTGACAATATTTTAAGAATTATTTCACTCATTACTTCATGATAATATATGCTCCCACTGACAAACATAATATCATAAACTCTTGATGAAAAGGGAGTCATGAATATTGTACCTGGTGATTTAGAGCACTATGAGAGTCGTCGAATTTTTGGATATAGAGTATAAAGTTTGAGTAGGTCATTCGTGAGATGAAAATGGAGAGATGAACGGGCCAGACGTGATCGCGGTGAAATTTTATAAGAGCACATGTAAAGAAGGTATGGAGTAGTGAACTGGGTTGTTTAACGTCATTTTTAGGATGTCAAAAATACTCGAAGAATGGAAGTGGGGTATAATGATTTTGTTGTATAAGAACAAAAGTGATATTGAGAATCACAACAACTATAGAGGTATCAAGCTGCTAAGCCACACAATTTAGAAAAAATGGTGGAGATGAGAGTGAGAAGACGGGTGTCTATTACCGAGAAACAATTTGAATTCATGTCAGAGCATTCAACAACATAAGTCATCCATCTTGTAAGGAGATTGATGGAGTAGTATAAAGAAAAGACAAATATCTTACATATGGTATTCATTATCCTAGAAAGGCATACGATAAAGTCCCGATGGGAGGGGGTATGAAGATATTTAGAGGGTAGAGGTGTACCCGTAGCTTACGTTAGGGCAATTAAGTATATGTAATAGGGAGCCAAGACTAGAGTGATGATAGTGGGAAGAGACCTGAAGAACTTCCCAGTCGAAATGGGGTTGCACACCAGTAATCGGCTCTTAACCCATTTTTATTTCTCTTAGTGATGGATGAATTGACGCGACATATCCAAGGGGAGGTGTCACGATGCATGTTATTTACAGATGGCATAATATTGGTTGATGAAACACACAATTGCGTTAATGATAGACTGGAAGTTTTGAGATAAACCCTAAAATCTAAAGGTTTTCGGTCGAGAAATCCCAGGTAGAATACTTGAAGTACAAGTTTGGTGACGTAACTCACATGCCAAATGCAGAAGTGAGGATTGATAAACAAGTCATCTCAAGGAGAGAAAATTTAAGTATCTTAGGTCAATAATTCAAGAAAATTAGGAGATTGATGACGATGTTACACATCGTATTTGAGCGAGATGAATGAAATTGAGGCTCAGATCCGGTGTCTTGTATTATAAAAATGTGTCGTCAAGACTTAAAAGGTATTTTTTATAAAGTGATTGCAAGTCAACTATGTTGTATACGACAGAGTATTGTCCGACCAAAAAACACATCAAGAAGATGAGGTAGCGGAAATGAGGATGTTGAGATGGATGTGCGGACATACTAAGAGAGATAGAATTATAAATAAAAATATTTGAGACAAGGTGAGAGCACCCCATGGTGGACAAGATAAGGGAGGTAAGACTGAGATGGTTTGACATGTGAATAAGAGATGCATGTATGCCTCAATAAACATGTGTGAGAGATTGACTACGGTGGGTACAAGGAGAGGTAGAGGCAAATCGAAGAAGTATTGTGGAGAGGTGACATCTTACCGGGGACATGACCTTAGACAAGAGAATATGGAGGTCGGGGATTAAAGTAGAATGTTAGTAGATAGTCGAATGGTGTCTACTTCTCATTATCAATATTGTTATTATCACTTTTATACTATCTTATCTTCAATTATATTATACATGTTGTTTCCATTGCTTCGGTTACCATATTATTTGTTGTTACTGCTCTTTTTTTCTTTTATTTTTAACACAAAAATTGCATGATTTTCCTTTCAAATGGGTTGTTCTTTAATTTTTGCCACTCAAATGCATTTTATGCCTTCCGTGGCATAAACTCTTTATGGGATCCGACACAACTTGAATCGGATCCCATAAAGAAATTATGCCCCGAAAATCATAAGGTTCGTTAGAGGGAAAAAAATTAAAGATCAATACAATATAGGGCAAATGTGCAAATGGCCCTTTTAACATGTCTTATTCACTATTGTAGTTTTTCCATATTTGATTTAGATATGATTTACTTGAGCTGATGATCTACTAGAAACACCTTTTATATCTTCATAAGGTAGGGGTAAGGATGCATACACACCACCTTTCACATATCACACTTGTAAAATTATAATGAATATGTTATTGTGTTACAAATTGAGTTATTTGTTCGTAGTGTCTGTTAGCGATATTTCGACTGCTCACGCAAGCGTACGTATCGTTCACAAGTAATATATTATGGTAAGGCCGAAATCGTCCTCAGAGACCGGTTATCAAGTACCGATTATCTAAGCTATGGTTTCTATTTGGTGAACGTTAATTTGTTTGTATTTTTATCTAATATCTAAGACTAAGTGCATAAATTAAACTAAATTACTTTGGTTTAATCAATTATGATAGAGACAGGGCTTCCAATATCCTCAACTATCCACTATCTTCAATCTTTAATGCAACTAGAATGACTTCTTCTTCTACGTTAAGATAACGGTTAACTAGACTGTCTTATATTCCAGTTAGGACATATAATCATTCAACCCCAGTGCAGAACCCTTCTATATTTCTATGATATGATTTACCACATAGGAGGATTAAGAACAATAGCATATAATGCTACACAAGTATCGGGGTACTTTCGTCCGCAATTTTAACATATGTCTAGTCAATTACAGCATATCAAAATCTCTCCTCTCGGTTTTTTATTCGAAATCATATAGGTTATGATAATTAGTGATCAATTAATTATCAAACATTCATACCAAATATTGACTAAATCTTAATCAAGCGAAGAATAAATCAAACTACTGCATTAATTCATCAATAAAAGTTTCAAGCGATTCATAAGAAAAACCCTAATAGAGTGTTTAGCTCCTAGCCATAGTCACGCTAAGAACTAATACAGAATCCAACATGAACTGAAATAAAATAAAGAAAAGAGAAAAGAAAAGAAAATAATTTGAACTAGGTCTCCAATCTTGATGCCTCATAGAATTGTGTTGTGGAATATGTACAAGGATTTCCAGCTACCCCATAAGGTTGGGTTTTTAGGGATTATATAGTTGGGAAAATATTACATTTGTGGACCCTGAAAACGCGTCAAATTTCGTTTCAGAACGTGATTTTTCCACCTCGGCACCGCGGTCCTGCAGAACGGCACCGCGGTGCCGAAAGTCCTGTAGCCAATTAGCCTCGCAGCAGTTTAGGCACCGCGGTCCTGCTGGCTGGCACCGCGCTGCCGAAATCGTTCATTTTCGGTTTTTGTGATTTTTCGTCATTTAATCGTCCGGACTTCGTCTGATTTCTTCTATACTTCCCAGGACTTCTTAGACTTTATTTTTTGGCCTTTTCTTGTGCTATTTACACCTCAATTAAGCTCATCTCATCTTCTTTTTGTCATTTCTCCATTTGGACCGCTGTGACTCAAAAGAAAAAAAAACGACCATAATAATATACTAAACACAAACGAAATGAGTAAAATACTAAGTAAAAATAACTCAATAGGCATATACAAAATACGCCTAACAAACACCCCCAAACTTTACCTTTGCTCGCCCTCGAGCAAAAATCAAAACAAAAACAAAAACACAAAAATACAAGACTCAAATACTCAAATCAAGCAGCTGCACAAAGACTTAGAAATATATGAACGTCAGTTGTGATAATATGTAGGAATAGATATAGCATGAATTTAGCAATCTAGAATTTCAAGTCAGATATTTCGCAAATTCATTTTAATCCTAAGTAATGGAAACATGAATACCTAACTTATGCATATCAATTTCATTTAGTTCTATGGGCCTATTTACTTGTTATTCTCCACTAATCATATACATACATTCTAGAGATCATCAGGACTTTTCAGGGTTGTAATATAGGCTTAGGCAGGGGTAGATAAAATTAGGCATTTAAGCTCAATTTATGTACCATAAGCGTTTTTTTTTATTCAACCATTTTGTCGTTATTTTTTATACTCTTTTAAGTTCATACCTATCATTTCTCTTTTCTCTTTTGAGAGAATGAGATACATTGTAAATAACATGTACCCCCAAACTTAGATTTTTGCATATTTTTCATTTGGGTGCATCAAAATTTTCACTCTCTTTTTATCTCTTTTTCAACACTTCTCATTCCAATACTTTTTTCATTATCACTTATGACACAACAAAGGAATCATAGGGTGTCAAAGAAATAACTTATTTTAGGCTCAACGGGGTTGACTAGGGGTACAATTTATGTCAGGGTAGGTAATGAATGGTAAGAAGGGCTAACAAAGAAATGCTTGAATCATCTCCCTAAACATGTACATCTTAACTATTTCGCCTCAAATAGCAAGCAAGCATACTTCACAGACATTTTTTCAATTGACAACACATATGCTAAGCATCAATTTTTTCACACAATCAAATTTTTCACATAATCAAATTTTCATGAATTTTTGGCATATCTAACTTAAGCACACATATATTTTAGCTTCTCATTCCATTACATTATCCCACTTAGTTCACTAGGCGTTCCAAATAAGCGCAACGTGCATGATTATAAAAAAATTTGACTCACATAAAACACAAAAACAAACAAAAGACTAAAAAATAGACACAAAAATAAAATAAAGTAAGAACTCCCCCCCCCCCCCAACTTAAACTACACATTGTTCCAAATGTGTAAAAGACTCAAAAATTAAAGTGACGACTTACAGACATACAACGGTTCAGAACGGTGGTGGCGGCAGATATTGCACTGAGACGGTGTCTGTGTGAGAAGATTTGGCGATTCAGGGCCTTTTTATTTTTCGAAAATCGTTAATCGGCACCGCAGTTCTGCATAGTGGCACCGCGGTGCTTAAATTCCTGTGACCTCTCTGATCTTCTGGCACCGCGGTTCTGCATATTGGCACCGCGGTGCTGAAACTCATGATTCAGTATTTTCCAACGTTTTTCCCTACTTCATGTCTCATTCATTCACCTGGCATCACAACACAATAAAAATACCAAACGTGAGACTGTTCTAATTAAACGAAATTGCATAATTTAAACATTGGGTTGCCTCCCAAGTAGCGTTGTCTTTAACGTCTTGTAGCCGGACGCAGGTTACTTATTAAATCATTGGGTATTTTAACCCCACTACCTATCCATTTCAAAATCCTCCTCCCCTTTCTCACTCTGTTTTCTTTTCACACGGCGGGTTCGAGAAGACTTACTGCTCGACGCCCATGACATTCATTTTGTTTCAAAGATTCTTCACGACTGGGTTCACCGATGTATGAATGATCTCCCTAGCTTTGGTACGTGTCTTTGGGCCCATTGTGTCGGTTGTGTTGGATGAAACACTTGTTGATGGCTTGGGATTCAATGGTGGAATTAAACACTTTGAACACCATCTCTTCCTCCTGAACCCTTAGTCTCAGTTCTCCATTTTCTACATCAATCAGGGCTCTCCCAGTTGTAAGGAATGGTCTCCCCAAAATGATGGGTATTTCATCATATTCCTCCATATAAAAAATGAGGAAGTCTGTTGGGAAGAAGAACTTTCCCACCTTAACCATCACATCTTCTATTATGCCTCTGGGGTGCACTACGGTTCGGTCGACCAACTGCAAATTCAGTGTGCTTGGTTTGACTTCTCCCAAACCCAATCTCTTGAAGACAGACAGAGACATGAGATTGATACTGGCCCTTAGATCACACAACACCTTGTTACATGTCACCTTACCAATAGTGCAGGGCAAGGTGAAGCTCCCTGGATCCTTCAGCTTATGAGGCAGTTTCTTTTGCAGGATGACACTACACTCCTCTGTCAAAGATATTGTCTCATAATCCGTTAGCCTTTTTTTTTTCAAGTATCTCCTTCATGAATTTAATGTATGCTGACATCTGTTCCAGTGATTCAATGAAGAGGATATATTTATGTGAAGTTTCTTAAACACCTCCAAACACTCAAGAATCGCCATTAATTACCTTTTCAGAATCCTCCGAGGTAAGATATTCTATCAACGCACTCCTCAAAGGTGTTTGTGGAACTGTCTCAATCAGAGTCGGTCCTCGGTGACACCTCATTCTCTACCTCACCGCTTTCTCACACTCTCACTTACCATCATGCCGGGAGCAACTCGCCCAATCGCCACTCTCAACGACACTCCTTGACACTGCTCTCTAGGATTTACATCTGTATTACTTGGGAGAGTGACATGCGGCTTGTTGGTTACCATCTTTGCAAGTTGTCCAACCTGTGTTTCCAAGCTCCTGAGAGAGGACATTGTTTCAGACATGAAATGATTATGCGAATTGGTGAGTGTCAGCAATGCATCTCTCGCCATCAAAGCCTCTGTTGTGTATGCGTCTAAATCGGGATGGAGTGGCCTGATTTTGCACCTATTGGTTCTAGTAACCACCTTGATATGGTTGCTGCTGAGGCTGATCGTTCCTCCACGAAAAGTTAGCGTGATTTCTCCACCCTGAGTTGTATGTGTTAGAATTATAAGGCATCTGAAAGTTCCCACCGCTCATGCTCTATTATCGACACATTATTACGGTACACCATCGCAGCATCCACAAAGGAATGCGGTCCACCACAAATTTCGCACCATCGCATCTGGATCGCTTTCACGTATGGTGTTCTCGCTGCAGCTTGCTTCGTGGCGGCCACTGCGCATTCAAGGCAGTGATGACATCTATTTCATATATGCTCATAGTCTTCCTGCTATTCACTGACCTGTCATCTGCCCCTTGATGATTGTTGGCAACTATGTCTTCTAGTAAGTCATGTGCCTCATTAGCACTCTTTCTCATGAACTCTCCACCTGCTGCAGTACCACTCAATCCATTATAAAAAATGTGGATCAACATCCACTTCTCTATGTCATGATGTGGGCACTTCCTTTGCAAATCCTTGAATCGCTCTCATGCATCATAGAGCGACTCACCATCCACATGGTAGTAATTGTTCAGCTCTCCCCTTAACTTTGCAGCCTTGGAAGGAGGGAAGAACTTTGCTAGAAACTTTTGGGTCAGGTCTTGTCAGATAATGACGGAGTTGGCAGACAGTGAGTTCAACCAGCTTTTAGCTCTATCCCTCAGTGAGAACGAAAAGATCCTCAGTCTAATAACATCTTCAGTAATGCCATTATATTTGAAAAGTGGCACACAACTCCAGAAAGTTTGCAATGTGCATGTGGGATCTTCAGATGGCAGTCCCCCCAAATTGTACTGTGTTCTGGACCATGCTCAGAATGACTGACTTGATCTCAAAGTTGTTGGCCCCTATAGCTTGGAGTCTGATGCAAGTATGTGCACCTGTGACCATGGGAAGAATATAGTCCACCAAACTTCTCTCTACTGGGACCTGTATTGGCTCCCCTGCATTCTCAAGAACCTCATTGTCTGCCCCATTCTGATTTGGTTCGTTGTTCATGGTCACTGACTCAGATATCTTTTTGTTGCGCCTGTTTTGTTTGCAGGTTTTCTCAATTTCAGGGTTGAAAGAAACAAGTGTGTTTGCTCCTCTCTTTCTTCGCATACACTAGATTCCTGAAACAGATCAAAATCAACAAATAAATCAAAGCACGCGGTTCTAACAGTAAAAATAAAATAAAATAAAAAATAAAGCCAAAGTAGAAATAAAAACAAATGATTTGATATTAGATGTACGCCAGTCCCCGGCAACGGCGTCAAAAACTTGTTAGCAATATTTCGACTGCTCACGCAAGTGTACGTATCGTTCACAAGTAATATAGCAGTAAGACCGAATATCGTCCTTAGAGACTGGTTATCAAGTACCGATTATCTAAGTTATGGTTTCTATTTGGTGAACGTTAATTTGTTTGTATTTTTATCTAATAGCTAAGACTAAGTGCATAAATTAAGTTTAATCAGTTATGATGGAGATATGGCTTCCAATATCCTCAACTATCCACTCTCTTCAATCCTTAATGCAACTAGAATGACTTCTTCTTCTACGTTAAGATAGCAGTTAACTAGACTGTCTTATATTCCAGTTAGGACATATAATCACTCAACCCCAGTGCAGAACCCTTCTATATTTCTATGATAATATTTACCACATAGTAGGATTAAGAACAGTGACCTATAATGCTACACAAGTATCGGGGTACTTTTGTCCGTGATTTTAACATATGTCTAGTCAATTACAGCATATCCAAATCTCTCCTCTCAGTTTTTGATTCGAAATCATATAGGTTATGATAATTAATTATCAAACATTCATACCAAACATTGACTAAATCTTAATCAAGCGAAGAAGAAATCAAACTACTGCATTAATTCATCAATAAAAGTTTCAAGCGATTCATAAGGAAAATCCTAATAGAGTGTTTAGCTCCTAGTCATAGTCACGCTAAGAACTAATACATAATCCAACATGAACTGAAATAAAACAAAGAAAAGAGAAAAGAAAATAACTTGAACTAGGTCTTCAATCTTGATGCCTCCAAGAGTTGTGTTGTGGAATATGTACAAGGATTCCCAGCTACCCCATAAGGTTAGGGTTTTAAGGATTATATAGTTGGGAAAATATTGCATTTGTGGACCCTGAAAATGTGTCAAATTTTGGCCCAGAACGTGATTTTTCCGCCTCGGCACCGCGGTCCTGCAGAACGGCACCGCGGTGACGAAAGTCCTATAGCCAATCAACCTCGCACGCTTTAGGCTGCGATCTGTGTTGCCATGATCTGGCGATTAATCGTCCACTTTAGTTTTTTGCGATTTTTCGTCATTTTCTCATCCGGACTTCGTCTGATTTCTTCTATACTTGGACTTCTTAGATTTCATTTCTTGGCCTTTTCTTGTGCAATTTACACCTCAATTAAGCTCATTTAATCTTCTTTTTGTCATTTCTCCATTTTGGACCGCTGTGACTCAAAAGAAAGAAAAACGACCATAATACTATACTAAACACAAATGAAATGAGTAAAATACTAAGTAAAAATGACTCAAAAAGCGTATACAAAATACGCCTAACAGTGTCAGATGGAATTATGCTTTCATGTGTTATCATTTGGGTATTGATTTACTATTTATTGTTCAATAAATACTGTTAATCGAGTTGGTTATCTTTGAAGACTTTTATTGTCAATAGTCGTCAGTCATCACCTTGAAATTCAATTAAAAAGTTGGGAAAGGCAGTAATAGGTCAACAAACCCAATGGAGAATCATAAAATTGAATACCAATCAGAATAATGTTGTTGGGACAGTATTCCAAATTCGAGTGAGGAATGTACACTCCAAAATTACGTAAACAAAGTACGCAATGTTTTTGGCCAAACAAAAAAAATGAGTCTTTTCATTATAACAAACACCTATTTATAAACATAATTAAGAGATTCCCAATACTACCACTATCCTCTAAATGGAAGACTACCATCTCATGATCTCCTAATCTGCCCACTAATTATCAACTACTACATCCACTAATAACAATACTGAAAATGCTGAAATAATACTGAAAATGCTGAACTAAAATACTACAACTATTACTTGATACTGCCTAATTAAAAGGGTCCATTAAAGTTGAAAGTCTTTGACCCAATTTGGGGCTTTCCTCACTCGTATGGGCCTCTTGTTGCTAACTTCCACTGGGCCTGTCTGAGAATCTATGTGTTTGTCCATAACAATTCCCTATCCTTCACAATGGGCCTTGTCCTCAAGGCCCATATAATTGTCACAAAAGGCTTTGCTTGAACTGGTACTCGCCTTAGCTCCATCGATGGAATCAAAGAGTTGAGGGTGGCTAGTTTCCATAAGCTCATTCGATTCCCATGTCCGATCGGCGATTGTAGAGTGTTCATACTGAACCAAAACTTGAACTTCCTTTCTTCCTTCTTTCCAAATTGTTCGTTCATCAATGATTGCTTTGGGTTTGAGGTACATCTGATCATCCTCGCTTATGCTTGGTAACTTCTCACTTGAGCCAATTGTTTCTCCCGAGTGAGGTTTGAGAAGCGAGACGTGAAAAACTTGTTGAATGCGACACCCATTTGAAAGTTCTAGTTCATACGCCATTGCGTCGATCTTTCGCAACACTCGAAAGGGCCCATAATATTTTTTTGAGAGCTTTGTCGAGTTGGTGCGGTGGAGAGTTACTTGTCTATAGGCGCGAAGCTTTACATAAACCCAATTTCCGACAGAAAATTCTTTGGTCATGCGCTTTCGGTTTGCTTGGGTCTCCATTTGCTGTCAGGTTTTGTGGAGGGCTTCTTTAAGCTTAGTTAGGAGGATGTTTCTGTGGCCAAGAGTGGAGTCGATGGTTTCATTATGGGATTTCCCTGGTAAGTATGGAGTTGTTATGGGTGGGGTACGACCATACAGGGCTTGGAAAGGGGTGGTTTTAATGGCTGTGTGCTAACTGGTGTTGTACCAATACTCTGCGAGAGCTAAGTATCTGATTCAGTTACGGGGTTAGTCACTGACAAAGCAATGTAGATATGTTTGAAGGCTGCGGTTGACTACTTCCATTTTCTCGTCCGTCTCCGGATGATATGCACTGCTATAAGCTAATTTTGTTCCCAACTGTGAAAAGAGTTCTTTCCAAAATTTGCTTAGAAACAGAGGATCTCGAATATGAGACTATGGTTTTGGGTAAGCCGTGAAGTTTGTAAATGTCTAGGTATGAGGCGGTGTATTTTGTGGGTAATGCTATAAAATGGGCAAATTTGGTTAATCTATCAACGGTTACCCAAACAATAGTCTTGCCTGATGATAAGGGAAGATGGGTTATGAAATCCATACTTATGTCCTCCCACACTTGGTTTGGTATGGGTAAGGGCTGCAGAAGGCCATATGGTTTGTGATCCAATGCTTTGTTCTGTTGACAAGTGGAGCAGTCATGCACAAATTGCTCAATTTTCTTCCTCATTGCTGCCACGCAAATGCAGTTGATATGCGGCTCAGAGTTGCCTTAACTCCTAAATGGCCACCGCAGGGTGACGAATGATATTCCTTTATTAACTGGGCCTGGAGTCCGGTTTCATCAGGTACATATAACTTCCTATCGAGAAAGATTAAGCTATCATGTACCTTAACTTTTTCATTGATCCTTGCTTCACTTGTGAATTTGGTCATGAATTCAGCTCCAACTTTAGATGTGGCATATAAGTCCTTCAGTTGCGTGACCCAAGATACAGTGGGCTCGGAAATGATATTGTACTGGGGCTGCTCCATCCTCGACAACGCATCAGCGACTTGGTTCTCCTTTCCTGGCTTATACCGAATTTCATACTCAAACCCGATCAGTTTAGTGAGCCACTTTTGTTGTTCATGCATCTGAATTACTTGAGATAGTAAGTGTCGGATACTTTTGTGATCCGTATAGATGATGTACTTTCTCCCGAGTAAATAATGCCTCTATTTTTTTACTGCTTCAGTGATGGCGTAAAGCTCTCTCGTGTAGGTGGAAGCTAATTGCATTCGCGGAACTAATTTATTGTTGAAAAAGGCCAACAAATGATCTGTTTATGATAGGACTGCACCAATGGCACTTCCGCTAGCGTCTGTCGTGACTTCAAAGTCTTTATCAAAGTCAGGTAGAGCAAGGATTGGAATTGTGGTCATATATTCCTTCAATTTGCTAAAGGCTGCCGTGACATTGATATTCCATGTAAATTCCTTTTTTTTTAACAAATCAGTGAGTGCTGAGGCCTGAGTTGCATAGTTCCGCACGAACCGCCGGTAATAACCAGTGAGTCTTAAGAATCCTCGTAGAGCAGTGATATTGGCAGGTACGATCCATTTCATTATGGCTTGAATTTTATCCGGGTCCACGCTTACCCCCTTGCTGAAAATGATATGCCCCATATATTGTATTTGTTTCTCTCCAAACACACACTTGGACATCTTTGCGTAGTACTTATGAGTATGGAGTAAAGAAAAGACTTTGGAGCGGTGTTCCAAATGTTCAGCCCATCCTGGACTATATATGAGGATATCGTCAAAGAAAACCATCACATAACGCCTCAATTATTTGCCAAACAACTCATTCATTGCTGCTTGAAAAGTGGAAGGAGCATTGGACATCCCAAATGGCATTACAGTGAACTCATAGTGTCCATCGCGGGTCCGAAAAGTTGTTTTGTGCACATCTTGAGGATCCATCAGAATTTGGTGATACCTGAACCTCAAGTCAATCTTTGAGAACACGACCGCTTCTTTCAATTTGTCCAGTATCTCATCCACTGTCGGGATCAAAAATCGATCTTGAATCGTGATAGCATTCAAAGCTCGATAGTCGACACAAAATCTCCATGTACCGCCCTTCTTGTGAACTAATAATACCGGTGAAAATATAGGTTTTTACTTGGTCGAATCACTCCTTCTTCTAGCATTTCCTCGATGAGTTTTTGACATGACCTCCTTCTGATAATGAGGGTAACAGTATGGTCTCACATTGACTGGTTTGGCATCAGGTTGTAGATGGATTTGGTGGTCGTGTTTGCGGCTGGGTGGAAGCTATGCGTGCTCTTTAAAAATGTGGTGATACTTGGTTAATAATTGCTACAGTTCTGGGGAATTTCTGTTGGTTTTTAAATCGGGTGTTGGTGATAGAGGGCAGGTTTCATGGATAATGGCATGCAGGGATAACACCGACCCTGTTGCGATCATCTGATTCAATTGGGCTGGGAGTGGACAAACTCAATGTGGGTTCATTGGTTAGCTGGATTACCCTCCCGTTGTGGATAAAACTTATTTGGGGTATGGAAAAACCAGCAGTAAAGGCCCCTAAGGTACTTAACCACTTAACTCCGAGAACTACGTCGGCTCCTTGAATTGGTAAGATTAGAAAAGGAATAAATAATCTTTGCCCTTTCAGCCATACCTTCACATCGATGCAGTGGCCTGTGCATTCCAGGAACTCTCCATTCCCTACCATCACTTTGACATTTGAAAGTGTTAGAACATCCAATCCGAGTTGTTCCGCAAGTCGGTGTTGTATAATGTTGTGGGTACTCCTAAAATCTACTAAAACAGTAAATTTCATTCCTTTAATAGCACAGTGGGCTCGTAGAGTCCGCGGAGTGGATACTCCTAAATAGACTGCCATGGACAGATGAAAAGTTCATTCCATTGATTCCAACGGTTTGCAGTCTGGCTCCACTGACTTATCATCTCTGTCGACTTCATGTTCCTCATCCTCGAAAACTTCTATGCATGAGAATGTGTGATCAGTTATCTCATTTACCACAACAATGAGGAACTGTGTTTTTTTTTTTTGCACACGTGCCCAGGATGCCATTTCTCATCGCAGTTGAAGCACAACCCTTTAGCCCTTCTTTGCTGGATCTCTGATTGTGTTAATCTCCTCATTGGCAGATTCTGAGAGGGTCGTGGGGGTGCAGCTAATTGCGGAAGTGTTGGGGTCTGTTTGGAGATCTTGTTCTCGCTGGTTGCTGTCGGGTACTGGGAATGAGACAATTAGTGATGGATTTGGTTTATTTTAAGCTTGGATTCCTTCAGTTTGACTTCGATCAATTTGGCCAGTCCTATTGCATCGATGACTGTTCGGGGTTTTAAAACTGCGAGTTTTTGTTGGATTTCTTCGCGCAATCCAGAAATGAAGCAATTTAGAATTGCGACAGGTGACAATCCATCTACACAATTGCAGATTTTCTCAAACTCCTCTTGGAATTCCATAACTGATCATTTTTGCTTGAGTTTGAATAAAGAAGCTTGATGGTTTTCATACGAACTTGGTCCGAATCGAACTTCTAAGGCTCTTGTGAATGAATTCCAGTCACCGAGTTGGTGATTAGAGTACATCCACTTATACCAACTTAAACTGCTCATTGCATACAAAATGAGGCCATCATTAATCGTTGATCCGGATATACGTGATAATAATTGTAATAGTGTTCGGCTTGGAAAAGCCAATCCATCAAGTTAGTTCCATCGAAATGCGGCGTTTAATTTGGATGTCTTTACGTGGGGTATGGATTCTGGTAGTGACGGATATTGAGGTTGGTTGGTGATTGTGGCAGAGAGTATGAGGTTCCTTCTTGGTAATATGGGTTCATATGAACGGTGGGAGGTGGTGCGAATGGGTTAATGTCGTCGAGCCGGACTTGAAGGTCGTGAATGGCCTCGGTGAGAGATGCTACAGAATCCTTTAGTGCATCGAATTTTTCGGTGGTAGGATTTTTGTTTTGCTTGGGAGACATGGTACTCTGGATGAAAGCATCAAATTATTGGGACGGTATTCCAAAATTCGAGTGAGGAATGAACACTCCAAAATTACGTAAACAAAGTACACAATGTTTTTGGCCAAACAAAAAAGATGATCTTTTTCATTATAACACACGCCTATTTATATACGTTATTAAGAGATTCCCACTACTACCACTAATCCACTATCCTCTAAATGGAAGACTACCATCCCATGATCTCCTAACCTGCCCACTAATTATCAACTACTACATCCAGTAATAACAGTACTGGAAATACTGAACTAAAATACTGCAACTATTACTTGATACTGCCTAATTAAAAGGGTCCATTAAAGTTGAAAGTCCTTGACCCAATTTGAGGCTTTCCTCACTCATATGGGCCTCTTGTTGCTCACTTCCAATGGGCTTGTCTGAGAATCTATGTGTTGGTCCATAACAAATGTGATGAGTGGACCTTCCCTTGTTCACATCAAAACTCAAAGCGACCAAAACATTAGTTAATATTACTATTTAATTGTCTTGAGCCTAGGATCTCCCGAAAATAACCGCTCTACCCACCAAAATGAAGGTGAAGTTTGTATACATTCTACCCCTTCAGACCCCAACATTGTGAGATTTCTCTGAGTATGTTGTTGTTGTACTATTTAATTGACAGAAAACAGAACTCTGTCCCGTTTTAAATATTTTTATTATGTAGTAGGAGGATATCATTTTAAGTTTGGTGTTTGATACATTTAAATTAGGTGCGTTGTTTGTCATCTATCTTCTGTTCAGTTAGAAACTAGTTTAATACAAGATTAAGTTTTGGATCTAGACAGTCTAATTCTAGAGAACTCATAATTTGTCCTTTAATGCAAATTATTGAATATTAAAACAAAATCAAATAAAAAAGGGATGAATTAAGAAGATTCATTGTAATTTTTAGTTACAATAACCGCATTAGTTTGAAATTATGACATAATTATAATTTCTAGTATTGACAGAATATTTTTTACAATATTGATACAATACCAATGCGTACAAATTGACATATCCTAATGCACAATAGTAAGGGGATTACAGATACCAATGCACAAGCATAACACAATTTTTTAAATAATATTCGAGTCGGTTTGTGTCGACCACTATTATTTATCAAATACTTACTATATTTCACAAATATATATATTTAATAACTTTATCCACTAAAATATAAACACGTCTCTACTACAATTTAAACCCTAATTTTTAATCAATTCCACACTTTACTAATGTTAGATTAATATGAAAAGAATTATACTTAACCGGTAACCGCAGATTCCATTGACAACTCATTATGTTAATTGTCAAGTCTTAGTTAGGAATATTAAAAATAAATTCACATGAAGTTACTCCATAAGTTATAAGTACGTACCAAATGTTACAATTATTTTGAATGATTGGAGCACCGAAGTCGCCACTTATATATTGGGCCTGTTCGCGTTAACTCTACGAAACCAACAAGGTAGAGAATCAATTCTTCTATTTCCAAATCCTCTAATCAGGTTCTCTATATATATATATATATAATGTGGTTTTCTTTCTCTTGATTTTTTGCATCTAATTTTGGGTTTCTTGCGTTGTTTTTTTTTGTTATATCAGATTTGATTTCGATCTCTTTGTGATGGCTTCGAAACGGATATTGAAGGAGCTCAAGGATCTTCAGAAGGATCCTCCTACATCTTGCAGTGCCGGTATCCTTCTTCTCGTGTTGATTTTTTTTGGTAATATTGTTTGGTTCTATCAGCTGGCCAGTGGGCCAGGCCCTGTGGGATCGGGATGGATGGGGTCGGGACGGAGAGGAGCGGCGGGGTCGGGCTGGGGCGGGCCAAGTGGGACCGGTACGAGCGCCGTGTACGTGCAGTGGGTCGGGACGGGTCGGGCGGGGCAGGTATTTTTTTTAATTTTTTCACTAAATTAAAAATAATAACATATAGTCATATATATTTATAAACTAAATAATTGAACAAAGACAAGAAGTGTGTAAAAAAAACATCCCAATGCTGTTTTTGTCTCTTATATTATTAGTTATTTGATATTTCATTGAAATATACAAGATTCAGAATTACAACATTGTAGTTTATTGTTGTTGAAAAAAATTGTAAAAGACAGAGAAAAAAAATACTAAAATTGCAATGAAATAAATTACCAATTTGAAAATACATTTTCTAGTTTCTTTATAATTTCGTGTGATTCTTCGGTTGGAACTGGTATATCTTGGTCAAATTGTTCCACGTCGCTACTCATGCCTTCAGATAATATGTCGTTGTAGTTTTCGTCTTCTTCGTTAATCTCTGATTGACCACACCTTCTTCGCTCCGCTCGTATCCAATCTCTGAATAGTACCGCCATCTCCAAGCTGTCTCCGGCTAATGAGTGTCTGTGCTCTCCTATTTGAAATCGCGTAAAAACGCTGTGTCGATCGATGACGCTTCAATGTTCAAAACATCTCGGGCCATCATTGAAAGTGTCGGAAATGTCTTCTCATTCTGCATCCAATATTTCAGCAAGTCTTCCTTTCCGTCTTGATTGACAACTGCTTGGTAAGGTAAAGTACCCTGCAAAACATAAACATCTAACTCGCTAATTTAGTTAGCAGTGCTACCACCGCACATTCTATTTCTGAGGCTTTCAATACTAGCTGCAGAAACAACATGTTTTTTTAGAGGTTGTGTTGAAGTAGAAGAAGATGGTACGAAAGCCGGTTGGTTGCTAGCACTTTCTTGCTGGTAATACCGATATACTTTTTTGCATTCATCTTCTACGCTAGCCAACACTTCTTCTAGCGTTTGTTCAATAGGTGGTGGGACATTTAAATTTTTGGGAGTTGGAGGTGGTAGTGCGTCCATACAATTATAAATATTTTCAATAAGACTTTTACAACCGTCTACTTTAATAGTCGGGTTTAATACAACACCAATAATATAAATAAGAGAAATAAGAATAAAATATTTCTTTATTTTCATAAACATTTTTTTAATAGCTGCCTTATAAGCAGGGTTTTCCATATATTCTTTAAGCAGTAAAAATATTATAGCTATATAAAACAACATAGTTGAAATAGTAGGATAATATTTAGTAGAAAATTCTTTTGTTGCTCGATGAAAATTCTCTAGAAATACAATAAGTTCTTTAATTTTGTCCCAATCGTTATCCACAATCATATCAGTTGGATTTTGATTATGGGCGTTAAAAATAAAGTGATAGGTTTTCTATAATCATAAGCAACAAGTAGTTGGTCATATAAAGAATTTCACCTAGTGGGTACTTCTTCAGAAATTTTTCTATAAGATAGTCCACAATCGTGACAAGTTTTTTTATAATCTTTTCTCCGTTGGATTCTATTATTTTTAAAAATAAAGTTTATAGCAAATTGTATTTTTTCAAGAATATCTTGAAAAAGTGAAAGACCATCCTTTACAACTAAGTTATAAATATGACACGCATATTTGATATGATTTTTTTTTTGAAAAAGACAGAGTTAAAACTTCTTTTAAAACATAAATAACAGAATTGTTAGAAGATACATTATCTAATATAATACTCATAACTTTATCATTTATTCTGTAATAATCGCAGACTAAATAAATATTTTCTGAAATAAACTCACCAGTGTGCCTACTATGTATATATCTATATGCTAAAATACGTTTTTGCATAGACCATTTATAATCTATCCAATGACAGGTTATCGTTAAATAATCATGGCCGTTATTACTACAACCTATATCAGAAGTTAGAGCGACTTTGCCATTAAAATGATATAATGCATAACGTAAATACTGATGATATTCATGTGCAAATTTAAATACACCTCTCTTAACAGTTGATCTAGGAAAACCTTTATAAGCACGATTATACATATCTCTAATATAATGAATAAAACCAGGAGATTCAGGAAATGAAAAAAGCAAACTCTCCACAACAACTAATTTTGCTAGTGCTTCCCTATCTTTATGTTTATCGTATTTAGGGCCTACAACTCCCCCGTCATATGGTTAATTTGACCCTGTACTTTGTCCGGGACAGTATGTGAACCTTGTCCCGATTGAGAGGGCAGGGCGCTTGCACACCATCTTTTTCAATAATATATTGGGAATGCAAGACTTTGTGTTTTTGCAATAGGTGTTTTCCTAAACCCCCGTCCCACCATGACCTTGTCCAGTTTTAAAAGTATAAACAGTTTTACAAGTTTTACATATAGCTACTTGATTCGGTACGTCCCTGTGAAAATATTTCCATACAGCTGATTTTAATGGTCGTTTTGCCGGACGTCGTCTCATACTAGGGGGAATAAGAGACATTTCACTAGTGGGTGTATCATCATCTACATTAGTGGGTATATCATCATCTACATTAGTGGGTGTATTATCATCTAGAGTGACATCTAAGTCTCAGTCTTCTTCATTTTGAGAAAATACGTGGTCGTCAAGATCATATGGTTCCTTCGGGAAGAATCAAAGTTTTTCTCCTCTGCAAAGCAAGGCAGTGGCTCGAGCAGCACGCCAAGAAGTGAAAGAAAAAGTTGCATACCGGATCGATCGTCTTCTCTCTTTCGCTTTCTAGTCTTTGCTTGTAAAGTTTATTTCAGAAACTGCTCAGATCAATAAAATCATCTTGTCTAGGAGTAGGACTAGGAATACTGTAAGTCCCCGCCTCATACTCCCTACTGTAAGCCCGACCGCCTCTTACCCAACATACCTCTTAGTCCTTTCATTTTAATTATGCTAATAAATAGTTAAAGATAATGAAATTAAATGTGCTAAATGAAATAAAGACAAAATAATAATTTAATGAGAGAACGAATGTACCAAATGCCGACGTAGAGTCGACGTGTAATCGAGAAGTTGAAAATTGAAACCTTGCTCGATAGATAATCCTCAAGCTAGTTGCCAACTTCACTCCCAATTCCCAAATTAATAAATAGATTGAATATGTAGTTGACAATGTTGTATAGAGATTGATTGATTGAGAGATTAGAGAGATAAGAGATTGTAGGAAGATTTATGAGAAATAAAAAGAGAAAATGAGATATTTATAGTTGGGAAATTGGGTTAAAGTGTAAATATAATAACTTAGGGGTTAAAAATAAATATAAAGGGGTAGGGGGGTTGGGGGAGTGGGGGAGGCAAAAATGGCCGTTGCAAAACGGCTAAAATGTAAAATGGTCGTTATTGCAACGACTATTTTTGCAATCGTCGGATTTCAAAGTGACCGACGCGGATTCGCCTGGTCATCGCGGACCGCCAGCGTGACCATACCATGTCCCGTCCCGGTTCGAGGCCCGTTATCGTTAATTTTTTTTGTAAATATTCGGGACCGGAGCGAATGTGAGAGGAGCGAGGCTGTTTGAACTCTTAAGACTATAGAGTGGAAAGCAACTCGAATGAAGAATCTTTCTGAGGAGGAAGAGGAACGGAGGCGTGAAAGAAGAACAGCGTGGAAAGCAACTAATAACGAATGTGAGAGGAGTGAAAACCACTTTCCTGTTAAGGAGAGGTTACGCAACTCGCCTTAGAACAACTACTATACTATACTTGTTGGAAGGAGAGGGCAACTGAAAAGGAGGCTTGAACGAATGTGAGAGGAGTGAAGCTGCTCGACTATAGGGAGAGGAGTTCCATGCCCTATTCTAATAGACAGGAAAGGTAACACCCAATTTTCAATGCTTTTAAGCCCCCTTTCCGACACTCTAATGTGTCAACGTACACGTAATCTTTTAAAAAGCGTTTTGAGTGAATTATTTAAGCGGAACGCCTTTGAATCAAAGGTTGAATGAAATCGATTCTTTTTTAGATATCAAAATAGAAATCGGATAGGATAGATGGATGGATCTATCTTTCTATTCATATATATTACTAATAAAAATGGATTTCTATAGTGTTGTAGCGTAGCAAGAAGCCCCAAATCCTTGATTTGCCCAGGAAAGACTCCACTGCTTTGGGCCCAGGAAGCGAAGGGAATGAGTTCGACTGCTTCTCCTCCACACCTCTTTTTCTCCGTGTCTGCTCAAAGATGCGCTTTCATGCGCCATCGCGCTTTGCTCTCCTCTTATTCTTCATCGATTCGCTCGGATGGACTTCGCCGTTCTTTCCCAACGAAAATAGAAAGGGCTGTATCACATCGAGATGTCGATTCGTTTTCCGCCCCCAATGAGATGGGGAATTTGTAACCCCCTATTTATACTTTTGGGCCCTTCATCTTTCTGAATCGAGACCCGGCCAAGGCTGCTCCAACAACCGGCGGGGAGCACCTCAGTATACGATCGCGCGCAGTAACTGGGAGTCCTATTAGACCTAAGGCCAACTTCAATTCACCAAACCAAGGTTCATCTCGTGTAGTCATTGTGGACTCGTACAAGGATATTGAGTAGACGGTTGATGTATCAGACTCGACCCTATCTTTCGTAGCATGCATTCCCATCCGTGTCGCAACTGATTCGGTAAGCTACGTGTCCGGTGCACGGAGAACTGCCTTCGGTCCCCCAAACTTACTTACTCGTGGCAACCTTCCGGCCGCCCAACGACCTATAACGCTAGTCACTACACCCACTGGGGCTAGGAAGTAAGCCCCACAACCCAAAGCGGCGAAGAACAAATAGAATTTGCTACAAAATCCGGCTAACGGGGATATTCCTGCATATGAGAACATAGTAATGGAGAAGGTAATAGCCAAAATAGGATTCGTTTTGGCTAGAACACCCAAATCAGCTATATATTTGACACGGGTTTGCCGTAATGCTAAAACTATGGCGAATGCATCTATCGTCATTGATGCATAAATAAAGATACCAATTAGTAGTGATTGAATTCCTTCTATGGTTCCACATGAGAAACCGATTTAATACAACCTACATGTCCAATCAACTATGAGCTAGAAGTCTTTTACTTTCGTTTGGGCTACGGCGCCAGGTTCTAAGATCATGTACAACGCCGCAGAAAAAGAAGATTTGTTGCAATGTAGCTCCATAAGAACCATAAATAGAACACCAAATATTAGCGTAAATAGAGATTTTAGGCAATGTAAAGGAATGTCAGAATCGGGTGAACCTCATAGATATCAGTGCCCACATATATGAAGTCAAAAGATATACGAGTCCGGCAGGGGGTTTTCTTCGGGGCTCGAGAGATTGA
Source organism: Przewalskia tangutica (assembly GCA_029844215.1). NCBI lineage: Eukaryota > Viridiplantae > Streptophyta > Magnoliopsida > Solanales > Solanaceae > Przewalskia > Przewalskia tangutica. The sequence goes on along the minus strand of CM056731.1, from coordinate 20,551,528 downwards.
ATAGATAGGGCCCCACAAGTTTTGAATTCGCCGCTGGGGAATTCACATGAAAGGGAACGAGGAATTCTCAACGAAAAAAGTGCTCTCTGAACCGAACGTGAAAGTCGTTTTCCATCCGCCCTTCCTATTGGGATAGCAGCCTTCGACCTTTGCCTACCCTTTCTAATCCAAAATTCCGGCTCGGCCCGGGAAAGCGCTGGCAACAACTGAAAGGAAGGGGTCCATGTAGCTGCTGTGTCCGCCCCCTTCTTAGTCAATGGGGCACAGCAGGTTCGGCATCTACTACAAAAGAGAGAATCCACTTCAGATAACCACGTCTCTGCTAGGCAGCGTGTGGAATGGCCGAGAGCGGACCTTTTTGGATATATAATCCAAGTCGAGAGTAGAGTTATCATAAACAATCAATTTTTCAATCACATGCGTCTCTGTCATTGTCATTTTTTTTATCACACTCTATATGATGTATTTACTTTCACATTTTAGCCCTGCATAGTAGTTCTATTTCAGGTTGTTTCATGTCGCCTTTATTTATCTCTATGGTTAATATAAACTATATTAACTCCAACACTTATTTGCCATGTACCTTTAATTAGAGCTGTAAGTGAACAATATGTTACTGAACAGAACTCGACTAGGTTTGTCAAACTCGAAGACATCTATTTTATTAGGGCTCGATTTACTGGTTAATTGTTAATCAAACAGAACATGGAGAAGCTCAAACGATATTTGCTACCGTCTTTTTCCTTTGTAATGCATGAAAGACATTTACTCTTCGGTTAGAGTTTCCAAGTTCCCTAATAACTGGAAAATGATTAGTTTATTTAGCATGTTGGTTTGTTTCCAAGTCATTTACTCTCATGTGAGGTCAACTATAGGGTTTCTTAAGTATCATCAACTGTTGTGTTTCCAGTCTCTTGTGTGATTTCTGGATTATAAAGAGCAGTCATCGGACATTGTAGTTTAGCCGGTGATACGAGGAAAATTAATTAGTGAACTAAGTACCTCTTTTTGCTCCATCCTTCAGCATAGTTCTGGATAAGAGCTTTTCTTTCTTGTGTTGAGCAGAAGCATATTTAGGCTTAGTGCAGTCTGGATTTCTAATGAAGATTGAATTATTGGAAAGCTTTTCTGTAGAGGTTTCATTTTATCCATAATGTATGCTGTCCGCTGTCGTATTTGTTTACTGTTTAGTTTTGAAATACATGGAAAAGTGACGATTCCTCTTGAAGAGAAAAAAGGTTTATACGTGAGAGTTTCGTGTAATGGGTTCTCTTTACATAACCTATAGAACAATGGATAATTTCTTGAAGCAATTGGAAGTGTTGCTTTGTTTTGTAGTATATCACCCATTCATCACACGTTGTGTTCATTCCTCCCTCTTTGTGTTTGTTCTCTTCATGTGGTGATGGAGAACCAATATTGAAGTCTTGGAATAAATAGTAGTCCCTGCCTTTTTTATAAGTAAATAGTAGTCCCTGCCTAGATGTCTTTCAGTGAGAATTATATGCCTACATTGTCATTCCAGTGCACTGTGTGTAATTGTGTATCATAGTTCTTTCTACTTATGATATTCTTGTTGCCACCTGAGTGTAACTTTTTCTGGCCCACGGAGTATTCCATTAGAGTACCTTGTAAGTTTATTTGTTGTTGTATAGGACCTTTTGTTAATTCTTCAACTAGTTATAACGTCGGTCGAAAGACCGGGTGTGTGTCACAGTTTCATGCCAAGATCGAGGAACTTTTCTAAAATATTCTTGCATCATTGTAAGGGATGTCCCCAGACCCCACCCGTGGGATTACACTGGATTTGTTGTTGTTGTTGTCATTCTAAGGGATGTACATGCTATGTGATTGATCATTGACTATCATTATCTGCCCTGCCTTTGTAACATGTGGTAACAGGGCCCGTTGGAGAGGACATGTTTCACTGGCAGGCCACAATTATGGGTCCCCCAGACAGCCCTTATACCGGCGGTGTATTTTTAGTTACCATCCATTTTCCTCCTGACTATCCATTCAAACCTCCTAAGGTATGAAATGATTCAAATTACTTCGTGAGTTAATGACTTCTGCATCAGTAATTATTTCTGCTGTTTGCCGATGCCGATGCCATATTTATTTTTAAGGTTTACTACTTGTAGCATAGTTCTTTTGGATTCTTAATGTTTTGTATTTTAACTTTGATTGAGGGATGTCATTGTAGATTTTGTGGTAACGAGCTTCTGGTTATGAAGAATAGTTTTCAAGGCATTGCACCCAACAGAATAAGTAGATCTGGGGCAGTTCACTTGTGACATGTCAGTAGCGTATCCATCGCTGGTTTGTTTTCTTGTAGGCTTGTGGATTACAGCAGCTGGATAGTTGACATGACAATTTTTTCTATACATGAACTCGACTTGTCGAGAAATAGAGAAAAGATATTTAGTTTGTCTGTGTGTGTGTGGTGGTGGGTGGGGGGGGGATTCGTCAATTACCTTATGTTGCATGCTTTTGACTTTTTTCTCGGGTCCCTGATAGGTGAACAAAGAGGAATAGTGGGAGCATTCTCCCAGATTTTAGGCTTATTGGTGAGTGTGACTTACTAATTAAGAGTTTAGAGTCGTGTGGGAACTCCAGGGAAACATCTTACTAGTATAATATGTTTCATGAAAAACTCCTTGTCCAAAAAAAACATGAAAAAGCACTAGGATCTTCCTGCTGTCTGTAAACTCAGCAGCACAGAGTACTCAGTACATCATTTATAGATTGAACAAATTCCTCTCGGTGAAGGGTTGAGAATGTGCAAGGTTCAGCTTCTCTGGAAAGAAATCATGGTTAATATCAACATATTTATATCTCTCCGTGTGTGTGTGTGTATACTCATTCATAGTATGTATCGAATAAAATACGTATACGTCCAACTATTTGAAAACTCAACTTGTCATCCATGATTTTTTTTAAAAAGGCGGTCCGATGCACAAAGCATTCCACATTAAAAGGGTCCGGGGAAGGCCGCACCTCAAGGGGTGTGATATAGATAGCTTAACCTAATGCAAACATTAGTGGCTGCTTCAACGGCTCGAACCCATGACCTATAGGTCACATGGAGGCAACTTTACCGTTTGCTCCAAGGTTCCCCTTCTCGTCCATGGTAGTTATCTGTCAATATTTGGTGGAATCTGATGCGTGCATACATATACTTGTGTTATTCTCCTGTCAACATTATTGTGTTACAGTTATGGATCTATCCTTTGCAGGTTGCCTTTAGGACAAAAGTTTTCCATCCAAATATCAACAGTAATGGCAGTATATGCCTGGACATATTGAAGGAGCAGTGGAGCCCTGCCTTAACTATCTCCAAGGTTCGTTCTTACCTTTCAAGCTAAGCTTTTATCATCTGAGAAGTAACACAAGATAAAGAAACAGAAATATTCTTTTAGGGCCGTGGTAGTCATGGTTGATGAGCCCTTGCAAATAGATTTTGAAGCCATCAGCCAATTGTATAATCTGAAAGACATTAACCAAAGGTAGTGTATAATCTGAAGGACAGCTGGATAGGAACTAAAAATAAATTGACTTGTTAAAAAGGGAAATGATTTTAACTGGACATTATAGATGATATGGACTCTTTCCTTTGGCCTCTTTTTGATTTATATTCTAGCCTTTGAAGTACTAGTCTATGTCAGATGTCCATTAAACCCACGCAACAGTGTTGCTGAATATAATCCTGTCTCAGTTTTCTAATGGTATCATTAATCGTTTTCTTGATCAATATATTCTCTTTGAACAGCTCTTCTCGACCAATGTAACTGGGTAGATTTTTTAAAAGTGTGTACACATATATATGTTTATCAAGGGGGAAATGTTTTTGCATTGCCTTCAGGTTTTGCTTTCAATTTGCTCGCTTCTGACGGACCCAAACCCTGATGACCCCCTGGTGCCCGAGATTGCTCACATGTACAAGACAGACAGGGCCAAATACGAATCAACTGCCCGGAGTTGGACCCAGAAGTATGCCATGGGCTAAGATATTACCTATGAGAGTCTGAATCCTTGTTAAAAGAATTCATGTGTCTGTTCTCTCTACTCTCCCAATCAACAAGTGTAGAATAGCATTAAACATTGTCCTCTCCAAGAAAAAGACACTTTGAACATTTTTATATGGATACTAACATTTGAAGAAATGTGGGAACTGTTATTTATCTGAATTAAGGTTGCAGCTTTGATTTCAATGGTTTGTGTAGAACTTTTAATAGTTTCTGTATTTAATTTACAATCGTGTTTGTTACTCCATAACCACTTACAACTTGTGTGAGAACTATCCGTCCATCTGCTGAGGTGGGATATCTTCATCTTCTTATTATCTAGTTTTATCTAACCAATAATAAATCTTGAAACAGATAAATGAGCCTGGCCTGCGTTAAGTTTAATCTTTGTATTATTCCATCTTTGTACAAACTGATCAGGTATGATTTTTTTCTTCTATTTCTGTCCTAACATTGATTTTAATAGATTAGCTTAGATCCTGTTACTTTTCCTGGTAATTTCTGATGGTGTATGCATGTGTTTATGGTCTTCAGTATTTGTCCTTCTGAACGATGAAAAAGCAATGTCTTACGAAGCTACAAATTAAATTTTAGGTCAGGTCATGGCAATTTTGAAAGTGGTGTTTGTTCCCGTAAGAGTCATGTGAATTATTTTTAACCCGGGGTTTCTTTTACCAAACTCAATCATTGAAGCCAGTTATATGTTCATTGAACCGATTCTTCCCTAATTTTCAGTCATGTCGTTGTCGCTGTGAGTGTATACATGGATATGAAATGGTAAAACAAGTTCAAAGGCTAATATTGGGCCCTATAATCAAAATATCAAACGATCTATTAAATTACAATGATATCAAAAAAAAATTACATTGTCAATGCATCTAACTAAATTTATATCTAAGAATAATAAAAATTCTAAGTTAGGAAATTGTTAGTAAAAAAAAATTACATTGTCAGATCTTTTTTTCATGGTAGAAAATTGTTATGGAATAGGAAATTGTTAAGGGTATTTTTGAGACGAAAGATAACGGTGAGAGCTCTTACGATTTGATAGATTAATCAAGTGCATACATAAAATAAGTACTATAGCAAATAATTTTTCTTAGGAATTTCTTTCATTAATGACAATATATATAGTTGTACAAATGTGATTCTTAATACAGTAAGAATCATAAGTTACCTTAAATACATGATACTAATAAATATAATATATATTGTGAATATTTGAAGAATATTCGCTGACACACCCCTCAGACAGAGCGGAAGGAGGCCGAATGCTCAGGATGAATGTTAAGTTTGTGAACAGTTGTCTAGGTAGTCCCTTTGTGAAGATGTCTGCATACTGATGTCCCTTTGTGAAGATCCTTCACAGAGAAATCAAAATGATCAAAATCTACGGACACCCAATTATTACGAGTGAATTTCCTAATAGATATCAATTTTTTAATAATTTGAGGGGCGTAGAGGACATGGTTAAGTGAGAAGGGTAGATGGAGATTTTTGATTTGTGTATTGTCAGAACATGTAATTGGAATGCGGTGACCATTGCCAACAATAATGTATTGAGGATACTTTAACTGAAGCAGTTGGGAGAAATTACCTGAAGAGTTGGTTAGGTGTGATGTGGCTCCGGAGTCCATATACCAATTATTGTCAGGCGGTTGCAGAGTGAGTGTGTTGAAAGCTTGGCCCAAATCAGTGGGTTGCATCTGCTGGGCTAAAGAAAGTTGTTGGGCTGACATCAGATGGGCCTGTTGGTGCTGGAATGAGGATACTGTGCCGCCATCGCTGAAACCAGTACGCTTTATCGATCGGGCCGCCATTCTTGGCTGACATTCGCCACCGCCGCCGGGTATTCTGCCATCAGCCGAGGGCGCATGGCGCGCCAGGCTTTTTCTTTTCTCTTTCTTTCTCGCCGCTTTCGCTTGCCTTGTCGCGACCGCTGTTGCCACCGCGCTTCACTGCTGCGGCGATGGTCCACGCGTGGAGCAATGGTCGCGATCGCAAGTTTTCAATCGCTAATGTTTTTTATCAGGCTCATCCTGCTTAGCACGCCGTGTTTCTTCCAACAACACCGAGACTGCGCATTGAAGGATGGACGTGGATCATCCTATTGAATTATTGATGCAAGAGTATCATATTCCCCCTTTGGTAATCCTGCAACAAGTTGTAGTACCATCTTAGTATCAGAAACAGATGTTCCAACACGAGAGAGTTGGTCAGCAATAAGTTTCGGGCCGCTGCGATTCTGGCCACGTTGTTAAAATTCTCGGCGCGAGTGTTGTTGAACTACTCCTCTAAATACACCGCTCAGTATTTTTGTTATCTGAAAAATTTCCTTCGCCGTACTCCAAAGTTCGCGCGTGTCGGCACTTGTTTTCGTGATAGTGCACATCAAGTCCTGAGATGGTATCATGTGATCCATTGTTTGACAATAAGCGTCGACGACGCCACGCCGATTCATCAACGCCGGGCGGCGAGGATTGACGCATCAATATGGTCGAACACGTTGTACGCACAAACATGAATATAAAACAGTTCCACCCATATAGAATATTGACAGTCTTCTTGATCAAGAATAATAGGGACAGAGTTCTTGATGTTTGTGACAGCAAAAGCCGGATGAAAAGACGACTTTGTGGAGGGAAGTAGGGTGTCATAGGTGGAACCATTAGATTTAGGAGAAGTGGGTGGAGACATGATAGCCACATGATAGAAATTCTGAAAGAGAAGGCACCGCGGTGGGGGGATTGGCGGCGGCCGAGAGGGGAGGGGAATTTCTAGGGTTTTTTTGGGATGTTAGGCTTTGATACCATGTAAGATATTGGAATAATTTCTCTTAGAAATTTCTTTCAGTAATCACAATATATGTAGTTGTACAAAAGTGATTCTTAATACAGTAAGAATCCTAAATTATCTTAAATACATGATACTAATAAATATAATATATATTGTGAATATTTGAAGAAAATTCGCTAACACAAACATTAGAGTAAATTTGGACCTTTTCACACAGATAGTAAACTATCTAAATGGAATCTAATGGAATTGCTGCTAGTTTATGTATTAGTACGTCATGTTTCCACACAAAAATTGCCTGCAATGAGACACAAATATTTAGAAGCTGGCTTTTATTATGTACTCTATATTAGTAACATGTACAATGTTCTTTGAATGTGGGACTCGTGTTGTCCTTTTAAAATTTAAACTATAGTTCTTTTTCTTAAGTATGTTTTTGCTTGGGGACCAGCTTTCAACCCCATTTCAGCTATGTAAATGGGTAATTTGATAGTATTTCTATTTTGAATCAGGCAATGTTCCTTGGCCCTGTTCTCTGTGACTTTTGTGTTTGTCTTCTATATTCCTAAGTATTCCGATTATATTTGGTTTAAATATACAACTGAAAATTTAAAGTTGAAAAAATGTTGAGAGTTGAGATTGTATTTGGAATTGAATTTCATTAAAAAAAATGTGAGTGAATTAAATTCTCTACTTTAAATTGAAACTTAAAAAATGAACATAATTGTAAACAAACACTGGTCTGTAAATAATATTTCATTATATATGCAAACAGTATATATATGAAAAATAATTAAAGGAATAAGAAAGGCTAAATTTGGTATCATAAGTTTAGGATTAATTCAACATATTTTATTTTCGACCTCTAAACCACTATTTTCACGGGTTGAAGATTAGGTGCTTGGTTGACAAGCAACAATTACCATATAAGGGATTTACTTAAATAAACGTTTAGTGAGATTTTTTAGGAAGTTAGTAGTACTAATAATCGTTTAGATGAATTTGGCTGGTGAATAAAAGAACATTTATAATATTAATGTCTTACCTTTTTTTAAAAGAAAATTAAATTCTATATTTAAAAACTAGACAAAAAAATATTATAATAATTAATAATACCTAAAAGATTGTAATGATTTGAGTTCTCATATGATGAAGTAAAAGACTCTACTAAATAATATTTCATCCATTCCAATTTGTTTGAAGGTGTATCAGTTTGAGAAATCTCAAGAAACTAAAGAATGCGTTAGAAAATCACATTGTTTAGTTAATGATTAATTAAATTTATTAGTTAATGATTAATTACAATATTTGGAAACTAATTAATAAATGAAGAAAATTGGAATATTAACAGAAAAAATCGGGTGTAAAATATAGTAGTAGTTTGACTAAGGACTCAAAAATGAGATCTTCAATCTGTTCCATATATTTCCCTCTCTCTTCTCTCTACAACACATTGACTGGTCGTTAAAACCTCTTTAATTCACATACTAATATCATTTGTATCATCACTTACTGTTACACTTTCTCCTCCTTCAAGACTTGTTCTTCCTTTTATTTCTCTCATTCTCTCTCTTTCCTTTAATATTATCATATCATATATATATCATCTATCACCTTTGTTATTCACTCTCCATCCATGTTCAAAAAATGCAAGGAAAAATTTCACAAAAGAAGTGTGTAGTCCACAGGAGTACTACTACTAAGCATCATGATATGCCAAGAGTTGTTCGGATCAGTTACACTGATGGTGATGCTACTGATTCTTCTAGTGATGATGATGATGAAGAGAAAAATCGAGTGAAAAAATACGTTACGGAGATTCGATATGAGAAAAAAGTGTCTTGTAGAGATGTGAAGAGAGCAACAAGTTCGAGCAAGAGGGTGACGAAGAAAGATGAGAATGTTAAGAAATTTCGTGGTGTTAGAATGAGGCCATGGGGGAAATGGGCTGCAGAGATTAGAGATCCTGTGAAAAAGGCTCGAATTTGGTTAGGCACATTTGAGACTGCTGAAGAAGCTGCTATTGTTTATGATCAAGCTGCTATTCGAATACGTGGACCCGATGCTTTCACTAATTTTATTAAGCCGCCGTTGAAGAAAGAAACTTCAGTTTCAGATTATGATTCACCAGCGGAGTCTGAAAACCTTTGTTCTCCTACTTCTGTTTTGAGGCACGACAACAATGTTGTTGATGAGAGGAAAACAATGGAATTTGTTATGCAAAATGATCAAAATAGGATTAATTTGCCATTAATGGATCAATGTTTCCTTAAGGATTTCTTCGATTTTCGGTCACCTTTTCCATTAATGGATGATTTATTATTGCCAGTTTTTTGCGATGAAATGCACTTATTACCAGAAGTGAATTTTTATGGAAATGAAAATTTGGATCAAGATTTGGAGTCATCTACGTGGGATGTGAATGATTTCTGGGAAGATTATTATTGATGGCTATGGACAAGCCAGAGTACAAACTAGTAAATATTCTTTTTCTTTAATATTCTTTGCAACAACATGTAAGGAAAGTTTGTACTCGAAATTCTTGGTGCATAACTATGATTTGGTTCAAGTAATCTATGTTTTCATTTTGTCTTCCTCAATTGTGGATTGATTTATTTGAAGTGTTTTTAAATTAAAAGTCATAAGCTATCGTTCCTAACTTATGACTTTTCGCTTATAATAAGCTATAAGTCCATCCAAATGGGCTCCTTAGATGTTTAGTCTCAGTCAATCGTGTCAAAAGTAGCAGTGTGTCCGTGCAACTACGTTAAGTTATTCAAGAATCTAGTGGTATTTTTATAAATCGTTGTTTGTTTGTTTCGGATACATTTTAGTTTTTAATCTGAATAATGTCATTTATTAAATTCAACGCTAATTACAGGTTACAAACTACTAATGGGAACAATTTAAAAGATTATGGTATACCGATTTAATTACCCTATGAGTTGTAGGTTGACAGATTTATATCTTTCTTCAATTCTGAATCATTGGGTTATGCTGAATTGGAAAAATTCACCATGATTTGGGTGAAATTTGCACAAAATTTCAACGTCAACTTCATATTATGATTTAAAATTCCAAATCATAATATTATTTTATTTTTAAAATTGAAACTTGACCCATAAGTTTATATTTTATAAAAAAAAATCTATAAATTGGTAGATATATTTACCAACCATTTATATCAAATATAAAAAGATATGTAAGTTGGTATATATTTAAAGCAAAATTACTCTCACTAACCACTTACCAACTAATTTACTTCTGCGACTCATATTCAACTTTTTCTTTTTTATTGAACTAAATTTCGATCAATAAATATCGTATTTTTTAAAAAGTTCTTCTAATTTGTTATGAACAATGATTCGCTCATTTGGTAAGATTGTATAATAATTGGAGAAATTTTGATGATTTTCATAACTTGTAGGATTTTTATGTTTATGAAAAAATACAACTTAATAAATTCAAATTATATGTTCAAACAAAACTTTAAATGCAAATCATTTTGATTTCAAAATTCAAATCACATATTTCAAATCATAATTTCAAATCATGTCCAAACAGAGTCTAAGCCAATTTTAACTTAAATTCCTTAAATAAATAGTAAACTAAACATATTAAACGTAAAATAATTATAAAAAATGAATCTTTAGTCTAACGACTAACGCAACTTCAATCATTCAATTTACAATAAAATTATAAGTAAATAAGTATAAATCTGCCACTTGGGCTTCAGCCTTTAGGGGGTGTTTGGCTTTTTAACTGTGGCACAATGAACGAATGGTCTCTTAATTCTGCAGCCTTTGTCACCTGCATTTGCAGTCTTTCATGCATATGACTCTAATTTTGACTTTGACGCCCAATTGCTTTTCTCCTTCGTGTGTTCCCGTTTTGTTTTTGCTTTTCCGTATTTTATTTTGTCCTTTATAAGTTTAAATATTGAGAAATCCAAAGTTTAAATACGAATATGAGGGGGGGGGGGGGGAAGTACCCTCCGTGTGCATGTACGTACTTTCTTTCCACTCAAATCAATCTTTGAGATATAAATTTTTGTACATTTTATTTTATTAGTAGAGATAAGAATGAGTTTGTTACACGCTAGAAAAGCGACAAAACATGATTGAAAATAATAGCAGAATTTGAGGGGATGTATATATTTAGCTAATTTTTTTTTTTCAAATTCCAACTTGTCGTTCACGTTTAGGGGTTTCTTTGGTTCTTGCAGCAGCGTGGCTATCAACTCTCTAAAGATTATTCCAAGAAGGGAAAAAGGTAAAATATATCCTAAAACTTAGGATAAATGGATCATATATATCTTAAGTTAAAGTATGAGGTTATATTTACCCTAAAAATTTAATAAATGGATCATATATATTCTTTTTAACGAATCGACACGCGTCGCCACATGGCACCACATCATCTCGGCCGATACTTACCACCATCGCAGTTAACGCCGACGAGTCTTATACCAAAAGACTCGTCTCGTCACCCTCTACACGTCTATACTACCCAAAACCTTCGATTTCATCACTTTCAGTCTCGATTTGATGTTTGAAGTTTTGGATGAAAATACCCCCGACGGTGATCTTCATATTCCTGCTGATTCCGATAGAATTGACGGTTGGAAGTGATATGGTTAGGACCGTTGTGTCCTTGCTGTCATTTCTACACCACCCAGCAAACTTGAATCAACACCATCAAACCGACGACCAACTCCCAAATCGCCGAAACCCTAGGCGCAACTTTTGAAATTCCGGCCACCGGAGTTACAGTCGTCGGTCGTGGTTGGTATCTCAGAGATTCGCCCTTCGCCGACATTTTGATACCACTCACCTCCCTCAATTCTACATCGTTCTTCAGATCAACCAAATCGAATTTTCCGATCGATCTTTTGCATTTTCCGGCCACCTCTGTGATAGTCGGCGACTGAGAGTAGTACCATTGTGTTTGCCTCAACGTCCTCTACAAAATACACCCAATCCCGATCTACAATAGTTACAGATTTGATTTTCCGGCGGGTTATTAGCGGTGTTGATAGCGGCGGCGGCGACGATGACTGGGCAGCCTCCCGGTGACGTGGCTGCCACGTGTCCAATCCGTTAATATAGGGAAATTTGACAAATTTTGACTAACAGAGAGTATATATGACCTCATACTTTGACTTAGAATATATATGATTCATTTATCTAAGTTTTAGGATATATTTGACCCTTTTCCCTTCCAAGAAAGTAATTATGTGAAAATGACAAAACAGCCATTATATGTATATAGTGAACCATAACTAAGTAAATTTTCTATTCAAATTCTTTGGACTTTGAGACTATTGTCATCATCATTGTGAAAAAAGAAACAATTTACTTAAAATTTTAACAGGTTAAAATTAACATAAAGAACAATTACACCTTAATTCTAAGTAAATTAAGATATGTTTTTGGTAAAGCACATGTAACATTTAATTGACTAAAAAGACGTGCTTTTGGTCCCTCGATATAGGGAATATGCAGGACCGTCTTTGGACCGTCACGAGGCAGTACACCGCATGCGCCTCCTGAAAAAATTAGGTCCTTTTTATTTTTTATTAAGTAGTATTAGCCAAAATTTACTGTAAATGTCCATAATTCGCAAGTTTTAGCCCAATTAAGGGTCCACTTTTACGAATTAGAACAGGACCCCCAAAATATTTGAGACGGCCCTGCGAATATTTAATATCTAGAGTATTTCTAGAACTATATTTTCCTCAAATATGGAGTGGAGTACAAATTTAACATAACACATCTATAATCGGATAATTTAGCAATTAATAATTGGTTAAATTTGTGAAGTTACATAGATAGCAAGATCCAAAATACACATATCAACTAATAGAATGTTACATGCATGCAATCAAAACTTACGAGGACCAAAATCACAATTCACCAATATACGTGGGACTAAGAGTGCTAATTTCCTTAAAAACAAAGACTGAGTTAGAATATATTAGGGAAAAGGACGTGTGTGAAGTTATTATTGGTCCTACAAAAATCTATTTTCCCGGGAAAACAGTGAATGCAGATTATACATAAGACCATCCGGCAGGGGACGCTGTCCCCGATAATTACACAGAGCAAGAGACAATTTGAATGACATGTTGACGTAAAAATAATTGAGAATTATTGAATATATAGGAGATAATTTTGTCACGTGGAGACAATGTCTCATGCCGGAGAAAGAGAAGGAGACAATGTCTAGCAACGCCATGTGTCAGTCTGCGATTGACTGCCATAAATTCATTTTCCACCGCTACTTTAATTGCTATTTTTGACCAATAATTTGACCGAATTAAAAAAAACACCATTTTTTTTATTTTCAAGATCTATAAAAAGAGACTAAGTTTACTTTATTTGGACACCGAAATATTTTGGTTATTTTCTCCAAATTACTATCTTCTTTCAAATTATTTGCTATTTTTTTAAAATGCATCCTATCAAAATGTTAATCTTCCTCCAAATTTTATGTTTCCTAACCAACTATAAAATCCCAATATTCAACATCCACAAAATTCTCAAAATATGTCATCCAATTTTCAAATGTTATATATGATGCCAACTAATTTTGGTATGCAATATCCGTATAATCGAAAAGTTTGAAATTTGGCAAAAGTTTGGAACAACCGAAAATTAATTTTCAATTTGTGATTTTAATATTATCAATGTTTTAGTGTGTTTTCGATAAATTGTACGATTATTTATCTTCATAAATAAAATCATGTATTGTTGTGTTTAAATATTATAATAAATTTGATAAGTGTCAAAATTAAATGAATATAAGTAATTTATAATTTTATTATTATATGTGTAATAATATCATATACAAAATAGAAAATGAGATAAAATGAATATATATGGTGGGGTATATATATTGATGTAGAGGAAAGATAAAATAAATTATTTTATGAAATATCTTTTGCTGTGGAATGTATGTGATAAATAAAGATATTTGATGATGTGACAATGAATAATTTGATGTGACAATTAATAAAGATGATTTCAATTATCTACTACCGGAGATGGTCCAACACGTTGTATCTATAATAATGCGCTGAATAATTAAATGGTATGGTCAAAACAATTTTTAATATGAACCAGCAAATGGGAAGCTGCAATAACTTTGCCGTGGTGGATTGCTTTTTCCCCTTCGTGTAGGACCATGCACTTTCAAGCCCATTTTATACTTATAGCCTGTTCAGGAAAAAATTCGAAATTTATTTTTGTCTAAAGTTTTTTTCTTTTAAAAAGTACTTTTGAAAAATCATAATATGTGTTAGCTAACAATAACAAACCTAGTCACTATTAGAAATAAAAAAAAATTCCACCGACATTCATTGGAAAATTTGTGTTATAAAACATAATTTTTCCACATCATTCCCACCGAAATCAACTCACTTGAAAAACACATAGTCGGAAACATGTTTCCATTGAAACGCTTAGAAATTTCCTTATATTTTCGTGTGAGAACGCTATTACTATTTATGTTTTTCACACTCATATTCAGTGGGAAATAGGCAAATAGCCAGTGAATATTTTTCAGGAGAAAATCAGTGGAAAATAGATATTTTTTAGTAGTGAGTATAATTTCACCAAGTGGGGTCTGAGGAGAGTACTGTGTACGCAAATCTTACATTTACCTTGTAATGGTAGAGAAATGTTTTCGATAGACCCTCGACTCAATATATATTTAGCTAATCAATGTAAAAAAAATACTATTATCAATATTAGAATTAGATCAACAATTTATGACGAGAAAAATTAAAAATAGCTTATACATTTCGGAAAAGTAAGCCCTTTTTAGCTCTCAGTTTGGCCAAATAGGCTTTTAGATAACCTTAGCTTTTAATTGCAAGTTATCTTCATGCAACAAGAGATGGATTTATTTTTGCTTTCTAAATTCTAAGTAGTGATAATGTAAAGAATTTGTATATCATTTGTGCAAGTCCACCGATTATAGCAGAGGAGAGCGTAACGAATGCATATATACGTATACATTTTGACTATGGAGCAATTACTGCAAAAATTACTACATCTCTTCCTATTTATAGTAGTATATCTTTTTCCGGTAATGAGAGCGCGTGCATAAAAATAATTCCAAAGTAAACGTACACATTTAGTAGAAAATCTTCTTTATGCTAATTAAGGAAAAGATAATAAAATGTATGTAAGGGGTGACAATGGGGCGGGTTAGGGCAGGACAAGTCTTGACCTACTAAGATGATAATCCGTTCTGCTCTGACTCGTTAAGTCCTGCCTAGCCCTGCCTTATTTATGTTATTTTTTATTTTTCACTTTCAACTTGGTATTTATTTTGTTAACTTCTTTTATTTATTTTTTTAAAAATGAATGAACAATCAGTCTATTGTCATAATTTTTTAATATTAAGTAATTTATGAACTGAGTTTATTTTTAAAATGTTATTCTTTTTTTAAACCTTTCGCATTTTTCCACTTGTAAGGGTTACAACTCTCAAACCGTAACTTAAAAAAAAAACATTTCTTACGCCGAGCTGAAGGTAACACGGAGACCTAATACTATCCCAAGTTTACTCTTGAAATACTTAGTGTAACTAGTACAAATTCACGCAAGAAGATATAAAAACTGTCTCGCCAGAATTTTTATGAAACAAGACACAATCTTAAAACAGTCATAACTTCTTATCCGTAAGTCGGATTAATCCCCACAAAGTATCAAACTGTCGAGAACATAGAAAATTACAACTTTATTCAGCACAACTTTCAGATTCTTTACCGATTTGTAAAGTTATTACGTTATACATTCCGCCCTTTCAGATTTCGGTTGATCCGAGGCAGAAACTTTAAATAGTGATAACTTTCAAACCGTAAGTCGGATTTATCCCCGTAAAGTCTCAAACGGTCTATAACGGAGTAAACTAGGACTTTTATTCAGCACAAACTTTCAAATTCTTTACCTATTTATACATTTTTTACGTTATATATTCTGTCATTCCATATTTTGATTGATCCGAGGCATAAACTTTAAACAATGATAACTTTCAAATCGTATGTCGGATTAATCCAAGTAAAGTCTCAATATGACCGTAACAGAAAGATGTACAACTCTATAAAATTTTATCAAATTCTAAAAATACAACCCAGCGTAACAGATTATATCTTTAAATTTACACAAATAAAGCTTTGCCCTGTTAACTGCCCTGTCCTATTTAAAATAAAAATAAAAATGTGTTTTGACCTATCTCGCCCTGCCCTGTCCCGTTTAAGCATTGACTTGCCCTGTTCCGTTTAAGTATTACCCTGCCCTGCCACGTTTAACGTTTGACCTGTTCTACCCCGCCCTACTCTGCCCCACCCCATTTGACATCCCTAGATGTATGTCTTTATGCGGTTCAGTAAATAATTATGTCATACTTAGAAGTTGTACTTTAAGAAATATGAAACTACCTAACAACTCTTAAACACAATATATACCTTTTGAAAATAATACAAACTAAATATCAATTTAAAACACAAGCAAGACTTTATAAGGGGTTGTTTGATTGGTGGCACAAGGGATAATAACCTTAGAATAAAATGAGGGGTATTAATTAATCACATAAATCATTTTATATTTTAATGGTGGGATTCACTATCTCATATAGAAGGTGGGTGAGATAGATAATTCTATGGGATATCCTTATTTTGAAAGTATATATGTCCTAGAGATAATTATTTTAGAGACACATGTATTTGAACACATTCGTATTATTAATGAGATTAATATATTTATGGCTTTTGCAATTACTGAATTATTATTTGATTTGTTTGTATTATTCATTAATGTGTATCCCTTGAACTAAACGTTATCATTGATAGTTTGAGATATTAATGATAGAGCATAGTTATTAAAGTAGCATCGACTGATGATCATTGAGAATGAGATATCAATGATATATTATAAGTCGACATGTGGTCTGCATCATATTCTTAGAGAATGTAGTATGTCTCACTTACTACTAGTAATAGTTACTAGTGATGGACACATGGATACACTTATTGTGCATTGACACACCCTGCTGATAAACTATTTGTTATACATGTCTAGAGTATTATTAGCATGTGGGAGATAGAGGTCCTTTGACTTAAGGTCAATACACACCTGGTTTGTAGAGTAATGTACTTTGATCATGTCCTAAGCTTAAATTCCTTATAGAATAAGACATGACTTGTATTGGGTACATTGCGATACAGACTTAGGTGGTAGTTGAGCCAAGAATAGGATTCATTCCTCGATTAGATATTCGAGAGAACACTCAGCTTCTCAGTGATATTAGGTCGACCAAGTCATTGGCTAATGCAAGAGACATATTTGAGATATGATCTAGTTATCGACTAATATAGATGAGATAAAGTGATCAAGCCATTTGGATAGACACTTGGCAATCCTAAGTTTGATCGAGTGTGTTGAAAATAAAAGGAATTTATCATCTCACATAGAGGTTGTGTTTACTAAGAGTCTTGTAAACGTACTTCACACATTGAGTTCGTCACCGGCGCAGTCTAGGAGTTTCGTGTGAACCTTAATTTGATTAAGTGTCAACGTGAGAAGACCTAAAGGGTTACATTAAGTCGGTTGTCTTTTCGGCCTCAGGGTATATTGAGAGAGGATAAAATATTTCATTTAGAATCGAGATATTTTAACCAATAATAAATTATGAGATAAATTTCGTTTGATGGAAATTATTTAATTAAGTCAAAATTAGATTTTGGGTTTAATCAAAATTAAAACGTGCAGAAATATTGGAAAACCATGGGAGGTGCCGCGACGCTGATACGGCAGTGGTCCCAGTTCGACTGACCCACAACAACTCAATTTTGGGACATGTTTAAGCCTAATTCCAGTCTGATTTGTATCCTAATCTCCCCTATATATTCAGCACTTAACCTCATAATTTAGGTTACACCAATTCTACATAGAATTGCCACATACTTTCTTACTTTCTGAACTGAGAGGTAAACTCCTCTCAAACCTCTGCCAAGATTTCCTGACTTTCCTGACAGAGGAGTATACATTAGCGAAGGTTTGCAGCCTTGCACCCGAAGAGACAATCCCGTGCACACCCTTTAGTAGAAATTCAAAATATCAACTGTAAGTTTATATTTCATGTCTTTACAGGTTTCAATTGTAACATAATCATACCAGACGACTTTGTTGGGGCAAGTAAATTAACAAATTTTTTAAATTTCCACTATATCTTTCTTGTTTGTTTTAGACCCAACAAAACCCTACATATTTATCCAATTAACCTGATAACTAAATGACTCTAAAAGCACCAAAGTTTCAAATCTAAACCTAATTGCAAGATATATGGGGACAATATGCCGAATCTAGAAGAAGTGATATGACCGGTCACAAATTAAATAGAAATAAATGATCTTACAAAAAAGATGCTTCTATATTTTATTACAGATCTTCTACACTATAGTTATCGGTTTTCCGTTATCGGTTTTCTGTGAAAAATGTCATATTAACTAATTGAACATTTGTAATTTGTTTAAAGATGAAACCCGCAGTCGCTATCCGAAGGTCTTGACGGATAAATCACGAAGCGTAATAAACGCCATGGCCCGTCGGTGCTTCATTAAGCGCGTGATCAGTGTGGTGAATTCCAGGCGGCGCAGGCGTTATCACGATATTTCGAACTTGGCCTTCTCTCCACACCACCCAATGAAAATACCTTGGCCTTCAACATCTGTAATACTAATAGATAATCAAGTCGCTTTAATTTCTCCCAGACACAACAGTAGTGCTTGTGCAAAATTCGTTGTAGACCACTATTTGACTGCTCTCATTGGTATATTCATTATAGTGTAGAAGTTGCACTGCATAGGTAGGGGCTTGTCATAAAATTAAATAACGTATCCTTTCAAATCATTGTCGGTCTCTGACGTTCCTGCTCTTCTGGTTCTGGTGCTTGTTATATATATACTGTCACCATTGCTATTCTTCTTCATCCTCCCGTTCATTTTCCCTTAAATATACAGTTATACAGTACCAGAGAGAAAGTGAAGAAACACGCATTGGCCAAAACTAGTGTTAAAAAGCATTAAAGTTGAAAGACAAATTGACAACAGCTAGCTGTAGTAACATTACAATCCTCTTTAATTTTACAGTGGTCCAAAAGCTAAATAATAATTCCGTTTCAAAATGTTGTTTAAAAAAGGATGACTTTTTTTTTTGGCAACTATTTTATTACAACTTCCACGAGACATGTTTAAAAACATAAAATTAAATGTCATTTTTGTACATTTAACACATCTTTAATTTAAGACCAAAAGATTCAAAAGTTTTCTCAACTTTCTTAAATTTTGTGACAAATAAAAATAAGGGTCTGTTTGGATTGACGGTGGACAGAAGTGTTTCTGGCAAAAGTGATTTATGTTTGGATGCAACAATGTAAAAGTAATTGTTATCAATAAATGATGTTTTGATAGTTTTGATCAAAATTGTTTTTGAATGTAGAATTACCAAAATGGACATTTACTCAATACATATAAATAAAAATTACTAATAAATAGAAGTATGTAAATAAAAATTACAAATAGATAATAGAATTTAAAATACAATATAGTACTTAAATATTAGTAGAATATTATTACAATACTAATTTAAAGTGCAAATAGTATTTAAATATTATTACAATATTAATTTTGCATGTACTCTATAATTTGATTGCGGACTAAGTCTTGAACGTGATCCATCTCTGATGAAGAAGCTACATTAA
This sequence comes from Przewalskia tangutica, assembly GCA_029844215.1. Classification (NCBI taxonomy): domain Eukaryota; kingdom Viridiplantae; phylum Streptophyta; class Magnoliopsida; order Solanales; family Solanaceae; genus Przewalskia; species Przewalskia tangutica. Next base: position 20,531,939 of record CM056731.1, on the reverse strand, counting down.
AAAATGTTTCTCAGGCAATTCTTCAAAAATAATAATAAAATTCGATACTTCAACTTGGGTATATTATTTCTTGTTTGTTCAAAATATAATGTATTATAGTAGTGATATTCAGAGTATTTGAAAGAAGACAATAGAAAAAGGAGAAGGATAATCCTCGTATAATCGGACAACATTAGAATGTTTGAGTTTAAAGTTTCAATCTACAATTATACATGAACAAATGTCAACTTTAGTAGTATATTTGATTTTTTAAATTAAAACAGAACATGAGTAGTATATTTGATTTTTTATTAATTATTTCTAGATATTTAAAGAGGGTAATGAAAGTTGTGTTAAATTACTGTTCCATTGATGAATAAGCAACTAATTTATCCAGTAGCCATACGCTGGCCACTGAACTACTCCACAGATCAGACACGACTAAATTGGTATATTATAATTTATGTATATTCAATCACTGACTCAGAATTGTGATAGAGAAGAGAAAAGAGGATTTGCAGAAGAAGAAGTGTAATGAAGATGAAGAAGAAGATGGAAGGAAGAGAAGAGAGCGTGTGAGTGAGAGAGAGAGAAAGACTTTGTATTAGAATGAAGAATAAAAAATTACATTGTGTATTCTATTTATACTAGTTGTAAGAAATGAAAAATATCTAATTGCTAAGCTTGCACTAACCACCATTAGCTAAAATATCTAATCTTAGCTAAAATATCTAATCTCTACAATCCTTAACAATATTTTCCACACACCCCCTCAAGCTAGGAACCATGAAGATATTCTTTATTCCTAGCTTGGAGACAATACTAGGCAAAGAAGACATCACCACACCGCCATCAAAGTCCGTGCAACCACAACCGCTAAGTAATTCCTAAGCAATCGAGTAACTGCAGGGACACAGTAGCAAGTCTTTTTGATCTAAGCTTCTTGTGAACACACAGAGAATAGATCTTTGCCATGATCCCAGCAGCCACACCAGTTGACATGTGGCTCATCTTATCTTCAATGACAACTTTCTATGGTCCTCAGTGTTACCCCTCAGAAATTCTCTACACTTATTGTCTACCAACTTCACTGCATATCGAGGCAAAAAAAATATTGACCCCCAAAAGTTAGGCAATAAGAACAGTACAATATTAGTGACTTTTATCCCGGCGTAAGGCGGATGCTGTGAATTAGCTCTTATCTTCTCTGTGATTTTGATGCTAAGTTGATGGCAATCCATTTTGTTTCACTTTTTATGTGTAAATCAACAACTTAAGCATGAAAGTTGTTCTCAAGCAATATATGTGATGTCTTAAAATCTCTATGGATAACACAAGGTTGAGAATCTTCGTGCAAGTATGCAAGTCCTCTTGCTGCATCAAGTGTAATTTTCATTCTTGTGTCTCAATTCTGGCGATTTAATTCTAAGGGCCATGAAGCCAAGCCTCCAGACTCCATTTGAAACAAGCTCATAACACGGTGAGCATCAATATCGGTGGCAAAGAACAAGCCAACAACACCAACAAAATATGAACATCGGTGAAGCAAAGAATGCGGCTTCGATCTTGCACAACAACAACTTCAATCGCGTGGTGTACAATTCGCACCTCCAATAACTTCAAAGGCGACAGAATAACAACATAATAAAGAAGCGCAACAACACACCGCAAAGACCAACTATCAGCAATAATAGCAGTACCAGTCGCAACATCGACAACATGTGGTGCAACAGTAATAATGAAGAATCCCTCGTTCTCTAGTCTCACTCGGACTAGAGAATCCCTCGTTTCTCCTTATGTAAAAATGACGGCAAGAACCCTCGTTCTCTAGTCTCGCTTGGACTAGAGAATCACTCGATTCTCATCACACAAGCTTTTATAATAAGTTCGGATATGCATCGGAGTCTCCCTCTATTTCTAGTCCAATTCCGGCTAGAAATCCATCGATTATCCTATCCTGAGCTACACATATAAAACAAGCAATCTAACACTTGATCGACCTGTGAATAACTCTTTGAAATCCTTGAATTGAGCTTCAACTCAATCCATATTCTCTCCGACGAAGTATCCCTCGGTTCTCAGTCTATTTGTCGCTAAGAACTCCTCGATCCTTCAATCATTCTATCAGAGACATCCTCAGAACCAGCATAGAAACCTACTGGTTCAGCAACCTCAACAGTCAACTACATCAGCATAAGTCTCAGTTAGTCCATTCTCCCAGTACTGTAATTGCTCACGAATAGCAGGAACATATCTTTGTATCCATCTTGACTATCACTTCTGGATCCATGTGAATAAACTTGCTTTACCAGCAGCAACTAATGTTGCTTCAATACTAGAAACAGCAGCAGCGCAACAATAATACCAACACAAAAAAAACACTGTCCACAACAACAGCAGTAGAACTATAGCAACACAAAAATGACGAACGATACTTTTCTCCAATCCGTCAACATAAAATCATCTTTACCAACACAAAACCAATACGAAAATGAAATTGAATTTCTAAAAACTCACAAATCAAAACTTAATTTGATCATTTTGCGCTGACTCACAACAACCGGACATACATACCTCTGAAGCACACAAAGTCTCGGCGATCTTCGACGTCGCAATGATAGCCAAATGCGGAGTGTATCCGCAGGAAACGATGACTTCAGTTGCATCGCAGTCAATCACATCGTATCAATTCAGAAAGGAAATCGAAGATCGAAGAACAATCGAGAAATTACTCGATTGAGAAAATTAGGGCAAATTGCGATCTTCAATTTTAATGAGAAAAGGAAAACTTGATTGCGGAAGTTAGCATACTCTATTTTCCAGCTACCGATTGCAAAGGATCTTCACAATTTGAAGTAACTGAATTCGGACCTTCAATTTTGAATCCTGTCCAGAATTCACAAATTTCTCTAACTCCGGATCGATCTATCACCCGTGAGCTTTGATATCATGTTAAATTACTGTTTCATTGAGGAATCTGTTAGCGATATTTCGAATGCTCATGCAAGCGTACGTGTCACGCCCCAAACCCCGGGCCCGTGACTGGTGCCCTACCTGGGCACCCTTCTACCTGACTGACACAAGTAAATCGCGGAACTAAATAACACCTCATTTTTCTTAAAACCAACGAACGTGCAAGGGCAAAGCCGACAAGGCTGCCATATAGTATACATAATAAAAAGACACTACATTGTACACGAGTCCAATCCCACATATGAATACAGACCTCTAAGAATTTTACTGACATATGACGGGACAAGGCCCCGCCGTACCCATAATCGTATAAAAGCTCACATCTTGAAGGAACTATACCAAAATGATAAACTCACGAGCAGATGGAGCTTATCCAAAACTCGGCGCAGGTCCTACACTGCAGATCACCAAATCGCGTACCTAAACTGCGCAGATTTAACGCAGCCCGGGCGAGGTCGACGAAGAATGTACCAAGTATGTGAAACAAGAATATCAGAAGAAATCATAACGATTATACAAAACATGAGACATGTATGATAGCCAAACTACGATACAATCCATGCGATCATATCAAGTCAGGGACGCATGCCCTCAAAGTCATTACTCAAATATAACCATGGGTCTCACACCCATAATATCAATCATGCTCGTGGAATCCTTCCTCACTGCCGGCAGTCCATGATATAATATAACATCAGTAAGCACACTGAACCTTGCAATCATGAGAGTAATGCAATCTTTTTTATCTTTTTAGTTATACTTTTAACAATGAGACCAACAGTTCCACTTTAAGTCATAACCACACGGCACCCTTTCATTAATGAAATCAATATCGTTTCAAAACATGAAGGTCGTGCCAGTGCCAGGGTCAACCACCCTCTGTGTTATAATGCAACCTATCATAGGACTATTTCACCCGCAAGAGACTATTTCACCCACTTAGGTCATGTGGACCGGCAATGAGTCATCGGTACACGATACTCGCATCACAGATAGCTAATTCATGGCTTATATATATATCCCGAGAATTTAACCCGTCCGAGTCAAATACCGACCCGCCGTGAGTGTGTACCACTCACCCCCATGGGGAGCTAACCCATGGTATCCTTGAAACAAGTTGTCGACCCTTTATGGAGGGACGCGGAGATGTGGAAATATGACACTTGCACGAATGTCTATATGAGCAACCCATATGCAAGCAAACCAAGGCAAAACCATGCCTTTACACAAATCAAGACAATTACCATGTCTTTCTTTTTGTCATAAACCAAGACAATACCATGCCTTTCCTTTTTACACAAACCAAAACAATACCATGCCTTTACACAAACCAAGACAATTATCATGCCTTCTTTTCACATAAATCAAGACAACTACCATGCCTTCTTTTTTACATAAACCAAGAGAAATCCTTATTTAAGCAAGCCAAAGTACTTATCAAGGCACACATAGAATAATTCTCATTTAAACAAGCCAAAGTACTACGTACGTACATTCTTTTCAAAAGACTCATTTTTATGTAAAACCCCAAGATACTAACACCCGTAGTATCAAGGCATGTCTATTTTTCAAAATAAGTTACTACCCTTTTGGAAATTCATTTCAAGGCTTGAAACCAAGTAACTTTAATTTTTACAATCTAGGCAACTCATGCCTATCAACCAAAATAGACAACTCTCTTAACCTTCCATAAAGCCGTTATAACCAACTTCCCATAAAGCCGTTATAACTCTTTATGGTTTTAGACAAATTTATTCTTTTTATATCCAAGAGACTTATACTTTTAAAACCAAGTATCACATACTTTCAAATCAAGTTTCTTAACTTTCAAAATACTTCTAGTCTCTTAATCTTTAGAAATCAAGTTTCTTAACTTTCAAAAGTACTTCAAGTCCCTTAACTTTAAATCATGTCATTTCTCCTCTTTTTAAATCAATTAAGTAAATCACTCCTTTGAATCCCCTAAAGTCATTATAACAACCTTTAGGTTTTGGAACTAAGGCACTAGCCAAAAGATTTGGAAACCACTTCCTTTTCAAGACTCTATGTACTTTAAGTAAAACACTTTCACTTTTGAAAATCCAAACTTCATTAAGGGAATGGAGTATAACAACTTCCAATTTAAACATCCAAAGTACAATCAAGTAGTATATAAAACAACTTCTATATTAGGCAATCCAAGTACAATCAAGGAGTGGATCATTTAAGGAGTAGGACGTACTTTCTTTACCATAAGGAATCATGCTAGAAGAGGAGATAGTTCACATACATTTTCGGCTTAATCCACAAGCTAAGTCGAATACGCCGCACGTAGAAGTGTCAACCTATAATGGCCACAACACGACTATCAACTTCTAGTTTCTAACGTAGAATAATACTAAGTAAACGGTCTCTTATTCTACGGAAAATCGGGCAGCACCTCCTTTATTTCTACATACTTTTCCACCTTTTTCAAGGCCCGATAATCAATAACCAACATGCCACATTTAAGGCTCAATACAACAACCAATCAAAGGGGATTACACGCCTTACAATATGTTATACCCCGTATTTCCAGAGTATGTACGTGAGGGCGTACGTATAAAAATTTAAGCCTTAAGGATTGGCAAGGTTCGAAAATTTGGACATAAGTGCCGAAAAGAATCGTTTTTCGACGAAACGTTTTACAAGACTTGCGAAGGGAAAATTCCGGCTATGTTATTTCTAATTTTTGCGGATTTTTCCGAGAGACGAAACATTTTGGACCAACGGGAGGGTGACATGTGTCACCCTCACATTGGTGGACTTGAGGCGTCCATTGGGACGAATTGGACCACTTTAGTTGGTAGGATATTTTGTGCAAGTTGGTGTGGTAGATGGATAAGGTACACATGGTTAAATCCAGCCTACTCACACTAACACTTGGATGGATCTTGGCGTTGGTTGGCCATTGCTTGACCTATAAATACCCCTCTAAGTTGATGAACTTCTTCATCCTAAAATCATTTCCAAGTCTTGAAATCCCCCCTTTTATGAGTTGTGTTCGTCCAAAGCCCCCCCCCCCCTTTTGAGAAGCCTTGGCCGAGAATACACCCCCCCTAGCCTAGTTGTTTTCGTATAATACCCCCCTTTGTGGTATAGAAATACTCTCCAAGTATTGTTATAATGCCCAAATACTTTAGCCCAAATACCTTGTAGTACTTTCCAAAAGTGACCTCTATACTAGAGCCCGGAAAATACTATTATACTTCCTTTAGCCACTAAACGAAACCCTAAGGAAAACCTTCATAGTCGGTTGAAGTGTTAAGTAGAAGTTGCGTAGAACTTCTAAGGGTTGTTTGGAGCGGATTGGAGCACTCGGAGTAGGAGCTAAACGTTGCTCAGGATCGACTTTAAACTTGGATAATTTTGGGCTTACCGAGGTAAATAATCCTATCCTTCTAGTGTAATTGGAAATTACATACTGTAGTAGTATTGAAATGAATATAAGATTCATAGAAGAGAATTGAACTGTAATAGAAGGATATTACAGAAAAGACTTGAACTGAAATCGCATCAGAAGAATATTAAAGTAGAAGTTAACTGTACCTACATAGGACCGTATTTACAGTAGACTAATAACATTTATTGGTTGAATGTTCTGCGAGTAGCATGAACTACTTGGAAGGTGGACAAGGCTAGCCGGGTTATAGCCGTGGAGCGTTTTGCTTATAGTCGATAATCGTCGCGAGGTATGTGATTCTTCCTATACTCTTGAGCATGAAGTATTTTAAAAGAATATATATATAGTACGGTAGACGTACGTGTGGCAATGTCTTTTGACTTAAGCCTGAATAATATATATATATAGTATGGTAGACGTACGTGTGCTAACTGAATATAGTTGTACGACAATGTCTTTTGACTTAAGCCTGAATAATAAGAACCTTGAAATATTTTAAAGGAATATATATATAGTACGGTAGACGTACGTGTGTTAATTGAATGTAGTGTTACGGCAATGTCTTTTGACTTAAGCCTGAATAATAAAGAATCTTGAAGTATTTCAAAAGATTAAGAAACCTTTTTGAAAGAAGAGTAATACTTGATTTTGAAAACATAAGAGTTATACTAGCTTTATGGGAAGATAGGTATAACGTCTTAAGAGAGAGATAAAGAGAATGGTTTACTGATTTTTAGAAGTTAAGAGACTTGATCTTAAAAGATAAGAGACTTGACTTAAAAGAATTAATATGAATTTTGTGTGAAACCTCATTCGTGAGTAATGAGTACTTGGTTTTTAAAAGGAATAATGTTTCTTGATTTGAAATCGAATGAGTATCGACAAACCACCGGCGTTAATAAAGGGAAATGTAATGACTAATGAAGTATTATTAAAACCAGTAGAAACCTCCATCTGCATAGAAGCTAAGATGAGACAAAATGATATTACATTTTCTAGATCATGGCTGCTTTAATAAGATTGTTTATAAACAAGAATAAACTGCTCACACCTAAGGCATATGTTACTCAATTGTTTTAAAAAAGATTAAGACACTGAACTATGAAACTTTCCTAAAATAAAGAGACTTGAGTAATTGAAATTAGGCATACTGGAACTTTAGGGAAAAGAAAGACATTGTGTTGTCTTAAATTGGTTTAAAACATAAAGTGTTATAACAGCTTTATGGGAAGTTAGTTATAACGACTTTATGAAAACAAAAGAAGGGTTTTATCATTGGTTTTAATGTGGTAACTTGACTTTAAAAAGAGAAGTGTTTTGGTTTACTTAAAAGATGTAAGTCACTCTATTTTTATACTAAGGGTATCGGGTGACTTTTATAAAAGGAATGAATCTTTTAAAAGGAATCTAACGTACGTAGTACTTTAGGGTTAAAACCCGGACTTTGACATAAAATGAAAGTACCTTGAGTTGTGTATAACTTGCCTATGCTTGTTGTTGTGAAACTTGCCTATGCTTGTTGTGATAGCCTTTGTTGTGCAAGAATTGTGTTTCTATACTACCGCGTCTCGGTGGAGGCCTTGACTTGTTGAGAACTTACTCGACGCACGGCGTGGAGAATTCCACCGCACGCTCTCGCTGATAGTGTTATTCCACGGACTAGCTCTCCACGAGGTTTCTTCTTGTTCGCTTTGGTACCGTGGTCGGCCAGACTTGCCTCGCCTCGCGTGGTCGATTCACCGTACCGGTAGTTAGCCCTCACACTTGCCCCGTTCGGTGTAGTGATGAAGTCTCGTGATACGCCGGTACCAGTAGTTAACCTCGTACTTGCCCGCCGCCACCGCCGGCCGTATCTGGTAGTCGGCTTCGTCTTGCCGTGTCGCCGTGGTTTGGTTGTATTGTATTGTTAATACGGCTTTGGCATCGTGTAGGACTTGGTGTTGGTGTACTTCGTGTTATCATATCATGATCGCCGGCATGGCGAAGGTATTCCACGCATGATTGATGTTGTGGGCGTGAGACCCAATATTTATATTTGAGTAATGACTTGGAGGGCGTGAGTCCCTGCCTTGATATAACTGTTATATGTGTGTATTGTAGTTTGGTTATCATACATGTCTCCTGCTTTATATAGACTATTATGATTTCATTTACTGATTTCTGATTCACATACTTGGTACTGTTATCGACCTCCTCCGGCCGCGTTACGCCGCAGGTAGAGGTACATTCGGTCGATCCCCGCGTTTAGGATCACATTTCAACGTATTGGGAAGCTCGCCTTTTGAGGCTTATCTTTGGTATGTTACCACCGAGTGCAGAGGTTCTCGCACATTCGTGGTATGGCGAGCCCTGTCGTCATAGTTGTTGTATAAATCTTAAGTGCATGCCTTTGTTGTGGCGGGTTGTAAGGATTAAACTGTTCAACTTTGTAATTATTTATATATATGCCGAAAGGCGATTTTCACTCAGGTAAAATGTGTCTCATTTTACATTTTGTTTCATGTATTGTTTTTATGTTCCGCTGATTTCTCTGATGTATGACTACTTGGGTGCCCGGGTAAGGCACCAGTCACGGGCCCGGGTTCGGGTCGTGACACAATACGTGTAAAATTCTGCCCCACAATTCATACGAAGTAGTTCCATATTCAAAGCCATTCTCGGCCAACATATACAACAACACAAGTCCGTTCTAATTCTTTTTCAATCCAAGTCCTTAGGTCTAACATGTTATATAGTCATAAACAACTTTAACAACTACAATTCCTTCTTTATATAACATGTGACGACTTAAACTAATAATCAAATCGAATTGTAATCTTAAGGCTAAACATGCTAGTTTTCGGATTAGGGTTCCAATAGCCAATACACTTATCAAACTTCATAATATATACCTCATGCTTGCTAATATCCGTAGCTACAACAATAAGTAATCTTAATTACTAAAACGACAAGAATTGTTACCTTTATAAGCCCTTATAAATTCCAAGATTCAAAGTCGCTCCTTAACAATTATTAGCTCCTTTCCTTTATGCTCCAATCCGCTATTGAAGCCTTTAGAAGTTCATAACCAACTTCTCTTCCATTTCCAATCCAAAACTAGGAAAACGACTTAGGTTTTCGCCTTGCGACTAACGTGAAAACGTCGTTTTTTCGTGATCTTTCTATTGAGATATCCTTACAATACCCTTAGGGACCTTGGGTTAAAGTCTTGTGAATAATGGACCAAAACTACAAAATTTTCTTGTGAAACTTATGTAAAACCCGAGAGCACTTAAGGAACAAGAACAAGGTCTCTAATTTTTCTAAGTGTTGAAGACAAGTCTTGCACTAGTGTGGTGTATATATAACACAATGAAGGTCTTAGATTATAACAAATGTGTGGCTAGGATGAAGAAAACTTGGATAACTAGCCAAGTGGCCAAGTTGACAAGTCAACAATCTCAAGCTTGAAGGCTTATTCATCTTCAATGGTCAATGACCATTTTACCCTTATATAATTTCGTCCAAGACCATGTGGGGGGAGTTGCCACGTGTCGCCCTCCCATTCGTACATAAAATTCCGTAACCCTCGTGGGCCCCACAAAACGTAAAATTCATCGGTTGGGCCCCACATGACCAAATCCGTAAAAATAAATTTCCATAATGATAATAAGTTCCATACTCTTCAAATAATACATTTTGAGAATCTAATTCTCCTCAACGAACATTTTTCCTTTCCGACGTTCGGAAGATTTTCCGTCGGAAAAATAATTCTTCCTTTCGTACCAATTTCAAGTCTTGTGTTCTCGCGTCTATTCTCTTATACATGTCCTGGACTTACGGGGTGTAACAATACACATCGTTGACAAGTAATAACGTCTGATAAGAATATCGTCCTCAGAGACTGGTTTCTAATTACCGTTCATCTATTTTATTTTATCTATTTGGCAATCGATATTTGAGTTGAGTTTTTGTTTAACTACTAGAATAATTGCAAGAATTACTGAACTACCTAAGTTGTAATCAGTTATGAATAAATTAGGGCTTCCAAAATCCTCGACTATCCACTCTATTCAATTCTTAATGCAACTAGAATGACTTCTTCTACGTTAAGATAACGGTTAACTAAACTGTCTTATATTCCGATTAGGACATATAATCACTCAACCCCATTACAGAACCCTTATATATTTCTATGATAGAATTTACCACATAGGAGGATTAAGAACAATAACCTATAATACTACACAAGTATCGGAGTACTGTCGTCCGCGATTTTAACCTATGTCTAGTCAATTACAGCATATCCAAATCTTTCATCTCAGTTCTTGATTCGAAATCATATATATTATGATAATTAGTGATCGATTAATTATCAAACATTCATACCAATTATTGACTAAATCTTAATCAAGTGAAGAAGAAATCAAACTACTGCATTAATTCATGAATAAAAGTTTCAAGCGATTCATAAGGAAAGCCCTAATAAAGTGTTTAGCTCCTAGCCATAGTCACGCTAAGAACCAACACAAAATCCATACATAAACTGAATTAAAAACGAAAGAAAAGAAATTAATGCGAACTAAGTCTCCAATTGTAGCCTTCAATCCGTGCCTTGTGTTGTGTTATGTTGTAGAATGACCCCTCATCTCCAAGAATCATCCCTAGGGCTTTTGTATCTATCAAATTTCGTTCCCTATGGACCAATTTGTCCTTTGCCAATTAAAACTCTGAATCGATTTTTAAATGCCGCGCCTGACCTGGCGCCACGCGGCTCCCACACTTCTGTGGGTATTCAGCTCCGCGCCGCTTGCCGATCGGGCGCCGTGGCTCTGCCTGACTTTTGTCCGGGTCTTCATTTTCTGTCATTTCCTGCTCGAATTCCTCCTTTTATGCCCCCTTTTCATTTCTTTTTGCTATTTTGCCATTTTGGACCGATGTGACTCAAAAGAAAGAAAACAAGACTAATATTATACTAAACACAACAAAAGCGAGTAAAATACTAATTAAAAATGACTCAAAAATGGTATATAAAATATGCCAAACAGAATCAACAACTAATTTATCCAGTAGTCATACGCTGGCCACTGAACTACTCCACAGATTAGACACGACTAAATTGGTGTACTATAATTTATGTATATTCAACCACTGACTCAGAATTGTGATAGAGAAGAGAAAAGAGGATTTGCGGAAGAAGAAGTGTAATGAAGATAAGAAGAAGATGGAAGGAAGAGAAAAGAGCGTGTGGGTGAGAGAGAGAAAGACTTTGTATTAGAATGAAGAATAAAAAATTACATTGTAATCTGCAGTGTGTATTCTATTTATACTAGTTGTGAGAGATGAAAATATCTAATTGCTAAGCTTGCATTAACCACCATTAGCTAAAATATCTAATATCCACAATCCTTAACAATATTTTCCACAAGTTGTATAATTGAATTTTTTTTTAGTAATTATTTCTAGATATTTAAAGAGTGTATGAAAGTTGTATATTTGAATTTTTTTTAGTAATTATTTCTAGATATTTAAAGAGGGTAGTTAAGGTGGATAGAGTTGTTGATGAAAATTAAAGAGGGGTGATAAAGAAAATGGTAAAATTCAAATTGAAATAAATGGTAGAAGTGCTTCTGGCAAAAACTACAAATTTTAGCTTCTGCCCAGAATCACTTCTGAAAAGCCAAATCAAACATGTTAATTTTGTTATTTTTATGAAAGTGGATATCCACTGGGTACCCACTGGGTACCCAAAAGCCAATTCAAACGGACACTAAGACTATCTTTTTGAAACTGAGGGCGTAAGAAGCTAGTGCCTAGTGGTGAATTCAATGTCCAACAAAAAAGATTTTGATTGCTGTAAACAAACTGCTATAATGCAGCATGCTACATATAGGTTGGACCCCACAGTACTCCTCACATCTAGGTTTGGGAGTTTAATTTAATTTGTCGCAGTGAACTTTTTTTTTACACAAACGTGCTATTGAAAAGATAATTGAAAATTGAGTTAGTTTTTGATTTGAATAAGACCCAATATCTATTTTCTTATACTCATGTTTTACCTGATGGCCCGATCATCTTATACTTTTCATGTTCCAAATGTCCAGTAATCGGCGTGCCTAGATAAATAGTGTATATGAGTTCTCTATATACATCGATGGTGACGGGGTCTTTGATCTATCTTATGTATTTTTGCACAATTTTACCTCATAAGCTAATTTTTTACTGTTAATGGTTAGGTCTAATATTCATTTTTTTATGAATAATCTTCATAGCTCTTACACACAGTGGGTCAAGTTATCAGCTGGGTAAAGGAGCCGACACTCATATAGCCCCCATTTTCGAAACAAGTGTAAGATAATTATAAGTATTGTGATACACATGCATGTATTGATCCCCATAATAGTCTTCAGAGACAGGAGCAAAATAATGTATAGTTTGGACAGCGAGTGTATTGTGGGATGGCACAATTGTTTACAAGGCTCTTTTTTGCGCGAAACTTGTTAGAAAATGTACTATATATAATGTTTTCGACAGCGAATACATAAATCGGCAAAACTTTTAATTCAAATGCTTGAACTCTCTTTGGTATAATAATATCAGAATTATACTTTGTAAGTTCATTTTTCTACACTGTTTTCTTTACTTCTAGCCTAATAGTATGTTGTCTGTTCATGTTATATTGCTCTAGGATCCTCTCTTAACATAATCATTGAACTGAGTTGGCTTCTTTCTTTTGACTAAATGAGGTCACTAGCTCTACTCTGGATTTGATTTTTAGTTTGTATACAAACAATTTTCATAATATTTATTTAGGAAACAGAACTAAAGTTCTCATCTTTAATTAGTCAAGGGCTTAGTTTAAAGAATGACAAGTAATAACATAGTAGTGAATTAACACATACACTGCAACAAATCTCTTCAAGAGGACGAGTGTAGTCGCCCTCTCTGGGTAAAATATCGTCCCCTTAGATCAAAGGGGGCGATTTTTAGTCGCCCTTTAACTCGCCTTATTACGTTCGTTGTCGTAGATCAAGAAGGACGATTTCTCAAGTCGCCGCCTTCGGTAAAGACCAAATAGGACGATTTTTCAAGTCGCCTCTTTGGTGAAGACCAAATAGGGCGATTAAAAAGGACCACTGTAGTCGCCTTATTTGATCCTCACCAAAGGGCCACTGTAATTTAATTTTATAAATAAGAAAATGTCTTTACTAGATAATTTTGCACTATTTGAATAATGGACTCCATTTCTTTACAGTTTACATATATAGCTTAAACGTATTCAAATGAGAAGTTTTAATTCGAGCTAATAAATTAATGTATTTCAATCGCTTTTCCAATTCAATTCTCAATTTAAACTATTGATCGTTATATCTAAAGTAGGGAATTTACGAGCAAATACTTCATCTACTATCAAAGTTTAGAATTTTTTCCAATTGATATTTGTGAGAGTCATCCACCTAATAAGTCTGACTTTAGTTTTCACTATACCATAGGTAATTAAAGACTATTGTATCACCATCAATTACTATTTCTTCATCTTTAATGAGATATGAAGTAACATTTGTTAGGAGTGCTTGCCAGGCGGAATTTTTCTTCATAAATTCAAATTTAATCGGGCTCTAATAAAAATTGTGAAGGTACAAACGCCGCCACGAACTTGTCCATGCAAATATTAATTCCACCTCAAAGAATCGCAGAAAACCCCTAGAAACTTGCATCAATTTTGATGCGAAAAAACAAAATTACTATTAAAAGTTCAAATTGGCACAACAGAAAACATTAGGAATTTCAATTGATTCGTATACAAAAACAAAAACTTGTTCATCCCTTTATCTCTTAAAAAAATTGATGGTTGGATCATCGTCGACAAAACAGGGGTTGCCTTCATGGACCGTTGAATTCGACAAAAACGTTGCCGTTCGTGGTGGGGACACGTCATCAACTGAGCCTCCTTCACATTCCAACAACTTTACCGATGTGAATTTGGGTTTGGGTTTTGGAGAGAGAGCTATTTCCGCCGCCGGCGCCGCTGTTATCTCCGCCATACTCGTCAACCCTCTTGATGTTGCCAAGGTTACTTTTTTTCCTCTTTTATTATTTATTCTTAAATTATACCAATTTGCCTTACTTAGAGTATTGGAATGAATGGTATAGATGATTCATTTAGAGGACTTCAATATGGGATATTGAGGAGTAGTGATTAATTCATACTTAACTTAAACCAAAGGCGGATCTCAGACTTTTAAGATTCTCACCATTGTGTAAAATTTATGACTTCATGTTACTATTTATTGCAATTTTAATAAATTTATACAAGTTACCCCCACCTAGAATGCTGCATACTCCCCTGAGTTAAACCTAAATATGTTTACTTAAAAAATGTACCTGAATGCTTCCAACAGAGTGCTTCAAGCAATCCAAATATGTATAAACTACGATAGAAATATAAACTACAAAGAAACTACCACATTTGGATTGAAATTACATCGACAAGGTACACTAGAAAACCAAAATCTCCAAGCTCGAATAGCAGTGAAGAACAGAAAGCCCAATCCCACAGACCCCTTTATGTTCTTTGACACTTCAGAGTTCACAAGAACCTTAAAGGTTCCGACTTCCGAGCAGCGCTTGTGTCAAAGAAAGGGGTAATGAGAATCCAAAGTTCTGCCTTGGCTTGAAGCCTGCAAAACAATAACAGAACAGTAGAAGAGGAAACAAAAGTGAAGAACCAGTAATAGGTGATTGCTATCAGTAAACAGTGAGCATATGAGAGTGGTGTGCTTGAAAGCGTGCCCAGTCTCCAGACAGTGAAACGGGGTACTATATTTATAGTTGAAAAGGAGCATCAATAATCCGAAAATATGAAGGAAGAAGTGTGGTTAAAGTTGGAAACACAGCAAATCAGCACATGTAGTAAAAGGAAAGAAAAAGATTCTTTTAGTCTAAAGTGAAGCAATTCAGTCCGAAACTGGGGTTTAATTTACTCCGAGGAAAATCTGTTGAGCAGCTTACAAGATTAAAGCCTGCTAATTTTGAGTTGATAGTGTTTGAGGATTAGTTACTTTTTTGTCATTTCACTTCTCTCAGTTTTTTGAAATTTTAATGACATCTTTTTTCTACAGACAAGGTTGCAAGCTCAGGCTGCTGGTGTCCCTTATGACGGCCTTTGTGGTTTTGGTCATCTGCATGCAAATACAGTAGGTTCCCAGCATGTCCTACCTATTTTTTTTCTTACGTCATGCCACTTCAACCTGTGAAGGTTATTGCGATAGCTAACTCAGGCAGAAGCTATCGGTGATGGCCTTCTGTGTTTGATGCTCTCTCCCACATTTTGTGCATGAGATGTTTTTCAGTTTTACCTACATTATCTATCTAAAGTTGCAAGGACCAACTTAAGTTAATTAAGTTGTCACTATTTGTTGTTCAGCATATAATTTTAGCTCTGCAATCTTGTTTAGGTGCTGACAGGTGTGAAGGGCAACTCATCAGACACTCGTGCTGTTCTTGGTGCTGAACCAACATGTTCCCCAGAATGTTTCAGATATAAAGGAACGCTTGATGTCTTTTATAAAGTCATACGTGAGGTTAGTACTGTTAAAGTATATCGGCCATATTGGCCCAGCCGAGAAAGGCCCATCCGAGTGGGTCCCTTTCCTTTGTATATTTGATAAATATTAGACTTAGGTTTGTACCTTAATTAGAAGTGTAATATTACCATAATTGTAAAGTTAGTATTCTTATAGAATAAGGATTCCTAGGTAGAATAGGAAGAGGACCTTCCTTGTAACTTGTATATATATGTCTTTCATTATGAGAATAATCAAGGGATTATTTCTTACATTCTTTCATGGTATCAAGAGTCTAGGTTCTCTTTACCTCGCTTCCGCTCCTCAAAATTTCTTCTCTTTTTCGGATTTGTGGATCCTCAAATTCTCGATTTTTGTGTTCTTCCTGTTTAACAAAGCCGAGTATCTTCTCTTCCAAAATCCTCTCTCCCAAATTCCCTTCTCCGAAACTTGTTGTTCTATTCCCTATGACTGATAAGAACAATTTTCATCCTGCCCTCTCAGTTTCTAACATCAAGAGCGTCATCCCTATTGTTCTTGATCTTGAAAACGTCCAATATGGGACGTGGGTGGAGTTATTCAAGATTCATGTTAAAGCACATAAAGTTCTTCACCACATCATCCCTCCTACTCCTTTAAAGGAGGGTGATAAGGCGTCTACATCTACCGTGCTCACTAAAGAAGCAGACCCAGAATTATGGGACATGCCAAGGTTCTTCAGTGGATTTATGCCACTATTTCCTTGAACCTTTTGCAGGCGATTATAGAACCCAACTCCACAGCTATGGCAGCGTGGGATCGATTGCGAGATATCTTCCAAGATAACAGTCATTCTCGGATTGTTATCCTTGAACAAGAATTTTCACAGGTGGCCATGGTGAATTTTCAAAACGTTTCTTCTTATTGCAAACGCCTCAAGGACTTGGCAGACCAACTCAGCTACGTGGGTTCTCCTATCTCTAATAGTCGTCTAGTTCTTCAGATGGCTGCAGGCCTGTCAGAGGCCTATAGCGGTGTTGCTTCAGTTATTCGTCAGAGTAACCCCCTGTCAGGATTTTATCAAGCCCGTTCTATGCTTACTTTGAAAGAAGCCGGATTAGCTAAGAAAGTGGCGATTGGGGCCAGTCCTATCGGTATGATGACTGCTCCCAATTTTTCTTCTTTCAATCCAGCCAACGTGACCCAAAGTCACAACGGGGGTGGTAAAAAAGGCCAAAATCAGAAGAATAATGACAAGAATCGTGGCGGCAACAACGGGGGCAACCGTCAGCAGCAACAACAACAATCCTGGAACCCACAGGGGCCCTCTGGTCAGTGGCAGTGGCAGTGGGTCCCAGCGCCGCAAGTCGCCGCGGCTCAGCCTTACAGCGCCGCGACACACCTTACGCCGCGGCTACCAATATCGGCACACGCACCGCGCGGCGAACTTCTCCAGTCGGACTCGAGTACAAACCAGCGTATGGCGGTCCCAAGATCCAGATACTGAGCCTCGCCCCATCAGCCCACGTGGTGGGCACACTGCATCGACATTGAAGCAGCGATGCACACGCTTGACTTGACTCAACCGGACCCTAATTGGTACATGGACACCGGCGCCACTATCCACATGACATCCGATCAAGGTACTCTCTCGTCTTATTCCAATTTGAGCACTAATCGTGATATAACTGTTGGTAATGACAATTCTATTCCAATTAAAGGTTATGGTCATAAAACTTTGTCCCCTCCTCATCCACCACTTGTCCTGAAAAATACCCTTCATGCCCCAAAATTAATTAAAAATTTGGTATATGTCCGTAAATTCACAACTGATAACTGAGTTTCTATTAATTTTGATCCATTTGGATTTTCTGTGAAGTTTTCAAAACGGGGAGTCATCTCATGAGGTGTAACAGTGGGGGGACCTCTATCCAATCACACCAAGTCTCAGCATCTCGCGTCAAGTTATGCCATCCACCTTTCCAGCTCTTGGTCCTTCCTTGTGGCATGCTCGTCTAGGTCATCCGGGGTCGTCTATTTTATCTTCTTTAGATAGACATAAGTATATTTTTCTTGTAAGGGTACGCGTAGTACTCCACTTTGTCAATCCTGTGCTTTGGGAGAGATTATTAAATTACCATTTGTAGTTTCAAATTTTAATACTTCTATGCCATTTGAAATTATTCATAGCTATTTATGGACATCTCCGGTTCTCAATTCTATTGGTCATCGTTATTATGTTCTATTCTTAGATGACTATACTAAATATTTATGGACGTTTCCAATTGCGAAAAAATCTCAAGTTTTTTCCATCTTCATAAAATTTAGAGCCTTCATAAGAACGTAATTCGAACGGAAAATCAAAAACATTCAATGTGATAATGGCAAAGAGTATGATAATGGGGAATTTATGGAGTTTTGTGCTAAAAATGGGATAAATTTTCGTTTTTCTTGTCATACGTCTTCACAAAATGGAAAGCTGAGCGAAAAATTCGTACCATTAATAATATTGTCCGCACTTTATTAGTTCATTCTTCCGTTCCTCCATTATTTTGGCATCATGCACTACAAATGGCTACCGATCTCCTAAATATTCTTCCCTCTAAAGATTTGACATATTCCTCCCCTCTCAAAGTGTTATACAATAAGACTCCGTCCTACACTCATCTTAGGGTCTTCGGATGCTTATGTTATCCACTGTTTCTATCCACTACAATCAACAAACTTCAGACACGTTCTACTCCTCGTGTATTCTTGGGTTTTTCGTCAAATCACCGTGGTTATAAATATTTTGATTTGCCCTCTAAACGAATCATCATTAGTCGTCATGTTACTCTTTGATGAAATCCAATTTCCCTTTTCTAAAGTAGAAAAACCCGTACACACTTCTTATGATTTTTTGGATGATGCTATCTCCCCCTATATTCTCCGTCATTTTTCAGGTTTGCCAGAAAATACGTTAAACCCGTCCTCAGCGCCGCGACCCTGCATTGAGGCGCCACAGCGCCAAAATTCCTGCGAGGCAGCGCCGCGGCCCTGCACAGAGGCGCCACGACGCCAAATGTCCAGAGAGCCCTGCAGTAGTTCTGGCGCCGCGGCGCCGTCGACGGAAATTTCCGACATTTCACAAACTTTCCAAAATTCACTCAATCCAGCCCAGAGTCTTGGTCCAGTCACTCGTAGTCAACGGAGTATTTTTAAGCCAAAAACACATTTCAATTTGAATTCTAATGTTCTTAAATCCCCCTTACCCCGTAATCCTGTGTCTGCCTTAAATGACCCTAATTCTAAATTGTCATGACCGAAGAATATAATGCTCTTATTGATAATAAGACGTGGGAGTTGGTACCCCGTCCATCTGGTGTTAATATTATTCGGTCTATGTGGATTTTTGTTCGTAAGGAAAATTTTGATGGTTCATTTGCAAGGCATAAGGCTAGACTTGTAGGTGATGGTAAGACTCAGCAGGTTGGTGTGGATTGTGGTGAGACATTTAGCCCAGCGGTCAAGCCGACTACCATTCGTACTGTGCTAAGCTTGGCTCTTTCGAAATCATGGCCCATTCATCAGCTAGATGTGAAGAATGCTTTCCTATGTGGTGATCTTCAGTAGACAGTGTATATGCATCAGCCTTTGGGATTTAGGGATACTAGATATCCTAATCATGTATGTCTATTGAAGTCCTTGTATGGGCTTAAACAGTCTCCACGAGCTTGGTATAAGAGGTTTGCTGATTTTGTTTCGACTATGGGTTTTTCTCACCGCAGGTCTGATAATTCATTATTCGTGTATCGTCGAGGATCTTTCATGGCTTATATTCTATTATATGTTGATGATATTATCTTGACTGCCTCTTCTGATACTTTGCGCAAGTCTATTATGACAATGCTCAATTCTGAGTTTGTCATGAAGGACTTGGGCCATTTGAGTTACTTTTTGGGGATTGCTGTAACTCGTCATGCAAATGGACTGTTCTTATCACAGAGAAAGTATGCAGCAGAGATCATTGAGAGGGGTGAGATGTTATCCTGTAAGTCCACTTCTACTCCAGTTGATACTAAACCCAAGTTGCGTCTGAATCGCTCTCCGTGATGAGGATCCGGCCAGTATCGTAGTCTTGGCGGCGACGTTCACGCCGACCGCATTACATACGCCGCATGCAGTGTGTTTGTTTATACATGATCCCAGAGTTGAACATATGAATGCACTCAAACGCATTCTTAGGTACATCAGGGAACACTTGAGTATGGTTTGCATTTGTATCCTTCGTCGACGTCTACATTGGTCTCATATACAAAT
Source organism: Przewalskia tangutica (assembly GCA_029844215.1). Lineage (NCBI taxonomy): Eukaryota > Viridiplantae > Streptophyta > Magnoliopsida > Solanales > Solanaceae > Przewalskia > Przewalskia tangutica. Next base: position 20,511,743 of record CM056731.1, on the reverse strand, counting down.
GCTGATTGGGGTGGTTGTCCTGACACCAGACGGTCTACGTCTGGATATTGTATGTTTTTGGGTAACAACTTGGACTCATGGTCTGCCAAGCGTCATTCTATGCTTTCACGTTCAAGTGCAGAGGCCGAGTATCGAGGGGTAGCTAATGTGGTCTCCGAATCATGGTTACGAAATCTTCTTTTAGAGCTCCATTGTCCCATTGAGAAAGCTACCTTGGTGTATTGTGATAATATAAGTGTCATCTACCTTTCTGGTAATCCAGTTCAGCACCAGCGTACTAAACACATAGAGATGGATATTCACTTTGTTCGAGAAAAGATAGCAAAAGGACAAGTACGCGTCTGTCATGTTCCTTCGAGATATCAAATTGCAGACATCTTTACAAAGGGTCTTCCCTCAGTCCTTTTTGAAGATTTTAGAGACAGTCTCAGCGTACGAAGACCGCCCGCTATGACTGCGGGTGTGTGTTAAAGTATATCGGCCATATTGGCCCAGCCGAGAATGGCCCATCCGAGTGGGTCCCTTTCCTTTGTATATTTAGTAAATATTAGAGTTAGGTTTGTACCTTAATTAGTAGTGTAATATTACCATAATTGTAAAGTTAGTATTTTTATAGAATAGGAATTCCTAGGTAGAATAGGAAGAGGATCTTCCTTGTAACTTGTATATATATGCCTTGAATAATCAAGACTTTCAGTTACATTCTGTGGGAAGCAATGTAGTTCTCTCTCTCTAAGAAAGAAGTAATAGTGACTTTTTGCACATAATTTGATATCTTCTGCTTTGAAAATCTGAGTGTCTTATCTGAAATCCACTCAAAGTTATGACTTTTATCACATCAACATCCATCATGAACTAGTCATCTAGGAAAGTATTGAGGACGATTTTTGTAGTCAAGCTGCAAAACCATTTCAAATCTTATAATTTAGTTCCTATTTCTGGAGCATGCGAGACAATTCTTTTCTCATTATCACATCTGCTATGTACCCATGGAACATCTATGACTTTTATATGAGATGGTCATATAAAAGGTGATAATTGTGTAAATAGGGTGACCCTTTCAAGGTTTTACTGTCACAACCCCCACCCCAAAAAGAAAGGTTGAGTGTTGACATTATTGTTTGGAAGCTGATACCAGTAGCTGTGCCATAGTTGTTGTAAAGTCATGCAATATTATCAGGTCAACAAAGAAAAGAAATAAGAACTATTGTGCCTGCAAAGCAGGAGTTTCTCTCAGCATCTTCTTCCAGTTCGTTTCTGCATTTCATTGGCTCTGTGAAAGTAAAGTCAATTGTGTCATCTATTTAACCCAGGTAACTTGTACAGGAAGGATTTACAAGATTGTGGAGAGGCACTAATGCAAGTCTAACATTGGCGATCCCTTCTGTAAGTGTCAGTTTATAGTGTCATTTGTTTTTTCAGTTTTCACTGGTTATTCAAGTATTTAAGCAATGCAGTTATGTGCAATTGCTTTTACAACTGTTTTGTTTCGTAGTAGTTCTTAGTAAATGTTTTATTCCCTTTTGTAGGTGGGGATATATTTGCCTCTTTATGACATTTTCCACAACTGTATGGAAGAGTATACATTACGTAATGTACCAATTGCTACACCATATGTCCCCTTGGTAGCAGGATCCTTAGCACGTTCCATTGCTTGCATCACTCTCTATCCGGTTGAGCTTGCAAGGACACGTATGCAGGTAATGTGATTATCTGCTTGATGTGGACAGCAGCATTACATGGTTGCTAGTGAGAGTACTATGCTAAAGGAATCTCTTTGCTGCTAGAAGATGTTTGTCACTACTACAGTTAATATTGTGGAATGTGTAAATTTTACAATTTTTCAGATATTTAATTATTTGAATTTACATTTACAGATCAAAATAAATCATATACTCTGGGCATGCATCTAGATGCTCCGGGAGATAATTCAACCTTTTTCCAGTTTTTAAAAATGTTTTTACTGGATAACGGCTTGTATCCTTTCTAGAGGTTTCTTAGTTCTCAGTCTTGTGAATTAGTGGCTAGCTATGGTAAAAATTAAAAGGTGAAGATGGAAATCGTGTTCCTTTGTTAGGAAAATCAAAGGATTGTCACATTTGTAGTTTGGGAAAGTTAGTTCCTTTTTTATATGTTGTCCCTATCATTAATATTCAGGGTGCTTGGAACTTTCAAGATAATGTTAATTTCCTTTTCATAGACAGCAGCGCGCCAGCACCACTTCGTTAGGTGTTTGGGTTTATCATGTTATCTATGTTTCAGACGCTTTCTCTACTTTACTTTTCTGCTAAATTTTACTTCTTCATGTGACTTCATTTGTTATAGGCGTTCAAAGACACAAAAAACGGTGTGAAGCCCCCAGGAGTGTGGAAGACGTTAGTTGGGGTCGTTTCTCCAGTCAGTAGTGCAAACAGTTATCATCAAAATTGTAATACTTCTTCATCAAACTTACCTTTGTTGTCTACACATAGTTATGTTGTACTATCTATCCCTCTTCATCGTTATCATTAGTCCTTGTTTTAATAGGTTCCTGCCTTAGTACATATATAAAAGTTGTTTGAATAAACAGGCAGGAAATGTGGATTTACATGCTCCATCCTCTTTAGGGCCATCCACCTTCAACCAGTAATAGTCTTTTCGTCCGAACTATCTATTTTGGCCATCTTATGCTCTTCCTTTATTTTCCCCCCCAACCAGTCTTATGCTCCTTCAGTGACAATGACAATATATACACTAGGTGGAGCTTTTGTCTCTTCCTTGGATTCCTTAGGGTTCCCATTGAAGTGCACGGTTTTCTTGTGAAGTAATTATTTAAACAACCTTATTTCTTTGTAAATTTATGGGGAAATTCAACATACCAATAATGCTTTCTGTGAAGAAGTTCTCTCCGAATTATCTTGTCCTTAAGAAGCTTGGGCTTTAAATTTTTTTTGCTAAGAAATACTAGATCCTTTCAAAATAAGTGAGGAAATACAAGTCAAATTTCATCCTAATTAACCAACTGCCCTCTAGTTTTAGTTGTTTGAGAGACACAGAATGAATCAGCTAAAAGTGTAACTTGCAGGATATGGCATTGGACATATTCAATTTCTTTGAGTAATCCATTATGGAAATTTAAGAAATGTGAGGTAAGGCTGCGTACAATAGACCCTTGTGTCCGGCCCTTCCCCGGACCCCGCGCATAGCGGGAGCTTAGTACACCGGGCTGCCCTTTTTTTTAATTGCTCCAGCTCTTGCCTTTTGTTTTTTAATGCTATGCTAACACACTGTGGTTAATTACTTCCCACCAACCAATGGATAGCAATGCAAGACTACCGCCTCCTCTGGACTGGTCTAGGGGCACAACTAGCTCGTGATGTTCCTTTCTCTGCAATTTGCTGGTCTACTCTTGAGCCAGTAAGTGCTTCTAGGCCATAACTTCGTTCTATCCCTGCACTCACACTGCATTTAATTGAGAACTCTCGCTACTTTTGTGAAGGTTAGGAGGAAGCTACTAGGCCTGGTGGGAGATGAAGTAAGTGCAACAACTGTCCTTGGTGCAAACTTCTCTGCTGGTTTTGTTGCAGGAAGTCTTGCAGCTGCTGCAACGTGTCCTTTAGATGTGGCAAGAACTAGGAGGCATATAGAGGTTGGTCTTCTCCCATTTATATTCACCTAAACAATTCCTAAAAGAGCCAACTAACAGAAAGTGTGATTACTCATTGTGAAAGTTTTCTTGGATCACATGAGTAGTTGGACCAAACCAGAGATTAATTCATGTATTATGAGATCTGAGATGTCACGAGTTAGCCCTACAAATGAAAATCCGGAAGTGTAAATATTCGCATGCGAAAGCTTTTTTTAGGTGCAAAATTTAGGACAATACAGTAAAGGACAAAATAAGGATTTGGTATAATAATACAAATTTTTTTATATTTCTATTTAGATAACTTAATAACAGGCTGATATCAAGTACAGAACATTGAGAAGTTTCCGCCTGATAGTGCACACACCTAAATAAATTTCTTCTGATTTAGCCGTGGAGTGTGAGCGGAACTCTTGATTTCCTGGGTCTAATCCAAACATGCTGAGTGCATAGTTACGTTTAACCTTAATTAGTTGATAAGTCTTGGGTTGGATCAAACATGACATTGAAGTGAAAATGATCATGTAATACTTTTTGCCTTAGGCATGGTTTACATTGATGAAACTGTAGTTGGGAACTATACCCAATTCATAAAACTTCTATTTGGATTCAGGGCAGTTAAATACAAAGAAGTATTGTAAAAGCAGCACGAATTGTGCTTGAATATTTTCAAAGAAGATCCAGCTTCACATCAAATCAGCATGGACTCAAATGTGTCTAACAGAGATTCTGCATCATTAATGAAATCCTCTTTATACCAAAAAGAAAACAAAAATATACAGTTGTTTTTTATCTTCTCTATAGAGCTAGCAGTATCTTCAAAGTATCTTGCATTTCTCTCTTTCCAAATAGTATCTGGGATAGTTCTCCACCATTGTGTTGTTCTTTTTAGACTAATCCCTTCTATACCACCTTTCATCAAATCAATTGTTTCTTCAGGCATTGTCCATTGTAACCCAGCATATTCAGAAATAAGTTTCGTAGTTATGAAATAATAGGAAAGTGCAAAAACAAATGGTTGATGGTTTCTGAATTTGTTCCACAAAGATGACACCTGCTACAAAGCTGGAAACCTCTTTTCTGAAGGTTGTCCTGTGTCAAGCATGCTTTTCTTGTAACTAGGTTAGTACTCGAGCATCAGCAACTAAAAACTTACAGCAAGAGTTAGTTACAAAGAACTTTTCTAATGTCACATTTAGAAGTAGAGGATTTTTTTGCATCAGATGTAGCTCCAAAAGATGAGGTTTTGCACAAACTTCCACATCCAGGCACCAAAACAAGAGCTCTTCGGTTCAACTCTTCATGGAAGCCGAGTTACTTGTTGAGTTCTTAATCTCTCCCCAAATATGCATGTCTTTTTAATCTACCATTTATTCTGTCACATAAGTTTAGTTAATTCAGTGTTGCAATGCTCCCAGTAGGGGATGACTTGTGATTCCATCATTCTATTCAAGGAAAAGTAAGAATGAGGAAAGTGAGTTATTAAACCTGTGGTAATGTAGTTCTAAGCTTAGCACAGAAAGTTAAGAACATCAAATTTTGGTGGCGGATGAGTTTGTCAACACTCAGTCACTGAAGATTCATACTTCTGTATCCTAGTGGTGCTGATAAGTTTTTTAACTTTTCAACCCAGATTTTCTAGTTACCCCATACCTTTTGTTTCCATTTTTTGTTGATATGGCAGTCTGTTTGATTTGGACATATTAGCTTAGAGTTTCCACTGTAATCGAACAAGGCTACGACTTTCGAGAACCTGATTGTTAGATTAACATGCATTGCCTGTTATATTCATTAATTTAAAGAAGCATGGTGGATGTGAAGAACTATTATCTCGACAGTAATGAGCCATGCTAGTATTTTGCGGTGAGTCCCCCATTAAGTAGTATGCATTATGATTTTGAACGCCCAATTCTCTAGAGTGCGCTTTACTTCTCGTTTTTTTTCTTTAAGCCCCAAGGAGCTTGTTGCATTTTTGTGCTTTTCGCTTTTAAAAATTAAAACACCAGTTATTATTATTTCCCTCTTTTTTGTTGTTGGTTTAATGGATTTTTTTTTGACGTTGCAGAATGATCCTGAAAGAGCACTGAGAATGACCACGAGACAAACGTTGTTTGAGATATGGAGGTACTTGACTTCATTTTATTTTATTATCTACAGCTGCAATCCCCGTCTCCCCTTCCAGTAGCTCCTTGTCTTCCTTGCCCGTTCATTTGTGATGATGCATCCAATTGATCGGCTAGATGTTCTGGAATATCTGTTTCGTCTTGTTATCTGTCTCGGTTTAATCTTTTCTTATAAAGACATAGTGATTCTTTCATGCTGTCGAGAAAGTAATTTTATTTTATCTGGGTGATTAGTAAGTTGTAAGTTAGTAAAAACAATGCTTAGCAGATACACTTAGTTCAAATTGATCAGGATGAACTTTCAAATCCCTTGTATCTCCCTGAAATCAGCATATTGAACCTTTGTGAGTGTTATAAAATTTGTTCTATTGAACCTTTGTGAGTGTTAAAAAATTTGTTCTTCTACTGGAAATGATTTGACAAATAATTTGAGTATCTCAGGACACGTAGACCATGTCTTATAATTCTTTGTGCTGTGGCTTGTGCTAATTGATGTTTTCATGAATCAGGGATGGGGGATTTAAGGGGTTGTTCACTGGTGTTGGCCCTCGAGTTGCTAGAGCTGGACCTTCAGTTGGGATCGTTGTTTCCTTCTACGAGGTGGTAAAATATGGTTTGCGCCTTAGGCATATGCATCTGCAGAGCGAAGGTGCTGATCTATAGCATTGTGATCTAGCTTCCAAGCCAATGAGTCAAGTGATATTACCACAACTTCTACCAACAAGAGGCTGAAGATCTAAAGGACGATATTAGATGAGATGTATCCTTCTGAAGACCCAACTGTTCCAGCGATTTGGCTCATTGCAGGGTAGTTCCTTCTTAGCCAATTTTGCCCGTAAGGCTTGAAGGTTGATTTATTCAAGCAAAGTGGGTAAGTTTCTCCAGCGGTGGAGCTGTATGTCTAGTTCATAAATAGGCAGCCATTTCTGCCTTTAATTACTTTGTAAATTCATTATCGTTCTCCCATAGTAACTATTGTCGTACATACAGATTTATAAGAAGAGAAAAACAGTTGTACCTTATGCATTTCAGAAACTACAGACAAAATAAACAAAAGAAACTAGGCTGATGTGTTGCGTGGAAGTAGGATATAGAACTAGTTGTAGGATACTTCCTGGAGGGAACCAAAGGAGAATGTACTTGGGATTGCTTGCAAATGGTTGGTTACAGGAGTGCACAACACGGGAGTTGTATAACGCAACTACAATTCAATAATCAAGTAAAAAGTGTTCAAGGAGTACCACTGGTGATCAAATGTAAGTATAGGCCTTGGAGGCATTCGATGGCAAAATATTTCAACTTTTTTCACGGGACTCTTTCTTGGGATTTCACTTTATTCAAGTGCATTAGCCAGCGTCTTCGCGTTTTTATTTGTGTTTTATTGTTCACATACAAGTCTTCTTTAAAGAGCGCTAGCACTTGACTAATAATGTATTGGAAAAAAAGTAATAGATTGCTAGTCTAAGTGTCTTCTCATTTTCTTTTTACTTCCATTTCTCATGAGTTCATTCATGTCTCTTCTTTTAGATGTATTAATCAGTGTGTTATGATGGCGCATTTCTGTTATATCCCAGAAGAAATGGGGCAGAGGTGTGGTCTGACACTTTGGATGTTGACAAAAGGACAAATGAGAAGAGGCAACTACAAAATAGACATATGAATGGATTAACAATTGAATCCATCTGTCTGCGCGTAGCTCGGTTACAGAGTGGTAAATTGCCCCCAAACAATTGAATCCATATGAGGAATGATTACAACCATTGTCCCAAATTGAAAAATGAAACACAATTTAAAGGTTCTAACTAAACTTCATGAGAAATTTAGAATAAGTTGTAGGAAGAAGCATCCATAGGGTGCATGAGATATGTTAGAACTAAAGCCACCAGCATTAGCACGTATGCAATCCCTTGATCTACCGATACTCCTGCAAATTACCATGACCATATTAGTCCATAGGACCTAAATAATATATATATATTACTGAAAGTGATATGAAAATTTACACTAGCAATGTAATTTAACCTGGTATATAGAGCTTAAACCCTATTCCTAATATTAGCAACTCAAATATTAAAGCATTACGAGAGAGAGATATTCGGCCTGTGTCAAATTAATTACTAATTGGTTTATTTTATAAACGAAGTTTCATCGAGACTACATTTCAAAGCAGAGATCTAACTTAAATGGTTCAAACAGAAGGCGAGAAAATGTTATCATTCACTAAGATCTATCGCACCTATTTGGTTTAAGGCTTCATTTAACTTCGCAGTGTGAACCCATAATGTGAATTTAGTAACATCTTTGAATCCGTGCGAGGTGTGCTACCGCACACTGTCCCCGAAAAACGAAAATTTTAGAGCTCATTTTTCAATTTTTATTAAGTATTCATAATTCGCAGGTCTTAGTCTAATTAAGGGCTTACTTTTACGAATTAGAACAAGACCCCAAAATGTTTGAACTTTATATTAATTTGGATTTTGATGTTGAAATTGTTTAAGCAAAAATAAAAGAAACCAATACAACCCAGAAAGGAAATTGAAAGAATCTGAATAAACTAGGAATAATTAACCCTTTCAAAGAAGTTAAAATCAGATTCCACAACAATGCATAGTAATTCTAATGTGATAAACAAAAAAAAGCAACTAATTAACTTATAATAATAAGTTACTTATACGTATAAGTTAAAAATAGTGCTAATGAAAAGAGAAGTGGATAGAACAAAAAACAAACCATCACTGGCAGGGGCAGGGGCAGGGGCAGGAGCAGGAGCAAACTCCTGAGCTTGAACAGTGAAAAATGTCATGGCAAAGACGGCCAATATCATTGACACTACAATCTTAGAGACAGCCATAATCTCTCAACTTTTGTAACTCAACTTGGATAAATGCTGGCTGAGACTTCTGGAGGTTTATATAGTTAGCTAGTAGGATTTTTTTTTTTTTTTTTGGTGTGTGTGTGTGTGTTAGGATTCAAGTTATATATACTTATCGCCGTGTAAAAAAATATTAATTTATCATCATCGTTTAATCTATTATTGCATGATAATTAAAAGTTATAGCCGTTACATCAAGATTTGATTGCATTTTTCCTTTTAAATTTTGTCATCTAATGGTAATTAATCAATCTCAAAGGAGCAAATTTTATCCTTACTCAACTCTTAGTGGATTTTCTACCCACTTTTCTTTCAGTTTTTAAAATATTGTTAACAAAATATTGAGACAAATTGGTGTGAAATTGAGAGAAAGAGGCCCATAATGCAGAAGGTGGGGTGGGCCGTTAGGGGGGCAAATAATACTTGGAACACGCAAATAATACTTCATGTAGAAAATACTGAATATTTGACTCAGCGACAACAAACCATCATATTTTTGTGCAAGAAATGGTCCACCTCTCCACTTCACATGGCACCTGCCTAGTCCAATAGTCCAAAATAACATTTCTAATAAGACATGGATAATAGGAAAGGTTACACATGTTAAACCAAGCACATGATATATGGTTTAAAAGATTAACAAGTGCTCTTTAAATCGTAATACCTTAATTTATCGAGCTATTGGGGATCTATTTTCAGGAAGGAATGAAAGGACTGTTCGATGAGACCCCAGATCTCGCTGTTTCCGTTTTCTAGGTCACGCCTTGTTTGAATCAAGCTTCATTTGCTAATTTAACTTATTTTAGTGATTGTGTGAAAGAAAACAACCACCTTTAATGAAGCTAAAAACTCATCCACTTAAGATGTTTATATCAAATTAATATGTGATATTTGAATGCTATAGAATCCTCTACCGAGTGTGTTTTATTATATTGGAATAGTTGAAACAAATAAATGTATCTTTAAGGAAATAATCAAATGATCATTGAAATTACAAGTAAAAAAAAATCTTTTATGAATTTGTTTTAAACTTTACTGCTACTTTTATAATTAATATTTTAATATCACGTGCATTAAGTATATATTAAGTTCTACCTTCTCTCTTATTCCCAATTATTTATATAGTTTTTGAGTTTTGATTGTCATCCATGAAATTTACATTATAATTTAAATTCACTGCATAAATAGACTTATAAGCTTGATTACTATATTTATTTTTCTCATTTTGAGAAGGAGGTTTGTTTATTCTATAGATAAGTCCATAACATAGATTTTTTTTAAAAGATATAAATTCTTATTCTTTTTAAGAAAAAGGAGATAAAAGTTGATCATATAGAGGGTAAAAATAGACATTTAAAGAATCTAATTGAGAAATAAGGAGGAGAACAATTATTATTGTCCAAAGTTGTGAGGAAAAATTGACTTTTCTAACAAAGTTTCACCCATCAAAATTTGAAGGATAATGTTGGGTAAAATTCACAAAGCCATTTTTCAATCCTTGTCACTCAAAAGTAGCTATTGTGTTGGAGTATCAAATTTCACAACATGATAATTAATTCCCCCCTCAAATTATTGTTATTTAATTTTTGCCCCTCCTCATTTAATAAAAATATATGGGCCAAAGTATCTTGATTCACGTCTATGAAATCAGAGATTCTAGGTTTGAACCGCAGCAGAGTAAAAATAAAAAAGTTTGCAAGGCGTTATGCTTGTTCGGGGTAAAGTTATGCCTTAAGGCCCTACAAAACTATGATGGACAATGCGTAGTTTATGTAGGATAACTTAATTTCTATATAACTATACCTTTATAGTTTGCTTTTACTCTACTGGAATATTATAAAATTTTGCCTTAAGCCATAACTTTTGCCCAAATAGGCATAATTTGCTATGAAACCTTGCGAATATTATTTTTGACTCTGCTGAGATTTGAACCCAGAACCTTAGGATATTTCCAACCACTTAGGATAAAAATTAAAGACCAGCAAAATAGGGACAATCGTGCGAATAGAACACCCTCATGGCCCATGAAGTCAGTGAGTTTGTGGTCCGTTGTGTCTAGAACATGGGCAGATGGGCTGGTCCATTTCCTTCTATACCATAAAAATACAAATATTCTGACGACTTTTCACCAAATCTTTATCTGTAACTCGATTTGATGTGTTCAATTTCATGGATGTGTGATGTTAAAAGTTCATATAATTAACAGCTTGAGAATTTTATTGAAGAACAGGGAAACCCCAACTAAACAATACTCTGTTACTGTTTAAATTGTACTAACATTTTAATTATTGAATTATTCATTTGGTGAAAACTATTGAATCAATTGCTGAATTGTTGTACAAAATTAATTATGGTGTAAAGGCAAACTTTTGGGTTCTTTATACTAAGGAGTGCATATATGTAATAATAAAAAAATTGCACCTTCTACTATGTTAGGTAAGTATAATTAAAGACCTAGAAGATGATCAGAAAATAAATATAAAGGTAGTGACGATCACTGATTTTGGTGTAAAAGTTTTGATTTTCGAAAAAACAATAATTTTAGTTGATCGAGTCACTAATCTGTATTTTTCAGCTTTTAGTTAGCAACAAAACATGTTATTAGCATGTAGTTTTCATCTGTAAAAGGCCACTGAGACTGAGATGTGCCAACGAAGAAAAATGATCAAAGAGTACGTAGATAATAATTGATCATAGATCAAAATTCATTTTGATAACAAAACTTATAGTACATATTAGATTTATAAAAACTAAACCATGATCAACCCATTTTACATATTATAAAAAGAGTAACTTCTATACACACAACAAACTGATTAATAATCCCAACATTTTACATAGAAAAAAAAGGAAATTTAGCTGATTCTTAGTAAGTCCAAAGAAAAGCTCCCATAGCAAACTTCCTCTTTTGATTAACATCTCCATTAATGGGAAGTCCATATTGAGTAAGCAAACAATCAAGCTTCCATTCAGGCATGATCTCATATTCAGCTCGTGTGTATCTTGGGTAATGCAAAGGCATGTGAAAGTCGTAGCCACACCGTTCTCCGCCATGTCGGCTATTCATTCCACCGCCATCGCTGCCTACATCGGGCGGAATTGACCGTGCCATGGACTCCATTCCACCTCCGCTCATTTTCTTGGAAACTTTGTGGTGGTGTGGAGAAAAACACTGGGGGTACTGAGGTATATATAGAGGAAAGAAATGCAGTTTAGTTCTTTTTTTTTTAACATTTATTTTAAGTTACAACTTTTTCATAATAATAAGTGTCAACCGATTGTGATGGAATGAATATGATCATTTTATTTTTCAGAGTCTCAAGTTTGAAAAAAATTCTGACAGGAAATGTTTCCTTCTTTAATAAGATTTACGCTTCAAATCTAAATTAGTAGAGATCTTAAAGCAGATATCACTAGTTGAAAAACAAAAGAAAAAGTGCAAATGATTTTTTTTAAGAAAGTTTCAATTTCGCTTGTATAATACGATAATATAGAAGACAATAATTCAAACGGTAAAGTCACGAATTCAAATCCGAGTGACCATATAGTATAACTTTTCAGTTCCATTATACGATCAGAAAAATATAGTTTCCTTTATACATATACAAATTACTAATCACTTTCGCACGCTCTTGTTTTTTTTCCTCCCCTTGAACCCTGATTTTTTTTTTACTAGAAAATGAATAATTTTACCTCAAATTTCCAAGAATATGGCCACAATGTTCACTAGAACCTACTGTCGACTGTCATAAGAAAAATAAATGGTTATTTTCTTCTTTGCAATTAAAATGATGTTTTTAATAATTGACTAATACTGAGAGACTTTACAATCAATGATACAGTACAGGTGGGCTAACGCGTGTCATATAATTGTCCATATTGAATGGTGGCAAGAAAGTAGATGTTCTGTCAAATGCTAGCAACCACAAAATCATAACTAAAGTACTGCAATTAATTCATGAAATCATTGAATGATCGATTACCTGCTCACTAAATTGTGGCTGTTATTCGTTCAAACTTTATGATCAGAAGCTGAAGACATCCTATTTCGCTATTACCTGTTCAGCAATAGAGCTTTTTCTGACAAATCAATAGGTGCAACTATTGCATACAGATACTATCAATTGAGATCAGAAGTTCCTCAAACTTTTAGGTTCGATTTTCTCTGGATTTTTGTCTATTTCTGCAATATAGTTGCAGTCGTTACTTAATAGTTGCTTGAAGCAAGTATGCTCGAGTTTCATACCTCTAGTCGCACCTCTCCCCCATGGATAATTGGGTACATATATAGACATAAATAAGAAGACACACTACTATTAAACCTAACTATTTGGGATATCAAACTGAAATGATAATCCCTCGAAAATATTCCTGATAGCTTAGCTATTTAAGCCTAATAAAATTTGCAGCAATGAGATAATCTCAAGGTAATAGCTGTCTTTCAGTGAATGACTTGTAAATATACCCACCCACCTGGTGATCAAAGACTTAAAACCGTGAAACAGGTAAATAACTAAGCTATTGTTTCATGCAGTTACACAATTTTCATAGTTAAAGCATAAGATATTCTGGCACAAGAAAGATCTGCTGTTTTCATGCAATTCATTCCACTCAAAAGTTTCGGGTACCTATACTAGCTAACTTTGGATATGATTCATTACAGAACTCAACAGAAGTTATGTAATCCCCATCCTAGTCAGCTCGCAGTTTCTTCATTTCGTGTTTTCTAGTGACACCAGAAAAGCAAAGTGCTCTTTACCGTGTCATTAGGTTCAGTTAAAAAGGTGAGACATCAAAGATTGATAGTGCTCGTCCAACTTCGATGCTCATTATCAGGGCGGGAAGAAGCTCCTATTATCAGAAAGCTTCTAACCTCAACTTTTGAATCAGGTCATCTTGATTAACTGGGATCCAAGTGATGGTCATGCAACCGTTTAGCAATTTCTTAGCTGAGGCTCAAACTTGTAAATAGCTTTGCACAAATCAAACAAAAAAATTGGTGGCAGTATTTTGTACATCAGGAAGCTGTTCTTCGTTCAACAGAAACTTCAGATACACTCTCAGAAACCGGTTTTACCGTCAAAGGCAAATCCACTAGTGTGCTTGGAGGAGCAAAATACATATGTAGGGACATCATGCAGATAATGATACCCAAAAAGAGCTGCAAATAGACAAATTAAGAAAAGAATAAAAACTATGAAGAAACTGACGATGACACGGTAAAGACATGTTTATGAAATATAAGGACAAATAACAAAAACAATTCAAACTAGGAACGGCTCTCTGAAGCCTACCTGTACTGTTGGCGTGAAGTTGAAGAGTAGCACTGATAACACCATTGTCAGGAGCATTGCCATCGAAGTGGCGTACACCTGGAAAAGAATAGGTAACATCACTATATTACCAGATAGGGTACTAGACTGTTAGATAGCTTCTTAATTTAAGTAACATTAACATCAATTCACAATGATCCAATTACAATACATTATGACCGTGCATAACAGCCTTACTGATAATTACTATGGTAATGCGATGTTCTATGCAGAAGCTAAATGAATGAGAATTGCATATAATTTATGGGATTGCATTGCTGAAGAAGTTTGAACCAATTAGTATAAATCTACTACTATAATAATTACAAATTCATCAGAGGTGGGATGCCTTAAATTTCTACTTCACTTCTACCCAAAAAGTACAAAACTAATTCCTACCAGAGCTGGATAGGTTATTGCGCCAAAAAAATTGAGTTGCATATTGAGACTTCAACTAAAAGGATTTCGTAGGCATTTGGATAATATTTGGTTGAAGTTGAAAAACAAGAGAGTATTTGAAGTTGAAATTGTGTTTGGATATCAATTTCACTTCCATTCACAACGGCGTCCAAGTACATGAGCCTTTCCTATCTTATTTTGGTTCGTTCCATACTTGGATGTCTCCAAGCAATTGCATAGTTCCCAATTGGATTGAAAAAAAAAGTTGAAGTTCTGGGAGTAAAAATCATTATTTCACTTAAAATACCCCTCAAAATAGTTTCTCAAATATTCATTAGCCTCAAAATAGTTTTCCCAATATTTCATCAGTCTCAAATACTGATGTTCAGTATTTGCAAATAATAATGTCCAAACAATTATTTGCAAATATTGAACTTTGGTATTTGCAAATATTGAACTTCGGCATTTGCAAATAATGAAATATTACATGGCCCAAGCATCTCCTTCATGAGTTTATACCAATTCCTCTCTCTTGTAAGAAAAAAAAAAGTTGCAATCTAGGATCAGGGGTTCTTTGAACACTTTCATCTATCAGTGGTGTAAATGATTGTCATAAAAAGTTGCAGAAAGATACTATATATTACAAGAAAATTTAACGAACAAGACTGAAAACTCTACCTAGAATCACGGGTTACAAAAGTGACTTTCATTTTTTGATAAGTAATAAAAGAATGATCCTTCCAAAAGATGAACAAATCACAAAATTAAGAGTCAAATGACTAAACACGGAAATCTGTAAAATCTGGTGCTAGATTAGATAAGTCAAAGTTCAAACAGCCCATTTAAGTTTCCATGCATTGTAAATCAACCACTTAAGAGTAAGTCCAAGACAGATTGACCACAAAGTATCTACTAAAAACCACTGGGTTAAGGTTAAACTACAGTAACAGTGGAGTCGACAAAAAGCGATATTTCTTGAAATAGTGGAGACGTCGAACATAATGAGATGTAGTATAGCAATAGTGGAGGAGTTGACATAATGAGATGTCGTTAGCTCTGACCCTAGTCTCTTTTTTAAACCGTCTAACCTTGTCTTTCTTCCTCTTAAAAAGTTTGTTCTCATTGAGAAACTATAAATGTGTCCTGCCAACCCCCACCTTCCCCCTAATATCTCTCAATTTCTAAGCAGAGATGCCATCCAAAATAACTCCTTAGCTTTCTCATCCCCTGGATAATTTACTTGAGAATCACAATCAGGAATCTATAAAAAATTTGAAGTTATTTTAGCAAGTGTTACAACTATTAAAGTACAACATAGACAATCACCATAAAAATCGAGGGGAATTAAATAGAACTTTTTACGATATGTGACCACAATTCATAACAAACATATCAAAGGTGATCAATGATCAGAGTCGTTTACAAAGGGAGCATAAAGCAAATACATCTAATTCAGGAAGACAAGATACCTTTACAATATTGTCAGCATACTTCATCAACCATGAAACCAAAAGGCCAGTGGTTCCAAGATTCAACACTATCAACCATGTGGTCATGTTGTATCCATTCAAAAGGCGCTGCCACCATGGTCCAGCCTCAAACCCACTTCTAAAATCATCCATAAGAAGTCGACCCATGTTGAATATTGAGCCAAATCTGAAAGTCCAATGCACTATCTCAAATTATCAAATCAATTTCATGGGCCTGTACCACTAGAATGGAATTTGACCACACAACAGGACTCAAGTCAGTATATGAAGACTAACAAAATCTTCTTCCTTATGGTCCCATGAAGCTATCTTCGACTTAGGAGTTTTAACATATGCACGAGAGATGAACGCAATTGCATTCAATAATGGAACCAGTATATATCGCTTGGTCAGGAAGAACTCACGTGTATAATTGGACATTCTGCCAGTACAGGCTGTCATTATTCTTCTTCATCAAGAACTCAGTATAAACACCGGCTAGTGCTGAAAGACAAGCAGAGAGTACACCAAACAAATATCCTTGAATGGGTGATGAAAAGAATGAGTCACAAGAAGCCTCTCCACAACCTTTCACCTGTGTTGAACACCAGGAAATTGTGGAACATTTCACATCACGGTATTTGACTCGACAAAGATTTAAATTTGACCTATATGTGATAATAGTAACAGTGAAAGTATAACATTAAATAAATGGTTGAACATTTGCATGATAGAGAAAACATCACATCAAAGTTTAAGATTTGAATAGTCCAATGAATTTTAGTTCTTGAAAGTTGTGAGTTTTTTTTTCCAGAAATGGAATAGGGTCTATTTTGATGTCTCAAAATGGAAAGGCAACAAAAACAACAACATACCAGGTGTAGTCCAACAAGTGGGGTCTGGGGAGGGTAGTGTGTACGCAAACTTTACTATCTTGGGAGGTAGAGAGGTTGTTTCCGATAGAACCTCGGCTCAAATAAAAACATTTCAAAGCAGTTCAAAAAATAAAACAGCGGGAGTGAAGAATCCACGACCAAATACTAAAGAAAGTCTCAAAACGGAAAGAGTGTCCCATAAAGTGAAACAGGGAATATCACTTTATTTCTTTGAAATGGTGACAAACGAGGTAACATTATGATATCTACCTTTCCACTATATGTGCATACTTGAAGATAAGTCAACTGGAGGCTGGAGTAGTCGTTAGATTAAGCTTGAACTACAATGCAGACAGGCAGTACCAAAAAACATCTTGTCAAGATGGCTCTCAAAATTGATTTATGATTGCCCCAGAAAAAAAATAGAGAGGCTTAAGTCATTAGAATATTTTCTGAAAGAAGTTTTTCTAAGATATCGCATCGAATGACGCAAATTGTCCAACTAAACTGGTATATCCATCAGGCAGTTCACTGCCAATCTTAATCCTACAATTGAACCATGCCATTACATACTCACACCACAAATTCTATATGAGCAATTACAGAGGCATAACCATCTTTCATGATGAACACGTCATGCTTCCAATTAACATAGCTGGAATGCAGGACTTCAAATTGGCATGCCAGTTCTAACACCATACATGGTTAGGTTTCAGGTCAGGTCTCCAAAAGAAAATTTATATGCATGACATGGTTTGGCACACCCGAATCATAATGCTTAGAAATAGGCAAATAGATGCCATAAGCACCTGACTTGTGGTTGTTCCAACAGCCAAAAGTACAATTGCCACCCACTGCAAGTTTGTAAGCTTCCTCTTCAGAAACAGCCTAAAATATGAAAGATGATTCTCTAATTTACTTTTGCAACTTAAATACAGGAAATAAAGAATTGATGCTGAATGAAAGGAAGTGAAACAAGGTAGGGAAACCAGGCAGAAAAGTCAGCACCAAGCACCTGAATAATATTCCCGTAGTAACAATCTTTAAGTTGCCCATTATCTGATAAGTCGATGTATCTACATAAGTCAATGTAGCAAACTGCACATTGTTGTGGATGAGATAAATGATAGATGGAATCGGGTATAAACGAATACTCTTCCACTCCATCGTCATCTTAGGAGGCGGTGAGTTTTGCATCTCTCTCCAAAGAAAGACACTAGATACTAGAAGCTGCAGTTTGACAAATGAATGAAGGAGGAAAATCTCAGAGAAAATCCTCAAATGTAGAAGTAACTATCATGCAAGAGGGGTTACTACACGGAAATAGCCCATTCTCAATGCCCTCTCCAGAAGTTATTTCCAAAAGTAGATGCCCAGTCAAACTGGATCGTCCATAATTTTTTGAGGGAATTCTCTAATTAATGATGAATACGAGAAGAATTTTTTTAAGAAAAGAAAAAGAAGACACACAGCACAATTCATTTCATGAAGCTGAAGCAAGAGAGGAACATTCTATATCAAATGCATCTAAATGTCAGGTGATAGAACATATTTGCTCCCTTTACATGTTTTAAAAGTCAAGCCATACCCAGCTTCTGATCATAACTAAGACATGATAAGGTATTCAGGAAAGTTTGGCGTTAATTTGGCACATTTGAAGATGTTAAGCACAACATTAATTTTAAACGAAGGGAACATGATATTATAGCTGATACAGGAAAAAATATGAACATTGTGACCAATTCAGAGCTTCCTTCCTGCTTCTCAGCAAGTTCTTACTTGCATGCCAAGAGGGGGCTGGGCGTTCGTCAACAGCTCTTCACTCTAGTATTTTCAGATGGAACATAATGGAAAGCACGACACCGAGTTTAAAGGACAGAAACATGATACATGGCTGGTAGAAGGAAAAATAGGATCCAATTTAAAGCTTACTTTCTACTTCTGGATAAGATTTGCTTCAAAACTACACGAGAATTTCTCAAATTTTATTCATTCTAGTATTTTTAATAATGTTAGAACACAAAGTACCTCCTCTTAAGCGAAAAAAACTAATCTAATAAATGATACCTTGAAAACTTCAGCCAGAAATGGCACAGTAGCATAATCATATTTGTATCCTCCATTACTTTGAGATAAAGTAGTCAAAATTCCCTGCCAGATGATGCATAATTCAAACATTAATCCAGAACTATCAACCTACATGTATCTAATATACAATTAATGGATCCTCGATATGTAATTAAACCACTAATATCCCTTTTACAATAATATTTACAGAAAATCTAATTAACCGACGCAATACACTTCGTGATGAAAAGTAAACTTGATTTTACTCTTCTATATTTAACGGTAAGCAATTTTACACTCATATTGATGAACTCTTAAGTGTTAGTAAAAAACACAGATCAGAAATGAAACCTGTGAGCTTGTGAGAACGGTGAGAAGCGACGCAACCACGTACCACCGCATATCGCCGGAGATTTGCTTTTCCCGGCGAAATGTGAATCGGAAATTGTGCTTAACGTGTTTTCTTTTGCAAGTTCCACACGCACTGTCACAGTGCCATTGGGTATTTCCATTTTGTTTTCATCTCTTGTTAACAAAAAAAAATAGTGCTAAACTTACATTAGTTGAAATAATTTACTGTTAAAAAATGTTTTGGTAATTTAACAAAACTTCATAAAATTAAGGGATAACTTCCATACATATATATATATATATATATATATATATAGAATGTATAATCAACTTATGCTGAGTGTATAATATGTGAGTATGAACAATCGATGTGCGGGGAATAGTAAACTACTTTCACAAGTGTTTGGAAAAAATAAACAACTATGTATTACAATAGTAATAAATTTGATGCTAAAAGAATTGTGGCAACAATAATCTTTGTTGATCTTAATCTTCGTTCTTGAATGCGTTTGTGTCTTGGTCTTTGTTCCAACTGCAACAAACTCCTTGAATCTTGATAACCTGAAACCAATAGACACTAAATCTGGAATGATTACAATAGTGTTGAGTCGAGTGATATTCACCCTGTCCTTAAGACAAGATTGCCCCGTATATATGCTTTTACGTTTAGCAGACAATTGTCTCCCAAGATAAAACAACAAACTATCACTTGTGCAAAGCAAACACAAGTGATCCTAGCGATGAAAACAAACACGAAACAATTGCTGAAGAATGAAAAAGAAGAACTTTCATAAAGTATTTTCTGTAGTGTTATTTACTGTTTTTTCAGAACTCTCTTCTGTTTTTCTGTCCTCTCTCCTCAAATCTGAAAATAAGGACTCGATATATATTGTTTAGGAAGATGAGAGGTGTTAAAGAGCTATTAAGAGGGTTGTTAAGAGGCAAATGAAGGTCAGAAACGTTCTGGAGGAAGTGCGTAGCGTTTGTGAATAATGCCATCAACTGTTGGCTTTCCGTGCTGACATTTCATCGTCACGAGCGCGCCCTGAGAACATGGTATTGCGCTGCAACTTCGTGAGCCAAGCGTAAACATTACAAAGTTTGGGATTCAAGAAGATAACATCAGAAGAAGTCCAACAGCCCGGACCGGGCGGGTGGATGGTGGCGGCATGCGTGTGGACCTAGCCTTGAACCCAAACACACCTAGGTCCTCCCTTCTTCAAACACATGGGTTACCCCTTGGGATCCCGAACCCTTATTCAGTTTGAGGCTTATAATATGAACAATTCTTTCTTTTCCCATCGATGTGGTAGATTTGTCTCATACCATATTTTCATGCCAAGGGTAGCCAAGTTGGTGGAGTAGGAGAGCGCGGGACCGAAAGGTCACGAGTTCGATTCCCCCTGCCAACACCTTCTTGGTTGAGTCTGTCATACATGGCTTGCCAAGTGTGGTTTACCTGGCTAACGTGGTTTGCTGGCTATTGCGTCAGTCCGAGGGTTTACCCAGTGTGCACTTGTAATAAAGCAGCGGTTGCGGGTTCCCCCGTCATAAAAAAAAAACACCTTACTTTGCATACCAACATCTCTTTCATTTCTCAACAAAATTTAACGATCCTTGGACCTACAGTCATCTACTCACTTAATACATTACGCACATGTGAAGAACCAAAGTTTTCAACATGCGGAACCATGATGTTTAAGTCATTAAAGATGGGCGGACTCAACCCCACGAAAGGCAAGTTTCCAACATAATATACACACATATTATTTACTAATTATTACCCACATGTTATACATATTTTGGGGATACTTTTTATTGATTACAGTCCAATCTCCGGCTATCTTGCTTCACAATCCAATCTCCGGTGACACATTATACAAGTGACTATGTTGAAGCAAAAACAGCAAATCCGGTCAGATGTCGGTGTGGATGTTAGTCGAGAAGGAGAGCCGGTCAGATCTTGGCCAGAAAACGCAGATTCTCCTCTAGGAATATGTCCATTTTCATATCCATGTCCCACTCTTTTATAAGCTTCTGTATAATCATCATCACCATAACAGAGTCCTAAGACTCCTAAGCAAGGTAGTAACCTGTAGCCTGAAAGTATATATGTCCTAGAAACAATCATTTTAGGAGCAAATGTACTTGAACACATTCATATTATTAATGAGATTAATATATTTGACTTTTGCAATTATTGAATTATTATTGAATTGTTTATATTATTCATTAATGTGCATCCCTTGAACTTACATTGTCATTGATAGTGTGAGATATTAATGATAGAGTGTAGTTCTTAAAATAGCCTAGACTAATGATCATTGAGAATGAGATATCAATGATATGTTGTAAGTCGACAGGTGGTCTGCATCACATTCTTAGAGAATGTAGTATATCTCACCTACTAACATCAATAGTTGCTAGTGATGGACACATGGATACTCTTAGATGAGTATTGGAAAACCCTGCTGATAAACTATTTGTTATACATGTCTAGAGTATTATCAGCATGTGGGAGATAGAGATCCTTAGACTTGAGGTCAATATCACCTTGTTTACGGAGCAGTGCACTTTGATCCTGTCCTAAGCTCAAATGCCTTATAGGTTGAGACGCGACTTGTATTGGGTGCATTACGAAGTAGATTGAAGGTGGTAGTTGAGCCAAGAATAGGATTCATTCATCGATTGAAATTTCGAGAGAACACTCGACTTCCGGAGATGTTATGTCGACGAGTCATTGACGACGCAAGAGACATATCTAGGATATGGTGCGGTTGTCGACTAATATAGATGAGATAAAGTGATCAAGCCATTTGGATGACAACGACAAATCTTAAGCTTGATCGAGTGTGTCGCGAATGAAAGGAATTTATCATCTCACATAGATGTCATTTACTTGAGTCTTGTAAGCGTCTTCACACATTGGGTCGTCGCGCGATCAGGAGTTCCGTGTGAGCGTTGATTTGATCAGTCTTGGATATGTGAAGGCCTAAAGTCACACTAAGTCGATTGTCTTTTCGGTCTAAGGCTATATTGAGAGAATGTAAAATATCGGATTTAGAATCAAGATATTTTATTTAATAATAAATTATGGGATAATTTTCATTTGATGAAAATTATTTAATTAAGTCAAAATTAAATCTTGGATTTAATTAGAACTAAACGTCTGAGAAAATAAATATAGGAAGCCATGCGATGAGCCCGATTCGATTGGCCCTGCAATTTGGATTTAGGTCAGTCTTGGCTTTGATCCAAATCGATTTAGTTAAGTTTCCTCCACTATATATTTGACACTTAACCCATAATTTCATGATGCACTCACTTTTCACTTTCTGAACTCAGAGTTCAGGAAATAAAATTCTCTCAAACCTCTGCCAAGATTTCCTAGCTTTCTTGGGCAAAGGAATATACCGAAGCAAGACTTGCACCCGGATTGACAATCGCGTGCGCTCCCTTTAGTAAAGACTAACAAAGCTTAAACTGTAAGTATTCTTCCTGTCTTTGCATATTTGAATTATCGCATAATCATACAAGAAACGTTTGTTGGGGCAAATAAGTTTACTCAAAATTTTAAACTTTCGTTATGCCTTACTTATGTGTTTTTTACACCCAACAAATTACTACATAGCCACCATCATCGCTAACTTCAATTTTTATCCGTATTTTGCTTCTTCATATACAATATAGATTGTTAAGGGTGGACTGGATCCAACCCTTGGGAAATGGTTGCAAAATCATCTGTTTTCATATGCTCGAATTATATAAATACTTGAATATCAACCAATCAATTAACTATGCATGAATCGTAACAGTTGATACCTATGTGAATCATCCATAATATTCCATTTCCCTTAGAAAACCTCAATATATATTTGATTTTTTTTTTCAACAAACTTATATTTCTTCGTTTCCTCAATATAGATTATGGAAATATGCATTGCAATTAACGATATAGAAAATGACTACCTTTCATATATTACAAACTCGAAAATGTCAACAGCACGTAATGAAATATACAACTTTGCCGGTCTAAAATGTGCAATTTGGCACAAGCAAAAATTAGTAGAGAATCTGCCAAGTGTTGGACCATCAACAAAGTTCCCCCTTGTAACCTTTTCATTACTTTTTTTTCTTAGTTTCTGTAATTTTGAAAATTTCAAGAGAAGTTGATTGTCCCCTTGTGATCTCATCGTCATAGTTATGCAATCAATTTTTTTTATTGTTGTATCAGATTTGCTTTGCTCAAAGCTCGGTATCAATTCAACATCCTTCTCAATTACCCATTTTTCAGTTCTTGAATCACCTCAGGCTGTGATTCAAGAAAAGGACGACGTATTTTGGCATTTGATGTATAATCAAGGGTAACATTGATCTCCCTTAGGTTTGTTGGAACCCCATTTGAGAAAAACACAATTTTTTGGTAAGATATTTCTTTTTTCCCTTCTAAATATATGTTAAGGCAATAATATTTTCCTTATCACCTGAGTGATACTCATAATTGAGACATAGTTGATTGATATGCTTATGACCAGATCCATCTCTCTGCTTTATGTCCAAGCATGCCGGCGTTGGAGGAATTCAGGCAGATAGGAGAGGTAATCGGGAGTCTTAAAGCTCTAATGGTTTTCCAAGATGACATACAAATAAATCAAAAACAATGTTGCTTGTTGGTGGATATGCTCAAATGTGCCTACAAGACAATTGCAGAAACCATGAAACATAACTTGAGATTTGAAGAGAAGAATATCAAATGGAAAATTATTGAGAACCCATTAAGAGAGCTTCTCAGGGTGTTCAAAGAAGCAGAACAATACATCAAGCAATCCTTGGAAACTAAGGATTTTTGGGCAAAAGCCATAGTTCTCTATAAGAATACAGACTGTGTTGAATTTCACATCCACAATTTGCTCTCTTGTGTGCCAATTGTCACTGAGGCCATAGAAATAGCAGGAGAGATTTCAGGCAGTGACCATGATGAGATACAGAGGAAGAGATTCATTTACTCGATGAAGTATCAGAAAGAGTGTAAAGACCCGAGAATCTTCCAATGGAAATTCGGAAAACAATACATGGTTTCTAAGAAGTTCTCCGAAAGGGTATGCTTAGTTTGGAATGAAGACAAGTGGATTTTGCAGAATAAAATTCTAGGGAAGAAGAATTCAGGTTCATGTACTTTGACAAAGCATGAGCAGCGACTTGCTGATCTCCTCTTGATGAACTTAAACGAGATGGAGACGGAGAGTGATCATAAGCTTTTACCTAGCTCAGTTCTTGTAAATTCTAAGGATTACCAGATTAGAAGGCGATTAGGTAGTGGAAGTCAATATAAGGAAATCCAATGGTTGGGGGAGACCTTCTGTTTAATGCATTTGTTCGGGGATATTAAGCCCTTGATTCCAGATATTTCTCAAGAATTGCATCTCTCACATCCAAATATAATGCACATCGCCTGTGGTTTCACTGATGAAGAAAAGAGAGAATGTTTCTTAATCATGGAACTTATGAACAAAGATTTATCTAGTTACATCAAAGAGATCTGTGGACCAAGAAAGCGCGTACCTTTTTCTCTCCCAGTTGCAATTGATTTACTGCTTCAGATTGCAAGAGGCATGGAATACCTCCACTCGAAGAAAATCTACCATGGTGAACTGAGTCCTTCCAAAATCCTTGTCAAGGCGAGGAACATATCTACAGAAGGATATTTACATGCAAAAGTTTGTGGATTTGGCTCATCATGTTCTATCAACCTTCCTCAGAAAGCTAATGTGAATCAAAATAATGGGACGCTCCCATTCATTTGGTTTGCCCCAGAAGTCCTAGCTGAACAAGAACAATCGGGGAATGGAGGGAACATCAAGTATAGTGAGAAATCTGATGTGTACAGTTTTGGGATGCTATGTTTTGAGGTTTTAACAGGGAAAGTTCCATTTGAAGATAGCCATCTACAAGGAGACAAAATGAGTAGAAATATAAGGGCAGGAGAGAGGCCATTATTCCCATTTCACTCACCAAAATATGTGACAAGCTTGACAAAGAAGTGTTGGCATACCGATCCATATCAGCGACCAAGTTTCTCATCCATCTGCAGGGTTCTCCGATATGTAAAAAGATTCTTGGTGATGCATCCTGAACACAGCCAACAATACTCACCATTGCCACCAGTCGACTACGGCGAGATTGAAGCTGCAATCTTAAGGAGCTTCCCCTTTTTAGGAAATTCTGAATCTGATCCTCTGCCTGTCACACAAATACCTTTCCAAATGTTTGCATACAGGGTGACTGAGAAAGAAAAGTCAAGCACAATTCACAGAGACGTAAATTCCGAATCAGGAAGTGATGGAGCTTCAGCATGTGGGGATGATCCTGTGACTGCAGATGATCCACTTCCATCACCAATCGAAAAGAAGATTGCATCTCCCGAGATTTTGACCAGAAGACTTTCGATTAGGAAACCTGCAGATATCAAAGTCGACAATCAACCAGGTAACATTTTTTGGCTAAAAAGCTATATCGTGCAGCATTTTCACCTAATCTTCCTTTTCCTAAAGGCTACTTTAACTTGTTCCGAAATTTTAAAGAAAGTCAACTAACTAACAAAAACTCTGGGACACCAGAAACAACATATACTCCTAATTTTATTGTTATTTGCTCCTTATTAACAACAACATATGTGTTCATTCGTTAAAACCTGACTAGGAGTGTGGAACACTTAAGAGGTTGTAAAGTAATGTTAAGAATTTCTTATCTCATAGTTAAAAATGATGTATCATTTTTGGTCCTTTACATTGATATCAATAAAAATTATAATGTTAGAATTTTGTCAATAACATAAATAGGAGCAAACATATCATCTGCTAGGGCTATGTATCAATGAACTTCAGTCACAGAGTAGTGCCAGAACAAGAATGACTAAGAGAACACTCTACAAATTGATGCAAGCCAATGAGCCATACCTTCATGACTTCCCTTATCATAGACTATTTGTGCAAGCTACAAAAGAAAAGGAGAATGATTCTGATTGTGTAGTTTCCATATTGTTTTTCATTGTCTTAAACATCATCATGAGATTATTGTTTCAGGAACACCAAGAACACCAAGGGGACGGTCGGTAAGACCTCCAAACATACGTACTATAAGGCAGAATTCCGAAAGTCAGTTAATGATGAAAAACAGCCCAAGAACAAGGAGATCATCTGGTCATGCATCAGATTCGGAGCTTCCTTAAACTAGTTTCCAAATTATCCAACATTTATAAGACATTCTGATCCAACCCAATCAACAAATAACATGATTGCGGTCTCAGATATTTAATGTTGTTACTTGTTTTGTGTAATATATACCTCCCTAGTCCCTAGTGTCTCATATTGGGAAGGGACTGGCAGTTCAGAACAGAGGCATCCAGAAGCTCCTCACTTTTCCTCATTTATCAGACTAGATTTACAACCCTAAATTGTGTGAGATTTAAAAAGGGTTATAAGACGCAACTTAGCTCCCTCATTCAGCTCGCAAAAAGATTATTTAGGAGCCATTCGTACAATTTTTGGAGAAAAAGTTTTATCTTTTTTTTTTGGAGAACAAGTGTTTGGACAGTTGTAGTTTTTAAAAGTTTAGTGTTATGTGAGTGCAAGAAGGTTTTTGGTTCAAAAATGTTTCTGATGCCTCTTGTTTGGTGTGCCTTCCATTTGCTTTCTAACAAAGGGAACGGAAATGGCACTGGCATATTAGTGTTATGCTCCTTGAGCAGCATATATCAGTTACCGTAGGTGCATGAAGAAGAGACCCACTACTGTATTAATGTAAATGTCAGTTTGCATAGAACTGAAAGAAATGCGAGAGCAAAATGGATCTACGAACAGAAGATATTGACATAAAAAAGAAATACACACGCATTGTTCTCCCCTTTATCCTTACCTTCCCTTTTTATATTCTGTGGATGTGTGGTAGGGGTTGGAGTTAGAAGGAAAAGGAAGAGTCCACACTGAGCTCACTTGTCAAAAAGGCAATGATCACCATTAAAGGATACAGTTAACTGTTCATCACATTGTTATCTTCTAAAAAAAATATAAAATAGTTTGTTATATTATATGTCAATGGACGTAGTTGGAGAACCTTTCTTTTTTTCCTACAATCTGACAAACACATCAATATCCAAAACCACAATGGGAGAACAATGGCAAGCTACTGTTTCGAAAAATAAAAAGTGTTGTAAGATTGTGGAATGATTTCCCTTAGGATTTCTTTCATTAATCACAATATATATAGTTGTACAAAGGTGATTCCTAATACAATAAGAATCCTAAGTTACCTTAAATACATGATACTAATAAATACAATATATACTGTGAATATTTGAAGGATATTCGCTAATATTCCCCCTCAGACGGACTGGGATGAGGCTGAATGCTCAGGCTGGATCTGAAGTCTGTGAACAGTTGTCTAGGTAGTCCCTTTGTGAAGATGTATGCATACTGATATGAGGAGGGTACATGTAGAATTGTGACTAGACCACGTGACCTTCTCACGGACAAAATGGATATCCCTTCTCAATATGTTTGGTCCGCTGATGCTGGACCGGATTTTGAGGCATGTAGATGGCAGATATGTTATCACAATAGACTATAGATGTCTTGCGCAATGGACAACTGAGCTCCAAGAGAAGATTCCGGAGCCAACAGATCTCAGCAACTACATTAGCAACACCCCTATACTCTGCTTCGACACTGGAGCGTGATAACGTGGCTTGTCGCCGCGTACTCAAGATAAGATTATCCCCTAAAAACACACAATAGCCTGAAGTAGAGCGTCGCGTATCTGGGCACCATGCCCAATCAACATCTGTGTAAGAGAGCAACTTGTTCGGAGCGGAGGGGTAGAGATGCAACCCATAGTCAGGAGTACCCTTAATGTATCTAATAATATGCTTAAAAGCATCAAAATGGGGTTCCCCCGGGGCATGCATGAACAAACACACTTGCTGAACGGCATATGCAATGTCGGGCCTGGTGAATGTGAGGTACTGAAGAGCACCTGCAAGACTTCGATAGAGAGTAGGATCAGACACTGGATCACCCTCAGAAGCACTGTCAACAGGAGTAGGCACAGCCTTGCAATTCGACATCTTAGTTCTGAACACAATTTCTTCTGCATACTTACGCTAACTCAGGAACATAGTATCTGCAGATCTAGTGACTGATATACCCAAAAAGTAACTCAGCTTGCCCAAATCAGTCATAGCAAATTCAGTTTTGAGAAGAGCAATAATGTTATTTTTCAATTTATCAGAGGAACGACATGATGAACAAAACCAGGTGGCTGATGCATGTACACAATTTCTTTCAAATCCCCATGAAGAAATGCGTTCTTGACATCTAGCTGATGAATCAACCACTTTTTACCCATAGCAATACTAAGAACAATACGAATCGTAGTTGGTTTAACAACCGGGCTAAAAGTATCACCACAGTCAATGCCCTCCTACTGATTAGTGTCATTTGCCACAAGTCTAGCCTTGTAGCGTTCCAAAACACCACTGTCTCTGAATTTGTGACGAAAAAGCCACTAGCATCTGATCACATTCACCCCCTCTGATCTAGGTACTAGATCCCAAGTATGCTGCTTAGTTAAAGCATTATATTCCTCAGACATGACCACATTCCAATTAGGGTCAAGTTTAGCCAATTTGGGGTTTTTTGGAAGTGGAGAAATGGTTTGGGCAGACAGGTTAAACTGGACTTTGGGTTTGAAAATCCTGTGTTTGGCACGAGTTTCCATTTGGTGACTGGGTACAGTGGTGTCACGACCCGACCGGTCATGATCGTGCCCTACAGGCACTTCTGAGTATACATCGAGATAACCAGGAATATAAATAAAGCTCATGAGGCGTGCGAGAATGTGAAATAAGGACCATGCTAGCCGATAAGGCCACCTTCCTTCATATATATACATAAACAAAAGAGATACATCTTTTACAAGTCCAACCCACATAACATGACTACAGACCTCTAAGAGTTTGGATCCTATCTATGACGGGACAGGGCCCCGCCATACCCCTAAATGTACATAAATCTACAACAACAGGGATCCATACCAAAAGGTAAGCCTCCGGAGTAATGGAGCTTCTCAAAAGCTGAACAGTGATCCTAAGAGTGAGGATCATCAACCTGTTTACTTATACCTGCGACATGAACGCAAACCAGAGAAAGAAAGACAAAACATGTACCAAGTATATGAAACTGAAAGTACTGTAATGAAACCATATAGTCTAAAATAAAGCTGGAGACATGTATGATAACCAAATTAACAGTACATTGTGCCTTACTAATAATGAGAGTAAATAAGAGTAAACCTTTCCGTTTAAAAATAGGGAGCTTATGATCAAACTAGGGCCACCCGCCCGTAGTATCATTATGCAATCCTACTCCTGAGACTATTTCACCCGCATAGGTCTTGTGGATCCGCATTAGGCAAATTGCCTCGCATGGGACTATTTTATCCGCATAGGACTATTTCACCCGCATGGACCACGT
Source organism: Przewalskia tangutica (assembly GCA_029844215.1). Classification (NCBI taxonomy): domain Eukaryota; kingdom Viridiplantae; phylum Streptophyta; class Magnoliopsida; order Solanales; family Solanaceae; genus Przewalskia; species Przewalskia tangutica. The sequence goes on along the minus strand of CM056731.1, from coordinate 20,482,121 downwards.
GGCCCCGCAATGAGCATATACGCCATACTCGCATCGTGGGGAGAAAATCCACGGAAATGCAAAATGCAAAATGACCCGGAGATTGACCCCGTAATGAATAATATAACACTAGCACTACCAGCTATCATGAACAACATATGCAAGTTAGCAATATTTAACTCTCATTAATTTAACGTAAGACACTATCATGTAAAATCCGGGAATTTAACCCCAAAGTACTACGTATTTCTATTCCTTTAAAAAGAACCATTTTCATATAAAAGCCACAAGATACTAACACCCGTAGTATCAAGACATGTCTATTTTTCAAATCAAGTTACTACACCTTTAGAAATTCATTTCAAGGCTTTGAAACTAAGTAACTTCTACTTTTCAAACTCAAGTAACCTATACCTTTAAATCAAGTTACTTATACTCTTTAAGTCAAGTATCGTATACTTTCAAAATCAAATCATTTATTCTCTTTTAAATCATTCGAGTAAACCACTCTTTTAACTTCACATAAAGTCGTTATAACTAACTTCTTATAAAGCCATTATAACACTTTATGTTTTTAGAAAAACTAAGTCATTTACATCCTTTAAAAACCAAGTGAGTTTAACTTTCCAACTCAACTAAACTTGTACCATTTTAGATCAAATCAATGGTACCAAAATTAAACCGAATTCATTTAAGACATGTACGTCAACCGTACTATACATTTATAAGAATCATGCTCAAGAAGATAGGGTAAGTTCCACATACCTCTTCGGCTTAATCCATCCGCTAAGTTGAATATGCCGCACGTAGGATGTCAACCTATAATGACCATAATAGGTCTATCAACTTCTAGCTTTCTAAGGTAGCATACTAAGTATAAGGTCTCTTATTCTACGGAAAATTGGACAGCACTTCCCCTGTTTTTACGTACTTTTCCACCTTTTTCAAGGCCCGAAATCAATAACCAATACGCCACATTTAAGGCACAACCAATCAAACAACAATACAACATATAGTCCTTTTTCAATTCTTTAATCAAAGTCGTTACTCCAGCGTATTGTCGTCATAACAATTATAACAACTAAATTTCCTTTCTTGTATAACATGTGACGATTATAACTAACAACCAAATTGATTAACAACTTCAATGGCTAACATGCCATGTCTCGGTTTTAACCTTCAAATTATCCTAACACTTATCAATCTTCATTCCATATAGCATAAGCTCATTTATCAACTACTATAACATGTAATCTTCAATTACATTAGGAAGACAAATATCATTACCTCAAAAAGCCCAAATATAATCCAAGACTAAAAGTCGATCCTTAGCAACTTTAGCTCATTTCCTTTACGTTCCAATCCACTCCAAGCAACCCTTAGAAGTTCATAACCAACTTCTCTTCAAGTTCCAACTCAAAATATGAAGAACACCTTAGGGTTTCAAGGTGCGACTAGCAGATTAACGTAGTATTTTCGGGATTTAAGAGGTTGTTCATGCTTAGTATACTACTAGGGACCTTAGGTTTGAATATGGGGATTTATCAACAACATTTGAAGAATTGTTCCTCCTTCAAGCTTGCCTTGGCCGAGAGCCTCTAAGCTTTGGACAATATTTCATGAAATTTTTCTAAGTGTTAAAGTCTTGCTACTAGTAGGATATATAATGAAATCAAGGGTGGAGATTAAAACACATGTGTGGCTAGGATTGTGGACAATAAATATCTTGAGCCCACTTGGCCACCATTTTCTCGCCCAACATGGGCCATGTGGGGTGACACGTGTCACCCCCACATTGGTCCAAAATATTTCATCTCTCCAAAATTCTAATAAGTTCTATAAGTCTCAAATACCAAATTTGAGAATCAAATTCCAATTATTAAACTTTTTTCCTTCACGAGGTTCGGAATATTTTTCGTAGGAAAAAGTAATCTTTCTTTCGTTTCAAACTTAAAGTCGTATCTTCTCACGTACATCCTTATATACATGTCCTGGAACTACGGGGTGTAACAAGTGGGTGGCTGCATTGGTTGAGTAGGAGGGTCCGAAACAGATGGAGATGGGGAAGATGGATGATTTTCCGTCTGAGGACTAGATGACGGTGAAAAATCAACTTGCTCACTGGAAGACTGCCACTGCGGCGCATCCCCTAGGGGCTGCGGCGCTGAAGGCGAGATGTTAGTGAGCTGACTTAGAATGATGGGAGATAAGACTAGTTCATTAAGAAATGAGTAATCTGGTTTTCGGTATATCTGAGGGTCCGAAAATGGAAATATCATCTCGTTGAATGTGACGTGACGAGAAATGTGAGTCTGACGATTGGACAGGTCATAACACATATAACTCCTATGATTGGATGGGAAACCGAGGAATACACGTGGTGTAGTTCTAGGAGCCAACTTATGAGGGGTGGTGGGGGTAAGATTGGGATAACAAAAACAGCCGAAGATCCGTAGGTGGTCATTAGATGGAGTCATACGATATAGAATGTCTGTGGGGGTCTTGTTTTGTAAAGTGCTAGTAGGTAAAATATTTAGGAGGTATTCTACCATTTTGACAGCATAGACCCAGAAAGATGATGGCAGACATACATGAAAGAGGAAAGTACGGACCATGTTATTAATAGTGCGAATAATTCGTTCAGCTTTACCATTTTGAGGGAAGGTGTGAGGACAAGAGAAGCGGAACACCATGTCTTGTTGAGAGCAAAAATTATGAAAAGCCGAATTATTAAATTCACGTTTGTTATCACATTGAAAGAATTTTATTGATTTTTCAAACTGAGTTTTAATAAATCTGTGAAACTCAAAACATTTAGCAAAAACCTCAGATTTGAATTTAAGTAGATAGATCCATACAAAATGTGAAAAATCATCTAATAAAACAAGATATAATTTGTGACCTAGAGAGCTAACAACAACAGAGGTCCACAAGTCAGCATGAACAATGTCAAATAGTGAAACTGTAATAATCATTGAAGACAAAAAAGGAAGACGTATGCTTGCCAAGCGGGCAAGAAAAATAGTTTTGGGCAAGTTTTCCATTATTACATTTAATGCGCTGATTATTTCTAAGAAAAGAAAAAACATGATCTCCGGGATGTCCGAGCCTATTGTGCCAGGTGGATGGAGACAATGCAGCAAGGGAGACTGGTGTAACACCCCATTTTAACCGGAGTCGAAACGGGAGTACCACGTATGGTTGATTCCTAAATGTATTTTAAGGAGTCGCCACCTAATTATTATAGTGAATTAGGACACTTAGTTTATTGCAATAAAAATACTGCAATTGTCTTCCATTTAATGGTCTGCGAAATTAGTGAGATTTTGGATCAGAGTTCTTTATTATCCTAAAGGGAAGGGGTTAGACATCCTTTAAGATCCGCTAACTTGCGGTTGTTCGTTCAAACCTAGGTTAATTATTTATTGCTCTTTTTATTCTACCTATTCTAAGCATTTATAATTAAAATAAAGTGCACTACACAATAATAAAACTAAATTAAATGCGATATAAAATAACATTCCGGGACATCTTTTAGCCCTTTTTAGGCTTTCTGCACAAGATGATCTCCGGCTACCTGCATAAACACTTAGTAAAAGTGTTAGTATCAGAATAAATAATTTTAAAGTAATGACAGGAATTTAATAAGTAAAGCAAAAAATAAATAAATCCGTCTTTTGCACAGAGGAGGCCTTGGAAATCAGACGGAGATTCCTTCATCGGCCAATATTATTAAAAGCAATAAAATAAATAAAACCTTCATATCCGCGCCAAAACAATAATAGTTTTAAACACGGAGGGCTCAGATATGAAAAATATATAAAGTGGGACAGCCTAAACAAGTGCGGCTGCGAGAATTCGCCCTGCCAGCGCATGTTGGTTATCCGGCGTAAGTGGAAGAAATCATCCTTGCCCAGAAAACTTCATTTATTTTATTTTCCGTCTTTGCAACTGTGGAGGCCTCAAAAATCGACGGATAACTTTTTCATCGGCCAGTGTAGTATCATGTTCAAAAATCAGTAAAATACCAAATATTCAAATGCAGAAATCTGTTCCTTCAGTTTAAAATCGCCGAAAATCAGTCTGAAACCAGCGAAAATCAATCCAACGAAAAACCAGAAAGTAACAAAACAGTGGCCAACAACATCGCTAGATATTCCAAAACATCGCCAGACAGTCCAAAAATGGTTCAAAAACAGTTAGTAAAATGGCCAAAACAATAGCAACATTGCAGAATCAGTCCGCCCAAAATCAACACCCATCAAGAACAGTGATAAACATAGCCACGATCGATACAATGTCACTGGAAATACAAAGTCCGTAGATTAAACATCACAGATCTGATTCGCCATAAACTCCCAAATAACCATAACAATACCAACACAAAAACGACACAGTGAGTCAAATGAACAGAAGCCTGAACTGTGAAGTTCGCGGAAATAGTAGAGTTCGCCGGAGTTTCAGAAACTCCGGCCAGATTCAAAAGTCGAGAAAATCATGCCAAATTCGTCCAACAACAGAAACAGTAAACAGCGAACCCAAAGTGATGCAAAATCAAGGTCGCCGGATTCTTTTATTCCGGCCAGACGCAATAAAATCAGAAAAATCAGAAAGAAAGAAAAAACAGTTAAACAAAATCAGTCCAACAACACAACAACATAATAGCAACAAAAATGAAGAAACAAACTGTAGCGTCGCCGGAGTTTAAATCCGACAAGGTTCAACATTACCAACAGAGAGAGGGCAGCGGCGGCGTCACTTCAACGGCGAGGTCGCCGGAGCGACGCCGCCAATGGTTTAAGCACGGTCGATGAGAGGCGATGGGTGATCGATGGGTTCGCCGGTAAGGGGTGAGGTCGACGTTGTTGCTATGGAGGTGAGGGACGAGGGAGTTGTGGGTGCGTAGAGTTGTAGTGGTGTGTGTGTGACAGTGGGTTCGCCGGTAAGAAACTGGCGGCGACGGGAAGGCAGGGAAGAGGGTGGCGGCTAGGTTAAAAATGAGAGAGAGAGGACTACTGAGTGATAGGGCGGCGGCGACGGGAGTTAGGGCTGAGAGGAGGGGCGACTGAGGAAGATGGAGTATGTTGTGTGTGAGAGAGGGTCGGGCGGATGGGGGGTAGGAGTAGACGGCTGGGTAGGTTCTGTTTAGGGGAGAGTAAGGTTTTATTTATAGGGTAGGTTTAGGGTTTGGTATTTGGGGGGGAAAATAAAAGTGGGTTTTGATTTTAGGGGGGAAATAAAAGTGTTGTATTGTTTGGATGAAAATAAAAAGATGATGTCGGATTGGACTGACTCAAATTGCGTCTTGAATCGGTGGTTTGACAAAAATGCAAAATTTGGTTAATTATTTAAAGAAAAATTATTTAAAAAGATGTAAAATTATTAAAATGCAAATGCCGACGCAATAATACTAAAATGCAATATTTAAGACACGTTTAATGCCTGATTAAAAGTAAAAATGCGGTGCCGATTAATTATTTAAAGAGATGCAACTATTATTAAAATAAAACGATGGTATAACAATAATAAAAACATAATATTAAAAACGACATAATGCTTAATTTAAAAATAAAAGATGCGATGTCATTTTTGTGAAGAAATAAACATAGAATATTATGTAAAAATATGCAAAATAACAATTAAAATGCGGTGTGCTAAAATGCTTAAAATTGCATGAAATATACAAAAAACGGGTCAAAATTGACTGTCAACAGCATGTCCCTCTTTGTACGGAGATGATGGAAGAGTCTTCGGATAAAGATGTTGACTTGTAGCCAATTTTGTCCTGTTTTATAAACTATAAACTCAAAAAATAGGGATGGTGCAGATCCAAAAAATGTCTCAGTGTCAAATCATGATGACACTGGGTCGTTGTGATGCAAAAATTAAAAAGCAAAGTGCCGATTAAAAATGTCGATGTCGAAGTATGATTGACACTGGGTTGCAGGTGATGTGGTGCTGAAAAAGACAAGGTTATTGTAGATGTTGATGGCGTCATTGCATAGACGCGATGCAGATGCTCGTCGTTGCATGGACGAAACATGAATGAAGCAGTTGCATAGGCTTAAATGAAATGGCGTCGTTTTAGGGCCAATCTGGATGCTCGTCGTTGCATGGGACGAAACATGAATGGCGTTGCATAGGCTTAAAATAAAATGGCGTCGTTGCATGACGCCAATCACGCTTTCGTCGTTGCATGGACGAAACATGAATGAAGCCGTTGCATAGGCTTAAAATAAAATGGCGTCGTTGCATAGACGCAATGCAGATGCTCGTCGTTGCATGGACGAAACATGAATGAAGCCGTTGCATGGGCTTAAAATGAAAAGGCGTCGTTGCATGGACGCGATGCAGATGCTCGTCGTTGCATAGACGAAACATATATGAAGCCGTTGCATGGGCTTAAAATGAAAAGGCGTCGTTGCATGCGACGTCACGGATGCTTTCGTCGTTGCGTGGGACGAAACATAAATGGCCGTTGCGTAGGCTTAAATGAAAAGCGTCGTTGCATAGACACGATCACGGATGCTCGTCGTTGCATAGACGAAACATGAATGAAACGTTGCATAGGCTTAAAAAGAAAAGACATCGTTGCATGGACGCGATCACGGATGCTCGTCGTTGCGTAAACGAAACATGAATGGCGTTGCATAGGCTTAAAAATGAAATAGCGTCGTTTTGGACGCAATCAGATGCTCGTCGTTGCGTAGACGAAACATGAATAAGCCGTTGCATAGGCTTAAAATGAAATGGCGTCGTTGCATGGACGCGATGCAGATGCTCGTCGTTGCATAGATGAAACATGAATGAAGCCGTTGCATAGGCTTAAAATGAAATGCATGGGTTTAGGGGCGTACCTGCTTTGTGACCCGTCTGGGTTGAGATAACGTCATTGCATAGACGTTGTGCGTTTGTAACCCGCATGGGCCTATTGTTGTGTTCCTGCCTTTGCTGATATGAAGATCCTGCACTCAAAGAAAACTTGTGAGTTTTTTAGAAAATGAGTGGTTGATTAGCGTCGACTCTGTAGCTTTGGCTCTTGACGCTTGCATTCTTGGTTTGCACTGAAGACCTAGTTGGCCTGCTTTCTGTCTATTGCCATTTTCTTGCACTGAATTCCTTAAAATGTCCCAGTTTCTGGTAATGAAGAGGTTGAAACTGGGTAAGGTTGCCTCTTGACGCTATTAAAGCGATCATGTATGCAATTTTTTTTTCATGAATGAAAAGCTAATGCGAGAATATGGACAAAATCGAGTCCAGTGCAAAACAAGGAAAATATTTTTAATGGAGTGACCGAAGCCGATGTGGTCGCTTCACGTATCCCGCCGGCGAAGTCGTCAAGACGTAGTTCATGCCGCAAAAATAAGAAATTTTTATGATTTTAAAATGACGCGGACCGGCCGATGTGGCGCCACGATCCCGCCGGCGGAATCGAGTCGAGACGTAGTTCATGCAAAATAAGGATTTTTATGATTTTAAAATGATGCGGGACCGGCCGATGTGGCGCCACGATCCCGCCGAGGAATCAGTCAAGACGTAGTTTGTGCTGTAAAAATAAGAATTTTTATGATTTTAAAATGATGTGGGACCGAAGCCGATGTGGCCGCCTACGTATCCCGCTGAGGGAATCAGGTCAAGACGTAGTTCGTGATGCAAAATAAGGATTTTTAAGATTTTAAAATGATGTGGGACCGAAGCCGATGCGGCCGCCTACGTATCCCGCTGAGGGAATCAGGTCAAGACGTAGTTCGTGATGCAAAAATAACGATTTTTTTTTTTATGATTTTAAAATGATGTGGGACCGAAGCCGATGTGGCCGCCTACGTATCCCGCTGAGGGAATCAGATCAAGACGTAGTTCGTGATGCAAAATGATTTTTATGTAATATGCTTTTTGTTGTTGTTTTTTTTTTCTAAAAAAATGGAGGATGACATTACGTTCTGACTCCAGTTGATACCAACAATTAGTATTGTGCATAAGGATGTTCTTTTATTGTTTTCAGTCTAACCGAGTTTGACTCTGGTGTAATTCACACAGTTTCAGATAGTACCTCAAACATACCTGAGTGTCGACACACTTGCTTGCATCCAAGGTTTCGAATTAAACGTAATCTCATGTTTCAAATGCCTCACTGAAAGAAGATCCCATCTCACACATATATTCCAATATTTTGAATTTTGGGACGTTGAGAGAATTGCGCTCACACTCAAAAAGATTTTCAATGCATGCAATTGTGATACCATAGGCTTGGCCGTCATGTAAGTATCCACTAATGTGAGAACCCTCAGTATAAGATCATGTAGGGCTTGTCACAGGCTTGTAATGTAGGTTTGGGGAAGGAATGGATATCATTTGGGTAAAAAGTGACTAATCCTTCCTCGAGCGTCGGACTATGTCCGTGCTTGATATTTGTGTGATTTAATGTTGATTTGCTTTCGTTTTGTCCCAGTTTTTCAATACTGACTTCTTTTGAATCTTTCATTTGGAGCCCCCTTTTTTTTCTCGGGGTTATGTATTTCCCCCTTTTTTTATTTTTTATTTTTTATCGGGGCTTTTGATTTCCTCTTTATGTGAAGTCGTCTTTGCTTTCATTCTTTGAGACTTTGACAATTTTTGTCTTTGCAAACTTCAGCTAGAATTTTGTCAGCCACTTGTGTTGACACCCAATTTTGACCCTCCCGTCCAGTCATTAACTATACAATTACACTAATTTTAAAGCAATTTTATAATAATAAAATACAACAATAAAACATTAATACAGACATAAATAAACAATTTAATAATGACACCGCTTCTTACGTAGAGCCCGGTCATAATTCTTAAATAATTAATAAATGCATAAAATAAATAATTTAGCGATAACGTCGTGTCAGGTAGCATAGCCGCATTTATTAGTAATCAGTTGTAATTTAAAATCAATTTTAATCTGATATATGCATTTAATAGCGTCGCATTTATAAAAGTTTTAAAACAATTCTTAAATATCATACTTACATTTAGCATTTAAATATTTAATCTAAACGCAATTCAATTTTTTATTTAACTTCGCAATAATGCATGATAATAAGATTTTTAAATAATAGCGCCGCGGTCTAAAGTATTGAGCATTAATTAAATAGCACGCCCACATTTATTTTTGATAACAATTAAACTAATAAAGCACCTAAATAATTTAATCACAATTTATTAATTTGATTTATCACTAATTAATTTTACCTAAACTAACAATTAAAACTAACCTAATCTAATACCTAAAAAAAAAACTAACTCCTAAAATCCTACTCAAAATAAATACACCTTTTAGTTACCAAAACTTTTTCGCCCAGCCCAATTTTTATTTACCCAAACATCAGCCCACTACCTACCGGCCCACACCCGCAAGCCCACGCCTCAGCCTTAGCCCTTTAACCCCATCCCTGTCGACAAAACCGACAGAAACAAAAAAAAAACACAAAAAAAAACCTGAGTCTCACCCATCATTGCCGCACCTCGTCCCCGTCGCCCCAGCCGGGATTCTCGCCTGAGAATCCGGCGAGTCAAGCATATCACCTACCATAAATCTCTCAAGTAAGAATCATCCGTAAATCAGTCCAATCTAGTCTCAAAATAAGTCCCAAATCTTAGGAAATCAATCTCAAATCTCCCACAAGTCATTCCCCAAAATCCCTGGAATCATGCGGAATCGTTAGCCCTACAAGCTGTCCGAAACTTACCATTTTTCGGACAAAACGAATTGAAATCAAAATCTATGTTTTTTTTCCGAAATCCTTCCGACTCATCTGGTGCCATATTTTCAAAGAAGTCCCAGTTTGGAAATAAGATCTCATTACCAAGGTTAGGCACCCAACGTTTATCTTCCTTATTTGACAAACTCAGTCCCCAAATCGAATCCCTAATCCCAACTATAAATACCCCTCCTTTCAGACAGGGTAGGAGGCGGAGATCGGGGGGGAACCCAGCACTTTTCTGAAACCCTGACACGAACAAAAAATCGATTCAACTGTCATAGAACATAGGGGAAACCTGAGGGAACTCTCGGAAATCAGAAAAATTAACAGCAAAGATAAGCCAAGAACGAGGTAAAATTCCATTTCCCCTTTTTCAATCGCATCGCAATAAAAATCTCCGAGTGGCTTCGACGACTTGATACGCTGCCTCGGTTCGCTGTCCGGAGAAGGTAAACTCGAATTCCTCTCGGTTTGGCTTGCTTTCTGTGTTTTTTGTGTGTTTTATCGTTGATATAATTCAGCTATTCATGTTGTTATATTCTTAAAAGTTTAAACATCATGTTGAATCTGTTTGAATTACCGGATTTATCATTTGAAGATGGTAATGGAGTGTGAATGCTTTGTTTGGCTTAACTCTCTGAAATTAGTATGCTCTAGATACGACGGCGACTGTAGAGTAATAATTTTATTAAACCGAATACATATGGGGAATACATATCGCCTCATCCTTCTATAAGTTGGTTAGTGTGAAGCATGAAATGTATCTGAATAGGTATATCGACAGATCATTAGCTTCGTCTTACTGTTACTATCCAGCATTGCTTGTTAAGATGTAAAGTTATTTCGGAGTCTATCCCTATTCAACATAAACACCCCTGCATAGTTACAGTCTTTCCTGAAATGGTTATTAAGTCGTCTTTGTGTGTCCCCGTCTCTTTAGGAAACTTTCCCTTCGTTCTGAAATAACAAGAATGCACATAACATACAAGCAACTCCATTGAGACCCCCTCAGGCCAAACACCCTTTTCAAAACTGGGACAAGGTAGGAAACTGTGCGGGGTTATGAGTCCCAAACAAGGCAGACGTCCGACATCAAGAGTCAAAACTACAAAGTCAACGCGAATCAACCGCCCCCCCCCTCAAACTCACAAATTTTTCTTTGAGCGCAGGTCCTGCATATTAGCAGAAGGTACAACAAAGTTCTGCATACTAGCAGAAGCAGAAAATACAACAAAATTCTTCAGAAATAGCGATGCATAAACATCAACAATCAGAGTTCAAATCCTGCAACAAATTATAGCGCATCAGCTCGGACATAAAGTCAAAGTTGCAACCCACACACACAACAAGGACACTATGGCAATTCGTCAGTCCGTGCAAGGACAACATCTCAGTATTCATCCGGCATATCAGGGACGACATCTCTACCCATAAAATTGCACTTCTCATATATATATTTATCATTTTGTTTAAGCGGTATACTAACGTCTTCTCAAGCTTAGCTTGCGGGAGCATTTATTCTACGAAAGGCAGCGGCCGCGTCCGGACAACGACGTTATCGGCGTATGTCGAGCGGCGATATATATCCGACTCGGTTTACGTCAAAATCGGGACAATTTTTAAGGACTTCGCCACGAAAGGACATTGACAAGTATGATCCCATATCTTGAAAGATCGACGTAAAGCGACAATTTTAAGGACTTTACTACAAATGACATCAATGGACATGGTCAATTTACGCGAAGGGTTCCATGTCCCAAAGCGGGACAAAATTTTAAAGAAAGCTGGCGTGAGCACCGAGAGTATGAGAGAATATACGCCGATTTGGATAAGGATGCTCGCTCTGTTTCATAACATGTCGCTATTCAAAATCGACATAATTTCCTACTAGTATTTTCTCAAGATAGAATATTTTCAACAAATGTTTTCGTAGAGACTCAAATCGATGGGGTTACATGGTCCGGACAAGACAACGCGTGCAAATATCAAGAGCGACCAAATCGGCCCGACCCACGAACTCACAATTTTTCTTTGAGTGAATGTTGCAGGTCAACAGGAACGAGGAGGACAATAAATACAACATCTACATTTCGTCCATACAACGACGAACATCTACATTTCGTCCATACAACGACGAACATCTACATCTCGTCCATACAACGACGAACATCTACATTTCGTCCATCTGACGACGACATCTACATTTCGTCCATCTGACGACGAGCATCTGCATTTCGTCCATACAACGACGAACATCTACATTTCGTCCATCTGACGGCGAACATCGCATTTTCGTCCATACAACGACGAACATCGCATTTCGTCCAGCGGCGCCAAGTCGAAAGCGACACCAATCGAAAACGACACCACGTCCAAAACGATGTCGGTCGAAAGCGACTCGGTCGAAAGCGACTCGCGTCAAAACGGCGCGCCACGTCGAAACGACGCTAAGTCCGAAAGCGACACCACGTCGAAAGCGGCTAAGTTCGAAAGCGACACGCGTCCAAAAACGGCGTCGAGTCAAACGACCGGTCGAAAGCGACTGCGTCAAAGCGACGCCACGTCCGAAAACGACGCTAAGTCGAAAGCGACACACGCCGAAAATGACGTCGAGTCAACGACTCGAGTCGAAACGACTCGCGTCGAAAGCGACACCACGCCCGAGCGGCGTCGAGTCCGGCGACTCGGTCCGGAAACGACGCCACGTCCGAAAACGACGCCAAGTCCAAAACGACGCCAAGTTTGAAAACGACGCCAAGTCCAAAGCAACGCGCCATCATCAACATATCTCATCTACGCAGGACGATTTTTACGTTCTCAAAGCTGCGTTTTCTCATTTCATGCTTTATTATTATTGTCTTAGCGGTTATGCACTAACTCCTTCGAGCTTTAGTCTACGGGCAGCAACACAACGACGTCATCAACACAACAAGTCCAAAAGCGACAACAAGTCCAAACGGCGCCAAGTCCGAAACGACGCCCAATAGCAACATTCCAATACAACAGATTCGCTCACTGCAACAAGTCTACATCAAATACATCTTGCAAAAAACCACAGGCTACATCATTTACACTTTAATTATTTCATCTGGTTTTGATTACGCATGAATTGCGACACAACTCCACATATAGAATAATTTTTATCTAAAACTTAGGAGACATTTTATGCATTTCGTCCATCTGAGCGAACGCCCATACTGGCGTCATATGTCTCGTCCGTCTGAAGCGAACGCCCATACTGGCGTCATTTGCATTTCGTCCATACAAGCGAACGCCAGCACAAGGCGTCATTTGCATTCGTCCATACAAGATGATTCGCCCATACAAGGCGACATGTGCATTTCGTCCATACTGAAGCGATAACGCCACACAATGGCGTCATCTGCGTCTTCTACACAAGACGGCGTATCATCACATCATTTCATATACGATTTGACTACAACCACAACACAAAATTTACATTCTTACCTTGTTTTGTTTTGTGATTATGCACTAATGCTTATCTTAGCTTCAATCTGAACCGCATAAGATGGAGCATAACGTGGATTTTCTCTTACAGCGAACCGGGGCAATTTGTTGGGGGGCCAACCTTCCCAACGAATGGCAGAAGCGGCCTCAAGCGTCGGTCCACTCGCTTACATCACCATAGAACCCAGCACACAAGCCATGCGATACACCCGTGTTCAAGCCGCTTTATTTTTTTCTTTTGCACCATAGCCCTGTCATCATAACTCGACCTGGGGCGACTTGAAGTCCGCCTTAACCCGCCTTGGTGTTTAGACCATGGTAACCAGGTCGCCATAACTCGACATCGGGACGCTTTTTGATTTTTGTGTCGCCGCCTACCGCGGCATTTACGCAGTGCGAAGATCGAGACAAAATTGGCTATGAGTCAACGTCTTTGTCCGAAGATTCTTTCATCATCTCCATACAAAGAGGACAATCGCTGACACCCAATTTTGACCTCGTCGATCATTAACTATACAATTACACTAATTTTAAAGCAATTTTATAATAATAAAATACAACAATAAAACATTAATACAGACATAAATAAACAATTTAATAATGACACCGCTTCTTACGTAGAGCCCGGTCATAATTCTTAAATAATTAATAAATGCATAAAATAAATAATTTAGCGATAACGTCGTGTCGTAGCATAGCGCATTTATTAATAATCGTTGTAATTTAAAATCAATTTTAATCGATATATGCATTTAATAGCGTCGCATTTATAAAAGTTTTAAAACAATTCTTAAATATCATACTTACATTTAGCATTTAAATATTTAATCTAAACGATTCAATTTTTATTTAACTTCGCAATAATGCATGATAATAAGATTTTTAAATAATAGCGTAGCGATGCAAGTATTGAGCATTAATTAAATAGCACGCCACATTTATTTTTGATAACAATTAAACTAATAAAGCACCTAAATAATTTAATCACAATTTATTAATTTGATTTATCACTAATTAATTTTACCTAAACTAACAATTAAAACTAACCTAATCTAATACCTAAAAAAAAAACTAACTACTAAAATCCAACACAAAATAAATACACCTTTTAGTTACCAAAACTTTTTCGCCCGCCAATTTTTATTTACCCAAACATCACCACTACCTACTGCCCACCAATGACCCACGCGCCTTAGCCCTTTAACCACATCCGCGACAAACCGGCGAAACAAAAAAAACACAAAAAAAAACCTGAGTCTCACCCATCATTGCCGCACCTCGTCCCCGTCGCCCCAGCCGGGATTCTCGCCTGAGAATCCGGCGAGTCAAGCATATCACCTACCATAAATCTCTCAAGTAAGAATCATCCGTAAATCAGTCCAATCTAGTCTCAAAATAAGTCCCAAATCTTAGGAAATCAATCTCAAATCTCCCACAAGTCATTCCCCAAAATCCCTGGAATCATGCGGAATCGTTAGCCCTACAAGCTGTCCGAAACTTACCATTTTTCGGACAAAACGAATTGAAATCAAAATCTATGTTTTTTTTCCCGAAATCCTTCCGACTCATCTGGTGCCATATTTTCAAAGAAGTCCCAGTTTGAAAATAAGATCTCATTACCAAGGTTAGGCACCCAACGTTTATCTTCCTTATTTGACAAACTCAGTCCCCAAATCGAATCCCTAATCCCAACTATAAATACCCCTCCTTTCAGACAGGGTAGGAGGCGGAGATCGAGGAACCAGACTTTTCTGAAACCCTGACACGAACAAAAAATCGATTCAACTGTCATAGAACATAGGGGAAACCTGAGGGAACTCTCGGAAATCAGAAAAATTAACAGCAAAGATAAGCCAAGAACGAGGTAAAATTCCATTTCCCCTTTTTCAATCGCATCGCAATAAAAATCTCAGTGGCCGACGACTTGATACGCTGTGCCTCGGTTATTGTCGGAGAAGGTAAACTCGAATTCTCTCGGTTTGGCTTGCTTTACGTGTTTTTGTGTTTTATCGTTGATATAATTCACTATTCATGTTGTTATATTCTTAAAAGTTTAAACATCATGTTGAATCTGCTTGAATTCTGGATTTATCATTTGAAGATGGTAATGGAGTGTGAATGCTTTGTTTGGCTTAACTCTGCGAAATTAGTATGCTCTGAATCACGGCCATCGTAGAGTAATAATTTTATTAAACCGAATACATATGGGGAATACATATCGCCTCATCCTTCTATAAGTTGGTTAGTGTGAAGCATGAAATGTATCTGAATAGGTATATCGACAGATCATTAGCTTCGTCTTACTGTTACTATCAGCATTGCTTGTTAAGATAAAGTTATTTCGGAGTCTATCCCTATTCAACATAAACACCCCTGCATAGTTACAGTCTTTCCTGAAATGGTTATTAAGTCGTCTTTGTGTGTCCCCATCTCTTCATAATATTGTTCCCAGAAGGTCCGTTTCGCCTCGTTGTAGCTTTACTGCTTATCTCCAGTGCTACCTGCCTCTATCTCGAGCGTCGCTCAAATATTTATGTTGAGGAAAATGTCTTTCTTTTTATAAAACAAGTTCGTTTATGTTTTAGTATGGCTCCATCTCTTGCTTATTCATCTATCGTCTGTTTTATCTCGGGAATATGCACTGTTATCGTGTTATAGATGTCATCGCACTTGTATGCATCATTCACTTGCGTGCCTTGAACCATATTAAGATGAACCAGGATGTATCTTATATAAGCTAAGATTGTATTCTTGATTCCCTGTGTGAATGGTTAAATAATATTGTAAGGCAGGGCTTAGTATGATTCTGGTGACATATTTGTTTGACTTTAAACGGAGCAGGGCCCATCTAGACCATGTTTTCTGATTCTAAGAAGTTATTCACCTATAGTTAATGTCTCATTTCTGTTTTCCTGTTGGGTCATTCAATCTCGGTATTAGGATAAAGAGGAAATTTTGAGTAGGAGAGTTATTAAAACCTTTGTAATTTTATAGGTTTATGTGGGCGGTAGGTTAAATGGGTCCATTGTGCCTCTGAAATGATACTTGTCTTCTTAAGTTGGAATGTATAGGTTTGGGGGCCAGTTCTTTGTTTCTGCTTGCTGTTTGGTATCCTAAGATTGGTTGAATAATGTTGGGCTTCATTTGGGAGCGGTAAGCCCAGTCCAGACCGATACGGTATAATAAAAAAGGAAAAATTAAATATGTACGTGCAAATGTATATGAAACATTTTATTTATTTGTGTTGTCGATAAGTTTTGGACATTTAACTAATCCTTTTCTTTCCTTATCTTTTCTTTTACATGAAATGCATCGGAGCAAAACGAAGAGTCTCATGGCGAGACTCATCACAAGCTACAGCAAATGAAGACCCGCGTCTACGTGCATTCTCTATCCGCATCGGAAATTCCAAGCCACCGGCGAATGACTTCGCCATTTCTTCGAGTCCTTATCAATCCATATCCTCCCCTATTATTTGTTGTAATTATTTGTCTAAACATCACACCACTAGTAGTACATGTAGAATAATTAAATTTTGGGCGGTCATTAGAAAATAGTGACGCTAGAAATTCATTCTTTTTAAATTAGTTATTTTTTATTAGTTATGCATTGCCTAAGCCATACCAAAATGACACGTAGCTAAAGCGTCACTCGCTACTAAATTCTTAGCATAATAAATTAATTCCTTCACAAACACTTACTAACATTCATAATTAAAAATTATTTTGTTAATCTTTGCATAATAGATATTCTACATTTATTTTATAAAGTACATATTTTGTCATAATAAGATTTTGCAATACATGCATCTTATCTAATACGTTATGAATACAAGTTTTATCCAAAGCTAATTTTTATATTCTAAATAAATTTTACAATTTTATCCTTTTATTTAAACATTTTTCAAACATACATTTTTATAGAATAATAATTCCCTAGGTTTGAACGGACAACCGCAAGTTAGCGGATCCTTTAGGGTGCCTAACCCCTTCCCTTTAGGATAATAAAGAACTCTTATCCAGAATCTCACTAAGTTTAGCAGACCATTAAAATGGAGTTAATGTTTTACTTCAAACTAGTTAAACATTTAGGTGTCCTAATTCACCCAAATTAATTAGGTGGCGACTCCGCGAACCCTTAGCATTCTAGCGAACCTTTAGCATTTTAAGCACCCTTTGGGCATTTCTAACATTTTAAGTTTCTAGCACTTTTAAGCACCTTTTAACATTTTAGCATTTTTACTTTATTTTCTAACATTTTATTAAGCAGGGTTCGCATTTAGATAAATGCCGCGGCCGAAAATGGGCGCGACAGAAATGGCGACTCCACTGGGGATTTAAGGTTCTTAACCATAACAGACTTAGGGTTATTATTTGGCAATTATTTTTGCATTTAATTTTGTGTGTTTTGTTTTGTTTTATTTATTTTAATTGCTACTTGCTTTACTGCTTTCCTTAAACTGGCATTCCGCTCATATTTCTTCCACTCTGGAAAATTCACACTATCACACACAACACGCGGGTGTGCTTTGCGCACCTGCAAATTTCTTTCAAACACCCAAATTTAAGAGAGTTGGTACTTTGCGCGGAGAATCCGGTCCAACCGGTGGTCGCGTAGCCTTCTCACTCGAGTAGTCCGCTCGGGAACCTTGCGTCTAGAAAAAAACCAAATCTTAGAAACTTAAGATAGAGCTATACCACCCTTTATTTTAGGGCATGCACGCATTTACCTTAGGTGGGTCAATCCTTGGCATTGATACCACAATTAGGAAGACACCAAACTTGTCGACGGGTTTCTCAACCCAACGACCAACCGGCATATTATGTGTGGCGTGACAATGATAGACAAATCCAAACCCAATCATGTTATGCTAAAATTGGGAAAAGTGCACCGTCATTTGGTCGCCATTTCCAACAAAAGCATTACAGTTGGGCGGCTTGGACAAATCCGTCATAACCTCGCATATCTGGCGTTTAGGCCCACCTCTGGCATTAAAAGAGGTCCCAAACATGTTAGAACACGCACTTGATTTGCAATTTGCTTATTAGTATATATTGGCTGCAACTTTTTGCATATTATACTAACTTGGTTTGCTTCATTTGTTAAAGGTTTATTTTTGTCTAGCTTATCCCCAAAAGGTTGATTCGCGTTGACTGGCAGAAGCACAATCATCCAATAAATGACTAATCCAGAAGCACCAGAACGAAACAACTTAGGACTCATCCCCGTTCCCGTAGAGGATGCAGAGGCGTTGGAAAGGAGAAACACCAATGATCATCACCTCGACAAACTATTGCAGCAAATGGAAATCATGCAAGCCGAAATAGAAAGGCTCAGAGATATCACAAACATGTCTATTAGCTTAAATGCACCACTCCCAGAGCAAGGGACAAATGCAATCGTGTCACAAGCCCTTGAGCCTCCACTTCCCCAAAGCTCCCCGCAGAGGCCGCAACATACCAGCTCACACCAAAATGTCACTCGCCCGGTCAATTTGCAAGCCGACCTCAAAATGATCCGTTCACTACATACACATCTCAACCTCCACCTACTTATATCTCCCACTCAACCCAAATTGCCAAGCCACCCAATACGAGCGGATGACACAAACAATATGAGGGGTTAGCACATCCGATCGAAAGCCAACCATTTATTATGCATACATCCTCTCAAGAGACAGATCAATACAAGGAAATGGAGCGGCAGACTCGAGCCAGAGCTGATGAAAATATGGCAAAAGAAATCCGTAGTTTGAAAGAGGCATTCAAAAGCATTCAGATGAACAAGGGGGAAGAAGGTTTGGAATATGAAAACTTATGTATGCACCCTGACGTTGAATTACCTGTGGGGTACAAGGTGCCCAAATTTGACATGTTTGATGGAAAGGGGAATCCTCGAGCTCATCTAAGGTCATATTGCGATAAATTGATTGGAGTTGGTAAAAATCAGGCAATCATCATGAAGCTATTCATCAGGAGTCTAACCGGCGAGGTACTGGTACACATGCCAAGACCACCGAAAATGGGGCCATTTGGAATGCCATGGCACAAGATTTCATGGATAGATTTAGATTCAACACTGACACTGTCCTAGACAGATTTTATCTTATGAAGCTTGAAAAGAAATCCACATAAACTTTCGTGAATACGCCTGGTGGCGGTCGGAGCGAGAAGGTCCAACCTCGATGGCAGAGCGAAATGACCACTTGTTCGTGCGATCGTTAAGGACGCGACATATTATGAAAGGATGATCGGTGTAATTGGCGAAGTTTTGCGAAGTCGTAAGAATGGCGACCGTGGAAGATGACATTAAGACAGCGGGATTACAAACCAGCGACCTACAAGCAACTAGCGAGCAATGCGATGGATTCACAGGAGGTACCTCACAAAGGAGAAGAGATGCATCACCCTCTATCATGGTCATTCAGGAGCATAGGCCAGAACAACATCCAGTGTATCACAATCCACCGCCTCCTTACTATAGCCAAAACACTCAAAATCCACATTATCAGCACTACGCCCCCCCCATATCCTGTTTACCATACCCAACCAAAGATATCAAAATACTCACCATCGCGAACCCGCGCCAGCGGACCCAAACCCCGCATAGATGCCGAAAGAAAACCAACAAAAACCTATACACCTTTAGGCGAACCCATAGCCCAAGTGTATGAGAAGCTGAAAGCTGCACGAATACTCCACCCAATTCCCAGAAATACCCCCAGGCCTACCTCCCGAGGGCACGATAAAACTAAACATTGTGCATACCACTCCGGTGTCGAAGGGCATGACATCGCAAATTGTTATACCCTCAAAGACAAAATCGAGGAATTGATCAAAGATGGAGTCATCCAACTTGAAGAAGCTCCCCCCAATATAAACAACAACCACTTACCAAACCCTGATGATGCCTATGTTAACATGATTGTTGAACAAAACAGTTTGGAAGGGACCATTGTTGAATCATCAATCAATCTCCAAAGGAAGAGAAATGCTCCTTGGCTAGAGCCTGTTGCGCCTGAATCAGTCATTCATCAAAACAAGAACTTCGCATAAATCAAAGAAGAAGAATCTGAGCTGCGTGGAAGGGCTATAAAGTCTTCTCGTTGATGAAAAGTAAACATAAATACAATTTGATACGGTATGATCCGTGAAGACCCGCCCTAAGACACGAAGCGAAGAAGTGGACTCATGCCCTGCTTTGGCGTACGAGTCCTAAAATAGTTAGTTTAATATATTTTTGCCCTTCATATGTAATTGGAACTACGTGTGACTGATTCCTCAGCGGATCGTGGCGGCCACATCGAGCCGGTCCACTTTTAGAAAATCCCGATTTCTCCTTTCTTGTAATTGGAACTACGTGTGACTGATTCCGCTTGGCGGATACGTGGCGCCATATCGGCCGGTTCGCTTTTAATTTCACCCAATGTTCGCTTGTAATGAACTACGTCGCGACTGATTCCTCGTGGGGATACGTGGCGGCCTAAATCGGCCGGTCACCATTAGGAAACTTTCCGCCGTTCGAAATAACAAGAATGCACATAACATACAAGCAACTCCATTGAGACCCTCCGGGCCAAACACCTTTTCAAATCGGGACAGGTAGGAAACTGGCGGGGTTATGAGTCCCAAACAAGCGGACGTCCGACATCAAGAGTCAAAACTACAAAGTCAACGCGAATCAACCGCCCCGCCAAACTCACAAATTTTTCTTTGGCGCAGTCTGCGTATTAGCGAAGGTACAACAAAGTTACGCGTACTAGCGAGCGTAAAATACAACAAAATTCTTGAAATAGCGAAGCGGACAAACATCAACAATCGAGTTCAAATCACGCAACAAATTATAAGCGCGTCGGCTCGGACATAAAGTCAAAGTTGAAACCCACACACACAACAAGGACACTATGGCAATTAAATCGATCCGTGCAAGGACAACATCTCGAGATTCATCCAAGATATCGTGGGCGACATCTCTACCCATAAAATTGCACTTCTCATATATATTTATCATTTTGTTTAAACAGGTATACACTAACGTCTTCTCAAGCTTAGCTTGCAGGAGCATTTATTCTACAGGAACAGCAGCAGCACGTCCAGACAACGACGTTATCAGCATTATGTCCAGGCGACGATATATATCCGACTCAGTTTCGTCAGTCAAAACTGGGACAATTTTTAAGGACTTCGCCACGAAAGGACATTGACAAGTATGATCCCATATGCTTGAAAGATCGACATAAACTGGGACAATTTTAAGGACTTTACTACAAATGACATCAATGGACATGGTCAATTTACGCGAAGGGTTCCATGTCCCAAAACTGGGACAAAATTTTAAAAGAAAGCCTGACGGCAGCAAAGCACCGAGAGTATGAGAGAATATACCGCCGATTTCAGATAAGGATGCTCGCTCTGTTTCATAACATGTCGCTATTCAAAAATCGACATAATTTCCTACTAGTATTTTCTCAAGATAGAATATTTTCAACAAATGTTTTTCGTGAGACTGAAATCGAGCGGGGTTACATGGTCCGCATAAGACAACGCGTGCAAATATCAAGCAACACAAATCGTGACCCTCCCCGAACTCACAATTTTTCTTTGAGTGAATGTTGCAGGTCAACAGGAACGAGGAGGACAATAAATACAACATCTACATTTCGTCCATACAACGACGAACATCTACATTTCGTCCATACAACGACGAATATCTACATCTCGTCCATACAACGACGAACATCTACATTTCGTCCATACAACGACGAACATCTACATTTCGTCCATACAACGACGAGCATCTGCATTTCGTCCATACAACGACGAACATCTACATTTCGTCCATACAACGACGAACATCTGCATTTCGTCCATACAACGACGAACATCTGCATTTCGTCCGAAAACGACGCCAAGTCCGAAAACGACACCAAGTCCAAAGCGACACCACGTCCAAAACGGCGTCGGTCGAAACGACTCGGTCGAAAGCGACTCGCGCGTCAAAAGCGGCGCCACGTCCAAAACGACGCTAAGTCGAAAGCGACACCACGCGTCGAAAGCGACGCTAAGTCCAAAGCGACACGCGTCCAACGACGTCGGTCGAAAGCGACCGAGTCCAAAACGACTACGTCCGAAAGCGACGCCACGTCCAAACGACGCTAAGTCCGAAAGCGACACCACGCCCAAAACGACGCCGAGTCGAAAACTACTCGAGTCGAAAGCGACTCGCGTCCGAAAGCGACACCGCGTCCGAACGACGCCGGTCGAAAATGACTTCGGTCGAAAGCGACGCCACGTCCGAAAACGACGCCAAGTCCAAAACGACGCCAAGTTTGAAAACGACGCCAAGTCCGAAAACGACGCCATCATCAACATATCTCATCTACGCAGGGACGATTTTTTCTGTTCTCAAAACTGCATTTTTCTCTTTTCATGCTTTATTATTATTCTGTCTTAGCAGTTATGCACTAACTCCTTCTTGAGCTTTAGTCTGCGGGCAGCGGCACAACGACGGCGTCATCAACACAACAAGTCCAAAAGCGACAACAAGTCCAAACGACGCCAAGTCGAAAGCAGCGCCAATAGCAACATTCCAATACAACAGATTAAGCTCGGCTGCAACAAGTCTACATCAAATACATCTTGCAAAAAACCACAGGCTACATCATTTACACTTTAATTATTTCATCTGGTTTTGATTACGCATGAATTGCGACACAACTCCACATATAGAATAATTTTTATCTAAAACTTAGGAGACATTTTATGCATTTCGTCCATCTGAGCGAACGCCCATACTGGCGTCATGCATCTCGTCCGTCTGAAAGCGAAACGCCCATACTGGCGTCATTTGCATTTCGTCCATACAAGGCGAACGCACACAAGGCGTCATTGCATTTCGTCCATACAAGATGATTCCGCCCATACAAGGCGACATGTGCGTTCGTCCATACTGAGCGATAACGCCACATGCGCGTCATCTGCGTCTAAATCTACCTGAGCGGCGTATCATCACATCATTTCATATACGATTTGACTACAACCACAACACAAAATTTACATTCTTACCTTGTTTTGTTTGTGATTTATGCACTAATGCTTCTATCTTAGCTTCAATCTACAGAATCGCATGATGGAGCATAACGTGGATTTTCTCTTACAGCGAACCGGGGCAATTTGTTGGGGGGCCAACCTTCCCAACGAATGGCAGAAGCGGCCTCAAGCGTCGGTCCACTCGCTCCACATCACCATAAAACCCAGCACCACAAGCCATAGCAGACACCGTGTTCGCCGGCTTTATTTCTTTTCTTTTTGCACCATAGCCCGATGTCATCATAACTCGACATCGACGGCTTTGAGTCCGCCTTAACCGCGCTTGGTGTTTAGACCATGGTAACCCGAGGTCGCCATAACTCGACATCGGGCTTTTTGATTTTTGTGTCGGCGCGCCTACCGGCAAAGATTTACGCACTCGAAGATCGAGACAAAATTGGCTATGAGTCAACGTCTTTGTCCGAAGATTCTTCCATCATCTCCATACAAAGAGGGACAACTGTTGACACCCAATTTTGACCCTCCCGTCCAGTCATTAACTATACAATTACACTAATTTTAAAGCAATTTTATAATAATAAAATACAACAATAAAACATTAATACAGACATAAATAAACAATTTAATAATGACACCGCTTCTTACGTAGAGCCCGGTCATAATTCTTAAATAATTAATAAATGCATAAAATAAATAATTTAGCGATAACGTCGTGTCAGGTAGCATAGCCGCATTTATTAGTAATCAGTTGTAATTTAAAATCAATTTTAATCTGATATATGCATTTAATAGCGTCGCATTTATAAAAGTTTTAAAACAATTCTTAAATATCATACTTACATTTAGCATTTAAATATTTAATCTAAACGCAATTCAATTTTTTATTTAACTTCGCAATAATGCATGATAATAAGATTTTTAAATAATAGCGCCGCGGTCTAAAGTATTGAGCATTAATTAAATAGCACGCCCACATTTATTTTTGATAACAATTAAACTAATAAAGCACCTAAATAATTTAATCACAATTTATTAATTTGATTTATCACTAATTAATTTTACCTAAACTAACAATTAAAACTAACCTAATCTAATACCTAAAAAAACTAACTCAAAATCCTACTCAAAATAAATACACCTTTTAGTTACCAAAACTTTTCGCCTTGATTTTTATTTACCCAAACATCAGCCCACTACCTACCGGCCCACACCCGCAAGCCCACGCCTCAGCCTTAGCCCTTTAACCCCATCCCTGTCGACAAAACCGACAGAAACAAAAAAAAAACACAAAAAAAACCTGAGTCTCACCCATCATTGTCGCTGCACTGGTCCCCGTCGCCTCGCCTCGAGAATCCGGCGAGTCAAGCATATCACCTACCATAAATCTCTCAAGTAAGAATCATCCGTAAATCAGTCCAATCTAGTCTCAAAATAAGTCCCAAATCTTAGGAAATCAATCTCAAATCTCCCACAAGTCATTCCCCAAAATCCCTGGAATCATGCGGAATCGTTAGCCCTACAAGCTGTCCGAAACTTACCATTTTTCGGACAAAACGAATTGAAATCAAAATCTATGTTTTTTTTCCCGAAATCTTTCCGACTCATCTGGTGCCATATTTTCAAAGAAGTCCCAGTTTGAAAATAAGATCTCACTACCAAGGTTAGGCACCCAACGTTTATCTTCCTTATTTGACAAACTCAGTCCCCAAATCGAATCCCTAATCCCAACTATAAATACCCCTCCTTTCAGACAGGGTAGGAGGCGGAGATCGGGGGGGAACCCAGCACTTTTCTGAAACCCTGACACGAACAAAAAATCGATTCAATCACAGTAACATAGGAAACCGAGGAACTCTGAAATCGTAAAAATTAACAGAAAGATAAGCAAGAACGAGGTAAAATTCCATTTCCCTTTTTCAATCGCATCGCATAAAAATCTCAGTGGTTTCGACGACTTGATACGCTGCCTCGGTTATTTGTCAGGAGAAGAAGGTAAACTCGAATTCCTCTCGGTTTGGCTTGCTTTCTGTGTTTTTTGTGTGTTTTATCGTTGATATAATTCAGCTATTCATGTTGTTATATTCTTAAAAGTTTAAACATCATGTTGAATCTGTTTGAATTACCGGATTTATCATTTGAAGATGGTAATGGAGTGTGAATGCTTTGTTTGGCTTAACTCTCTGAAATTAGTATGCTCTAGATACGACGGCGACTGTAGAGTAATAATTTTATTAAACCGAATACATATGGGGAATACATATCGCCTCATCCTTCTATAAGTTGGTTAGTGTGAAGCATGAAATGTATCTGAATAGGTATATCGACAGATCATTAGCTTCGTCTTACTGTTACTATCCAGCATTGCTTGTTAAGATGTAAAGTTATTTCGGAGTCTATCCCTATTCAACATAAACACCCCTGCATAGTTACAGTCTTTCCTGAAATGGTTATTAAGTCGTCTTTGTGTGTCCCCATCTCTTCATAATATTGTTCCCAGAAGGTCCGTTTCGCCTCGTTGTAGCTTTACTGCTTATCTCCAGTGCTCACCCCGTCTCTATCTCGAAGCGTCGCCCAAATATTTATGTTGAGGAAAATGTCTTTCTTTTTATAAAACAAGTTCGTTTATGTTTCGAGTATGGCTCCATCTCTTGCTTATTCATCTATCGTCCTGTTTCTATCTCAGGAATATGCACTCTGTTATCAGGTTATAGATGTCATCGTACCTTGTATGCATCATTCACTTGCGTGCCTTGAACCATATTAAGATGAACCAGGATGTATCTTATATAAGCTAAGATTGTATTCTTGCTTCCCTGTGTGAATGGTTAAATAATATTGTAAGGCAGGGCTTAGTATGATTCTGGTGACATATTTGTTTGACTTTAAACGGAGCAGGGCCCATCTAGACCATGTTTTCTGATTCTAAGAAGTTATTCACCTATAGTTAATGTCTCATTTCTGTTTTCCTGTTGGGTCATTCAATCTCGGTATTAGGATAAAGAGGAAATTTTGAGTAGGAGAGTTATTAAAACCTTTGTAATTTTATAGGTTTATGTGGGCGGTAGGTTAAATGGGTCCATTGTGCCTCTGAAATGATACTTGTCTTCTTAAGTTGGAATGTATAGGTTTGGGGGCCAGTTCTTTGTTTCTGCTTGCTGTTTGGTATCCTAAGATTGGTTGAATAATGTTGGGCTTCATTTGGGAGCGGTAAGCCCAGTCCAGACCGATACGGTATAATAAAAAAGGAAAAATTAAATATGTACGTGCAAATGTATATGAAACATTTTATTTATTTGTGTTGTCGATAAGTTTTGGACATTTAACTAATCCTTTTCTTTCCTTATCTTTTCTTTTACATGAAATGCATCGGAGCAAAACGAAGAGTCTCATGGCGAGACTCATCACAAGCTACAGCAAATGAAGACCCGCGTCTACGTGCATTCTCTATCCGCATCGGAAATTCCAAGCCACCGGCGAATGACTTCGCCATTTCTTCGAGTCCTTATCAATCCATATCCTCCCCTATTATTTGTTGTAATTATTTGTCTAAACATCACACCACTAGTAGTACATGTAGAATAATTAAATTTTGGGCGGTCATTAGAAAATAGTGACGCTAGAAATTCACTCTTCTTAAATTAGTTATTTTTGATTAGTTATGCATTGCCTAAGCCATACCAAAATGACACGTAGCTAAAGCGTCACTCGCTACTAAATTCTTAGCATAATAAATTAATTCCTTCACAAACACTTACTAACATTCATAATTAAAAATTATTTTGTTAATCTTTGCATAATAGATATTCTACATTTATTTTATAAAGTACATATTTTGTCATAATAAGATTTTGCAATACATGCATCTTATCTAATACGTTATGAATACAAGTTTTATCCAAAGCTAATTTTTATATTCTAAATAAATTTTACAATTTTATCCTTTTATTTAAACATTTTTCAAACATACATTTTTATAGAATAATAATTCCCTAGGTTTGAACGGACAACCGCAAGTTAGCGGATCCTTTAGGGTGCCTAACCCCTTCCCTTTAGGATAATAAAGAACTCTTATCCAGAATCTCACTAAGTTTAGCAGACCATTAAAATGGAGTTAATGTTTTACTTCAAACTAGTTAAACATTTAGGTGTCCTAATTCACCCAAATTAATTAGGTGGCGACTCCGCGAACCCTTAGCATTCTAGCGAACCTTTAGCATTTTAAGCACCCTTTGGGCATTTCTAACATTTTAAGTTTCTAGCACTTTTAAGCACCTTTTAACATTTTAGCATTTTTACTTTATTTTCTAACATTTTATTAAGCAGGGTTCGCATTTAGATAAATGCCGCGGCCGAAAATGGGCGCGACAACTTGCACATTTCTAAAGCACTCGAGGAGGTCGGGCCAAGAGAGGGATAGTGCGTACGCACTCAGAAAGGTTATAGGTGTAATATGCGGTTGTCAAAAAATAGGTTTTAGGCTCAAAGGGGTGTTCTAGGGATAATGTTATTTGGTAGGCTGAAAGGGCTCAAACGGGTCAAAGAAAGCCTACGATCATTTCCTACACCGAGTGTTACTCAGGATTTCGCCTCAACAAACATTCAGGCCAAGTTCTAGATCACAATGCAATGCAATTGAACTTATTCAAATAACTCACCACACAATGCATATGAAACGATGAGGTCGTCTTTATTCTTATCTTGGAAACATGTAAGACAATGTTATCTGCGGGTATGAATAAGAGGTACCAAAAGAATCTATGGTTTACCACAAAGTCAACCCATACTTTTATTTTTATTTTTATGCACACTTGTAACTGTGTTGGTATCAACAAAGTCAAACAATAATACTAAAAAAATGTTTTTTTGTATTTTGAATAACCCTTTTTGTATTTTTGAATAAATTTTTTTTTATATTTTTTGAATAATTGTTTTTTTTTTTTGTATTTTTAGAATAAATGGTACCGAACCCGAATAGGGCTGCCTACGTATCCCGCCGAGGGAATCAGGTGCGCGTAGTTCATTCAAATATGTTAAAAAAATGTATGCTTGGAAAAAAAAAATTATCAATGAAAGAATAGCAATATAAAGCTGCGCAAAAGAAATGATTGTCCATTGTGGACGAATGCAAAGTAAAATAAATGCCCGAAAACATGATGAATGGATGCATGAGTGAGAAATGCGTTTTATTTTTTTGTTTTGTTTTATTTTTTTTGTTTTGTTTTTATTTTTGTGGTGTCGAACCCAAAATGAGTTGCCTACGTATCACACCGTGTGGTGAGAATCAAACACGCGTAGTTCGGAATAATTATACTGTAAAATGCATGATATGTAAGAACTATGCCATCAACGCTAAACATATTATTTGAATTTGCAAATATGAATAAAAATATAAAGTAAAAAAGAACTGAGAGCGATGTCTCGTTGAATCTGGTATAAACTGACTTCTATTAGTCAACATAACTCCCGCTCATTCTTGTGATGATTTTTTTTTCTTTTTACGACCGCCCTCGGTTGTTTGCGAGGACGACCTTCCTACAAAAAATATGAGAAATAGGTGAGTAGAAAAATAACAAAATAATAAAAATGCAAAGGTGTGACAATATAGTCAAAGACTCCCCTGATTGGTTCGACCGGACTGGTGGTTGATGCTTCACAAAGTCCAAGTTGCGCTATTCAAGAGTGATTTACGCAATAGAAGTCCTGATTGCAATGTGACAGCAAAAGTGCAAAAATGCAAATGCTCGAACCCGGAATCACAAAAGAGCAATTATTGAATTAAACAGTATGTACAGAGTTGCTAGCGACAAACAATAATAAACAAAAAACATGCAAATCAAGCGCGTGCCCTAATATGCTTGGGACCTCCCTTATGCCAGAGGTGAGCCTAAACGCCAAATATGCGGGATTGTGATAAATAGGTCCAAGCCGTTAAACTGCAATATTTTGTTGGAAATGACAACCAAATGACGGTGCATTTTTTCCAATTTCGGTGTGTCGTAACCAGGCTTGGATCCGTCTATCATCATCACGCTACACATAGTATGCTAATGGGTCGTTGGGTTGTGAAACCCGTCGACAAGTTTGGTGTATTTCTAATTGTAGCGTTAATACCAAGGATTAACCCACCTAAGGTTTATGCATGCATGACTTAATATAAAAGGTGGTATAGCTCTATCTTAAGTTTTCTAAGATTTGGCTTACTAGACGCAAGGTTCCCGAGCGGACAACTCGAGTGAGAAGACTACGCGACTGATCAGACGAACCGATCTAACTCCGCGCAAGCGCCAACTCTCCTAAATTTTGGGTATTTTTTTGAAAGAAATTAGCGGGTGCGCGAAGCACACCAACGCGTGTAGTGTGTGACAATGTGAATTTTCCAGAATGGAGGAAATATGAGCGGAATGACAATTTAAGGAAAGCAATAAAGGAATGTAGCAATTAAAGTAGTTATTTACAAAATAAAAACAAACAATATAAAACATTTACAATAAATATAAAAGCAAAATAAAGTGCAATATTTAATTAACCTGAGTTTGCTATGATCAAGAACCTGATATCCCCAGCAGAGTCGTCATGCTGTAACACCCCATTTTAACCGGAGTCGAAACGGGAGTACCACGTATGGTTGATTCCTAAATGTATTTTAAGGAGTCGCCACCTAATTATTATAGTGAATTAGGACACTTAGTTTATTGCAATAAAAATACTGCAATTGTCTTCCATTTAATGGTCTGCGAAATTAGTGAGATTTTGGATCAGAGTTCTTTATTATCCTAAAGGGAAGGGGTTAGGCATCCTTTAAGATCCGCTAACTTGCGGTTGTTCGTTCAAATCTAGGTTAATTATTTATTGCTCTTTTTATTCTACCTATTCTAAGCATTTATAATTAAAATAAAGTGCACTACACAATAATAAAACTAAATTAAATGCGATATAAAATAACATTCCGGGACATCTTTTAGCCCTTTTAGGCTTTCTGCACAAGATGATCTCATTACTGCATAAACACTTAGTAAAAGTGTTAGTATCAGAATAAATAATTTTAAAGTAATGACAGGAATTTAATAAGTAAAGCAAAAAATAAATAAATCCGTCTTTTGCACAGAGGAGGCCTTGGAAATCAGACGGAGATTCCTTCATCGGCCAATATTATTAAAAGCAATAAAATAAATAAAACCTTCATATCCGCGCCAAAACAATAATAGTTTTAAACACGGAGGGCTCAGATATGAAAAATATATAAAGTGGGACAGCCTAAACAAGTGCGGCTGCGAGAATTATACTGCCGGCAAGCATGTTGGTTATCCGGCGTAAGTGGAAGAAATCATCCTTGCCCAGAAAACTTCATTTATTTTATTTTCCGTCTTTGCAACTGTGGAGGCCTCAAAAATCGACGGATAACTTTTTCATTGGCCAATGTAGTATCAAGTTCAAATCAGGAAAATACCAAGTGTTCAAATGCGGAAATCTGTTCCTTCAGTTTAAAATCGCCGAAAATCAGTCTGAAACCAGCGAAAATCAATCCAACGAAAACCCGAAAGTGGCAGAACAGTGGCCAGCAACATCGCTAGATATTCCAAAACATCGCCAGACAGTCCAAAAATGGTTCAAATACAGTCAGTAAAATGGCCAAAACAATAGCAACATTGCAGAATCAGTCCGCCCAAAATCAACACCCATCAAGAACAGTGATAAACATAGCCACGATCGATACAATGTCACTGGAAATACAAAGTCCGTAGATTAAACATCACAGATCTGATTCGCCATAAACTCCCAAATAACCATAATAATACCAACACAAAAACGACACAGTGAGTCAAATGAACAGAAGCCTGAACTGTGAAGTTCGCAGAAATAGTAGAGTTCGCCGGAGTTTCAGAAACTCCGGCCAGATTCAAAAGTCGAGAAAATCATGCCAAATTCGTCCAACAACAGAAACAGTAAACAGCGAACCCAAAGTGATGCAAAATCAAGGTCGCCGGATTCTTTTATTCCGGCCAGACGCAACAAAATCAGAAAAATCAGAAAGAAAAAAAAAAGTTAAACAAAATCAGTCCAACAACACAATCAACATAATAGCAACAAAAATGAAGAAACAAACTGTAGCGTCGCCGGAGTTTAAATCCGACAAGGTTCAACATTACCAACAGAGAGAGGGCAGCGGCGGCGTCGCTTCAACGGCGAGGTCGCCGGAGCGACGCCGCCAATGGTTTAAGCACGGGTCAGTGAGAGAGGCGATGGACTGTGACAGTGGGTTCGCCGGTAAAGGGGTGAGGTCGACGCTGTTGCTATGGAGGTGAGGGACGAGGGAGTTGTGGGTGCGTAGGGTTGTAGTGGTGTGTGTGTGACAGTGGGTTCGCCGGTAAGAAACTGGCGGCGACGGGAAGGCAGGGAAGAGGGTGGCGGCTAGGTTAAAAATGAGAGAGAGAGGACTACTGAGTGATAGGGCGGCGGCGACGGGAGTTAGGGCTGAGAGGAGGGGCGACTGAGGAAGATGGAGTATGTTGTGTGTGAGAGAGGGTCAGGCGGATGGGGGGTAGGAGTAGACGGCTGGGTAGGTTCTGTTTAGGGGAGGGTAAGGTTTTATTTATAGGGTAGGTTTAGGGTTTGGTATTTGGGGGGGAAAATAAAAGTGGGTTTTGATTTTAGGGGGGAAATAAAAGTGTTGTATTGTTTGGATGAAAATAAAAAGATGGTGTCGGATTGGACTGACTCAAATTGCGTCTTGAACTGGACTGGTTTGACAAAAAATGCAAGGCTGGTTAATTATTTAAAGAAAAATTATTTAAAAAGATGTAAAATTATTAAAATGCAAATGCCGACGCAATAATACTAAAATGCAATATTTAAGACACGTTTAATGCCTGATTAAAAGTAAAAATGCGGTGCCGATTAATTATTTAAAGAGATGCAACTATTATTAAAATAAAACGACGGTATAACAATAATAAAAACATAATATTAAAAACGACATAATGCTTAATTTAAAAATAAAAGATGCGATGTCATTTTTGTGAAGAAATAAACATAGAATATTATGTAAAAATATGCAAAATAACAATTAAAATGCGGTGTGCTAAAATGCTTAAAATTGCATGAAATATACAAAAAACGGGTCAAAATTGACTGTCAACAACTGGTTGTTGAGTTCTGACAGCGGAAGAGTTTGTGAAAGGGTAGATGTCTCCTACACTATTGCAGCGCATAAGTGATGCGTGATTTATGCACACACTTAACGCAAGTGCACGTGTCGTGTCAAGTAATATAGTCTTAGAAGACCGAATTATCGTCCTCAGGGATTAGTGTTCAAGTACCGATTATTTATCCTATGGTATCTATTTGGTAACCGATGATTGATATGTTGTTTATGACTATAATTATGAAAGCTAATTAAACTACGTTGTGTTACTTCAGTAATGGTGGAAATAGGGCTTCCACATCTCCTCAACTATCCGCTTAACTTACTTATTAATGCAATTAATTATGATTCTTCTTCTACTTTGAGATAGCAGGTTAACTAAGCCGTTTTATACTCATGTTAAGGTTATATAAACACTCAACCCTAATATAGAACCTTTCTACCTTTCGGTGATAAGATTGACTATAAAGGAGGATTAAGACCAATAACCTATTAATACTACACAAGTATCGGGGTACGTTCGTCCACGATTTAACCTATGTTTATTCAACTATAGCATATTCACAATC
Organism: Przewalskia tangutica; assembly: GCA_029844215.1. NCBI lineage: Eukaryota > Viridiplantae > Streptophyta > Magnoliopsida > Solanales > Solanaceae > Przewalskia > Przewalskia tangutica. The sequence continues at coordinate 20,449,186 of CM056731.1, read as the reverse complement.
TCCCCTTTCGGCTTTCGATTAGAAATCATAAGGATTATGATAATTAGTGATCAAGTAATTACCAAGCAATCAAGACAAATATTGAATAAATCTCAATAACAAGAAGAAGAACCAAAGACATGCATTAATTCATAAAGATAAGTTTCAAGTGAATTGACATGGAAAACCCTAGATTGATTTAGTTCCTAGCCATAGACATGACAAGAACTAAATTAATATCCAACATAAACTGTAAAGAAAGTAAAACAAGAACAAGAAATTACTAAGAAAAGGTCTCCAATCTTGATCTCCAAAGGTTGTGTGATTTGGCAAGAAGAGGAACCCCTAAATATGACCTAGAGTCCTCTTTTTATAGTCTCCAAAACGTGATGCAGGTTTTCCTTCAGGCCTTGGCCCATTCCCATTCGAATTTGCTGATTTTCCCGCCTCGGCGCCGCGGCCACACTCTGCGGCGCGGCGAACTATCGCACCTCTTTGGATATTGGCGCGCTGCCTGCGGCCCAGCGTGGCGCTCTGCTCTTGGTTTGGAGCGTCATGGTGGCTTTGTTGTGCCCGTTCATAACTTTCGTTTCCGAGCTCTGGAACCTCTGTTTCTGCCCTCTTTTTGCTCATTTTCCGCCAATGAGCCACTTTAAACCAATATGACTCAAAATAAAGGAAATCTATCCTAAGACGACACGTATTTGTACAAAAATGGACGAAAAACTAACTAAAAATGACTCAAAAGGTGTATATAAAATACACCGATCAATAAGAATTCTCCCCGTATTGAGATCCTTCACAAAGAAACCAAAAGGGTCAAAATCTACAGACACTCAATTATTACGTGTGAATTTTCTAACAGATATAAATTTTTTAATAATTTGAGGGGCGTAGAGGACATGGTTAAGTGAGATGGGTGGATGGGGATTTTTAATTTCTGTATTGCCATAACCTGCAATTGGAATGCGGTGACCATTGCCAACAGTAGTGTATTGAGGATACTTTAACTGAAGCAATTGAGAAAAATTACATGAAGAGCTGGTCAGGTGTGATGTGGCTCCGGAGTTCACATACCAATTATTATCGGGCGATTGCAGAGTGAGAGTGTTGAAAGCTTGCCCCAAATCAGTGGGTTGCATCTGGTGGGCTAAAGGAAACTGTTGGGCCGACATCAGATGGGCCTGTTGGTGCTGGATCGAGAACACTGGGCCGCCACTGCTGCTGAAATTGGGCGGTTGCGGGGCCCGGGCGTCATCTGCTGGCGATGTGCATTCGCTATCGGCGAGGCGATGACACCGCAAATCGCTATCGTTGTGCATTCGCTCACTTTGGCGATGTATGGCTTCTTCTTCTTTGTGCCTTGCCTTTGCCGCGACCCTTCCCCTTGTTTCCTTGTCCGCGACCTCTGCTACCTCTACCTTCACCGCGGCGCTGCTGCTGCTGGTTGTCCGGCGGTGGTGGAGCAGTGGTGATGGTCGGCGACTGCAAGTTTTCAACGTCTAATGTTTTTTTATTGTGCTCATCCTGTTTAACACGTCGTGTTTCTTCCAACAACAATTGTGAACGCGTCTTGTTGAAAGTTGGAAGTGGATCATGAATCATTATTGCAAGAGTATCATATTCCCCTTTTGGTAATCCTGCAACGAGTTGTAGTACCATTTTAGTCTCAGAAACCGTTGTCCCAACATGATAAAGTTGGTCGGCGATAAGTTTCAGTTGTTTGCAATAGTCAGACATGTTAAAATTCTCAAGACGAGTGTTGTTGAACTGCTCCTCTAAATACACCGCCCGAGTATTTTTATTATCCTAAAATATGTCTTCCAAACGTACCCAAAGTTCGCGTACCGAAGCACCAGTTTTCAGGATAGTACACAGAAAGTCCTTTGAGATGGTACCATAATTTCATTGTTTGACAATGACATCAAGACGGCGCCATGTCGAATCATCAATCTCAGAGGGGTGAGGGATTGAGTTATCAATGTGGTCGAGCACGTTATACACGCATGCATAGATATAAAATAGTTCTACCCACATAGAATATTGACATTCTTCTTGATCAAGAATAATAGGAACAAAATTCTTGATGTTTGTGACAGCAAACGCCGGATGAAAAGAAGACTTTGAGGAAGGGAGAGGGTGTCAATTAATCCGGAGGTAGAACCAGTGGATTTAGGAGAGGTAGGGGGAGACATGATAACCACAGAGTTAGAAATTCAAAGAGAAAAGAAGCCACTGCTGAGAGGAGGGGGGAGGGGGGGCGACGACGGAAACAATAGAGAATTTCTAGGGTTTAGTGAGTTTAGGCTATTGATACCATGTAAGATTGTGGAATGATTTCCCTTAGAGATTTCTTTCATTAATCACAATATATATATAGTTGTACAAAGGTGATTTCTAATATAGTAAGAATCCTAATTTACCTTAAATACATGATACTAATAAATACAATATATACTGTGAATATTTGAAGAATATTCGCTAATAAGTGTTTCAAAGAGTCATAAATTTAACCGACCTATATCACATAATTTTAGTATATTCCCAAACTAGTAAAATGATGAAGATGATAAGCCTAACTTAAACATATTGTGATCAAAGGCTGACTTGGCAAATGGTTTAGTGAGTGTTTCGGCAGAGTGGATATGAACAACTTGAACCCGCTTTTGTTGAACATGATTGCGAACAAAATGGAAGTCTACCTCAAACATGTTTCATGCGACTGTGAAAAACTAAATTCTTGCTGAGATAGGTGACACCAATGTGGTCACAATAGATGGTAGGGATGTCATGGGTTAGAAGGCGCAACTCACACTATATTGTTCACCCAAAGTGTTTCAATTAGAGCATTGGCCACCGCCCTATACTCAGCTTCAGTTTTCTGCTTCTTTAAGGACCAACTAATAGGATTGCGACCAAGAAACAAAATATAACGAGAGGTGGATGCTCTGTCAGTAAGATTTCCAGCCAGTCAACATTAACGTACATGTGCAAGTTAAAGTCCCACGTTCAGGGTCATGTAGGGAATATTAGATTTTACCATGGAGGTACCAGAGAACTCTCTTAACAGATTTCTAAAGCAGTTCAGAAGGAGACTGCACAGTTTGTCGACTGCATAAGAGATCTCCGGTCTGGTGAAGATAGACATTATAGTCCACGGTGATGGCAAGTTGCATCAGTGAGTGGGGTTTCATCTTTGAGTTTTAACAACTTCGGTGCACTCATTGGTGTTTCAGCACTCTTAAACTCAAGATTTCATTGACATAATTGGCTTGAGTGAGGATAATACCATCAGAGCACTACCTCAACACGAAGGAAATAATTAAGGTTCACTAAATCCTTAATTGAAAAACGAGAGGCAAATGAGGCTACAAGTCTCAACCTGAGTCATGCTGATAGAGTTGCTTCCAGTAACAATGCTATTGTCAACGTAGACTAGGATAAACATGACGTCACCAAGGACATGCCAAACAAGTATGAAGTTGTAAGATTCTCTCTTGATGAATCCATGGAGGAGAGAACACATGTGAGTGCATTGTACCAGGGCCGAGGTGCTTGCTTTAGACAGTAGGACTTGTTCCGCATGATCCGTCTACAGTTGTAGTTTCTTGTAAGTGGATTTTCAAGATAAAAAAGAAGGCAAACAGGTCTGTTGATCGTTACAAAGCATGTCTGGCTGCAAGAGGTCACTTAGAAGTGGGGCGTTGATTTCCACTCGACCTTCAGTCTGCTTATCAAGCCTATCACTATCAGGATCATACTTTCCATGGTCCTTTGGTTCAACTGGCCCCTTCGTCAACTAGACGTGAACAATGGGTTCCTTCAGGGTGGCCTAGAGGAGGAAATGTAAATGATCTAACCCCCTGTGTTTGTTTGTGGCTCTAATCCCACTCATAATTGTCAACTGCGCAAGACAATCTATGGTCTAAAGCAAGCATCTTGGGCCTGGTACAACGCACTCACATGTTATCTCTCATCCATGGGATTCATCAAGACCAAATCTGACAGGTCACGACTTGTTCGGCATGACCTTTGTGACATCATGTTTGTCCTGGTCTACGTTGATGATATCATTGTTATCGGAAGCAACTCCGTCAGCATGAATCAAATTGTAGCCTCACTTGCCTCTCGTTTTTCAATTAAAGATTTAGGAAACCTTAATTATTTCCTTCGTGTTGAGGTAGTGCGAAGCTCTGACAGTATTATCCTCACTCAAGCCATGTCATGAAATCTTGAGTGATGAATTGACGTCCAACTATAAGATGCCAATACGTCAATGCGTGCATAAGATTTGTTAAAATTTAATGACGGAACCCCACTTGCTGATACAACTAGCTATCGCCGAATTCTTGTCAGACTGCAATATTTTTCCTTCACCAGACCAAACATCTCTTATGCACTCAACAAACTGTCCTAGTTTATGCAGTCTCCTTCTGAACTGCATTGGAAAGATGTTAAACGAGTTCTCAGGTACTCCATGGCACAACTCAATTTGCCCTGTATGTGATCCTGAATATGGACATTAACTGCACATGCACTCTGATGTTGATTGGGCGATCTCACTGATAGAGCACCACCTCTGGTTACATTCTGTTTCTTGGACGCAATCCTATTACTAGATCTGTAAGATGATATTACTCTCCCTTGGGGAGTCTTTCTCATTAATATCAATATATATAGTGTACAATGTTCATTCCATATACAATAAGAATCCTAGTAATATACAAGAAGAATCCTAGTCTTACCATAATTATATTTACACAATAATTATGGGTAGGGATATATTGCAAACACTATACTACACGTTTACACACCCCCTCTGTCGGAGCGGGAGGAGGCCGACCGCTGAGACTGGATCTGAAGTCAAGAAATAATTGTCTGGGAATTCCTTTGGTAAATATATCGGCATACTGATAGAATGAGGAAACATGTAACACTCTGACATGGCCTAACGCAACTTTCTCACGAACGAAGTGTAGGTCTATCTCAATGTGCTTGGTTCACTGATACTGAACCGGGTTGTGAGAGATAGATGGCAGAGATGTTATCACAGTACACAATAGATGTCTGACGCAAAAGATACTGAAGCTCTAACAGTAAATTTATGAGCCAACAAATCTCAGCTACTACATTTGCAACGTCTCTATACTCAGCATAGACACTGGAGCAAGATAGGGTAGCCTGTCGCTTGGCAGACCAAGAAATCAGATTATACCCTAAGAAAACACAAAAACCGGAGGTGAAGCGTCGCGTGTCCGGACACCTTGCCCAATCTGCATCCGTATATGAGAGCAACATGTTTGGTGCAGAGGGGTATAGGTGCAAACCATAATCAAGTGTGTCCTTAATGCATCGAATGATACGCTTAAGGGCAGTGAAATGAGACTCACTGGGGACATGCATGAATAAACATACATGCTGAACAACATAAGCAATGTCTAGGCTTGTAAATGTGAGATACTGAAGTGCACCTGCAAGGCTCCTATACAGAGTAGGATCAGAGACTGGAGCATCATCCATAGCACTGAGCTTAGATTTTGAATCAACTGGAGTAGGTGAAATTTTGCAATTCGTCATCTTAGCCCTGTACACAATCTCTTCTGCATACTTACGCTGACACAAGGACATATGGTCGGCAGACCTGGTCACTGATATCCCTAAAACATAACTCAACTTTCCCAAATCAGTCATTGCAAATTTGGACTTAAGCAAGGCAATAATCTCATTTTCAACCCGTCGGAGGAAACAGTAAGAACAATAAACAACCACGTAAAGTAATAAGTAAGCAGTGCTGTTACCTCGATGAAAAATAAAGAGTGATGTATCACTCTTGCTGCATACAAACCAAATCTGCAAGATATACCTAGCAAATCGATCATACCACGTACGGGGGACCTGTTTCAGGCCATATAGTGACTTATGGAGACGACACACATAATGAGGAACTGCTGGATGAGTGAACTCAGACGGCTGATGAATGTTGACTGTTTCTCTCAGATCCCCATGTAAAAATGCATTCTTCACATCAAGTTGATAGATCAGTCAGTGTTTGCCCATGACAATGCTCAAAACTGTGTGAATGGTAGCCGGTTTGACAACCGGACTGAAGGTCTCACCACAATCAATGCCCTCATGCTAATTTATGCCATTAGCCACAAGTCGTGTCTTATACCTCTCAAGATCTCCACTGTCTCTAAATTTGTGATGAAATAACCACATGCAACGGATCACATTCACCTCCTCAGGTCTAGGTACTAGATCCCATGTGTGATATTTAGTTAAAGCATTGAATTCCGCATACATAGTCACATTCCAATTAGGGTATTGTTTAGCCAATTTATGGTTCTTGAGAATTGGAGAAATAGTTGGCAGACAAGTTAAATTGGACTTTGGGTTTAAAGATTTCATGCTTGGCACGAGTTTTTATTTGGTGAGTGGGGACAGTGGGAGGCTATGTCGGCTGAGTGGGAAGAACCGAGACTGATGGATTGGTTAGATATGGAGTAGAAGGGGGTGACGCCGTCAGAGGCACCGCGGCGCCGTGATCAAGGGTCGCAGCACTGGAGGACTGACAATCCTCTCTGAAGTTTTGGCACCGCGGCGCCTCATCACTAGGCCGCGACGCCTCATCACTAGAAGCGCGGCCGTCGACAGAATCGTGATTCGCTCGCGAAGTTTTGGCACCTGGGCGCAGGCCCAGCGAAGGAGAACCACCGCGAAGAAGTTGATTACGTGATGATTATGATCTAGTTGACTAAGAATGATGGGAGAGATGACAGACTCATCAAGAAAAGAGTAATCCGATTTTTGGAATTTTTTAAGATTCGAAAATGAGAATGTGGTCTCGTCGAATGTGACGTCACGAGATATGTGAATTTAACGAGTGGACAAGTCATAGCATAGATAGCCCCTATGGTTCGACGGAAAGCCTAGGTAGATACATGGAGTGGAGCGAGGAGCTAGTTTGTGAGGGGCAGTAGAGGAAAAGTTAGGATAACATAGACAATCGAATATCCGGAAATGCTCATAAGATGGCACTCTATGAGAGAGGATTTCGGTAGGGGTCATATTGTGAAGGGTGCTAGTTGAGAATATTGAGAACGTATTCTGACATTTTAGCAGCATATACCCAGAAGGACGGAGGGAGGGAGGCATGAATCAATAGAGTGTGAACCATGTTGTTTATAGTGCAAATGATTCTTTCAGCTTTATCGTTTTGTGGGAAGGTGTGAGGGCAGGAGAAGCAAAAACCATGCCATTATTAGTACAAAAATGGTGAAACATAGAGTTATTGAATTCACGACCATTATCGCACTGAAATAATTTGATACATTTTTCAAATTGCGTTTGGATGAACTGTCTAAATTCAAGAAATTTAACAAACACTTCCGATTTAAATTTGAGAGGATATAACTAAACAAAGTGGGGGAAATCATCTAGTAAGACAAGATAATATTTATGATCGAGAGAACTAACAACAGGTGATGTCCATAAATCGACATGTATAATATCAAATGGTGCAAATGTAACACTAGTAGATGATTTAAATGGAAGACGAGTATGTTTGCCTAAAGAACAAGAAACACAGTTTTGGGCAAACTTTTCATTATTACAAGTAATTAAATTATTGCATCTAAGAAAATTAAAAACTGGTGCTCTTGGATGAACAAGCCTATTATGCCATGTTGAAGAAAAATTACCGCTAGAGAGACGGGAGAGCAAGATCTGGCATCGGAAATGAGAATGAATGGATAGAGATCTCCGTACTATTACATCTCGTAAGAGGTGTCCCCGTATGAAGATCCTTCACAGTGAAACCAAAAGGGTTAAAGTTAACAGAGACAGAATTATTACGAGTAAATTTGCGGATAGAGATTAAGTTCTTAATTATATGTGGGGCATATAGGGTATTGTTAAGGGAGAATGGATGAGGAGGTGGTGTGTATGATGTACCATAACCCTTTACTGGAATGCGGTGGTCATTACCAACTGTAATAAATTGAGGATGTTTTAAATTGAACAATTTGGAAATATTACCTGCAGACCGGGTGAGGTGAGAAGTGGTTCCAGAGTCCATGTACTAGGTGTTGCAGGCTGTTGCAGATTGAGGCTACTGAAAGTCTGACCCAACTCAGAGGGTGCCATGTCGGAGGCGAGCTACTAGAACTGTCCTTGCATGAAGTAGGCTTATTGCGGGTACTGGGCTTGCCGAGTGGCTAGAGTTGGGCCCAACAATCCGTGTTGAGAAAACTGTTGGAAGGGCTGCTGGTACTGGAACGAGGCCGGCACCGCGGCTCTGTACTGAGGCGCCGAGACCCAGTTGTTCTGCGGACCCTTCTGTTGCTGTTTCTGCTGATCGCGACCATTGCCACGACCATTGCCTCCTCTGCCGCCGCGGCCCTTGCCACCCTTGCCGCCGCGGCCTTGCCGTGGTTGAGAATTTTCTAGTGGCGTCTGATCTTAGGGTTGTGTGTCGACAACTAACGCCTGCTGAATGTGCTCATCCTGCTTAGCACGACGGGTCTCTTCAGGCAACAACTGAGAGCGGGCCTTGTTGAAACTAGGTAACGGATCTGCCTGTTGAATCATGATGGCTAACGTATCATAGTCGCCTTTAGGAAGACCTGCAATAAATTGTAACACCATTTTAGTGTCCGAGACAGGCGTGTCGACATTGGAGAGTTGATCCGCCAGTAATTTCAACTGTCTACAGTATTCAGTCATGTTGGAAAAAATTTCAAGACGTGTATTATTAAATTGTTCCTCTAAATACACAGCATGAGTGTGCTTGTTATTTTGAAAGATTTCCTCCAAGCGGTTCCATAAATCACGGGCTGTGGCGCCAGATTTCATGATAGTAAGAAGTAGATCCTGAGAAATACTACCATATATCCATTGTTTGACGCCGGCGTCTAGACGCAGCCAAGTAGAATCATCAACCTCCGGAGGGCGCGGAATTGTGTCGTCGATATGATCAAGCACGTTATAGAGACATGCATGCATGATTGCGAAACAGTTCAATCCAAAGAGAATACTGACTGTTTTCTTGATCAAGAAGAATGAGAATAGAGTTCTTGGTAACAGTTAGGGCGGGATGAAAAGATGATGACGACGTGGTGGTGGGATTTGTGGAGGTGGAGGCGTCATATTCCTGAGTATCCATTTAGAGAATAGAGGAAGAAAGAAGAACGAAGAATTTCTGGGGTAGTGTCGCGGCTTTCTACTTTTCCCCCTATATAGGACAGAAAGGAGTTGAAAGCTGCAATGGAACAAGCAACGGGACTGAGATCCGAGGGGGGGGGGGGTCTCGGCGGCGGCGTGAAAGAGAAGAAAGAAATTCTAGGTTTTTAGGGTTTTGGCTCTTGATACCATATAAAATGATATTAATCTCCCTTGGGGAGTCTTTTTTATTAATATCAATATATATAGTGTACAATATTCATCCTATATACAATATGAATCCTAGTCTCATATACAAGAGGAATCCTAGTCTTACCATAATTATATTTACACAACAATCTAATTATGGGTAGGAATATATTTCAAACACTATACTACACGTTTACAAGATCCTCAATGAAACAGAAAATTGTAGCTCGTTCATCCCCTGAAGCTGAGTATAGGGCGGTGGCCATGCTCTTTCTGAAGCAATAATCTACTGTGTGAGTTAAGCCTTCCAACCCCTGACATCCCTACCATCTATTGTGACAAGACTAGTGTCACTTATCGACTTTCATTTTGTTCGCAATCATGTTCAACAAAAGCAGGTTCAAATTATTCATATCCACTCTGATGATCAACTAGCTGATAGCCTGATACACTAACTAAACCACTTGCCAAGTCAGCCTTTGATTGCAATATGTTCAAGTTAGACTTAGTGACACATAAGTAACTTGACGGGACGTATTGGAACAAACATACCTTGTTACTAGATCTTATCTCATATGATTAGTATTTGTCTTCTATGTTTATCTTTAGTTTAGATAGACATATAGAGCTATCTTTTACTTCAAAATCATCTTTAGTTAGTTTGTTTGATAGTGTTTTGATTAGAACAAGTCTCCTAATACATGGAGTACTCATTTAAACTCAGCTTAATATTCAATATACACACAGTTTTGAGTCTTCACTCAAGTATCCATAATACAGACACACACTTCACTGTCTTCTTAGTTTTGAAGGAGTTGGAGGCAGAATCAAGTGGAAATATCTGTCCTTAAAACTGGAGAGTGAACAAAATCCAGAAGAACCGGATACCCTATTAGACACTAGTTCGTATCCTAACATCATGATTAAGGAAAAAATTTGAGAGTGAAAAATTATTTAAAAAGAAAAAGGGCAGCCCGGTCCACGGCCGGACCACAAGGCCGGTCTATTATACGCAGTCTTACCTTATATTTCTGCAGATCGTTTACACGCAACGTATGACTGCCGATTACACGTCAAGAACTTTAATTCTTTACGCCGGTGTGAAAAATTATACTACCAAGAAAATTGAACCCAGACACACATAACAGAAAATCAAGAATAAAAACAAACATAAAGTTCAAAACATTAAACCAGAATGCACAAGAAATACTTGAAGCAACAAGCTCAAAAAGTTGAACACTTTAATTCTTGAAGCACCTCAGAACTGAAGTAGCAGTAATAGAGAGAGCAAAAGACTTTGCTTGAAGATGCAACGTGGAAAAAGCTCATAAAAAATCCAATACTTTTTAGCACTTGTGAATTTTTCCAGTCCGACAAACTAGTGAGCCCCACAAACTACCATTATCATTTATGTATCAAACTACCATTATTTTCTATTTATGTATCAAAATACCATTTTTTGAGTCTTTTATTTTTTTTCTTTTTAATAATGACTTTTTTTTTATTTGTTCAACATATTTTATAAAGAATGTTTTGATTTAAATTAATTTCCATGTTTTGTATTAGATAGTCAACTAAAATTTTAATTAAATAATTAACTACTTTAAATTATTTTCTTTAAATAATTCATGTTTTGTATTAAATAACCAATCTAAATTTTAATAAGATAATCAACTACTTAATTTAATGGTCTAACTGAACAAAAATTTTTAGACACAAAATTTATTTATTTATTCAGTTTAAGATATAATTATTAAAGAACAAAGTGGAAACAAATTGCACACTTAAATAAATATTGTCGATTACAACAATTAGATAGTTAATTGCACACTTAAATAAATTTACAATGAATTAATTTCCTCTAGAAACATTGATACGGTTAGGACAATTTCTCTGGCTATGTCCCTCATTCCGGCACAGACCACATATGTTCAGGTGCCTACTCTTCTCCCTTTGATCTATTTCAGTACGGATCCGAGTAGATTGGGGACGACCTTTAAGGACTCATACCGAATAAGGCCCTTGTACAAGGGTTGTCGGGTATCGATAAATAAGTTCAACAACTCTTTTGGAGTTGTCGGATTTGACTAGATAGACCGGATAAGCCCATCTAATTTTTTGTTTTTTTCACCTTCAATAGGGATGAATTGGTGCATGCCAATATAACACCTTCCGTGTTAGTTCTTTCAACATTTTCATTGTAATAGACTTGGACAAACAATTCTACTGATGCCATAATAAAAGAATTTTGAATTTTTGTGGTGCAATGAATGAATAGATGATCATTCCTATTTATATTGTTTGGGTGAGTGGTGTTGGTATGATCTGGACCATTGAAAGTGTCGGTCCAATCTGAACCATTGAAAGTGTCGGTCCAATCTGAACCACTATTTTTTCTACTCTCCTCAGCTCCACATCTTTTTCTGACATATAGGACGAAGACATCAATATCTTTGGTCCTACACTCCTCACAACCACTACTTTTTCTGGCACATAGAACAAAGACATCAGTGTATTTGGCTCTACTCTTCTCACATATCTACATTTCAATAATTACATCCTTAACTAAATAAAATAATTAATTGTGTGTCTATTTTTTATTTAATTAGACTATTAATTAAGTAGCTAATTATTTAATTAAAAGTTTAGTTGACTATCTAATACAAAACATGAATTTATTTAATTAATTAAGTAGCTAATTATTTAATTAAAAATTTAGTTGACTATCTAATACAAAACATGAAAATTAATTTAAATCAAAACATTCTTTATAAAATATGTTGAACAAATAAAAAAAAAGTCATTATTAAAAAGAAAAGATAGAAAAGACTTGGTATTTTAGTACATAAATAGAAAATAGCGATAGTTTAATACATAAATGCTAAAAAAATGTCATTAGGTTTTTTTTGCCTAGATTTGGTGGTATCTGTAATCGTGATGGATTACTGTATTATTCTGGCATCTTAAGTTCTTAACAGCCGGAACTAGGAAGTAAAGGGGGAGTATTCTTTTTTGTATGGCCTTCCGCCTAGATAAGCGATGCATGTTCCTAGAGTTGAGTACTTCAGTTTTAATTGGATTCAAAAAACTAGTATAGAGGATTATTTAATTTATTATATTTGATAATTTAATTTTGAATTTGGTTTAACGGAATACAAAAATTGATTAATCCTAATGAAAATATTTGTTTGGTAGCTAATTAGGAGGTAAGTTATTACATAACTAGAATCAATATATTATTGTGTCTACTCTCTCAGTCCCGAAAAGATTGTCTTAATTACTATTTGGACATTCAAAGGGGTTCACGGGTAATATTAAAAGTCCTCGAACTCCAGGCGGTTTTTCTTTTGGACAGTTGTTTATCATTGGATCTCGCTAATACAGCTCCCTATAGTTTTTGTTACTGAGATATTTTTTTTTACGGTCAGAGAATATTTTCTTCCTACTTTTAACAGGATGCTGTTTCTAGTGCAGGTTCAAAATCCACATAGCATAAAATACAATGGGACCATTTCAGGCTTAATTATATATCTGGAGAACTGAGGGGTTCAAAGGACTGTTCAAGGGCAATGACACCAATTGTGCACGTATCGTCCCGTCAAGTTCTTCAGCTAAGAGCAAGCCTCCAAGTATAGTCATATCTGATCATAGCACTATGATTTTTTTGCAACTCAAACTTGCTTCTCATGTTCCTTTAAAATCAAAATCTCGTATTTGTTCCCTCTATTGACTTCTTCATTGATATTGTAACAGGGGTATACTATATCTTTACCAGCAAATAATTTGTCTTGAACTTCTAAATCGACGAACTGGGTAAACCCCGGACTGACGCAATAGCCTGCAAACTACGCCAGCCGTTTAACCACACTTGGCAAATCATGTGTGACAGACTCAACCAAGAAGGTTTATGCAGGGGATCGAACTCGTTCCGCGCTCTACTGCTACACCAACTTGGCTACCCTTGCGGGTGTTGGTATAATAATCTGTATTTGGCTAAATAATGTTTCAACTCAATCTGTTAATCACTTGTGAAACAGATAACATTAATGAAACAGTAAACGAAAACATAATATGTTTTTGGAAAATAATTTCAGAATGTAATCGAGCCCACTTAGTTCAAAGTGTGTCCTTAAGGAAATTATTCCCCTCACAGTACTCGAGGTTAACGGAATATCGCCTCCCAGGATAGAACGATTATCTTACCAGAATAGTAGTACTCCAAATTCCGGTAGCAGCGAACCACTCAACGGCAGTATATCACACAGAATGAAGACGAAAATATTTCCGATTTGAAGACTTTGATTCAGAACGAAAATGAATCAATTAAAAAGTGAATGAATAATTCTTGGAATAATCAAGAATTTATAGGGTTGGAGGTACAGATTCTGAATGTTTGCAACCATTCAGAATAGTCACCTGATATTTGGAGGGAAATTCGAAAAAGAGAGGGAGAGCCGGACGGGTCGGGTCGGTCGCGGGTCGATCCGTTTGGATTTGTTTTTAATTAAATAATTAATTAATTAAAGAAACGTTTGTCCAAAAAGATTATCAATCAATCCGAATCCGAAGCCGAAGCCGAAGCCGAGCGAGCGACGACGACGGCGCGAGGGGTCCTTGCCCTCTCAACCCTTTTATCAGCTAGAAGGTGTAATGTAATATATACACCTCTCTTTCCTTCTCTTTTTTCGATGTGGGACAAAAGAGCCTTATACCCCCTTTAATTTTCATCCCATCATTTCCCATTCACCAATATCAAAACCCAACAATCCCCCACATGAATGGGGAATGGTTATAAGATAAAAGAATGTACGGACGAGTGTGATATACAAGCGAGAATTGACTGCATCTGGATAAGTAGGTTTCCCTTTGAACTTTTCGTAGTGAACTTATATCGGATATACTCGATCAATCGGTAGATTTGATATCTTTGAACCGTCGAACTTTGTTGTATACCTAGACAACATAAGACACAATCAACCTCAACCGCTTATGGTTCTCACGGTTGTGTTCGTTTCACCATGAACACCGCCGTCTCTACGAGTGCAGAGAATGGGCCTTTACCGTCATTCCCTTTAAAGCGGCTTACACTTAACACTCACATAGGTGATTTCTAAACATGTGGTCCTATAGCCACATTATCCGGTCATACATCGCGATTTAGATAACCATTAAAAACCTTAATGCTTTATTAACTCATTAACAAGCCATAAAGTCTTATCCTTATTTCAACATTGCCTTCATCCGAGAATGGGTTGAGTTATTTGACAATGTTGAACCGTCGATCCAACTTTGTTTGATCTCCTTGAACCTAGCTCTTGGGATCTCCAGTCACTAGGTAGAGTTACCGCCGTGATGACTTGTCTCGCCTTAACCCCATTCCGTTGATGATCTATCAACTCCTCTCTAGATAAGCCTTTTGTAAGCGGATCCGCGCGTTATCTCTTGACCTTACATTCTCAATCGTGATAACGCCACTAGAGAGGAGTTGTCTAACGGTATTGTGTCTCCGTCGTATGTGACGAGATTTTCCGTTATACATTACGCTCCCGCCTACCTATCACGCTGATCACAATGTATACATATAGGAGCCAAAGGTTTGGGCGAATGGAATATCTTCTAAGAAATTCCGAGTCATTCAAACTTCTTCACCGCCTTGTCTAAAGCTATAAATTCGATTCCATTGTAGAGCGGGCGATCGTATGCTTTGATGATTTCCAAGACACTGCTCCTCCGCCAACAGTGAAAACATATCCACTCGTGGATTTAACTTCAAACGATCCGGTGATCCAATTTGCATCACTATATCCCTCAAGTACTGCAGGATATTTATTATAATGCAAAGCATATTTTTGGGTGTGTTGTAAATATCCCAAGACTCGTTTCATTGCCATCCAATGAGTTTGATTGGGATTACTCGTGAATCGACTCAGCTTGCTTATAGCACATGCTATATCTGATCGTGTACAATTCATAATGTACATCAGACTTCCCAAAACTCGTGCAAAGTCCAATTGTGAGTCACTTTCACCTTCATTCTTTTAAAGTGCAAAACTTACATCAATTGGAGTCTTTGCAACATTGAAATTTAAATACTTGAATTTGTTAAGTACTTTTTCAATATAATGTGACTGTGATAATGCTAGACCTTGTGGAGTTTTATGGATCTTAATTCCTAAGATCAAATCAGCAACTCCTAAGTCTTTCATGTCAAATTTGCTAGCGAGCATACGCTTCGTAGCATTTATATCGACAATATTTTTACTCATTATCAGCATGTCATCAACATACAAACAAACAATGACTTCATGATTTGGAGTATTTTTAATGTAAACACATTTGTCACACTCATTAATCTTAAATCCATTTGCCAACATTGTTTGGTCAAATTTTGCATGCCATTGTTTGGGTGCTTGTTTAAGTCCATAAAGTGACTTAACAAGTCTGCACACTTTCCTTTCTTTACCAGGAACAACAAAACCCTCAGGTTGTTCCATGTAAATTTCTTCCTCCAATTCTCCATTTAAGAAAGCTGTCTTGACATCCATTTGATGGATTTCAAGACCATATACGGCCGCCAGTGCCACTAACACCCGAATAGATGTTATTCTTGTCACCGGCGAGTATGTGTCAAAGTAATCAAGACCTTCCTTTTGTCTATAACCTTTGACCACAATCTAGCCTTATATTTGTCAATAGTACCATCAGCTTTCATTTTCCTTTTAAAGATCCATTTTGATCCTAAAGGTTTATTTCCAGGAGGAAGATCAACTAACTCACATGTATGGTTGTTTAAAATTGATCCAATCTCACTATTGACTGCTCTTTCCAAAATGTTGAATCAGAAGATGACATTGCTGCTTTAAATGTTTGAGGCTCATTTTCAAGCAAGAATGTTACAAAGTCTGGTCCAAAGGAAGTAGATGTCTTTTGACGTTTGCTACGCCTTAGATCCTCTTTGCTTGGTATACTTTCCTTTGGTTCTTCCCGCGGTCGTTTAGATCTTTCACTTGATGACTCACATTCAGTTTTATACGGATAGATGTTTTCAAAGAATTCAGCATTATCTGATTCAATTACCGTATTAACATGAATTTCGGGATTGTCCGATTTGTGAACCAAAAACCGACAAGTTTTGCTGTTTGTAGCATAGCCAATAAAAACACAATCCACAGTTTTTGGTCCGATTTTTATCCTTTTGGGCAAAGGAACTTGGACCTTCGCTAAACACCCCACACTTTGAAATATTTCAAGTTGGGTTTTCTTCCTTTCCATAGATCATATGGAATAGATTGTGTTTTGCTGTGGGGTACTCTGTTGAGTATTCGATTAGCTGTAAGGATAGCTTCCCCCCACAAGCTTTGCGGTAAACCGGAACTAATTAGTAAGACATTCATCATTTCCTTTAATGTTCGGTTTTTCCTTTCCGCAATTCCATTTGATTGTGGTGTGTAAGGGGCAGTAGTTTGATGAATAATTCTATATTCCAAACATGTCTCTGCAAAAGGAGATTCGTACTCTCCACCCCTATCACTTCTAATCATTTTGATCTTTTTATTCAATTGATTTTCCACTTCGTTCATGTATTGCTTAAATGCATTAATTGCTTCATCCTTACTATTAAGCAAATACACATAACAGTATCGAGTGCAATCGTTAATGAAACAGTAAACGAAAACAGAATATGTTTTTGAAAAATAATTTCAGAATGTAATCGAGCCCACTTAGTTCAAAGTGTGCCCTTAAGGAAATTATTCCTCACAAAGCTCGAGGTTAACTAATATCGCCTCCCGTGATAGACGATTATCTTACCGTAATAATAGTACTCAAATTCAGGTAGCGAACCACTCAACGACAAAGATATCACACAGAATGAAGACGAAAATATTTTCGACTTGAAGACTTTGATTCAGAATGAAAATGAATCAATTAAAAAGTGAATGAATAACTCTTGGAATAATCAAGAATTTATAGGGTTGGAGGTACTGATTCTGAATGTTTGCAACCATTCAGAATAGTCACCTGATATTTGGAGGGAAATTCGAAAAAGAGAGGAGACGGCCGGGTTGGTCGGGTCGATCCGTTTGGATTTGTTTTTAATTAAATAATTAATTAATTAAAGAAACGTTTGTCCAAAAAGATTATCAATCCGGCCGAAGCGACGACGGCATGGCGAGTCCTTGCCCTCTCAACCCTTTTATCAGCTAGAAGGTGTAATGTAATATATACACCTCTCTTTCCTTCTCTTTTTTCGATGTGGGACAAAAGAGCCTTATACCCCCTTTAATTTCCATCCCATCATTTCTCATTCACCAATATCAAAACCCAACAGCGGGTACCTAAATTCTTTGTTGTTCCTTGGGTATTGGGATACAAAATGCTAGTCTAGTATTTTATTTGGAATAAAAAAGTTGATTCCTAATTGTAACTCGAGCTTACCCACTTTGAATGGAATTAGGAGTAATATTTACAAACACTCCAGAAGGAAAAAACAACTCTACAAAGAAAAGGGAGGAGGGCGGCAGCCTGCCGAGTTCTTTTGTATAGCCATTAATAACCAACTAGTTCGGATTCGCCTAGGAAGCTGGGTCCTCACTAGGCTCCCACGGACCCATTTAAGGGAGTTCACACTTGGGGGTTGGGGCTATTAAACCAAGTCCCAACACTCAAAACAATTTGCCAACTTCATTGCGTCTCTTTCTTGTCTAGTCATATTAGGTTTCGTACTAGCCAAGCTACATAAAGGAGTTCCAAAAAAGATTTCCTACAGGTAACCAAATAAATCTTGCTAGAATTATTATTTTTTCAGTTGCATGTTTAATTGTTTAGAGCATTACTATGCACTCTCTACAAAATCATGAATTGAGCATCATATTTAGGGAATTAAGCTAGAAAATAAAATAAAAATTGAAAGGTCATTCTCTATCTACATTACCCAAACATTTGCCTATTATACAGCAATTTCTTGTTACTGTTACATAAAAAAGGGTGGACAAAGTTGACACCGTATATTAGGCCGCACTCCTATATATATGCAAGGCCGTCCTCATTCGTTTCAAATAGAATTCTAATGGTATTTAATTAATGCCAAATACTCCATAGCAATTTTTACTTTTTCCAAATTAGAAAACAGAAATGGCTAAATATGATGGAACCAAGGGAATGGAACTAGAAGAACATTTGGTTGATACAGAGGAAGACAATGGTGATGAAAATTCAAGGACATTGTTTCTTAAAGAGCTGAATCTTGTTTTAATTCTATCGTTTCTTTCATTATCATCTGAAGAGCTTGATTTTGAGGCAACGGAGATCAATGAAAATGTCAAAGTTCAGCAACAACAAAATCTTTGTTCAAGAAAACGCGGTGGAGTAAAAAAATACAGGACCATTGAACCAGAAATTCAGAGGTCCTCGATCAAGTTTAGAGATTGCAGGTAAAAAACCTTACAAATATCATATGATATCATTTGGAGGTCAAACAATTTATTTTCTTTTACTATTATGATTTCTCCAAACATGTTTAACTAAATATTCGGTATTTACATACCAAACAAGGCAAACATTAGATGCTTTGACATCACATCATGCTTTAAAAGTTCATACCCTTTGCCACCAAGATGATTCAGGATTCCTCTTTCTTCCTTTTGATTCAGGCATTGCAGAAGAATGTGAAAGAATTCAACATCCAGCAAAGCTAGTAGCAAGAGATGCCAAAAGAAGGTTTCCAGCAAGGCCATAGAAGCTACCTTCATAGTATGTTATTTGCATTAAAAGATGAGTGCAAGAAAACATACATGTAAAAGAGTAGTACTATAAATAGAAATGATAATTGTCTTCTTTGCAAATGCCAACTCTTTTTTTTTTCTTTCGCTTTTTGGTATCCGAAAATCATTGGTTCAACTAATCTAAATTTATCAGGTAAAGTGCCCCTTATCAAGAGGTTCTCCATTATCGAGCTTAAACCCGTTGATTTTCATCATCCATTACACATACCAAATGCCCACCTACTTCGCAAGGCAGTAAAATATTTAGTCCTCCAGCGGATAAAGCAGCTCAATAGACAGCATACATCATAGCAACCAATTAAAAAATATTACGTCACAGTAAATAGCACATCCATTAATGGCACTACAAAGATCATATCAGATCATGAGAGTGAGTACCCATCTTCTTACATAAACGGTTCAACTTTCCCCAGGAAAAAATAAAAAGTTTCAAGACACGAGAAAAATCTGGCCAGAGCCCAGAAGTACAAAGAAGATCAGGATTAGCAAAGGCAACCAGCAATCAGCTTTTCTTCACTTGAACAGCAAGACATTCAAATTAGTCATTACAGTGCTCTTGTAAAATTTGCTTATTGACATTATCGAATAAGCACAAGCAGATGCATAGGGGAATTACAAGCACAACTAGAAGATCCTAAATTTTCTGTCACAAGCTAGAACAGAAGCATAAATTCTTTGTTTATAGATGGTATAACCCACCATGTTATTTTCACTCTATCTATACTTGCCTACAAAATTATCACATGCAGGGGAAAAACATTGGAGCTCGTCTTCATCAGTTGGATATCTTGATCTCAACTCCCAATAGGTCCTTCACTTGCTCATATGTCACAAAAGCAATAGCTATTGAAGGGATAACCTGAACAAAAAAGTGAACAATTAGGAACGATCCTGAAATATATTATAAAAGGGAATTAATTATAGAACTCAATCAAAACCAATTACTAGTCTGAAAAAGTGCATCGCGTCTAGGTATAAAGAAGATAGTTAATAGTTTCAAGTTTTACAAGAAGCACATCAATACAGCCAACAAGTAGTCGAGAGAGTATTAGAGCTTGTGATGTGAACTTTTGACTATGCACAGATCAACTATTTCACAACTCAAATGGAGATTTTGACAAATTTTGATACTGCAGAGATCTCCTCTAGAAATACCATTGAATATTACATTGGCTGGTCCAATTTTTCCCAAGTAGAAACACAAGTTTATTTAGCATGACTATGGGAAAAAAAGAAGCTGAAATTTGAGTACTGCCAACACAAGTCGGATATTGGAGACCAGCAACTATCTTTAATCAATAAAGGATATGTAAGTAAAAGTGGATGCCATCTACTCTGTAGAGCATCATAGTAATGAAAAAGTAATGTCTATCCAAGAGCAAAGGCTTCCTACTTAAACAAAGTTTCCACAAAAAGGAAGCCAATTCTATGTGCCTAAATGAGAGAAAATAATAAACTTCAACCAAGTCTCAACACCTAAAGGTAAGGTATGAAAACGAGACTAACCTTCACTGAATTAGGCACCAAACCCTTGTACAAGGCCCTGAAGCCCTCATACCTAACAGTTTTCCTGAAAGTATCAATCATACCAGAATATTCAAGGGAAGCCTTGCTCCTTCCATCACCAGTAATGATGGAAGAAGCATCTTTCCAACCCACCATCTGCATCCTTCTGCGTACAACGTCAAGAGGGTAAGCAACAGTTTGCCCCACAGTCCCTGCCACAGCTCCACATGCCAGCCTTGTAACAACACCAAGCTCGGTAGAATCATCAACTAGACCAAGTGGTTTTGTTTTGACCAACCAGTCTTTTAGAGATTCGTAAACCGCAAAGTTAAGTCCCACATACGGAATCTGCAAACGCCAATTAAATTATGAACTTTCACAAGAATCAGAAGAACATTCTGTGTGTTGATTGTTCTTTCTTTTCCTTTTCATTGCGCTATTCAGGGAGAAGACCTTTTAAACTTCTGCTGGGAGGCTTACAGTACTATATTGGCTAATTAACTAATCGATAAAGCTCTTAACACTTCATTTTCTTCTTCTCACTTTGAAGCATCAATTTTTTTTGGGGGGGAGGGGAGAGGGGGAGCTTAAGTAGATTGAAACTTGCAACTAAATATATAAATAATATTATAGTATGCTTATTATATTATTACGAGTATTTTCCACTTCATAAACTTCACATTTGGAGATTCATTGTATGACAACACCAGATGATTTGAGTATGGTTACCAATTTAGCAAACAATCATTTCCTTATAAATTCAGGAAAGCAAAACTTACAACTCCTATGACAGAAGGAAGCCATCCTTTATACAAAGCACGTGGACCTTCCTCACGGAGTATGGTGGATAGCGCATGGACCATTCCTCTGTACTGATAAGGAGATTTCTCTGTCTGCAAAGCAGGAAAGAGGATTTTCAAGAAATGTATAGCAGCAGGGTGCAACATAGCATTGCATGGTATACAGAACATCAAAACTGGTAATATTTCTTCAAAAGAACTCATAAAATACCTGCACAGTGATTCTGCCCCGCACCATGTCCATTGGGTAAGTTGCAGACATGGCAATTATGCCAGCACAAGCTCCAGCTCCAAGACGTAGTAAGGGAGTGAGCTGAGCATCCTCTGCAGAAAAAGGAAGATAACAGTCCAAATGATGCCAAATTCTTGGGAATATCTTTCTGTTCCTTTTTCATTTTATTCAGGCTACAAGCATAGTATGACTTCTTATGTGCACAAAAGACCAAGAAAAACCATCAGACAATCTTCATTAACTTAACACATAAAAGAACTTTATCAGATGATCTTTTGTTTACCAAATTAAATGAGCATGGTAGCTGCAGAATAGTCTAGTAAGTAAATGCTCACAATAAGGGGGGCTTATATATGTCTTGTGAGCTTTGGCAAGCAGCTTGATGACTACTTGCCAAAATTATGTGTAGATAAATTTTGTCTGCCGCTACTAGAAATCCAGCACCGAGCACAAGCAGCATATGGAAGTAAAACTGAACTGCATTGAAGGAGAAAAAGTCTAATCTGTCTTTAAAACCTTTTTTTTGGAAACTGAAGTTATGGATGGATCAGGATGAGGGTGCATAAATTCTAACCACAATCCAGATTTGCCCTGAATAGGAAAATTTTCAGGTTTATTTTTTGCTGACTCAGCTGATGTTTTGACTTGATTTACCAACATCATGGATCATTTGCGTTGTGGGGTAAAATTTCTTACACTAAATACAATGGTCGAATGAGATATTAATATAAGGCCTGCTGCAAAGGTAAACTATATTGGTAAGCGGAAGCACTAGAAATAGTAGGATCCTGGAATAGAACTAAACTCACATAAGTAAAGTGAGGGAAGAATCTATATGGATGACCGAGCATAACCCATATTTACTTCTTCTTTCCTTAGCTTAATAATTTTACCTTCTTTTCGATGGATGATTACTGAAAAGACGTCACTAAGACATAACTGAAAGACAATCTGAAAAAAAAGTGTATCCCAAAAGGGTCATCCACTATAAGGAAAAGAAAATATTGGCAAGTATATAGCCATTACCCACAGCTTTGGCCCCTCAAACCAGGAGGTTGGAAGGGTTGAACTGGGTAGAGACCTAACCTCCGGCTCATTTTGCACGAAGTGGCTGCCCGCAACTAGAACTCGCATTCGCGCACTAGAACAGATTGAGCTTTTACCACCCACCAAGCCAAGGCCCTTCCTAGACAACATAATAAGCAGACATAGCGACAAGGAGAAGGAGAATACAGATACAGTCCATTGCTAAATCAAGTATAGCATCTGTAACAACCAACATAAAGAGTTTCTTTTTTTACATGACTAACAACTAAATACACATTAGCAGTAAGTGAACTTGAACTAGAAGTAGCGTGAAAGGAAAAAATAGAACTTGAAAGAATATATGAGCTCCATAACCAATAGCACAACGAATCATAGTAATGTAACCTCCAGTAGGAACAGACTCCTTTTAAGTTTTATAGAGATAGTAGGAAAAGAACTGTGCTTAAGTTTTCAACATATCTGAAGAAGACTGCTCAAAGTTTTAAGCAGATAATAGGGAATGAACTGTGCTTAAAGTTTTTTTAGATATTTCTTCCTATGGTTGGATTCATATATGAAATCTCATAGTTCATCCACAAGGAAATCATTGGAGGACACTCCAGTGGTGAAACCAAATGCAAATACCCATGAGAAGTAAATAAGCCAAAAGAAAGATACACATACCATTGCCAGTTTGTTGCTGGTAAAGATATAGTATACCCCTGTTACGATATCAATGAAGAAGTCAATAGAGGGAACAGATACGAGATTTTGATTTTAAAGGAACATGAGAAGCAAGTTTGAGTTGCAAAAAATTCATAGTGATCAGATATAATTATACTTGGAGGCTTGCTCATAGCTGAAGAACTTGACTGCTGAGTTTGGGACGATACGTGCACAATTGGTGCCATTGCCCTTGAACAGTCCTTTGAACCCCTCAGTTCTCCAGATATATTTTAAGCCTGAAATGGTCCCATTGTATTTTATGCTATGTGGATTTTGAACCTGCACTTGAAACAGCATCCTGTTAAAAGTAGGAAGCAAACTAGTCTAAGATGGAACAACCTCCTAAATGCAATGATAAATGTATGTTACATACAAAAAATTAGACTCCTTCAAAGAGGAAGCATGTCGGAGAAAAGTTTACTATCCTAAAATTCAGAAGGAACAAAAATTGATCCATTGTTACAAATTAAAGTATGGATCACAGTGCTCCATCATTCAATGCAAGTACGATATGCTCGAATTCAGTTTATATTTTTTCTCCTTCAGTAAACCCATTGCTTAAGGCAGAAACTGCAAACATGAAACTACACTTCACCTGGAGCAATATCTTTAGCCGTTCCAGTGGGGCCACAGCAGTTCGTGACCTGCAGGATAAGGAGACACCAGTTAGTGAGGAATCAAATCAAAATTCAGGGAAAATGAAATTGTTCAAGCACTCAAAACATCACATGGAACGCATGTACAAGTGGCGGTTAACAGTCATGAATACCTCATATGCTGATGGAACACTGTAGATTTGCAAATCTTACACCAAAAGTATAAATACAGAATATATTTTTGTATGAGATCAAAAGCTTAATTTTTATGAACAAGCACCTTCGAAATCAGCATTTGCGTCCTGCTTCAACTCCAATTGACTCAATTATAAGGAAATCTAACTTTTCACTTCACTTTAAAGGGGGTAAAAGAGTGTGGGGAGGAGGAGGGAAGAGTACAACCTACAGATGCTACTTATCCTTGGAATCCTGTATTACACATGTTACAGTACTAAACATTACCACAATGCCCAACAATACAACAATAAAAGTACTTTTTCCAAAAAAATTTACAAATATAAGCAAAATCTTCGATCAAGTGTGAGCTTGAAGTTGAGTCCATTAAATTCATTCGTTCTTGCTAACATTATTGATCAGGTGAATTAATTTTTTTGTACTTACAGTAACAATACATTTCATAATTCAAAATAAAGACATTATATGCTCATAAAGATTAATGTACAACATATTTAAGACAAAACGCTCGGGATGTTTGATACTTGTAGAGTATGCTCGTAAGGTAGAACATTCAGTTATTTATAACTTACAAGCCTCCGGCGACACCTCCGGCTACGAGTGACTTGCAGATACTGATAACAGCATGGCTTGTAGGCTTAATTTCTTGTCTAGCTAGCTTCGCCTCTTCAGCGAGATTCACAATTTTCTCCACCGCTGATTCGCTCGCCTTCACATCCTCAGAAGCCATATAAGATCGAGATCGCCTAGTTTTTTTAGTACAACCTTACTCAGATGATCGATCGGAAATTGGACGAGTTGTTGAAAACCGCAAACTTTACGGTGACAGTGTACGGAATCGCGGTGGTTTGTGGCGGCGGCGGCGGCAATTAGCTGAAATCAATAGAAATGCAGCAGGAAAGGGAACGTGCAAGATCTGACTTTATGCGACGGCGTTCGTACAACTACAAGTGCGTTGGTAGGGTCTTTCTCTGCTATAATTAATTACTGTAATTCTTTTCTGTCTTCCTTTTTTTGTTATTGTTTTTCAAATAATTTTTAAAATAGAGATAATGATCAAAAATATATTTAAACTACTATGATTTTTTTCGCGAGTTTCATATCCAAATTATCATACTGATCCTGCCTCTTTTTGAACTATCACGTGTAGGAAAAAGAAAGTTAATATTGACCTAATCAACTTTGAGATGTATTTTAATATAGATCAGATAGAAAAAGTGAATAACTGACCATTGGATTGTGAACTCGAGAAAAAATGATACTCACTCTGTCTCGAATTATTTACGTTTTTTTTTGTTTATACGCCTCTAAAGAAATATTAATTAGGAAGTGTATTTGACCTGTTTTATCTTTATTTATATCTAAGTTATATTTTTTATTCATTAAATGTTTACTATATGTATGTGTAATCTTCATTAATGACAAAATGTAAAATATAAAAAAAAATTATATATTAAAATTTTAAAACGGTAAATAATTTGAGAATGAGGAATAGTTTAACCATGAACTCTTTTGAATAAGGTCAGTCTATTACGGAATAATTTGTAGGGCTGCACAAAATTTGATCCGAACCGATAAATTCGGTCCGGACTTCGGTCCTTATAATTTTTATTTTGGGTTTGATGCAGTTCAGATCGGTCCGTCCCGACCAATTTTGCAAATTCTTACTCCTTAGAACCTATCATCTCTTTTCATTCTTTCAAGTCCACGCTAAGTCGCTAACAACATTGTTTGATTTTGAAACTATATCTCATGCTACTATTGGTGGGTGGGTGTATAATGACGACGAGACGATGGGGAGTGTATTGGTGTCAACCCCACCGTCGATTGTAGCCCAGTTGGCCGAAAAATCGAACGTCGGCGCTAGGATTTTAAGATTTGGTTGATTCGACGAACGGGATGGGTATAGAAATGACGGGGAGGAGATGGTGAATCTGTTGTTTTTCGATCTGAAATTTCCGACGATGTATGGTGAATCGACGGGAGTGGTTGGTATGGAAATGACGGGCTTGACGAGACGAAACTTTTGGTATATCACACGTCGCCGTTGGATTCATGATTTGGCAACTTTTCACTGAGCAACAAGCTACTGCTATATCTGATTCATTCGGTCCATATAACCGGACCAGAACGATAAATTCGGTCCGATTTTTTATCCTAATTTTCTGAAAATTTTGTCATCGATCTGGTCCGGGTCGGTCCTCGGTCCGATCCAATCCGATTTTACCAGTGCAGCCCTAAATTAATTTGCATACACTTTTGCCTATGCCATTGGTACCTGCATCTTAAATTTGTCCAACAAAGCTTAACAAATGAGAACAAATTATTTTAATATTCTATTTTAACTGATTTTTGAGTGCCGACCTTTCCTAATCTCATTCTAAGTTTATTATGTGATATGTTAAGATGAAATTAATTAATGGAATATTGGAAGGTTTTCAAGGTTGGCGGCTTTGCCGTATGTTATTTCGACCACTAGTGAGTGGGTAACCCCTGAAGTACGAAAGGGCCAATTACGAGAAGCCCTTTAAAATCACAATAAACGGAACGAATTGAATACTTGTAATATTGTGGTTAGGAAAGAAGGAAAAAGAGTGGCAATCCATGCCTTTCAAGTTCTTTTCTTTTTCCCCGTTTCTCTGGGTCAAAAGGCGAAATTAATCGCCATGCGCTCACTTCCTACGACAGATTAATGGAGGAGTTAAATCACGCGATCAGCTACCACTGGTGAAAAGACACATGCTCACAAAGAGTCATAGAAGGAATGAAAACTCTCACACTGCAGCTGCCAGAGCTCAAACCTGCATACTTGGGGACAATCTTTTTTCCCTTTTCTCATTGCCTTTGAAGTTGTAAATGGATATCAAAACAAATACTACAATAACCCAATTGCTTAACTACAATATTTCAATGTTTTTACAGATGTTTTAAATATTTGTGATCTATAGTAGTTTTCATATGTTTTTTGCTTACGAATATTGTTTTACAACATAAAATTGATGTCAAATTCACATCATAATTAGACTCATATATTGAGTTTTTCTTTCATAATCACTATCTTCTATATCAATTGAGGCCTGTAGCATAAGATTTGTACATTGTAACCATGATGTTCTTATCACCGTGGTGCAGCGGATGGGGTCGCTCCTCTTTAATCTTTAATCAGGGGTTTCGGCCTTTCGGGTTCGAGCCATGTGTATAGAATTTTTTTTTAGTAGGAAACTCTTTTCCTCGAATGAGTTCTACGCAGCGCGAATTCAAATATAGTCGGCTTCAATGCGGGTCCTGAATATCGGATGAGAAAAAAAAATGATATTCTTATCCTTCCAAAAAGACCAAAAAGAAGTCATATATTGCAGCAGGTAAGAGTGTGTCATGACCATTCTCGTTTAAAAAAAGAAAATATTGACTTGATTTTTCTGAAACTAGTGTTTCTATCATATTCCATGAATGTATTCACAGTATTTGACTCAAAACTTGAGGGAGTTAGTACAGAACTATCAGTGACAAAACATTTTTTTGTGCGGATTCCCCTCAAACGCACTGGTGTTTAATTTTGGTCCATCATATATATGGTCTTTAACTATTTATTTAATGAAAATATTCAGGTCTACTTCGCAAGGCATAATATTTATAACATTTTTTTCTTCGAAAACTGAATTTTGTCTCACGCGGTATAAATTATATAGGATTAAGTTATACGGCATAGTTTTATAGTAACTTTTTAAATTATATTGAGTGTTGGAAATTATGTCTTAGCCGACATAGTTTATGTGGATTTTATGATACATATTTTGAAACTAAACGCTAATTATGCCTGCAGAAATCTGAAATTATGTATTTTTTCATATTATGTTGAGTGTTGACAATTATGCCGGATTCGGCATAATCTGTGGGTTGTGTATGATACATATGCCGAAGATAAACACTAATTATGCCGAGCGAAATTCTAAATATACCGCTTCAAAAATAATAAATGGAAAAAATTAAAGAACTTCAATTTAAAGAGCAAAAATGAAAGACCACCCCAAAATAGGAGCATTCGTGCGAATGACCCAATGCTGACTAAACAGTTCTAATGGGTTCCAAATTTCCGCTTTTTTCATGTCAACCCATATAAGCCTGGACTTGGAATGGCCCAGAGAAAAATATTAGGCTTGAAATGATGAAGGCACTAGGTTTTCTTCTTTTTAAACCATGTTATGGAATTTAAGATCTTAGCTAGTTTGTTAATAACAAAGTTTCAGAATTGCAAGAACACAAAGATACGGAATACATGAACCAAAGTTTGTAAGTTGAGATGATCATCCCGAAGTCTATGATTTAGTGGCCCAAATGAGCTTTTGCCTTTCCTTCTCAAGTCCATGATTTACTGGCCCATATGAACTTTTGGACTATAATTTCCTATGGTAACGGGTGATCTACAAGAATATCCTCGGAGGTGGATGATCTTGAATTTTTGACCTCGCTCGCTTCATAGAAAAAAAACTTAAGTTTAATAACTTTTAACTTCCGATCTTCACGTTTTGCTCATGGGACAAGCAGAGTTCAAAAGTTTAAAACCACTCATTTTCAAAGTCATCCATTGTAATTTCATGTGGCAACGGAGTAGCCAAAGTCCGAATAAATGGTGTGTCCAAAATAAGCAAAAGAAATTACACGAAAAGAAGAATAAATCTAAATAGCAACTCATCTAACAGCTTAATCTAAAAATAGTCGGTGAATATATAATATATATACAATTCATCAGTATATAATATATGTACAATAGTGTATAATCAATATATAATTCACATTAATTAAACAAAGTACATAATGAATCCGACCAGCCATCTGTGTAAACATCCAAAAGTAAGAACCTAGAATTCTAGCAAATTGTTTGACATCCAATCCAAATGAACATAAATACACAGGTGTTAGAAATATGTATTGAGGGCGGATTAGAAGAGTGTTAGAAGAGCCCATAAGTGAAGCCCATTAAGGGAGCTCATAGGGTTTATTATTCACATGTATATATAGTTATGTTCTCTCAGTATGAAGAACAGATTTTGCAATCCTGTTTCTTGTCTAATAAAGGGACCGGTCCTCGGTCCTTTGAAATAATTTTTTCGATTTTCGGTCCGGTCCGGATCGAATTTTAAATATATATTATATATTAATATATATAATATATATAATTCCTAATTTCTAAATTCCTAATATATAATATATATAATTCCTAATTTTCTAAATTCCTAATCGGGTTTCGGGGCCCGGTTCTTTTTTTTAAAAATAAATAAATTTTCAATACTGAAATTGACATTCTCGGACACATTACCACGAAATTTGAACGTTGAAATCTATTGTATATCGCGAGATATTTAGCTTTGAAAAGAGAAAAAAAACGTAACGATTTGGGGAAAAAGTGAAATTGATTGCCAAGAAAGAAGTTTTTGGAGAAATCGGCTGAAGCATTTTGGATGGCTTCGTCTCGAAAAAATATGCGAAATCAAAAATAAATTAGATCAAACGGACGTCCGAGCGCAAAGTTATGACCATTTAAAGTTTCACTAATTTACAACTTATATTTGATATGTCAATACGTCCGAGCTGGCTGGGGCCGTCAGTTAGTGGTCAAGGGTGTTCACGGTATTTTTATTGAATTAAATAAAAATACTAATAAAAAAATAAAAATACTAATAAATATAGAATTATATCCATTCGGTCCATTTACCCGGACCGGATCGAAAATGACCTGGACCGGATCAAATTTATCGATCCGGATATTTTGATTTTTCGGTCCTCGGTCCGGTCCGGTTTTGACCTTTTGTGCAGCCCTAATTTAAGTTACATAAATTGTCAGTGTATGTGTGAGCGGAGCTATGATATCGCAATCTCTTTTAATTCGTCGAAAAATTACACTATATATATAAGATCATAATTTTCTTATACGTATATATAGTTATATACTAGTAGGTATAGAATCCTCTTACTTTATTGTATGTTTAATTTATATTAATGAAAATTCTTGGCTTCGCCAATACTATGTATCCCGATATATGCAACTTAAACCTTCTTAAGAATATAATAGGTTACAAAAGATTAAATTTAATTAAAACTTCTGAGTTCTGTTGTATTTCAATAACACATGCACACAGAGTCATCGCAGCGGAATATTAAATAGGAACTTACCTTCGGTCATAATTGTTCAAGTGTCTTCGGAATCGCCTTTGGTCTAGCACCCACTTGTTATCCTGAATGGAATAGTGAAACCCTAGAGTCTTATAGCATATGCCTATCACAAAGAGTATGCTGGACTGATGGAGTCGTAGGCGTATTTATAGGTATGCTAGGAACTCTTAGACAATTACTTTAACCCTTAGGGGTTTTTCATAAAATATGATTACCCTAGGGATTACTAATAAAATATTTCCTCCCATCAAGAAAACTTTCGGATATGCAGAACCAAAAGAATATTATCTACTATAATTATTATTTACTTGGAAAACAAGGTAAATAATTCGTTACCATTATATGTGGGTCATATTAAATGTCTCATAAAAGAGACGTTATTCTTACATTCTTCCACTTGGCCCGCATATTATAATAAGATAATTGTTTGAGTGATAATCATGGCCATAAACTTTATCCACTCGATTAAATTGTTATGCAACAATCACTTCAACTAGAACACATTACTACACGAATCATGACGTCTCATACTCTTAGTCAAACACTTTCTTTCATGTACTACGATGTATAATATATTCTAACAAAGTGTCTAATAAATTTGTGAATAAACTTAATATAAGTCATTCAGAGTCCAACTTTATTGATCAATGATCACAACATAATACATTATAATCAAAATGTGCACTTCATGTATAATAAAGAAAAATAATAGTGTCTAGACAAAATGTTATGGAATAAGCAAGACTTAAATGAGTTACTAAGACCCGTACGGATTATATGATCCTTGAAAACGTTAGCTGGTAAACTCTTAGTCATAGGATCAGCAATCATCAAAGTAGTACTAACATGCTCAAAACTCACATCTTGCTTCTTGACATAGTCTCTAACCATCAATACTTTATGTCGATATGTTTACTTCAGCTTTCACTTTTATTATTCTTTGTAAAAAAATACTACAGCTGAATTGTCACAAAAGATTCTCAATGGCATTGCAATAGAATCAACAACTCTAAGGCCCCAAATGAAATTCTTCAACCATAACGCACGTGATATATCATGTTATAAATTCAGCTTTCATTGTGGATATTTCAACAATGGTTTGCTTAACACTCCTCCAAGATACATCACCTCCATCAAGAAGAAAAATGTATCCAGAAGTTCATTTATCAGAGTCTTTGCAAAATCAGAGTCTGAATATCCAATGACCTCCAATGAGTCAGAATATTTGTATGTGAGCTTAAGATCCTTAGTTTCCTTGCAAATATCTCAAAACCCTTTTATCAACTTTTCAATGATCAAGACCAGGGTTACTTTGATATTTGCCCAGCATTTTCATTACAAAGACAATATCAGATCTAGTGCAGATTTATGCATACATAAAGCTCCCAACAAGTAAAGCATAGGGAATACCTTTCATTTTATCTTGTTCCAATGTATTTTTTGGACATTGATTCAATGAGAATTTGTTACCTTTAATGATGAGTGCTGCTACAGGTGAACAATTCTTCATTTCGAATCTTTCCAGAATTCTTTCAATGTAGGCCATTTGAGATAGTCCAAATAATTTTGAGATTTATCTCTGTGAATCTCTATGCTAATGACATAGGAAGCTTCACCCATATTCCTCATCTCAAAATTCTGAATAAGTAACTGTTTCGTCTCATGCAAAATCCCCAAATCACTACTAGCAAGTAAAATATCATCCACATATAGGACTAACAAAACATATTTGCTCCCACTTATCTTAAGATATATACACTATTCAATGTTGTTCTTCGTAAATTCAAATGAAGAAACAATATTATGAAATTTAATATATCATTGGCGGGAAGTCTGTTTTAGTCCATAAATAGATTTATTCAACTTGCAAATAAGGTGACTTTTATCCTTTATCACAAAATCCTTCATCTTGACTCATGTATACATCCTCTTCAAAATCCCTATTCAAAAAAGCAGTTTTCACATTCATTTGATGTAGCTCTAAATCAAAATGAGCTACTAATGCCATAATTATTCTTAATGAATCTTTCTTTGAAACTGAAGAGAAGATTTCATTGTAGTTAATGCTTTCTTTTTTAGTAAAACCCTTGTCCACAAGTCTGGCTTTATATCATTCAATATTATCGTATGAATCTCTTTCGATTTTATAAACCCATTTGGATACTATAGTAGAGACTCCTTCTGGTAATTCAATGAGATTCCAGACTTTATTCTTGATCATAGATTTTAAATCTTCTTTCATGGCATCATACCAAAGTGTGGAGTTCTCTCCACTCATGGCTTGTGAAAAGGAGCATGGATTATCTTTTAGTCCAATATCATGATCAGACTCTTTAAAATATACAACATAATCACTAGAAATTGTTGGTTTGCGAACTCTTGAGCATTTTTTTACTCCCACTAATTCAGAAACTCCTTCAATGGGTTCAGATAAAGCGGGTTGATCTTTATGTGGCTCCTCATATGGCGGCGACTTTTGAACTTGTTGCTTTTCGAACAATTCATGAGAATTTGTTTGAACAACATTCAAATTTCCAATATATAAAGGTACCACAGGTGGTTCCCTTGTTTCTTTCAATTTCACCACTTGAGTCAAACCACTCCCACTTGTTTCATGTTCCTCAAGAAATTTAACATTTCTAGCCTCAACAATTTTATGAGAATAAGAGGACAATAGAACTTGAATCCTTTAGAGTTAATTATATAGTCTATAAAGAAATCGCTAATTGTGCTTTCATTCAATTTTTTCAAATGTGGGTTATAAACCCTCACCTCAGTTGGACATCTCTAAACGTGTAAATGACTTAAACTAGGTTTCCATCATTTCCATAATTCAAAGGGTATGTTGGGGATAACCTTGGATGAAATCCTATTTAAAATATACACAGGGTTTTTAAGGCTTTTTCATAAGGATAAAGGTAAACTTGATCTGCTAATCATATTTCTTAACCTATCCATTAATATCCGTTTTTTTCTTTCTGTCACACCATTTTGTTGTGGTATTTCTAGCATGATATATTGAACAATTATATCTTCACTTTCAAGAAACTCGGCTAATGGACCCTTAACTTATCCCTTATTTGTATACCTATCATAGTATTCTCTACCCCTGTCAGACCTTACAATTTTGATCTGAGCTCATGTCTGTTTCTCTATTAATATTTTGTAAACTTTAAAACATCCAGTGCTTATGATTTGTTAAACAAAAAATAGAGATACATGTATCTCGAATAGTCATCAATAAAAGAGATAAAATGTCTCTCACCATTCAAGTAAGAGGTAGAAAAAAATCCACAAATATATGTATGTATGATCTCAAGAAATTGAGAACTCCTTTTGGCACTTTTAATGGATTTGTATGCTTACCCTTTATGCAGTCCACACAAGTCCCAATGTCAGAAAAATCAAGAGCTCATAGATCTCCTTCATTAAATAACCTTTTGATTCTTTCAATAGAGATATGTCCCAATTTCTTGTGCCAAAGGCTTGATGAGTTCTCATTGATAATACATCGCTTAGTGTCAACTTCTTTATCATGCAGAGTTAAAATATTATATTCAATCGTGGGGTCTAGCTCAATTTAAATAATCTTCCATCCAATTAAATTTTCAAAACCAATAATTTTACTATCTTTCAAAAGACAATTGGGACACGAGGATAATACTAAAGATAAGAAGCCTCCATCTTATGGTAAGGAGGATTTAGACACGTGATTAAAGTGGGCCAGATCCCAAAGGTATGAATTGATTATTTTCCTTGTCAAAATGAGATTAAAAGATAATTTCTGAATAAAAGTGAACAAAGCAAGGCTAAGAATATAAAGGGTTTTCGTTAAAATGTATATTCTCTACACTTTAAAATCAGAAGGTTAATCTCACTTTCATTTTCGATTATAATTGGACTGATATAAACAAACAACCTAAAAGATCTGTACTTAGATTGTAAAAAATGAATTTAGGGACAATCCTAAGCATGGGAAGAGGACTAAAGACAAAGACTATATGACTATAGATAATCCTGTTACCTTTCCGACAGAAGATCCATCTCTGACAGGATAGTATTGGACACTTCGTCATACAAAGCCTACGGGCGACTGGAGTGGGCTAAAAGAATTTCCAGATTTTGAATGATCTGAAGGCAAAAAGACTGGCAGAAAAAAGATTGAATACCCAGTAATACGAAGCCTACAGGCGATAGGACATTCAGTCGGCTAAGGCAACTGGTGTGGGCCAGAGTATCTAGATCACATATGATCCGGTTAAGTTCTAACCACATAAAAGAGGTTGTTCATGTGAAGCAACGCTACCTTCAAAGTAGAAGAAGTTTGAAGAGGCTGTCCTCAAAAGGACTTAAGGGAATGAGATCATTTTTTAAAATAAGTGATACATGTCCTAAACTTGGTTTCAAGGATGTTGTTGGGCATCATGGCTTGCGTTTTGCCTCATGTTACACAAGTCGATAATAACCAAAAGTGGTACATTAAAACTATAGCCAAGTGGATGATATATTTGTAATCTGTGCATTTATGCCTTCATAGATTAAGACACGTTAAATAGAAAGACATTCAAAAGCTAACAAAGTTGAGAATATTGCCTTCTGTCGACATAAACCCTCAAATTCATGTGAGGTAGACGAATGGGAAAAATCTCTTTCTATTTCATCAAAAGGAATAACGAAAGAAGAATAGTTCCTCTACAACTTTGTAACACCTACATGGGTGAATTAAAATTTATAGAGATAGAGGGGGAGAATGTGACGCATCATTCATTAAACGATTGCTCCTTGCTCACCTCAGTCTAACGGTGTTAGCCATGCGTAGATCAGTACGCCCAAGATATGTGAGGCAAAGAGATCCATACCGCAAATATGAATCTCAATAGAACTAGGCTACTAGGAAATGTTAATTATCAATCAATACCAAGATTGGTAAAGTTGGAATCGTTGTCGTCTATCGACATAAACCCTCAACGTGAGTGTGAGGTGGGCGTAGAGGCAAGAACTCTCCAAAGGTCTCCTTTGATCCGTCGAAAGAAAACCGCTCCTCTAGAACTCACATAGATCAATAGATGTGATTTAGAACTAGAGTGGGGAACAAGCTCTTCGTGACATCTAAGTGTCACAAAGCAGAGGTTGAGAACCAATAATGTCAATGGGTCTATAGACAAGTACAAATCTAAGACATCCATACGTATGTTCATAATTATCGCCGCCTTGCGGGATCTTGAAATACATCAAATGAATGTCAAGATAACCTTCCTAAATGATGAGTTGGAAGAAGAAATATACATATACCAATCCAAGGGCTATGTGGTTCCAGAATAAGAGACAAAGTCTGTCGGCTTGATAAATCTTGGTACGAACTAAAACAAGCCCTAAACAATGGCACGAGAAATTTGATAGTATTCTACTATAAAAAAGGTTCGCCATTAATAAATGTGACAAATGTGTTTACATGAAAGGAAATGCCGATTCATTCGTCATGATATGCCTCTATGTAGACGACTTGTTGATCACCGGTAGCAGTCCTAGGATAATCCTAGAGACTAAGAATATGTTAAAACAATGTTTTGACATGAAAGATATGGGTGTCGCAGATATCATATTAGGGATCAAAATCTCTAAGACATCTAATGGATTGGTCTTGTCCCAATCTCACTACATCGAAGATGTGCTGAAAAATTTGAGATGTTCGACAGTTCACCAGTAACGACACTATTGGACAGAAGTCAAAAGATTGACAAGCATCTTGGTGTACCCATACGCCAGGAGCGATACGCACAGGTGATTGGGAGTTTGATGTATGTCACAAACTGCACTCGACCAGATATCGTTTATGCAGTCAATAAATTGGCTAGGTACACCCGTAATCCAAGTGAGAATCACTGGAAAGCGTTGAATAGGGTACTACGGTTCCTAAAGTTCACACTAAAGTGCGGGTTACACTATTCGAGGTATCCAGCGGTACTAGAGGGGTACAGTGACGCAAACTGGATATCTGATAGTGACGACATCAAGTCCACCAGCGGATATATTTTTACAATCGGTGGTGGAGCAGCGTCTTAGAAGTCCTCTAGACAAACGCTTATTGCCCGATCCACGATGGAGTCGGAATTCATCGCTTTAGACAAAGCGGGAGAATGGCTTCATGGGTTTCTAGAGGATGTCCCGTGTTGGGAAAAACCCGTATCTTCTATAATGATCCATTGCGATAGTCAGTCGGCTCTAGTAAGAGCACGGATTTCTATGTATAACGGCAAGTCTCGTCATATTCGACGGAGACACGAGTGTTGACACCCAATTTTGACCCTCCCGTCCAGTCATTAACTATAAAATTACACTAATTTTTTAAAAATAATTTTATAATAATAAAATGCAACAATAAAACATTAATACATGCTTAAATAAGTAGACAATTTAATAATGACGTCGCATCAAGCATTCCTTAAAATTATATCCACATTTATTAATATGCAAACCAATTTCATAAGCAAATGAAACCCCCTAATTTGATTTTAATTTAACATCGCAAAATATGCATAATAAATAAGGTTTTAATAACGGCATCACATTTTAAAATATTAAGCATTAATTAAATAACACGCCCGCATTTATTATTGTAATAATAAAAACTCAAGCTAAAACTAATAAAACACCTAAGGTTGTATTAAAATAATTTAATAATAATTTAAACCCATTTATTTACCACTAATTAAAATTTAACACCTAAAACTAATACCTGAAACAAGTACCCAACCCACCAATTAAATAATACCTAGCCCAATATTACTAGCCCAACCCGCGGTCCAATTACCCGAAAAGCCCCTCAGCCCCTATACCTTCAT
Organism: Przewalskia tangutica; assembly: GCA_029844215.1. Classification (NCBI taxonomy): domain Eukaryota; kingdom Viridiplantae; phylum Streptophyta; class Magnoliopsida; order Solanales; family Solanaceae; genus Przewalskia; species Przewalskia tangutica. Next base: position 20,411,962 of record CM056731.1, on the reverse strand, counting down.
CGCCCAAAACCTAAACAGCCCTAAAACGTAAAAAAGAAAACCTAAAGAACAAGAACCCTAAATCACCACCCACACCCTTGCCCTCACTCCCATCGCCCAGCCGGGATTCTCGCCGGAGAATCCGGTGAATCACCACACGAATCAACTACCATATCACCCCCATAACCAGTACGAAATCGCGAGGATCAGAACTTACCATAATCGAACCAAATCTCCCAAATCGCGCCCTCATAATATAACTTACCATAACCATCACACAAGATCTTACCCGGATTCTCGTGTTAATATCACCCTAAATCGCTTAATTTATAGCGGAATCGCACAAAATTAGTAGGAAATCGTCCTAAACATTACCTAAATCAGAACCCTAATGGAGACTATAAAAGGAACCAGTCATACACATACAAAGACATCGAAAATTGGCAAAAAGTTCATAGAGAGGCATCGATAAATTGGCAAAGGAGTAGGAAGAAACAATCAACATTCGAAAATGGGCAGCGGGGGAATCATAAATAATCGAAAATCCTTCATAGCGAAGTCGGCATAGCAAAACTTCAGAAATAATCAAAGAACAAGATTAGTCGCGAACCGGTAAGCATTCTCAAAACAAAAGCTTCATCCTCTTTTAATCGCATCGCAATAAATACTCCGAGCGAATCGACGACTTGATACGCTGCCTCGGTTAGCTGTCCGGAGAAGGTAAACTCATTTCCTTTTCGAATCTCGTTCTCTTTATGCTAATTTGTGTGCTCCTTGTTATACGCGTGTTGGCTATTCTCGTTGACATATTCATGTTGTGTTTAGTGCGCTTTGGCTTATTTAAGCAGATTCGGATTGTTTAAGTTGTCGACTATGTTTATACTTAATATCATAAGCCGGTCATGCTGTTTAATATCTGTTTAAAGAGAATGGCGATGTTGGTCAGTTGAATGTTTTACAGTGTTGGTTTAATTGATTGGCCATACATTTAGTATCTCATTAAGGATCATATAATCAGAGTATTGTCTCAACACTCGCCTAATAGAGACCACGACCAGTTGAAAGACTTTTAACTTATCTTAGAATTTAAAGTGCCTTTGTTTCTTATGGAAACTAGGTTCTCGTGTTTGTTTCTCTGCTTAAAAGTATACCTATTGACTATATACATTCATTCTAAAACATGTCTAAAAGAATAAGAAGGGAAATCTCCCTGTTGATTACCGTTCATACCCAAGGCCTGCTATATGGGTTCGATAATATCCTTTCATTTCTGCCTAAAATGATAAATGATTTAGAATTCATTGGCCTGCTGAATCTTTATTTGCCTGCTGCGTGCACCAATAACCCACTGTTTGGGTCAATAGCGTTCCTGCCTGAAAATTGTCAACCTCGCAAATAATATAAATAAACAACAATTAAAATATGGACATGTCGCACCCGATTTTGAACTCTCAGGCTTAAATGCGCGACGGAATGGTTATCCTCCCCAAAATTGTAAGAAATAAATGTTTAAAAAGTTAAGGGAGTCGCCACCTAATTAATTGGGTGAATTAGGACACCTAAATACTAACTGATTAAAGTCAGTATTAACTTCATTTAATGGTCTGTGAAACTAAATGAGATTCTGAGTAAGGATTCTTTATTATCCTAAAGGGAAGGGGTAAGGCACCCTAAAGGATCCGCTAACTTGCGGTTGTCCGTTCAAACATAGGTTAATTTTATTCTAGTTTTAAGAGGTGTATGTTTTAGGAAGATTATTAAAGAATAAAAAGCGTAGCAAATATCTAAAAGAAAGGTATTTTTAACTCATAAGAAAAAGACTTTAAGATTCACAAAAATATGTAAAATTAATTATGCAATTCGTAGAACATGAAATTGTTTTATTAAATGATAAATTACATCCTATAGGTATATGTAAGATTAAGACTTTTATACCCAAGGTTAATTATGAAATCATTCTTTATTTGACAAAGTAAAAAAATGACAAATTATTCTTATAAGCATATAGGATCAGTTAGTAAATTGTCTTTGGAAATGTATATGAAACGTTAATGATATTAAGAAAAGTAATAAATTGCTCCTATGTTGTTTATGAAGAAATTAGAAGGAAGTCTATTTTTCTTTCTTTCTAGATAAGGAGTGGTATTTTGACTACATAACTAAAGCATAGCTAGGATTAATTAATTTATCTTGGATTTAGATTTGTATGATGAATCTAGAATTAACAAAGAGCGAATTCATCTTTATGCTACCCTTCCCATATATTTAAAGGCTAATAGAGTTAGTTATCCTATTAATTACAATGTTAGCAAATATGACAATAATGAATGAACAGATAAATAATACATAAATAAACAAGGGAGGAACGAGATTAGAATTGTTGTAATGTCTAAGACGGATGGCGACACCATCTATCCCTATAGCTGTTTGGAAACCCTGTGACAAAAGCGTGGCGGCGATATGGAAATCCTGACGAGTCTCGTACCGAGACTCTTGATTTGACTCCAATGCATGTCAGATAAAATAAGAAGGAAAGGAAAAGGATTAGAATATCTCGAAATTTATGAAATGATAAACATTTGTCGACATAAAGGCTTCAAGCCTGCATAAGCCATTTTATTTTTTATTATCCAAAGCACAAGCAGGCCCAAACAGTGAAAACATTCAAAAGATGTCTGAGACCGATACGAAAATAATGCACGAGAATAAAGCGACCCAATACTTTGTATTTCTCAGATTTTCCAAGATAATAACCACAATATCTGGACCCAATTAACATAAGCATAGAGAGTTTAACCCATTGGACCCTTTCACATGAACTGAACAGACAGTGGGCATCGGCAAGCCTAGTAATTGCACCCAATATACACTCAGGTAGGAACCATTATGTAGAAAACAGTCAAAGTATGTACCTGGCGTACATGTACCTAAAGACTATCATAATATATGTGTTTATACATGCTGGAATATACATTCTGCTGGGCAATGGACTCACTGCTGTAAGGTTTAAAGAATGCTACATGTCGGGGGACAAGAAAAAGCTAAACTAACACTCTTAACATGCTTAGCTACTCTAGGAGCATATTTTAAGATGTTGACATTATAAACACATGCTAATCAAATCATACACAGAGAGTCAACATCCAACTTCGGCATGTTAAATTAACACACAAAAGATTTCAAAGTAACTTCTGGACTTCAAAACTTATACCTCTAGTTTGGACCTAAATGCGGGTCGCACATTTACTTAATCAAAGCTAAGACTGTTTTAATATGCAATTAGTCAAAAAGCATGAATATAAGACGCTCTTTATTCATCATCAATATTATAATTCCAACTTACAGTGATTCTATTATAATTCCTGCAATCACCAACCACTCCAAACAATGGTAACAAAGTAGCAAATATATTATGGCAGACAATTAAACTTGTATAGCTAACTTAATAGTGAGATACCTTAGCCATTTTTTAAGGGATGAAGCGTCATATTTTATTCTTTAATTAAAATGTTTGTTACTTATCTCGGGAGGATAACACGACATTGTAAATCGTATATCCTTGATTTTAGTAACATTTTTTATTGGAGGCCAGTTTTAAGTTATTATAGCACGATAGTAATGTTTTAGAAAGTAAGTCTGATCCGACTCTTTTGAACATAGACACACATACAAACACATACTCCCCTCGTGAAATTTGGGTTGTTATGACATATAGGTAGACATATAATCTTTCTTACGATATTTTGAAAAATGAGTAAGAGGTTTGAATCTTGAATGCAGACGTAACTATACATGCGTATAAACACATAATCCTTTTAAATATTGGTTGTTGTTATATGTTGGCTTGATTTTTAAAATTCGGATTAGACACCGTAATCCCTTTTACTTCCGCTAACTATTTGTTAGGAGAAATATTTATTTAGAAAGTTACAAGAAACGACATATGTAGTGAATTTGGTTTAACGATTCATCATGATTAATCGATTTTTTTTTTTGGATTTAACATGTCAATGCATTCCCACTAACATCCAGTCGCATACTAGCAGGTTAAACAGAATATTCAAGTCAATGTTTACACAACCATCAGCATACAACCAACAAATGGATCTATGACTTTATACAATCGTTATGCATTCAATCATTCCTCGTAAAGTACTATAGAAGCATCGTTCATGCTCAAAAGCAGTCGGCCTTACAAAACATCGAAGGCTACCGCTAATAGACCTATCACGAACAATGGTGATCCAAATCGAACAAGTTTGAGCAGAATGATCTGAACACCATCATACAGACACATAGTATCAATTAGACAATTAAATAAATGAAAGAAAAGGATTTCCAGACCTTTTATAGACAGCGAATCGAGGCGACGACAAATGTTTTCTAGAATCGTCGACGGGAAGTTCGCAAAAAGGAACTGTTTGCAAGAATCAATGACAATAAAGCGAAGCGAGGAAGGGATGCTGAAGCCCATTGCTAAGAGTAATCTCCGCGATTGATGCCTGATCGATGATATGGGTCTCCTGCCTTCTTCTCCCTCTTTTCGAATGCCCTTCTATGTGTAAATTGCTATCTATATATAGTCACCATTTAGGTTCTTAATTTGGTGCGATCTCCTTCTGAATTGGGTTGCTGATTTGCCATTACAAGGTATGATTTTGGACTGATTTTGTACGAGATTCGCGCTTGATCTGAAGGGATTTGGTTATTTATGGTACGAAATCGTTGGTTGCGCTTGCATGGGTAAGGAAGGTAAGTGATTTGGTTAAGGAAGGCGAGATTTTAGGGCGTATGGGCGAGGGAGGCGGCGATTGAGGGCTTAGGGTTTCGCCTAGGTTTTGTGTGAGGAGAACGATGAGAGGTGCCGGGCTTTCCTTTCTTAAGTTACACGACGCTTGAGGAATAAGGAAACAATAAGGGCACGGGAAATGGGCTTCGCGGGTATGGGCTGACGCTTGGGCTGCGGGTTATTAGGGTAGTATTAAATTAGTTTTAGGCTTAGTTAATTAGTGATAGACCAATTTAACAAAGGTAGAGTTTTAATGTTGTGCTTTAATTCTAGGTGTATTAACTAAATTATTTAAATTGTGATTAAATTATTTTAGGTGTTTTATTAATCTAAGCTATTATTATCCTAATAAATGTGGGCATGCTAATTAATTAGTGCTTAATATTTATAATGCGAGACTTTATTAAAACTTATTTATTATGTGTATTTTGCGATGCAAAAATCGCGGTTCTAACAAAAAAAAAAAAAAAATTGTTTAATTTATGGTGATTTATTCAAGGGGGCTGGACAAAATTGGGTGTCAACAGTTGTCCCTCTTTGTATGGAGATGATGGAAGAATCTTCGGACAAAGACGTTGACTCATAGCCAATTTTGTCTCGATCCTCAGAATTAAAAATGTTGGGCAATTAGGTAAAGCTGACGCGGACTCAAAAACTGTCCCAGTGTCGAGTTATGACGACACTGGGCTACCATGGTCAAAACACCAAGGCGGGCTAACGCGGACTTAAAGCTGTCCCAGTGTCGAGTTATGATGACACTGGGCTATGGTGCAAAAGTAAAAAATAAAAATAACTGGCTTGAACCTGGGGTGTACCGCTATGGCTTATGGTCTTTGGGTTTTATTGTGATGTGGAGCGAGTGGACGGCTGAGGCCGCTTCTGCCATTCATTGGGAAGGTTGGCCCCCCAACAAATTGCCCCGGTTCGCTGTAAGAGAAAATCCATGTTGTGCTCCTGCTCCTGCATGCTAAGACTTAAGCAAACGGTTAGTGCATAACTGTCAAAACAAATAATGTAAGAATGTAAATTTTGTGTTGTGGTTGTAGTCAAATTGTATATACTATAAAATGAAATGATGTGATGATCTGACGTCTTGTATAAGCGAGATCACGGATGTTAAATCGTTGTATAGGCGAGATGCGAGATGTGCGTCGTTGTATGGCGAGATGCGGATGTTAAATCGTTGTATGGGCGAGATCGAGATGTTAAATCGTTGTATGGGCGAGATCGTATGTTCGTCGTTGTATGGGCGAGATGCAGATGTTCGTCGTTGTATGGGCGAGATGCAGATGTTAAATCGTTGTATGGGCGAGATGCGAGATGTTAAATGCGTTGTATGGGCGAATGCAGATGTTAAATGCGTTGTATGGGCGAGATGCAGATGTTAAATGCCGTTGTATGGGCGAGATGCAGATGTTAAATCGTTGTATGGGCGAATGCGAATGTTCGTTGTATGGGCGAGATGCAGATGTTAAATGCGTTGTATGGGCGAGATGCGAGATGTTAAATCGTTGTATGGGCGAGATGCGAGATGTTAAATGCGTTGTATGGCGAATGCGAGATGTTCGTCGTTGTATGGCGAATCACGAGATGTTAAATGCGTTGTATGGCGAATGCAGATGTTAAATGCGTTGTATGGCGAATGCGAGATGTTCGTCGTTGTATGGCGAGAATCAGAATGTTAAATCGTTGTATGGACGAGATGCAGATGTTCGTCGTTGTATGGACGAGATGCAGATGTTCGTCGTTGTATGGACGAGATGCAGATGTTCGTCGTTGTATGGACGAGATGCAGATGTTGTATTGGAATGTTATTGTCCTCCTTGTTCCTGTTGACCTGCAAAATTCACTCAAAGAAAATTGTTAGTTCGGGGAGGGGGGTCGGCCGATTTGTGTTGGCTCTTGATATTTGTACGCGTTGTCTTGTCTGGACCATGTAACCCCTGTCTGATTTCGAGTCTCGGTCAAAACATTTGTTAGAAAATATTCTAATCTTGAGAAAATATACTTATATATGCTAGTAGGAAATTATGTCGATATTTGAATAGTGACATGTTGTGAAACAAAACGAACTTCCTTATCCGAAATCGGCGGTATATTCTCCCATACTCTCGGTGCTCCGCTGCCGTCAGGCTCTCTTTTAAAATTTTGTCCCAGTTTTGGGACATGGAACCACTAAGTAAATTGACCATGTCCATTGATGTCATTTGTAGTAAAACCCTTAAAATTGTCCCAGTTTATGTCGATCTTTCGAGCATATGGCATCATATTTGTCGGTGTCCTTTCGTGGTGAAATCCTAAAAATTGTCCCAGTTTTGACTGACGAAACTGGGTCAGATATATGTCGTAGATTTGTCTTGTATGTACGGCAAGACTGAGTACAACCCACCAAAATGCAAAATGACAAAACTGAAGATTTCCTAATGGTGTGACCGAGGCCGATGTAGGCCGCCTACGTATCCGTTAAGGGAATCAGGTCGAACGTAGTTCGTTACAGACAAGATTTTGAAATTTTAGCGATGGGACCGAGGCCGATGTGGCCGCCTACGTATCCGCCAAGGAATCAGGTCACCCGTAGTTCCGATTACAAGCAAAGTAATTGGGCTTTTCTAGAAATGGGACCGAAGCCGATATGGCCGCCTACGTATCCCGCGAAGGGAATCAGGTCAAACGTAGTTCAAATTACACGCAAAGTGATTACATGGAAAATAAAGCACTCTAAATATAGTATCTCTTCACTGCATCTGCGTTGATGGCTCTCGGCCACACTTCGCCGTCCATTTCAGCTAAGATGAGGGCCTCCGTATGGCACTCGGTGAACCATGTAAGGCCCTTGCCAATTGGGCGCGAATTTCCCTTTTGCTTCACTTTGGTTAGGGAATATACGTTTCAGCACCAGCTGTCCCGGTTGGAAGTTTCTCGGTCGCACCTTCTTATTAAAAGCTCTGGTCATTCTGTTCTGGTAAAGTTGTCCGTGGCAGACTGCATTCATTCGTTTCTCGTCAATAAGCATCAATTGTTCGTACCTACTCTGTATCCATTTGGCTTCATTTAGTTCGGCTTCCTGGATGATTCTCAAAGACGGTATTTCCACCTCCGCCGGCCAAGACACATTCCATAAACCAAGAGATACGGTGTTGCTCGCGGAGGTCGGATTGTAATCGGTAACCCAAGAGGGCGAAAGGTAAATTCTCATGCCAATGCCTGTAGTTATCTATCATCTTCCTCAGTATCCTCTTGATGTTCTTGTTGGCCGCTTCGACTGCTCCATTCATTTGTGGTCGATATGGAGTAGAGTTGCGATGAGTGATCCTGAACTTCTCACACATTTCCTTCATCAGACCACTATTGAGATTGGACCCGTTGTCGGTTATGATTGATTGATTAGAATTCCAAGCGGATGATGTGATGATGAACAAAATCCACTACTACTTTCTTGGTCACAGACTTGTATGATGATGCTTCTACCCATTTCGTAAAGTAATCAATCGCTACTAGGATAAACCTGTGTCCATTTGAGGCTGCCGGCTCAATAGGACCAATGACGTCCATGCCCCAAGCTGCGAATGGCCATGGGGAACTAGTGACGTTGAGTTCATTTGGTGGCACGTGAATCAAGTCACCATGGATCTGGCATTGATGGCATTTTCGCACTGGCCCGATGCAATCTGTTTCCATCGTCATCCAGAAGTAACCTCCTCGTAGTATCTTCTTTGCTAGCGTGAAACCGTTCATGTGGGGTCCGCACATACCTCCGTGTGTCTCTTCTAATAACTTGTTTGCTTCTTGAGTATCAACGCATCTTAATAAACCCAAATCTGGAGTTCTCCGATAAAGGACCTCGCCGCTCAGGAAGAAATGGTTTGCTAACCTCCGAAGAGTCTTCTTTTGTATGTTGGTCGTGCCTTCCGGGTATTCACCTGCCTTGAGATACCTCTTGATCTCGTCATACCAAGGTTTGCCCTCTGATCCTTCATTTATCTGAGAACAATAGGCTGGCTGATCTAGCACATCTACTTTGATTGGGTCAATATAGTTCTTGTCTGGATGTTGAATCATGGAGGACAAAGTTGCTAGAGCGTCTGCAAACTCATTTTGAGCCCTCGGAGTATGCCTGAACTCTATCTTAACGAACCTCTTGCGCAATTCCTTCACGCAGTGCAGGTACGGAAGTATCTTTCTGTTCTTGGTGGCCCATTCGCCTTGTACTTGGTGAATCAACAGGTCTGAATCCCCTACGACCAGCAACTCTTGTATGTTCATGTCAATAGCCATTCGGAGCCCTAATATGCACGCCTCATATTCTGACATATTATTGGTGCACGGGAATCTGAGCTTTGCTGATATTGGGTAATGTTGTCGGTTCGATACCAGCGCTCGATACCTACTCCTTTGAAATTCGCGGCGCCATCGAAGAACATTCTCCAACCTGGATATTCTTCTAAGATGTCTTCTCCTACAAACATCACTTCTTCATCTGGAAAGTAGGTCTGCAAGGGGATGTATTCCTCGTCTACCGGATTCTCTGCGAGATGATCTGCTAATGCTTGCCCTTTGACTGCCTTTTGGGTGACATATACGATGTCGAATTCACTTAAAAGAATCTGCCACTTTGCAAGTTTTCCAGTAGGCATAGGCTTCTGAAAGATATACTTGAGCGGGTCCATCCTTGAGATGAGATAGGTGGTGTATGCGGACAAGTAATGTCTGAATTTTTGTGCAACCCAAGTCAAGGCACAACACGTGCGTTCCAGCATTGTGTAACGAGCTTCATAAGGTGTGAACTTTTTACTCAAGTAGTATATTGCTTGTTCCTTCCTTCCCGTCTCATCATGTTGTCCTAACACACATCCGAACGCATTTTCCAATACGGATAAGTATAACAGCAAAGGCCTCCCGGGTTGGAGGCACGAGACCGGCGGTTGTGAGATACTATTTGATTTTGTCAAGGGCTTGTTGGCACTCCCATGTCCACTTAGTGGCAGCGTCCTTCTTTAACAACTTGAATATTGGTTCGCATATCACTGTTGATTGTGCTATGAACCTGCTGATATAATTCAAACGACCGAGAAAACTCATCACTTCCTTGCGATTTTTCGGAGGAGGTAGTCCCTGAATGGCCTTTATCTTGAAGGATCAACTCTATTCCCTTCGCTCTCACAATGAAACCAACAATTTTCCATTTGGGACGCCAAAGGCACACTTTGCCGGATTTAACTTCAGGTTGTATTGCCTCAATCGTTCAAAAAACTTCTTCAGATGTACCAGATGGTCCGTAGCCCTCCGTGACTTGATAATGACGTCATACACGTAGACTTGATTTCCTTATGGATCATATCATGAAAAATGGTAGTCATGGCTCTCATGTAAGTGGCACTGCGTTTTAAGTCCAAATGGCATGACTCGATAATAATATACCCCCCACGGAGTGGTGAATGCGGTCTTCTCTGCATCTTCTTCGTTCATTAAGATTTGATGGTACCCAGCGAAACAATCGACAAATGACTGCAACTCATGCTTCGCACAATTGTCGATGAGTAAATGAATGTTCGGAAGGGGAAAATCATCCTTAGGGCTTGCCTTGTTGAGATCCCTGTAATCGACACAAACTCGTATCTTACCATCCTTCTTTGTTACTGGAACAATATTGGCTAACCAAGTAGGGTATTTTGCTACCCGAATAACATTTGCGTCCAATTGTTTGGAGATCTCCTCCTTGACTTTCAAACTCTGATCCGGCTTGATTTTCCTTGGTTTTTGCTTTACCGGAAGGCATGATGGTTCAATGGGCAGCTTATGAGAAACGATGTCTGTGCTTGACCGCATATCATCATAAGACCAGCGAATATGTCGACATCTTTGCTTCATAGGGCCCGTCGATCCTCTTTGCATGCGGTATTCAAGTGAGCGATCCTTGTCTCCTTCACGACTTTATCATCTCCTAGGTTTACTGTTTCTGTTTCATCCAGATTAGGTTTCGGCTTATCCTCGAACTTTCCTAATTCTTCCGTTAATTCCCGATGAAATTTCCTTCGGTTCATTGGATTATTCGACTTTGTTCGCTTGTTTCATGACATGTCACATTTTCATTATCGACAAGTATATTATTTTGTATCTTTGAAAGAAAGGAATAAAGCGTTGATTAAAACATAACTTGTTATTAAAACTTCGGAAGGAAATAAGCTCATAAAAGCGTGTTCCATAATTCGTAAAAATACGAATTGAATTGTTTAAAAACGTCTAATCATTAATTCTACCCAGACTCATGAAAAAACAGTGTTGGGGTACAGGTCCAGTTGCTCAAGACATCCCCTGGCTCTGCACTCCAAATGGTCTGGTCATCTGTGTAGTCTTCCAAAACCGCATGACACTCTGCTTCTTCCTCAGAAATGAAAAGGCCTTGAAGTCCTCCGCAGAATGTCTGCGCATCCTCTCTTCAGTAGCGGCAGGGTATGCTTTGACGAATGAATGATTCAGGGGTGGAACAGGTTTTGGCAAGTGAGACTCACCCTTCCTTCTGAGATCAAATAACATCATCTCCTCGGCAGTGGGCTGATATCCTAGGCCAAAAGTGTCATTCTTCTCCGGCAGGTGAATCGGCTCTGTGATTCCTCCTAATTTTGGTCCAAGTCCTCGACCTGGCTCGAAACCATTTCTTAGCATCTCTCGGGCCACCATTTTGGGAGTGCGAGGTAGTTGCATCCCTTTAGCCTTGCTAACGTCTATGATCTTGTTCATATGGTAGACAGATCCATCCAGCTTCTCCATACTCTCGATGACTGGAATTGCCCCTTTGGTGTTAGCAGTATTGTCCTTGTCTCCCTCAACCACAACTTCATGATGATTCCAGATGAATTTCAAAATTTGATGCAAAGTGGAAGGGACGGCTCCGACCACGTGGATCCAAGGCCTACCGAGTAACAAATTGTAGCATGTGGATATGTACAATACCTGGAATTCTATCTCGAACTCTGCGGGCCCAATCTGTAGTGTCAAGTCGGTTTACGCTGCGCTCCTCAGGGTCCCATCGAAACCTTTTACCCTTGTGTAGCTCTCGCGGAGTTTCCCAATGTTGACTCCTAAAGTTCGAAGAGTATTCAAAGGGCATACATTAACAGCTGACCCTCCATCAATCAAGACTCGAGAGATAAACTTATTAGCACACTTGACTGTTATGTTCAATGCCTTATTATGACCCCGACCTTCAGGAGGCAATTCATTCTCATGGAAAATTATCTTTTGCACCTCCTTAATTTGCCCGATCGGTCTTTGAAAAGTTCTCATCGATGCCGGTACACATGAGCTTCTTTCAAAACCTCCATCAAAGAGGTTCGGTGGTTCACGGAATTCATCAACAGTGACAATAGAGAGATTTGTGTTGGTGTTTTACTCAACTGTTCTACAATCGAATAGTCTCCTGTAGGCATCCTTCTCCAAAATTCCTCTACTTCTGGTTCGGTCACAGTTTTTTTCTGGGTTGTCTTTCGTGATACTTCTACAGATGAGTAACGTTGTCCGGACCTCGTCACCCCCGCTGCAACAGCCTCTACAACCTGTTTCTGTTTACCCTCATTATGCTTGACCGAACGGCTCCATCCTGGTACTAAGACTGGCATTAGAGGCTTATGACGGCTCAACTCTACTTCCAACGGCGCCCTGGCCTTGGCAGTAATCACATGGGCAATGTGGGCTGAAGATTCCCTTGTCTCCTTCCCCTTGATTGGTATGATGGTCCCTTCCATATCGTACACATCATCGAAGGTGATCATGTGCACGCCAGCATGGTCGTGATTTGGCAGGGGATTGTTGTTGACATTAGGGGAGGGCTCTTTCAACCGAATAGCTCCTTCTTTGATTAGTTCCTCGATTCTGTTCTTCAATGCATAGCAACCATCTGTATTGTGCCCTGATGCTCCTGAGTGGTATGCACAATGCTTATTCTCATCATGCCATGGTGGGAGTGGATTGGGGTTTTGCCACGGGATCGGCTGTATAAAACCAGCGGCTCTTAGTCTTTCATATAGTTGGGAGTATGGTTCAGCCAACGGAGTGTATGATTTTGTGGGCCTCCTCTCGGTGTTGGTTCGGGGTCTGGGTGTGTTTTGTGTGTGGTATTGTTGTGGGGGTGGGTATGCTGGTCGGTATTGTGAGGAATTTGTGTGGGCGAACGCCCGTGGCGGGTTGTATATTGGCTGGGTGGTGTAGATGGGTGAAGGTTGATTGTATGTGGAAGTATTTTGGCCAAAGTGGTCATAGGGAGGGTTTTGGAAGGTGGGGTTTTGGTATGTTTGGGGTTGGGGTTGGTATGTTTGGGTTTGGGGTTGGTATGTCAGGGCTCGATTCGTTTTGTGTTGTTGCACCGTCATGATGAAATTTGCTCCATCCTTCTTCTTATTCATCCTCCTCATCGACTGATTGTATTGCTTTGCTTGTTGCTTGCAAAGCGGCCAAATTCGTGATCCTACCTGTTCTGAGTCCTTCTTCCACAAAATCTCCCATTTTTACTACTTCAGAAAAATTGCGTCCAATGACGCTGATCAACCTCTCATAGTACGTGGGGTCCTTCAGGGATTGTACAAACAGTGTTGTCATTTCACTTTCTTCCATAGGTGGCTGGACCTTCGCTGCTTCAGATCTCCACCTCATTGCATATTCCCTAAAGGTTTCTATTGACTTTTTCTCGATTTCATAAGATAGAATCTGTCGGGGCGTTGTCCGTATTAAACTGAACACCTACAAAGTCACGGGCCATCGCCTCAACTACGCCACTTCGATCTGGCTAGTATACCAATCCAAAGCTTCTCCAGTCAAGCTCCTTATAAACAACTTCATGATGATTGATTGATCTCTTCCCACACCCACTAATTTGTCGCAGTAAGATCTCAAGTGCGCACGAGGATTACTTCTGCCGTCAAACAGGTCAAACTTTGGTACCTTGTATCCAACGGGCAGCTCGACATCGGGGTGCATGCATAAATCCTCGTATTCCAATCCCTCATGACCTTTGTCCATCTGAAGGTTCTTAAAAGCTTTCTTCAAGTCGTGAATTTCTCTGGCCACGCTTTTCTATCCAACTCTTGTCCTCTTCTCCGTCTCTTCATATCGAGCAAACTCCGGGGAGGGTATAGGTACGGGTGTGAGATGTGGTGCATGGGTTACATATACGGGTGATCCGTATTGTTTATTATGGTATGTCATCGGTGCTGGTTGAGTAGGTTGGTTGTTTTGGGCGGGTAAGGTGGCTTGTATTATCTGGGGCTGAGGTGTGTGCGGGTTAGGGTCATTTAAGGTCTGTGGGTTATGAGGAGGTGTGTTGTTGTGTTGTGGCTTCGGAGGTTGTGGGTTATGAGGAGGCGTGTTGTTGTATTGTGTATTGGGAGGTTGTGGGTTATCTGTTGGATGTTGGGAATGGCGTCGAAAGGACGGCGAATTAGGAAGTGTGGGTAGTTGTGTGTTGAGGCTTATAGATAACTTAGTAATTTCCCGGAGTCTATCCATTTCTGCTTGCATGACCGCCATTTGTTGCAAGATGCCAGCAAGGTATTCATCTAATATGGAGCATTTCCACTACGATGTCTCTGGTTCCTCTCGTTGAATGGCGATGAGTCCCAAGCCATCCTGTTCGTTTGCCCCTGAATCATTCATTTTTGTTGCTCGTGTTTTGGATCTGGTGAAATATGGGTGCTCAGCCAGTGCTTGCCAACACAAATCAGCCGACGAGGGGAGTAATACAGCAAAAGTCCTTTTATTCAAAACATGTGTCGATGATAAGCGAATAGCGTAACATATGGGCATGTAATGAAGCTTCAATAAATAAAGTAGATTAAAGCGCGTCCTAATATGCAAGGGGCCTCTATTATGCCGAGGTAGGCCTAAGCGTCATATATGCAAAGTCACGTTAGATGTACCCAAGCCATTGTATTGGAATGCCTTTATTGGAAATAAAGCTAATTGAAATGTCATTTTATAAGAAATACAATGAGAATCCCAAACTAAATAACTATGTCGTCGATGTGATATTGAAACTTAGGTCTTCTTCGATATAGCCCCTGTCTGCTCCAAATATTGTACTGCATCGTGCATCAGGACCCACATGTCTGGGGTGATGACCTTTTCTTTGAGTAGACCATTTTTCATCCTATTGCTCGTGCCCACGTCCTCGAAACCTTGCTCTCCTTTTGGGCTGTAGGTTATCTTTGCGTAATCCTCTCGCAACCGTATGCGATATTCAGATGTGCATCCGGCATGTTCATTTCCGATGTTTACCTTGTTGATGTCGTCCCATTCTCTCAAAATTTGTCTAGTTCGGGGCACGATGAAGTTTGGTCCAAATGTGACTTCTGAAACTCCCATGTCCGATCTGAGTGGGATTATTTGTTCTTGGCCGAATTGTCGGCACGCGTAGGGAGGCGTATGGTTGCGCACCACTTTAAACCAATGAGCTCAATATAATATAATTCTTTACCGCGTCTGAGGCTCCATTTTTGTGAGGAGTAAAGGATATTTCCATTGGATCGATCCGAGTGCGGATGTCAAAAATTGTACCAATCTTTGATGCCGACCGGTGACACAAACCGCTTCGCCCTATCATAGTTTGCCGATCTTGTAAGATCTTGCTGAAACAAACGTCTGTCATATTTGACCGTGGTAAAAATGCTCCATGGCCCACATTTGTAAGATAAGATTGCAACCTTCAAAGAAGTTTGTCGACCTCTTTTGCATTTCCCAAGAGCTCGAATATTTCGCCAAAATCATAGGAACCAAAGTGGGTTGTATCACGTCAATTCCTCGAAAAGTGATCTGGCCACGAACATATGCAGTACTTATCTTGCCATACTCAAGAGGAAAAATCAAGGTGCCAAGTAGAGCGACGGTGAATGCAATAGGGCGCTGTTTTGCCAATGGCGTAAGTGCATGAATTAATTTTGCATGTCTTGTAAGCGTTATTATGTCCATACCTCTCGTAAAGATAGTCAAGAGACACCCATTGTTCTCGAAGCAACGCAACTCCTTAGTATTCTTAAGACCCGTATGGCGGAGGAATTTCTTCCCCGATTGGGTCATTGAATAATCTGCTTCTACCTTGGTAAACTAAATTTGGTGAAATAATGCACTTCTTCCAATGTAGGAGTTATTTCGAAATCCTTGAACTTGAAAACGATTCGGTCTGAATCCCAAAACTGGATTAAAGCTCGGATCAAATGCGGATCTGGCGAAATACCAAATAGTGAGATGAGACACCCCAACTTCTTCCTAATCATCGTCATTTGCTGATGTCGAAATCCTCCCACCATACTCTTAGCTTATTAGAACTCCGCTAACCATTCTTATATGATCCATGTTATGATACAAATGCTGAAAAAACAATAAATAATAATAAGCTTACATTTCCAACTTTGGGCATGTCATTTGGCTTGGATAAATCTATCATGATTGTGCAACACATAATATGCTGGTTGGCCGTTGGGTTGAGAAACCCATCGACAAGTTTGGTGTCTTCCTAACTGTGGTGTCGATACCAAGGACCGACCCACCTAAGGTAAATGCATGCATGCCTTAAAATAAAGGGTGGTATAGCTCTATCTTAAGTTTGCTAAGATTTGGCTTACTAGGCCTTGAGTTCCCAGCGGACTACTCGAGTGAGAAGGCTACGCGACCACCGGTTGGACCGGATTCTCCGCGCAAAATACCAACTCTCTTAAATTTGGGTGTTTGAAAGAAATTTGCAGGTGCGCAAAGCACACCCGCGTGTTGTGTGTGATAGTGTGAATTTTCCATAAGGGAGGAAGTATGAGCGGAATGCCAGTTTAAGGAAAGCAGTAACAAATAGTAGTTAAAACAATATGCAAATATTTATATGTAAAGCAAAATAATTTAGGCAAAACATAAAAGCAAATAAGTGTGAAACACAAAAATAAGCAAATTAAGCAAATAAAATAAAAAATAAAGAAAGGAAAAATGAAGCACAATAATTAACCTATGTTTGTTATGGTTAAGAACCTGTCTCTCCCCAGCGGAGTCGCCATGCTGTCGCACCCGATTTTGAACTCTCAGGCTTAAATGCGCGACGGAATGGTTATCCTCCCCAAAATTGTAAGAAATAAATGTTTAAAAAGTTAAGGGAGTCGCCACCTAATTAATTGGGTGAATTAGGACACCTAAATACTAACTGATTAAAGTCAGTATTAACTCCATTTAATGGTCTGTGAAACTAAATGAGATTCTGAGTAAGGATTCTTTATTATCCTAAAGGGAAGGGGTAAGGCACCCTAAAGGATCCGCTAACTTGCGGTTGTCCGTTCAAACATAGGTTAATTTTATTCTAGTTTTAAGAGGTGTATGTTTTAGGAAGATTATTAAAGAATAAAAAGCGTAGCAAATATCTAAAAGAAAGGTATTTTTAACTCATAAGAAAAAGACTTTAAGATTCACAAAAATATGTAAAATTAATTATGCAATTCGTAGAACATGAAATTGTTTTATTAAATGATAAATTACATCCTATAGGTATATGTAAGATTAAGACTTTTATACCCAAAGTTAATTATGAAATCATTCTTTATTTGACAAAGTAAAAAAATGACAAATTATTCTTATAAGCATATAGGATCAGTTAGTAAATTGTCTTTGGAAATGTATATGAAACGTTAATGATATTAAGAAAAGTAATAAATTGCTCCTATGTTGTTTATGAAGAAATTAGAAGGAAGTCTATTTTTCTTTCTTTCTAGATAAGGAGTGGTATTTTGACTACATAACTAAAGCATAGCTAGGATTAATTAATTTATCTTGGATTTAGATTTGTATGATGAATCTAGAATTAACAAAGAGCGAATTCATCTTTATGCTACCCTTCCCATATATTTAAAGGCTAATAGAGTTAGTTATCCTATTAATTACAATGTTAGCAAATATGACAATAATGAATGAACAGATAAATAATACATAAATAAATAAGGGAGGAACGAGATTAGAATTGTTGTAATGTCTAAGACGGATGGCGACACCATCTATCCCTATAGCTGTTTGGAAACCCTGTGACAAAAGCGTGGCGGCGATATGGAAATCCTGACGAGTCTCGTATCGAGACTCTTGATTTGACTCCAATGCATGTCAGATAAAATAAGAAGGAAAGGAAAAGGATTAGAATATCTCGAAATTTATGAAATGATAAACATTTGTCGACATAAAGGCTTCAAGCCTGCATAAGCCATTTTATTTTTTATTATCCAAAGCACAAACAGGCCCAAACAGTGAAAACATTCAAAAGATGTATGAGACCCTGATAACGAAAATAATGCACAGGAATAAAGCAGCCCAATACTTTGTATTTCTCAGATTTTTCCAAGATAATAACCACAATAATACAGACCCAATTAACATAAGCATAGAGAGTTTAACCCATTGGACCCTTTCACATGAACTGAACAGACAGTGGGCATCGGCAAGCCTAGTAATTGCACCCAATATACACTCGGGTAGGAACCATTATGTAGAAAACAGTCAAAGTATGTACCTGGCATACATGTACCTAAAGACTATCATAATATATGTGTTTATACATGCTGGAATATACATTCTGCTGGGCAATGGACTCACTGCTGTAAGGTTTAAAGAATGCTACATGTCGGGGGACAAGAAAAAGCTAAACTAACACTCTTAACATGCTTAGCTACTCTAGGAGCATATTTTAAGATGTTGACATTATAAACACATGCTAATCAAATCATACACAGAGAGTCAACATCCAACTTCGGCATGTTAAATCAACACACAAAAGATTTCAAAGTAACTTCTGGACTTCAAAACTTATACCTCTAGTTTGGACCTAAATGCGGGTCGCACATTTACTTAATCAAAGCTAAGACTGTTTTAATATGCAATTAGTCAAAAAGCATGAATATAAGACGCTCTTTATTCATCATCAATATTATAATTCCAACTTACAGTGATTCTATTATAATTCCTGCAATCACCAACCACTCCAAACAATGGTAACAAAGTAGCAAATATATTATGGCAGACAATTAAACTTGTATAGCTAACTTAATAGTGAGATACCTTAGCCATTTTTTAAGGGATGAGAACGTACATATTTTATTCTTTAATTAAAATGTTTGTTACTTATCTCGGGAGGATAACACGACATTGTAAATCGTATATCCTTGATCTTAGTAACATTTTTTATTGGAGGCCAGTTTTAAGTTATTATAGCACGATAGTAATGTTTTAGAAAGTAAGTACAGATCCGAATCTTTTGAACATAGACACACATACAAACACATAATCACCTCGTGAAATTTGGGTTGTTATGACATATAGGTAGACATATAATCTTTCTTACGATATTTTGAAAAATGAGTAAGAGGTTTGAATCTTGAATGCAGGCACATAACTATACATGCATATAAACACATAATCCTTTTAAATATTGGTTGTTGTTATATGTTGGCTTGATTTTTAAAATTCGGGATTAGACCTCGTAATCCCTTTTACTTCCCGCTAACTATTTGTTAGGAGAAATATTTATTTAGAGAAAGTTACAAGAAACGACATATGTAGTGAATTTCGGTTTAACAGTTCATCATGATTAATACTGATTTTTTTTTTGGATTTAACATGTCAATGCATTCCTACTAACATCCAGTCGCATACTAGCAGGTTAAACAGAATATCCAAGTCAATGTTTACACAACCATCAGCATACAACCAACAAAATGGATCTATGACCCTTATACAATCGTTATGCATTCAATCATTCCCTCAGAAAGTACTATAGAAGCATACGTTCATGCTCAAAACAGAGTCGACGCTACAAAACATCGAAGGCTACCGCTAATAGACCTATCTGGGAACAGCGACTGATCCAAATCGAACAAGTTTGAACAGAATGATACAGACACCATCATACAGGACACATAGTATCAATTAGACAATTAAATAAATGAAAGAAAAGGATTTCCAGACCTTTTATAGACAGCGAATCGAGGCGACGACAAATGTTTTCTAGAATCGTCGACGGGAAGTTCGCAAAAAGGAACTGTTTGCAAGAATCAATGACAATAAACTGGAAGCGAGGAAGGGATGCTAGGCTTCGACTGCTAAGAGTAATCTCCGCGATTGATGCCTGATCGATGATATGGGTCTCCTGCCTTCTTCTCCCTCTTTTCGAATGCCCTTCTATGTGTAAATTGCTATCTATATATAGTCACCATTTAGGTTCTTAATTTGGTGCGATCTCCTTCTGAATTGGGTTGCTGATTTGCCATTAAAAGGTATGATTTTGGACTGATTTTGTACGAGATTCGCGCTTGATTTGAAGGGATTTGGTTATTTATGGTACGAAATCGTTGGTTGCGCTTGCATGGGTAAGGAAGGTAAGTGATTTGGTTAAGGAAGGCGAGATTTTAGGGCGTATGGGCGAGGGAGGCGGCGATTGAGGGCTTAGGGTTTCGCCTAGGTTTTGTGTGAGGGAGAACGATGAGAGGGCTGCTGGGCTTTCCTTTCTTAAGTTCTGTCGACGCAAGGGGGAATAAGGAAACAATAAGGGCACGGGAAATGGGCTTCGCGGGTATGGGCTGACGCTTGGGCTGCGGGTTATTAGGGTAGTATTAAATTAGTTTTAGGCTTAGTTAATTAGTGATAGACCAATTTAACAAAGGTAGAGTTTTAATGTTGTGCTTTAATTCTAGGTGTATTAACTAAATTATTTAAATTGTGATTAAATTATTTTAGGTGTTTTATTAATCTAAGCTATTATTATCCTAATAAATGTGGGCATGCTAATTAATTAGTGCTTAATATTTATAATGCGAGACTTTATTAAAACTTATTTATTATGTGTATTTTGCGATACAAAAATCGCGATTCTAACAAAAAAAAAAAAAAATTGTTTAATTTATGGTGATTTATTCAAGGGGGCTGGACAAAATTGGGTGTCAACAGGACATACGTGTGCGACCGTGCGTTTAACATTTCAATTACCGAGTATTATTTGGACAGTTACTAATCCTTATCTTTTCTTTTTACATGAAATGCACCGGATCCGAATGAAGAGTTTCATCACGAGACTCATCACGAGCTACTTCAAATAACGACCCGCATCTATGTGTATCCTTAGCACCTTTAACATCTTTTAGCTTTTATTTTATTTTCTAACATTTTCTAAGCAGGAGTTGTATTTGTCGCGGTCGAAAAAGGGCGTGACAAAAATGGCGACTCCGCTGGGGATTTGAGGTTCTTGACCATAGAAAACCTAGGTTTATTATTGTTTGACTTTATTTGCTTTTATTTGTTTAAAATGCCTTAAAATTGCTTGCTTTAATTTTGTATGTTTAACTGTTTTAATTGTTATTTGCTTTTACTGTTTTTCTTAAACTGACATTCCGCTCATACTTCTTCCACTCTGGAAAACTCACACA
Organism: Przewalskia tangutica; assembly: GCA_029844215.1. Taxonomy (NCBI): domain Eukaryota; kingdom Viridiplantae; phylum Streptophyta; class Magnoliopsida; order Solanales; family Solanaceae; genus Przewalskia; species Przewalskia tangutica. Next base: position 20,390,773 of record CM056731.1, on the reverse strand, counting down.
ATCACACGCTCACGCACTGGTGTGTTTCGTGCACCCGCAAATGTCTTTTAAAATACCCAATTTTAGGAGATCTGGCGCCTGCGCGGAGTTAGATCGGTTCGTCTGATCAGCCGCGTAGCCTTCTCACTCGAGTTGTCCGCTCGGAAACCTTGCGTCTAGTAGAGCCAAACCTCAGAAACCTAGGATAGAGTAATGCCACCCTTATCTTGATGCATGCATGCATTTACCTTAGGTGGGTCGGTCCTTGGTATTGACACCACAATTAGGAAAACACCAAATTTGTCGACGGGTTTCTCAATCCAACGACCAACCAACATACTATGTGTAGCGTGACAATGATAGACAAATCCAAGCCTAATCATGACATGTTGAAATTGGAGAAAGTGCATCGTCATTTGATCGTCATTTCCAACAAAAGCATTACAGTTTGACGGCTTGGACAAATCTATCATAACCTCGTATATGTGACGTTTAGGCCTACCTCTGACATAAAGGGGTCCCCATGTATGATTAGGACTCACCTGCAATGTGACAATTTATGTGCAACATATACTTGCTAATTGTTATTTACACCTTTGCAAATCGCGTGCTTTACACTAACGAAGTTTGTTGCATTTTTTAGAAGGATTTATTACTTCCCCAAAAAAAAAGGTTGGTTCGTATTTGATTCAAAGAATGCCGAGCATCAATACTTTACTGTGTCCGTGACACGAACGATGATATGACCGCTCGGCATCTGAGCCAAATGGTTTGGGAATTATTCCTGTCAGCGAAACAGAACCTTCAGAGGGGAGGAATGTCACTAGTCAGGAAGAATGCATCGCACAACTACTACAACAAATTGCCGATATGCAGGTTGAGATGGAAAGACTGCGGAATCTGACAAACTTATCCATTAGTCTGAATACCCCCATACCAGAGCAAAGGGCCACTACCTCACAAACTACCCCGGATCAATCTCCGCCACCACATATCTCCCAAAGCTCATCACAGAAAATGCCAGTCACCGATTCATGTCCAACTATCCCTCGCCCAACCAATCCTCAACCCCATCCCCAAAATGATCATTTTACCACCTATATATCTCAGCCCCCTCCTACTTACTTCACCCCAATCAGTCTGAATCGCCAAGCCACCCAATATCCACGCACCATACTTATTACCAGCCCCAATAAACAACCAAGACTACCAACATATACGGCAGAAACCCAACCTTTTACCCATGTGCTTCCCCAGGAAACAGATCATTATGAAGAAATCGAGAAGGAATCTCGAGCCAGAATGGACGAGGATGTAGCCAAAAAGATTCATAGTCTGAAAGAAGTCGTCCGGAGTATGCGGTCTGACAAGGGTCATGAAGGATTAGATTATGAGGATCTTTGCATGCACCTAGATGTGGAATTACCTGTAGGGTACAAGGTGCTCAGGTTTGATTTATTCGACGGAAAGGGGAACCCCCGTGCACATTTGAGGTCATACTGTGACAAGTTGATCGGAGTAGGAAAGAACCAAGCAGTCATTATGAAGTTATTCATTCTGAGTTTGACCGGTGAGGCATTAGATTGGTATACCAGCCAGGACCCGCGGAAGTGGCATGGTTGGAATGCGTTGGCCCAGGACTTTGTGGAGCGATTTAGGTTTAATACAGAAACCGTCCTAGATATATTCTACCTGATGAAGTTAGAGAAGAAGTCTACTGAAACATTCATGGAGTACACCATGAGATGACATTCAGAGGCGGCGAAGGTACAACCACATATGGTAGAGAGTGAAATGACCACTCTATTTGTACAATCTTTGAAGGATGCGACCTACTACGAGAGGATGATAAGCGTTATTGGACGTAGCTTTGCAGAAGTTGTGAAAATGGGTGACTTCGTGGAGGAAGGCATCAAAACAGGCCGAATTACAAATTTAGCAGCTTTGCAGGCGACAAACCAAACAATCAAATCGGGTTCGATTGGGGGCATCGCTCAGAGAAGGAAAGACTCAGTCTCACTTGTTATGTTCACCCAGGAGCATAAGCCAGATCAGTTCTCAATGTACCAAAACCCACCCCAAAGAACTCAGATACAATCCAAGCACCCAAAATGCTATACCTTACTACCCACCTGCTCCATATCCCATCCAGCCCATATACAACGCATCCCAGGCACCCGTATACACATATGCATACCAACCTACACACCCAACCCAGCCATAAAACCGGACAACAACAACCCCCAAACCAAACACGAGCTATGAGAAAAAGGCAACAAAAACATACACCCATTTAGCCGAGCCTTTACCCTAGGTGTACGAAAGGTTGAGAGCTGCAGGGATACTTCAACCAATTCCAGGGAAAGTTGCTGACCCCATCCCAAAATGGCATGATGAAACCAAGCGTTGCGCGTACCATTGTGGTATCCCTGGGCATGACACCGGGAACTGTTATGAACTCAAGAACAAAATTGAAGCATTGATCAAAGATGGTGTGATTCAATTGAAAGATGTCGCCCCCAATGTTCATAATAATCCTCTACCGAACAATGGCAACGCTGACGTGCACATGATAGCCGTCAATGAAGGGCATGACTTGGAAAGGACCATCAGGACGGTCCTAAGTGAAGAAAGAGTCGAGCATTCAGCTTCCATCACCCTTGCCGAGGAATTGATGCCCACCGATCTCGCAAAGAAAAGAGACATTCCTTTTGTCGGAGCCCACTCCGCCCCTGATTCAGCTCATGTGCCAACAGAAGGAGATACTGACAGCAAAGCATGAAGACCCGGCCAGCCGTGATGCAGAGCAAGGAGGCATCTCGGAAAAGTAGATTTTCATCCCTGTTCTGGTCCACCTAGAATCTAGATGAGAAGAGCATATTAGTCTAACAGAGTAACCGGAGTTCAAACTCGTATTTAAACTTTAATAATGTTTTCTTTTGTAACGAACTACGTCATGACCTGATTCCCTCGTGGGGATACGTAGGCGACATAAATCGGCTTCGGTCACACCATTAGGAAACTTTTCCTTCGTTCTGAAAATAACAAATACACATTTTCGGCATGATAGACAAGCAATCTCATTGAGACTTGATTTAGGCCAAACGCCTTTGCATATACAAAACTAGGACCATTAGCAACTGACTAAGACAGAAAACCAGACAGGGGTTGCAGGTCCAAACAGGCCAGACGCGCAGATGTCAAGAAGCAAAGCTGCAAAGTCAAATACGAATCGACCCCCCCCCCCCAAACTCACAAGTTTTCTTTAAGCGCGGGTTCTCCATATTAGCAGAAGCAGAAAGAAGCAGCGGAGACAGAAAAGGACCTCAACAATCAAAGTTCAAAATTCCTCAACAAAGTCTAGCGCATCAGCTCGGGCATAGAGTCAAATTGCAATCCATGCGGTGCATAAACACACAACAAAGACATCATGGCAATCCATACGGTTCACAAAGCGCATTACAACAATATCTCAGCAGTTGCAGCATTTAGCATGTCCGCCCAAGGATAACATCTCAGCATTAGCAGCATCCCACACATCATACAGGGACGACATCCCTACCCACAAAATTGCCTTTCTCATATATTTATCATTTTGTTTTAACAGTTATACACTAATTTTTCTCAAGCTTAGCTTGCATGAACATTTATTCTACATGAGCATCAGCAACACGTCCAGACAATGACGTCACATCAGCAACACGTCTAGATAACGACGTCATCAGCACAACACGTCCAGACAACGACGTCACATCAGCAACACGTCTAGACAACGACGTCATTAGCACAACACGTCCAGACAATGACGTCACATCAACAACACACGTCCATACATGACGCTATCGCGCGTCGCCTAGACAACGACGTCATCAACAACACGCCCGCATAATGACGCGACAAGACAACACGCCCGCATAACGACGCTATCAACACAACGCGTCCCGCATAACGACGCCATCGGACAACGCCTGCATAATGACGCCATCAAAGACAACACGCCCGCATAATGACATCATCAAGACAATGCGCCCGTAAAATGACTTCATCAAGACAATGCGCCCGCATAACGCCACGATCAGCACAACCCATAACCCACTGAGGTATCGCTATTATTTGGACAGTTACTAATCCTTATCTTTTATTTTTACATGAAATGCACCGGAGTCGAATGAAGAGTTTCATCGCGAGACTCATCACGAGTTACTTCAATTCAAATAACGACCCACATCTATGTGTATCCGCATTCGCATTCCCGCCTCAGCACTCCTAAGACAAAATAGGACAAGATGACGTCGTCATCCATCTCAACTCCTTTTACTCTCTTAATCTCCTTGCTTCATTCGTGTCTTTATTTTGTTATTTGTAATTTATTATCTAACTTTGCAATTAATATGAGACATAGAACAATTAGCCTTTGAATAAATAAATTGAGCGGGTAGTTTTAAAAATCAGAGATGCACTTCTAATTACTTATTTTAGGGATTGATATGCATGTCCAAACTTTTGTCAAATAATAATAAATCACTTTTGCATTATGCCACATATATATTAAAAATCGATTTTGCAAGTAAATGCATACCTTTAATCAGTAAATCCATTTTGAATGTAAATGCATACCTTTCACTTCATATGTATTTTATAATGCTTTACAAATGCATGTCTTCCTCCAAAAGATTAACTTTACAGGTATACAATAAGTCTTATAAATCCTTTTTATGTTATCAAAATGCACTCTTTTTAAAAACATTTGCAACATCTTTTACTTAAATATTTTTAAAACATGCATTGCATTCTTAGCATAATAATCAACCTATGTTTGATCGGACAACCGCAAGATAGCGGATCTTAGAGGGTGTCTAACCCCTTCCTTCTAGATTAATAAAAAACCATTGCCCAGAATCTCACATAGTTTAGCAGACCATTAAATGGATTTAATGTTGACTTTAACCTAGTTGACATTTAGGTGTCCTAATTCACCCAAACTAATTAGGTGGCGACTTCGCGAACCCTTTAGCATTTAGCAACACCTTAGCATTTTAGCACCCTTTTTAGCATCTTTTAGCATTTATTTTATTTTTTAACATTTTCTAAGTAGGAGTTGTATTTGTCGCGGTCGAAAAAGGGCATGACAACGAGTCTGTTAGGCAGCTGATCACCTCGAAAATTATTTCCATCGATTACGTAAAATCTAAGGAAAATATCGTCGATCCCTTGACGAAGGGAATGACGAGAGATCAAATGTACTGCATGTCTAGGGGAATGGGCTTAAAACCCAATCAATAAGAATCGATATACTGGACACCAAACCTTACGGACTTGAGATCTCAGGGATAAGGTTCAATGGAAAAACTAAACTGTAAAGGTTCAGTTGAGCGCTTCGGTGGAAGCAAGAGCACTTCGGATAATGATTTCTTCTTAAGAAACATAATCCAAGGTCATTCCCGTGATAGACAAAAAGTGCTACTTGTAGAGGGGTAGAGGATAAGTTTCCAAATCGTTAATGATCATCAATACTTTGAGGTTAGATTGGAGAAACTTTTAATGGTTCCTAACGCTTGCGCAGTGGAGTATTACAGGATACCTAGTTGGAGACCACCTATTTAAGTACGAGGACAGGCCGCCTCAAATGAACGTACTTAAGAATCCAAGTGTGTCCACGGCCCACGACGGACAAAACATACAAGAAAGATAGAGTGGGAAAGGTGTTGTGTTGATACCACTGTCTTGGCATATACTAAATACTGATGGTTCAATACATCACGTTCACCGCGCAGTAAATATGTCTGATGGTATTCTACTATGGAAGGTTCAAGGCTATGACTACCTCTCCAGATGCAACATCAATCCGCCAGTTGATTGCTAGAAAGACACCAGTTGCGTGCACCAAAATCTCTTTCAAGAGGAGATTGTTGGAAATATTTATTAAACGTGAAATAAAGTTAATCCTATTTAGTTATGACTCGAACAATTGGGGCCCCGCACGTGGAAAATCTTATTTCCACACACGTGCACACATAATGTCAAGGATCATATTTCCTCAATGGAAGAGATATTGATACAAATATGAATTGTTTGAGACGTAAGGTAATAGACGGTTATTGGCCAAATAACGTTGATTTCACGTTGGTAAATGAAGGAAGAAGTGTACAATGTGTTTAAAGATGAAACGAGTCATATCGGACGGCGCCAACTCTCTGAAGTTGTGGCGCCACGGTGCCTCCCTGCAGGGCTGCGGCGCCAACTCTCTGAAGTTAGAGTGTCGCGGCGCCTCCCTGCAGGGCCGCGGCGCTGGTAGTCCAGAGGCTGCGACGGGAGACGAAAAGACATGACTCTTGAGCTGGTTTTGAGACATTAAACCTCCATTACATTCCAAATGAAATCAGTCATTATTTGGCTGAATTAACACTCCATAATCAAGGTCATTACATGGTCATTACATGGACAATTGGAAATTCATCTTCTCAACACTATAAAATGAGGCCTTTGACTCATTTGCAAGAACACACTAAACACATTCTCTAAACAATTTCGTGAAATTGTTCTTTCTCTTTAGCAATCAAACACTCTAAGATCTTCCTATAGCGAACTCTTGAGTTTTCTTTGCTCATTAGTTTGGTTGTTGTTTTATCTTGGGAGATAAGTTGTCATTACTCCGTTGAAAGGAATATACGGGGCAATATTATCTTATAGAAAGATTGATCATCAATCGACTCAGCGAGATAAATTTCCTTGTTCACATTGATTGTTGTTGTGACTTTTTCCATTCCTTATTATTACCAATATATTCCAACATTACTTAATCAACATACGAAATCTAGATAGGAGTAATTATTTTTCTTTTCTAATTTGGTCACAACATGGTACTAATCTACTCCATAAATAGCAAAACAATGGAGATGAGTATTCATATGAGACAATAAAATATATTATCATAATGGAGCAATCCTTAAAATTGCAGTGAATATCACGTTGAAAAGTGAAAATAAAAAATAATATAAATGGGGCAGAGCAGGATAGGATATTCCTTTGAACAAAGCTAAATGAAATAGGATAGAGCGAATCAAAACTTTAATAGGTAAAAGCTTGTTCCGTCCTAACCCGTCCTCTTACCATCCCTATCGACAGGGTAAAAGTAAAGCCAGTAAGTATTCATGCCTTGTTAACTGTTGCCTTCTGGCAACGAGTCAGAGATACATAAAACAGACAAACGTAAAATAAATAGTCTATGGTTAAAAGTAGCTTAGACATAATAATCTGCAGGTGTATGTTAAAACTATGCAAAGCTCTGAATATCGAGCTTTGCCATGGCAGTTGTGAGAAGCAGCAGGAAGATCGAGAAGGAAGAAGAGAGAGGATCGCATGCTTTTCTATTCTTTTATTTCTGCTACTCAAACTTTCTCTTCTTTTGTTACATGTATATAGAACTTAGTAAGAATAAAAAGGGCCTCACAATTATGGGCCAAGGAGCAAATGTAAAAACAAATAGGCCCAAGCATAACATGCCTAATGCTAATGTATACGACTAGTGTATATTGGCGTATATACTAGGTATCCTCAACACGCCCCCTCAACCTAGGCACTGAAAACATCGGTTTCAGTCCTAGCTTGGAGATTATGTCCAAAACAGAACACTTTACTAATTTTGTATAGCGGTAGAGTGCGGCAGAAGCTGCAACATCAACGAGACCACGCCACTTTTTTTCGCAAAGAAGTAACCTCGAGGCGGGAAGCAGAGCGGAACATGAGAACAACACCCAGCAACATGAAATACCAGTACAACCTTGCTTCAGCGATTAGCGGACTTGAGCGAATACTTCGCACGGTTGGTCTTCATCACCTTCCGCTTCAACAAAGTCATTCATATTTTCTTTTCCAATCTGCGGACTCATGTTTAGTGAAGTGAGTGTTTTGATAAGCTTGAATATCTCTCTTCCGATGAAGGAATAGCTTGACAACTTTCACAAAGGGTGATATCTTCAACTCTTTGATTTTGAGTGCTTAACAAGCCATTCAATGGCGAGTCAATATTGGTGGAATTTTGGCATGATATCATACAAAGAACATACCTCCATATCTGTTATAGACTTCAAGTCCATCGATCGATCAAAGCTGCTTGGATATCATGTCTTCACCGTATCCACCGATGCGATGACATGTATTTTCCCAAAGAAGACATCGGCATTTCGGTGGCATCACCAAAGAAGAACAAATGCAAAGATCAATTTGTTCTAACGATGCAAGTTTTCCTACCGCGAGAGAACTCTCTTTGGGTCAGTGCCCGCCTGCAATAACTAGAAGGAACATCAGAAAGTTCATGTCTTCCTCTCCACTCTTCACCAGGGTTCAAAGTGATAGATTTTTCCACTACAGCAGCCTCAACACACAACATGTGCTTGTACTCTTCATAGCCATCACCAATTTGTTCTATTTGCAATAACCACACCTGCTGCACATCTTCTGCATCAGCAACAAAACAGTAATATAGGTCCAGCAGCAGGCAATAACCCATGCGGACAGAGAATATGAAGGTTCGCGAATGCGAGAAGCGATTATTTTCTTCATCGGCTACCAAAGAAGCTTCAAATCCATTTATGCGCCAACGTCCTCTACCGCGAGGAATCTGCTGACATCACCACCCTCCTCGCCAGGTTGATGGTTCACCTTCTTCTCGATTATTTCCAAGGAAGCGAGGGATGGAACCACGACCATTGTTGCAAGCAAGCGGCAAGAACCATCTGCGGTAGCACTGCAGCGAAATAAGAATAGCACCGGTCTGTGCGGTAACATCGAGAGCAATTGCGGCACGGTGGCGGCAATATCAACAACACTATGATTTTGATTACGACGGTGACACTATAACTCGATTACGAACGGCCCATCATATCGTGACTCTGAGCTTTTATAAACCGAATCTCTCGGTTTATTCTTAATTTGTGAAACCACTGGATTCATCTTGACGGAGAACCCGCCGTTCTCTAGTCTCTCGGACTAGAGAATCTCTCGATTCTCTCTATGAATTTGTTCTGAACCAGCACCAGCAGACTACAATTCTGAACCAGCACCAGCAGAATTTGATAAGCGGCAAGAACCTCTTCGTTCTCTAGTCATTCGGACTAGAGAATCTCTTGATTCTCATCACGCAATCTATTCTTTGAATTGAGCTTCAACTCAATCCATAACTAGTCTCCGACGAAGTATCTCTCGGTTCTCAGTCAATTTGTCGCTGAAAACTCCTTGATCCTTCTATCGATCTATTGTTCTAGCCTTGTTCTTAGTCGACAAGGCAAGTGAAATATTTCTCGTAAAGCAACAGCAACGACTATCAAAAACAGTAACTCCATTATTTCTTTCACCAACTGCTTCAATGCTAGAAACAGAAGCAGCGCAACAATAATGGAACTAATTTTTTCCAATCTCTTTGGAATAAAAGCGAACTACGCTTTTTCCTTGGTGAGTCTTACTTCCTGGTGATCGACCACATCAATGCATCCAAACCATCAGTAACACCAGTTGCTGAATAAAATCACTCCATATAGAAGCTAACAACACCAATATATTTCAAAACAATAACACCGGAGTTTCAACAACACCGATAGAAAGCAGATGCGTCAAAATCAGCAAGCCAACATAGAACAACAGTTGATACAATTCTAGCATCTGAAACAGAAAACAGCAACGACGAACGACAACACAGACCAGAGAAAACACCACAACTATCAATATCTTTTCTCTAATTTCCTCAATTCACCAACACAAAGTAAATGAAGTGGAATTTCCATCAACTCATTTGTTCGCGGCGATCTTCGACGTCGCAACGATAGCCAAAGGCGGAGTGTATCCGCATAAAACGATAACATATCCATATGACTCGATCGACAAAGACGATAATAGAAAATACCTCAATCTTTGATTCTCTGTTTTTCCGAAAAATCGCAATCGCGATTTCGTTTTCAATTCTCAATTGCTGCGATTCGAGTGGATAGAAATTACTGTCCAATCGATCTATTCTGAATCAGATCGATTCTGAATTAGTTTCTTCTGAACCAGTTACATCAAACTCTCGAACGATTCTGAATTTCTCCTCTGTATACTCTATTAGCTCCTTTGATTTCGATTTTGACTTCGAGTCGAATCGATTGCTTCATGATTCGCGATTCGATTTCGAGCGAAATCGCAATTCTCAGAATCGATTGCAATATCACTGATCTTCCTCCAGTTTCAGTTTCTTCAATTCAGTTCCTTCGCGTCAATTTCTTCGATCAGTTTCAATTTTTCTTTGATTTTGATTTTCGGATTTTTAGAAATTTCTATTGGTACCATGTTAAAACTATGCAAAGCTCTGAATATCGAGCTTTGCCATGGCAGTTGTGAGAAGCAGCAGGAAGATCGAGAAGGAAGAAGAGAGAGGATCGCATGCTTTTCTATTCTTTTATTTCTGCTACTCAAACTTTCTCTTCTTTTGTTACATGTATATAGAACTTAGTAAGAATAAAAAGGGCCTCACAATTATGGGCCAAGGAGCAAATGTAAAAACAAATAGGCCCAAGCATAACATGCCTAATGCTAATGTATACTACTAGTGTATATTGGCGTATATACTAGGTATCCTCAACAGTGTAGCTTTGACACATAATTTATAAAGTCTGACATCTAATTAGGCCATTGGCTTTTGGGCCACAACTGAGCGAGTTCCAATTGTGAAAAGCAAGAGAAATTAATATTTAGGATTGGTGATCTTGGAAAGCACTTGGCAGTTTAGTGTATGCTGCTGTCATGCAGTTTAATTGCCTTAAATCATCGAGATAAATCACTTTTATTTTGTGTTACACCAGATTATTCATTTGTCACATCATTAAATATATCTATTTATCACATACATTTCACAAGGAGATATTTCATAAAATAATTTATTTTTTCTTTCCTCCACATCAATACATATAACCCGCCATATATATTCATTCTATCTCATTTTCTATTTTGTATATGATATTATTCTTGTAATTCGTGTTATTACACATATAATAATAAAATTATAAATTACTATATTCATTTAATTTTGACACTTATCAAATTTATTATAATATTAAAACACAACAATACTTGATTTTATTAATGAAGATAAATTAATCGTACAATTTATCAAAAATACACTAAAACGTTGATAATATTAAAATCACAAATTGAAAATTAATTTTCGGTTGTTCCAAACTTTTCGGTTATACGGATATTGCATACCAAAATTAGTTGGCATCATATATGACATTTGAAAATTTGATGACATATTTTGAAAATTTTGTGGACGTTGAATATTGGGATTTTGTAGTTGGTTAGGAAATATAAAATTTGTAGGAAGATTAAAATTTTGATTAGGATCCATATTAAAAGAAAAATAGCAAATAATTTGGAAGAAGATAGAAATTTGGAAAATAGCCAAAATATTTCGGTGTCCAAATGAAGTAAACTTAGTCTCTTTTTATAGATTTTGAAAAATAAAAAAAAAATTGGTGTTTTTTTATTTTTTAATTCAATCAAATTATTGGTTAAAATAGCAATTAAAGTAGCAGTGAAAAATGAATTTCTGACGGTCAATCACAGACTGCCACGTGCCACATGACAAGATTATCTCCTATATATTCAATAATTTCCACGTCATCATGTCATTCAATTTGTCTCTTGATGTGTGTAATTATCGGGGACAATGTCCCCGACGGAGATGTCTTAGATCTACCTATTCTCTCGATTATATTTCTCCTCATATTTCTGCTCAATCGCAAGAAGAATAAGAGGCTGAATGCTACCTTTATTTATGTTCTCATAAAGAGAATTAGGTTATTTGAACTCAAATAATTATAGTAATGTCATGACAGATTCGTATGGAAGAACAAACTTAAATAGCGTAGTTGTTATCATTGTATTATTTGTAGTTCTACTAACTAGTTAAGCTTGCACAAATGCATTTGTGTCGACAAAAAGTGCAGAATATGTAAAAACATGGTTCTTTATGCTCTGTGCATATTTCAAGAGTAGAAAAATGAAGAAAGAGATAGAGATGCAGCGAAAGAGAAGGAGAAAGAAAGTTCATCCTGTATTGCTTCATATATCCCTACTATAATAATGAAAGTCATCTGTTTTCCGTACAAGATGCAGTTTACGGTAACAGATGTCTCATAAAAGCGGAGAGCCTGTCAAAACCCCACCATGTTCGATTCATCCTATAATGGTAATTAACTCAGACTTTTTGAAGAGTCGTCATTGTTACTTCATGCTCATTACCATCATTTCCAATTGGATTTGTTTGAGTTTGTTTGGACTTCTTGCTGCTTTCATCTCTGAATTCTGCTTGGGTTGCCAGTTCTTTGACCTCCTCTACAATCGCTTCTATTCTTGATGCTATTTCTACTAGCAGTGATGTTAGAGTTGCCATTTGAACAATTTCCATGAGCGATAAAGGGGTAGGTTTCAAGCTAGCCTCTTCTGTACCACTAGGTGCCTCTTCAGTTGCGGGATCCGGGGTTGGTATATGCTGGTAACTTGGGAAGGTTTTGAGGGTATTTTGAAGGCCTTCTACTGAAGAATTCATTTCATCAACAAGTATATCTAGCTTTGTTGAATTTCTCATCGTTTTTATCATACTCGACAACTCTTTTAGCACCTTGGAGGAGCTTGTACTTAATCTCATGCAGACATCATTGAGAGGCTTCTCAAGGAACTCAGGAGTCTGTGGTACAAGCAAAATAAGAATGATTTAAATTCAAATCCTATCTTAGCAGAAACGATCAGCAAGACCCATTCAGATAGCTAGGAAGTTTTTAATATGAGTGTTTTTTACCTCAGTATTGGAGTTAATGCCACCATGGAGAGTCTCAATGCAATAGGCACAGCTTCTCATTGAAGCTCCAATCTTGAGGTACTGTTTCCATGGATGTCGGAAATTGTATTTTCCATGTGCTGGCTCCCATCTGGCAAAATTGGCCTGTCATATATATATATTAGTTTATCTTTTAGTATCTAAACATGCTAGATCAATCATTAACGGAGAAAGTTGATTACTAACCATGGATTCTTCAGCAGCCTTAGAATTAAGTACACATTTGTAGCCTTGCAATTTCTTACTGGAATCTTTCTGATGTACATTTTTACTTCCATCTACTCTGAAGTTCTCAGCAGCATATCCTGTATATTGTAGTCCAAAAACTATTAATTGCTTCTGTCATTGAGAGCATATACTTGTGATATCATATTCAGTTATCAAATGTATATTACCTTCCAAGGAATCAGCAAGTTTTTCCAGGTTAGTACTAATGAGATGATGCAGTTCAGTACCGGCCCATACAGGACTGAGAATCATGGTAATCAAAATACAGATGGAGGCCCCAATAGCAATAGTGGAAACTCTTTCATGAGCCAATTCAACCAACTTATCAACGCGATAGCCTGACACTGACACTAAGCTGAAGGTAAGGATGAATATCATGGCTCCATAATCAAATCGTGCTTTTATGGTAGGTATAAACCGAGAAAAGGTTGCTGCAGCAGCTGCAAGCAAGATATGTTTAAAACATGTTAGGTCCTAGTATAAACTTTTAATAAACATGGGAGTATAAGAAGCTGTTACATACCTAAGAGAAAAACTGAAGCTTGGAGAATAAAAGGTTCAACTCTATCTCCAGATTGACTTGCAACCCAGTGAACACCAAGTCCTAGAGATCCAGCTAGACACGTGCCAATAGCTCTATTTACACACTTATAAAGTGTAGAACCTGCCATTTGACTCCAAATCAATAATCTTATGTACAATGAGTTAATAAAAGAGAGGGCAAAAAAGAGAAGAATCATAGGTGTGACATATGAATATACTCACCTACAGTGTACTCAAAAACTACTACAACTGTCATAACTGCCCACATAGCATTCCCTCCAACACCATCATACAGAGGCCTCATGTAATAAAACACTGACACAAGGGAAAGAGCTAATCCTACTTTGAGGCAATGAATAACCTTTTTTGGCTCGTTTACAGCTAAAGTCCATGCCTTCTCAAAAAACTCCCTGATGTTTAAAACAATCCCCATAACTAAGCTCTGCAGTTTACTTATAAACCTGCATGTTTGCCTGGACTCTTCTGGCGCTAAAATTCGCGATGAGCCACTAGGCATGTTGACCCTCCATTCCAAACTTGCAGGCACTTCATTATCGTTAACCATTTTGTCTAAAAAACAAACCTTGTCCAAATATTATTTTGTCTGCTGAGGTTTGAGATTAGTTTGGTTAAGGTTGTTTGAGAAGGACTGTTGGGGATTAAGACTTCAAATTACCATGTGTTTGTTGGAAGACTTGCAGAGCTTAATTATAAGTTATCATGCAATGTTGGTCAAGTATATCTTAATAATGCACACATCACATATATATACTCATGCTCCAAAATTTGATTTTGTACGTTTGTTGGGGATGTACGGGAAACTTTATACTTTAGTTAGGTAAGCTCAGGCATATTTTTTTGTTTTAAACAAATAGTGGGCATTGATTTGATAATTGATATCTATTCGTAGTGCTTGTTCTAAGAACACAACAGTGCCTAAAAACTAACATATATCAAAACTTTATTAGTGAACCGAATGTAAAACGTCATCAGTTGGTTTTTGTTTTTACTCTCTGTTTCTCAATTAAGATTATCCTCATATCTGATTAGGTTATTCCTCATGTATAACCAAATCCTCCTTTTCCTTCAGATATATATATATATATATCAGAATTTTAAGAAAATTGCAGTAATGAGTTCACCCTCAGCTTGCATTCAATCAAATTCAGACTCCTTTTTCCTTTTTTTTTCTTTTTCTAATTCTATCACAAGTTGTTGTAGTTGTAGTGCGATAATCGGTCCACCACAACAAAATGGAAACCAAAAAATTTGGATTCCATTTATTTCCTTGTTGTCCTTCTTATCTAGGGGAGCATATGAGTTATTTGAGTTGAAGTTGGGCGGGTCAAGATGGACTGAATCAATAGATGAATCAATGTCCAATTCACCCAAAATTTATATGGGCTAAGTGATAGAATATTAGTAATAGAATATTTTAGAATAATATCATTGTGTAATATATTGTATTAATGTAATATCTCATCCTATATGGTAGGTAATTATTATATAGAGAATATACTAGGATTATACTAAGGAAGACTTAGTCTTCATAATCATTGTAATTATTGTATATATTGTTACCTAATGGGACAATAAGACTTGAGGAAAATATTCTTACATGTATCAAGAGCTTAAGGAAAGATCCAAAGCTATTTTTTTTCTCTTCTTTTTTGATTTCTTCCTCCCAAATAATATTTTTTTTCATTTTTGTATTGTCTTCTTCAATTGTTCACTTCCCCATTAGTGAACACCTTTGATCTCAACCAATAATGTCTGAATCAAAATCAACCTTTCACCCTGTCCTAACAGTCTCGAATATCAAGACCACATATTTCTGTCAAACTTGAAATGGAAACCGTGCATTATGTAACGTGGGCAGAATTATTCAAAATTTGTTGTCGTGCTCACAAGGTCATTCACCATATCATTCCTCCAAAGAATGGGAAAGGGAAAGAGGTCACAACTGACGCGGACAAGGAACTGTGGGATACTCTGGATGCCACAGTCCTTGGTTGGATTTATGCAACGATATCTACGGATTTATTGCATACAATAATGGAACCAGACTCCACAACGATGGCGGCATGGGAACGTCTGCGAGATATTTTTCAAGACAACCAAAATTCTCGCGCTGTTACGTTGGATCAGAAATTCTCCAGCATTGACATGGCGAATTTTCCAAATGTTTCTACCTATTGTCAACGCCTCAAAGTGTTGGCAGATCAGTTAAGAAACGTTGGTTCACCAGTTACTGATAATCGGTTAGTTTTGCAATTGGTCGTCGGTATCACCGATGCGTATAGCGGCGTTGGGACTTTAATCCGTCAAAGTAATCCTCTACCAAAGTTTTATCAAGCAAGGTCCATGTTTTTACTTGAAGAGTCGGGCTTCGTGAAAAAGGCATCTACTACTTCAAACTCCGCCATGATTGTCACTCCTTCTAATGACGATAATTATTTTGATTCTTCTCAACAAAATAATGGAAAGAAAGGACGTAGTAATAATAAGAAGGGTGGAAATCGCAGAAATAACAAAGGTGGAGATCACCGGAATTCAGGTGGCGGCAGAAATGGCGGCAACACCAACACCAGCGGCGGACAGTGGCAGCAACAAAGCGGCAGCAGTGGTGGGAACTAGCAGTAGTCGGAAGGTCCAGTAAGGTGGGCCTGGCAGTGTCCATGGGCCTTACCGCCCAGCCCAATCCCAGCGAGGCAATGGGCGGCGGTTCAGCGCCCAGCTGGACCCGGCCAATGCCTCGCCAATATGTTCGGCTGGCGGAATTTTGGCGAGCTCGTGAGCCCATTTCTTTGATGCATCTTGCAACGATCGAGCGATCCACATTGGGCCTCAACCGACCCAGTAGCGTGAGGCCCACTCTACAATGGCTTAACCCACAGTTATTGAGAACGCCATGCACACATTCGGACTTAACCCACCGAATTCAAATTGGTACATGGACTCCGGGGCAACGCTCATATGACGTCTTTTCAAGATAATCTCAACTCCTATTTTAATTTGAGCAATGATAATGGTATAGTTGTCGGAAATGGCCATTCAATTCCAATAAAAGGGTATGGTTCCACTAAATTGACACTACCAAACCCACCACTGGTTTTAAAGAATGTCCTTCATGCTCCAAAGTCAATCAAAAATTTGGTATTTGTTAGGGAGTTTACAACTGATAATTGGGTATCTGTCCGTTTTGATCCGTTTAATTTTATCGTGCATGATTTTCAGACGGGGAAGCTTATCATGAGATGTGATAGCAAGGGGGAGCTCTATCCAATTATGTTACCTAGCCAACAGTCCAAGTTTCACTCTACTTTTGCAGCTTTGGCATCATCTTTATGACACCAACGTTTGGGACACCCTGGGGAGGCTGTTTTAGCTTCTCCTAAACAAAATAAATTTATTTCTTGTACCCAAACTCAGATTTTGAATAAGTGGCATTCTTGTGCGCTTGGTAAACATGTGAAATTGACATTTATTGCTTCTACTTCATGCACTCTTATGCCATTCGATATTTTGCATTGTGATATTTGGACTTCTCCCGTTTTGAGTTTTTCTGGTCATAGATATTACTTGCTTATCCTTGATGATTACTCTAATTATTTGTGGACATTTCCTTTGTCAAAGAAATCACAAGTGTTTTCCACATTTATCACTTTTAGGGCATTCATCAAAACTCAATTTGAACGAGATTAAAAGTATTCAATGTGACAATGAGGGGAAATTTGACAATAATCAATTTTGGGTTTTTTTCAAATCAAATGGTTTAAATTTTCGTCTATCGTGTCCTCACACTTCTTCACAGAATGGGAAGGTAGAACGCAAGATTAGAACCATCAATAATATGGTTAGAACAACTTTTGCTCTTGCATCCATACCCCCTATATTTTGGCATTATGCACTTCAAATGGCTACATATTGAATATTCTTCCTCATAAAAACACGTCTTACCAAGCTCCACTAAAAATGTTTTACTTACGAGAGTCATCATATCATCATTTAAGAGTGTTTGGTTGTATTTGCTACCCTCTCTTTCCATCCACCACAATCACAAAGCTCCAAGCCCGGTCCACTCCATGTGCTTTCTTGAGATACCCTACTAATCATCGTGGTTACTTATGTTATGATATTTCTTCCAAAAGAATGTTTGTAAGTCGCCACGTCATTTTGATGAAACAATTTTTTCCTTTGCTAAAATACATGAAACCGGGAACCATACCTATGATTTTTTAGATGATGATAAGCTTTCGTATCTAACACATTTTTTACACAATCCGGGACACACCATCACTGGTGGACCGCAGGAACAAAGCCCATTATACCAAGGACCCACGACCCAGCTTCTGAAAAACACAATCCAGCAGCTTCGGCCTATAGTTCCAAGGCCCAATGCTCCTTCTTCCAACTCCAAATAAAATACCATTCCATCAAGTGGGTCGGCGGCCCAATCTCACACCCACTGCCCATTGCCAGTCACGGGAATAAATCACAGACGATGGCGTCGATTCATCGCCGTCCTCGACGATGGCGTCGATCCACTGCCGTACCTCTCGTCCGGTCACCCGTAGTCAACATGGTATTGTCAAACTCAATACCAAATACAACCTTCACACACAGGTTTCTAAATCACCTTTGCCTCGTAACCCAGTGTATGCTCTTAAGGACCCGAATTGGAAAATGGCCATGGATGATGAATATCATGCTCTAATTAAAAATAGGACATGGGATTTAGTACCTTGTCCATCTAATGCTAATATTATTCGGTATATGTGGATTTTTAGCCATAAAGAATAATATGATGGTTTTTTTTAGCGGTATAAGACCCGTCTTGTAGGTGATGGGAAGACCCAGCAGGTTGGCATCGATTATAGGGAGACGTTCAGTCTAGTGGTCAAACCAGCTACCATCCGAACAGTTCTAAGTCTGTCACTCTCAAAGGGATGGTCACTTCATCAACTGGATGTCAAAAATGTCTTTCTTCAGGGTCATCTGAATGAGACAGTTTACATGCACCAGCCCTTGGAATACAGAGATCCTGTATATCCCAATCATGTGTTTTTGCTGAAGAAATCATTATATGGCCTCAAACAACCCCCCAGGGCTTGGTATAAGCGGTTTGCAGATTTTGTGTCACACATGAGTTTTACTCACAGTCATTCTGACAATTTTCTGTTTATTTATCGTCAGGGTAAAAATCCTGCCTATCTTCTTTTATATGTGGATGATATCATTCTTACAACATCTTCAGACTCCCTCCGCAAGAGTATCATGTCTCAGCTGGGTTCCGAATTTGTATGAAAGATCTTGGTCCACTGCACTACTTTCTAGGCATTGCTGTGACACGCCATACATGTGGCTTATTTCTTTCCCAAAAGAAGTATGCATATGAGATTGTGGAACAAGTTGGTATGTCCTCATGCAAACCTTCGGCAACTCCGGTGGACACAAAGTCGAAGTTGAGTGTTATCTCTAGCAAACCCTTTGCTGATCCTACATTATACTACAGCCTGGCTGGATCTTTGCAGTACCTCACATTCACCAGGCCGGATATTACTTATGTAGTACAACAAGTGTGTCTATTCATGCATAATCTGATGGAAGAACATATACATGCCCTCAAACGCATTGTGCGGTATATTCAGGACACTCTGGAGTATGGATTACATCTTTATCCTTCTTCCATCACCAAATTGGTCACTTACACAGATGCAGACTGGGCAGGCTGTCCGGACACCAGACGCTCCACCTCCGTTTATTGCGTCTTTCTTGGTGATAATTTGATCTCCTGATCTTAAAGCGATCCACGATATCACGCTCGAGTCTTTGAAGTGAAATGCGTCGCGGTTGCGATGTGGTATCGACTCATCTTTGGATTCGAATCATTACTTGAGCTTCATTGTCCTATTCTGACGGCTACTATGGTCTACTGTGATAACATTAGTGCGATCTATTTATCAGTGAATCCAATCCATCATCAATACACTAAACATATTGAGTTAGATATTCATTTTGTCCGTGAAAAGTGACTCGCGGACAAGTGTGAGTGTTACATGTTCCGACGTGACATCAGATTGATGATATCTTCACAAAAGGACTTCCGCTGATATTATTTGAAGAATTTCGGGACAGTCTCAGCATTCGCCGCCCTCCAGCTTCGACTGTGGGGGAGTGATAGAATATTAGTAATAGAATATTCTAGAATAATATCATTATGTAATATATTGTATTAATGTAATATCTCATCCTATATGGTAGGTAATTATTGCATAGGGAATAGGATTATACTAAGGAAGACTTAGTCTTCATAGTCATTGTAATTCTTACACTAAGATGAGCGGGTCAAAATGTGTTAAATGATGGGTCATAACCCAACTTGCCCAACTTGATCCATTACTTTTACAAATTTCAAACTTACCTTCTATGATGTTATTTTATTTTGTATGATATTTGACTTTTTCATATCTTTATTTTTAAATTAAGAATAATATTTTAAAGAAATTTTTCATTTTTATAAAAGCAAAATAAATATACAAAATAATGGATGGGAGGACAAATTGTGGGGGTGAGAGGAGGCGACTGGGTAGTGGGGTAAGAAAAGTTTCTCATTTTTTATAAAAAAATTGTATAAGTAAAATAAATATATAAAGTAAAAAACTTCGGGGTGGTGATGGGATAAGCAATTTTTTCTCATTTTTTCATAAAAAGTTTATGAAAGTAAAATAAATATATAAAATAGAAAATTTGGGGTGGGTGGGAGAGCGGAGGGTAGTGGGGGCGGGGAGGGGGAAGTTGGGTGATGGGGTACAAAATTTATATATAAGTAAAATAAATATATAAAATAAAAACTTCGGGGGTGGTGGGAGGGCAGGGGGGTTGGGGGTTAAGAAAATTTTCATATATTTTTTTTTTATAAAAGTAAAAAAAATATGAAATAGAAACTTGAGGATGAGGTGGGGGTGGAAGGGGGTAGGAGGTAAGAAAAGCTTTCATATTTTTAATAATTTTTTTATAAAAGTAAAATGAAATAGAAATTTGAGGATGGGGGTAGGGGTAGGGCATGGGGTGGATGGAGGTAGGGGGAGCTAAGAAAAAAATCATATTTTTTATACTTTTTTTATAAAAGTAAAAAGAATATGAAATAGAACTTTGAGGATGTGGTAGTGCATGGAGTGGGGTGGAAGGGGGTAGGGGGAGAGGTAAGAAAACAATTCATATATTTTTTTTTTATAAAAGTAACAAAAATATGAAATAGAAATTTGAGGATGGGGTGCGGGTGGAGAGAGTAGGTGGGGGTTAGGGCGGTAGGGGGGAGGTAAGAAAAAAAATCATATTTTTTATAAAAGTATAAAAAAATATATGAAATAAAAATTTGAGGATGGAGTAGGGCAAATGGGTGGGGGTGGAAGGGGTAGGTGTGGATAGAACGGGCGAAGGTAAGAAAAAATTTCATATTTTTATAAATTGTTTATAAAAGTGAAAAAATATAAAATATAAATTTGAGAATGGGGTAGGGCGGAAGGTGGGGGTAGGTGGGGTAGAGGTGGGTAGGGGTGGAGTAGGCAAGGTAAGGGCAGAGATGTGAGGGTGGTTTCAGTGCTTGGGTGAGGGTTGGTGTAGGGGAGGGGGTAGGGTGGGTGGTTGTGGTGCGTTGGTATATTTTTATTGTTCTGAAATAATAAAAGAATCTTTTAAATAATTATTTATAAACAAAAAACTTAATATAGAGTTGAACTTTAATCGTTAAGATTGAACATTTTTATGGGGTCAAGTTTGGGCATCATAATGGATTCATTTGGGTTGTTAATTTATGATAAGTCAATTTGGGCTAGCCCAAATTAACCCATCATCAAAATCACTCTTGTTCAAACCCATGAAACCTTGGACGGATCATTTAGGTTTGAGCTAATTTTGTCACCATATTCTTATCCTATATGTTATGATGACATATTATATAAAAAAAATCCCACTCTTCAAGGTGTATACACATGATAAAAATATCAAAATGCTAATTAAAGCAGGAGTTCATAAAAAATCTATGAGTCGATAATGAAATTCTTACGTGCGGCACTTAATTATAATATGAAAATGCATTTGATTTCATCGCCATTTTAGTCTAAACTTTATACTAATCGCGATGTATTATATCCAGTCTATAGTTTTAGAAAAACACTTTCTGTTCCGCGCTAAATATCATCTTTGTGATTATGCTTTCACCTATCTATGTCTGGTTAGTGCATTATGTATAGACAAATTGCAGGGATAGGAGTGACATTAGGAAATCTTCTCAACTTGTCGCTAACCGAAAAAATTAAATCGTCATAACTTGCGCATATAAGTTCATCAATTCACCGATAATGTAAATGATTTTTACACAATATTACTTATAAAGTAATTACATGTAACTATTTACAACAAGCATTAATTGTAATTAAGATAATAAAAATAATAACTAACCTGTTATAACATATTAAATTATATTAATAGTGTAAAAAAATTGATAGTGCTACTATTACTTAAATTCAAAAAGTAAATAATCTCTTCGTACTTAATATAATATACCTAAATTTAGGCCCTGGTGTGTTGTAAACAACATGACCTAATTCTGCACTACTACTAGTAGCTCAAACTAAAAAGGCCCTTTAACTCTTCATATTTAAATTTGACTTCACACAGCTCACTACAGTTATAAATGGGTTTATTTAATTACATAAACGGTTGAAATATGCCCAACACCCAAAAATATCACCATCACATACAAAACGATATAATTAATTATGTCTGTAAAATGAAGTACTTATGTCTTCAAATTAGGTCATGAAGCACGACTAGCCTTGTACAACTTCATGAATATCCCTCCTTATTTGTCTGCTAAACTATTTTAAGCTGATAAGTGGCATCATCAGTTGGAAAAGGTCTGAAGGAACTTAACTCCACCTTACGCGAACAACAACATATAATTTGAAAAGCTATCTCAACTATCATATTAGGAGGTTAAGTTTAACTTCTTATACTTTAGTTTAATTTCTACACTCTGACATTGTACATTTTTTAACATGACTATCAGATCACCTTAAATATATAATTACATATAGTTAGACACAGTAATGGAATTAGCTAGTCATATAGTATGAAAAATATGTCATAAAAAATATAGAATGAAAAATATACAATCGTGACAAGTTTTTTATATTCTTTGCGTCTTTGTATTTTATTATCTTTAAAATAAAGTTTATAGCAAATTATATTTTATCAAGAATGTTTTCAAAAAAATTTAGGTCATCCTTTACAACTAAGTTATAAATATGACAAACACAACTTATATAAAAATGATCAGGAAAAGATGGAGTTAATCGAACTTTTAAAAGTCTTATAGCATAATCATTAGAAGTAGCATTATCTAATGTAATAGTCATAATTTTATCAATTACTCCATAATAAACACAAATTTCATGAATATTTTGTGCAATAAAAGTTGCAGTGTGCCTATCATCAATATATCTATATGCTAAAATACGTTTTTGCGTATTTCAATTTTGATATATCCAATGACATGTAACAATTAAATAATAATTACCGTTAGTACTACGGCCTATGTCAGAAGTGATAGCCACTTTGCCATTAAAAATGATACAACGCATAACATAAATATTGTTGATATTCATGCGCAAATTTAAAAACATCTATTCTAACAGTTGATATAGAAAAACTGTTAAAAGCATGATTATATGTTTCTCGAATGTAATGAATAAAACCAGGAGAGGAAGGAAATGAAAAAGGCAAACCCCCACCGCAATTAATTTTGCCATATTTTCCATATCTTTATGTTTATCATATTTATGACAAAAAATTCTCACCGTCGTCGGATTAATTTGATCATGTACTTGATCGGGGACACTATGTGAATCTTGTCCCGACTCAGCTAGTACACCAGGTTTTTAGCCTGGTATTGATTCCACCTAGCTGTGTGCTCGCCTTGAACATGTCTCAATAAACCTCCCGTCCCATCTTGACCTTTTTCAATTTTAAATTTATAACATTTTTATAAATTTTACATCTAACTACTTGATTCTCTTGGTCCCTATAAAAAATCTCATGCAGCTGATTTTAATTATCGTTGTGTGGGACCTCGACTCATACTATGGGGAATATAAGGCATTTCGATTTCAGTTTGAGGCTGATACTCAGTCTGAGATTGAGATTAAGGTGCACTAGTGGATGTGTCATCTACATTATCGTCAAAATTAAGTCTGATTCAGATGAAGAATATACCTCATCATCTAATGGTATATCATTAAAAAAAAACAGTTTCATATATATGAGTGAAATAAATCAAATCGTTGGGACGAGGAATATGATTATTAGAAGAAGTACTCTTGTTACCCATATTAGAAGAAGCACCCTTACTCTTACCCTTAATCATACGTCAAAGGCGTTCCATTATAATTATGCAAATAAATAATTAGAGTAAATGAAATTAAGTGTGATAATTAAAATTAAGTAACAATAATAATTTAAAGAATGAACGAATGTGCCAAACGCCGACGTAACGTCGACGTGTAATCGAGGTTGGAAATTGAAATTTCGCTCGATGGATGATCCTCATGCTAGTTGCTAACTTCACTCCCAATTTTTAAACTTTGATATAATGAGCAATATATATATATATATTATTTAGTAGGCAATGTAGAATTGTAGAGAGATAAATTGATAGATTAGAGAGATTGTAGGAAGATTTGTGAGAAAAATGAAGAGAATGAGGTATTTATAGTTGAGAAATAGGGTTAAAGTGTAAATATATTAACTTAGGGGTTAAAAATAAATATTAAGGGGGTAGTGGAGTTTATGGGGTGGAGGGAGGGGGGCAAAAAAGATCGTTATAGCCATTGCACAACGGTCAAAATCGAAATTTGATTGTTGTTGCAATAGAATTTTTGCAAAGGAGGGGGGCTGGCGGGACGGGACTAGGTCGGATCAGGATCGGGGCAGGTGGGACGAGCCCAGGTCCCGTCCCGAGTTCGAACCCTGACACTATTTTTTTTTTGGAGGATCAGGGGTGGGGCGGGTATCGGGATGGGACGGGTCGGGATCGGGCTGACCCGACCCACTGGCCAACCTTGGACAAACTGATTTTGAGGACCTAAAGGTTAAAATATTTGTCTCTTCAAGAAAAAAGTCTACTTTTTTTCCTGTAAAAGTAGATACGTACAAGCAAGTGCATATAATATGTGGCCATGCATCACCATGCAAGCAAAACTCTCTAGTGCTGTACAGCTTAGGGTTTGATGTGGATCGTTGAGGAAGCTACTTTGTGCAACTTGACGGTCGTGATGTACCAATATTTTGAATTATTTAAGGTTATATATTTACGCTGACAATGTAAAGTTTTTGTTTAACATATATATTATTGTTGTAGTTTAACATGTTAATTATAGGTGGTCAGTTACTAATTAGTAATTACTATTATTTCTTATGAAGCTTCTAATCGAGACTTATTACATAAAAGTTATCAGTAATGACTAATCTACAAGTGATCTAATCGTGTAAAGATCTTGTCACCGGTCAGTGGATAGAGCTTAATTTCTATTTTAAGTTTAGAGTTTAACTAATCGTGGAGGTAGAAGGCCGCACATATTGTGAAATTCTTTTCCATAAAAGAAAAGATGAGAGTATTTGAGGAATAAGCATCGACTAACTAATATGCCAGCTACCCTGCACAGTAATACAGAGGATGTAAGCTTCCCATTGTTCATACGCACACCTACAGGATCTTTCACGGTGAATGAAATATAACACTCGGAAAGGGACTACGAGTCACATTCTTTATTTGAGCACTTCTCTTTTTTCAGAGAGAAAATTGACTAAAAGTAGACCTAACCTTACATCAACAATGTAAATAATTTTATACTATCAAATTACTCTTACCTGTTGTAACATGTACCATTCCTTATTTACAAGATTATAAGTCTCACTTTTTATGGATATCTTTGAGTGATATTTTCTGTATTGTTAAGTTAAACAATATCCGAGATACAGAACAAGTAGACAAACAAGAAGTATCATAAATTTAAATATGATTCATGTTCGTTTAGATATGAAAGACATATAATATATAATGTTAGAAATATGTCTTGAATTCGGGCATATTAGGTTTATATGATATTTAGGAATCATTTTCCTTTTCTGTTTGGAAAACCTATTTCTTTTCTGTTTGAAAAACTTTTTCCTTTTTTGTTTGAAAAACTTTTTCTTAGTATATGTAAGGGGTACTCTATATAAACTTCATAGATCATAACCTAATAAGCAATCTGAAATACAATCCAGACACCCTCTAAAAATTGTATTCCTCAAGATCAATAAAGTTTTTCTCTCTTCTGTCCGTGGACGTAGCTAACACATTGTTAGTGAACCACGTTAAATCGTTTGTGTCCTTTACATTCATTATTATTCTTTCTTCTGTTTAATTGCTTCCGCTATAACAAATTGGCATCAGAGCCGCATTTGTTTGTTTGAAAGATGTCTGGAATGAATGTGAAAACCGATAAATTCTGAGGAGAAAGCGATTTTAGTGCGTGCACATCAAGATGCGAGCCTTGTTAAAACAACAAGGACTTTGGGCGTCGCTTGCTAGGAAGCCGGCAGAATTCATTAATGCTGAGATGGCCGTTCTGGAAGAGAAGGCTCATTCAAAAATTATGTTGAGCCTTGCTGATGATATTATCATTGAGGTCGCAGAGGAGGAAACCGCGCGGGTCTATGGGTCAAGCTCGAGAGTCTTTATATGATAAAGTCCTTAACCAACAAGTTGTTTCTGAAGCAACGTTTGTTCAGTCTACGAATGCAGGAAGGTATGCCTCTTCGAGATCACTTAGATAAACTAAACACAATCTTGTTAGAGTTACGTAATATTGATGTGAAAGTTGAGGATAAGGATGTTGCATTGATTCTGTTAGTATCTTTACCATTATCGTATGAAAATTTCGTACAGCCGTTCATTATTGGAAAAGATACGGTGTCTCTAGAGGAGGTGAGATCATCTCTCCATACGAGGAGAGGCTGCGCCGTAAAGCGGTGAGTGCAGTCTGAGATAATCAGGTTGCAGGGTTAGTAGCCAGTGGAAGTCACGGGCATAGAAATCCGGGGGAGAAAAAGTTCAAGAAACTGTTTTCTAAAGGTCCAAAACCAAATGATGTTTGTAATTACTGTAAGGAGAAGGGACACTAGAAATCTGATTGTCCCAAGAAGAAGATGCAACAAAATAATCCGTCAGGTACTGCCGTTGTAGCAGATACCAACTCTAAAGATGATATTGCACTAGTTGCTAATGAGTACATTGATCGGTGTATTTTATATACACTTTTTGAGTCATTTTTAGTTAGTATTTTACTCATTTTATTTATGTTTAGTCTGATGTAGTCGTTTTCCTTTCTTTTGTGTCACATGGTCAAAAATGGAGAAATAGCGAAAAGGAGATGAAATGAGCATAAAGAGATGAAATTGCACACAAAGGGCCAAGAAATGAAGTCTAAAGTTAAAATTATAGAAAATCGACCAATCCCGGACGAAAAAACGGCAATAAGCGAATTCGCGAGAAAAATATCACCGCGCGTGTGCAGAAGCCATGGCGTAAAGTCTTGAAAGTCGAAGAGTTGCTGAATTTGGCGCCATGGCTGATCTATGGCCATGGCGCCACGCGAGAATTGTGAAGTCTTTGGGCGAATTTGACATGTTTGAGAATCCTAAAGGGATAACTTTTCCTTCTTAAAGGGATAACTTTTCCTACCTAAAGAAACCTTTTCCTACCTAAAACCCTTACCTAAAAGGATTCTAATAACTTTTCCTACCTACAAATCCTTAACCCTTCACAAAGGATTCTTTGGCTATAAATACTCTACATCATTAGAAGAATTATTCATTCTCCATTCTACCATTCACCATTCTACATCCATCCTTCCACCAATCCACCTTGTAAATATTCCACAACACAACCCTTGGATGCTTGGCAGACTCATTCTTAGTAATTTTCTTTTCTTTTTCTTTACTTTAATTCGGTTTTGTATGATGAGCATGGAATTAGTTCTTGTCATATTTATGGCTAGGAACTAATTCTCTTATAAGACTTTCTATGTTGAATTTCTTGAAACTTATGTTATAAATTAATGCATGCTTATGGTTGTTTTTCTTATTGAGAGATCTATCCAATAATTGGTGAATTCTTGGTAATTAATTGACAACTAATTATCACTATATGATTTCTAATCAGTTACGAAAAGGGGATTGTGAATATCTTTGTAAGTTGGGTAGACGAGGCTTGAATTGGGGATGGAAATACCTCAATTAGTTTTGTAAGCGTTGATGAGAGGCTTAACAACCCTAATTTTGCGCATTGTGCGTGACGGTCGACTAGGTTTTGTTCTTAATCCTCATATAGAGTTACCACTTATCGTGAAAGTTAGGTAAGGAGCGATCTTTGGGGTTGAGTGTTTATATAACCCTAGCGGGAGTATAAAGCGATTTAAGTAAACTGCTTTCTCCAAAGAAGAATACCATAAGTAATGCATTAGTAAGTAGCATAAGCGGATAGTGAGGATACATGAAGCCTATTCTCATCACATCCAATTAAATCTTTATACTTTAAAATAGCTTTTATAATTCTTAGTCATAAACAACCAATCACTCATTAATTCACCAAATAGATACTAGAAAATAGATAAGCGGTACTTGAACCTAATCACAGAGGGCGATATTCGGTCTTATCTAAGACTATACTCTTGATACGATAACGTGCACTTGCGTTTAAAAGTGTGTGCATCTTTTCGCGCATCAAGTTTTAGCGCGTTACGGATTAGGCAATAGTTCAATATCAAATTATCTATTTTTAATTTCTAATTTGGTTTTAATTGTTTTTATTTTTACGTTTTCGTTATTAAAAAAAAAAAAAAAAAAAAATCGAGGTGCGTGATTCGTTGTTGGTTTTGATTTATCTTAGGGATCCTAAGACATGGATTTATCTTGTCAATATGATCGAGCTCAACCATAGAGGAAGAGAGGAGGAATTACGAGAAACTCTACTCGGTCTCACGAGGTCCCAAGCTCGATTCATGGGCGAAATAAGGTCGGGCATAAAGAAGTTGGAAAGCGCAAATAGCGAACTTCGCAATCATATTCAACAACGAACAACAAATTGAGAGCAGAACCAAATCCAACTATTGAGAATGCAGCGAGAGCGGTTGGTGTAGAGAAGGAGAAGAGTGCGAGAGATCCAATTATTCACCTTCTTCGATTCCTTGGAAAATCTTTTCTTGTACCTATTGCGGAAGAAACACCACGGTATCAAAATTGACTCCCAAACAGAAGTCAATACCATCAAGCACCCCTAGAGTTGAAAGATGTAGGGAATCTCACCGATCCCTACATTAGAAGAACAAAAAAGCGTATGCTTGTATACTTGGGGATAATCGTATATTTGAGGCCCTTGTTTGAAGCAATTGTTGTAGTTGAAGTGAGACTGCAACAATAACTCTGCGGATTGCAAGCGGTTCGCGAAGGATCAATGGGCACTCGGAAAGGTTAATTGCGTCGGCTAAAAGGCGTTAAAGACGTGACTTGTTGGGAGGCAACCCAATGTTTTTAATTATGTTATTTTAATTTCTGTCTTTATTTTATTTTATTTTGTCTTGAAGCAGTCTCACGGTCTTGGGTTCTTGTTTTGTGTTGTTGGATGACAGTGGGTGAAAAGTCAAAGCAGGAAAAAGAGCAACAACGCCGAAAAAAAAGCGATCGTCGGCGCGCCTGAGAATCGAGCGCGTGGAACTCCAGGGTCACAAGTGCTAGCCGTACTGATCAGGGGCGCGGCCCGCGGAGAGCCATATTCTGCAAATTCGAATTTTCATCCTAGACCTCAGTTATGACATTGTGTTGTGTCGATGGTTGTCATTTTCTTTTATTTTTTTTTATTCTTGAAAACATTGGGTCCATTGTTTTATTTATGTTTGGGGGTGTTTTATTTGTGTCTTGTTATGTTTCAATTAAGTCTTTTTTTTTATTGTTTTGTGTTTATTTTTGAGTCACAAATTTTTTTTTTTTCTTTTTTTTTTTTCTTTCTTTCTTTTTTCATAATTACCTATCAAAGATCATGTATGCTGTAGTTGCTAGAAACACCTAGTGAAGGAAGGTGGAATAATGTAATGGAATTAGAAGCAACTATCTAAACACCTAGGTTAGATATGCCAAAAACTCACAAAAATCATCATTGGAGTTTCTTGCTTAAAATTGTGCATGCTAAATTATGAAAACCTATGTGTTATGATTGCTTGCTATTTGGCGAAATAGTTAGGATATGCATGATAGGGAGATGACTCGGGCATTTCTTTGATAGTCAATTTTACCACTCTTTTCTACCCCGAACTTTAAAAGTATCACTAGTCACCCATTGAGCCTAAAAATTGAAACTTCTTCTTTGACACCTATATTCCCACAGATTGTGCCATAAGTAAAAATGTGAAGTAGTGGAATCAATTGTGTTAAAAAGAGACAAAAAGAGTGAATGAGTTTGTTGCACCCCAATAAAAAGTAATAAGAAAGAGGCAAAGCCTAAGTTTGGGGGTGCTTGTTATTATAATACTCTTCATTCTCCCAAAACAAAAGAGGAAAAGATAGAATTGAAGTGAAGAAAAGAACAAAAGAAAAGGAAATCTTGAAAAGCTAAAGAGCTTATGGTACACAAAAATGAGCCTAAATGCCTATTTTTACCAACCCCTACCTAAGCTACATTACAACCCTTAAAGTCTGAAGATCTCTTTTATGCATATTCGGGATTAGTGGAGAATAGCAAGTAAGCATGCCATAGGATTTTTGAATTTATATGCGTGATTTAGTATATTGACTTCCATTAAAGCATGATAAATATGAGTTTGCGAAATATCTAGCTCAATGTGTTTAGTGTCTTTGAAAAATTTCATGTTACATGTTCTGCATATTATTACGCTAACCTTCATGTTTTCTAGATAACACTAAATGCACAAAAGTGATCAATGTCGATGAGTCTTTTATTTTTCGTTTCTTGAGTCTTTTATTTCTTTCTTTCTATCTTTGCTCGAGGCGAGCAAAGGTTAAGTTGGGGGTATTTGATCGGTGTATTTTATATACACTTTTTGAGTCATTTTTAGTTAGTATTTTACTCATTTTATTTATGTTTAGTACGATATTAGTCGTTTTACTTTCATTTGTGTCACAGCGGTCAAAAATTGAGAAATGACGAAAAGGAGATGAAAAGAGCATAAAAGAGATGAAATTGCACACAAAAGGGCCCAGAAATACAGTCTAAGTTCAGGAATTATAGAGAAAATCGAGAAGTCCGGACGAAAAAACGGCAAGCGAAATTCGCGAGAAAAATGTCACCGTGCATGGCTGAAATCTTGAAAGTCAGAAGAGTTCTTTGAATTTCAGGTAGTATGGCTGATCTGACGCGCGCCAGCGAATTGTGAAATCTTTGGGCGAATTTGACATGTTTAATTCTAAAGGGATAACTTTTCCTTCTTAAAGGGATAACTTTTCCTACCTAAAGGAAACCTTTTCCTACCTAAAAACCCTTACCTAAAAGGATTCTAATAACTTTTCCTACCTACACAAATCCTTAACCCTTCACCTAAAGGATTCTTTGGCTATAAATACTCTACATCATTAGAAGAATTATTCATTCTCCATTCTACCATTCACCATTCTACATCCATCCTTCCACCAATCCACCTTGTAAATATTCCACAACACAACCCTTGGATGCTTGGCTTGGAGCCTCATTCTTAGTAATTTTCTTTTCTTTTCTTTACTTTAATTCGTTTTGTATGATGAACATGGAATTAGTTCTTGTCATATTTATGGCTAGGAACTAATTCTCTTATAGGGCTTTCTATGTTGAATTTCTTGAAACTTATGTTATAAATTAATGCATGCTTATGGTTGTTTTTCTTATTGAGAGATCTATCCAATAATTGAGCTGAATTCTTGGTAATTAATTGACAACTAATTATCACTATATGATTTCTAATCAGTTACGAAAAGGGGATTGTGAATATCTTTGTAAGTTGGGTAGGCAGGCTTGAATTGGGGATGAAAATACCTCAATTAGTTTTGTAAGCGTTGATGAGAGGCTTAACAACCTAATTTTGCGCATTGTGCGTGACGGTCAACTAGGTTTTGTTCTTAATCCTCCTATAGAGTTACCCTTATCGTGAAAGTTAGGTAAGGAGCGATCTTTGGGGTTGAGTGTTTATATAACCCTAACGGGAGTATAAAGCGATTTAAATAAACTGCTTTCTCCAAAAGAAGAATACCATAAGTAATGCATTAGTAAGTAGCATAAGCGGATAGTGAGGATACATAGAAGCCCTATTCTCATCACATCTGAATTAAATCTTTATACTTTAAAATAGCTTTTATAATTCTTAGTCATAAACAACCAATCACTCATTAATTCACCAAATAGATACTAGAAAATAGATAACTGGTACTTGAACCCTAATCCTAGAGGACGATATTCGGTCTTATCTAAGACTATACTACTTGATACGATAACGTGCACTTGCGTTTAAAAGTGTGTGCATCTTTTCGCGCATCATACATGCATCACAATGATGTGTGGATCCTCGATTCAGCAGCATCTTATCATATATGTCCGCGCAGGGAGTGGTTTACAACCTATGAGCAAGTGGATGGTGGCAGTGTTTCTATGGCTGACAGTTCTGTTTGCAAAACAGTTGGGATAGGCTCTATTAAAATTCAGACACATGATGGTAAATTTTGCACATTGAATGACGTCAGGCATGTTTCATCCATGACAAAGAATTTGATATCATTGAGCATGTTAGATAGCAAGGGGTTCAGATTTTGAGGTGGAGATGGAGGTGGAGTTCTATATGTCTACAATGATTCGAATGTGGTTCTGAATGGCATAAAATGTGGTACCTTGTATTTCCTTCAAGGTTCTACGTTATCAGGTTCTGTTGTTGTTGCATCCTCAGAGGTTGATAAAGAAAACTTGATCAAGTTATGGCATATGAGGTTTGGTCTTATGAGCGAGAGGGGGATGCAAATTCTGTCAAAATGAGATCTTCTTTGTGGTCATAAGGTCGAGGACTTTAAGTTCTGTGAACACTGTGTATTCGGAAAATTACATCGCAATAAGTTTCCCAAAATAATACACAGAACAAAAGGCACACTTGATTACATCCATTCTGATTGTTGGGGTCCTTCCCGGATGGAGTCTCTAGGAGGTCACTGTTATACCATGTAGTTCTGGCCATGCATATGAGAGCGTGCGAAAGGAGTAAGACTTAAAAAATTTCGAAAGATAAGTTGACGGATTGTTTCGGACGGGTTTTGGTCAACTTTGAGGTGGGTTATGACCCGCTACATTGAGAGTTCCTAAGTGTTTCAGAGGCCTATTGTGTAGTTCGTTGAGTCTAGTTTCCAACGCAACCGACCGTTCGTCGATAGGACATCAGAGTAGAAAGTTATGGGAGTTACAAGTTCGGTCTTGTGACGGACGAGAAAGGTGTTCGGCGGGAGCCACGGGGCATGGCCGTGCGAGCGCGGCCGGAAAGATCGAGGGCTCGCTGAAGTTGCGAGCAGCGCCGGGAAGCGGCGCGGCGCGGAAAATCCGAGTCGGCAAAAGTTTCAGCGCCAGCGGCCAGGTGCGAGGCGGCAGCGGCGGGTCTGCGAGTTAAGTGGGGATTTCTGCACTGTTTTGTTTTAAAAGAGGTCATGGGTGGGATCCGAGGTCGGGTCGTGACATATTGACCAAGTCTTCATCTTTCAAATCCTTCTCTCTCTCTAAACTAAAGCTCTCACTTCTCTCTAGAATTCCAAGAGGAATTCAAAGCCTAAGGAAAATCTGAAAAGTTAGGACAAGAAGGAAGCTTGTGGCTAGCTTGTAGGAGTTATTGTGGTGGTATTCTTGGAAAGGAGGCTAGCAAAGTTGTTGGAATAATTTTGGTTAAAGCTCTAAGGTAACAATTCTTCTCTTGTAGCTAGTTACATATGTTGCATGTGAAGAAGAAGGGATTTGTAGTAGTAAATAATGCTCTTAGATTCATTGCATGTGAGAAATGTGGTTTGGATATGAAAGGATTGATTAAAAAGGTTATGTGAGCATGTTGTAACCTAAGTACTACTTTTAAATTGTTAAGTAAATTGTTGTACCTTATGGGGCAAAATTTTACACACCCAAGTTTAGGTGTGTAATCCCCTTTGAAATGTTTGGATTGTTGGGCCTAAGATGTGACGTTTGGATGTTGAATTCGGCTTTGAAAAAAGTGGCAAAGTATGTAGAAACAAAGGAAATGCTGCCCAATTTTCCATAGAAATTAATAACTTTGAACTTGGATTATTCTACATTGAAATTAGAGGTTAATAAACGTATCATGGTTATTTTAGGTTGACATATTACTTGCGGTAGTTTGGGCTTAGCAAGTGGATTGACCGAAGAGGTATGTGGAGCTTTCCTACCTCTTGAGCATGAGTAGTTGTATCTATGTAGTACGGTAGACATACAAGATTTGGTATTCTTACTTGTTTTAAGTATATAAAGACTTGTTTCGTCTTAAAAAGTATAAGTCCCCGGGTTAGGGGAAAAGTATAATTTTTACTAAAGTATAGGGTCAATATAACAAATTTATGGGAAGTTGGTTTGTTATCTTTATGAAAGGATAATAAGAAGAGATTTACTCTAAGTAAGATAAGTAAGGACAAGTGACTTGATTTATGAAAGGCAAATTGATTTTAAGGCATCAATTGCCCAAAGGTTTTATATGAAAAAGAGTCATTTTTAAAGGATATAAGTATGTGGTACTTTGGGTTAAATTCCCGGATTTTCTTTTATTAAATATGTTAGTGCCTTGAGTAAACTAAAATGAGAGGGTATATGAACAAGACTAATAAGAAGTATGAGCTTTCGTAACTTATATATATGATTATGATATGATGACCGATTGAGCTGGGGTAAGAGTATAAATGAGTGGCAAGCCCCAAGATCGTTATACCACCTTCTCCAGGGTAAGAGTATGAATGAGGGGCAAGCCCAAGATCGTCATACCACCTTCTTGAGGTAAGAGTATAAATGAGGTAAATCCCAAGATCGTTATACCACCGGGGTAAGAGTATAAATGAGGGTAAATCCTCAAGATCGTTATACCGTCATCCGTGGATTTGCTACCACGATCGAGGAATACCTCATGCGAGTCCTTATGGGCTCATGCGGGTGAAATAGTCCCGTGCGGTAGTCTGACTATCACGAGGAATACCTCATGCGGGTCCACAGGACCTATGCGGGTGAAATAGTCCCAGGAGTAGGATTGCTTATTGATACTACAGGAGAGGGACCCTGTTTTGATCACAAGCCTCCTATTTTTATGCAGTAAAGTATATACTTATTACTCTCATTGTTAGTAAGGCACAGTGTACTGTATTTTGATTTTTCTTCCATGACTCCAACTTA
Source organism: Przewalskia tangutica (assembly GCA_029844215.1). Lineage (NCBI taxonomy): Eukaryota > Viridiplantae > Streptophyta > Magnoliopsida > Solanales > Solanaceae > Przewalskia > Przewalskia tangutica. Next base: position 20,355,656 of record CM056731.1, on the reverse strand, counting down.
CTTTTAGACTTATGATATCATCATTACAGTATTTTCCAGTTTTGCATACTTGGTACATATTGTGTACTGACCCCCTTCCCCGGGGGCTGCGTTAAATCTGCGAGTAAGGGTAGCGGTGGTGGATCCTCGTTCTTAGGATCAACTGTTCGGTGTCGAAGCTCCATTCCTCGGAAGCTTGTTTTGTTAGTGCAGTTTTTCTCGATGTTATAGGCATTGTGTATATTGAGGTATGGCGGGGCCACTGTCCATACGATTGTTATCCTTAGAGGTCTGCAGTCACATATGTGTTTTGAAATGTAAGAGCAAGTTGTCTTGCTATACTTTTGATTAAGTATGTTTTATGGAAAGCGGCCTTATCGGTGGCGATGATGTTACCTTTTATAAGTTATGTGCTATGTATGTTCATTGCTATTCTCGATGTACACTGACGGTACCGGTAAGTACGATCGCGGCCAGTCGGGTCGTGACAAAAGTGGTATCGAGCGATTAGTCCTCGGAAAGTGTCTGAGGCGTGTCTAGTAAGTCTTGATTATCGGTGTGTTGTGCACATCTATAATCGAGGCTGCGAGATATTTAGGATTGATTTCCATTCTTTCACTCTAAGATCGTGCAATAGAGTTGTGTTATAGGTTGAACCTCCTACGATGTTTTCCACTTATGTATCGATTATGCCTCGCGCAAAGGCCGCGGCGAGAAGGGCAAAGCGGTTGAGGTCTTGCTAGTGGGGCGCGGAGGTCACGAGGCCTGAGCCCGATCTTTACGAGATGATGTTTGGCGGCGAGTTCCACGTCGCCGGCCTCAGCAGTTCGGCAGCGGCGGCTCACGAGACGCGATGCGGAACCCCAGTCCCGATCGGTGAGTATAGAGATACGAGAACAGATCCGGTTATTGACGGCATAGTGGCGAGCGGCCAAGCGGGCGAGCGGCGACCACTGGCCGACATTTTACTGGATTCGGGATTTCCTAGGTTGTCATCCACGAGTTCTATGGTTCGAGATTCGAGGAGGATCCGCGGAGTTTGTCACGGCGATTCTGACGGACCATGCAGTGCTTAGGGCCTCGGAGGTAGTCCGTTATACTAAACTTCTTCCGTTCTGCGATATTGCGTTGAAGCGGTTTGAGTCATGGGTGTTGTCGAGAGGTGAGGATGCTCTTCCCGGTGTTTGGGAGGAGTTCACGGAGGATTTCTGGGTCACTTCTTGCCCCACGAGATGAGAGAGAGCCGCGTAGATAGATTCTTGACCTTGAGGCGGGGCGGGAGGACTATCGGAGAAATCTGACACAGAGTTTGATTCCTTGGCGGTATGCACACCATTGTAGCGGACATGGCGAGCGGGGTTCATCGATATGTGATGGGGTTAGGCCGTCGTATGATTCTGCATGCTTGGGGTGGCTCTTGACGAGGATGGATATTGCGGAGATGCGACGTATCGCGAGGATTGAGGATAGAAAGCGAGATCGGCTAGATTTAGGCGGCCAAGAGTCGGGGCAGCGAGTCTCAGCGATTTTAGCGGGCGACACTCGGCCGAACTAGGTCCACATTCGGCCCGGCCGCAGTGCTCTTTCTCGATTTCTGGCGGGAGGTGTGATCGGTAGGTCATTCGAGGAAGCGGTCGAGCTCCGAGGACTTGAGGTTTCGGAAGGCGAGGCCGTCGCTGTCGAGACCACCCACATCTCGGTGCGTTAGATGCGGTAGGTCTCATCCGGGCGAGTGTCGTATGGGTTCGGGAGCTTGTTACTCTTATGGCCAGCAGGGCCATGTGAAGAGGGATTGTCCGTCCTTAGGCGGCGGGAGTGTTATGGTTCGGTGCGGGAGTCGATTCTTTGAATCTTCGTCTTGGTGGTCGAGCGCCGGAGGCGAGTGTTCCGGGCGGCGAGCGCGGCGGTGTCGTGGTAGGGTCCCGATTCTAGCGGTCCTCGAACCGCATCTATGCTATGTCGATCGTCGGGACCGGGGCGTCACGGATGTCGTCACAGTACATTGTTGGTTTCTTCTTTGTGATGTATATGTTTTGATAGATCCGAGTTCTACCTTGTCCTATATATCTCCCATATTGCGATAGAATAGGGATAGAGCGAGTCCATAATACCTTTGGAGGTGGCTACGCCCGATGAGTGATTCGGTGGTAGCCGGGCGGATATATAGAGCTTGCCCAGTGACTGTAGGCAGTCGTCAGACTCTAGCCGACTTGAGAGAGTTGGATATGACGGAGTTTGATGTGATTATGGGGATGGCTTGGCTAGCGTCTTACTATGCCAATGTGGGTATGAGAGATTAGTTCGATTCGGTTTCTGGTGGCGGTTGCTCAGTGGAAGGGAATACTGGCGTCGTAGGGTAAGTTTATTTCTTACCTCAAGGCTAGGAAGATGGTGCGGAAAGGGTATATCTACCATATGGTTCGGGTATTAAATACTGAGGTTGAGATACCGGACCTTCAGTCAGTTCCAGTCGTTAGAGAGTTTCCAGACGTATTCCCAGACGAGCTTCCGGGTATCCCTCCTGAGAGGGAGATTGAGTTTGCATTGATTTGGCGCCAGATACTCGACCGATATCTATTCGCCATCTGAGGATGACACCTGCCGAGTTGAAGGAATTGAAAGACCAGCTGAAGGACTTGCTAGAGAAGGGCTTTATCAGGCCAAGTGTTTCTCCCTGGGGAGCGCCAGTGTTGTTTGTAAAGAAGAAGGATGGGACGCTGCGCATGTGTATTGATTCTGAGCGGTGAACAAGGTAACTATCAAGCAGATATCCCTCCCGGGATTGGCGATTTGTTTGACGATTGCGGGATGCAAGGTGTTTTCAAGATAGACTGCGATGCAGTTATCATCAGTGCGAGTTAGAGAGCGGATATCACAAAAGCGCATTCGGGACCGGTATGGGCACTATGAGTTCGAGATGATGTCTTTCGGGTTGACAGCGCCCGGCGGTATTCATGGATTTGATGAGCAGTGTTCAAGCCATTCTTGGATATGTTCGTTATAGTTTTCATTGATGATATCTTGGTGTATTCGCGCCTGCGAGCGAGCATCTGGTCATTTGAGGCGGTATTGGAGTCCTCGGGGCCGCGATTGTATGCCAAGTTCTCGAAATGCGAGTTTTGGTTAGCTTGATGGCTTTCTTAGGCCATGTTATCGGGTGATGGTATTCGGGTTGTCTGGCGAAGATTGAAGCGATCAGGCCCGGACCAGCTACAAGCGGAGAGTCGCGGCTTTTGGGCACTTGCATGTGTATCGGAGGTTTGTGGAGAAGTTTGCTTCCATTTGGCACCTTTGACTAAGGTGACTCGAAGCGGCTATGTTCGGTGGACGGATACTTGCGAGAAAGTTTCCGATTGCTAAAGGAGAAATTGACGACCGTCTCGATTCTTACTCTTCGGAGGTTTAGATGGATATGTAGTTTATTGTGGCCGCGTCGGTGTCGGGCTTGGAGTGCGTCTTGATGCGGCCGCGGCAAGGTTATAACTACGCGTCTCGGCGGCTTAGGAAGCATGAGAAGAACTATCCCACATGACTTGGAGTGGCGATGATTCATGCCTTGAAGATCTGGAGACATTATTTATATGGAGTTCATGAGGACATTTACGGACGCGAAGTCTCGGTATATCTTCGCGGTGAGCTGAACTGCGGCGAGGCGGTGGTTGGGCTGCAAGGATTACGATGTTGATATTCTATACCACGGGGAAGGCGATGTAGTTGCGGATGCCGCCAGTCGCGGTCGATGGGTAGTGCATGCGTATGTACATCGAGAAAAGGGATATGGTTCGAGAGTTACATCAATTCGCGAGCCTTGGGGTTCGTTTGGTTGATTATGATAGTGATGGAGTTCGGGTTAGAGATTGCCGTCTTCCATCGTCGAGTGAAGAAGCGGCGATGTGAGGATCCGATGTAGTGCGGTATCGAGATGCCGCACCGAAAGAAGAGTCTATTTGAGGTAGCGCGGATGGGGTGCTAAGATTTGAGGGCGGTTGTGTGTTCCGTGTAGCGAGGACTTCGTCGGTGCAGGGAGCGCGCGGTGCTCGTTATTATATTCATCAAAGTCGACTAAGATGTATCATGACCTCGAATCGTGTATTGGTGGGATGGCACGAAGAGGGGCGTTGCGGAGTTAAATGCGCGATGCGAATTGTCGGCCAGTCAAAGTTGAGCACGAAGCCGGTGGGCATTGCAAGCTATTGATATTCGACTTGGAAGTGGGAGGTGGTAAATATGGATTTTATTACGGGTTACCTTCCACTCGGAGAAGCGTGATTCCATTTGGGTTATCGTCGACAGTGTGAAATCGGCCCATTTTCTTCCGATCGGGGCGACTTTTTGGTAGGATTATTTAGATCGTATATCGGGAGATTGTGAGATCGCGCGAGTGCTGTATCGATTATTTGACGAGAGGAGCCCAGTTCACGGCTAACTTGGAGGTCTTTACGAGAGGATTAGGGACCCGGTGAGTCTCGATGCGGCGTTTTATCCTCGAACCGGCCAAGCCGAATGCGCACTATCCGAACAACGAGGATATGTTGCGGGCTTGTGTTATTGATTTCGAGGTAGGCGGGAGGATCATTTACCTCTTGTGGAGTTTTCTTACAACAACGGCTACCATTCTAGTATTCGGATGGCGCGCATGAGGCCTTATACGGAAGGAAGTGCAGTCACCGATAAATTTGGTTCGAGTGGGATAAGTTCGATTAATCGGGCGGACTTGGTTCAGTTGTGACGATGGATAAGGTGAAGCTTATCCAGAGGCGGTTATTGTCGGCTCGAGTCGGCCAGTCGTATCACGGATCATCGGCGTCGACACTTGGTTTGAGGTTGATGATTGGGTCTTTACGAAGGTGTCACCCATGAAGGCGTGATGAGATTTGGAAAGAAGGGTAAACTTAGCCCAGTACATTGGGCCTTATCGGATGTCCGTAGGGTAGGCGGGGTTGCTATGAGTTAGATCTGTCGTCCGATTTGGGCGGTACATCGATTTTCCATGTGTCTATGTTGCGAAAATGTATTGGAGATCCATCTAGAGTGCACCGATCCATGATGTCAGTGTGAGAGGAGTTATCGTATGAGAGAGTCCATAGCGATACTCGATCGTCAGGTTAGGCGACTTCGGACAAAGGACGTGGCTTCCGTCAAAGTATTATGGCGGAACGAGAACAGAGAGGAGATGACGTGGGAAGCTGAGGATGACATGATAAAGAAGTATCCTCACTTATTTCCTATACCTCCAGGTAACCTACTTTCTTGCTTGTTAGTTTTAAATTGGCAATTTTGCTTGAGTATTGTTGTGGTTTGTGGAGCGTCTTTAATTGCAAAAAGAATAGTTAAGAGGGTCTACGTTGGGGTTGTGGTTTGAGTAAGCCTAGAAGGAACATTCGGGACGAATGTTTCTAAGGGGGGGAGAATGTTATACCCCGTAGTTCTGGCCATGCGTATGAGAGCGTGCGAAAGGAGTAAGACTTAAAAATTTTCGAAAGATAAGTTGACGGATTGTTTCGGACGGGTTTTGGTCAACTTTGAGGCGGTTTATGACCCGCTACATTGTGAGTTCCTAAGTGTTTCATAGGCCTATTGCGTAGTTCGTTGAGTCTAGTTTCCAACGCAACCGACCGTTCGTCAATAGGACATCAGAGTAGAAAGTTATGGGAGTTACAAGTTCGGTCTGTGACAGACGAGAAAGGTGTTTGAGGCGAGAGCCACGTGGTCGCGGCCGTGCGGGGCAGCGGCCGGAAAGATCTGAGGGCTCGCTGAAGTTGCAGAGCCGCGGCGCCGGAAAGTCCTGAGAGTCGGCAGAAGTTTCAGCGCCGCGGCGCCGAGGCGGGTTCTGCGAAGTTAAGTGGGGATTTCTGCACTGTTTTGTTTTAAAAGAGGTCATGGGTGGGTGACAAGTGTCCCCCCCATCTGATTTCTTGCATGTCTTATATTAACCAAGTCCTGAAGAATTGGTCATCTTTCAAATCCTTCTCTCTCTCTAAACTAAAGTTCTCACTTCTCTCTAGAATTCCAAGAGGAATTCAAAGCCTAAGGAAAATCTGAAAAGTTAGGACAAGAAGGAAGCTTGTGGCTAGCTTGTAGGAGTTATTGTGGTGGTATTCTTGGAAAGGAGGCTAGCAAAGTTGTTGATAATTTTGGTTAAAGCTCTAAGGTAACAATTCTTCTCTTGTAGCTAGTTACATATGTTGCATGTGAAGAAGAAGGGATTTGTAGTAGTAAATAATGCTCTTAGATTCATTGCATGTGAGAAATGTGGTTTGGATATGAAAGGATTGATTAAAAAGGTTATGTGAGCATGTTGTAACCTAAGTACTACTTTTAAATTGTTAAGTAAATTGTTGTACCTTATGGGGCAGAATTTTACACACCCAAGTTTAGGTGTGTAATCCCCTTTGAAATGTTTGGATTGTTGGGCCTAAGATGTGGCGTTTGGATGTTGAATTCGGCCTTGAAAAAAGTGGCAAAGTATGTAGAAACAAAGGAAATGCTGCCCAATTTTCCATAGAAATTAGTAACTTTGAACTTGGATTATTCTACATTGAAATTAGAGGTTAATAAACGTATCATGGTTATTTTAGGTTGACATATTACTTGCGGTAGTTTGGGCTTAGCAAGTGGATTGACCGAAGAGGTATGTGGAGCTTTCCTACCTCTTGAGCATGAGTAGTTGTATCTATGTAGTACGGTGAGCGTCTGAATTTGGTATTCTTACTTGTTTTAAGTATATAAAGACTTGTTTAGTCTTAAAAGTATAAGTCCGGGTTAGGGAAAAGTATAATTTTACTAAAGTATAGAATTCGATATAACAACTTTATGGGAAGTTGGTTTGTTATCTTTATGAAAGGATAATAAGAAGAGATTTACTCTAAGTAAGATAAGTAAGGACAAGTGACTTGATTTATGAAAGGCAAATTGATTTTAAGGCATCAATTGCCCAAAGGTTTCATATGAAAAGAGTCATTTTAAAGGATATAAGTATGTGGTACTTTGGGTTAAATTCCCGGATTTTCTTTTATTAAATATGTTAGTGCCTTGAGTAAACTAACATGAGAGGGTATATGAACTAGACTAATTAGATGTATGAGCTTTGTAACTTATATATATGATTATGATATGATGGCCGATTGAGCTAGGGTAAGAGTATAAATGAGGCAAGCCCAGATCGTTATACCACCTTCTCAGGTAAGAGTATGAATGAGGGCAAGCCCAAGATCGTCATACCACCTTCTTGGGGTAAGAGTATAAATGAGGGTAAATCCCAGATCGTTATACCACCGTTTGGGGTAAGAGTATAAATGAGGGTAAATCCCCAGATCGTTATACCACGTCGTGGATTTGCTACCCACGACGCGAGGAATACCTCATGCGAGTCCTTAAGGGCTCATGCGGGTGAAATAGTCTCATGCGGGTAGTCTGACTATCACGAGAATACCTCATGCGGGTCACGGGACTATCGGGTGAAATAGTCCCGGGAGTAGGATTGCTTATTGATACTACAAAGCGAGGACCTGTTTTGATCACAAGCCTCTATTTTTATGCGATAAAGTATATACTTGTTACTCTCATTGTTAGTAAGGCACGATTATGTCGTATTTTGATTTTCTTCCATGACTCGCTTACTTTTAGACTTATGATATCATCATTCTGATATTTTCGATTTGCATACTTGGTACATATTGTGTCTTGACCCCTTCCAGGCTGCGTTACATCTGCGCGGTAAGGGTAAGCAAGTGGTGGATCCTCGTTCTTAGGATCACTGTTCCGGTGTCAGAAGCTCCATTCCTCCGGAAGCTTGTTTTATTAGTGCAGTTTTCCACGATGTTATAGGCATTGTGTATATTCAGGGTATGGCGGGAACTGTCATACTTGCGATTATTATCATAAGTGCGTGGTCACATATGTGTTTTGGGCGGTAAGAACAAGTTGTACTGCTATACTTTTGATTAAGTATGTTTTTATGGAAGGCAGCCTTATCGGCTGGCCAGTGATGTTTACCTTTTTATAAGTTATGTGCTATGTATGTTCCGCTGCTATTCTCTGATGTACACGACGGCGGTACCGGTGAGTACGATCGCGGCCGAGTCGGTCGTGGCGATCCACAGATATTTTATGACAATTATTGATGATTTCTCAAGGATGACTTGGGTGTTCTTTATGAAGCATAAAAGTGAAGTTTTCAAGAACTTCAAGCAGTGGAAGGCATTGATTGAAAATCACACATGGAAGAAGATCAAAAGAATACGAACTGATAATGGTGTGAAATTTTTTTGTTCTGAGTTCAATGAGTTTTGCAAAAAAGAAGGGATTGCTAGGCATCATACAGTCATGGAGACGCCACAGCAGAACGCATGAATCAAACACTTCTGGAGAGAGCTAGATGCATGTTCTCTAATGCTGGACTAACTAGGACATTCTGGGCAGGGGCGGTTAGTACAGCTTGTTATCTGATAAATCGTGGACCTCACACGGGTATACATCTCAAAACTCCTTTTGAGATGTGGTCTGGTAAACCTGCTGATTACTCTGGCTTGAGAGCTTTTGGTTGCAATGTTTATTATCATGTGAATTAGGGTAAATTAGAACCACGAGCTAAAAGGGGAGTGTTTATGGGTTATGAGAATGGTGTTAAAGGTTACAAAATATGGTCCCCGTTTGAGAAGAGGGTTATACTGAGTAGGAATATAGTTTTTTATGAAAATTATATGTTTAACCCTACTGTGAAGTCTATTGTTGGTGGCAGTGTGTCACGACCCGCCCCAAGGGTCGCGACCCGGCTCCCTAATTGGACGTCATTATACTAATTTGTCACGTATAATCAGACTGACACTAAGGACAAAATAAAATTCGGCAGCATAACGCTGCAATAATAACACATGTCAGAATAGGCAAGCCGACAAGGCTACTTTTGCACGCGAATGAACTTGTCTTCCGAGGGAGTCACAACTAGTCAATATATCAAATATGCGATCCGACAAGGCTGTCACTATATACGAAAGCATCCCCACAAAAGAAAATGAAGTACAACAATAGAGAATCTGTACCAACATGACTAACTCCAGAACAATGGAGCTCCAAAAAACGACAGCTGAGCAGGAATCCTAAGTTGGAGGATCACCGAACTGAATATATGTACCTGCGGGCATGAACGCAGCCCCCCGGGAAAAGGGGGTCAGTACAAAATAATGTACTGAGTATGTAAAACATGAAGTACTGTAAGAAAGATCATAACTGGCCAAAGGATATCAGGAGACAAGTATAATTATCAATTTACCATTTCAACTGTGTCTTATACAAATGAGAGTCAACCGTGCCTTATAGAAATGAGAGTCAATTGTGCCTTATAAAAATGAGAGTCAACTGTGCCTTATAAAAATGAGAGTCATATCAAAATCAGGGATGTATGTCCATAGAATCATTTTGTCTATATACATTGTCGGCCCTCCGATGTGCGATTTATACACACGCTTAACGCAAGTGCACGTATCGTTACAAGTAATATAGTCTAGGTAAGACCGAATATCGTCCTCAGGGATTGGGTTTCAAGTACCGATTATCTATGCTCTAGTTTCTATTTGGTTAACGTTAATTGAGTTGAAATTCTAAACTAATAATGCAGGAAATAAACTAATTATGAAAATACTTTGATTTAAATCAGTTATGACGGAGAATTAGGGCTTCCAAGATCATCAATTATCCATTTTATTCAATCCTTAATACAATTAGACTGACTTCTTCTTCTACGTTAAGACAAAGAGTTAACTAGGTATTTTATACTCTGTTAAGGTAATATAAACACTCAACCCCAATGGAGAACCCTTCATCTTTCGATGACAAGATTGACTACAAAGGAGGATTAAGAGCGATAACCTATTAAGCTACACAAGTATCGAGTACTTCGTCACGATTTAAACCTATGTTTATTCAACTATAGCATATTCACAATCTCCCCTTTCAGATTTCGATTAGAACTCATATAAGTGATGATAACTAGTGATCAATTAATTATCACGCAATCAAAGCAATTATTGAATAAATCTTAAGCAAGTGAAGAAAAAATTAACTAATGTATTAATTCATGAACAGAGTTTCAAGTGAATCACAAGGAAATCCCTAATAAAGTAATTAGCTCCTAGACATAGTCACACTAAGAACTAATACAATCTCCATACATGAACTGAAATAAACAAAGAAAAGAGAAAGAAAAGAAAATACTTGAACTAGGTCTCAAATCTTCGCCTCCTAGAGTTGTGTTGTATGTACAATAGATGGATTAATCTCCAATGGAGAATGATGTAGAGAATATATATAGCCCAAGAATCCTTTAGGTCAAGGGTTAAGGATTATGTATGTAGGAAAAGTTATCCATTTTGGACCCTGAAAACGTGTCAAATTCGGCCCAAAACGTCAAAAATACCGTGTCGGTGCCGTGGCCCTGAGATTGGGCGCCACGACGCCGAAAAATCAGAGGGGTTTCGAAAAATTCAGAGGGCGGCGCTGCTGCGGTATGCGTGGCCGGTGGCGACATTCTTAGAATTTTTCGTTTCTTAAATCCTTTTTCGTCCGTCTTCTTCGATTTCTTCTATCTTCCGAAACTTAGGCTTCATTTCTTGGTCCTTTTAGTGTGCAATTCCATCTCATTTATGCTCATTTCATCTCTTTTTTGTCATTTCTCCATTTCTGACCGCTGTGACACAAAAGAAAGGAAAACGACCTTAATACTATACTAAACATAAATGAAATGAGTAAAATACTAACTATAAATGACTCAAAAGGTGTATATAATATACACTGATTACCCTCTAGAGAGGGACTAAGTGGATTCATCATATCTATATACATTGTCGGCCCTTTAGTGAGGGACTTGGTGAACAAATGCAAGGATCTGCGCACGAACATTGCCGGCCCGGGACTCGGTAAGGTGTAATAGTAACACTTTACACGAGTTGATATCATGAGTAACCATGTGTAATTTAAATCATCATTTGACTCTCAATGAAATCATTAAAATGAGCTTTTACTGTAAATATCAAAGGCACTTCTCATAACGAATATCTTTAGGAGTTAGATTGTGTAGAAATCATGTACGTCCGCCGTACGTTCATTTTATATAAATCATGCCAAAAGAAATAAGGAAGAATTTCACATACCTTTTAGTCGAACTAACCAATTCAATATTAGAATACGTCTCGCCTAGTACTTCAACCTATAATAATGATAATATGTCCGTCAATTCTATGATTACTAGCATACTTTATATCGAATGACGACTCTTTTTTCTACAAAAATTCGGGCAGCACTTCCCCTATTTATGTGCACATCCACAACTTACAAACAAAGCCAACAATACTAATAACAAGATGCAACTTAAAGATAACCAAAATAATCCCGAATACTCCATATACGTCATCATAATACATCACAACAATGTCCAATAATTTCAGGGGTGTCACGGCTTCAAGACATAATACCATAGTTCTTCTCCTAACTTCTTAAAATCCAATTCATACTTCAATACTTGCATGTAAACAACTAGTACTTTAAATATCAAGATATCCTTCAAGATTTAACATGAAATTAGTGATGATAACAACAATAACAACAATCAACCCCAAATCGGTAAAACAACTCCAATCGGTTCAACTCCAACACCAATACAATTACATGCATTCTTTTATTTTCAATTCCTCTATAACATGAGGTCATCTCTTAATTACAACATTATATAACTTCCAAATACTCTATAAAAAGAAAAATTATTACCTTAACTTAAGCCAAAATAGTCCCTAAATTACGTCGACACCCCCTGCTCCAATGTGCACCATTTTCACCATTTCTTCAACTTCCAATGACATGCATGCATCCTTACAAACTTAAACTCATCTTACCTACATGTTTTTCTTCCAAATAGTTTGTCTTCAAAACTGGAAATTTCTGGACAGGTTTCGGCCAGATTACCGTGACCACTTAATATGTGGATAAACCCAAGATAAGAATTTTGGCTGAGTATATCACCGGACAAAAGAAAGATAATGAGTAGTTTGTCTTTCAAATAAATGACTGAATGAAGTTCTCGTTGAAATGAAGAAGTACACGTTACTGGTTGTTTCTTTTAGGCTCTCGTATGTTTTCAATCTGGGAAAATAAATGGGTCTGTTTCTATTTTATTGCAAAAGAAAAGGGATGGATAATGATTCACTATTTGCCTAGTTGGAGAATTAAATGAAATTGAAAATTTACTGAATCATTCTTTTGTCTTCCAGGAGATTCCCAAGACCGAGTTGTACATTTCCAATATAAAATGTAATAGAGGCACGCCCAACGTGGGAAGTAATGATTGCCCATCATTCGGTCCCCCACCTATTAATTATGGCAAATTTAGTCACTTAAGAACTCAAATCCAAGCCCCTACGTACACGTTCCAACATGCACCCTTAATTACTAATAGGCCTTCTTCCGTAATATTTATCAATTATACATATAATTAATTCTAAATCACACTTCATTTAGATCCTAAAAACTCATAAGACAATCGTATACTCATTGTCAGAATTTTTGTAATATGACACTAATCCGTAGCCCCTTTGGGGATAGACAATTATTATCATTAATCCCCGTCATTCCAAAATTATTTCGGTATCACTTCCCTTTATATACTGATCTTCTTATTAGTATATGTGATTACAACATAAACTTTCCGGGGTTCGGATCCACTTGCTCACGTATATATGCTTCAATCAATACCCGGAAATATGAGGTGTTACACAGTGTTGGAAAATAGGTGGAGCAGCAAGTCACTCCAGATGGGGTGAACCATCATATAAAGTCCAACAGCCACAGTCAGAAGCAGAATCATCAGGATCCAGCAGCAAATCAACACAATTTGGCTCTTAATCGATCAAAGAGAGAAAATTATGGAATACCTCCCAGAAGGTATGGTATTGAAGACATTGTAGCTTATGCATTTCAGGTTGCTGAAGAAGTGAATCCTGACTCATATGAGCCATCCACTTACAAAGAAGCAGTTACATGTACTGAATCTTTCCAATGGTTTGCTGCTATGGGAGAAGAGATGGATGTCGCACCCGATTTTGAACTCTCAGGCTTGAATGCGCGACGGAATGGTTATCCTCCCCAAAAATGTAAGAAATAAATGTTAAAAATGTTTAAGGGAGTCGCCACCTAATTAATTGGGTGAATTAGGACACCTAAATACTAACTAATTAAAGTCAGCATTAACTCCATTTAATGGTCTGTGAAACTAGATTAGATTCTGAGTAAGGATTCTTTATTATCCTAAAGGGAAGGGGTAAGGCACCCTAAAGGATCCGCTAACTTGCGGTTGTCCGTTCAAACATAGGTTAATTTATTCTGCTAAGGGATATGCGTTTTAGAAAAAGATTATTTAAGTAAAAAGGGTTGTGACAAATATTTAAAGAATATATTGATAATAATAAAAAGGGCCTTATGAGATTCATAAAATATATACAAAGTTGATTATGAAGTTATGGGACAGGAGATTATTTTATTCTTGACAAAGTAAGAAGGTGATTACTCCTAACAGTGTACGTAGGATTAAAATTCTTGTAAAATTATGAGATTATTATTTCATACGTATGTGCAAAAATCATTTCCTATAATATTTATGAAAAAGTTTATGATAAAGTTTATTTCTTAACGACTAAATACGGAGAAATATATTAACTACAGGACTAAAGTATAACTAGGATTAATTATTATTTTTTTTAGATTTTTATATGATGAGTATAGACTAAGTAAGGATGAATTTATATTTAAACTACCCTTTCTAAAGTATTCCAAAGACTAATAGAATTAATTATCCTATTAATTACAAGGTTAGTAAATATGACAATGATAAATGAATGAGCAAATAAACCAATGCATAAATAAGCATAAAGAAGAGTGAGATTGGCGTCGTTGCGACGTCTAGAGCGGATGGTGACATCATCTGTCCTATAGCTGTTTGGAAGCCCTGCGGCGGAAGTATAGTTGGCGATGTGGAAGTCATGATGAGTCTCGTACCGAGACTCTTGATTATTCTCCCGATGCATGCCATGTAAAAAAAAATAAGAAAGATAAGGATTAGCATGTCTCAGAATTATCAATAACAAGTAATCATTGGCACAAACATCTAAAGATATATGAATCATTTCATTTTAATGATAAACAAGCCCGAAATGCGAGAAATGGGCCAGGGTAGCAATCAACCAAAGTAAATAATAGTAAATTGCAGGCCCAATAGTCTTAATTTCATTTAAATGCATACAAATCGCCAATCACCGGGCAGCCTAACGTATGGTCTGCGTTATGTAAACTTCGGTGGAAGGATCCCAACAATTAGTGGTGGATAGAAGCGAAAGGAGGGCCCTAAAGGCGAATTTTCAAACTTAAAAGATGGCCATTTGGCCCATAAAAGGCCCAATGACAAACGTATACAGGCCTGGTTTATCTGACTAATCGCAGAGGAGTGACATACACAGAGTATACATACACGATATGTTTTGAAAGATATACAGATGTCTCTTGCAGGTGACAATATGAGCATGTTTTGACATGTATACCAAAGAGGGATATGCACACTCTTTGGCTTAAATCATAACTATAGCCTAAACAACACACTCATATTTAATGTCAAACCAGAGGGGGAGTTTACTGCTTACTGCCCTGTGGGTTAAAATCAAACCAACATACCGTATTAATTTAGTTAATAAACAAATACAACTAATGTGTAGGCCTGATCACTACACTATCTTTAATTTCTCACTCACAGAGAACAGGTAGAATTAAAGAAGTATGCTCACTCAAATCAATCTAGAGACTAAGAAAAAAAAGCTTTTTACCAACAACTGGAATGATTAAAATTAATGTATATCTTAACCAAGAGTCTCTATGCAAGTACAACCACATATTTATTTGGTCAGTAACCATGGCAGTCTCAAGAAAAATGAAATGACGGGCCCAAACCAATCAAATTCACAGATTTATGTAGTTCATCCGTTAAGCTAACAAACATTAAGGATTGCATTGGAACCAAACTTTAAATCTAAAAGAACAAAGAGCACATGTCAGGAATATAGAGAGTCTAAATAAGCATCGAGACATACATTACTCCATTCGATAAACCATAAATAGTAAATAACAACTCAATAGGTATACTTGGGGACTTCAGAAATAGCCACAACCTAGCCAACGTACTTGATAATAGTCTTAATAGACTCTGACGACATTTAACATTCGTTTAAAACGTGTTCTAAAACCAATCGACAGACTTAAGTAATAACTGGATGTAGATCAAACAATTGACCAACACATAACTTGATCATACAGGCCACAATGCAGATAAAAACTTAAAAAGGAAATGAATTTACGAATGGACAATGACAATAGGGTCATTAGAGCACATTTCACAGATAAAAATGCAGTAGCGATATAATCCAGAATCAGCAACAAAAGTGGCAAGAGAACAGTCCAAACAGGGAGTTGCAAATCAGTCTGAGCCGGGGCTGAAAAATCAGCCTGTCATATGCTAAAAAATTGGTTTAAAATAGCCAAGATAGTGGACCAAAATGACCAAAATCAGT
Source organism: Przewalskia tangutica (assembly GCA_029844215.1). NCBI lineage: Eukaryota > Viridiplantae > Streptophyta > Magnoliopsida > Solanales > Solanaceae > Przewalskia > Przewalskia tangutica. The sequence continues at coordinate 20,340,078 of CM056731.1, read as the reverse complement.
CCTAACAATCCTATGGGATCACAACGACATTTCATATTAATCCCACACATGTTAGATGACTTTTGATGTAATGTTATTTAGGACTTACTGACTGATTGGTACACCAAGCACATCTAAGTAAAGCAGTATATAACTGACATTTTGACAGATCTTGACAGACACATGAAGGAACTACGACATTTCTACTAACAACACAACCTGGATCTAGAATCCTTATACGAGCGTTATACATTTAACACATAAAGGACCACAATCAAATACACACATGTTTAAAACAGAATCAAAACCACAGATGTCAAAACCGCAACCGACAGATTTGTCTAGAAACAAATATTCAACTAAGTGGAATAATTTTGACCAAATCCTCATACAGAATACCCAATATCAATTTAAACAACTGAATAATAGAAGGGATGGGTTTCCGGACCTTTTGTGGGTAGCGAACTGAAGCGACGACAAAGGCTTTCCCGAATCGTCGAAGGAAAACTCACAATGAAACTATTTGCTAAGCGATGGTAGCAATTTGAGAGAAAAGAAAAGGATTTCTATACTTGGTAATGTGATAGTTCGGACCGATTGTGAATAAATCACGATCGATGAAAAGAACCCCCCCCTGTTGCATGTCAAGACCTTGGTATTTATAGTCCCTATTTAGGCTTCGATTTATGTTAAGTTTAGGACCTGATTTGAGGGGGCGATTTATCGATTTGTTAAGGATTAAGTGGGCTATTTTGGGTTGATTCTCGCATCGTTCTTGTTATGGTAAAGGTGAAATTTGTGTGTGGATGATTTGGTTCTTGATTTGTTGCGATTCTCGGATGGTTCAAGATTTCGTTATGGTAAGTATGATTGTGGAATGATTTGGTTTAGGATCGCCGGATTCTCCGAGAATCTCAGTAGCGATGGGAACAAAGGTGAGATGCGTGCGGCGGGAGGAGTAGTGGGATAAGGTTTCTTTAGGTTTACGAAGGGTTCGTTGAGTGTTGGGACGATGGGTTAAAGGAAAATGAGAGTGCAGGCGTTTTTGGGTTATCTCTTATGAATTTGATGCGAGTTTGGGCGGTGGTGTTAGGCCGTGGTGTAAAAAATGGGCCTGGGTATTAGTTTTAAAGTAGTTGTTATTTAATTTATGGGTTATAGATAAAGTTTTAGGTGTATTATTTAATTAATGGTAGATAAGTGAAATCTAAATTGTGATTAAATTATTTAGGTGTTTTATTAATCTAAGCTATTATTATAATAATAAATGCGGGCGTGCTAATTAATTAGTGCTTAATATTTTATGATGGTAGACCGTTATTAAAACTTATTATTATGTGTATTTTGCGATGTAGAAATTGTATTTCTAAAAAAAAAACAATTGTTTAATTTATTGGTTATTGATTTAAGGGAGGGACAAAATTGGGTGTCAACAGTTGTCCCTCTTTGTATGGGGAAGATGAAAGAATCTTCAGACAAAGACGTTGACTTATAGCCAATTTTGTCTGGGTCATCGGAATTGGAACAATGTGTTGTTGGTGTCTAAAACTAAAGGTGGGGTCGACGCGGATTCAAAATCTGTCCCGGCGTCAAGCTATGGTGACTATGAGATATTGTGGTGCTAGAATGTTGGGAGAGAGTAGGTCGACGTTCGGGTCCACTTTTGCCTTTTGTTGGGAAGTCTTGCTCCCAACAAATTACCTCAGTTCGCCGTAAGAGGTAGGTCCACGTTGTGCTCCATCTTTTGTAGCTTGTTAACGTTCCTGTAGATTGAAGCTAAGATAGAGGCATTAGTGCATAACTGTCAAAACAAAACAATGCAAGTATGTAAATTTGTGTTGTGGTTGTAGTCAGACTGTATATGGTATGATGATACGCCGTCTTGTATAGACGAGATGCAAGTGACGCCTTGTATGGGCGTTCTCGTCTTGTATGGACGAGATGCATATGACGCCTTGTATGGGCGTTCTCGTCTTGTATGGACGAGATGCATGTGACGCCTTGTATGGGCGTTCTCGTCTTGTATGGACGAGATGCATATGACGCCTTGTATGGGCGTTCTGCTTGTATGGGCGAGATCGTGGCGCCTTGTATGGGCGTTATCGTCTTGTATGGACGAAATGCAAATAACGCCTTGTATGGGCGTTCTCGTCTTGTATGGACGAGATGCATATGACGCCTTGTATGGGCGTTATCGTCTTGTATGGACGAAATGCAAATAACGCCTTGTATGGGCGTTCTCGTCTTGTATGGACGAGATGCATATGACGCCTTGTATGGGCGTTGTCGTCTTGTATGGACGAAATGCATAAAACGCCTTGTATGGGCGTTCTCGTCTTGTATGGACGAGATGCATATGACGCCTTGTATGGGCGTTATCGTCTTGTATGGACGAAATGCAAATAACGCCTTCTTAGATAAAAAATTATTCTATATGTGGAGTTGTGTCGCAATTCATGCGTACTCAAAACCAGATGAAATAATTAAAGTGTAAATGATGTAGCCTGTGGTTTTTTGCAAGATGTATTTGATGTAGACTTGTTGCAGTGAGCGAATCTGTTGTATTGGAATGTTGCTATTGGCGTCGTTTTCGGACTTGGCGTCGTTTCGGACTTGTTGTCGTTTTTGACGTCGTTGTGTTGCTGCTGCCCCTGTAGACTAAAGCTCAAGAAGGAGTTAGTGCATAACTGCTAAGACAGAATAAAGCATGAAATGAGAAAAATGCAGTTTTGAGAACAGAAAAAATCGTCCCTGCGTAGATGTGATATGTTGATGATGGCGTCGTTGGCGTCGTTTTCGGACTTGTCGTCGTTTTCGGACTTAGCGTCGTTTTCGGACGTGGCGTCGTTTTCGGACTTAGCGTCGTTTTTGGACTTAGCGTCGTTTTCGGACTTAGCGTCGTTTTCGGACGTGGCGTCGTTTTCGGACTTAGCGTCGTTTTCGGACGTGGCGTCGTTTTCGGACGTAGAGTCGTTTTCGGACTCGGAGTCGTTTTCGGACTCGACGTCGTTTTTGGACGTGGTGTCGTTTTCGGACTCGACGTCGTTTTTTGGACGTGGTGTCGTTTTCGGACTTGGCGTCGTTTTCGGACGAAATGTGGATGTTAAATGCGTTGTATGGGCGAAATGTAGATGTTAAATCGTTGTATGGGCGAAATGTAGATGTTAAATGCGTTGTATGGACGAAATGTAGATGTTAAATCGTTGTATGGACGAAATGTAGATGTTGTTTTGGAATGTTATTGTCCTCGCCGTTCTGTTGACTGCAGCATTCACTCAAAGAAAAATTGTGAGTTCGGGAGGGTCGGCCGATTTGTGTTGGCTCTTGATATTTGCAGCGTTGTCTTATGCGGACCATGTAACCGCATGCGATTCGAGTCTCGGTCGAAAACATTTGTCGAAAATATTCTACCTTGAGAAAATACAAGTAGGAAATTATGTCGATTTTTTGAATAGCGACATGTTATGAAACAGAGCGAGCATCCTTATCTGAAATCGGCGGTATATTCTCTCATACTCTCGGTGCTCCGCTGCCGTCAGGCTTTCTTTTTTAAAAATTTTGTCCCAGTTTTGGGACATAGAACCACCAGCGTAAATTGACCATGTCCATTGATGTCATTTGTAGTAAAGTCCTTAAAATTGTCCCAGTTTATGTCGATCTTTCAAGCATATGGGATCATATTTGTCAATGTCCTTTCGTGGCGAAGTCCTTAAAATTGTCCCAGTTTTGACTGACGAAACTGAGTCGGATATATGTCGTCGCCTGGACATAATGTTGATAACGTCGTTGTCTGGACGTGTTGCTGCTGTTCCTGTAGAATAAATGCTCCTGCAATCTAAGCTTGAGAAAACGTTAGTGTATACCTGTTTAAACAAAATGATAAATATATATGAGAAGTGCAATTTTATGGGTAGAGATGTCGTCCCTGACATGCCGGATGAATACTGAGGTGTTGTCCTTGCACGGACTGACGAATTGCCATAGTGTCCTTGTTGTGTGCGTGGGTTGCAACTTTGTCTTTATGTCAGAGTGATCTTGTATAATTTGTTGTAGGATTTGAACTCGATTGTTGATGTTTATGCTTCGCTATTTACGAAGAATTTTGTTGTATTTTATGTACGCGATTATCACGAGAACTTTGTTGTACATACGCTAATAGGAAGGACCTGCGCTCAAAGAAAATTTGTGAGTTTGAGGGGGGGCGGTTGATTCGCGTTGACTTTGTAGTTTTGACTCTTGATGTCGGACGTCTGCCTTGTTTGGGACTCATAACCCCTGCCTGGTTTCCTACCTTGTCCCAGTTTTGAAAAGGGTGTTTGGCCTAAGGGGGTCTCAATGGAGTTGCTTGTATGTTATGTGCATTCTTGTTATTTGAGCGAAGGAAAGTTTCTAATGGTGTGGCCAAGCGATTTAGGCGCTACGTATCCCAGTGAGGGAATCAGTCGTGGCGTAGTTCATTACAAGCGAATATTGGGTAAAATTCTAAAGGTGGGGCCAAGCGATATGGCGCCTGCGTATCCGCCAAGGAATCGGTCGAGCGTAGTTCGATTACAAGCAAAAGAACAATTGGGATATTTCTAAAAGGTGGGACGAAGCCGATGTGGCGCTGCGTATCCATGAGGAATCGGGTCACACGTAGTTCGATTACAAGCGAAAGAACAATTGGGATATTTCTAAAAGGTGGGGCCGGCGATGTGGCGCTGCGTATCCATGAGGAATCGGTCACACGTAGTTCGATTACAAGCAAAAGAACAATTGGGATATTTCTAAAAGGTGGGGTGAAGCGATGTGGCGCTACGTATCCGCCAGGAATCAGGTCACACGTAGTTCGATTACATATAAAGGGCAAAATGCATTAAACTAACTATCTCGGGACTCGGCGGGGCGAGCGGCGCGAGTCCACTTCTGTGTCTTAGAGGCGGTCTTGGCGGGATCATACCGGATCACATTGTATTTATGTTTCCTTTTCAAGCGAGAAGACTTTAGAGCCGCTTCCACGCGATTTACGTATCTTCTTTTGATTTTGCGAAGTCGTGTTTTGATGAATGGTGATTCAGCGCAGGCTCACAGCGAGGCATTCTCTTCCTTTGGAGATTGATTGATGATTCAACAACAGTCCCTTCCAAACTGTTTTGTTCAACAATCATGTTAACATAGGCATCATCAGGGTTTGGTAAGTGGTTGTTGTTTATATTGGGGGGAGCTTCTTTAAGTTGGATGACTCCATCTTTGATCAATTCCTCGATTTTGTCTTTGAGGGTATAACAATTTGCGATGTCATGCCCCTCGACACCGGAGTGGTATGCACAATGTTTAGTTTTATCGTGCCCTCGGGAGGTAGGCCTGGGGGTATTTCTGGGAATTGGGTGGAGTATTCCTGCGGCTTTCAGCTTCTCATACACTTGGGCTATGGGTTCGCCTAAAGGTGTATAGGTTTTTGTTGGTTTTCTTTCGGCATCTATGCGGGGTTTGGGTCCGTTTGGTGTGCGGGTTCGTGATTGTGGTGAGTATTTTGGATATGCTGGTTGGGTATGGTAAACAGGATATGGGGGGGCGTAGTGCTGATAATGTGGATTTTGAGTGTTTTGGCTATAGTAAGGAGGCGGTGGATTGTGATACACTGGATGTTGTTCTGGCCTATGCTCCTGAATGACCATGATAGAGGGTGATGCATCTCTTCTGTACGTGAGGTACCTCGCTGGAATCATTGCAGTGCTCTGCTAGTTGCTTGTAAGGCTGTCAGGTTTGTAATCCTGCCTGTCTTAATGCCTTCTTCCACGAAGTCGCCCATTCTTACGACTTCTGCAAAACTTCGCCCAATTACACTAATCATCCTTTCATAATACGTCGCGTCTTTTACTTGCGCGAGCAAGGTGGTCGTTCGCTCTCTGCCGTTGGAGTTGGACCTTTCTTTCGACCGCCACTCGGGCGTATTCACGAAAGTTTACGTGGATTTCTTTTCAAGCTTCATAAGATAAAATCTGTCGGGGCGATTGTCGGTGTTGAATCTAAATCTATCCATGAAATCTTGTGCCATGGCATTCAACCGTCCCATTTGAGGTCTTGGCATGTGTACGATCCAAGCGCCTCGGTTAGACTCCTGATGAATAGTTTCATAATGATTGCTTGATTTTTACCAACTTCAATCAATTTATCACAATATGACCTTAGATGAGCTCGAGGATTCCCCTTTCCATCGAACATGTCAAATTTGGGCACCTTGTACCCCACAGGTAATTCAACGTCGGGGTGCATGCATAAGTTTTCATATTCTAAACCTTCCTCCCCTTTGTTCATTTGAATGCTTTTGAATGCCTCTTTCAGCTCTGATTTCTTTTGCCACATCTTCATCAGCTCTAGCTCGAGTTTGCCGCTCCATTTCCTTGTATTGATCTGTCTCTTGAGAGGATGTATGCCTAATAAATGGTTGACTTTCGATCGGATGTGCTAATCCCTCATATTGTTTGTGTGTCATCCTTTCGTATTGGGTGGCACGGCAATTTGGGTTGAGTGGGGAGATATAAGTAGGTGGAGGTTGAGATGTGTATGTAGTGAGCGGATCATTTTGGAGAGTCGGCTTGCAAATTGGCCAGGCGAGTGACATTTGGTGTGGTGGTATGTTGCGGCTCTGCGGGAGCTTTGGGGAAGTGGAGGCTCGAGGGCTTGTGACACGATTGCATTTGTCCTTTGCTGCAGGAGTGGTGCATTCAAACTAATAAACGGGTTTGTGATATTTGGAGCCTTTCTATTTCGGCTTGCATGATTTCCATTTGCTGCAATAGTGTGGCGAGGTTTCGATCATTGGTGTTTCTCCTTTCTAACGCCTCTGCATCCTCTACAGGAACGGGGATGAGTCCTAAGTTGTTTCGTTCTGGTGCTTCTGGATTAGTCATTTATTGGATGATTGTGCTTACGCGATCAGCGAATCAACCTTTTGGGGATAAGCTAGACAAAAATAAACCTTTAACAAATGAAGCAAACCAAGTTAGTATAATATGCAAAAAGTTGCGACAATATATACTAATAAGCAAATTGCAAATCAAGTGCGTGTTCTAACATGTTTGGGACCTCTTTATGCCAGAGGTAGGCCTAAACGTCAAATATGCGAGGTTATGATAGATTTGTCCAAGTCGTCCAACTATAATGCCTTTGTTGGAAATGGCGACCAAATGACGGTGCACTTTTCCCAATTTCAGCATGTCATGATTGGGTTTGGATTTATGCATATTGCCACGCTACACATAATATCTTTGGTTGGTCGTTTGGGTTGAGAAACGTCGACAAGTTTGGTGTCTTCCTAATTGTGGTGTCGATGCGAGACCAACCCACCAAGGTGAATGCGTCGTGCCCTAAGATAAAGGGTGGTATAGCTCATCTTAAGTTTCTAAGATTTGGCTTTTACGGGCCTTGAGTTCGGCGGACAACTCGAGTGAAAGGCTACGCGGTGATCGAACGAACCGATCTAACTCGCGCAGCGCCAACTCTTCTAAAATTTGGATATTTTGAAAGAAATTTGCGGTGAAGCACACCAACGCGTGAGTGTGTGATAGTGTGAATTTTCGAGAATGGAAGAAATATGAGCGGAATGCGGTTTAAGGAAAGCGGTAACAAATAACGATTAATGCAAATATTTATATGTAAAGTAGAATAATTTAGACAAAACATAAAAGCAAATGAATGTAAAACACGTAAGAAGCATTTTTAAGCAGATAAGAAAAATAAAGCCTGATAAATAACCTATGTTTGTTATGGTTAAGAACCTAAATATCCCAATGAGTCGCCGTCTTTGTATCGCGATTTTGAACTCTCGAGCTTGAATGCGCGACGGAATGGTTATCCTCCCAAAAATGTAAGAAATAAATGTTAAAAATGTTTAAAGTCGCCACCTAATTAATTGGGTGAATTAGGACACCTAAATACTAACTAATTAAAGTCGATTAACTCCATTTAATGGTGCGTGAAACTAGATTAGATTCTGAGTAAGGATTCTTTATTATCCTAAAGGGAAGGGGTAAGGCACCCTAAAGGATCCGCTAACTTGCGGTTGTCCGTTCAAACATAGGTTAATTTATTCTGCTAAGGGATATGCGTTTTAGAAAAAGATTATTTAAGTAAAAAGGGTTGTGACAAATATTTAAAGAATATATTGATAATAATAAAAAGGGCCTTATGAGATTCATAAAATATATACAAAGTTGATTATGAAGTTATGGGACAGGAGATTATTTTATTCTTGACAAAGTAAGAAGGTGATTACTCACAACGATTATGCGTAGGATTAAAATTCTTGTAAAATTATGAGATTATTATTTCATACGTATGTGCAAAAATCATTTCCTATAATATTTATGAAAAAGTTTATGATAAAGTTTATTTCTTAACGACTAAATACGGAGAAATATATTAACTACAGGACTAAAGTATAACTAGGATTAATTATTTTATTTTTTTAAATTTTTATATGATGAGTATAGACTAAGTAAGGATGAATTTATATTTAAACTACCCTTTCTAAAGTATTCCAAAGACTAATAGAATTAATTATCCTATTAATTACAAGGTTAGTAAATATGACAATGATAAATGAATGAGCAAATAAACCAATGCATAAATAAGCATAAAGAAGAGTGAGATTGGCGTCGTTGCGACGTCTAGAGCGGATGGTGACATCATCTGTCCTATAGCTGTTTGGAAGCCCTGCGGCGGAAGTATAGTTGGCGATGTGGAAGTCATGATGAGTCTCGTACCGAGACTCTTGATTATTCTCCGATGTGCCATGTAAAAAAATAAGAAAGATAAGGATTAGCGTGTCTCGAATTATCAATAACAAGTAATCATTGGCACAAACATCTAAAGATATATGAATCATTTCATTTTAATGATAAACAAGCCGAAATCGAGAAATGGGCCAGGGTAGCAATCAACCAAAGTAAATAATAGTAAATTGCAGGCCCAATAGTCTTAATTTCCAGATTTAAATGCATACAAATCGGCCCAACTGGCCTGGCAGGCCTAACGTATGGTCCTGCATTATGTAAACTCGGTGGAAGGATCAACAATTAGTGGTGGATAGAAAGCGAAAGGAGGGCCACAAGGCGAATTTTCAAACTTAAAGATGGCCATTTGGCCCATAAAAGGCCCAATGACAAGCGTATACAGGCCGGTTTATCTGACTAATCGCGGAGGAGTGACATACACAGTATACATACACGATATGTTTTGAAAGATATCTGAGATGTCTCTTGCGGTGACAATATGAGCATGTTTTGACATGTATACCAAAGAGGATATGCACACTCTTTGGCTTAAATCATAACTATAGCCTAAACAACACTCATATTTAATGTCAAACCGGAGGAGTTTATCACATCGCCTGTGGGTTAAAATCAAACCAACATCTAGTATTAATTTAGTTAATAAACAAATACAACTAATGTGTAGGCACGATCACTACACTATCTTTAATTTCTCACTCACGAGCATGTAGAATTAAAGAAGTATGCTCACTCAAATCAATCTAGAGACTAAGAAAAAAGCTTTTTACCAACAATGGAATGATTAAAATTAATGTATATCTTAACAAGAGTCTCTATGCAAGTACAACCACATATTTATTTGGTCGAGTAACCATGGCGATCTCAAGAAAAATGAAATGGCGGACCAAACCAATCAAATTCACAGATTTATGTAGTTCATCCGTTAAGCTAACAAACATTAAGGATTGCATTGGAACCAAACTTTAAATCTAAAAGAACAAAGAGCACATGTCAGGAATATAGAGAGTCTAAATAAGCGTGAGACATACATTACTCCATTCGATAAACCATAAATAGTAAATAACAACTCAATAGGTATACTTGGGGACTTGAAATAGCCTGACTAGCCAACGTACTTGATAATAGTCTTAATAGACTCTGACGACATTTAACATTCGTTTAAAACGTGTTCCAAAACCAATCGACAGACTTAAGTAATAACTGGATGTAGATCAAACAATTGACCAACACATAACTTGATCATACAGGCCACACAATGCAGATAAAAACTTAAAAAGGAAATGAATTTACGAATGGACAATGACAATAGGGTCATTAGAGCACATTTCACAGATAAAAATGCAGTAGCGATATAATCCAGAATCAGCAACAAAAGTGGCAAGAGAACAGTCCAAACAGGGAGTTGCAAATCAGTCTGAGCCGGGGCTGAAAAATCAGCCTGTCATATGCTAAAAATTGGTTTAAAATAGCCAAGATAGTGGACCAAAATGACCAAAATCAGTCCTAACAATCCTATGGGATCACAACGACATTTCATATTAATCCCACACATGTTAGATGACTTTTGATGTAATGTTATTTAGGACTTACTGACTGATTGGTACACCAAGCACATCTAAGTAAAGCGAGATATAAGCGACATTTGTGAGATCTTGTGGACACGTGAAGGAACTACGACATTTCTACTAACACAACACGGATCTAGAATCCTTATACGAGCGTTATACATTTAACACATAAAGGACCACAATCAAATACACACATGTTTAAAGCAGAATCAAAACCACGGATGTCAAAACCCGGCCAAATGATTTGTCTAGAAACAAATATTCAACTAAGTGGAATAATTTTGACCAAATCCTCATACAGAATACCCAATATCAATTTAAACAACTGAATAATAGAAGGGATGGGTTTCCGGACCTTTTGTGGGTAGCGAACTGAAGCGACGACAAAGGCTTTCCCGAATCGTCGAAGGAAAACTCACAATGAAACTATTTGCTAAGAACTGATGGTAGCAATTTCGAGAGAAAAGAAAAGGATTTCTATACTTGGTAATGTGATAGTTCGAAGACCGATTGTGAATAACCGCTGACTGATGAAAAGAACCCCCCCCTGTTGCATGTCAAGACCTTGGTATTTATAGTCCCTATTTAGGCTTGATTTATGGTAAGTTTAGGACTGATTTGAGGCGATTAAATGCTTGATTTGTTAAGGATTCGTGGGCTATTTTGGGTTGATTCTCGTACTGTTCTTGTTATGGTAAAGGTGAGCTGGCTGTGTGGATGATTTGGTTCTTGATTTGTTGCGATTCTCGGATGGTTCAAGATTTCGTTATGGTAAGTATGATTGTGGAATGATTTGGTATAGTATTCGCCGGATTCTCCGGAGAGAATCTCGGCTGGCGATGGGAACAAAGGTGAGATTCATGCGGCGGGAGAGGGGTAGTGGTATAAGTTTTCTTTAGGTTTTACGAAAGGGGTTCGTTGAGTGTTGGGGCGATGGGTTAAAGGAAAGAGAAATGAGTGCAGGCGTTTTGGGTTATCTCTTGTAAATTTGATGTGAGTTTGGGCGGTGGTGTTGGGCCAGCTGGTGTAAAAAATGGGCCTGGGTATTAGTTTTAAAGTAGTTGTTATTTAATTTATGGGTTATAGATAAAGTTTTAGGTGTATTATTTAATTAATGGTAGATAAGTGAAATCTAAATTGTGATTAAATTATTTAGGTGTTTTATTAATCTAAGCTATTATTATAATAATAAATGCGGGCGTGCTAATTAATTAGTGCTTAATATTTTATGATGGTAGACCGTTATTAAAACTTATTATTATGTGTATTTTGCGATGTAGAAATTGTATTTCTAAAAAAAAAACAATTGTTTAATTTATTGGTTATTGATTTAAGGGAGGGACAAAATTGGGTGTCAACAATGGAGTCACTCCAAAAGAATCAGACATGGAAGTTAGCCAAGCGACCGCGAGACAGAAAAGTTGTCACTTGCAAGTGGGTCTACAAGAAGAAGGAAGGAGGAACACCTGTTGAGGGTATCGAGTATAAAGCTCGGGTGGTAGCTATAGAGTTCACTCAGAGAGAGGGGGTAGACTACAATGAGATTTTCTCACCAGTGGTCAGACACACTTTCATCAGGGTGCTACTAGTAATAGTTGCACATCAGAATCTGGAACTTGAACAACTAGATGTGAAGTCAGCTTTCCTACATGGAGAGTTGGATGAGGAAATATACATGACTCAGCCAGATGGGTTTCAGGTTCCTGGTAAGAAGGACTATGTTTGCAAGTTGAAGAAGTCCTTGTATGAGCTAAAGCAGTCTCCGAGGCAGTGGTACAAAAGGTTCGACAGCTATATGATAGAGATTGGCTACAACAGAAGTCCATATATTGATGTGTTTACTACAACAGGTCAGCAAACAGTTCTTTGATTTATTTGGTCCTGTATGTAGATGATATGTTGATAGTTGTGAAGGACAAGTCTGTTGTCCAGAAGTTGAAGGATCTTCTCAGTGCTGAGTTTGATATGAAGGATTTGGGTGCAGCCCGAAAAATTCTAGGAATGGAGATCTATAGGGATCTAAGCATAGGGAAGCTCTTCTTAGCACATAAGGGCTACATTTAGAAGATTTTGTCAAGGTTTGACATGTCTACAGCAAAGCCTATAGATACTCGATCTTTGCAAATGCGTCATGCATTGCCTTTGCACCTAAATCAGCTGAGGAGAAGGAGTACATGTCTCGAGTTCCCTATGCTTGTGCAGTAGGAAGCTTGATGTATGCAATGGTATGCACTAGACCTGATCTTCCACAGTCTGTTAGTGTTGTTAGCAGATTTATGAGTGAGTCTGGCAAAGAGCATTGGCAAGCTGTGAAGAGGATTTTTCGGTACCTCAAAGGTACGTCTGATGTTGGTCTCATTTATAGAGGTGATACAGAGTGTTTGGTGACAGGGTTTTGGACTCACTATCTTTGGAGATGTTGTGATGAAGATCTATGGTGGTTATGTTTTCACTCTTGGTGGTTCAATTGTCAGTTGGAAAGCTACTGCGACTCTGATGACTTTGTCGACTCTGACGAGTACATGGCATTACCAAAAGCAGTCAAGGAGGGAATCTGATTGAAAGGATTGATCAGCGATCTGGGTCTACATCAGGATCAGGCCATAGTGTATTGTGACAGTCTCAATGCAATCTGTTTAGCCAAGAATCAAGTCCATCATGAGAGGACTAAGCACATTGATGTGAGGTATCATTTTCTGAGAAGTGAGAAGAGAATCAAGATGAACAAAGTGGGTATTCGATAACCGGTGATATGTTCACTGGCGGTTTCCATGCAAAGTTCAACACTGTTTGGACTTGCTCAATGTTAGGAGTTGTTGATTGTCCCTTGAGGGCAAAATCTGGGGCAGAAGGAGTCTAGTACATATAACACTATAATGGTGCATCTGGTACATCTGTTATTTGTGAGAGAATTCAAGTCAAGGTGAAGATTTGTTGAAATATGCCTTGAATTCGGGCATATTAGGTTTATACCATATTTAGGAATCCTTTTCCTTTTCTGTTTGGAAAACATTTTCCTTTTCTGTTTGAAAAACCTTTTCTTAGTCTGTGTAAGGGGTACTCTACATAAATCGCATAGGTCATAACCTAATAAGCAATCTGAAATACAATCCAGACACTCTTTAAAAATTGTATTCCTCAAGATCAATAAAGTTTTTTTCTCTTCTGCCCGTGGACGTAGCTAACACATTGTTAGTGAACCACGTTAAATCGTTTGTGTCTTTTACATTCATTATTATTCTTTCTTCTGTTTAATTGTTTCCGCTATAATATATAATTTGGTTCATGCTATCGTAGATTGTTGCAGCAGAGAGTTAGAAAAAGGTACACGTTGTTGATAGTCATGATGCAAGTCCATTGCTAATTAGTTGTCATGGCCGCATGTATCCGGCCCTTTTATTTTAGCCCATAAAATGTAAAGAATACTAGCTAGTGTTATCTGCTATTGACAAGTTGGACATTGTGATCTTTTTTTGGTTGATTGTCCTTCATACGCTGGTCTTTAATTTTCCCCTTAATTTGCTGATTTTTAATTTTTATTTTTATTTCTAACAGTCACTTGACTCGTCGAAAGGAATTTGAAAAAAAGGTAATATTGACATTGAATGAAAATGCTGGAAAGGAATCATCTTATCATCTCTTCCACTTGAAATACCTTTCAATTAATATTTCCCTGTCATCGTGCGCTGCTGTTGTTGTGCTCGTGTCAATCAAGCCTTAAAGGGTGGAGTGAAATCCGGAGATCTATGAAGGAACGCGACGTCTACTAATTTTTCGAACGTGAGCTCGTCCTGCGCTCCTGCCTGACATATAAATATTTTGCCTGCCCACAGATTTCTTGCAAGAGCCTGCCACACTAGGCGACATTCTTAATAAAAGTTTGTGGGTCAAAATATCCTTATTCGCTTGAAAAAATCTGCATTCAATCACCATCAGAGTAAAAAATAATAATAATTTCGCAAAGCATAGATTTCTATGAACCTATGCCTATTCGCTATGTACTTACATACATTATGCCTTAAGGCATAGTTCCGTAGAATAACTTAATTTCTGCATAATTATGCCGAACAATGCATATTCTACAGAACTATGCCTTAAGGCATAATTTCTATGTAGTTACAAATGAAACAATGTCTTCTGTAGGGTATATTTTTTATGTAAATTTGCGCGAATAAACATAATTTCTATAAAACTTTTGTCTTAGACATTTTTTTTACCTGGCCGGGGTTTGAACCTAGAATTCGAATTTCGTTTTTCGTTTTTTCAATGTCATGAATATTTTCGGCTACTTTAAAATACAGAAAAGCAAAAAAATTAAAGACCAGCAATTTGAAGGACAAAAATTAAAGACCACCCTGAAATAGGGACATTGGTGCGAATGACCCCATTTGTGAAAGTATGATGGAATTAAATAACTCTATTTGATACGTATAGACAATCATATGTTATGTTACATGCAAGATGCATGAATAACAAATTAAATTCCGAGCTCTTGGACATCGCATTTTAAATCTGATGATTGTGGTTTACTTTTACCAAATGGATTTCACATACAGAATTAATTATTATTTTGTTACTCACCGTTACTGTATAAAATAACCATTTTATGGTAGATAATCAGCTAGAATGTTCTTATAAATCGATTAACTCTTTAATGATTTTGTTAATCTTTTATCTTAAAAACAATCGGAATCAGTTAAATTTCCAAATCAAATTGGGAAATATGATAGCAATTCAGAAGAAACTTAATTTTTAAACAAATGTTAGACATTTCGCTCGATATTAAACAAATGCACGGTTCCTTTTCTTTTCGTGGAACCAACCATTTTTTTTAAAGAACTAAAATAACAAGAAACTAATTCGAAACTAAGCGAGGGAATAAGACCCCAACAACATCTTCTGTCGCATGTGAAGAAATATTAGAAGACATGTGTGAATGTCATTTAAAGCGAGACTCTTAACTAAACGTTCAAATTGGCTAAGCCATCAGCTGTCGATTTAGTCTCTCTATAAATATGGGAAACAGAGAACACCCAGTTCCTAGCCAAGAGTTGACGAAAACAGTCATTAATATTTGCATTAGGATAAACTGTCTATATCACATTCCTTAGATCGTGAGATATTTTGTGCAATCTGCCTATAAAAAAAATGCTCAATCAAACAAGTTGATTAATTTATATCTCACCACATAAAACGAATTGCACTCTTTTTTGTTACATAAAAATGACTATTTCCTTCGTTATAATTTATGCGGCATCATTTTTTTTTTGTTCTAAAAAAGAATGTCACATTCCTTATTTATCAACTATTTAATGGCATCATCCCTATTTTACTCTTGTATGGTCATATTTAATTTTAAAGATGTACTTATTGTGAAGAAAAGTCAACAAAAATAAGTATAAAACTAAAGATAATTTTATAAATATAACAGAGTCTTCCTTGATTTATTAAAATCTATACAAGTCAAATAGTGTCACATAAATTGAGACGAATGGACTAGGGGTGGGATCGGTTCGAATCGGTTCGGTTTTGGGCCGAATCTGAATCCGAAATAATATTCGGTATGGGTTCGGTACGGTACTTCAATTTTTTGCTATCTAAACCGAATTGACCCGATCCGAATGGGTTCGGTACCAAATCAGGTTCCGGGGACCGTTTTAAAAAAAAAATGAATTTCCAATATTGAAATTGACATTTTCGTACGCATTACCACGAAATTTGAACGTTGAAATCTATTGTATATCGCAAGATATTTAGCTTTGAAAAGGGAAAAAAACGTAACGATTTTGGGAAAAAGTGAAATTGATAGCCAAGAAGGACGTTTTTGGAGAAATCGGCTGAACCTCCATTTGGGATGGCTCCGTATCGAAAGAATACGCGAAATCAAAAAAAAATTAGATCAAACGGACGTCCGAGTGCAAAGTTATGACCATTTAAAGTTTCACTAATTTACGACTTATATTTGATATATCAATACGTCCGGGCTGCCTGGGGAGGGGGGCTGGTTGGGGGTGTTACCGAGTAACCACACACGTAAGTTTGCTATTCGGTATCATTTCGGTTCGATTTTGCCATGGAACCGAACCTGTACCGAATGGAGCAATCGGTTCGGATTATTTTCGGTTTCGATTTGCTAGCAAGTCCAAACCGTTCGGTTCGGCCCAATTCGGATTTCGGTTCAGATTTCGGCTCAAATAATTCGATTTTTCGGTTTTTAATCCCACCCCTACAATGGACTATCATTTAGGTTAGGGAAAAATAAATGGTATGCGACTTATAATTAGTTAAAGAGAGTGACAAAAAAACATTGCTAATTATGCTAACTAGAAAGATACTCCTATGTATTACTGGCGCAGAGTGGATAATTACGAACTAGTCTATTGCTTCCAAAATAATAGTCAGCCTAAAATTTTATGGTGTGCAGTGTGCACGTCATACTTAATTGAGGCTAGCTATTATTTGAAACATGGAGCTATGAGCCGCCATCTCTCCCTCTCCACGTCCTCTTCCCCAAATACTCTTTAAGATTAAAATTTATCTTAAGCATTTTTTTCATAATTAAAGAAAATTATAACTCCTAACAATAAAAGAATAATAATGTTTTATAAGTTGAAAAAAATATGGAAAAAATCTTTTCTAATCATAGGAATAAAATGAAAGAGATAAATATCATTAGATTTATTAAAAAACGAATCAAACTAAATCAGACCTATAACAACTAAATCAATGAATATATATTATATTTAATTTAATTTAATTTAATTTAATTTTAATAATTAAAAAGTTAATTACATCAATTTTGTTAATGTTAGATTTTGTGTCATAACATTTGCTTAACATATCATTTTCAGAGCTAAGTTAAAATCAGAAAATGTTGGACCAAATGTCTTGACATTCGGGACGACATTCTGTTAAATGTTTTGCCTATCTTCACGGACAGATTTCAGAAAAGTGTGACATTTTTATCACATGACAATTGACTTGGCAAAAAGTCTTTGAAGCAGATTGCAAACGAGGAAGACCAAGTCCAAGAGGCAGCATAACTTAAGGAGCAAGACGTGGAAGAAAAAGTCAAAATAGTTGAGATTTTTGTGCCCCAAGCTACTGCCTCTCGTTTCCTATTTTAGCTCAACGTCCACGACCTGTTGATGAGTCTTTCAAGAGAACTTTCTACTATAAATAGAGATGTCACTTCAAGGATTCAATATCCAAAATTTCAGAGTAAAAACGATATAGAGAGATCTCCACAAATATCGATCAAGTAGACTGGATCGTTATGTTGTCTGTATTTGTGACGACATTCTGTACGACATTATAATTGCTACTTAGATTCTAGATTTGTTCTTTCATTGAAGCAATTGTAATGAGGTGTTGATCACTTCTATTTAGATAGATTTTTCAGGCATAAGTCATCTGCGACTTAATCTTTTTTATTCCTTTTGTACCATTTTGTAACATTGTGAAGAAGGAATATATCAATTGTATATATATACAATACCTTTGGTCATTGATCATCATTGTAACGGCCCGTTTGGTCGTTTAGCACTTAAAACTACGATATTAGTGTATTTTAATTATATGATTTTAAGATATGAAATTGTGCAGGAAATTAATTAAGTGATTAAGTGGGCCAAGCCCACTACCCTTGATAGGGCACGGGTGACTACAAGAAGGGAAAAGGGGAGGGGAACGAACCCTAGCAGCTAAAAAAAAAACCTAGTATCAAAAAGAAGAGAGGGACGGCAGCAACAAAGGAGAGGGAGAACGTTGCAGCAGTAGGAAAAAAGAGGAGAAGGAAAAAAAGAAAAGAAACGCTAGTAACGGGACGAGGAGGAAGCGCTAAATTAAGTTCAGGTTAGGTTCTATGTTATATGGTTGAATTAATCTACTCATGATCCTTATACTAATGTGTTATTGAATGCAATCAAATTTCGAAGAGGTCATTACACGGAAATTTCACAATGCACTTGAATAGAGAAACTTGAGGGATTTATCATGGCATAATGATTACAGCAGCCTATAAAACGTGGAAACTGTACAAATACGTAAGGAATATAAAAGTATGGGCTGAATGAAAGTTGTATATTACTCTGTTCCCGTCAGTTTGAGATCTTATGGGGATAAATCAGACTTATGGTTTGAAAGTTATGATCGTTTAAAAATTCTGCCTTATTTTACAGAAATCCAGACGAGCGGCATGAAAAACGTGAAAACTGTACAAATCCGTAAGGAATATAAAAGTGTGTGCTGAAAAAAAGTTGTAGATTTCCCTGTTCCCGTAAGTTTGAGACCTTACGGAGATAAATCCGGCTTATGGTTTGGAAGTTATGATTGTTTAAAGTTTCTGCCTTATAGCAAAAATTCTGACTACACAGATTTCATAGGGTTGTTTCCTTCGTAAATTTTCACCAACTACACTAAGTACTGTCATATGGGATTCGGTATAATAATAGATCCAAGTGTTGCCTTCGATGTGGTACAATAAATACCTGATTTGGAGTTACGAATTTAATGTTATATTTTTTACAAGCGGGAGATACAAGAAAGTTGAAAGAAATGAATGTTATTTGAATTTCCTGAAGTTATGCTAATATTTTTATATGTGTAGGGGTTTAGTCATACAATTGAGATGCTAAAAATATTGTTAATATAAATATTGCAATATGGGTGTCCTTATATTCGTATTATAACGTAGTTCACATATTTTCTAGATTTTAAGCGTTCAGAGGCTCTACGCAAGGGGGAAACATTGGTTTGATTATTCGTGGCACTCATTCGGCATTGAGGTGGGTTACGGTTTACTATTGTTAGACTCTGATTAGAGAATCGTGTGTAGTTGTAGGAAATGACAGGGATAGCATGATAGGCCTTCGGGCATGAAGTGGAGATGAATTACAGTTACGTTGGTTCCGTCAGCTGTTATGTGGGCTTGTCTTCATATGTGTTATTTTATGTGATTATATTTTGATTGTATGTTAGTGATTTGTGTTGAGACTTGATATCATGTGTGACATACTTTACATATTATTTTGTGATGATAGTGAGGTGAGTGATTGAGAGATTGATAGCCTCCGATGTTTCTGCCGGAGAGCACGAGTGATTGATAGCCTCCGAGGTTTCTGTCGGAGAGCACGAGTGATTTATAGACTCCGAGGTTTCTGCCAGAGAGCACGAATGATTGATAGCCTCCGAGTTTCTGCCGGAGAGCACGAGTGATAGATAGCCTCCGAGGTTTCTGCCGGAGAGCACGAGTGGTACATGGACTTTGCGGGTCCCCCATGGGTCATGGCTTTGAGGCACTGCCTTTAGCATGTCTCAAAGAAGTGAAGTGAAATAAATTATTAAGAAGTCTCATTTTTAATGGATATAAATTAACATGTTCTCATTTTCTAATTAGAAGGGAAATAGAAAAATTGAAGAGGAAACATTATATTTGATTTAATTTTAATAATTAAAAAGCTAATTACATCAGTTTGATTTTTTACTTTAACAAAAACTCAACCCATAAACGCTCATAGTCAAACACTCAAAGAAGTGAAGTGAAATAAATGATTAAGAAGTCCCATTTTTTAATGGATATAAATTAACATGTTATCATTTTTTAATTATAAGGGAAATAGAAAAATTGAAGAGGACAAATTATATTTGATTTGATTTTAATAATTAAAAGGCTAATTACTTCAGTTTGATTTTTTACTTTAACAAAAACTAACCCACAAACGCTCCTAGTCAAACACTCAAAGAAGTGTAGTGAAATAAATTATTAAGAAGTCTCATTTTTTACAGGATATAAATTAACATGTTCTCATTTTCTAATTAGAAGGGAAATAGAAAAATTGAAGAGGAAAAATTATATTTGATTTAATTTTAATAATTAAAAAGCTAATTACATGATTTTTTACTTTAACAAAAACTCAACCCATATACGCTCTTAGTCAAACACTCAAAGAAGTGAATTGAAATAAATTATTAAGAAGTCTCATTTTTAATAATTAAAAAGCTAATTACATCAGTTTGATTTTTTACTTTAACAAAAAAACTCAACCCATAAACGCTCCTAGTATAACACTCAAAGAAGTGAAGTGAAATAAATTATTAAGAAGTCTCATTTTTAATTGTTATAAATTAACATGTTCTCATTTTCTAATTAGAAGGGAAATAGAAAAATTGAAGAGGAAACATTATATTTGATTTAATTTTAATAATTATAAAGCTAATTACATCAATTTGATTTTTTACTTTAACTAAAACTCAACCCATAAACGTTCCTAGTCAAACACTAAAAGAAGTGAAGTGAAATAAATTATTAAGAAGTCCCGTTTTCTAATGGATATGAATTAACATGTTATCATTTTCTAATTATAAGGGAAATAGAAAAATTGAAGGGAAAAATTATATTTGATTTAAGTTTAATAATTAAAAAGCTAATTACATCAGTTTGGTTTTTACTTTAACTAAAACTCAACCCATAAACTCTCATAGTCAAACACTCAAAGAAGTGAAGTGAAATAAATTATTAAGAAATCCCATTTTTTAATGGATATAAATTAACATGTTCTCATTTTTTAATTAGAAGGGAAATAGAAAAATTGAAGAGGAAACATTATTGTTGACAGTCAATTTTGACCCGTTTTTTTGTATATTTCGTGCAATTTTAAGTATTTTAGCACACCACATTCTAATAGTTATTTTGCATATTTTTACATAATATTCTATGTTTACTTCTTCACAAAACGCATTGCATCTTTTTATTTTAAAATTAAGCATTATGTCTTTGTTAATATTATGTTTTTATTTTAATAATATTTGCATCTCTTTAAATAATTAATCGGCACCGCGTTTTTACTTTTAATCAAGCATTAAACATTTCTTAAATATTGCATTTTAGTATTATTGCGTCGGCATTTGCATTTTAATAATTTTGCATCTTTTAAATAATTTTTCTTTAAATAATTAACCAGTCTTGCATTTTTGTTAAACCAGTCCAGTTCAAGACACAATTTGAATCAGTCCAAGTCAACACTATTTTTTATATCATCCAAACACCCTCTTTCATTTTCCCCCCAAAACAATACCCCACTTTTCATTTCCCCCCCCCCCCCCCAAATACCAAACCCTAAACCTACCCTATAAAATAAAACATATCCCCCCCCCCTTTCAAAAGGTCAGTGCGCCAAGCCCTCTCTCTCACCCTCTCACCTCACCCCGCCTCTCCCGTCGACACCCACCGCCTCTCACCTCGCTCTCACCTCACCCCGCCTCCGTCGCCGACACCGCCTCTCCCGTCGACACCCACCGCCTCTCCTCAACACCTACCGCCGACACCCCAACTCCTCATTCACTCACCCTTCGAACCACTGTCACATCTCTCGTCGCCCAACCCGCCGGCGAACCCACTGTTCCGGCGAACAACCTATATCAACGTAACCCTCAAAGACACCTGCGTCACACACCCATCGCCATCGCTCGGTCGCGACAATCGGCTGAACCCCACTACCGTCGAACCCACCATGGTGGCGTCGCTCCGGCGACCTCGCCGTGGAAGCGACGCCGCTGCCCACTGCCTTTTCGTGTTGTTAACTCCGACAATATCACTGTTTGTATCTCTTTTGTTGGGCTGATTTATTATTTTGAATGTCGCCGGAGTTTTAACAAACTCCGGCGACCTATGTTATGTTTCGTTTTGGACTGATTACGAACTGTTTGTTCGTTGGACCCTGTTGGCTCGATTATCAGTGGTTGTTTGTTTTTATTTCTTGGTTTCTGTTGTTGGTTGTCGGACTGATTTCTGGAGTTTTGGTATTTGGCCGGTTATGTTCGTCGGTTTGCTTCTGTTTTGTTGGGCTGATTTTGTACCATTTTAGTATTTTGGCCGGAGTTTTAGGCTCGTGATTCTGGTTTATCGATGATATTTTACTACTGGTTATACTGTTTGGCGACTTTCGCTGGTATTATTTTGAAGGAACCTGTTTGTGGACTGGGTTATTGGACTGATTTTGGGAGCTTTTGTATCTCGCCGGAATATTTTATTCCGGCGAACCTTGGTTTGCCTTGCTTTGACCTGTGGCTGGCTTCCGTTGTTGGACTGTTTTATTTCGACTCTGGTTTCCCGTATCTATTGTCGTACTGTTCTCGTTGTCCCTATTGATTTCTGGACAATTTAGCCTCTCCGAGTTATGTATTTACTGATTTTGAACACATTGCTACATTTGAATATTTGATATTTTGCTGATTTGAATTGATACTACACTTGAATGGCCGATGAAGGAATCCCCGTTTGAGGCCTCCACAGTTGCAAAGACGGAAAATAAAATAAATAAAGCTTTCTGGGCAATGATGATTTCTTCCACTTACACCGGATAACCAACATGTGCTTGGCAAGGCGAATTCTCGCAGCCGCACTTGTTTAGGCTGTCCTACTTTATATTTTTACATATCTGAGCCCTCCGTGTTTAAAACTATTACTGTTTTAGCGCGGATCCGAATGTTTTATTTATTTTATTATTTTTTAGCAATATTGGCCGATGAAGGAATCCCCGTCTGATTTCCAAGGCCTCCTCTGTGCAAAAGACGGATTTATTTATTTTTGCTTTACTTATTAAATTTCTGTCATTACTTTAAAATTATTTATTCTGATACTAACACTTTTACTAAGTGTTTATGCAGGTAGCCGGAGATCATCTTGTGCAGAAAGCCTAAAAATGGCTAAAAGATGTCCCGGAATGTTATTTTATATCGCATTTAATTTAGTTTTATTATTGTGTAGTGCACTTTATTTTAATTATAAATGCTTAGAATAGGTAGAATAAAAAGAGCAATAAATAATTAACCTAGGTTTGAACGAACAACCGCAAGTTAACGGATCTTAAAGGATGCCTAACCCCTTCCCTTTAGGATAATAAAGAACCCTGATCCAGAATCTCACTAATTTCGCAGACCATTAAATGGAAGTCAATTGCAGTATTTTTATTGCAATAAACTAAGTGTCCTAATTCACTATAATAATTAGGTGGCGACTCCTTAAAAACAGCATAATTGCTCCATCCAGGGAACCGCGCCAAAGAGCAACGTTGCGGATACCGTTCAGATCCCCGAGGTTGAAATGGGGCGCGACAGCATGGCGACTCCGCTGGGGATATCAGGTTCTTGATCATAACATACTCAGGTTAATTAAATATTGCACTTTATTTTGCTTTTATATTTGTTGTAAATATTTTATATTGTTTGCTTTTATTTTGTAATTAACTACTTTAATTGCTACATTCTTTTATTGTTTTCCTTAAATTGTCATTCCGTTCATATTTCCTCCATTCTGGAAAATTAACACTATCACACACTACACGCGAGGTGCGCTTGGTGCATCAGCAAAATTCTTTCTTCAAAACCCAAATTTAGGAGAGTTGGTAATAGACGCGGAGAATCCTGTCCAACCGGTGGCCGCGTAGCCTTCTCACTCGAGTAGTCCGCTCGGGAACCATTTTGTCTAGTAAGCCAAATCTTAGCAAAATTAGGATAGAGCTATACCACATTTTTTTTAAGTCATGCATGCATACACCCTTGGTGGGTCGATCCTTGGTATCGTCTCCACGATTAGGAAATCCACCAAACTTGTCGACGAGTTTCACAACCCAACGACCCATTAGCATACTATGTGTAGCGTGATGATGATAGACGGATCCAAGCCTGGTTATGACACATCGAAATTGGAAAGAGTGCACCGTCATTTGGTCGCCATTTCCAACAAAACATTGCAGTTTAACGGCTTGGACTTATTTATCATAATCCAGTATATTTGGCGTTTAGGCTCACCTCTGGCATAAGGGAGGTCCCAAGCATATTAGGGCACGCGCTTAATTTGCATGCTTTTTTGTTTACTATTGTTTGTCGCTAGCAACTCTGTACATATTTTTTAATGCAATAATTATCCTTTTGTGATTCCGGGCTCGAGAATTTGTATTTTTTGCACTTTTACTGTCACATTGCAATCAGGACTTCTACTGCGTAAATCACTCTTGAATAGCGCAACTTGGACTTTGTGAAGCATCAACCACCAGTCCGGTCGAACCAATCAGGGGAGTCTCTGACTATATGGTCACACCCCTTCATTTTATTATTTTGTCACTTTCCTACTCTCACCTATTTCTCATATTTTTGCAGGAAAACAGTCCTCGCAAATAGTCGATGGCGTTCGAAAAAGAAGAAAAAAAAAAAAAGTCATCACAAGGAGCGAGAATTATGTTGACTAATAGAAGTCAGTTTATACCAGATTCAACGAGACATCGCTCTCAATTCTTTTATACTTTGTATTTTTATTCATATTTGCAAACTCAATTGATATGTTTAGCGTTAATTACATAGTTCTTTCATATCATGCATTTTACAGCATAATTATTCCGAACTACGCGTGTCTGATTCTCACCACACGGTGTGATACGTAGGCAACTCATTTTGGGTTCGACACCACAAAAAAAAAACCAAAAAAAAAAAAGTGCATTTCTCACTCATGCATCCCATTCATCATGTTTTCGGGCATTCATTTTACTTTGCATTCGTCCACAGTGGACAATCATTTTCTTTTGCATAGCTTTACATTGTCATCCTTTCATTGATAAATTATTTTCAAGCATGCGTTTTATAACATATTTGAATGAACTACGCGCACCTGATTCCCTCGGCGGGATACGTAGGCAGCCCTATTCGGGTTCGGTATACTTTATTCAAAAAAAAAAATGTTATTCAAAAAAAATACAAAAACATTTTGTAAGTATTATTGTTTGACTTTGTTAATACCAACACAGTTACAAATGTGCATAAACAAAAAAAAAACAAGTGATAATCAGTATGGGTTGACTTTGTGGTAAACCATAGATTCTTTTGGTACCTCTTATTCATACCCGCGGATGACATTGTCTTGCATGTTTCCAAGATAAGAATGAAACCGACCTCATCGTTTCATATGCATTGTGTGGTGAGTGTTTGAATAAGTTCAATTGCATTGCATTGTGATCTAGAACTTGGCCTGAATGTTTGTTGAGGCGAAATCCTGAGTAACACTCGGTGTAGGAAATGATCGTAGGCTTTCTTTGACCCGTTTGAGCCTTTTCAGCCTACCAAATAACATTATCCCTAGTACACCCCTTTGAGCCTAAAACCTATTTTTTGACAACCGCACATTACACCTATAACCTTTCTGAGTGCGTACGCACTATCCCTCTCTTGGCCCGACCTCCTTGAGTGCTTTAGAAATGTGCAAATGACTGACAAAATCCTGCGTTGAAGTTTGCAAAGACAAAATTGTCAAAGTCTCAAAAAATGAAAGCAGAGACGACTTCACATAAAGAGAAAATCAAAAACCCCGATATAAAAAAAAGAAAAAAAAAGAATACATAAGCGAAAAAAGAAAAAAAAAGAGGGGCTCCGAATGAAATATTCAAAAGAAGTCAGTACAGAAAACTGGGACAAAAAGAAAGCAAGTCAACATTAAAGTGCACAAATATCAAGCATGGACGTAGTCCAGCTCTCGAGGAAGGATTAGTCACTTTTTACCCAAATGATATCCATCCCTTGCCCCAAGCCTACATTACAAGCCCGTGACAAGCCCTACATGATCTTATACTGAGGGTTCTCACATTAGTGGATACTTACATGACGGCCAAGCCTATGGTATCACAATTGCATGCATTGAACATCTTTCTGAGTGTGAGTGTCTTTTCTCTCAACGTCCCAAAATTCAAAATACTGGAATATATGTGTGAGATGGGACCTTCTTTCAGTGAGGCATTTGAAACGTGAGATTACGTTTAGTTCGAAACCTTGGATGCAAGCAAGTGTGTCGACACTCAGGTATGTTTGAGGTACTATCTGAAACTGTGTGAATTACACCAGAGTCAATCTCGGTTAGACTGAAAACAATAAAAGAACATCCTTATGCACAATACTAATTGTTGGTATCAACTGAGTCGAGTCGTAATGTAAATGCTTCCATTTTTTCAGAAAAAAAAACAACAAAATGCATATTACATAAAAATCATTTTGCATCACGAACTACGTCTTGACCTGATTCCCTCAGCGGGATACGTAGGCGGCCACATCGGCTTCGGTCCCACATCATTTTAAAATCATAAAAATTCTTATTTTGCATCACGAACTACGTCTTGACCTGATTCCCTCAGCGGGATACGTAGGCGGCCACATCGGCTTCGGTCCCGCATCATTTTAAAATCATAAAAAAATCCTTATTTTGCATCACGAACTACGTCTTGACCTGATTCCCTCGGCGGGATACGTAGACAGCCATATCGGCTTCGTTCACACCGTTAGAAATATTTCTTCCTTGTTTTTGCACATGACTCGATTTTGTCCATTGGAGAGTTTAGCATCCTCATATATTTTGCATTCATTACTACATACACATGACTGTGCCATATTTTGATGGTGACATTCTCATCTACTCAATTGTACATTGTCCATATTCTCGCATTAGTTTTTCATTCATTATAAAAATAAAAAAAATAAAAAAATGCTTACCTGATCGCCTTGATAGCGTCAAGATGCAACCTTACCCAGTTCAACATCTTCATTACCAGAAACTGGGACATTTTAAGGAATTCAGTGCAAGAAAATGGCAATGAAGCGGGAAAAAGCGAGCCAACTAGGTCTTGATGCAAACCGAGGATCTGGCGTCGAGCGAAGCTACAGAGTCGACGCTAATCAACCACTCATTTCCTAAAAAACTCACAAGTTTTCTTTGAGTGCATGATCTTCATATCAGCAAAGGCTGGAACACAACAATAAACCCATGCGGGTCACAAATGCACAACGTCTATGCAATGACGCTATCTCAACCCAGACGGGTCACAAAACAGGTACGCCCCTAAACCAATGCATTTCATATAAGCCTATGCAACGGCTTCATCTATGTTTCGTCTATGCAACGACGAGCATCTGCATTGCGTCCGAAAACGACGTATTTTTATATAAGCCTATGCAACGGCTTCATCCATGTTTCGTCTATGCAACGACGAGCATCTGCATCGTGTCCATGCAACGACGCCTTTTCATTTTAAAAGCCCGTCTGGCGGCCGTTCATGTTTCGTCTATGCAACGACGAGCATCTGCATCGCGTCCATGCAACGACGCCTTTTTATTTTAAAAGTCCATGCAACGGCTTCATTCATGTTTCGTTTATGCAACGACGAGCATCTGCATCGCGTCCATGCAACGACGCCTTTTCATTTAAAAGCCCGTCTGGCGGCCGTTCATGTTTCGTCTATCCAACGACGAGCATCTGCATCGCGTCCATGCAACGACGCCTTTTCATTTTAAAAGTCCATGCAACGGCTTCATCTATGTTTCGTCTATGCAACGACGAGCATCTGCATTGCGTCCATGCAACGACGCCTTTTCATTTTAAAAGCCCATGCAACGGCTTCATTCATGTTTCGTCTATGCAACGACGCCTTTTCATTTTAAGCCTATGCAACGGCTTCATTCATGTTTCGTCTATGCAACGACGAGCATCTGCATCGCGTCCATGCAACGACGCCTTTTCATTTCATTTTAAGCCTATGCAACGGCTTCATTCATGTTTCGTCTATGCAACGACGAGCATCTGCATCGCGTCCATGCAACGACGCCTTTTCATTTTAAGCCTATCTGGCTTCGTTCATGTTTCGTCCATGCAACGACGAGCATCTGCGTGCGTCCAAAACGACGTCATTTCTTTTAAGCCTATCTGGCGGCCATTCATGTTTCGTCCGTGCAACGGCGAGCATCTGCATCAGCGTCATCTGCAACGACGTCATTTCATTTAAGCCTATCTGGCGGCCATTCATGTTTCGTCCATGCAACGACGAGCATCTGCATCGCGTCTATGCAACGACGCCATTTCTTTAAAAGCCCATGCAACGGCTTCATTCATGTTTCGTCCATGCAACGACGAGCATCTGCATTGCGTCTAAAGCGTCATTTCATTTAAGTCTATGCAACGGCTTCATTCATGTTTCGTCCATGCAACGACGAGCATCTGCATCGCGTCTATGCAACGACGCCATTTCATTTAAGTCTATCTGGCGGCCATTCATGTTTCGTCTATGCAACGACGAGCATCTGCATCGCGTCTATGCAACGACGCATTTTCATTTTTAAGCCTATGCAACGGCTTCATTCATGTTTCGTCCATGCAACGACGAGCATCTGCATTGCGTCCGAAAACGACGTCATTTCTTTTAAGCCTATGCAACGGCTTCATTCATGTTTCGTCCATGCAACGACGAGCATCTGCATCGCGTCTATGCAACGACGCCATTTCATTTAAGTCTATGCAACGGCTTCATTCATGTTTCATCCATGCAACGACGAACATCTGCATCGCGTCTATGCAACGACGCCATTTCTTTAAAAGCCCATGCAACGGCTTCATTCATGTTTCGTCCATGCAACGACGAGCATCTGCATCGCGTCTAAGCAACGACGCCATTTCATTTAAGCCTATCTGGCGGCCGTTCATGTTTCGTCTATACAACGACGAGCATCTGCATCGCGTCAATGCAACGACGCCTTTTCATTTTAAGCCTATCTGGCGGCTTCATCCATGTTTCGATCTATGCGACGAGCATCTGCGTCGCGTCCATGCAACGACGCCTTTTCATTTTAAGCCTATGCAACGGCTTCGTCCATGTTTCTATCTGCAACGACGAGCATCTGCATCGCGTCCATGCAACGACGCCTTTTCATTTTAAGCCTATGCAACGGCTTCATCCATGTTTCGTCTATGCAACGACGAGCATCTGCATCGCGTCCATGCAACGACGCCTTTTCATTTTAAGCCTATGCAACGACTTCATCCATGTTTCGTCTATGCAACGACGAGCATCTGCATCGCGTCTATGCAACGACGCCTTTTCATTTTTAAGCCTATGCAACGGCTTCATCCATGTTTCGTCTATGCAACGACGAGCATCTGCATCGCGTCTATGCAACGACGCCTTTTCATTTTTAAGCCTATGCAACGGCTTCATCCATGTTTCGTCTATGCAACGACGAACATCTGCATCGCGTCCATGCAACGACGCCTTTTCATTTTTTAGCCTATGCAACGGCTTTATTCATGTTTCGTCTATGCAACGACGAGCATCTGCATCGCGTCCATGCAACGACGCCTTTTCATTTTTAGCCTATGCAACGGCTTCATTCATGTTTCGTCAATGCAACGACGAGCATCTGTATCGCGTCCGAAAACGACGTCATTTCTTTTAAGCCTATGCAACGGCTTCATTCATGTTTCGTCTATGCAACGACGAGCATCTGCATCGCGTCTATGCAACGACGCCATCAACATCTACAATAACCTTGTCTTTTTCAGCACCACATCACCTGCAACCCAGTGTCAATCATACTTCGACACTGGGACATTTTTTAAATCAGCGTCAGTTTTGCTTTATATTTTTTCGCATCACAACGACTCAGTGTCATCATGATTTGACACTGGGACATTTTTGGATCTGCATCATCCCTATTTTTGAATTCTAGTTTATAAAACAGGACAAAATTAGCTACAAGTCAACATCTTTGTCCGAAGACTCTTCCATCATCTCCGTACAAAGAGGGACATGCTGTTTGTCACGCCCTTTTTCGACCGCGACTTTTCTTTTAGCGAACCCTGCTTGATAAAATGTTAGAAAATAAATAACAAAAATGCTAATTGTTTTAAAAGTATTTTTAAAAAAAATGCTAAATGGGGTTCGGGGAGTCGCCACCTAATTATTTTGGGTGAATTAGGACACCTAAATGTTTAACTAGTTTAAAGTAAAACATTAACTCTATTTTAATGGTCTGCTAAACTTAATGAGATTCCGGGTAAGGGTTCTTTATTATCCTAAAGGGAAGGGGCTAGGCACCCTAAAGGATCCGCTAACTTGCGGTTGTCCATTCAAACCTAGGGTAATTATTGTGCTAAGATGCAATACATCTCTTTGAAAAGTATTTAAGTAAAAATATAAGAAGTCCTCTTGTTAATATAAGATTTAAAATATATAAAGTCAGTTCTAATTAAAACATGTATTTATATGTGCAAAGATGACCTATACTTTTATTAGCATATCATAGTATGCCAAATGTTTAGGAGGTTTTTAATAAAAGAAATAGGGCTTTTATGTAAGTGTTAATGAGAGTCTATAACAAAATGGGTTGAAAATCTAGTAATAAAATGCTAGCGGCGAACAGTTATGAGGATAAATAAAATTTAATGGTTTAGTATGACTTAAACAATATGTAGTGAGTTTAAAGTAATTAACCTAAAGAAAATGGTTTTCTAATCTAGAGGTTCAGGGTTTAGATATTCTAATTATTCTATTAATTAATGTAGCGTTAGACAAATAATTTACAATAAATAAATGAATGGGGGGCGGGGTAGAAAATAATTAAAAGGACTCGAGGAATGGCGGTGTCTTTCGCCTGCGGCTTGGAATTTCTGAGGCAGAGATAAATGCACATAGACGTGGGTATTAATTTGCCATGAGACTCTTTGTTGCTCCGGTGCGTTTCATGTAAATAAAGAAAAGATAAGGATTAGTACATGTCCATAATTAAAAAATAGCAGGTAGGTGTTTGGCATAAAATTAAACGCAAGTAATTTATGATAGAGACACTGTGACGAAGCCATAGTGTTCAATATATGGCACAGTAATGAAAAAAAATAATGAATAGACCAAAGGACTTAAAGATTCAGTTGACATACTAGACATGCGATGACAACAAGTAGCAAAATGGATGAAAACTAATCAAAGGGATTGGCCCAGATATACATGCATACGGGAGAAACAAGTTACAAGACATCAAGTAACTATTCTAATGTAAAATGCAAGATTCAGAATATATTTAGCATAATGTAAGGTATACGGAGATGTACATCCAGCGTATATAGATGTCAGTGTACCCTGTATACTTCTTATTATTCTGTCACAAATTTAGACACTGTTTTTTTTTTAGACTTTGATTGACACCATGCTTAAACTTATACCAACTACCTAGATCACAAGTCCTTTCCAAATAAGTATGTAAGACAATAACACCCATCTTGTAATGCTAACATAGCATATTCAAGTATTAATGGCTAGTAAAAACGGATAGGCAAGTCATCAAGCCACACTAAACAACATCGAGAGGATTTCACTGTTTCAATATCCATTCCATTATGCGAGTAATTACAGTAAGCGTGAATCTATTTCGTGATTGTTAATAAGCGACAACAAACTTCGGCTAACTGAAATTGATTAACATGACACAACATTTCAGCATTAGCAGGAAAAAAAAGAACAATAACACGACCAGACTAGGTTAAATATTATTATCCAACACAGAAAACAACAAACATATAACATAATATTGCAACAGAGTCGAGAGGATTTCAGCTTTGATATCCATTCCATTATGCGAGTAATTACGATGGCATGAATCCATTTCGTGATTATTAATAAGCGACAACAAACTTCGGCTAACTGAAATTGATTAACATGACACAACATTTCAGCATTAGCAGAAAAAAAAAACAATAACACGACCAGACTAGGTTAAATATTATTATCCAACACAGAAAACAACAAACATATAACATAAAATTGCAACAGAGTCGAGAGGATTTCACTGTTTCAATATCCATTCCATTATGCGAGTAATTACAGTAAGCATGAATCCATTTCGTGATTATTAATAAGCGACAACAAACTTCGGCTAACTGAAATTGATTAACATGACACAACATTTCAGCATTAGCAAAAAAAAAGAACAATAACACGACCAGACTAGGTTAAATATTATTATCCAACACAGAAAACAACAAACATATAAACATAAAATTGAAACAGAGTCGAGAGGAATTTGAGTTTACCTTCTCGTGACGAAGCGGCGTATCAGCGTCGATCCACTCGAGTTATGCGCTATGCGATTGAAAAGGATGAAGTTTTGATTTGATTCTGCTTTTTATCGAATTCGGTTTCTAGGCTCTAAAGAATAATGATATGCAAAAATGGGAATTTGAGAGTGTGTTTTTGCTCTTGCTTGATTCTATTGATGAGTTTCGACTGATGTTCGGAGGACCTCCCAAGATCAAGCCTGCCCCTTGCATGTCTAAAAATGCTCAATTTATAGCCTCCAAATGGGTTTCGATTTCGGACAACCCTTATGGTCAATCTTTGAATTGATTTTGGACTGATTCCGCTTGATTTGCTACTGATTTTGTGTGATTCGAACGGGTTCTGATTTGAAGGGATTTGGTTAGTTATGGTAAGAAATCGTTGGCTGGGTGTGTGTGGGTAAGGAAAGGGTTCGATTCGCCGGATTCTCGGGCGAGAATCACGGCAGGGGAGGTGCGGCGATGGGGCGAGGTGAAGGGGCGGCGATTGAAAGGTTTTTTTGGAGATGGGTTTCTAGGTTTTTTTTTGTTTAAGGGAGGATGGAAACTGAAGAAGGCTTAAAGGCCTGAAGGCGTTGGGCCTGCGGGTGTGGGCCGGGGCGTGGGCTGATTTTAATTAGGGGTAGAGTTTTAAGTGTATTAGTTTAATTAGGTTTTAGTTTAGGTGTATTATTAATTAATTAGTGATAAATTAAATTGTTTAAATGTGATTAAATTATTTAGGTGCTTCATTAATCTAATTGTTATAATAAATGCGGGCGTGTTATTTAATTAGTGTTTAATGTTTATAAAGTGATGTCGTTATTAAGATTCATTAAATAAAAATTAGGACTTCTTAATTCTTTTGTGAATGCTATTATTAAAACGCGCGTGTTAGATTATTATTTTATGTATTTATTATTTATTATTAAATTGTTTATTTATGCTTGTATTAATGTTTTATTGTTGCATTTTATTATAAAAATCATAGAGAATTATTTTTTACAAAATTAGTGTAATTTGATAGTTGATGACTGGACGGGAGGGTCAAAATTGGGTGTCAACAGTTGTCCCTCTTTGTATGGAGATGATGGAAGAATCTTCGGATAAAGACGTTGACTCATAGCCAATTTTGTCTCGACCCTCAGAATTAGAAACGTTGGGCAATTAGGCAAGGCTGGCAAAATTTAAATTGTCCTGATGTCGAGTTATGGCGACCTTTGGGCTACCATGGTCAAAATACCAAGGCGGGATAACACGGACTCAAAATTTGTCCCAGTGTCGAGTTATGACGACATTGGGCTATGGTGTAAAAATAAAAATGGCGGCTTGAACACAGGGTGTCTGCTATGGCTTATGGTCTTTGGGTTTTATGGTGATGTGGGCGAGTGGGCCGACGCTGAGGCGCTTCGCCATTCATTGGGAAGGTTGGCCCCAACAAATTGCCGGTTATTTGTAGAGAAAATCCATGTTGTGCTCTCGCTCGCATGCTAAGACTTGAACAAGCGGTTAGTGCATAAGCGTTAAAACAAAATAATGTAAGAATGTAAATTTTGTGTTGTGGTTGTAGTCAAATCGTATATGAAATGATGTTATGATCGCCGTCTTGTATAGGCGAGATCGAGATGGCGCCTTGTGTGGCGTTATATCGCTTGTATGGACGAAATGCACATGTCGCCTTGTATGGGCGGAATCATCTTGTATGGACGAAATGCAAATGACGCCTTGTGTGGGCGTTCTCGTCTTGTATGGACGAAATGCAAATGACGCCTTGTGTGGGCGTTCTCGTCTTGTATGGACGAAATGCATAAAACGCCTTGTATGGGCGTTCTCGTCTTGTATGGACGAGATGCATATGACGCCTTGTATGGGCGTTCTCGTCTTGTATGGACAAGATGCAAATGACGCCTTGTATGGGCGTTATCGTCTTGTATGGACGTTATGCATAAAACGCCTTGTATGGGCGTTCTCGTCTTGTATGGACGAGATGCATATGACGCCTTGTATGGGCGTTCTCGTCTTGTATGGACGAAATGCATAAAACGCCTTGTATGGGCGTTCTCGTCTTGTATGGACGAAATGCAAATGATGTCTCCTAAGGTTTAGATAAAAATTATTCTATATGTGGAGTTGTGTCGCAATTCATGCGTAATCAAAACCAGATGAAATAATTAAAGTGTAAATGATGTAACTTTGTGGTTTTTGCAAGATGTATTTGATGTAGACTTGTTGCGGTGGCGAATCATTGTATTGGAATGTTGCTATTGGCGTCGTTTCGGACTTGGCGTCGTTCGGACTTGTTGTCGTTTTGGACTTGTTGTGTTGATGGCGTCGTTGTGTTCTTCTGCCCGCGTAGACTAAAGCTCGAAGGAGTTAGTGCATAACTTCTAAGACGAATAATAATAAAGCATGAAATGAGAAAAATGCGATTTGAGAAACGAGAAAAAATCGTCCTGCGTAGATGTGATATGTTGATGATGGCGTCGTTGGCGTCGTTTTGGACTTGGCGTCGTTTTCGGACTTGTCGTTTTCGGACGTGGTGTCGTTTTCGGACTTAGCGTCGTTTCGGACTTAGCGTCGTTTTCGGACGCGGAGTCGTTTTCGGGCGCGAAGTCGTGTTCGGACTCCGAGTCGTTTTGGACTCGGAGTCGTTTTTGGACGTGGTGTCGTTTTCGGACTTTGCGTCGTTTTCGGACGTGGCGTCGTTTTCGGACGCGGAGTCGTTTTCGGACTCGGAGTCGTTTTCGGACTCGGCGTCGTTTTTGGACGTGGTGTCGTTTTCGGACTTAGCGTCGTTTTCGGACGTGGCGTCGTTTTCGGACGCGGAGTCGTTTTCGGACTCGGAGTCGTTTTCGGACTCGACGTCGTTTTTGGGCGTGGTGTCGTTTGGACTTGGTGTCGTTTCGGACTTAGCGTCGTTTTGGACGTGGCGTCGTTTTGGGCGGAGTCGCACCGGACCGGCGTCATTTTTGGGCGTGGTGTCGTTTTGGACTTGGTGTCGTTTGGACTTGGTATCGTTTTGGACGAAATGCGGATGTTAAATCGTTGTATGGGCGAAATGTAGATGTTCGTCGTTGTATGGGCGAAATGCGGATGTTAAATCGTTGTATGGGCGAAATGCGATGTTAAATGTCGTTGTATGGGCCGAAATCACGGATGTTCGTCGTTGTATGGACGAAATGTAGATGTTAAATGTCGTTGTATGGACGAAATGTAGATGTTCGTCGTTGTATGGACAAAATGTAGATGTTGTATTGGAATGTTATTGTCCTCCTCGTTCCTGTTGACCTGCAACATTCACTCAAAGAAAAATTGTGAGTTCGGAGAGGGGGTCGGCCGATTTGTGTTGGCTCTTGATATTTGCACGCGTTGTCTCGTCTGGACCATGTAACCGCATGCGATTCCGAGTCTCGGTCGAAAACATTTGTTGAAAATATTCTATCTTGAGAAAATACTAGTAGGAAATTATGTCGATTTTTGAATAACGACATGTTATGAAACAGAGCGAGCATCCTTATCCGAAATCGGCGGTATATTCTCTCATACTCTCGGTGCTCCGCTGCCGTCAGGCTTTCTTTTAAAAATTTTGTCCCAGTTTTGGGACATAGAACCCTTCGCGTAAATTGACCATGTCCATTGATGTCATTTGTAGTAAAGTCCTTAAAATTGTCCCAGTTTATGTCGATCTTTCAAGCATATGGGATCATATTTGTCAATGTCCTTTCGTGGCGAAGTCCTTAAAAATTGTCCCAGTTTTGACTGACGAAACTGAGTCGGATATATGTCGTCGCCTGGACATAATGTTGATAACGTCGTTGTCTGGACGTGTTGCTGCTGTTCCTGTAGAATAAATGTTCCTGCAAGCTAAGCTTGAGAAAAGTTAATGTATAACTGTTTAAACAAAATGATAAATATATATGAGAAGTGCAATTTTATGGGTAGAGATGTCGTCACGATATCTTGGGATGAATCTTGAGATGTTGTCCTTTGCGGATGAATTGCCATAGTGTCCTTGTTGTGTGCGTGGGTTTGCAACTTTGACTTTATGTCAGCCGATCTTATAATTTGTTGCGGGATTTGAACTCTGATTGTTGATGTTTGTCTGCTTCTGCTGCTTCTGAAGAATTTTGTTGTATTTTCATACGCTAGTATCGAGAACTTTGTTGTACATACGCTAATATGAAGGACCTGCGCTCAAAGAAAAATTTGTGAGTTTGAGGGGGGGGCGGTTGATTCGCGTTGACTTTGTAGTTTTGACTCTTGATGTCGGACGTCTGCCTTGTTTGGGACTCATAACCCCTGCCTGGTTTCCTACCTTGTCCCAGTTTTGAAAAGGGTGTTTGGCCTAAGGGGGTCTCAATGGAGTTGCTTGTATGTTATGTGCATTCTTGTTATTTCAGAACGAAGGGAAAGTTTCCTAATGGTGTGACCGAAGCCGATTTAGGCCGCCTACGTATCCTCATGAGGGAATCAGGTCATGACGTAGTTCATTACAAGCGAATATTGGGTAAAATTCTAAAGGTGGGACCGAAGCCGATATGGCCGCCTACGTATCCGCCAAGGGAATCAGGTCTAACGTAGTTCCAATTATTACATATAAAGGGCAAAATGCATTAAACTAACTATCTCAGGACTCGGCGGGACGAGGCAGGGGCGCGAGTCCACTTCTTCTTGCTCTGTGTCTTAGAGGCGAAGTCTTGGCGGGATCATACCGGATCACATTGTATTTATGTTTCCTTTTCAGCAACGAGAAGACTTTAGAGCCCTTCCACGCAGTTTCTGTATCTTCTTCTTTTGATTTCTGCGAAGTGCATGTTTTGATGAATGACTGATTCAGGCGCAACAGGCTCTAGCCAAGGGGCATTTCTCTTCCTTTGGAGATTGATTGATGATTCAACAACGGTCCCTTCCAAACTGTTTTGTTCAACAATCATGTTAACATAGGCATCATCAGGGTTTGGTAAGTGGTTGTTGTTTATATTGGGGGGAGCTTCTTCAAGTTGGATGACTCCATCTTTGATCAATTCCTCGATTTTGTCTTTGAGGGTATAACAATTTGCGATGTCATGCCCGCCGACAGGAGTGGTATGCCTGATGTTTAGTTTTATCGTGCCCTCGGGAGGTAGGCCTGGGGGTATTTCTGGGAATTGGGTGGAGTATTCCTGCGGCTTTCAGCTTCTCATACACTTGGGCTATGGGTTCGCCTAAAGGTGTATAGGTTTTTGTTGGTTTTCTTTCGGCATCTA
This sequence comes from Przewalskia tangutica, assembly GCA_029844215.1. Classification (NCBI taxonomy): domain Eukaryota; kingdom Viridiplantae; phylum Streptophyta; class Magnoliopsida; order Solanales; family Solanaceae; genus Przewalskia; species Przewalskia tangutica. The sequence continues at coordinate 20,302,619 of CM056731.1, read as the reverse complement.
TGCGGGGTTTGGGTCCGTTTGGTGTGCGGGTTCGTGATTGTGGTGAGTATTTTGGATATGCTGGTTGGGTATGGTAAACAGGATATGGGGGGGCGTAGTGCTGATAATGTGGATTTTGAGTGTTTTGGCTATAGTAAGGAGGCGGTGGATTGTGATACACTGGATGTTGTTCTGGCCTATGCTCCTGAATGACCATGATAGAGGGTGATGCATCTCTTCTCCTCTGTGAGGTACCTCCTGTGGAATCATTGCATTGCTCTGCTAGTTGCTTGTAGGGCTGTCAGGTTTGTAATCCTGCCTGTCTTAATGCCATCTTCCACGAAGTCGCCCATTCTTACGACTTCTGCAAAACTTCGCCCAATTACACTGATCATCCTTTCATAATATGTCGCGTCCTTTAACGACTGCACGAACAAGGTGGTCATTTCGCTCTCTGCCATTGGAGGTTGGACCTTTCGCCTCGACCGCCACGCCAGGCGTATTCACGAAAGTTTCTGTGGATTTCTTTTCAAGCTTCATAAGATAAAATCTGTCTAGGACAGTGTCAGTGTTGAATCTAAATCTATCCATGAAATCTTGTGCCATGGCATTCCAGCTGTCCCATTTTCGAGGGTCTTGGCATGTGTACCAGTCCAGCGCCTCGCCGGTTAGACTCCTGATGAATAGCTTCATGATGATTGCCTGATTTTTACCAACTCCAATCAATTTATCGCAATATGACCTTAGATGAGCTCGAGGATTCCCCTTTCCCTCGAACATGTCAAATTTGGGCACCTTGTACCCCACAGGTAATTCAACGTCAGGGTGCATACATAAGTTTTCATATTCCAAACCTTCTTCCCATTTGTTCATTTGAATGCTTTTGAATGCCTCTTTCAAACTACGGATTTCTTTTGCCATATTTTCTTCAGCTCTGGCTCGAGTCTGCCGCTCCATTTCCTTGTATTGATCTGTCTCTTGAGAGGATGTATGCATAATAAATGGTTGGCTTTCGAGTTTCGATCGGATGTGCTAATCCCTCATATTGTTTGTGTGTCATCTGCTCGTATTGGGTGGCTTGGCAATTTGGGTTGAGTGGGGAGATATAAGTAGGTGGAGGTTGAGATGTGTATGTAGTGAACGGATCATTTTGGAGGTCGGTCTGCAAATTGACCGGGCGAGTGACATTTTGGTGTGAGCTGGTATGTTGCGGCCTCTGCGGGGAGCTTTGGGGAAGTGGAGGCTCAAGGGCTTGTGACACGATTGCATTTGTCCCTTGCTCTGGGAGTGGTGCATTCAAGCTAATGAGCGGGTTTGTGATGTTTGAGCCTTTCTATTTCGGCTTGCATGATTTCCATTCTTTGCAATAGTTTGGCGAGGTGTTGATCATTGGTGTTTCTCCTTTCCAACGCCTCTGCATCCTCTACGGGAACGAGTCCTAAGTTGTTTCGTTCCGGTGCCTCTGGACTAGTCATTTAGTGGATGATTGTGCTTCTACCAGTCAACGCGAATCAACCTTTTGGGGATAAGCTAGACAAAAATAAACCTTTAACAAATGAAGCAAACCAAGTTAGTATAATATGCAAAAAGTTACAGCCAATATATACTAATAAGCAAATTGCAAATCAAGTGCGTGTTCTAACATGTTTGGGACCTCTTTATGCCAGAGGTAGGCCTAAACGTCAAATATGCGAGGTTATGATGGATTTGTCCAAGTCGCCCAACTGTAATGCTTTTGTTGGAAATGGCAACCAAATGACGGTGCACTTTTTCCCAATTTCAGCTTGACATGATTAGGTTTGGATTTGTCTATCATCGCCACGCTACACATAATATGCTGGTTGGTCGTTGGGTTAAGAAACCCGTCGACAAGTTTGGTGTCTTCTAATTGTGGTGTCGATGCGAGGACCGACCCACCTAAAGTAAATGCATGCATGCCCTAAAATAAAGGGTGGTATAGCTCATCTTAAGTTTCTAAGATTTGGCTTTTACGGGCCTTGAGTTCCCGAGCGGACAACTCGAGTGAGAAGGCTACGCGACCACCGTTGGGCCAGATTCTCCGCGCAAAGTACCAACTCTCTTAAATTTGGGTGTTTGAAAGAAATTTGCAGGTGCGCAAAGCACACCCGCGTGTTGTGTGTGATAGTGTGAATTTTCCAGAGTGGAAGAAATATGAGCGGAATGCCAGTTTAAGGAAAGCAGTAAATCAAGTAGCAATTAAAATAAATAAAACAAAACAAAACACACAAAAATTAAATGCAAAAATAATTGCCAAATAATAACCCTAGGTCTGTTGTGGTTAAGAACCCAAAATCCCCAGCGGAGTCGCCATTCTGTCACACCCTTTTTCGACCGCGACTTTTCTTTTAGCGAACCCTGCTTGATAAAATGTTAGAAAATAAATAACAAAAATGCTAATTGTTTTAAAAGTATTTTTAAAAAAAATGCTAAATGGGGTTCGGGGAGTCGCCACCTAATTATTTTGGGTGAATTAGGACACCTAAATGTTTAACTAGTTTAAAGTAAAACATTAACTCCATTTTAATGGTCTGCTAAACTTAATGAGATTCCGGGTAAGGGTTCTTTATTATCCTAAAGGGAAGGGGCTAGGCACCCTAAAGGATCCGCTAACTTGCGGTTGTCCGTTCAAACCTAGGGTAATTATTGTGCTAAGATGCAATACATCTCTTTGAAAAGTATTTAAGTAAAAATATAAGAAGTCCTCTTGTTAATATAAGATTTAAAATATATAAAGCCAGTTCTAATTAAAACATGTATTTATATGTGCAAAGATGACCTATACTTTTATTAGCATATCATAGTATGCCAAATGTTTAGGAGGTTTTTAATAAAAGAAATAGGGCTTTTATGTAAGTGTTAATGAGAGTCTATAACAAAATGGGTTGAAAATCTAGTAATAAAATGCTAGCGGCGAACAGTTATGAGGATAAATAAAATTTAATGGTTTAGTATGACTTAAACAATATGTAGTGAGTTTAAAGTAATTAACCTAAAGAGAATGGTTTTCTAATCTAGAGGTTCAGGGTTTAGATATTCTAATTATTCTATTAATTAATGTAGCGTTAGACAAATAATTTACAATAAATAAATGAATGGGGGGCGGGGTAGAAAATAATTAAAAGGACTCGAGGAATGGCGGTGTCTTTCGCCTGCGGCTTGGAATTTCTGAGGCAGAGATAAATGCACATAGACGTGGGTATTAATTTGCCATGATGAGTCTCGCCATGAGACTCTTTGTTGCTCCGGTGCGTTTCATGTAAATAAAGAAAAGATAAGGATTAGTACATGTCCATAATTAAAAAATAGCAGGTAGGTGTTTGGCATAAAATTAAACGCAAGTAATTTATGATAGAGACACTGTGACGAAGCCATAGTGTTCAATATATGGCACAGTAATGAAAAAAAATAATGAATAGACCAAAGGACTTAAAGATTCAGTTGACATACTAGACATGCGATGACAACAAGTAGCAAAATGGATGAAAACTAATCAAAGGGATTGGGCCCAGATATACATGCATACGGGAGAAACAAGTTACAAGACATCAAGTAACTATTCTAATGTAAAATGCAAGATTCAGAATATATTTAGCATAATGTAAGGTATACGGAGATGTACATCCAGCGTATATAGATGTCAGTGTACCCTGTATACTTCTTATTATTCTGTCACAAATTTAGACACTGTTTTTTTTTTAGACTTTGATTGACACCATGCTTAAACTTATACCAACTACCTAGATCACAAGTCCTTTCCAAATAAGTATGTAAGACAATAACACCCATCTTGTAATGCTAACATAGCATATTCAAGTATTAATGGCTAGTAAAAACGGATAGGCAAGTCATCAAGCCACACTAAACAACATCGAGAGGATTTCACTGTTTCAATATCCATTCCATTATGCGAGTAATTACAGTAAGCGTGAATCTATTTCGTGATTGTTAATAAGCGACAACAAACTTCGGCTAACTGAAATTGATTAACATGACACAACATTTCAGCATTAGCAGGAAAAAAAAGAACAATAACACGACCAGACTAGGTTAAATATTATTATCCAACACAGAAAACAACAAACATATAACATAATATTGCAACAGAGTCGAGAGGATTTCACTGTTTCAATATCCATTCCATTATGCGAGTAATTACAGTAAGCATGAATCCATTTCGTGATTATTAATAAGCGACAACAAACTTCACTAATCAATTTTATTAACATGACAAAACATTTCATAATTAGCATAAAAAAAAAACAATAACACGACCAGACTAGGTTAAATATTATTATCCAACACAGAAAACAACAAACATATAACATAAAATTGCAACAGAGTCGAGAGGATTTCACTGTTTCAATATCCATTCCATTATGCGAGTAATTACAGTAAGCATGAATCCATTTCGTGATTATTAATAAGCGACAACAAACTTCGGCTAACTGAAATTGATTAACATGACACAACATTTCAGCATTAGCAAAAAAAAAGAACAATAACACGACCAGACTAGGTTAAATATTATTATCCAACACAGAAAACAACAAACATATAAACATAAAATTGAAACAGAGTCGAGAGGAATTTGAGTTTACCTTACCGTGCGACGAGGCAGCGTATCAAGCGTCGATCCACTCGGAGTGTACGCTATGCGATTGAAAAGGATGAAGTTTTGATTTGATTCTGCTTTTTATCGAATTCGGTTTCTAGGCTCTAAAGAATAATGATATGCAAAAATGGGAATTTGAGAGTGTGTTTTTGCTCTTGCTTGATTCTATTGATGAGTTTCGACTGATGTTCGGAGGACCTCCCAAGATCAAGCCTGCCCCTTGCATGTCTAAAAATGCTCAATTTATAGCCTCCAAATGGGTTTCGATTTCGGACAACCCTTATGGTCAATCTTTGAATTGATTTTGGACTGATTCCGCTTGATTTGCTACTGATTTTGTGTGATTCGAACGGGTTCTGATTTGAAGGGATTTGGTTAGTTATGGTAAGAAATCGTTGGCTGGGTGTGTGTGGGTAAGGAAAGGGTTCGATTCGCCGGATTCTCGGGCGAGAATCACGGCAGGGGAGGTGCGGCGATGGGGCGAGGTGAAGGGGCGGCGATTGAAAGGTTTTTTTGGAGATGGGTTTCTAGGTTTTTTTTTGTTTAAGGGAGGATGGAAACTGAAGAAGGCTTAAAGGCCTGAAGGCGTTGGGCCTGCGGGTGTGGGCCGGGGCGTGGGCTGATTTTAATTAGGGGTAGAGTTTTAAGTGTATTAGTTTAATTAGGTTTTAGTTTAGGTGTATTATTAATTAATTAGTGATAAATTAAATTGTTTAAATGTGATTAAATTATTTAGGTGCTTCATTAATCTAATTGTTATAATAAATGCGGACGTGTTATTTAATTAGTGTTTAATGTTTATAAAGTGATGTCGTTATTAAGATTCATTAAATAAAAATTAGGACTTCTTACTTCTTTTGTGAATGCTATTATTAAAACGCGTGTGTTAGATTATTATTTTATGTATTTATTATTTATTATTAAATTGTTTATTTATGCTTGTATTAATGTTTTATTGTTGCATTTTATTATAAAAATCATAGAGAATTATTTTTTACAAAATTAGTGTAATTTGATAGTTGATGACTGGACGGGAGGGTCAAAATTGGGTGTCAACACTGTTGACAGTCAATTTTGACCCGTTGTTTTGTATATTTCGTGCAATTTTAAGTATTTTAGCACACCGCATTCTAATAGTTATTTTGCATATTTTTACATAATATTCTATGTTTACTTCTTCACAAAACGCATTGCATCTTTTTATTTTAAAATTAAGCATTATGTCTTTGTTAATATTATGTTTTTATTTTAATAATATTTGCATCTCTTTAAATAATTAATCGGCACCGCGTTTTTACTTTTAATCAAGCATTAAACATTTCTTAAATATTGCATTTTAGTATTATTGCGTCGGCATTTGCATTTTAATAATTTTGCATCTTTTAAATAATTTTTCTTTAAATAATTAACCAGTCTTGCATTTTTGTTAAACCAGTCCAGTTCAAGACACAATTTGAATCAGTCCAAGCCAACACTATTTTTTATATCATCCAAACACCCTCTTTCATTTTCCCCCCAAAACAATACCCCACTTTTCATTCCCCCCCCCCCCCAAATACCAAACCCTAAACCTACCCTATAAAATAAAACATATCCCCCCCTTTCAAAAGGTCACCGTGACAAGCCTCACCTCTCTCACCTCACCTCACCTCTCACCCTCGCCTGCCTCTCCGTCGACACCCCGCCTCTCCGTCGACACCCACCGCCTCTCACCTCGCCTCTCACCCTCTCCCGTCGACACCCGCCTCTCCGGCGACACGGCGCCTCTCTCGCCACCTACCGTCGACACCCCCAACTCGCCGTTCCTCACGCCCGAACCACTGTCACATCTCTCGTCGCCCGACCGCGTGAACCAGCTGTTCGGCGAACACCTATCTCCGTAACCCTCAAAGACACCCGTCACACACATCCGTCGCCATGCCGCGAGCGATCGCAACGGTCATGAACCAGCTCTGCGTCGAACCCGCGTGGTGGCGTCGCTCGGCGACTCGCCCGTGGAAGCGACGCCACGCTTGCCTTTTCGTGTTGTTAACTCCGACAATATCACTGTTTGTATCTCTTTTGTTGGGCTGATTTATTATTTTGAATGTCGCCGGAGTTTTAACAAACTCCGGCGACCTATGTTATGTTTCGTTTTGGACTGATTACGAACTGTTTGTTCGTTGGACCCTGTTGGCTCGATTTTCAGTGTTTGTTTGTTTTTATTTCTTGGTTTCTGTTGTTGGTTGTCGGACTGATTTCTGGAGTTTTGGTATTTGGCCGGCTATGTTCGTCGGTTTATACATTTTGTTGGGCTGATTTTGTACCATTTTAGTATTTTGGCCGGAGTTTTAGGCTCCGGCGGATTTCTGGTTTATCGATGATATTTTACTACTGGTTATACTGTTTGGTGATGCGCGATTAGATGCACACACTTTTAAACGCAAGTGCACGTTATCGTATCAAGTAGTATAGTCTTAGATAAGACCGAATATCGTCCTCTGGGATTAGGGTTCAAGTACCAATTGTCTATTTTCTAGTATCTATTTGGTGAATTAATGAGTGATTGGTTGTTTATGACTAAGAATTATAAAAGCTAATTAATTATAACGATTTAATTCAGATGTGATGAGAATAGGGCTTCTATGTATCCTTACTATCCGCTTATGTTATTTACTAATGCATTACTTATGGTGTTCTTCTTTTGGAGAAAGCAGGTTTCTGAAATCGTTTTATACTCCGTTAGGTTATATAAACACTCAACCCAGATGTCGTTCCTTACCTAACTTTCACGATAAGGGTAACTCTATAGGAGGATTAAGCACAAAAACCTAGTTGGCCGTCACGCAATGCGCAAAATTAGGGTTGTTAAGCCTCTCATCAACGCTACAAATCTAATTGAGGTATTTTCATCCCCAACTCGAGACCGTCTACCCAACTTACAGCATATTCACAATCCCTCCTTTTCAGAATCTGATTAGAAATCATATAGTGATAACTAGTTGTCAATTAGCTACCAAGAATTCAACTCAATTATTGGATAGATCTCTCAATAAGAATAATAACCATAAGCATGCATTAAGTTATAACATAAGGTTCAAGAAATTCAACATAGAAAGCCCTATAAGAGAATTAGTTCCTAGCCATGAATATGACAAGAACTAATTCAAAGTTCATCATGCTGGCGAATTAAAGAAAAGAAAAAGAAAAGAAATTACTAATGTTTGGGTCTCGATCTCTCTAGGCAAGAACACTTGTGTTTGGCAAGAAAGGAACCCTGAAAGCGCCTAGGGTTCTCCTTTTATAGGTTTAAAAGCGTCTCCTTCTTTTCCTTCGGGCTGGCCCAAAAATCCGTCAAAGACCTAATTTTTCCGCGTCGGCGCGCGCGCTGTCGGCGCGCGGCTAAAGTTCTGCAATACTTCGGGTGTTTTGGCGCGCGGCCCGATATCTCTGTCATGCAGGCGCCGCACTGCAGCTCTGTGGCTTCTCGGATGTTTAGCGCGGCCATTTCCCAGTCTCTGAGGCGCGCGGCGCTGGATCTTCTGCGAACTTCTCACGAATAATGGCGCGGCCTAGCTGATTGCGGGGCGCATGGCCTTGTGTCTGGATTTCAGCCTCGTTTGCCACTTTCTCCGTTTTCAGCTCTAGTACCTCCTCTTTTGCCCTCTTTTTGCTCCTTTTCCGCCATTTGGCCATTTCAACCACTTTGACTCAATAGAAAGAAAAACTATCCTAATACGACACTTATATGTGCAAAATGGGACAAAAGACTAACTAAAACAGACTCAAAAGGTGTATATAAAATACACCGATCAAATACCCCCAAACTTAACCTTTGCTCGCCCTCGAGCAAAGATAGAAAGAAATACAATAAAAGACTCAAAGACGAAAAATAAAAGACTCACTGCCATTGATCATTTTTGCTGTATTAGTGTTATCTAGAAAAACATGAAGGTTAGCAGAATAGTATGCAGGAACATGTAGCATGAAATTTCAGCACAGTAAGCTAGATATTTCGCAAACTCATATTCATCATGCTTAATGGAAGTCAATATACTAAATCATGCATATAAATTCAAGAATTCTTATGGCATGCTTACTTGCTATTCTCCACTAATTCTGGATATGCATAAAAGAGATCTTCAGGACTTTAAGGGTTGTAATGTAGGCTTTAGGTAGGGGTAGGTAAAAATAGGCATTTAGGCTCATTTTTGTGTACCATAAGCTCTTTAGCTTTTCAATTTTTCCCTTTTTCTTTTGGTTCTTTCCTTCATTCGATTCTATCTTTCCCCTCTTTTGTTTTGGGAGAGTGAAATGTATAATCATAATAAGCACCCCAAACTTAGGCTTTTGCTATTTTATTTTACTTTTTATTGGGGTGCGTGACTTATTCACTCCTTTTGTCTTCCTTTTTCAATACACAATGTATTCCACTTTTTCATATTTTTACTTATGGCACAATTTGTGGGAATATGGGGTGTCAAAGAAAAGTTTCAATTTTTGGCTCAATAGGGTGACTAGGGATATATTTTTAAAGTACGGGATAGAAAAGAATGGTAAGAATTGGCTATCAAAGAAATGCTGAGTCATCTCTCTAACATGCATATCTAATTATTTACTCAAATAGCAAGCACTCATAACACATAAGTATTTATCATTTAGCATGCATAACTCAGCAAGAAACTCGAATAGGCAGTTACGTGAGTTTTTGGCATATCTAACTTAGGTGTTTTAGATAGTTGCTTCAATTCCGTTACATTATTCCACCTTACTTCACTAGGTGTTTCTAGCAACTACAAGATACATGATTTTTGTGACGATTATGACTCAAAAAAGAAAAGAAAAAAAAATTTGTGACTCAAAAATAAACACAAAACAAATAAAAAAGACTTAACTGAAACATAACAAGACACAAATAAAACACCCCCAAACTTAAATCACACATTGTCCCCAATGTGTGCAATACTCAAAAAAAGTAAAAGAAAACGACACTTACAAACTTTGGCTAAAATGGTGGTGGTGGCGGTGGATAATGCATCGACCATTGGTTGAACAAGGCACTCAGCTCGTCGATTTGTTGCCTTGTTTCTTGCTGTCCTTGTACTATTGTTTGCAAGGTCTGCATCATCTCCTTCTGGTGTTGGTACAATTGCCTATGTGGGCTCTGAAGGTTCTCGCTCTTGTGGTTGGCCGGTGGCTAGGTCTGCCTCATGTGAGCCCCTATTTCGTGCTCATCTTCATCCATGGTTGCCTCTGCTTTGTTGTTATTCTTTCTTTGCCGCGGTTGTACTCTTCGTCTCTTTGGGGGCTAGGAGTGCGGAAAAGAGTGCACTATCCCATAGGACACGGCGATTGGTTTCTTTCATGAGTATCTGTGGGTAGTTGTGGGAGTGCACTCATGTGGCATAGGCGGTAATAAGTGAACCGTGTCCCAATCCACTGTTGTCACCAACTGCTGATTTCTTGATGCTCTGCACTATCTCTTTTCCACATCAATTATCGGCCCATAATTCCATAAATCAACTTAATCCTGTCTTACGGCACTCTGGTGAAGTGCGTAGATGGAATCGTCACGCGGCGAAATCTGACCAAGCCTTGTTGCGCATTAGTGCTTTGCTTTCGGTGCTCTAGATCCATTCCTTCCGATCTCAAAAGCGGCCCGGGGTAGCTCATCGTATGCGATATTATTCGATCAATGTTGTTCTTTGCTCACTAGACCGTGTTCTAAAATGGTTCCAATCGCTACTTTCTTCAACATCAATTGTTTTTAGCGTTGTATTTATTATACTGTGATCACAGCATATAATTTCCCATACAAGCACCCGGCTGCCTCTCGGAAAGTTTGCATAAAATTCCCGCACCATTGTTGTATTCACTGGTTTTATCTTCTCGGATTGACAAATCTCTTCCACCCTTAGCTCTATCATAGCGGATGGGCTCATAAACGTCTTCCTCCCCATAGGATCCCCTTTGGTAATCCATTCCCCTTTCTGGAATTACGGGTCTAGTATCAAGTCTTTTGTATCTTTGGTAGGCCTGGTAACTCACGAACCTATTTTCATCGTATTGTGGGGTTGGGGTGGATGTGGATCCTCTTCTCTTTATGGTGGCCATTTATAAACAAAATCTGCGGCTTAATTTTTGTGGCACAATGTCTCATACACTCAACAACTAGCGACAACACCCCAAACTTCAACAATGCCCAACCTATTTTTCTACTCTTTTCTCAACTTCACAACCAACTTTTCAAGACCCAAGCTACTCAACTACAATACTCTTCCCAACTACTACCTCCTATGACTTGATGAAAGGATTCAAGAACAAAGATAGGGATTACCTTTTGATGAGAAGACTCGAGCTTGTTCTTGTTTTCAATTAGTGGGTTGAGGCTATGGAATGGAGCTTTGTTGTTTGAGATAGTTGAGGGTTTTTTTGGGAATTTTAAGAGTTTAGGTTGTGGTTGGGTTGGATTTGTGGAGGTTTTGTGGGCAAATTTCTGGAATTTCGTGGGTTTTTGGAGAGGGAAGGTTAGGTTTTGGAAGTTGGAATTGGGGAAAATCTGATTTTAGGCGTTTTAAATTTGGATTCCCGCGCCATGTGTGCTTGCGCCATGGCTAAACATCTGCGCTCCTTTGGGACTTTCTGCGCGTGCTGCTCTGGCGCTAAATCTCGCTAACAACTGAATTCTCTGCGCGGCCTGCTCGCAGAGCGCGGCTCTAAACTTCCGAGCACATTCAGATCTTTTGGCGCCGCGCCACTCTCCTGAAGCGTATTTACCCGCTCTGGAAATCCTTGCTTTTCTTGATTTATTTCGTCCCTGGTTTAATTTCTTGTACACATCAATCACAAAACAACAAGATCCAATCTGGTGAGACTGTTCTTAGACAAACTAAAATAAAATAACGACGGAAATTAAAATAACATAATTGAAAACGTTGGGTTGCCTCCCAACAAGCGCTGTCTTTAACGTCTTTTAGCCGGACGCAAGTTCCTTAGACTTACTAGCCCTGGGGTGGATTAAGTCCCAACGATCCATTTCGCCACATTTGGCGTTTCCTTTCTCCTTTTCTTTTTAGCATTATCGGTAGTAGGAGTTAGAACAATTACCTCATTTAGTGTCATCTCGGAAACCATGCTTGCTTTCTTGGGCTCATCATTCTTTGGTTGCATTGCAATGGCTCGCGTGGGGTTTGGTGGTGTTGATTGCGAAACACCCACTTACGATCCTTGGCTCGATGGCGTGTTTAAAGACTTTAAACACCATCTCTTCGTTCTCCACTCTTAGCGTTAGCTCTCCTTTTCAACGTCAATCAAGGCTCTGCCGTTGCTAGGAATGGCCTCCCCAATATGATCGGGATTTCTGCATCTTCTTCCATATCCAGAATGAGGAAGTCTGCAGGAAAGAAAAATTTTCCTACCTTCACAATCACATCCTCGATCTTCCCTCGTGGATGAACCACTGTCCTGTCGGCTAGTTGCAGACTCACCGTGGTGGGTTTGCTTCTCCTAACTCCAATCTTTTGAAAACCGATAGGGCGTCAAATTTATACTCGCCAGATCACACAAGGCTCTGTTGCAAGTCACCCCGCCTGTGCATGGTAGTGTAAAGCTTCCGAGTCCTTTAGCTTTGGTGGCAATTTCTTTTGTAAGATAGCACTACACTCTTACATTAGTGCTACTATCTCATATTCGGCAGTTCCTCTTTTTCCCAAGATTTCTTTCATGAACTTGAAGTAAGATGGCATCTGCTCCAAAGCCTCTATAAGCGGTATGTTGATGTGCAACTTCACGAATACCTCAAGAATTTGGAAAATTGTTTATCGACCGCCTTCCTTTGTAATCTCCTGGGAAAGGAATCTTTTCTGTATACTCATTCTCGGAGTTTTCTATCATCAGGCTAGGTTCGATCACCTTATCTTTTCTAACTCTGCTTCCTCTCAACTATTGGTGGCGGTTGTTGCTCAATTGTTTTCCAACTTCTCAATCCATCGCCTTACATTGCTCCTCGGATTTACCTCGGTATTGCTTGGCAATGTCCCCGTGGCTTGATGTTTGCTTTGCTAGCCGCCCTACTGTGTTTCCAAGTTTACGAGCGAGGATCTAGATTCTGTTATAAAGCTGCGTGCAGGCGTTGGCAAGTCTTTGTCATGTTGCTTTAAGCTCATCTGGTTTTTCTTGCGACTGGTGCATTGGTATTGAAATTTGGGGGCTTGAGTGAAGAGTGTTGATTCTGCTGCTGGTTGCATCGACCCTATCACGATTCTGCCCACGATATTGATTTTGTTGGCCACAGTCGATTTTCTTGCCCCGATCTCTCTCATGAGAAATTTGGGTGATTCCTCCACTGGATTATAAGTGTTTGAGTAGGGGTTGTTCTGTTGCCTCTGGTAGTTACCTCTTGTGACACTCTGCTGCTCCATTGGGATGTTGTTGGGATCCGAAGGACACCTATCAAATGTATGTGGGCGCCACATATCTCACGATTTTCAGCGGTTGCAAGGCATTCAGACACGATATGTTCTTGCAATTGTTTCGCTAGAAGAGCCACATGCGTTCAAAGCGGAATAGCATCTACTTCATGGACCCCACATTCTTCTCCACCTGGTTGCCTCTCTTGGTGACATGGTTGTTAGTGGCCATATCTTCTAATAACTCGTGGCGTCGTGGGCTGCTTTCCTCATGAATGCCCACCGCGTTGCATCTATAATGGTTACGGTTGTCTTTGCTCGGGTTGTAGAAAATATGAACCAAGTTCCACAACTCAATGCAATGGTGTGGACACTTCCTCTGTAGATCCTTGAATCTCTCCATGCTTCATATAAGGACTCTCCATCGACTTGATAGAAGTTGTTCAACTCCTCTTAATTTCTTTGCTTTCTGGTGGAAAGAACTTGGCTAGGAATTTCTGCGCTCGTGCCATGTAAATATCGAATCGGTGGCGAGAATTCAACCATACTTTTGCTCTATCCCTGAGTGAGAAGGGAAAGAGCCTCAATCTGACGGCATCATCAGTAACGCCGTTATATCTGAAAGTGGCACATAGCTCAAGAAATTTGCTATGTGCATATGTGGATCCTCCGATGGCGATCCTCCGAAGCTGCAGTGTCTTCATGCTCGAAATTCTGGTTTTATTTCGAAATTGTTGGCTCTGTGTAGGGAGCCTAATGCAAGTCTGTGCTCCATTCACTCTTGGTAGCACATAATCTCCTGGACTTCTCGGTGGATTCGAACCACATCCTCCATATCTATTGGCACTTGCCGAGGATCTCACAGGTTAAGTTGATTTTCACCTAACCCTTCTCTCATCCCGTTATTGTTGGGAGCAGTCCATTTCTATCAACGTTGCAATTATTGATTCTTTACATTACGTTTGCGTGCTTTCTCAATTTCCGGATTGAAGGGAACAAGAGTGTCGACTCCTCTTCTCCTTCGCATAAACCGATATCACGAAAGATCAAAAACAAACAAAGAATCACGGCACCCTGATTTTCGTAGAAATTAAAAATAAATAATAAAAAAAATGAAAATTAAATCCAAATTAGAAATTAAAAATAGATAATTTGATATTGAACTATTGCCTAATCCCCGGCAGCGGCGCCAAAAACTTGATGCGCGATTAGATGCACACACTTTTAAACGCAAGTGCACGTTATCGTATCAAGTAGTATAGTCTTAGATAAGACCGAATATCGTCCTCTGGGATTAGGGTTCAAGTACCAATTGTCTATTTTCTAGTATCTATTTGGTGAATTAATGAGTGATTGGTTGTTTATGACTAAGAATTATAAAAGCTAATTAATTATAACGATTTAATTCAGATGTGATGAGAATAGGGCTTCTATGTATCCTTACTATCCGCTTATGTTATTTACTAATGCATTACTTATGGTGTTCTTCTTTTGGAGAAAGCAGGTTTACGAAATCGTTTTATACTCCGTTAGGTTATATAAACACTCAACCCGATGTCGTTCCTTACCTAACTTTTGATAAGGGTAACTCTATAGGAGGATTAAGCACAAAAACCTAGTTGGCCGTCGCGCAATGCGCAAAATTAGGGTTGTTAAGCCTCTCATCAACGCTACAAATCTAATTGAGGTATTTTCATCCCCAACTCGAGACCGTCTACCCAACTTACAGCATATTCACAATCCCTCCTTTTCAGAATCTGATTAGAAATCATATAGTGATAACTAGTTGTCAATTAGCTACCAAGAATTCAACTCAATTATTGGATAGATCTCTCAATAAGAATAATAACCATAAGCATGCATTAAGTTATAACATAAGGTTCAAGAAATTCAACATAGAAAGCCCTATAAGAGAATTAGTTCCTAGCCATGAATATGACAAGAACTAATTCAAAGTTCATCATGCAAAACCGAATTAAAGAAAAGAAAAGAAAAGAAATTACTAATGTTTGGGTCTCAATCTCTGGCAAGAACACTTGTGTTTGGCAAGAAAGGAACCCTTGAAAAGCGCCTAGGGTTCTCCTGTTACAGGTTTAAAACGTCTCCTTCTTTTCCTTCCAGGCCTGGCCCAAAAATCCGTCAAAAGACCTAATTTTTCGCGTCGCGCGCGCCTGCTGTCGGCGCCGCGGCCAAAGTTCTGCAATACGGGTGTTTTGGCGCGCGGCCGATATTCGCTGTGCGAGCGCGCGGCCACTGCAACTCCTGTGGCTTCTCGGATGTTTAGCGCCGCGCCTGTTCCCAGTCTCTGAGGCGCATGGCCTGGATCTTCTGCAACTTCTCGAATAATAGCGCGCGCCAGCCTCGCAGCGGCGCCAGCCTTGGTCTGGATTTCAGCCTCGTTTGCCACTTTCTCCGTTTTCAGCTCTAGTACCTCCTCTTTTGCCCTCTTTTTGCTCCTTTTCCGCCATTTGGCCATTTCAACCACTTTGACTCAATAGAAAGAAAAACTATCCTAATACGACACTTATATGTGCAAAATGGGACAAAAGACTAACTAAAACAGACTCAAAAGGTGTATATAAAATACACCGATCATTTGGCGACTTTCGCTGGTATTATTTTGAAGGAACCTGTTTGTGGACTGGGTTATTGGACTGATTTTGGGAGCTTTTGTATCTCGCCGGAATATTTTATTCCGGCGAACCTTGGTTTGCCTTGCTTTGACCTGTGGCTGGCTTCCGTTGTTGGACTGTTTTATTTCGACTCTGGTTTCCCCTATCTATTGTCGTACTGTTCTCGTTGTCCCTATTGATTTCTGGACAATTTAGCCTCTCCGAGTTATGTATTTACTGATTTTGAACACATTGCTACATTTGAATATTTGATATTTTGCTGATTTGAATTGATACTACACTTGAATGGCCGATGAAAAAGTTATCCGTCGATTTTGAGGCCTCATGATTGCAAAGACGGAAAATAAAATAAATAAAGCTTTACAGGCAATGATGATTTCTTCCACTTACACCGATAACCAACATGTGCTTGGCAAGGCGAATTTTCGCATTGCACTTGTTTAAGTATCTCTTTATATTTTTACATATCCGAGCCCTCCGTGTTTAAAACTATTCTTGTTTTAGCGCGGATCCGAATGTTTTATTTATTTTATTATTTTTAGCAATATTGGTAGATGAAGGAATCCCGTGATTTCCAAGGCCTCATGCAAAAGACGGATTTATTTATTTTTGC
Source organism: Przewalskia tangutica (assembly GCA_029844215.1). Taxonomy (NCBI): domain Eukaryota; kingdom Viridiplantae; phylum Streptophyta; class Magnoliopsida; order Solanales; family Solanaceae; genus Przewalskia; species Przewalskia tangutica. Next base: position 20,286,374 of record CM056731.1, on the reverse strand, counting down.
TTTACTTATTAAATTTCTGTCATTACTTTAAAATTATTTATTCTGATACTAACACTTTTACTAAGTGTTTATGCAGGTAGCCGGAGATCATCTTGTGCAGAAAGCCTAAAAATGGCTAAAAGATGTCCCGGAATGTTATTTTATATCGCATTTAATTTAGTTTTATTATTGTGTAGTGCACTTTATTTTAATTATAAATGCTTAGAATAGGTAGAATAGAAAGAGCAATAAATAATTAACCTAGGTTTGAACGAACAACCGCAAGTTAGCGGATCTTAAAGGATGCCTAACCCCTTCCCTTCAGGATAATAAAGAACCCTGATCCAGAATCTCACTAATTTCGCAGACCATTAAATGGAAGTCAATTGCAGTATTTTTATTGCAATAAACTAAGTGTCCTAATTCACTATAATAATTAGGTGGCGACTCCTTAAAAACAGCATAATTGCTCCATCCAGGGAACCGCGCCAAAGAGCAACGTTGCGGATACCGTTCAGATCCCCGAGGTTGAAATGGGGCGCGACAATTATATTTGATTTAATTTTAATAATTAAAAAGCTAATTACATCAGTTTGATTTTTTACATTAACAAAAACTCAACCCATAAACGCTCCTAGTCAAACACTCAAAGAAGTGAAGTGAAATAAATTATTAAGAAGTCTCATTTTCTAATGGATATAAATTAACATGTTATCATTTTCTAAATATAAGGGAAATAGAAAAATAGAAGAGGAAAAATTATATTTGATTTAATTTTAATAATTAAAAAGCTAATTACATCAGTTTGGTTTTTACTTTAACTAAAACTCAACCCATAAACGATCCTAGTCAAACACTCAAAGAAGTGAAGTGAAATAAATTATTAAGAAATCTCATTTTCTAATGGATATAAATTAACATGTTCTCAGTTTCTAATTAGAAGGGAAATACAAAAATTGAAGAGGAAAAATTATATTTGATTTAATTTTAATAATTAAAAAGCTAATTATATCAGTTTGATTTTTTACTTTAACAAAAACTCAACCCATAAACGCTTCTATTCAAACACTCAAAGAAGTGAAGTGAAATAAATTATTAAGAAGTCTCATTTTTACTGGATATAAATTAACATGTTCTCATTTTCTAATTAGAAGGTAAATAGAAAAATTGAAGAGGAAAAATTATATTTGATTTAATTTTAATAATTAAAAAGCTAATTACATCAGTTCGTTTTTTTACTTTAACAAAAACTCAACCCATTAACGCTTCTAGTCAAACACTCAAAGAAGTGAAATAAATAATTACGATGTCTCATTTTCTAATGGATATAAATTAACATGTTATCATTTTCTAATTATAAGGTAAATAGAAAAATTGAAGAGGAAAAATTATATTTGATTTAATTTTAATAATTAAAAAGCTAATTACATCAGTTTGATTTTTTTATTTAACAAAAACTCAACCCATAAACTCTCCTAGTCAAACACTCAAAGAAGTGAAGTGAAATGAATTATTAAGAAGTCTCATTTTTAATGGATATAAATTAACATGTTCTCATTTTCTAATTAGAAGGGAAATAGAAAAATCGAAGAGGAAACATTATATTTGATTTGATTTTAATAATTAAAAAGTTAATTACATCAGTTTGGTTTTTACTTTAACTAAAACTAAACCCATAAACGTTCCTAGTCAAACACTAAAAGAAGTGAAGTTAAATAAATTATTAAGAAGTCCCATTTTCCAATGGATATAAATTAACATGTTATCATTTTCTAATTATAAGGGAAATAGAAAAATTGAAGGGGAAAAATTAGATTTGATTTAATTTTAATAATTAAAAAGCTAATTACATCAGTTTGATTTCTTACTTTAACAAAAACTCAACCCATAAACGCTCCTAGTCAAACACTCAAAGAAGTGAAGTGAAATAAATTATTAAGAAGTCCCATTTTTTAATGGATATAAATTAACATGTTCACATTTTCTAATTAGAAGGAAAATAGAAAAATTGAAGAGTAAAAATGATATTTGATTTAATTTTAATAATTAAAAAGTTAATTACATCAGTTTGATTTTTTACTTTAATAAAAACTTAACGCATAAACGCTCTTAGTCAAACACTCAAAGAAGTGAAGTGAAATAAATTATTAAGACGTCCCATTTTCTAATGGATATAAATTAACATGTTATCATTTTCTAATTATAAGAGAAATAGAAAAATTGAAGAGGAAAAATTATATTTGATTTAATTTTAATAATTAAAAAGTTAATTACATCAGTTTGGTTTTTACTTTAACTAAAACTCAACCCATAAACGCTCCTAGTCAAACACTCAAAGAAGTGAAGTGAAATAAATTATTACGAAGTCTCATTTTCTAATGGATATAAATTAACATGTTATCATTTTCTAATTATAAGGGAAATAGAAAAATTGAAGAGGAAAAATTATATTTGATTTAATTTTAATAATTAAAAAGCTAATTACATCAGTTTGGTTTTTACTTTAACTAAAAACTCAACCCATAAACGTTCTTAGTCAAACACTAAAAGAAGTGAAGTGAAATAAATTATTAAGAAGTCCCATTTTTAATGGATATAAATTAACATGTTCACATTTTCTAATTATAAGGGAAATAGAAAAATTGAAGAGGAAATATTATATTTGATTTAAGTTTAATAATTAAAAAGCTAATTACATCAGTTTGATTTCTTACTTTAACAAAAACTCAACCCATAAACGCTCCTAGTCAAACACTCAAAGAAGTGAAGTGAAATAAATTATTATGAAGTCCCGTTTTTTGATGGATATAAATTAACATGTTCACATTTTCTAATTAGAAGGGAAATAGAAAAATTGAAGAGGAAATATTATATTTGATTTTATTTTAATAATTAAAAAGCTAATTACTTCAGTTTGATTTTTTACTTTACCAAAAACTAACTCATAAACGCTCATAGTCAAACACACAAAGAAATGAAGTGAAATAAATTATTAAGAAGTCTCATTTTCTAATGGATATAAATTAACATGTTCTCATTTTGTAATTAGAAGGAAAATAGAAAAATTGAAGAGGAAAAATTATATTTGATTTAATTTTAATAATTAAAAAGCTAATTACATTGATTTTTAACTTTAACAAAAACTCAAGCCATAAACGCTCCTAGTCAAACACTCAAAGAAGTGAATTGAAATAAATTATTAAGAAGTCTCATTTTTAATAATTAAAAAGCTAATTACATCGGTTTGATTTTTTAATTTAACAAAAACTCAACCCATAAACGCTCTAGTCAAACACTCAAAGAAGTGAAGGGAAATAAATTATTAAGAAGTCTCATTTTTAATGGATATAAATTAACATGTTCTCATTTTCTAATTAGAAGGAAATAGAAAAATGAAGAGGACAAATTATATTTGATTTGATTTTAATAATTAAAAAGCTAATTACATCAGTTTGGTTTTTACTTTAACTAAAATCAACCCATAAACGCTCCTAGTCAAACACTCAAAGAAGTGAAGTGAAATAAATTATTAAGAAGTCCCATTTTTTAATAGATATAAATTAACATGTTCACATTTTCTAATTAGAAGGAAAATAGAAAAATTGAAGAGGAAATATTATATTTGATTTTATTTAAATAATTAAAAAGCTAATTACTTCAGTTTGAATTTTTACTTTAACAAAAACTAACCCATAAACGCTCTTAGTCAAACACTCAAAGAAGTGAAATGAAATAAATTATTAAGAAGTCTAATTTTTTAATGGATATAAATTAACATGTTCACATTTTCTAATTAGAAGGGAAATAGAAAAATTGAAGAGCAAAAATTATATTTGATTTAATTTTAATAATTAAAACGTTAATTACATCAGTTTGATTTTTTACTTTAATAAAAACTTAACCCATAAACGCTCTTAGTCAAACACTCAAAGAAGTGAAGTGAAATAAATTATTAAGAAGTCTAATTTTTTAATGGATATAAATTAACATGTTCACATTTTCTAATTAGAAGGGAAATAGAAAAATTGAAGAGCAAAAATTATATTTGATTTAATTTTATTAATTAAAAAGTTAATTACATCAGTTTGATTTTTTACTTTAATAAAAACTTAACCCATAAACGCTCTTAGTCAAACACTCAAAGAAGTGAAGTGAAATAAATTATTAAGAAGTCCTATTTTCTAATGGATATAAATTAACATGTTATCATTTTCTAATTATAAGGGAAATTGAAAAATTGAAGAGGAAAAATTATATTTGATTTAATTTTAATAATTAAAAAGCTAATTACATCAATTTGGTTTTTACTTTAAGTAAAACTCAACCCATAAACGCTCCTAGTCAAACACTCAAAGAAGTGAAATGAAATAAATTATTAAGAAGTCCCATTTTCTAATGGATATAAATTAACATGTTCACATTTTCTAATTAGAATGGAAATAGAAAAATTGAAGAGCAAAAATTATATTTGATTTAATTTTATTAATTAAAAAGTTAATTACATCAGTTTGATTTTTTACTTTAATAAAAACTTAACCCATAAACGCTCTTAGTCAAACACTCAAAGAAGTGAAGTGAAATAAATTATTAAGAAGTCTAATTTTTTAATGGATATAAATTAACATGTTCACTTTTTCTAATTAGAAGGGAAATAGAAAAATTGAAGAGGAAAAATTATATTTGATTTAATTTTAATAATTAAAAAGCTAATTACATCAATTTGGTTTTTACTATAAGTAAAACTCAACCCATAAACGCTCCTAGTCAAACACTCAAAGAAGTGAAGTGAAATAAATTATTAAGAAGTCTAATTTTTTAATGGATATAAATTAACATGTTCACATTTTCTAATTAGAAGGGAAATAGAAAAATTGAAGAGGAAAAATTATATTTAATTTAATTTTAATAATTAAAAAGCTAATTACATCAATTTGGTTTTTACTTTAAGTAAAACTCAACTCATAAACGCTCCTAGTCAAACACTCAAAGAAGTGAAATGAAATAAATTATTAAGAAGTCCCATTTTCTAATGGATATAAATTAACATGTTCACATTTTCTAATTAGAAGGGAAATAGAAAAATTGAAGAGCAAAAATTATATTTGATTTAATTTTAATAATTAAAAAGTTAATTACATCAGTTTGATTTTTTACTTTAATAAAAACTTAACCCATAAACGCTCTTAGTCAAACACTCAAAGAAGTGAAGTGAAATAAATTATTAAGAAGTCTAATTTTTTAATGGATATAAATTAACATGTTCACATTTTCTAATTAGAAGGGAAATAGAAAAATTGAAGAGCAAAAATTATATTTGATTTAATTTTAATAATTAAAAAGCTAATTACATCAATTTGGTTTTTACTTTAAGTAAAACTCAACCCATAAACGCTCCTAGTCAAACACTCAAAGAAGTGAAATGAAATAAATTATTAAGAAGTCCCATTTTCTAATGGATATAAATTAACATGTTCACATTTTCTAATTAGAAGGGAAATAGAAAAATTGAAGAGGAAAAATTATATTTGATTTAATTTTAATAATTAAAAAGCTAATTACATCAATTTGGTTTTTACTTTAAGTAAAACTCAACTCATAAACGCTCCTAGTCAAACACTCAAAGAAGTGAAATGAAATAAATTATTAAGAAGTCCCATTTTCTAATGGATATAAATTAACATGTTCACATTTTCTAATTAGAATGGAAATAGAAAAATTGAAGAGGATAAATTATATTTGATTTAATTTTAATAATTAAAAAGCTAATTACATCAGTTTGGTTTTTACTTTAACTAAAACTCAACCCATAAACGCTCCTAGTCAAACACTCAAAGAAGTGAAGTGAAATAAATTATTAAGAAGTCTAATTTTTTAATGGATATAAATTAACATGTTCACATTTTTTAATTAGAAGGGAAATAGAAAAATTGAAGAGCAAAAATTATATTTGATTTAATTTTAATAATTAAAAAGTTAATTACATCAGTTTGATTTTTTACTTTAATAAAAACTTAACCCATAAACGCTCTTAGTCAAACACTCAAAGAAGTGAAGTGAAATAAATTATTAAGAAGTCTAATTTTTTAATGGATATAAATTAACATGTTCACATTTTCTAATTAGAAGGGAAATAGAATAATTGAAGAGCAAAAATTATATTTGATTTAATTTTATTAATTAAAAGTTAATTACATCAGTTTGATTTTTTACTTTAATAAAAACTTAACCCATAAACGCTCTTAGTCAAACACTCAAAGAAGTGAAGTGAAATAAATTATTAAGAAGTCCTATTTTCTAATGGATATAAATTAACATGTTATCATTTTCTAATTATAAGGGAAATTGAAAAATTGAAGAGGAAAAATTATATTTGATTTAATTTTAATAATTAAAAAGCTAATTACATCAATTTGGTTTTTACTTTAAGTAAAACTCAACCCATAAACGCTCCTAGTCAAACACTCAAAGAAGTGAAATGAAATAAATTATTAAGAAGTCCCATTTTCTAATGGATATAAATTAACATGTTCACATTTTCTAATTAGAAGGGAAATAGAAAAATTGAAGAGGAAAAATTATATTTGATTTAATTTTAATAATTAAAAAGCTAATTACATCAATTTGGTTTTTACTTTAAGTAAAACACAACTCATAAACGCTCCTAGTCAAACACTCAAAGAAGTGAAATGAAATAAATTATTAAGAAGTCCCATTTTCTAATGGATATAAATTAACATGTTCACATTTTCTAATTAGAATGGAAATAGAAAAATTGAAGAGGATAAATTATATTTGATTTAATTTTAATAATTAAAAAGCTAATTACATCAGTTTGGTTTTTACTTTAACTAAAACTCAACCCATAAACGCTCCTAGTCAAACACTCAAAGAAGTGAAATGAAATAAATTATTAAGAAGTCCCATTTTCTAATGGATATAAATTAACATGTTCACATTTTCTAATTAGAAGGGAAATAGAAAAATTGAAGAGCAAAAATTATATTTGATTTAATTTTAATAATTAAAAAGTTAATTACATCAGTTTGATTTTTTACTTTAATAAAAACTTAACCCATAAACGCTCTTAGTCAAACACTCAAAGAAGTGAAGTGAAATAAATTATTAAGAAGTCCTATTTTCTAATGGATATAAATTAACATGTTATCATTTTCTAATGGATATAAATTAACATGTTATCATTTTCTAATTATAAGGGAAATTGAAAAATTGAAGAGGAAAAATTATATTTGATTTAATTTTAATAATTAAAAAGCTAATTACATCAATTTGGTTTTTACTTTAAGTAAAACTCAACCCATAAACGCTTCTAGTCAAACATTCAAAGAAGTGAAGTGAAATAAATTATTAAGAAGTCTAATTTTTTAATGGATATAAATTAACATGTTCACATTTTCTAATTAGAAGGGAAATAGAAAAATTGAAGAGCAAAAATTATATTTGATTTAATTTTATTAATTAAAAAGTTAATTACATCAGTTTGATTTTTTACTTTAATAAAAACTTAACCCATAAACGCTCTTAGTCAAACACTCAAAGAAGTGAAGTGAAATAAATTATTAAGAAGTCTAATTTTTTAATGGATATAAATTAACATGTTCACTTTTTCTAATTAGAAGGGAAATAGAAAAATTGAAGAGGAAAAATTATATTTGATTTAATTTTAATAATTAAAAAGCTAATTACATCAATTTGGTTTTTACTATAAGTAAAACTCAACCCATAAACGCTCCTAGTCAAACACTCGAAGAAGTGAAGTGAAATAAATTATTAAGAAGTCTCATTTTCTAATGGATATAAATTAACATGTTATCATTTTCTAATTATAAGGGAAATAGAAAAATTGAAGAGGAAAAATTATATTTGATTTAATTTTAATAATTAAAAAGCTAATTACATCAGTTTGGTTTTTACTTTAACTAAAAACTCAACCCATAAACGTTCTTAGTCAAACACTAAAAGAAGTGAAGTGAAATAAATTATTAAGAAGTCCCATTTTTAATGGATATAAATTAACATGTTCACATTTTCTAATTATAAGGGAAATAGAAAAATTGAAGAGGAAATATTATATTTGATTTAAGTTTAATAATTAAAAAGCTAATTACATCAGTTTGATTTCTTACTTTAACAAAAACTCAACCCATAAACGCTCCTAGTCAAACACTCAAAGAAGTGAAGTGAAATAAATTATTATGAAGTCCCGTTTTTTGATGGATATAAATTAACATGTTCACATTTTCTAATTAGAAGGGAAATAGAAAAATTGAAGAGGAAATATTATATTTGATTTTATTTTAATAATTAAAAAGCTAATTACTTCAGTTTGATTTTTTACTTTACCAAAAACTAACTCATAAACGCTCATAGTCAAACACACAAAGAAATGAAGTGAAATAAATTATTAAGAAGTCTCATTTTCTAATGGATATAAATTAACATGTTCTCATTTTGTAATTAGAAGGAAAATAGAAAAATTGAAGAGGAAAAATTATATTTGATTTAATTTTAATAATTAAAAAGCTAATTACATTGATTTTTAACTTTAACAAAAACTCAAGCCATAAACGCTCCTAGTCAAACACTCAAAGAAGTGAATTGAAATAAATTATTAAGAAGTCTCATTTTTAATAATTAAAAAGCTAATTACATCGGTTTGATTTTTAATTTAAATAAACTCAACCCATAAACGCTCCTAGTCAAACACTCAAAGAAGTGAAGGAAATAAATTATTAAGAAGTCTCATTTTTAATGGATATAAATTAACATGTTCTCATTTTCTAATTAGAAGGGAAATAGAAAAATGAAGAGGACAAATTATATTTGATTTGATTTTAATAATTAAAAAGCTAATTACATCAGTTTGGTTTTTACTTTAACTAAAATCAACCCATAAACGCTCCTAGTCAAACACTCAAAGAAGTGAAGTGAAATAAATTATTAAGAAGTCCCATTTTTTAATAGATATAAATTAACATGTTCACATTTTCTAATTAGAAGGGAAATAGAAAAATTGAAGAGGAAATATTATATTTGATTTTATTTAAATAATTAAAAAGCTAATTACTTCAGTTTGAATTTTTACTTTAACAAAAACTAACCCATAAACGCTCCTAGTCAAACACTCAAAGAAGTGAAGTGAAATAAATTATTAAGAAGTCTAATTTTTTAATGGATATAAATTAACATGTTCACATTTTTTAATTAGAAGGGAAATAGAAAAATTGAAGAGGAAATATTATATTTGATTTAAGTTTAATAATTAAAAAGTTAATTACATCAGTTTGATTTCTTACTTTAACAAAAACTCAACCCATAAACGCTCCTAGTCAAACACTCAAAGAAGTGAAGTGAAATAAATTATTATGAAGTCCCGTTTTTTGATGGATATAAATTAACATGTTCACATTTTCTAATTAGAAGGGAAATAGAAAAATTGAAGAGGAAATATTATATTTGATTTTATTTTAATAATTAAAAAGCTAATTACTTCAGTTTGATTTTTTACTTTACCAAAAACTAACTCATAAACGCTCATAGTCAAACACACAAAGAAATGAAGTGAAATAAATTATTAAGAAGTCTCATTTTCTAATGGATATAAATTAACATGTTCTCATTTTGTAATTAGAAGGAAAATAGAAAAATTGAAGAGGAAAAATTATATTTGATTTAATTTTAATAATTAAAAAGCTAATTACATTGATTTTTAACTTTAACAAAAACTCAAGCCATAAACGCTCCTAGTCAAACACTCAAAGAAGTGAATTGAAATAAATTATTAAGAAGTCTCATTTTTAATAATTAAAAAGCTAATTACATCGGTTTGATTTTTAATTTAACAAAAACTCAACCCATAAACGCTCTAGTCAAACACTCAAAGAAGTGAAGGAAATAAATTATTAAGAAGTCTCATTTTTAATGGATATAAATTAACATGTTCTCATTTTCTAATTAGAAGGGAAATAGAAAAAATGAAGAGGACAAATTATATTTGATTTGATTTTAATAATTAAAAAGCTAATTACATCAGTTTGGTTTTTACTTTAACTAAAATCAACCCATAAACGCTCCTAGTCAAACACTCAAAGAAGTGAAGTGAAATAAATTATTAAGAAGTCTCATTTTTTAATAGATATAAATTAACATGTTCACATTTTCTAATTAGAAGGGAAATAGAAAAATTGAAGAGGAAATATTATATTTGATTTTATTTAAATAATTAAAAAGCTAATTACTTCAGTTTGAATTTTTACTTTAACAAAAACTAACCCATAAACGCTCTTAGTCAAACACTCAAAGAAGTGAAATGAAATAAATTATTAAGAAGTCTAATTTTTTAATGGATATAAATTAACATGTTCACATTTTCTAATTAGAAGGGAAATAGAAAAATTGAAGAGCAAAAATTATATTTGATTTAATTTTATTAATTAAAAAGTTAATTACATCAGTTTGATTTTTTACTTTAATAAAAACTTAACCCATAAACGCTCCTAGTCAAACACTCAAAGAAGTGAAGTGAAATAAATTATTAAGAAGTCTAATTTTCTAATGGATATAAATTAACATGTTATCATTTTCTAATTATAAGGGAAATTGAAAAATTGAAGAGGAAAAATTATATTTGATTTAATTTTAATAATTAAAAAGTTAATTACATCAGTTTGATTTTTTACTTTAAGTAAAACTCAACCCATAAACGCTTCTAGTCAAACATTCAAAGAAGTGAAGTGAAATAAATTATTAAGAAGTCTAATTTTTTAATGGATATAAATTAACATGTTCACATTTTCTAATTAGAAGGGAAATAGAAAAATTGAAGAGCAAAAATTATATTTTATTTAATTTTATTAATTAAAAAGTTAATTACATCAGTTTGATTTTTTACTTTAATAAAAACTTAACCCATAAACGCTCTTAGTCAAACACTCAAAGAAGTGAAGTGAAATAAATTATTAAGAAGTCTAATTTTTTAATGGATATAAATTAACATGTTCACTTTTTCTAATTAGAAGGGAAATAGAAAAATTGAAGAGGAAAAATTATATTTGATTTAATTTTAATAATTAAAAAGCTAATTACATCAATTTGGTTTTTAATATAAGTAAAACTCAACCCATAAACGCTCCTAGTCAAACACTCAAAGAAGTGAAGTGAAATAAATTATTAAGAAGTCTCATTTTCTAATGGATATAAATTAACATGTTATCATTTTCTAATTATAAGGGAAATAGAAAAATTGAAGAGGAAAAATTATATTTGATTTAATTTTAATAATTAAAAAGCTAATTACATCAGTTTGGTTTTTACTTTAACTAAAAACTCAACCCATAAACGTTCTTAGTCAAACACTAAAAGAAGTGAAGTGAAATAAATTATTAAGAAGTCCCATTTTTAATGGATATAAATTAACATGTTCACATTTTCTAATTATAAGGGAAATAGAAAAATTGAAGAGGAAAAATTATATTTGATTTAAGTTTAATAATTAAAAAGCTAATTACATCAGTTTGATTTCTTACTTTAACTAAAAACTCAACCCATAAACGTTCTTAGTCAAACACTAAAAGAAGTGAAGTGAAATAAATTATTAAGAAGTCCCATTTTTAATGGATATAAATTAACATGTTCACATTTTCTAATTATAAGGGAAATAGAAAAATTGAAGAGGAAATATTATATTTGATTTAAGTTTAATAATTAAAAAGCTAATTACATCAGTTTGATTTCTTACTTTAACAAAAACTCAACCCATAAACGCTCCTAGTCAAACACTCAAAGAAGTGAAGTGAAATAAATTATTATGAAGTCCCGTTTTTTGATGGATATAAATTAACATGTTCACATTTTCTAATTAGAAGGGAAATAGAAAAATTGAAGAGGAAATATTATATTTGATTTTATTTTAATAATTAAAAAGCTAATTACTTCAGTTTGATTTTTTACTTTACCAAAAACTAACTCATAAACGCTCATAGTCAAACACACAAAGAAATGAAGTGAAATAAATTATTAAGAAGTCTCATTTTCTAATGGATATAAATTAACATGTTCTCATTTTGTAATTAGAAGGAAAATAGAAAAATTGAAGAGGAAAAATTATATTTGATTTAATTTTAATAATTAAAAAGCTAATTACATTGATTTTTAACTTTAACAAAAACTCAAGCCATAAACGCTCCTAGTCAAACACTCAAAGAAGTGAATTGAAATAAATTATTAAGAAGTCTCATTTTTAATAATTAAAAAGCTAATTACATCGGTTTGATTTTTTAATTTAACAAAAACTCAACCCATAAACGCTCCTAGTCAAACACTCAAAGAAGTGAAGGGAAATAAATTATTAAGAAGTCTCATTTTTAATGGATATAAATTAACATGTTCTCATTTTCTAATTAGAAGGGAAATAGAAAAAATGAAGAGGACAAATTATATTTGATTTGATTTTAATAATTAAAAAGCTAATTACATCAGTTTGGTTTTTACTTTAACTAAAATCAACCCATAAACGCTCCTAGTCAAACACTCAAAGAAGTGAAGTGAAATAAATTATTAAGAAGTCCCATTTTTTAATAGATATAAATTAACATGTTCACATTTTCTAATTAGAAGGGAAATAGAAAAATTGAAGAGGAAATATTATATTTGATTTTATTTAAATAATTAAAAAGCTAATTACTTCAGTTTGAATTTTTACTTTAACAAAAACTAACCCATAAACGCTCCTAGTCAAACACTCAAAGAAGTGAAGTGAAATAAATTATTAAGAAGTCTAATTTTTTAATGGATATAAATTAACATGTTCACATTTTTTAATTAGAAGGGAAATAGAAAAATTGAAGAGCAAAAATTATATTTGATTTAATTTTAATAATTAAAAAGTTAATTACATCAGTTTGATTTTTTACTTTAATAAAAACTTAACCCATAAACGCTCTTAGTCAAACACTCAAAGAAGTGAAGTGAAATAAATTATTAAGAAGTCTAATTTTTTAATGGATATAAATTAACATGTTCACATTTTCTAATTAGAAGGGAAATAGAAAAATTGAAGAGCAAAAATTATATTTGATTTAATTTTATTAATTAAAAGTTAATTACATCAGTTTGATTTTTTACTTTAATAAAAACTTAACCCATAAACGCTCTTAGTCAAACACTCAAAGAAGTGAAGTGAAATAAATTATTAAGAAGTCCTATTTTCTAATGGATATAAATTAACATGTTATCATTTTCTAATTATAAGGGAAATTGAAAAATTGAAGAGGAAAAATTATATTTGATTTAATTTTAATAATTAAAAAGCTAATTACATCAATTTGGTTTTTACTTTAAGTAAAACTCAACCCATAAACGCTCCTAGTCAAACACTCAAAGAAGTGAAATGAAATAAATTATTAAGAAGTCTCATTTTCTAATGGATATAAATTAACATGTTCACATTTTCTAATTAGAAGGGAAATAGAAAAATTGAAGAGGAAAAATTATATTTGATTTAATTTTAATAATTAAAAAGCTAATTACATCAATTTGGTTTTTACTTTAAGTAAAACACAACTCATAAACGCTCCTAGTCAAACACTCAAAGAAGTGAAATGAAATAAATTATTAAGAAGTCCCATTTTCTAATGGATATAAATTAACATGTTCACATTTTCTAATTAGAAGGGAAATAGAAAAATTGAAGAGGAAAAATTATATTTGATTTAATTTTAATAATTAAAAAGCTAATTACATCAATTTGGTTTTTACTTTAAGTAAAACACAACTCATAAACGCTCCTAGTCAAACACTCAAAGAAGTGAAATGAAATAAATTATTAAGAAGTCCCATTTTCTAATGGATATAAATTAACATGTTCACATTTTCTAATTAGAAGGGAAATAGAAAAATTGAAGAGCAAAAATTATATTTGATTTAATTTTAATAATTAAAAAGTTAATTACATCAGTTTGATTTTTTACTTTAATAAAAACTTAACCCATAAACGCTCTTAGTCAAACACTCAAAGAAGTGAAGTGAAATAAATTATTAAGAAGTCCTATTTTCTAATGGATATAAATTAACATGTTATCATTTTCTAATTATAAGGGAAATTGAAAAATTGAAGAGGAAAAATTATATTTGATTTAATTTTAATAATTAAAAAGCTAATTACATCAATTTGGTTTTTACTTTAAGTAAAACTCAACCCATAAACGCTCTAGGTCAAACACTCAAAGAAGTGAAATGAAATAAATTATTAAGAAGTCCCATTTTCTAATGGATATAAATTAACATGTTCACATTTTCTAATTAGAATGGAAATAGAAAAATTGAAGAGGATAAATTATATTTGATTTAATTTTAATAATTAAAAAGTTAATTACATCAATTTGGTTTTTACTTTAAGTAAAACACAACTCATAAACGCTCCTAGTCAAACACTCAAAGAAGTGAAATGAAATAAATTATTAAGAAGTCCCATTTTCTAATGGATATGAATTAACATGTTCACATTTTCTAATTAGAAGGGAAATAGAAAAATTGAAGAGAAAAAATTATATTTGATTTAATTTTAATAATTAAAAAGCTAATTACATCAATTTGGTTTTTACTTTAAGTAAAACTCAACTCATAAACGCTCCTAGTCAAACACTCAAAGAAGTGAAATGAAATAAATTATTAAGAAGTCCCATTTTCTAATGGATATAAATTAACATGTTCACATTTTCTAATTATAAGGGAAATAGAAAAATTGAAGAGGAAATATTATATTTGATTTAAGTTTAATAATTAAAAAGCTAATTACATCAGTTTGATTTTTTACTTTAATAAAAACTTAACCCATAAACGCTCTTAGTCAAACACTCAAAGAAGTGAAGTGAAATAAATTATTAAGAAGTCTAATTTTTTAATGGATATAAATTAACATGTTCACATTTTCTAATTAGAAGGGAAATAGAAAAATTGAAGAGCAAAAATTATATTTGATTTAATTTTATTAATTAAAAAGTTAATTACATCAGTTTGATTTTTTACTTTAATAAAAACTTAACCCATAAACGCTCTTAGTCAAACACTCAAAGAAGTGAAGTGAAATAAATTATTAAGAAGTCCTATTTTCTAATGGATATAAATTAACATGTTATCATTTTCTAATTATAAGGGAAATTGAAAAATTGAAGAGGAAAAATTATATTTGATTTAATTTTAATAATTAAAAAGCTAATTACATCAATTTGGTTTTTACTTTAAGTAAAACTCAACCCATAAACGCTCCTAGTCAAACACTCAAAGAAGTGAAATGAAATAAATTATTAAGAAGTCCCATTTTCTAATGGATATAAATTAACATGTTCACATTTTCTAATTATAAGGGAAATAGAAAAATTGAAGAGGAAATATTATATTTGATTTAAGTTTAATAATTAAAAAGCTAATTACATCAGTTTGATTTTTTACTTTAATAAAAACTTAACCCATAAACGCTCTTAGTCAAACACTCAAAGAAGTGAAGTGAAATAAATTATTAAGAAGTCTAATTTTTTAATGGATATAAATTAACATGTTCACATTTTCTAATTAGAAGGGAAATAGAAAAATTGAAGAGCAAAAATTATATTTGATTTAATTTTATTAATTAAAAAGTTAATTACATCAGTTTGATTTTTTACTTTAATAAAAACTTAACCCATAAACGCTCTTAGTCAAACACTCAAAGAAGTGAAGTGAAATAAATTATTAAGAAGTCCTATTTTCTAATGGATATAAATTAACATGTTATCATTTTCTAATTATAAGGGAAATTGAAAAATTGAAGAGGAAATATTATATTTGATTTAAGTTTAATAATTAAAAAGCTAATTACATCAGTTTGATTTCTTACTTTAACAAAAACTCAACCCATAAACGCTCCTAGTCAAACACTCAAAGAAGTGAAGTGAAATAAATTATTATGAAGTCCCGTTTTTTGATGGATATAAATTAACATGTTCACATTTTCTAATTAGAAGGGAAATAGAAAAATTGAAGAGGAAATATTATATTTGATTTTATTTTAATAATTAAAAAGCTAATTACTTCAGTTTGATTTTTTACTTTACCAAAAACTAACTCATAAACGCTCATAGTCAAACACACAAAGAAATGAAGTGAAATAAATTATTAAGAAGTCTCATTTTCTAATGGATATAAATTAACATGTTCTCATTTTGTAATTAGAAGGAAAATAGAAAAATTGAAGAGGAAAAATTATATTTGATTTAATTTTAATAATTAAAAAGCTAATTACATTGATTTTTAACTTTAACAAAAACTCAAGCCATAAACGCTCCTAGTCAAACACTCAAAGAAGTGAATTGAAATAAATTATTAAGAAGTCTCATTTTTAATAATTAAAAAGCTAATTACATCGGTTTGATTTTTTAATTTAACAAAAACTCAACCCATAAACGCTCCTAGTCAAACACTCAAAGAAGTGAAGGGAAATAAATTATTAAGAAGTCTCATTTTTAATGGATATAAATTAACATGTTCTCATTTTCTAATTAGAAGGGAAATAGAAAAAATGAAGAGGACAAATTATATTTGATTTGATTTTAATAATTAAAAGCTAATTACATCAGTTTGGTTTTTACTTTAACTAAAATCAACCCATAAACGCTCCTAGTCAAACACTCAAAGAAGTGAAGTGAAATAAATTATTAAGAAGTCCCATTTTTTAATAGATATAAATTAACATGTTCACATTTTCTAATTAGAAGGGAAATAGAAAAATTGAAGAGGAAATATTATATTTGATTTTATTTAAATAATTAAAAAGCTAATTACTTCAGTTTGAATTTTTACTTTAACTAAAACTCAACCCATAAACGCTCCTAGTCAAACACTCAAAGAAGTGAAGTGAAATAAATTATTAAGAAGTCTAATTTTTTAATGGATATAAATTAACATGTTCACATTTTTTAATTAGAAGGGAAATAGAAAAATTGAAGAGCAAAAATTATATTTGATTTAATTTTAATAATTAAAAAGTTAATTACATCAGTTTGATTTTTTACTTTAATAAAAACTTAACCCATAAACGCTCTTAGTCAAACACTCAAAGAAGTGAAGTGAAATAAATTATTAAGAAGTCCCATTTTCTAATGGATATAAATTAACATGTTCACATTTTCTAATTAGAAGGGAAATAGAAAAATTGAAGAGCAAAAATTATATTTGATTTAATTTTATTAATTAAAAAGTTAATTACATCAGTTTGATTTTTTACTTTAATAAAAACTTAACCCATAAACGCTCTTAGTCAAACACTCAAAGAAGTGAAGTGAAATAAATTATTAAGAAGTCTAATTTTTTAATGGATATAAATTAACATGTTCACTTTTTCTAATTAGAAGGGAAATAGAAAAATTGAAGAGGAAAAATTATATTTGATTTAATTTTAATAATTAAAAAGCTAATTACATCAATTTGGTTTTAATATAAGTAAAACTCAACCCATAAACGCTCCTAGTCAAACACTCAAAGAAGTGAAGTGAAATAAATTATTAAGAAGTCTAATTTTCTAATGGATATAAATTAACATGTTATCATTTTCTAATTATAAGGGAAATAGAAAAATTGAAGAGGAAAAATTATATTTGATTTAATTTTAATAATTAAAAAGCTAATTACATCAGTTTGGTTTTTACTTTAACTAAAAACTCAACCCATAAACGTTCTTAGTCAAACACTAAAAGAAGTGAAGTGAAATAAATTATTAAGAAGTCCCATTTTTAATGGATATAAATTAACATGTTCACATTTTCTAATTATAAGGGAAATAGAAAAATTGAAGAGGAAAAATTATATTTGATTTAAGTTTAATAATTAAAAAGCTAATTACATCAGTTTGATTTCTTACTTTAACTAAAAACTCAACCCATAAACGTTCTTAGTCAAACACTAAAAGAAGTGAAGTGAAATAAATTATTAAGAAGTCCCATTTTTAATGGATATAAATTAACATGTTCACATTTTCTAATTATAAGGGAAATAGAAAAATTGAAGAGGAAATATTATATTTGATTTAAGTTTAATAATTAAAAGCTAATTACATCAGTTTGATTTCTTACTTTAACAAAACTCAACCCATAAACGCTCTAGTCAAACACTCAAAGAAGTGAAGTGAAATAAATTATTATGAAGTCCGCTTTTGATGGATATAAATTAACATGTTCACATTTTCTAATTAGAAGGGAAATAGAAAAATTGAAGAGGAAATATTATATTTGATTTTATTTTAATAATTAAAAAGCTAATTAATTCAGTTTGATTTTTTACTTTACCAAAACTAACTCATAAACGCTCATAGTCAAACACACAAAGAAATGAAGTGAAATAAATTATTAAGAAGTCTCATTTTCTAATGGATATAAATTAACATGTTCTCATTTTGTAATTAGAAGGAAAATAGAAAAATTGAAGAGGAAAAATTATATTTGATTTAATTTTAATAATTAAAAAGCTAATTACATTGATTTTTAACTTTAACAAAAACTCAAGCCATAAACGCTCCTAGTCAAACACTCAAAGAAGTGAATTGAAATAAATTATTAAGAAGTCTCATTTTTAATAATTAAAAAGCTAATTACATCGGTTTGATTTTTTAATTTAACAAAAACTCAACCCATAAACGCTCCTAGTCAAACACTCAAAGAATTGAAGGAAATAAATTATTAAGAAGTCTCATTTTAATGGATATAAATTAACATGTTCTCATTTTCTAATTAGAAGGGAAATAGAAAAATGAAGAGGACAAATTATATTTGATTTGATTTTAATAATTAAAAGCTAATTACATCAGTTTGGTTTTACTTTAACTAAAATCAACCCATAAACGCTCTAGTCAAACACTCAAAGAAGTGAAGTGAAATAAATTATTAAGAAGTCCCATTTTCTAATAGATATAAATTAACATGTTCACATTTTCTAATTAGAAGGGAAATAGAAAAATTGAAGAGGAAATATTATATTTGATTTTATTTAAATAATTAAAAAGCTAATTACTTCAGTTTGAATTTTTACTTTAACAAAAACTAACCCATAAACGCTCCTAGTCAAACACTCAAAGAAGTGAAGTGAAATAAATTATTAAGAAGTCTAATTTTTTAATGGATATAAATTAACATGTTCACATTTTTTAATTAGAAGGGAAATAGAAAAATTGAAGAGCAAAAATTATATTTGATTTAATTTTAATAATTAAAAAGTTAATTACATCAGTTTGATTTTTTACTTTAATAAAACTTAACCCATAAACGCTCTTAGTCAAACACTCAAAGAAGTGAAGTGAAATAAATTATTAAGAAGTCTAATTTTTTAATGGATATAAATTAACATGTTCACATTTTCTAATTAGAAGGGAAATAGAAAAATTGAAGAGCAAAAATTATATTTGATTTAATTTTATTAATTAAAAAGTTAATTACATCAGTTTGATTTTTTACTTTAATAAAAACTTAACCCATAAACGCTCTTAGTCAAACACTCAAAGAAGTGAAGTGAAATAAATTATTAAGAAGTCCTATTTTCTAATGGATATAAATTAACATGTTATCATTTTCTAATTATAAGGGAAATTGAAAAATTGAAGAGGAAAAATTATATTTGATTTAATTTTAATAATTAAAAAGCTAATTACATCAATTTGGTTTTTACTTTAAGTAAAACTCAACCCATAAACGCTCCTAGTCAAACACTCAAAGAAGTGAAATGAAATAAATTATTAAGAAGTCCCATTTTCTAATGGATATAAATTAACATGTTCACATTTTCTAATTAGAAGGGAAATAGAAAAATTGAAGAGGAAAAATTATATTTGATTTAATTTTAATAATTAAAAAGCTAATTACATCAATTTGGTTTTTACTTTAAGTAAAACACAACTCATAAACGCTCCTAGTCAAACACTCAAAGAAGTGAAATGAAATAAATTATTAAGAAGTCCCATTTTCTAATGGATATAAATTAACATGTTCACATTTTCTAATTAGAAGGGAAATAGAAAAATTGAAGAGCAAAAATTATATTTGATTTAATTTTAATAATTAAAAAGTTAATTACATCAGTTTGATTTTTTACTTTAATAAAAACTTAACCCATAAACGCTCTTAGTCAAACACTCAAAGAAGTGAAGTGAATTAAATTATTAAGAAGTCCTATTTTCTAATGGATATAAATTAACATGTTATCATTTTCTAATGGATATAAATTAACATGTTATCATTTTCTAATTATAAGGGAAATTGAAAAATTGAAGAGGAAAAATTATATTTGATTTAATTTTAATAATTAAAAAGCTAATTACATCAATTTGGTTTTTACTTTAAGTAAAACTCAACCCATAAACGCTTCTAGTCAAACACTCAAAGAAGTGAAGTGAAATAAATTATTAAGAAGTCTAATTTTTTAATGGATATAAATTAACATGTTCACATTTTCTAATTAGAAGGGAAATAGAAAAATTGAAGAGCAAAAATTATATTTGATTTAATTTTATTAATTAAAAAGTTAATTACATCAGTTTGATTTTTTACTTTAATAAAAACTTAACCCATAAACGCTCTTAGTCAAACACTCAAAGAAGTGAAGTGAAATAAATTATTAAGAAGTCTAATTTTTTAATGGATATAAATTAACATGTTCACTTTTTCTAATTAGAAGGGAAATAGAAAAATTGAAGAGGAAAAATTATATTTGATTTAATTTTAATAATTAAAAAGCTAATTACATCAATTTGGTTTTTACTATAAGTAAAACTCAACCCATAAACGCTCCTAGTCAAACACTCGAAGAAGTGAAGTGAAATAAATTATTAAGAAGTCTAATTTTTTAATGGATATAAATTAACATGTTATCATTTTCTAATTATAAGGGAAATAGAAAAATTGAAGAGGAAAAATTATATTTGATTTAATTTTAATAATTAAAAAGCTAATTACATCAGTTTGGTTTTTACTTTAACTAAAAACTCAACCCATAAACGTTCTTAGTCAAACACTAAAAGAAGTGAAGTGAAATAAATTATTAAGAAGTCCCATTTTTAATGGATATAAATTAACATGTTCACATTTTCTAATTATAAGGGAAATAGAAAAATTGAAGAGGAAATATTATATTTGATTTAAGTTTAATAATTAAAAAGCTAATTACATCAGTTTGATTTCTTACTTTAACAAAAACTCAACCCATAAACGCTCCTAGTCAAACACTCAAAGAAGTGAAGTGAAATAAATTATTATGAAGTCCCGTTTTTTGATGGATATAAATTAACATGTTCACATTTTCTAATTAGAAGGAAATAGAAAAATTGAAGAGGAAATATTATATTTGATTTTATTTTAATAATTAAAAGCTAATTACTTGATTTGATTTTTACTTTACCAAAAACTAACTCATAAGCGCTCATAGTCAAACACACAAAGAAATGAAGTGAAATAAATTATTAAGAAGTCTCATTTTCTAATGGATATAAATTAACATGTTCTCATTTTGTAATTAGAAGGAAAATAGAAAAATTGAAGAGGAAAAATTATATTTGATTTAATTTTAATAATTAAAAGCTAATTACATTGATTTTTAACTTTAACAAAAACTCAAGCCATAACGCTCCTAGTCAAACACTCAAAGAAGTGAATTGAAATAAATTATTAAGAAGTCTCATTTTTAATAATTAAAAAGCTAATTACATCGGTTTGATTTTTTAATTTAACAAAAACTCAACCCATAAACGCTCCTAGTCAAACACTCAAAGAAGTGAAGGGAAATAAATTATTAAGAAGTCTCATTTTTAATGGATATAAATTAACATGTTCTCATTTTCTAATTAGAAGGGAAATAGAAAAAATGAAGAGGACAAATTATATTTGATTTGATTTTAATAATTAAAAAGCTAATTACATCAGTTTGGTTTTTACTTTAACTAAAATCAACCCATAAACGCTCCTAGTCAAACACTCAAAGAAGTGAAGTGAAATAAATTATTAAGAAGTCCCATTTTTTAATAGATATAAATTAACATGTTCACATTTTCTAATTAGAAGGGAAATAGAAAAATTGAAGAGGAAATATTATATTTGATTTTATTTAAATAATTAAAAAGCTAATTACTTCAGTTTGAATTTTTACTTTAACAAAAACTAACCCATAAACGCTCCTAGTCAAACACTCAAAGAAGTGAAATGAAATAAATTATTAAGAAGTCTAATTTTTTAATGGATATAAATTAACATGTTCACATTTTCTAATTAGAAGGGAAATAGAAAAATTGAAGAGCAAAAATTATATTTGATTTAATTTTAATAATTAAAAAGTTAATTACATCAGTTTGATTTTTTACTTTAATAAAAACTTAACCCATAAACGCTCTTAGTCAAACACTCAAAGAAGTGAAGTGAAATAAATTATTAAGAAGTCTAATTTTTTAATGGATATAAATTAACATGTTCACATTTTCTAATTAGAAGGGAAATAGAATAATTGAAGAGCAAAAATTATATTTGATTTAATTTTATTAATTAAAAGTTAATTACATCAGTTTGATTTTTTACTTTAATAAAAACTTAACCCATAAACGCTCTTAGTCAAACACTCAAAGAAGTGAAGTGAAATAAATTATTAAGAAGTCCTATTTTCTAATGGATATAAATTAACATGTTATCATTTTCTAATTATAAGGGAAATTGAAAAATTGAAGAGGAAAAATTATATTTGATTTAATTTTAATAATTAAAAAGCTAATTACATCAATTTGGTTTTACTTTAAGTAAAACTCAACCCATAAACGCTCCTAGTCAAACACTCAAAGAAGTGAAATGAAATAAATTATTAAGAAGTCTCATTTTCTAATGGATATAAATTAACATGTTCACATTTTCTAATTAGAAGGAAATAGAAAAATTGAAGAGGAAAAATTATATTTGATTTAATTTTAATAATTAAAAGCTAATTACATCAATTTGGTTTTTACTTTAAGTAAAACACAACTCATAAACGCTCTAGTCAAACACTCAAAGAAGTGAAATGAAATAAATTATTAAGAAGTCCCATTTTCTAATGGATATAAATTAACATGTTCACATTTTCTAATTAGAAGGGAAATAGAAAAATTGAAGAGGAAAAATTATATTTGATTTAATTTTAATAATTAAAAAGCTAATTACATCAATTTGGTTTTTACTTTAAGTAAAACACAACTCATAAACGCTCCTAGTCAAACACTCAAAGAAGTGAAATGAAATAAATTATTAAGAAGTCCCATTTTCTAATGGATATAAATTAACATGTTCACATTTTCTAATTAGAAGGGAAATAGAAAAATTGAAGAGAAAAAATTATATTTGATTTAATTTTAATAATTAAAAAGTTAATTACATCAGTTTGATTTTTTACTTTAATAAAAACTTAACCCATAAACGCTCTTAGTCAAACACTCAAAGAAGTGAAGTGAAATAAATTATTAAGAAGTCTAATTTTCTAATGGATATAAATTAACATGTTATCATTTTCTAATTATAAGGGAAATTGAAAAATTGAAGAGGAAAAATTATATTTGATTTAATTTTAATAATTAAAAGCTAATTACATCAATTTGGTTTTACTTTAATTAAAACTCAACCCATAAACGCTCATAGTCAAACACTCAAAGAAGTGAAATGAAATAAATTATTAAGAAGTCCCATTTTCTAATGGATATAAATTAACATGTTCACATTTTCTAATTAGAATGGAAATAGAAAAATTGAAGAGGAAAAATTATATTTGATTTAATTTTAATAATTAAAAAGCTAATTACATCAATTTGGTTTTTACTTTAAGTAAAACACAACTCATAAACGCTCCTAGTCAAACACTCAAAGAAGTGAAATGAAATAAATTATTAAGAAGTCCCATTTTCTAATGGATATAAATTAACATGTTCACATTTTCTAATTAGAAGGGAAATAGAAAAATTGAAGAGAAAAATTATATTGGATTTAATTTTAATAATTAAAAAGCTAATTACATCAATTTGGTTTTTACTTTAAGTAAAACTCAACTCATAAACGCTCCTAGTCAAACACTCAAAGAAGTGAAATGAAATAAATTATTAAGAAGTCCCATTTTCTAATGGATATAAATTAACATGTTCACATTTTCTAATTAGAAGGGAAATAGAAAAATTGAAGAGGAAAAATTATATTTGATTTAATTTTAATAATTAAAAAACTAATTACATCAGTTTGGTTTTTACTTTAACTAAAACTCAACCCATAAACGCTCCAGGTCAAACACTCAAAGAAGTGAAGTGAAATAAATTATTAAGAAGTCTAATTTTTTAATGGATATAAATTAACATGTTCACATTTTCTAATTAGAAGGGAAATAGAAAAATTGAAGAGGAAAAATTATATTTGATTTAATTTTAATAATTAAAAAGCTAATTACATCAATTTGGTTTTTACTTTAAGTAAAACTCAACCCATAAACGCTCCTAGTCAAACACTCAAAGAAGTGAAATGAAATAAATTATTAAGAAGTCTAATATTTTAATGGATATAAATTAACATGTTCACATTTTCTAATTAGAAGGGAAATAGAAAAATTGAAGAGCAAAAATTATATTTGATTTAATTTTATTAATTAAAAAGTTAATTACATCAGTTTGATTTTTTACTTTAATAAAAACTTAACCCATAAACGCTCTTAGTCAAACACTCAAAGAAGTGAAGTGAAATAAATTATTAAGAAGTCTAATTTTTTAATGGATATAAATTAACATGTTCACTTTTTCTAATTAGAAGGGAAATAGAAAAATTGAAGAGGAAAAATTATATTTGATTTAATTTTAATAATTAAAAAGCTAATTACATCAATTTGGTTTTTACTATAAGTAAAACTCAACCCATAAACGCTCCTAGTCAAACACTCGAAGAAGTGAAGTGAAATAAATTATTAAGAAGTCTAATTTTTTAATGGATATAAATTAACATGTTCACATTTTCTAATTAGAAGGGAAATAGAAAAATTGAAGAGCAAAAATTATATTTGATTTAATTTTATTAATTAAAAAGTTAATTACATCAGTTTGATTTTTTACTTTAATAAAAACTTAACCCATAAACGCTCTTAGTCAAACACTCAAAGAAGTGAAGTGAAATAAATTATTAAGAAGTCTAATTTTTTAATGGATATAAATTAACATGTTCACTTTTTCTAATTAGAAGGGAAATAGAAAAATTGAAGAGGAAAAATTATATTTGATTTAATTTTAATAATTAAAAAGCTAATTACATCAATTTGGTTTTTACTTTAAGTAAAACTCAACCCATAAACGCTTCTAGTCAAACATTCAAAGAAGTGAAGTGAAATAAATTATTAAGAAGTCTAATTTTTTAATGGATATAAATTAACATGTTCACATTTTCTAATTAGAAGGGAAATAGAAAAATTGAAGAGCAAAAATTATATTTGATTTAATTTTATTAATTAAAAAGTTAATTACATCAGTTTGATTTTTTACTTTAATAAAAACTTAACCCATAAACGCTCTTAGTCAAACACTCAAAGAAGTGAAGTGAAATAAATTATTAAGAAGTCTAATTTTTAATGGATATAAATTAACATGTTCACTTTTTCTAATTAGAAGGGAAATAGAAAAATTGAAGAGGAAAAATTATATTTGATTTAATTTTAATAATTAAAAAGCTAATTACATCAATTTGGTTTTTACTTTAAGTAAAACTCAACCCATAAACGCTTCTAGTCAAACATTCAAAGAAGTGAAGTGAAATAAATTATTAAGAAGTCTAATTTTTTAATGGATATAAATTAACATGTTCACATTTTCTAATTAGAAGGAAAATAGAAAAATTGAAGAGCAAAAATTATATTTGATTTAATTTTATTAATTAAAAAGTTAATTACATCAGTTTGATTTTTTACTTTAATAAAAACTTAACCCATAAACGCTCTTAGTCAAACACTCAAAGAAGTGAAGTGAAATAAATTATTAAGAAGTCTAATTTTTTAATGGATATAAATTAACATGTTCACTTTTTCTAATTAGAAGGGAAATAGAAAAATTGAAGAGGAAAAATTATATTTGATTTAATTTTAATAATTAAAAAGCTAATTACATCAATTTGGTTTTACTTTAAGTAAAACTCAACCCATAAACGCTTCTAGTCAAACATTCAAAGAAGTGAAGTGAAATAAATTATTAAGAAGTCTAATTTTTAATGGATATAAATTAACATGTTCACATTTTCTAATTAGAAGGGAAATAGAAAAATTGAAGAGCAAAAATTATATTTGATTTAATTTTATTAATTAAAAAGTTAATTACATCAGTTTGATTTTTTACTTTAATAAAAACTTAACCCATAAACGCTCTTAGTCAAACACTCAAAGAAGTGAAGTGAAATAAATTATTAAGAAGTCTAATTTTTAATGGATATAAATTAACATGTTCACATTTTCTAATTAGAAGGAAATAGAAAAATTGAAGAGGAAAAATTATATTTGATTTAATTTTAATAATTAAAAAGCTAATTACATCAATTTGGTTTTTACTTTAAGTAAAACTCAACCCATAAACGCTTCTAGTCAAACATTCAAAGAAGTGAAGTGAAATAAATTATTAAGAAGTCTAATTTTTTAATGGATATAAATTAACATGTTCACATTT
Source organism: Przewalskia tangutica (assembly GCA_029844215.1). Taxonomy (NCBI): domain Eukaryota; kingdom Viridiplantae; phylum Streptophyta; class Magnoliopsida; order Solanales; family Solanaceae; genus Przewalskia; species Przewalskia tangutica. The sequence continues at coordinate 20,259,682 of CM056731.1, read as the reverse complement.
TCTAATTAGAAGGAAATAGAATAATTGAAGAGCAAAAATTATATTTGATTTAATTTTATTAATTAAAAGTTAATTACATCAGTTTGATTTTTTACTTTAATAAAAACTTAACCCATAAACGCTCTTAGTCAAACACTCAAAGAAGTGAAGTGAAATAAATTATTAAGAAGTCTAATTTTTAATGGATATAAATTAACATGTTCACATTTTCTAATTAGAAGGAAATAGAAAAATTGCAGAGGAAAAATTATATTTGATTTAATTTTAATAATTAAAAAGCTAATTACATCAATTTGGTTTTACTATAAGTAAAACTCAACCCATAAACGCTCCTAGTCAAACATTCGAAGAAGTGAAGTGAAATAAATTATTAAGAAGTCTAATTTTTAATGGATATAAATTAACATGTTCACATTTTCTAATTAGAAGGGAAATAGAAAAATTGAAGAGCAAAAATTATATTTGATTTAATTTTATTAATTAAAAGTTAATTACATCAGTTTGATTTTTTACTTTAATAAAAACTTAACCCATAAACGCTCTTAGTCAAACACTCAAAGAAGTGAAGTGAAATAAATTATTAAGAAGTCTAATTTTTTAATGGATATAAATTAACATGTTCACTTTTTCTAATTAGAAGGGAAATAGAAAAATTGAAGAGGAAAAATTATATTTGATTTAATTTTAATAATTAAAAAGCTAATTACATCAATTTGGTTTTACTTTAAGTAAAACTCAACCCATAAACGCTCTTAGTCAAACACTCAAAGAAGTGAAGTGAAATAAATTATTAAGAAGTCTAATTTTTTAATGGATATAAATTAACATGTTCACATTTTTTAATTAGAAGGGAAATAGAAAAATTGAAGAGCAAAAATTATATTTGATTTAATTTTATTAATTAAAAAGTTAATTACATCAGTTTGATTTTTTACTTTAATAAAACTTAACCCATAAACGCTCTTAGTCAAACACTCAAAGAAGTGAAGTGAAATAAATTATTAAGAAGTCTAATTTTTTTAATGGATATAAATTAACATGTTCACATTTTCTAATTAGAAGGGAAATAGAAAAATTGAAGAGGAAAAATTATATTTGATTTAATTTTAATAATTAAAAAGCTAATTACATCAATTTGGTTTTTACTTTAAGTAAAACTCAACCCATAAACGCTTCTAGTCAAACATTCAAAGAAGTGAAGTGAAATAAATTATTAAGAAGTCTAATTTTTTAATGGATATAAATTAACATGTTCACATTTTCTAATTAGAAGGGAAATAGAAAAATTGAAGAGCAAAAATTATATTTGATTTAATTTTATTAATTAAAAAGTTAATTACATCAGTTTGATTTTTTACTTTAATAAAAACTTAACCCATAAACGCTCTTAGTCAAACACTCAAAGAAGTGAAGTGAAATAAATTATTAAGAAGTCTAATTTTTTAATGGATATAAATTAACATGTTCACATTTTCTAATTAGAAGGGAAATAGAAAAATTGAAGAGGAAAAATTATATTTGATTTAATTTTAATAATTAAAAAGCTAATTACATCAATTTGGTTTTTACTTTAAGTAAAACTCAACCCATAAACGCTTCTAGTCAAACATTCAAAGAAGTGAAGTGAAATAAATTATTAAGAAGTCTAATTTTTTAATGGATATAAATTAACATGTTCACATTTTCTAATTAGAAGGGAAATAGAAAAATTGAAGAGGAAAAATTATATTTGATTTAATTTTAATAATTAAAAAGCTAATTACATCAATTTGGTTTTTACTTTAAGTAAAACTCAACCCATAAACGCTTCTAGTCAAACATTCAAAGAAGTGAAGTGAAATAAATTATTAAGAAGTCTAATTTTCTAATGGATATAAATTAACATGTTCACATTTTCTAATTAGAAGGGAAATAGAAAAATTGAAGAGCAAAAATTATATTTGATTTAATTTTATTAATTAAAAAGTTAATTACATCAGTTTGATTTTTTACTTTAATAAAAACTTAACCCATAAACGCTCTTAGTCAAACACTCAAAGAAGTGAAGTGAAATAAATTATTAAGAAGTCTAATTTTTTAATGGATATAAATTAACATGTTCACTTTTTCTAATTAGAAGGGAAATAGAAAAATTGAAGAGGAAAAATTATATTTGATTTAATTTTAATAATTAAAAAGCTAATTACATCAATTTGGTTTTTACTTTAAGTAAAACTCAACCCATAAACGCTTCTAGTCAAACATTCAAAGAAGTGAAGTGAAATAAATTATTAAGAAGTCTAATTTTTTAATGGATATAAATTAACATGTTCACATTTTCTAATTAGAAGGGAAATAGAATAATTGAAGAGCAAAAATTATATTTGATTTAATTTTATTAATTAAAAGTTAATTACATCAGTTTGATTTTTTACTTTAATAAAAACTTAACCCATAAACGCTCTTAGTCAAACACTCAAAGAAGTGAAGTGAAATAAATTATTAAGAAGTCCTATTTTCTAATGGATATAAATTAACATGTTATCATTTTCTAATTATAAGGGAAATTGAAAAATTGAAGAGGAAAAATTATATTTGATTTAATTTTAATAATTAAAAAGCTAATTACATCAATTTGGTTTTTACTTTAAGTAAAACTCAACCCATAAACGCTTCTAGTCAAACACTCAAAGAAGTGAAGTGAAATAAATTATTAAGAAGTCTAATTTTTTAATGGATATAAATTAACATGTTCACATTTTCTAATTAGAAGGGAAATAGAAAAATTGAAGAGGAAAAATTATATTTGATTTAATTTTAATAATTAAAAAGCTAATTACATCAATTTGGTTTTTACTTTAAGTAAAACTCAACCCATAAACGCTCCAGGTCAAACACTCAAAGAAGTGAAGTGAAATAAATTATTAAGAAGTCTAATTTTTTAATGGATATAAATTAACATGTTCACATTTTCTAATTAGAAGGGAAATAGAAAAATTGAAGAGGAAAAATTATATTGGATTTAATTTTAATAATTAAAAAGCTAATTACATCAATTTGGTTTTTACTTTAAGTAAAACTCAACTCATAAACGCTCCTAGTCAAACACTCAAAGAAGTGAAGTGAAATAAATTATTAAGAAGTCTAATTTTTTAATGGATATAAATTAACATGTTCACATTTTCTAATTAGAAGGGAAATAGAAAAATTGAAGAGCAAAAATTATATTTGATTTAATTTTATTAATTAAAAAGTTAATTACATCAGTTTGATTTTTTACTTTAATAAAAACTTAACCCATAAACGCTCTTAGTCAAACACTCAAAGAAGTGAAGTGAAATAAATTATTAAGAAGTCTAATTTTTTTAATGGATATAAATTAACATGTTCACATTTTCTAATTAGAAGGGAAATAGAAAAATTGAAGAGGAAAAATTATATTTGATTTAATTTTAATAATTAAAAAGCTAATTACATCAATTTGGTTTTTACTTTAAGTAAAACTCAACCCATAAACGCTTCTAGTCAAACATTCAAAGAAGTGAAGTGAAATAAATTATTAAGAAGTCTAATTTTTTAATGGATATAAATTAACATGTTCACATTTTCTAATTAGAAGGGAAATAGAAAAATTGAAGAGCAAAAATTATATTTGATTTAATTTTATTAATTAAAAAGTTAATTACATCAGTTTGATTTTTTACTTTAATAAAAACTTAACCCATAAACGCTCTTAGTCAAACACTCAAAGAAGTGAAGTGAAATAAATTATTAAGAAGTCTAATTTTTAATGGATATAAATTAACATGTTCACATTTTCTAATTAGAAGGGAAATAGAAAAATTGAAGAGGAAAAATTATATTTGATTTAATTTTAATAATTAAAAAGCTAATTACATCAATTTGGTTTTTACTTTAAGTAAAACTCAACCCATAAACGCTTCTAGTCAAACACTCAAAGAAGTGAAGTGAAATAAATTATTAAGAAGTCTAATTTTTTAATGGATATAAATTAACATGTTCACATTTTCTAATTAGAAGGGAAATAGAAAAATTGAAGAGGAAAAATTATATTGGATTTAATTTTAATAATTAAAAAGCTAATTACATCAATTTGGTTTTTACTTTAAGTAAAACTCAACTCATAAACGCTCCTAGTCAAACACTCAAAGAAGTGAAATGAAATAAATTATTAAGAAGTCCCATTTTCTAATGGATATAAATTAACATGTTCACATTTTCTAATTAGAAGGGAAATAGAAAAATTGAAGAGGAAAAATTATATTTGATTTAATTTTAATAATTAAAAAACTAATTACATCAGTTTGGTTTTTACTTTAAGTAAAACTCAACTCATAAACGCTCTAGTCAAACACTCAAAGAAGTGAAGTGAAATAAATTATTAAGAAGTCGCATTTTCTAATGGATATAAATTAACATGTTCACATTTTCTATTTAGAAGGAAATAGAAAAAATGAAGAGAAAAATTATATTTGATTTAATTTTAATAATTAAAACGTTAATTACATCAGTTTGATTTTTTACTTTAATAAAAACTTAACCCATAAACGCTCTTAGTCAAACACTCAAAGAAGTGAAGTGAAATAAATTATTAAGAAGTCTAATTTTTTAATGGATATAAATTAACATGTTCACATTTTCTAATTAGAAGGGAAATAGAAAAATTGAAGAGGAAAAATTATATTTGATTTAATTTTAATAATTAAAAAGCTAATTACATCAATTTGGTTTTTACTTTAAGTAAAACTCAACCCATAAACGCTTCTAGTCAAACATTCAAAGAAGTGAAGTGAAATAAATTATTAAGAAGTCTAATTTTTTAATGGATATAAATTAACATGTTCACATTTTCTAATTAGAAGGGAAATAGAAAAATTGAAGAGCAAAAATTATATTTGATTTAATTTTATTAATTAAAAGTTAATTACATCAGTTTGATTTTTACTTTAATAAAAACTTAACCCATAACGCTCTTAGTCAAACACTCAAAGAAGTGAAGTGAATTAAATTATTAAGAAGTCTAATTTTTAATGGATATAAATTAACATGTTCACATTTTCTAATTAGAAGGAAATAGAAAAATTGAAGAGGAAAAATTATATTTGATTTAATTTTAATAATTAAAAGCTAATTACATCAATTTGGTTTTACTTTAAGTAAAACTCAACCCATAAACGCTTCTAGTCAAACACTCAAAGAAGTGAAGTGAAATAAATTATTAAGAAGTCTAATTTTTTTAATGGATATAAATTAACATGTTCACATTTGCTACGTAGAAGGGAAATAGAAAAATTGAAGAGGAAAAATTATATTTGATTTAATTTTAATAATTAAAAAGCTAATTACATCAATTTGGTTTTTACTTTAAGTAAAACTCAACCCATAAACGCTTCTAGTCAAACATTCAAAGAAGTGAAGTGAAATAAATTATTAAGAAGTCTAATTGTTTAATGGATAAAAATTAACATGTTCACATTTTCTAATTAGAAGAGAAATAGAAAAATTGAAGAGCAAAAATTATATTTGATTTAATTTTATTAATTAAAAAGTTAATTACATCAGTTTGATTTTTTACTTTAATAAAAACTTAACCCATAAACGCTCTTAGTCAAACACTCAAAGAAGTGAAGTGAAATAAATTATTAAGAAGTCTAATTTTTAATGGATATAAATTAACATGTTCACTTTTTCTAATTAGAAGGGAAATAGAAAAATTGAAGAGGAAAAATTATATTTGATTTAATTTTAATAATTAAAAAGCTAATTACATCAATTTGGTTTTTACTTTAAGTAAAACTCAACCCATAAACGCTTCTAGTCAAACATTCAAAGAAGTGAAGTGAAATAAATTATTAAGAAGTCTAATTTTTTAATGGATATAAATTAACATGTTCACATTTTCTAATTAGAATGGAAATAGAAAAATTGAAGAGCAAAAATTATATTTGATTTAATTTTATTAATTAAAAAGTTAATTACATCAGTTTGATTTTTTACTTTAATAAAAACTTAACCCATAAACGCTCTTAGTCAAACACTCAAAGAAGTGAAGTGAAATAAATTATTAAGAAGTCTAATTTTTTAATGGATATAAATTAACATGTTCACTTTTTCTAATTAGAAGGGAAATAGAAAAATTGAAGAGGAAAAATTATATTTGATTTAATTTTAATAATTAAAAAGCTAATTACATCAATTTGGTTTTTACTTTAAGTAAAACTCAACCCATAAACGCTCCTAGTCAAACACTCAAAGAAGTGAAGTGAAATAAATTATTAAGAAGTCTAATTTTTTTAATGGATATAAATTAACATGTTCACATTTTCTAATTAGAAGGGAAATAGAAAAATTGAAGAGGAGAAATTATATTTGATTTAATTTTAATAATTAAAAAGCTAATTACATCAGTTTGGTTTTTACTTTAACAAAAAACTAACCCATAAACGCTCCTAGTCAAACACTCAAAGAAGTGAAATGAAATAAATTATTAAGAAGTCTAATTTTTTAATGGATATAAATTAACATGTTCACATTTTCTAATTAGAAGGGAAATAGAAAAATTGAAGAGCAAAAATTATATTTGATTTAATTTTAATAATTAAAAAGTTAATTACATCAGTTTGATTTTTTACTTTAATAAAAACTTAACCCATAAACGCTCTTAGTCAAACACTCAAAGAAGTGAAGTGAAATAAATTATTAAGAAGTCCTATTTTCTAATGGATATAAATTAACATGTTCACATTTTCTAATTAGAAGGGAAATAGAAAAATTGAAGAGCAAAAATTATATTTGATTTAATTTTATTAATTAAAAAGTTAATTACATCAGTTTGATTTTTTACTTTAATAAAAACTTAACCCATAAACGCTCCTAGTCAAACACTCAAAGAAGTGAAGTGAAATAAATTATTAAGAAGTCTAATTTTCTAATGGATATAAATTAACATGTTATCATTTTCTAATTATAAGGGAAATTGAAAAATTGAAGAGGAAAAATTATATTTGATTTAATTTTAATAATTAAAAAGCTAATTACATCAATTTGGTTTTTACTTTAAGTAAAACTCAACCCATAAACGCTCTAGGTCAAACACTCAAAGAAGTGAAGTGAAATAAATTATTAAGAAGTCTAATTTTTTAATGGATATAAATTAACATGTTCACATTTTCTAATTAGAAGGGAAATAGAAAAATTGAAGAGGAAAAATTATATTTGATTTAATTTTAATAATTAAAAAGCTAATTACATCAATTTGGTTTTTACTTTAAGTAAAACTCAACCCATAAACGCTTCTAGTCAAACACTCAAAGAAGTGAAGTGAAATAAATTATTAAGAAGTCTAATTTTTTAATGGATATAAATTAACATGTTCACATTTTCTAATTAGAAGGAAATAGAAAAATTGAAGAGGAAAAATTATATTTGATTTAATTTTAATAATTAAAAGCTAATTACATCAATTTGGTTTTTACTTTAAGTAAAACTCAACCCATAAACGCTTCTAGTCAAACACTCAAAGAAGTGAAGTGAAATAAATTATTAAGAAGTCTAAGTGTTTAATGGATATAAATTAACATGTTCACATTTTCTAATTAGAAGGGAAATAGAAAAATTGAAGAGCAAAAATTATATTTGATTTAATTTTATTAATTAAAAGTTAATTACATCAGTTTGATTTTTTACTTTAATAAAAACTTAACCCATAAACGCTCTTAGTCAAACACTCAAAGAAGTGAAGTGAAATAAATTATTAAGAAGTCTAATTTTGTAATGGATATAAATTAACATGTTCACATTTTCTAATTAGAAGGAAATAGAAAAATTGAAGAGGAAAAATTATATTTGATTTAATTTTAATAATTAAAAAGCTAATTACATCAATTTGGTTTTTACTTTAAGTAAAACTCAACCCATAAACGCTTCTAGTCAAACACTCAAAGAAGTGAAGTGAAATAAATTATTAAGAAGTCTAATTTTTTAATGGATATAAATTAACATGTTCACATTTTCTAATTAGAAGGGAAATAGAAAAATTGAAGAGGAAAAATTATATTGGATTTAATTTTAATAATTAAAAAGCTAATTACATCAATTTGGTTTTTACTTTAAGTAAAACTCAACTCATAAACGCTCCTAGTCAAACACTCAAAGAAGTGAAATGAAATAAATTATTAAGAAGTCTAATTTTTTAATGGATATAAATTAACATGTTCACATTTTCTAATTAGAAGGGAAATAGAAAAATTGAAGAGGAAAAATTATATTTGATTTAATTTTAATAATTAAAAAACTAATTACATCAGTTTGGTTTTTACTTTAACTAAAACTCAACCCATAAACGCTCCAGGTCAAACACTCAAAGAAGTGAAGTGAAATAAATTATTAAGAAGTCTAATTTTTTAATGGATATAAATTAACATGTTCACATTTTCTAATTAGAAGGGAAATAGAAAAATTGAAGAGGAAAAATTATATTTGATTTAATTTTAATAATTAAAAAGCTAATTACATCAATTTGGTTTTTACTTTAAGTAAAACTCAACCCATAAACGCTTCTAGTCAAACACTCAAAGAAGTGAAGTGAAATAAATTATTAAGAAGTCTAATTTTTTAATGGATATAAATTAACATGTTCACATTTTCTAATTAGAAGGAAAATAGAAAAATTGAAGAGCAAAAATTATATTTGATTTAATTTTATTAATTAAAAAGTTAATTACATCAGTTTGATTTTTTACTTTAATAAAAACTTAACCCATAAACGCTCTTAGTCAAACACTCAAAGAAGTGAAGTGAAATAAATTATTAAGAAGTCTAATTTTTTAATGGATATAAATTAACATGTTCACATTTTCTAATTAGAAGGGAAATAGAAAAATTGAAGAGCAAAAATTATATTTGATTTAATTTTATTAATTAAAAAGTTAATTACATCAGTTTGATTTTTTACTTTAATAAAAACTTAACCTTGAACGCTCTTAGTCAAACACTCAAAGAAGTGAAGTGAAATAAATTATTAAGAAGTCTAATTTTTTAATGGATATAAATTAACATGTTCACATTTTCTAATTAGAAGGGAAATAGAAAAATTGAAGAGGAAAAATTATATTTGATTTAATTTTAATAATTAAAAAGCTAATTACATCAATTTGGTTTTTACTTTAAGTAAAACTCAACCCATAAACGCTTCTAGTCAAACACTCAAAGAAGTGAAGTGAAATAAATTATTAAGAAGTCTAATTTTTAATGGATATAAATTAACATGTTCACATTTTCTAATTAGAATGGAAATAGAAAAATTGAAGAGCAAAAATTATATTTGATTTAATTTTATTAATTAAAAAGTTAATTACATCAGTTTGATTTTTTACTTTAATAAAAACTTAACCCATAAACGCTCTTAGTCAAACACTCAAAGAAGTGAAGTGAAATAAATTATTAAGAAGTCTAATTTTTTAATGGATATAAATTAACATGTTCACATTTTCTAATTAGAAGGGAAATAGAAAAATTGAAGAGGAAAAATTATATTTGATTTAATTTTAATAATTAAAAAACTAATTACATCAGTTTGGTTTTTACTTTAACTAAAACTCAACCCATAAACGCTCCAGGTCAAACACTCAAAGAAGTGAAGTGAAATAAATTATTAAGAAGTCTAATTTTTTAATGGATATAAATTAACATGTTCACATTTTCTAATTAGAAGGGAAATAGAAAAATTGAAGAGGAAAAATTATATTTGATTTAATTTTAATAATTAAAAAGCTAATTACATCAGTTTGGTTTTTTACTTTAACTAAAACTCAACCCATAAACGCTCTAGGTCAAACACTCAAAGAAGTGAAGTGAAATAAATTATTAAGAAGTCTAATTTTTTAATGGATATAAATTAACATGTTCACATTTTCTAATTAGAAGGGAAATAGAATAATTGAAGAGCAAAAATTATATTTGATTTAATTTTATTAATTAAAAGTTAATTACATCAGTTTGATTTTTTACTTTAATAAAAACTTAACCCATAAACGCTCTTAGTCAAACACTCAAAGAAGTGAAGTGAAATAAATTATTAAGAAGTCTAATTTTTTAATGGATATAAATTAACATGTTCACTTTTTCTAATTAGAAGGGAAATAGAAAAATTGAAGAGGAAAAATTATATTTGATTTAATTTTAATAATTAAAAAGCTAATTACATCAGTTTGGTTTTTACTTTAAGTAAAACTCAACCCATAAACGCTCCTAGTCAAACACTCAAAGAAGTGAAGTGAAATAAATTATTAAGAAGTCTAATTTTTAATGGATATAAATTAACATGTTCACATTTTCTAATTAGAAGGGAAATAGAAAAATTGAAGAGCAAAAATTATATTTGATTTAATTTTATTAATTAAAAAGTTAATTACATCAGTTTGATTTTTTACTTTAATAAAAACTTAACCCATAAACGCTCTTAGTCAAACACTCAAAGAAGTGAAGTGAAATAAATTATTAAGAAGTCTAATTTTTTAATGGATATAAATTAACATGTTCACATTTTCTAATTAGAAGGAAATAGAAAAATTGAAGAGGAAAAATTATATTTGATTTAATTTTAATAATTAAAAAGCTAATTACATCAATTTGGTTTTACTTTAAGTAAAACTCAACCCATAAACGCTTCTAGTCAAACACTCAAAGAAGTGAAGTGAAATAAATTATTAAGAAGTCTAATTTTTTAATGGATATAAATTAACATGTTCACATTTTCTAATTAGAAGGGAAATAGAAAAATTGAAGAGCAAAAATTATATTTGATTTAATTTTATTAATTAAAAAGTTAATTACATCAGTTTGATTTTTTACTTTAATAAAAACTTAACCCATAAACGCTCTTAGTCAAACACTCAAAGAAGTGAAGTGAAATAAATTATTAAGAAGTCTAATTTCTAATGGATATAAATTAACATGTTCACTTTTTCTAATTAGAAGGGAAATAGAAAAATTGAAGAGGAAAAATTATATTTGATTTAATTTTAATAATTAAAAAGTTAATTACATCAGTTTGATTTTTTACTTTAATAAAAACTTAACCCATAAACGCTCTTAGTCAAACACTCAAAGAAGTGAAGTGAAATAAATTATTAAGAAGTCTAATTTTCTAATGGATATAAATTAACATGTTATCATTTTCTAATTATAAGGGAAATTGAAAAATTGAAGAGGAAAAATTATATTTGATTTAATTTTAATAATTAAAAAGCTAATTCCATCAATTTGGTTTATACTTTAAGTAAAACTCAACCCATAAACGCTCCTAGTCAAACACTCAAAGAAGTGAAATGAAATAAATTATTAAGAAGTCCCATTTTCTAATGGATATAAATTAACATGTTCACATTTTCTAATTAGAAGGGAAATAGAAAAATTGAAGAGGAAAAATTATATTTGATTTAATTTTAATAATTAAAAAGCTAATTACATCAATTTGGTTTTACTTTAACTAAAACTCAACCCATAAACGCTCTAGGTCAAACACTCAAAGAAGTGAAGTGAAATAAATTATTAAGAAGTCTAATTTTTTAATGGATATAAATTAACAAGTTCACATTTTCTAATTAGAAGGGAAATAGAAAAATTGAAGAGGATAAATTATATTTGATTTAATTTTAATAATTAAAATGCTAATTACCACAGTTTGGTTTTACTTTAAGTAAAACTCAACCCATAAACGCTCTAGTCAAACACTCAAAGAAGTGAAGTGAAATAAATTATTAAGAAGTCTAATTTTTAATGGATATAAATTAACATGTTCACATTTTCTAATTAGAAGGAAATAGAAAAATTGAAGAGCAAAAATTATATTTGATTTAATTTTATTAATTAAAAGTTAATTACATCAGTTTGATTTTTACTTTAATAAAAACTTAACCCATAAACGCTCTTAGTCAAACACTCAAAGAAGTGAAGTGAAATAAATTATTAAGAAGTCTAATTTTTAATGGATATAAATTAACATGTTCACATTTTCTAATTAGAAGGAAATAGAAAAATTGAAGAGGAAAAATTATATTTGATTTAATTTTAATAATTAAAAAGCTAATTACATCAATTTGGTTTTACTTTAAGTAAAACTCAACCCATAAACGCTCTAGTCAAACACTCAAAGAAGTGAAGTGAAATAAATTATTAAGAAGTCTAATTTTTAATGGATATAAATTAACATGTTCACATTTTCTAATTAGAAGGAAATAGAAAAATTGAAGAGCAAAAATTATATTTGATTTAATTTTAATAATTAAAAAGCTAATTACATCAATTTGGTTTTACTTTAAGTAAAACTCAACCCATAAACGCTTCTAGTCAAACACTCAAAGAAGTGAAGTGAAATAAATTATTAAGAAGTCTAATTTTTAATGGATATAAATTAACATGTTCACATTTTCTAATTAGAAGGGAAATTGAAAAATTGAAGAGGAAAAATTATATTTGATTTAATTTTAATAATTAAAAAGCTAATTACATCAATTTGGTTTTTACTTTAAGTAAAACTCAACCCATAAACGCTTCTAGTCAAACACTCAAAGAAGTGAAGTGAAATAAATTATTAAGAAGTCTAATTTTTAATGGATATAAATTAACATGTTCACATTTTCTAATTAGAAGGGAAATAGAAAAATTGAAGAGGAAAAATTATATTTGATTTAATTTTAATAATTAAAAAGCTAATTACATCAATTTGGTTTTTACTTTAAGTAAAACTCAACCCATAAACGCTTCTAGTCAAACACTCAAAGAAGTGAAGTGAAATAAATTATTAAGAAGTCTAATTTTTTAATGGATATAAATTAACATGTTCACATTTTCTAATTAGAAGGGAAATAGAAAAATTGAAGAGCAAAAATTATATTTGATTTAATTTTATTAATTAAAAAGTTAATTACATCAGTTTGATTTTTTACTTTAATAAAAACTTAACCCATAAACGCTCTTAGTCAAACACTCAAAGAAGTGAAGTGAAATAAATTATTAAGAAGTCTTATTTTCTAATGGATATAAATTAACATGTTCACATTTTCTAATTAGAAGGGAAATAGAAAAATTGAAGAGGAAAAATTATATTTGATTTAATTTTAATAATTAAAATGCTAATTACATCAATTTGGTTTTTACTTTAAGTAAAACTCAACCCATAAACGCTCTTAGTCAAACACTCAAAGAAGTGAAGTGAAATAAATTATTAAGAAGTCTAATTTTTTAATGGATATAAATTAACATGTTCACATTTTCTAATTAGAAGGGAAATAGAATAATTGAAGAGCAAAAATTATATTTAATTTAATTTTATTAATTAAAAGTTAATTACATCAGTTTGATTTTTTACTTTAATAAAAACTTAACCCATAAACGCTCTTAGTCAAACACTCAAAGAAGTGAAGTGAAATAAATTATTAAGAAGTCTAATTTTTTAATGGATATAAATTAACATGTTCACTTTTTCTAATTAGAAGGGAAATAGAAAAATTGAAGAGGAAAAATTATATTTGATTTAATTTTAATAATTAAAAAGCTAATTACATCAGTTTGGTTTTTACTTTAACTAAAACTCAACCCATAAACGCTCTAGGTCAAACACTCAAAGAAGTGAAGTGAAATAAATTATTAAGAAGTCTAATTTTTAATGGATATAAATTAACATGTTCACATTTTCTAATTAGAAGGAAATAGAATAATTGAAGAGCAAAAATTATATTTAATTTAATTTTATTAATTAAAAGTTAATTACATCAGTTTGATTTTTTACTTTAATAAAAACTTAACCCATAAACGCTCTTAGTCAAACACTCAAAGAAGTGAAGTGAAATAAATTATTAAGAAGTCTAATTTTTTAATGGATATAAATTAACATGTTCACATTTTCTAATTAGAAGGGAAATAGAAAAATTGAAGAGGAAAAATTATATTTGATTTAATTTTAATAATTAAAAAGCTAATTACATCAATTTGGTTTTTACTTTAAGTAAAACTCAACCCATAAACGCTCTAGGTCAAACACTCAAAGAAGTGAAGTGAAATAAATTATTAAGAAGTCTAATTTTTAATGGATATAAATTAACATGTTCACATTTTCTAATTAGAAGGGAAATAGAAAAATTGAAGAGGAAAAATTATATTTGATTTAATTTTAATAATTAAAAGCTAATTACATCAATTTGGTTTTTACTTTAAGTAAAACTCAACCCATAAACGCTCTTAGTTAAACACTCAAAGAAGTGAAGTGAAATAAATTATTAAGAAGTCTAATTTCTAATGGATATAAATTAACATGTTCACATTTTCTAATTAGAAGGGAAATAGAAAAATTGAAGAGCAAAAATTATATTTGATTTAATTTTATTAATTAAAAAGTTAATTACATCAGTTTGATTTTTTACTTTAATAAAAACTTAACCCATAAACGCTCTTAGTCAAACACTCAAAGAAGTGAAGTGAAATAAATTATTAAGAAGTCTAATTTTCTAATGGATATAAATTAACATGTTCACATTTTCTAATTAGAAGGGAAATTGAAAAATTGAAGAGGAAAAATTATATTTGATTTAATTTTAATAATTAAAAAGCTAATTACATCAATTTGGTTTTTACTTTAAGTAAAACTCAACCCATAAACGCTTCTAGTCAAACACTCAAAGAAGTGAAGTGAAATAAATTATTAAGAAGTCTAATTTTTTAATGGATATAAATTAACATGTTCACATTTTCTAATTAGAAGTGAAATAGAAAAATTGAAGAGCAAAAATTATATTTGATTTAATTTTATTAATTAAAAAGTTAATTACATCAGTTTGATTTTTTACTTTAATAAAAACTTAACCCATAAACGCTCTTAGTCAAACACTCAAAGAAGTGAAGTGAAATAAATTATTAAGAAGTCTAATTTTTTAATGGATATAAATTAACATGTTCACTTTTTCTAATTAGAAGGGAAATAGAAAAATTGAAGAGGAAAAATTATATTTGATTTAATTTTAATAATTAAAAAAATAATTACATCAATTTGGTTTTTACTTTAAGTAAAACTCAACCCATAAACGCTCCTAGTCAAACACTCAAAGAAGTGAAGTGAAATAAATTATTAAGAAGTCTAATTTTTTAATGGATATAAATTAACATGTTCACATTTTCTAATTAGAAGGGAAATAGAATAATTGAAGAGCAAAAATTATATTTGATTTAATTTTATTAATTAAAAGTTAATTACATCAGTTTGATTTTTTACTTTAATAAAAACTTAACCCATAAACGCTCTTAGTCAAACACTCAAAGAAGTGAAGTGAAATAAATTATTAAGAAGTCTAATTTTTTAATGGATATAAATTAACATGTTCACTTTTTCTAATTAGAAGGGAAATAGAAAAATTGAAGAGGAAAAATTATATTTGATTTAATTTTAATAATTAAAAAGCTAATTACATCAATTTGGTTTTTACTTTAAGTAAAACTCAACCCATAAACGCTCCTAGTCAAACACTCAAAGAAGTGAAGTGAAATAAATTATTAAGAAGTCTAATTTTTTAATGGATATAAAATAACATGTTCACATTTTCTAATTAGAAGGGAAATAGAAAAATTGGAAAGCAAAAATTATATTTGATTTAATTTTATTAATTAAAAAGTTAATTACATCAGTTTGATTTTTTACTTTAATAAAAACTTAACCCATAAACGCTCTTAGTCAAACACTCAAAGAAGTGAAGTGAAATAAATTATTAAGAAGTCTAATTTTTTAATGGATATAAATTAACATGTTCACATTTTCTAATTAGAAGGGAAATAGAAAAATTGAAGAGGAAAAATTATATTTGATTTAATTTTAATAATTAAAAAGCTAATTACATCAATTTGGTTTTTACTTTAAGTAAAACTCAACCCATAAACGCTCTAGGTCAAACACTCAAAGAAGTGAAGTGAAATAAATTATTAAGAAGTCTAATTTTTTAATGGATATAAATTAACATGTTCACATTTTCTAATTAGAAGGGAAATAGAATAATTGAAGAGCAAAAATTATATTTGATTTAATTTTATTAATTAAAAGTTAATTACATCAGTTTGATTTTTTACTTTAATAAAAACTTAACCCATAAACGCTCTTAGTCAAACACTCAAAGAAGTGAAGTGAAATAAATTATTAAGAAGTCTAATTTTCTAATGGATATAAATTAACATGTTATCATTTTCTAATTATAAGGGAAATTGAAAAATTGAAGAGGAAAAATTATATTTGATTTAATTTTAATAATTAAAAAGCTAATTACATCAATTTGGTTTTTACTTTAAGTAAAACTCAACCCATAAACGCTTCTAGTCAAACACTCAAAGAAGTGAAGTGAAATAAATTATTAAGAAGTCTAATTTTTTAATGGATATAAATTAACATGTTCACATTTTCTAATTAGAAGGGAAATAGAAAAATTGAAGAGGAAAAATTATATTGGATTTAATTTTAATAATTAAAAAGCTAATTACATCAATTTGGTTTTTACTTTAACTAAAACTCAACCCATAAACGCTCCTAGTCAAACACTCAAAGAAGTGAAGTGAAATAAATTATTAAGAAGTCTAATTTTTTAATGGATATAAATTAACATGTTCACTTTTTCTAATTAGAAGGGAAATAGAAAAATTGAAGAGGAAAAATTATATTTGATTTAATTTTAATAATTAAAAAGCTAATTACATCAATTTGGTTTTTACTTTAAGTAAAACTCAACCCATAAACGCTTCTAGTCAAACACTCAAAGAAGTGAAGTGAAATAAATTATTAAGAAGTCTAATTTTTTAATGGATATAAATTAACATGTTCACATTTTCTAATTAGAAGGGAAATAGAAAAATTGAAGAGCAAAAATTATATTTGATTTAATTTTAATAATTAAAAAGCTAATTACATCAATTTGGTTTTTACTTTAAGTAAAACTCAACCCATAAACGCTTCTAGTCAAACACTCAAAGAAGTGAAGTGAAATAAATTATTAAGAAGTCTAATTTTTAATGGATATAAATTAACATGTTCACATTTTCTAATTAGAGGAAATAGAATAATTGAAGAGCAAAAATTATATTTGATTTAATTTTATTAATTAAAAGTTAATTACATCAGTTTGATTTTTACTTTAATAAAAACTTAACCCATAAACGCTCTTAGTCAAACACTCAAAGAAGTGAAGTGAAATAAATTATTAAGAAGTCTAATTTTTAATGGATATAAATTAACATGTTCACATTTTCTAATTAGAAGGAAATAGAAAAATTGAAGAGCAAAAATTATATTTGATTTAATTTTATTAATTAAAAGTTAATTACATCAGTTTGATTTTTTACTTTAATAAAAACTTAACCCATAAACGCTCTTAGTCAAACACTCAAAGAAGTGAAGTGAAATAAATTATTAAGAATTCTAATTTTTAATGGATATAAATTAACATGTTCACATTTTCTAATTAGAAGGAAATAGAAAAATTGAAGAGGAAAAATTATATTTGATTTAATTTTAATAATTAAAAAGCTAATTACATCAATTTGGTTTTACTTTAAGTAAAACTCAACCCATAAACTCTAGTCAAACACTCAAAGAAGTGAAGTGAAATAAATTATTAAGAAGTCTAATTTTTTAATGGATATAAATTAACATGTTCACATTTTCTAATTAGATGGAAATAGAAAAATTGAAGAGCAAAAATTATATTTGATTTAATTTTATTAATTAAAAAGTTAATTACATCAGTTTGATTTTTTACTTTAATAAAAACTTAACCCATAAACGCTCTTAGTCAAACACTCAAAGAAGTGAAGTGAAATAAATTATTAAGAAGTCTAATTGTTTACTGTATATAAATTAACATGTTCACATTTTCTAATTAGAAGGAAATAGAAAAATTGAAGAGGAAAAATTATATTTGATTTAATTTTAATAATTAAAAACTAATTACATCAGTTTGGTTTTTACTTTAACTAAAACTCAACCCATAAACGCTCCAGGTCAAACACTCAAAGAAGTGAAGTGAAATAAATTATTAAGAAGTCTAATTTTTTAATGGATATAAATTAACATGTTCACATTTTCTAATTAGAAGGGAAATAGAAAAATTGAAGAGCAAAAATTATATTTGATTTAATTTTATTAATTAAAAAGTTAATTACATCAGTTTGATTTTTTACTTTAATAAAAACTTAACCCATAAACGCTCTTAGTCAAACACTCAAAGAAGTGAAGTGAAATAAATTATTAAGAAGTCTAATTTTTTAATGGATATAAATTAACATGTTCACATTTTCTAATTAGAAGGGAAATAGAAAAATTGAAGAGGAAAAATTATATTTGATTTAATTTTAATAATTAAAAAGCTAATTACATCAATTTGGTTTTTACTTTAAGTAAAACTCAACCCATAAACGCTTCTAGTCAAACACTCAAAGAAGTGAAGTGAAATAAATTATTAAGAAGTCTAATTTTTTAATGGATATAAATTAACATGTTCACATTTTCTAATTAGAAGGGAAATAGAAAAATTGAAGAGGAAAAATTATATTTTATTTAATTTTAATAATTAAAATTCTAATTACTACCTTTTTTTTTTTACTTTAATTAAAACTCAACCCATAAACGCTCTTAGTCAAACACTCAAAGAAGTGAAGTGAAATAAATTATTAAGAAGTCTAATTTTTTAATGGATATAAATTAACATGTTCACTTTTTCTAATTAGAAGGGAAATAGAAAAATTGAAGAGGAAAAATTATATTTGATTTAATTTTAATAATTAAAAAGCTAATTACATCAATTTGGTTTTTACTTTAAGTAAAACTCAACCCATAAACGCTCTTAGTCAAACACTCAAAGAAGTGAAGTGAAATAAATTATTAAGAAGTCTAATTTTTTAATGGATATAAATTAACATGTTCACATTTTCTAATTAGAAGGGAAATAGAAAAATTGAAGAGCAAAAATTATATTTGATTTAATTTTATTAATTAAAAAGTTAATTAAATACATTTGTTTTTTACTTTAATTAAAACTTAACCCATAAACGCTCTTAGTCAAACACTCAAAGAAGTGAAGTGAAATAAATTATTAAGAAGTCCTATTTTTAATGGATATAAATTAACATGTTCACATTTTCTAATTAGAAGGAAATAGAAAAATTGAAGAGCAAAAATTATATTTGATTTAATTTTATTAATTAAAAGTTAATTACATCAGTTTGATTTTTACTTTAATAAAAACTTAACCCATAACGCTCTTAGTCAAACACTCAAAGAAGTGAAGTGAAATAAATTATTAAGAAGTCTAATTTTTTAATGGATATAAATTAACATGTTCACATTTTTTAATTAGAAGGTAAATATAAAAATTGAAGAGGAAAAATTATATTTTATTTAATTTTAATAATTAAAAAGCTAATTACATCAATTTGGTTTTACTTTAAGTAAAACTCAACCCATAAACGCTCTAGTCAAACACTCAAAGAAGTGAAGTGAAATAAATTATTAAGAAGTCTAATTTTTTAATGGATATAAATTAACATGTTCACATTTTCTAATTAGAACGGAAATAGAAAAATTGAAGAGCAAAAATTATATTTGATTTAATTATATTAATTAAAAGTTAATTACATCAGTTTGATTTTTACTTTAATAAAAACTTAACCCATAACGCTCTTAGTCAAACACTCAAAGAAGTGAAGTGAAATAAATTATTAAGAAGTCTAATTTTCTAATGGATATAAATTAACATCTTCACATTTTCTAATTAGAAGTGAAATAGAAAAATTGAAGAGGAAAAATTATATTTGATTTAATTTTAATAATTAAAAAGCTAATTACATCAATTTGGTTTTTACTTTAAGTAAAACTCAACCCATAAACGCTTCTAGTCAAACACTCAAAGAAGTGAAGTGAAATAAATTATTAAGAAGTCTAATTTTTAATGGATATAAATTAACATGTTCACATTTTCTAATTAGAAGGAAATAGAAAAATTGAAGAGCAAAAATTATATTTGATTTAATTTTAATAATTAAAAAGTTAATTACATCAATTTGGTTTTACTTTAATAAAAACTTAACCCATAAACGCTCTTAGTCAAACACTCAAAGAAGTGAAGTGAATTAAATTATTAAGAAGTCTAATTTTTAATGGATATAAATTAACATGTTCACATTTTCTAATTAGAAGGAAATAGAAAAATTGAAGAGGAAAAATTATATTTGATTTAATTTTAATAATTAAAAGCTAATTACATCAATTTGGTTTTACTTTAAGTAAAACTCAACCATAAACGCTCTAGTCAAACACTCAAAGAAGTGAAGTGAAATAAATTATTAAGAAGTCTAATTTTTTAATGGATATAAATTAACATGTTCACATTTTCTAATTAGAAGGAAATAGAAAAATTGAAGAGGAAAAATTATATTTGATTTAATTTTAATAATTAAAAAGCTAATTACATCAATTTGGTTTTTACTTTAAGTAAAACTCAACCCATAAACGCTCTAGGTCAAACACTCAAAGAAGTGAAGTGAAATAAATTATTAAGAAGTCTAATTTTTTAATGGATATAAATTAACATGTTCACATTTTCTAATTAGAAGGAAATAGAAAAATTGAAGAGGAAAAATTATATTTGATTTAATTTTAATAATTAAAAAGTTAATTACAACAGTTTGATTTTTACTTTAAGTAAAACTCAACCCATAAACGCTCTAGTCAAACACTCAAAGAAGTGAAGTGAAATAAATTATTAAGAAGTCTAATTTTTAATGGATATAAATTAACATGTTCACATTTTCTAATTAGAAGGAAATAGAAAAATTGAAGAGAAAAATTATATTTGATTTAATTTTAATAATTAAAAAGCTAATTACATCAGTTTGGTTTTACTTTAAGTAAAACTCAACCCATAAACGCTCTTAGTCAAACACTCAAAGAAGTGAAGTGAAATAAATTATTAAGAAGTCTAATTTTTAATGGATATAAATTAACATGTTCACATTTTCTAATTAGAAGGAAATAGAAAAATTGAAGAGCAAAAATTATATTTGATTTAATTTTATTAATTAAAAGTTAATTACATCAGTTTGATTTTTACTTTAATAAAACTTAACCCATAAACGCTCTTAGTCAAACACTCAAAGAAGTGAAGTGAAATAAATTATTAAGAAGTCTAATTTTTTAATGGATATAAATTAACAAGTTCACATTTTCTAATTAGATGGAAATAGAAAAATTGAAGAGAAAAATTATATTTGATTTAATTTTAATAATTAAAAATCTAATTACATCAGTTTGGTTTTTACTTTAAGTAAAACTCAACCCATAACGCTTCTAGTCAAACACTCAAAGAAGTGAAGTGAAATAAATTATTAAGAAGTCTAATTTTTAATGGATATAAATTAACATGTTCACATTTTCTAATTAGAAGGAAATAGAAAAATTGAAGAGCAAAAATTATATTTGATTTAATTTTATTAATTAAAAGTTAATTACATCAGTTTGATTTTTACTTTAATAAAAACTTAACCCATAAACGCTCTTAGTCAAACACTCAAAGAAGTGAAGTGAAATAAATTATTAAGAAGTCTAATTTTTAATGGATATAAATTAACAAGTTCACATTTTCTAATTAGAAGGGAAATAGAAAAATTGAAGAGAAAAATTATATTTGATTTAATTTTAATAATTAAAAAGCTAATTACATCAGTTTGGTTTTTTAATTTAATAAAACTAAACCCATAAACGCTCTTAGTCAAACACTCAAAGAAGTGAAGTGAAATAAATTATTAAGAAGTCTAATTTTTTAATGGATATAAATTAACATGTTCACATTTTCTAATTAGATGGAAATAGAAAAATTGAAGAGGAAAAATTATATTTGATTTAATTTTAATAATTAAAAGCTAATTACATCAATTTGGTTTTACTTTAATAAAACTCAACCATAAACGCTCTTAGTCAAACACTCAAAGAAGTGAAGTGAAATAAATTATTAAGAAGTCTAATTTTTTAATGGATATAAATTAACATGTTCACATTTTCTAATTAGAAGGGAAATAGAAAAATTGAAGAGCAAAAATTATATTTGATTTAATTTTATTAATTAAAAAGTTAATTACATCAGTTTGATTTTTTACTTTAATAAAAACTTAACCCATAAACGCTCTTAGTCAAACACTCAAAGAAGTGAAGTGAAATAAATTATTAAGAAGTCCTATTTTCTAATGGATATAAATTAACATGTTCACATTTTCTAATTAGAAGGGAAATAGAAAAATTGAAGAGGAAAAATTATATTTGATTTAATTTTAATAATTAAAAAGCTAATTACATCAATTTGGTTTTTACTTTAAGTAAAACTCAACCCATAAACGCTTCTAGTCAAACACTCAAAGAAGTGAAGTGAAATAAATTATTAAGAAGTCTAATTTTTTAATGGATATAAATTAACATGTTCACATTTTTTAATTAGAATGGAAATAGAAAAATTGAAGAGCAAAAATTATATTTGATTTAATTTTATTAATTAAAAAGTTAATTACATCAGTTTGATTTTTTACTTTAATAAAACTTAACCCATAAACGCTCTTAGTCAAACACTCAAAGAAGTGAAGTGAAATAAATTATTAAGAAGTCCTATTTTCTAATGGATATAAATTAACATGTTAACATTTTCTAATTATAAGGGAAATTGAAAAATTGAAGAGGAAAATTATATTTGATTTAATTTTAATAATTAAAAAGCTAATTACATCAATTTGGTTTTTACTTTAAGTAAAACTCAACCCATAAACGCTTCTAGTCAAACACTCAAAGAAGTGAAGTGAAATAAATTATTAAGAAGTCTAATTTTTTAATGGATATAAATTAACATGTTCACATTTTCTAATTAGAAGGAAATAGAATAATTGAAGAGCAAAAATTATATTTGATTTAATTTTATTAATTAAAACTTTATTACATAAATTTTATTTTTTACTTTAATAAAAACTTAACCCATAAACGCTCTTAGTCAAACACTCAAAGAAGTGAAGTGAAATAAATTATTAAGAAGTCTAATTTTTTAATGGATATAAATTAACATGTTCACATTTTCTAATTAGAAGGGAAATAGAAAAATTGAAGAGGAAAAATTATATTTGATTTAATTTTAATAATTAAAAAGCTAATTACATCAATTTGGTTTTTACTTTAATAAAAACTCAACCCATAAACGCGCTCTAGTCAAACACTAAAAGAAGTGAAGTGAAATAAATTATTAAGAAGTCTAATTTTTAATGGATATAAATTAACATGTTCACATTTTCTAATTAGAAGGGAAATAGAATAATTGAAGAGCAAAAATTATATTTGATTTAATTTTATTAATTAAAAGTTAATTACATCAGTTTGATTTTTTACTTTAATAAAAACTTAACCCATAAACGCTCTTAGTCAAACACTCAAAGAAGTGAAGTGAAATAAATTATTAAGAAGTCTAATTTTTAATGGATATAAATTAACATGTTCACATTTTCTAATTAGAAGGAAATAGAAAAATTGAAGAGGAAAAATTATATTTGATTTAATTTTAATAATTAAAAAGCTAATTACATCAATTTGGTTTTACTTTAAGTAAAACTCAACCCATAAACGCTCTTAGTCAAACACTCAAAGAAGTGAAGTGAAATAAATTATTAAGAAGTCTAATTTATAATGGATATAAATTAACATGTTCACATTTTCTAATTAGAAGGGAAATAGAATAATTGAAGAGCAAAAATTATATTTGATTTAATTTTATTAATTAAAAGTTAATTACATCAGTTTGATTTTTTACTTTAATAAAACTTAACCCATAAACGCTCTTAGTCAAACACTCAAAGAAGTGAAGTGAAATAAATTATTAAGAAGTCTAATTTTTTAATGGATATAAATTAACATGTTCACATTTTCTAATTAGAAGGGAAATAGAAAAATTGAAGAGGAAAAATTATATTTGATTTAATTTTAATAATTAAAAAGCTAATTACATCAATTTGGTTTTTACTTTAAGTAAAACTCAACCCATAAACGCTTCTAGTCAAACACTCAAAGAAGTGAAGTGAAATAAATTATTAAGAAGTCTAATTTTTTAATGGATATAAATTAACATGTTCACATTTTCTAATTAGAAGGGAAATAGAAAAATTGAAGAGGAAAAATTATATTTGATTTAATTTTAATAATTAAAATGCTAATTACATAAATTTGGTTTTTACTTTAAGTAAAACTCAACCCATAAACGCTCCTAGTCAAACACTCAAAGAAGTGAAGTGAAATAAATTATTAAGAAGTCTAATTTTTAATGGATATAAATTAACATGTTCACATTTTCTAATTAGAAGGGAAATAGAAAAATTGAAGAGCAAAAATTATATTTGATTTAATTTTAATAATTAAAAAGTTAATTACATCAATTTGCTTTTTACTTTAATGAAAACTCAACCCATAAACGCTGCTAGTCAAACACTCAAAGAAGTGAAGTGAAATAAATTATTAAGAAGTCTAATTTTTTAATGGATATAAATTAACATGTTCACATTTTCTAATTAGAAGGGAAATAGAAAAATTGAAGAGGAAAAATTATATTTGATTTAATTTTAATAATTAAAAAGTTAATTACATCAATTTGATTTTTTACTTTAATAAAAACTTAACCCATAAACGCTCTTAGTCAAACACTCAAAGAAGTGAAGTGAAATAAATTATTAAGAAGTCTAATTTTTTAATGGATATAAATTAACATGTTCACATTTTCTAATTAGAAGGGAAATAGAAAAATTGAAGAGAAAAATTATATTTGATTTAATTTTAATAATTAAAAAGCTAATTACATCAGTTTGGTTTTTACTTTAAGTAAAACTCAACCCATAAACGCTCCTAGTCAAACACTCAAAGAAGTGAAGTGAAATAAATTATTAAGAAGTCTAATATTTTAATGGATATAAATTAACATGTTCACATTTTCTAATTAGAAGGGAAATAGAAAAATTGAAGAGCAAAAATTATATTTGATTTAATTTTATTAATTAAAAAGTTAATTACATCAGTTTGATTTTTTACTTTAATAAAAACTTAACCCATAAACGCTCTTAGTCAAACACTCAAAGAAGTGAAGTGAAATAAATTATTAAGAAGTCTAATTTTTTAATGGATATAAATTAACATGTTCACATTTTCTAATTAGAAGGGAAATAGAAAAATTGAAGAGCAAAATTATATTTGATTTAATTTTAATAATTAAAAAAATAATTACACCAGTTTGGTTTTTACTTTAATAAAAACTTAACCCATAAACGCTCTTAGTCAAACACTCAAAGAAGTGAAGTGAAATAAATTATTAAGAAGTCTAATTTTTAATGGATATAAATTAACATGTTCACATTTTCTAATTAGAAGGGAAATAGAAAAATTGAAGAGGAAAATTATATTTGATTTAATTTTAATAATTAAAAGTTAATTACATCATTTGATTTTTACTTTAATAAAACTTAACCCATAAACGCTCTTAGTCAAACACTCAAAGAAGTGAAGTGAAATAAATTATTAAGAAGTCTAATTTTTTAATGGATATAAATTAACATGTTCACATTTTCTAATTAGAAGGGAAATAGAAAAATTGAAGAGGAAAAATTATATTTGATTTAATTTTAATAATTAAAAAGCTAATTACATCAATTTGGTTTTTACTTTAAGTAAAACTCAACCCATAAACGCTTCTAGTCAAACACTCAAAGAAGTGAAGTGAAATAAATTATTAAGAAGTCTAATTTTTTAATGGATATAAATTAACATGTTCACATTTTCTAATTAGAAGGGAAATAGAAAAATTGAAGAGCAAAAATTATATTTGATTTAATTTTATTAATTAAAAAGTTAATTACATCAGTTTGATTTTTTACTTTAATAAAAACTTAACTCATAAACGCTCTTAGTCAAACACTCAAAGAAGTGAAGTGAAATAAATTATTAAGAAGTCCCATTTTCTAATGGATATAAATTAACATGTTCACATTTTCTAATTAGAAGGGAAATAGAAAAATTGAAGAGGAAAAATTATATTTGATTTAATTTTAATAATTAAAAAGCTAATTACATCAATTTGGTTTTTACTTTAAGTAAAACTCAACCCATAAACGCTTCTAGTCAAACACTCAAAGAAGTGAAGTGAAATAAATTATTAAGAAGTCTAATTTTTTAATGGATATAAATTAACATGTTCACATTTTCTAATTAGAAGGGAAATAGAAAAATTGAAGAGGAAAAATTATATTTGATTTAATTTTAATAATTAAAAAGCTAATTACATCAGTTTGGTTTTTACTTTAATAAAAACTTAACCCATAAACGCTCTTAGTCAAACACTCAAAGAAGTGAAGTGAAATAAATTATTAAGAAGTCTAATTTTTTAATGGATATAAATTAACATGTTCACTTTTTCTAATTAGAAGGGAAATAGAAAAATTGAAGAGCAAAAATTATATTTGATTTAATTTTATTAATTAAAAAGTTAATTACATCAGTTTGATTTTTACTTTAATAAAAACTTAACCCATAAACGCTCTTAGTCAAACACTCAAAGAAGTGAAGTGAAATAAATTATTAAGAAGTCTAATTTTTAATGGATATAAATTAACATGTTCACATTTTCTAATTAGAAGGGAAATAGAAAAATTGAAGAGGAAAATTATATTTGATTTAATTTTAATAATTAAAAGCTAATTACATCAATTTGGTTTTTACTTTAAGTAAAACTCAACCCATAAACGCTTCTAGTCAAACACTCAAAGAAGTGAAGTGAAATAAATTATTAAGAAGTCTAATTTTTTAATGGATATAAATTAACATGTTCACATTTTCTAATTAGAAGGGAAATAGAATAATTGAAGAGCAAAAATTATATTTGATTTAATTTTATTAATTAAAAGTTAATTACATCAGTTTGATTTTTTACTTTAATAAAAACTTAACCCATAAACGCTCTTAGTCAAACACTCAAAGAAGTGAAGTGAAATAAATTATTAAGAAGTCTAATTTTTTAATGGATATAAATTAACATGTTCACATTTTCTAATTAGAAGGGAAATAGAAAAATTGAAGAGGAAAAATTATATTTGATTTAATTTTAATAATTAAAAAGCTAATTACATCAATTTGGTTTTTACTTTAAGTAAAACTCAACCCATAAACGCTTCTAGTCAAACACTCAAAGAAGTGAAGTGAAATAAATTATTAAGAAGTCTAATTTTTAATGGATATAAATTAACATGTTCACATTTTCTAATTAGAAGGAAATAGAAAAATTGAAGTTCAAAAATTTTATTTTATTTAATTTTTTTAATTTAAAATTTTATTTAATCATTTTGATTTTTTACTTTAATAAAAACTTAACCCATAAACGCTCTTAGTCAAACACTCAAAGAAGTGAAGTGAATTAAATTATTAAGAAGTCTAATTTTTTAATGGATATAAATTAACATGTTCACATTTTCTAATTAGAAGGAAATAGAAAAATTGAAGAGGAAAAATTATATTTGATTTAATTTTAATAATTAAAAGCTAATTACATCAATTTGGTTTTTACTTTAAGTAAAACTCAACCCATAAACGCTTCTAGTCAAACACTCAAAGAAGTGAAGTGAAATAAATTATTAAGAAGTCTAATTTTTTAATGGATATAAATTAACATGTTCACATTTTTTAATTAGAAGGGAAATAGAAAAATTGAAGAGCAAAAATTATATTTGATTTAATTTTATTAATTAAAAAGTTAATTACATCAGTTTGATTTTTTACTTTAATAAAACTTAACCCATAAACGCTCTTAGTCAAACACTCAAAGAAGTGAAGTGAAATAAATTATTAAGAAGTCTAATTTTTTAATGGATATAAATTAACATGTTCACATTTTCTAATTAGAAGGGAAATAGAAAAATTGAAGAGGAAAAATTATATTTGATTTAATTTTAATAATTAAAAAGCTAATTACATCAATTTGGTTTTTACTTTAAGTAAAACTCAACCCATAAACGCTTCTAGTCAAACACTCAAAGAAGTGAAGTGAAATAAATTATTAAGAAGTCTAATTTTTTAATGGATATAAATTAACATGTTCACATTTTCTAATTAGAAGGGAAATAGAAAAATTGAAGAGAAAAATTATATTTGATTTAATTTTATTAATTAAAAGTTAATTACATCAGTTTGATTTTTACTTTAATAAAAACTTAACCCATAAACGCTCTTAGTCAAACACTCAAAGAAGTGAAGTGAAATAAATTATTAAGAAGTCTAATTTTTTAATGGATATAAATTAACATGTTCACATTTTCTAATTAGAAGGGAAATAGAAAAATTGAAGAGGAAAAATTATATTTGATTTAATTTTAATAATTAAAAAACTAATTACATCAGTTTGGTTTTTACTTTAAGTAAAACTCAACCCATAAACGCTCCTAGTCAAACACTCAAAGAAGTGAAGTGAAATAAATTATTAAGAAGTCTAATTTTTTAATGGATATAAATTAACATGTTCACATTTTCTAATTAGAAGTGAAATAGAAAAATTGAAGAGGAAAAATTATATTTGATTTAATTTTAATAATTAAAAGCTAATTACATCAATTTGGTTTTTACTTAAATAAAACTCAACCCATAAACGCTCATAGTCAAACACTCAAAGAAGTGAAGTGAAATAAATTATTAAGAAGTCTAATTTTTTAATGGATATAAATTAACATGTTCACATTTTCTAATTAGAAGGGAAATAGAAAAATTGAAGAGCAAAAATTATATTTGATTTAATTTTATTAATTAAAAGTTAATTACATCAGTTTGATTTTTTACTTTAATAAAAACTTAACCCATAAACGCTCTTAGTCAAACACTCAAAGAAGTGAAGTGAAATAAATTATTAAGAAGTCTAATTTTTTAATGGATATAAATTAACATGTTCACATTTTCTAATTAGAAGTGAAATAGAAAAATTGAAGAGGAAAAATTATATTTGATTTAATTTTAATAATTAAAAAGCTAATTACATCAATTTGGTTTTTACTTTAAGTAAAACTCAACCCATAAACGCTCCTAGTCAAACACTCAAAGAAGTGAAGTGAAATAAATTATTAAGAAGTCTAATTTTTTAATGGATATAAATTAACATGTTCACATTTTCTAATTAGAAGGGAAATAGAAAAATTGAAGAGGAAAAATTATATTTGATTTAATTTTAATAATTAAAAAGATAATTACATCAATTTGATTTTTACTTAAATTAAAACTCAACCCATAAACGCTTCTAGTCAAACACTCAAAGAAGTGAAGTGAAATAAATTATTAAGAAGTCTAATTTTTAATGGATATAAATTAACATGTTCACATTTTCTAATTAGAAGGGAAATAGAAAAATTGAAGAGCAAAAATTATATTTGATTTAATTTTATTAATTAAAAAGTTAATTACATCAGTTTGATTTTTTACTTTAATAAAAACTTAACCCATAAACGCTCTTAGTCAAACACTCAAAGAAGTGAAGTGAAATAAATTATTAAGAAGTCTAATTTTTTAATGGATATAAATTAACATGTTCACATTTTCTAATTAGAAGGGAAATAGAAAAATTGAAGAGCAAAAATTATATTTGATTTAATTTTAATAATTAAAAAGCTAATTACATCAATTTGGTTTTTACTTTAAGTAAAACTCAACCCATAAACGCTCTTAGTCAAACACTCAAAGAAGTGAAGTGAAATAAATTATTAAGAAGTCTAATTTTTTAATGGATATAAATTAACAAGTTCACATTTTCTAATTAGAAGGGAAATAGAAAAATTGAAGAGAAAAATTATATTTGATTTAATTTTAATAATTAAAAAGCTAATTACATCAATTTGATTTTTTACTTTAATAAAAACTTAACCCATAAACGCTCTTAGTCAAACACTCAAAGAAGTGAAGTGAAATAAATTATTAAGAAGTCTAATTTTTTAATGGATATAAATTAACATGTTCACATTTTCTAATTAGAAGGGAAATAGAAAAATTGAAGAGGAAAAATTATATTTGATTTAATTTTAATAATTAAAAAGCTAATTACATCAATTTGGTTTTTACTTTAAGTAAAACTCAACCCATAAACGCTCTAGGTCAAACACTCAAAGAAGTGAAGTGAAATAAATTATTAAGAAGTCTAATTTTTTAATGGATATAAATTAACATGTTCATATTTTCTAATTAGAAGGGAAATAGAAAAATTGAAGAGCAAAAATTATATTTGATTTAATTTAAATAATTAAAAAGTTAATTACATCAGTTTGATTTTTTTACTTTAATAAAAACTTAACCCATAAACGCTCTTAGTCAAACACTCAAAGAAGTGAAGTGAAATAAATTATTAAGAAGTCCTATTTTCTAATGGATATAAATTAACATGTTATCATTTTCTAATTATAAGGGAAATTGAAAAATTGAAGAGGAAAAATTATATTTGATTTAATTTTAATAATTAAAAAGCTAATTACATCAATTTGGTTTTTACTTTAAGTAAAACTCAACCCATAAACGCTCTAGGTCAAACACTCAAAGAAGTGAAGTGAAATAAATTATTAAGAAGTCTAATTTTTTAATGGATATAAATTAACATGTTCACATTTTCTAATTAGAAGGGAAATAGAATAATTGAAGAGCAAAAATTATATTTAATTTAATTTTATTAATTAAAAGTTAATTACATCAGTTTGATTTTTTACTTTAATAAAAACTTAACCCATAAACGCTCTTAGTCAAACACTCAAAGAAGTGAAGTGAAATAAATTATTAAGAAGTCTAATTTTTTAATGGATATAAATTAACATGTTCACATTTTCTAATTAGAAGGGAAATAGAAAAATTGAAGAGGAAAAATTATATTTGATTTAATTTTAATAATTAAAAAGCTAATTACATCAATTTGGTTTTTACTTTAAGTAAAACTCAACCCATAAACGCTCCTAGTCAAACACTCAAAGAAGTGAAGTGAAATAAATTATTAAGAAGTCTAATTTTTAATGGATATAAATTAACATGTTCACATTTTCTAATTAGAAGGGAAATAGAATAATTGAAGAGCAAAAATTATATTTGATTTAATTTTATTAATTAAAAGTTAATTACATCAGTTTGATTTTTTACTTTAATAAAAACTTAACCCATAAACGCTCTTAGTCAAACACTCAAAGAAGTGAAGTGAAATAAATTATTAAGAAGTCTAATTTTTTAATGGATATAAATTAACATGTTCACATTTTCTAATTAGAAGGGAAATAGAAAAATTGAAGAGGAAAAATTATATTTGATTTAATTTTAATAATTAAAAAGCTAATTACATCAATTTGGTTTTTACTTTAAGTAAAACTCAACCCATAAACGCTTCTAGTCAAACACTCAAAGAAGTGAAGTGAAATAAATTATTAAGAAGTCTAATTTTTAATGGATATAAATTAACATGTTCACATTTTCTAATTAGAAGGAAATAGAAAAATTGAAGAGCAAAATTATATTTAATTTAATTTTATTAATTAAAAAGTTAATTACATCAGTTTGATTTTTTACTTTAATAAAAACTTAACCCATAAACGCTCTTAGTCAAACACTCAAAGAAGTGAAGTGAAATAAATTATTAAGAAGTCTAATATTTTAATGAATATAAATTAACATGTTCACATTTTCTAATTAGAAGGGAAATAGAAAAATTGAAGAGGAAAAATTATATTTGATTTAATTTTAATAATTAAAAAACTAATTACATCAGTTTGGTTTTTACTTTAACTAAAACTCAACCCATAAACGCTCTAGGTCAAACACTCAAAGAAGTGAAGTGAAATAAATTATTAAGAAGTCTAATTTTTTAATGGATATAAATTAACATGTTCACATTTTCTAATTAGAAGGGAAATAGAAAAATTGAAGAGCAAAAATTATATTTGATTTAATTTTATTAATTAAAAAGTTAATTACATCAGTTTGATTTTTTACTTTAATAAAAACTTAACCCATAAACGCTCTTAGTCAAACACTCAAAGAAGTGAAGTGAAATAAATTATTAAGAAGTCCCATTTTCTAATGGATATAAATTAACATGTTCACATTTTCTAATTAGAAGGGAAATAGAAAAATTGAAGAGGATAAATTATATTTGATTTAATTTTAATAATTAAAAAGCTAATTACATCAGTTTGGTTTTTACTTTAACTAAAACTCAACCCATAAACGCTCCTAGTCAAACACTCAAAGAAGTGAAATGAAATAAATTATTAAGAAGTCCCATTTTCTAATGGATATAAATTAACATGTTCACATTTTCTAATTAGAAGGGAAATAGAAAAATTGAAGAGCAAAAATTATATTTGATTTAATTTTAATAATTAAAAGTTAATTACATCAATTTGATTTTTACTTTAATAAAAACTTAACCCATAAACGCTCCAGGTCAAACACTCAAAGAAGTGAAGTGAAATAAATTATTAAGAAGTCTAATTTTTTAATGGATATAAATTAACATGTTCACATTTTCTAATTAGAAGGGAAATTGAAAAATTGAAGAGGAAAAATTATATTTGATTTAATTTTAATAATTAAAAAGCTAATTACATCAATTTGGTTTTTACTTTAAGTAAAACTCAACCCATAAACGCTTCTAGTCAAACACTCAAAGAAGTGAAGTGAAATAAATTATTAAGAAGTCTAATTTTTTAATGGATATAAATTAACATGTTCACATTTTCTAATTAGAAGGGAAATAGAAAAATTGAAGAGCAAAAATTATATTTGATTTAATTTTATTAATTAAAAAGTTAATTACATCAGTTTGATTTTTTACTTTAATAAAAACTTAACCCATAAACGCTCTTAGTCAAACACTCAAAGAAGTGAAGTGAAATAAATTATTAAGAAGTCTAATTTTTTAATGGATATAAATTAACATGTTCACATTTTCTAATTAGAAGGGAAATAGAAAAATTGAAGAGCAAAAATTATATTTGATTTTTTACTTTAATAAAAACTTAACCCATAAACGCTCTTAGTCAAACACTCAAAGAAGTGAAGTGAAATAAATTATTAAGAAGTCCCATTTTCTAATGGATATAAATTAACATGTTCACATTTTCTAATTAGAAGGGAAATAGAAAAATTGAAGAGCAAAAATTATATTTGATTTAATTTTAATAATTAAAAAGTTAATTACATCAATTTGGTTTTTACTTTAAGTAAAACTTAACCCATAAACGCTCTTAGTCAAACACTCAAAGAAGTGAAGTGAAATAAATTATTAAGAAGTCTAATTTTTTAATGGATATAAATTAACATGTTCACATTTTCTAATTAGAAGGGAAATAGAAAAATTGAAGAGCAAAAATTATATTTGATTTAATTTTAATAATTAAAAAGTTAATTACATCAGTTTGATTTTTTACTTTAATAAAAACTTAACCCATAAACGCTCTTAGTCAAACACTCAAAGAAGTGAAGTGAAATAAATTATTAAGAAGTCTAATTTTTAATGGATATAAATTAACATGTTCACATTTTCTAATTAGAAGGGAAATAGAAAAATTGAAGAGGAAAAATTATATTTGATTTAATTTTAATAATTAAAAAGCTAATTACATCAATTTGGTTTTTACTTTAAGTAAAACTCAACCCATAAACGCTTCTAGTCAAACACTCAAAGAAGTGAAGTGAAATAAATTATTAAGAAGTCTAATTTTTTAATGGATATAAATTAACATGTTCACATTTTCTAATTAGAAGGAAATAGAAAAATTGAAGAGCAAAAATTATATTTGATTTAATTTTATTAATTAAAAGTTAATTACATCAGTTTGATTTTTTACTTTAATAAAAACTTAACCCATAAACGCTCTTAGTCAAACACTCAAAGAAGTGAAGTGAAATAAATTATTAAGAAGTCTAATTTTTTAATGGATATAAATTAACATGTTCACATTTTCTAATTAGAAGGGAAATAGAAAAATTGAAGAGGAAAAATTATATTTGATTTAATTTTAATAATTAAAAAGCTAATTACATCAATTTAGTTTTACTTTAAGTAAAACTCAACCCATAAACGCTCTTAGTCAAACACTCAAAGAAGTGAAGTGAAATAAATTATTAAGAAGTCTAATTTTGAATGGATATAAATTAACATGTTCACATTTTCTAATTAGAAGGGAAATAGAAAAATTGAAGAGCAAAAATTATATTTGATTTAATTTTATTAATTAAAAGTTAATTACATCAGTTTGATTTTTTACTTTAATAAAAACTTAACCCATAAACGCTCTTAGTCAAACACTCAAAGAAGTGAAGTGAAATAAATTATTAAGAAGTCTAATTTTTTAATGGATATAAATTAACATGTTCACATTTTCTAATTAGAAGGACAATAGAAAAATTGAAGAGGAAAAATTATATTTGATTTAATTTTAATAATTAAAAAGTTAATTACATCAGTTTGATTTTTAACTTTAATAAAAACTTAACCCATAAACGCTCTTAGTCAAACACTCAAAGAAGTGAAGTGAAATAAATTATTAAGAAGTCTAATTTTTTAATGGATATAAATTAACATGTTCACATTTTCTAATTAGAAGGGAAATAGAAAAATTGAAGAGGAAAAATTATATTTGATTTAATTTTAATAATTAAAAGCTAATTACATCAATTTGGTTTTTACTTTAAGTAAAACTCAACCCATAAACGCTCTTAGTCAAACACTCAAAGAAGTGAAGTGAAATAAATTATTAAGAAGTCTAATTTTTTAATGGATATAAATTAACATGTTCACATTTTCTAATTAGAAGGGAAATAGAAAAATTGAAGAGGAAAATTATATTTGATTTAATTTTAATAATTAAAAAGCTAATTACATCAGTTTGGTTTTTACTTTAAGTAAAACTCAACCCATAAACGCTCCTAGTCAAACACTCAAAGAAGTGAAGTGAAATAAATTATTAAGAAGTCTAATTTTTTAATGGATATAAATTAACATGTTCACATTTTCTAATTAGATGGAAATAGAAAAATTGAAGAGGAAAAATTATATTGGATTTAATTTTAATAATTAAAAGCTAATTACATCAATTTGGTTTTTACTTTAAGTAAAACTCAACCCATAAACGCTCCTAGTCAAACACTCAAAGAAGTGAAGTGAAATAAATTATTAAGAAGTCTATTTTTTAATGGATATAAATTAACATGTTCACATTTTCTAATTAGAAGGGAAATAGAAAAATTGAAGAGCAAAATTATATTTGATTTAATTTTAATAATTAAAAGTTAATTACATCAATTTGATTTTTACTTTAATAAAAACTTAACCCATAAACGCTCTTAGTCAAACACTCAAAGAAGTGAAGTGAAATAAATTATTAAGAAGTCTAATTTTTAATGGATATAAATTAACATGTTCACATTTTCTAATTAGAAGGAAATAGAAAAATTGAAGAGCAAAAATTATATTTGATTTAATTTTATTAATTAAAAGTTAATTACATCAGTTTGATTTTTTACTTTAATAAAAACTTAACCCATAAACGCTCTTAGTCAAACACTCAAAGAAGTGAAGTGAAATAAATTATTAAGAAGTCTAATTTTTAATGGATATAAATTAACATGTTCACATTTTCTAATTAGAAGGGAAATAGAAAAATTGAAGAGGAAAAATATATTTGATTTAATTTTAATAATTAAAAAGCTAATTACATCAATTTGGTTTTTACTTTAAGTAAAACTCAACCCATAAACGCTTCTAGTCAAACACTCAAAGAAGTGAAGTGAAATAAATTATTAAGAAGTCTAATTTTTTAATGGATATAAATTAACATGTTCACATTTTCTAATTAGAAGGAAATAGAAAAATTGAAGAGCAAAATTATATTTGATTTAATTTTATTAATTAAAAGTTAATTACATCATTTTGATTTTTTACTTTAATAAAAACTTAACCCATAAACGCTCTTAGTCAAACACTCAAAGAAGTGAAGTGAAATAAATTATTAAGAAGTCTAATTTTTAATGGATATAAATTAACATGTTCACATTTTCTAATTAGAAGGAAATAGAAAAATTGAAGAGGAAAATTATATTTGATTTAATTTTAATAATTAAAAGTTAATTACATCAATTTGGTTTTACTTTAATAAAAACTGAACCCATAAACGCTCTTAGTCAAACACTCAAAGAAGTGAAGTGAAATAAATTATTAAGAAGTCTAATTTTTAATGGATATAAATTAACATGTTCATTTTATAATTAGAAGGGAAATAGAAAAATTGAAGAGGAAAAATTATATTTGATTTAATTTTAATAATTAAAAAGCTAATTACATCAATTTGGTTTTTACTTTAATAAAACTCAACCCATAAACGCTCTAGGTCAAACACTCAAAGAAGTGAAGTGAAATAAATTATTAAGAAGTCTAATTTTTAATGGATATAAATTAACATGTTCACATTTTCTAATTAGAAGGGAAATAGAAAAATTGAAGAGCAAAAATTATATTTGATTTAATTTTATTAATTAAAAGTTAATTACATCAATTTGATTTTTACTTTAATAAAACTTAACCCATAAACGCTCTTAGTCAAACACTCAAAGAAGTGAAGTGAAATAAATTATTAAGAAGTCTAATTTTTTAATGGATATAAATTAACATGTTCACATTTTCTAATTAGAAGGGAAATAGAAAAATTGAAGAGGAAAAATTATATTTGATTTAATTTTAATAATTAAAAGTTAATTACATCAATTTGGTTTTTACTTTAATAAAAACTCAACCCATAAACGCTCTTAGTCAAACACTCAAAGAAGTGAAGTGAAATAAATTATTAAGAAGTCTAATTTTTTAATGGATATAAATTAACATGTTCACATTTTCTAATTAGAAGGGAAATAGAAAAATTGAAGAGGAAAAATTATATTTGATTTAATTTTAATAATTAAAAAGTTAATTACATCAGTTTGATTTTTTACTTTAATAAAAACTTAACCCATAAACGCTCTTAGTCAAACACTCAAAGAAGTGAAGTGAAATAAATTATTAAGAAGTCTAATTTTTAATGGATATAAATTAACATGTTCACATTTTCTAATTAGAAGGAAATAGAAAAATTGAAGAGCAAAATTATATTTTATTTAATTTTATTAATTAAAAGTTAATTACATCAGT
This sequence comes from Przewalskia tangutica, assembly GCA_029844215.1. Classification (NCBI taxonomy): domain Eukaryota; kingdom Viridiplantae; phylum Streptophyta; class Magnoliopsida; order Solanales; family Solanaceae; genus Przewalskia; species Przewalskia tangutica. The sequence goes on along the minus strand of CM056731.1, from coordinate 20,222,417 downwards.
TTGATTTTTTACTTTAATAAAAACTTAACCCATAAACGCTCTTAGTCAAACACTCAAAGAAGTGAAGTGAAATAAATTATTAAGAAGTCTAATTTTTTAATGGATATAAATTAACATGTTCACATTTTCTAATTAGAAGGGAAATAGAAAAATTGAAGAGGAAAAATTATATTTGATTTAATTTTAATAATTAAAAAGCTAATTACATCAATTTGGTTTTTACTTTAAGTAAAACTCAACCCATAAACGCTTCTAGTCAAACACTCAAAGAAGTGAAGTGAAATAAATTATTAAGAAGTCTAATTTTTAATGGATATAAATTAACATGTTCACATTTTCTAATTAGAAGGGAAATAGAAAAATTGAAGAGCAAAAATTATATTTGATTTAATTTTAATAATTAAAAAGTTAATTACATCAGTTTGATTTTTTACTTTAATAAAAACTTAACCCATAAACGCTCCTAGTCAAACACTCAAAGAAGTGAAGTGAAATAAATTATTAAGAAGTCTAATTTTCTAATGGATATAAATTAACATGTTATCATTTTCTAATTATAAGGGAAATTGAAAAATTGAAGAGGAAAAATTATATTTGATTTAATTTTAATAATTAAAAAGCTAATTACATCAATTTGGTTTTTACTTTAAGTAAAACTCAACCCATAAACGCTTCTAGTCAAACACTCAAAGAAGTGAAGTGAAATAAATTATTAAGAAGTCTAATTTTTTAATGGATATAAATTAACATGTTCACATTTTCTAATTAGAAGGGAAATAGAAAAATTGAAGAGCAAAAATTATATTTGATTTAATTTTATTAATTAAAAAGTTAATTACATCAGTTTGATTTTTTACTTTAATAAAAACTTAACCCATAAACGCTCTTAGTCAAACACTCAAAGAAGTGAAGTGAAATAAATTATTAAGAAGTCTAATTTTGTATTGGATATAAAATAACATGTTCACATTTTCTAATAAGAAGCGAAATAGAAAAATTGAAGAGCAAAAATTATATTTCATTTAATTTTAATAATAAAAAAGTTAAATACATCAATTTGGTTTTTACTTTAATAAAAACTCAACCCATAAACGCTCTTAGTCAAACACTCAAAGAAGTGAAGTGAAATAAATTATTAAGAAGTCTAATTTTTAATGGATATAAATTAACATGTTCACATTTTCTAATTAGAAGGGAAATAGAAAAATTGAAGAGGAAAAATTATATTTGATTTAATTTTAATAATTAAAAGTTAATTACATCAATTTGGTTTTACTTTAATAAAAACTCAACCCATAAACGCTCTAGTCAAACACTCAAAGAAGTGAAGTGAAATAAATTATTAAGAAGTCTAATTTTTAATGGATATAAATTAACATGTTCACATTTTCTAATTAGAAGGAAATAGAATAATTGAAGAGCAAAAATTATATTTGATTTAATTTTATTAATTAAAAGTTAATTACATCAGTTTGATTTTTTACTTTAATAAAAACTTAACCCATAAACGCTCTTAGTCAAACACTCAAAGAAGTGAAGTGAAATAAATTATTAAGAAGTCTAATTTTTAATGGATATAAATTAACATGTTCACATTTTCTAATTAGAAGGAAATAGAAAAATTGAAGAGGAAAAATTATATTTGATTTAATTTTAATAATTAAAAGCTAATTACATCAATTTGGTTTTACTTAAAGTAAAACTCAACCCATAAACGCTTCTAGTCAAACACTCAAAGAAGTGAAGTGAAATAAATTATTAAGAAGTCTAATTTTTTAATGGATATAAATTAACATGTTCACATTTTCTAATTAGAAGGGAAATAGAAAAATTGAAGAGGAAAAATTATATTTGATTTAATTTTAATAATTAAAAGTTAATTACATCAATTTGGTTTTACTTTAAGTAAAACTCAACCCATAAACGCTCTAGTCAAACACTCAAAGAAGTGAAGTGAAATAAATTATTAAGAAGTCTAATTTTTAATGGATATAAATTAACATGTTCACATTTTCTAATTAGAAGGGAAATAGAAAAATTGAAGAGGAAAAATTATATTTGATTTAATTTTAATAATTAAAAAGCTAATTACATCAATTTGGTTTTTACTTTAAGTAAAACTCAACCCATAAACGCTCCTAGTCAAACACTCAGAGAAGTGAAGTGAAATAAATTATTAAGAAGTCTAATTTTTTAATGGATATAAATTAACATGTTCACATTTTCTAATTAGAAGGGAAATAGAAAAATTGAAGAGGAAAAATTATATTTGATTTAATTTTAATAAATAAAAAGATAATTACATCAATTTGATTTTTACTTTAACTAAAACTCAACCCATAAACGCTCTAGGTCAAACACTCAAAGAAGTGAAGTGAAATAAATTATTAAGAAGTCTAATTTTTTAATGGATATAAATTAACATGTTCACATTTTCTAATTAGAAGGGAAATAGAAAAATTGAAGAGCAAAAATTATATTTGATTTAATTTTAATAATTAAAAAGTTAATTACATCAGTTTGATTTTTTACTTTAATAAAAACATAACCCATAAACACTCTTAGTCAAACACTCAAAGAAGTGAAGTGAAATAAATTATTAAGAAGTCTAATTTTTTAATGGATATAAATTAACATGTTCACATTTTCTAATTAGAAGGGAAATAGAAAAATTGAAGAGGAAAAATTATATTTGATTTAATTTTAATAATTAAAAGTTAATTACATCAATTTGGTTTTACTTTAATAAAACTAAACCCATAAACGCTCTTAGTCAAACACTCAAAGAAGTGAAGTGAAATAAATTATTAAGAAGTCTAATTTTTAATGGATATAAATTAACATGTTCACATTTTCTAATTAGAAGGGAAATAGAAAAATTGAAGAGCAAAAATTATATTTGATTTAATTTTATTAATTAAAAAGTTAATTACATCAGTTTGATTTTTTACTTTAATAAAAACTTAACCCATAAACGCTCTTAGTCAAACACTCAAAGAAGTGAAGTGAAATAAATTATTAAGAAGTCTAATTTTTTAATGGATATAAATTAACATGTTCACATTTTCTAATTAGAAGGGAAATAGAAAAATTGAAGAGAAAAATTATATTTGATTTAATTTTAATAATTAAAAGTTAATTACATCAGTTTGATTTTTACTTTAATAAAAACTTAACCCATAAACGCTCTTAGTCAAACACTCAAAGAAGTGAAGTGAAATAAATTATTAAGAAGTCTAATTTTTTAATGGATATAAATTAACATGTTCACATTTTCTAATTAGAAGGAAAATAGAAAAATTGAAGAGGAAAAATTATATTTGATTTAATTTTAATAATTAAAAGTTAATTACATCAATTTGGTTTTACTTTAAGTAAAACTCAACCCATAAACGCTCTAGGTCAAACACTCAAAGAAGTGAAGTGAAATAAATTATTAAGAAGTCTAATTTTTTAATGGATATAAATTAACATGTTCACATTTTCTAATTAGAAGGAAATAGAAAAATTGAAGAGGAAAAATTATATTTGATTTAATTTTAATAATTAAAAAGCTAATTACATCAATTTGATTTTTACTTTAATAAAAACTCAACCCATAAACGCTCTTAGTCAAACACTCAAAGAAGTGAAGTGAAATAAATTATTAAGAAGTCTAATTTTTAATGGATATAAATTAACATGTTCACATTTTCTAATTAGAAGGGAAATAGAAAAATTGAAGAGCAAAAATTATATTTGATTTAATTTTATTAATTAAAAGTTAATTACATCAATTTGATTTTTACTTTAATAAAAACTTAACCCATAAACGCTTAGTCAAACACTCAAAGAAGTGAAGTGAAATAAATTATTAAGAAGTCTAATTTTTAATGGATATAAATTAACATGTTCACATTTTCTAATTAGAAGGGAAATAGAAAAATTGAAGAGGAAAAATTATATTTGATTTAATTTTAATAATTAAAAGCTAATTACATCAATTTGGTTTTACTTTAAGTAAAACTCAACCCATAAACGCTCTAGTCAAAAACTCAAAGAAGTGAAGTTAAATAAATAATTAAGAAGTCTAATTATTTAATGGATATAAATTAACATGTTCACATTTTCTAATTAGAAGGGAAATAGAAAAATTGAAGAGGAAAAATTATATTTGATTTAATTTAAATAATAAAAAGTTAATTACATCAGTTTGATTTTTAACTTTAATAAAAACTTAACCCATAAACGCTCTTAGTCAAACACTCAAAGAAGTGAAGTGAAATAAATTATTAAGAAGTCAAATTTTGTAATGGATATAAATTAACATGTTCACATTTTCTAATTAGAAGGGAAATAGAAAAATTGAAGAGAAAAATTATATTTGATTTAATTTTAATAATTAAAAAGCTAATTACATCAGTTTGGTTTTTACTTTAAGTAAAACTCAACCCATAAACGCTCCTAGTCAAACACTCAAAGAAGTGAAGTGAAATAAATTATTAAGAAGTCTAATTTTTTAATGGATATAAATTAACAAGTTCACATTTTCTAATTAGAAGGGAAATAGAAAAATTGAAGAGAAAAATTATATTTGATTTAATTTTATT